>JAYKKI010000028.1:27217676-28502852 GCA_039881145.1 Druceiella hillmani | reverse complement strand
GAAGGGGAAGGGGAAGGGGGAAGGGGAAGGGGACAGGGGAAGGGGAAGGGGAAGGGGAAGGGGAAGGGGAAGGGGAAGGGGAAGGGAAGGGGAAGGGGAAGGGGAAAGGGGGAAGGGGAAGGGGAAGGGGAAGGGGAAGGGGAAGGGGAAGGGGGGAAGGGGAGGGGGAAGGGGAAGGGGAAGGGGAAGGGGAAGGGGAAGGGGAAGGGAGGAAGGGGAAGGCGAAGGCGAAGGCGAAGGGGAAGGGGAAGGGGAAGGGGAAGGGGAAGGGGAAGGGGAAGGGGAAGGGGAAGGGGAAGGGGAAGGGGAAGGGGAAGGGGAAGGGGAAGGGGAAGGGGAAGGGGAAGGGGAAGGGGAAGGGGAAGGGGAAGGGGAAGGGGAAGGGGAAGGGGAAGGGGAAGGGGAAGGGGAAGGGGAAGGGGAAGGGGAAGGGGAAGGGGGAAGGGGAAGGGGAAGGGGAAGGGGAAGGGGAAGGGGAAGGGGAAGGGGAAGGGGAAGGGAAGGGGAAGGGGAAGGGGAAGGGGAAGGGGAAGGGGGAAGGGGAAGGGGAAGGGGAAGGGGAAACTTACAGTTTATCAACCGTACACAATTAATTATTTTCGATCTTCTCTCGATTTCTTGATGGAAAAAAATAATCGTGTTTACAGTAATGTTATCGATCGTTCCATAATTCCAACCACATTCATTTATTATCGATGAACGAATTTCATTGAAATTTAATTAGCTAATATTAGAATGTAATTTGCCAATTTATAATGAATAGTCAAAGATTTAAATTGATGTTTATTATCTATTATTAGCATATTATATATATATATATATATATATATATATATATATATATATATATATATATATATATATATATATATATTATATATTATTAGCATTATTATTAAAAATTTAAAACTCGGTTGATAATTTGGTTTTCAATATAAATTAAAAACGAATATGACAAAAGTAAGTGGCCATTTTATTACCATTCTTTAAAATTTTTTTCATTACTTGCGAAAATAGTACATCTACAATTAATAGTAAATCTTCAATCAGCCTATGAATTTTGAAATTCTAAAACCATACCAATATTTTTCGTCAGACAAGAATGTGAAATCCTTTATTTTTTGAAACAATTACTATGCTTATTTGGTAGGTAGATTCGACGAAATGCACGTTATTTTTTAATTCTTTCATCAGATTAATTTTATTATTTTTATGGTTATTTTTCCAATCCGTCTTGGTTTCCCACATGGTTAATGTAGCGTTATATGACATAATAAGTAATCGCTCTTTATATAATTAGATTATTTTAAGAAAAATCATATGCAAAATGAACTTGTAATTAACCATTTTTAGAGTTCAGTATCAAAACTGCAAAGCTTTGCAATTTTAATATAAATTCCGTTTATTCTCGTCTATAATAGTCTAATTTTTTCTACAACCAAATTATTTATCTGTTCAGTGTCAATACTCGCACAATAGTTTTTGGTTTATGATTGTTTTACTACAGCCATTGTATTGAACTGGATTTATTCGGAATATAATTATTATTTACATTTTTTAAGACAGAAAGAAAATTTGGTTATGATACACTTATATACCATCCGTTTATCTGTGTCTCTGGAACCAGATAAGGGTGGCAAGAATGAAAGTACACATAATTGTAATATATTGAATCTTATCCAGTAAGGTATAATAATTATATTATTGTATAGTTAATACTAAGTTTTTACAATAACAGCGAATTTAACAGAACTAGAAAATAAATTACAATTCACACATTCACATACACATTACAATACGTAAGGACTTGGATTATGTGAAATGGGGGATTATTTTTATTTAAAAAAATGAATATTTTCTATCGCTAAGATCAACAGGTTCAAATTGTTATTTTTTAATAAAACTATTGAAAACCCTAAAATTTACAACCTTAAGTTCTATGTGGTAATTTTTTCACGTTTATTCTCATTATTGGTGATTTGAGTTCTTAAATACATTTATTTAAGATTAATTTAAGAACAATTAACTAAGCATATTCATTAAAAGTTAGAAAATTTTAATCAATGACTTTGTTTTTAGGCTAGTACTTGAAATGGATGCCATATTTTACTACGGTAAATATTATTAAAGATCATATGTTTTACTTATAGAAGCAAAACAAAAAGAGTGAAAGAAAAAGCGACGAAAGTATTATTTAAATCTACTATGCATTTATTATATTTATTCTCTATTATAATTAACGTATTAATTTTCAAGTTATTTTTAATAAATAAATTAGAAAGATTCTCTTAATCGAATACAACAATGAGAATCAAATTAATCTCTACCACACCAGTCGCGCCCTTAATTTTACAAATCAGCACAATATATAAAGTAATTTTGCCAACTGTAATTATCTTTCTCGCTTCAACGTTTCGGCTTTATTCTTTTATTATCCGATAACGAAGGTTCGCCGTAAGAATATTGTCCAGCTAATGACTGTCTGAGGAATCTGATTTATTTCCGGTAGCGTTTTGTATGCGGAGCGCGCATCAACACGAACGGATGGTTTTATGTACTTGTCACAAAATTGGACTCACACTGAGAATACGTTGAGTTATAAATTATTTATTTTTCATTATATCTACAGAAAGAGGTATTCCAATTGAAATTATTACTTTCATTCAACTTACTCTCAATTAAAGTCAAATATTTTTATATATCCATGAATTTTCACTGTCCCCTACCTTGACAATCAGAAAAAAAATACCAAGATCATCTTTGTCCCAAACACCTGTAACAGTCAAATACCTGTAAATATATAAGGACATTGACATCCAAATTATAGGTCATTTATAATTTGCGAGCTTGCACGATTCATTTTAAATTTAATATTTGGTCTCGTTTGAACGTGAAATTTTTAAATAATCACAGGATTGGTCCATATTAATACGGACGAGGAAAAAATCTTAATGAATGCACTTTATTTAATGTATTTTTTAGATATTTATTAACTATTAATTTATAGGCAGCATCCCTAACAGTTTAGTTACTTGTTCTGAACTTTGTTCGAATACACAAATATGTAATGGTCTAATTTTGTGGCATAAAATTTGTTGAATATAGTTTTGGTTATGGTAATTTCGCCCCTTCCTGTATAGTCTATTGCAGAGATATAAATTGCAACTCTATTATTGCACTTCTTCTTTTCTCCTTTCACTAACATCAAGAGTTGCGGTAGCTATTTATCGGGATTCCTAATTCAGAAATATCTCAGCAATCGCCCACGCGGTTTCACCAGCGCAAGAATAATTCAGCAACGGTTACAGGCCCAGAATCTTTGGTGTCGAAACAGTGCAAAAATTAAAAAGAAAAGTAAGCTGTCAGTAACCTAATAACCTATAAACATGTGAACTGTCAAATCGCCAGCGACAAAACGCAAGATAAAATGTCTTCAAATATTTATTAATATTAATCGAGAAATTATTGAGTCGTGATAACTATTTCATGTAGAAGTTTGCTGTAAAAAAACATATCTTGAACATGCGGAATTGTGAGCCGTATTACTGCCTTCATCACTTTGACTAATTATACCGAGGCATGGTACTTGGACTCAGGTGCTTTCATGCACATGACAAAGCACAACTGACTCAGCTTAAGAGACTGAAAATGTGAACCGGAGAGATTTACAATTGAAAAAATCACTTTACGGATTAGAACTGGCACTCAGATGCTGAAATACGGCATCTAATGCCTGTTCCAAGCTGAATATATGTATTCGACTCAGTTTTGAATACGCTCAGCTAAACAAGAAGATTAATAAATATGCAGACATACTTACAAAAGCTTTATCCAAAACAAAATTTATATCAATGAAAGAATAAATTGGAATGTCAAGAGCAGTTTCAATAATAAAGTATTAGCTAGAATAATATTAACTGTTTACCAATCTAAAATGCATATTATCTATATCAATCTTATTATCTCAAGATGGTAAATTTGAGTTCAGAGTATATTGCTTAAAATAATGTCTCGTAAGTAATTTTTTTTGTTAAAGTTTGGTTTCTATCGGTTGAATTAATTAATTCTCACTAGTCTAATCAGCATATTTTATTTAAAATTCTTTCCTGGCATTGTGTTCCATAAATTGAAAAAGTCTTAGATAAAATTATTAGTATTGAACTGAGAATCCATAGCATTGGTACGAAGTAAATGAATGTGAGCAATATTGATCTAGCAAACTCTTGTATTTAGGGCTATTAGCTGTTTTCTTTTTTATGGTATCATGGTAGGATCCATCATTTATATTTTTAGATATAAAATTAGTCTAAAATTTACATGACACTGTAATTCTTGTTTAACTTGTTTTGTATTCAGAGTACTAGTTGTTATATAACAATAGCATATTAATCGAGAAATTATTGAGTCGTGATAATTATTCCATGTGGAAGTTTGTTGAAAACGTATCTTGAACACAGGGATGACAGAAGTTGTTATTCTCTTTGATTTTAAAGGATTCATGATAAATTATCACAAGAATTATATTCACAAAATTAATTTAAGGTCAGTTGTATTACAAATGAATACAGTAGGGGTTTAACCTAGATGTTTAGTGGTTCCAATTTTTATTAAGACATACTTCGTTAGTGAGCATTTTAATGTAGGCAACATATAAAAAGAAATAAATGCTACTAAGATAGCTATTTTATTAAACATGTGTTCATATATTACACAGAATTGAACGTTTTGTAATAAATTTAGGAAAATTTCACTGCAATTTTTATAATTATTAAAGTATTATGAATATTATAGAAATTCGAAACTACAAAACTCAATTTTACGAAAAATTTAAAAAGTCGCCTATTTTCTAGTGAAGAATAAATGTTTTCCAGTGAAGCATCAATTTTAAATATTTACCAATGTTTGTTTGCGATGGATGAAAATGATATGTCTTTTTGCTTAAATTAATTATGATGAAGCTCGAACCAATTGGAAGAGCTCTCAACATTTTTATTACTGGCCAATATTGTTTTTATGAATGTCAACCATAAGCAACCATGTGCGGTCAATAGATTTCATGTATAAGGTTTTAAACCTGTGGATAATAAATATTGCCTATCTTATACCGTCTAATATGATAATGTAGTTGATTGATAAAACAGGTTTTTTTTCTAATCACATATCTACAATAGATATGTGATTAGAAAAAAAACCTGTTTCATAACTTAATTTAATTTGATGGAAAATATACAATTCTGTGTATAATTCAGTTTAATGAGCAAGGTTCTAAAGTATTGAAACCCTGTGTCCTGTTTAGTTACTCTGTATTTAAAGATATAAGGCTAAAACATTAGGAAAGGTAAAGGTTGGAATGTAAAATGTGAAATATAAAGTATAGAAAAACCCTTTGGGAAAGTAAAGAATGAAAACATAAAATAGGAAATGTGTAAAACTGAAACCCTTAGGTAAAGTTAAAGTTGTGAAGCAAACAAAGTGAAATGTAAAATGTAAAACCCTAAGTTCAAAATTGAAAGCTTTAGAACAGTTCGATAGAACCAATAAATTGCATGTACCAAATTCCTCTTCATAAATTCATTGAGAATTGTTCATTAAGTTTTACCGCGGAGAATGTATGAATAACGGTTTTATCTGAACGAAGTTTCTTATCGCACGTTACACATTTAACAAATGAGAGTTATATGGAAAAAAACACGAGATTTCTACCGAGACTTTTATTCCAGTATAAAAGTGTAAGATTTCGATCGACACATTTTCTACAGTATAAGCGTTTGCCTGCATATACCAAGCATATATCAATGTATAGGTATATTACTACAGTATTTTCGTGCGGCGTAAGCATTAGTTGTATTGGTTTAAGCGTTTGTGTTTAGCAATCCGTGCGTGCCATAATACCCATAACCGCTCTTCACTATTTTCAAACTCATTTTATTTTTATCAACGAATGAATCGTGAAAGTGATTCAGTAGAAGTTGAGGACGGTGATGATGAAGTCAGATAAGCGCCAGTTTTAAAGTGTTAATAAGTGGGTATTTTATTTTAAATTTAATTGTTGATAAATCATGCAACACTGTTCATGTAATATAAAATTGTATTTCTTTAAAACATGTTGCTCGGATCCCTTCATGGCCATTATTATTTTTTTGATATCTTACAATTAACAATATTTTATTATGCTGAAATATTTTTATTTTTGTAGATAATATACGTGGATGAGGTGAGAAGACATATGGCGATAACAAAATGTGCGAAAAATATGGAGTGACTGAAACATTAGCAAGGCCACTAAGACTCGTTTCATTCGAAATCTGGTTCGTTCTCCATATTTCTTTACGCTGCAGAGACGTGGACGCTACACATACTTGAGGAGAATAAAATAAACACTCTGAAAATGTGATGCTGGAAAGAAATGCTTGGTGTATCGTGGACTGAGTTCCGCGCCAATGTCTCTATAGTTCAAGAACTCGGCATCAAGTAACGTCTATCAACACTTGTTCAGACTAGAATTCTAAAAAATGTTTGGTCACATAATGCGTCGAGATAGTAGCTTCATAGATCGCATTGTTGCGCAGGGAAGAGTAGAAGGCACTAGACTATCACGTAGGAGGGCGTTGATGCGGTGGACAGACCAGATCAAGTCTGCTGTAAGCGGTTGCCTGTATGAGTCCAACGGGGCAACGACAAATAGGAAGAGATGGAGAGGCATCGTGAGGAGAGTACCAGTGGTATATATGTATATATATATATATATATATATATATATATATACATATCTTACATTTCAATACCGAATCACACGACACCTCTCGTTCTACTTGTTTTATTATTTATTTATTTATGTACTTTAACGTATAGTGGTCCAGCATATGGCGGACTTATTGCTACGAGATCAATTTTAAATATCATTATTAAATATTCCAAAATCCATTAATTTCGACCCGTTACTACACATTTTTTTGGAAAATAATTCTGATGTTCCATGTCTTTATTTAATAGGTATTGAAATTGCATTGTGTTATCAAAATGTTGTGAGTAAGCTCTGCATCCACTGAACATTTTAGGGATCTCCCTTCATAGTATGTGATGAAAAACAGAACGTTGTATGCCAGTACGCCTTTAAATGTTACGTATACTTTATTATTTATGGTTATCATCTGCTATTTTTATAACGAATCCAGAAACACAAGTGGAGCTGTGAAAAAAAATATGTAAATTTAAACTACATAATTATTGGGTCACTTCATTTTTCATTAAAAGTAACATGTGTTAAAGTATAATTAAATAACAATTTATAGATTGGGCTCAATTATCCATTTTTAACTATTCTTGTTTGAGAATTTGAATCTAATCGGTTTTTATTACTTCGAAGACTAAATAATGATGGTGCTTGTTGGCGAGTTCGTCGAAATTAAGGCGTTACACATAAATTCGTGAATATATGTGCGTGTCATTCAAAAGGACATGTGCGTACAGTTAAAATGAAATATATGTGCAATTTTTTTAACTAATTTAATGCATCCAATATTTTGTTGATCATTTTTTCGATTGAAATAAGAAGTAACGTACCTTTATAAGCGGGTGGATATTTGCTAATAAAACTTTGTTCTGCATCTTTACTAGAGAAATAAAAAAGTTGAATTTTCTTATTCACTATTTTCATCCGAATCAATTAAAAATTCTATTTCCATACCAAAACATCAGTTCATTGTTTGTTAAATTTATCTGCAATGTTGACCAATAATCTCGTACTTAACGATGTATATCCGTCAATTTGATATAATCCTTTAAAGATTCTCCAGATATTTTCCATCAGGTTTAATTATTGCCTAGCGACACAGTGGCGAACGAAATATTTGAAGCGAATTTATTATTTCTTGAATTTGAATCTTTTTCAATAATTCGAATCAACGATAAATATATTGTTAATAAGAACCACTGAATACGGTGAAGTTTAGGTATGTCATTATTTTAATTATTTTTTATAATGTTCGGCCTTCGTGCTAGTTATAATCGACAGCTTTATATGTCAACAAAGTATTAGTTATAATTCCTTGCTCTGAACTAGCACGTACGATGAGAGTTTTTTGACTTTTTATATGGTTTCCTTTAATGGGTAACACTCCATCCTCAGTTTTGCAATTGACTAAATAACATTTAACGTATTTTTCATCTACCTTTGGACGATTTTCAGACAGTGGGGAAGTCTTTTGACCAGTCGGTGTCCCATTTACACAATAATTACAATTTTGGTTGAAATTTGACTAGTTTTTTTCCCTAGTTCATCGAGGCCGAATGTTAATACTTTTAAACCTAGCGAGAGATAGCCACGGTAATTATAAAATCAAGGATTTTTAACCATTCAATCAGATTATATTCAAATATTTTAAAATGTTGTGTTTTACTATATAAAACTGTTAAACTAACTAAAATACTAACTACTCTCACAAAAATTACAAGTATTAAGTATGGGACTTCAACTGACCAATAACTTAATCTCAGAATCATCCACATAGGACACACCAGTTTTCCTTACAATATCTTAGTAATTTTTTTAAATATGTTATAGCATAAAATTCAAAAATGTTTGTGGGAGTTTTTATATTCATACATCGAAAAATTTCCCCCAAAATCAATTTGAACCTTAAATTCATCAAGGTAGATAAATCGTAATATTCCAAATGATATTTTTTTCTCGTTTTGGTCTTGATTTCATGCTGCGATCTAAATTTCGAAACTGATTCTTTTTCCTCATTAAAAAAGGTTATTGTTTCAATTGACACTCCCAATAAAACAATAATATACCTCCTGATGCTTCTTCTAATGGGTTATTTACTTGTTTATTTCACTTTGATGCCAAAATTTGTGTGCTTTATTCTAATTTTGGATTATTTCCTTCTTTTAGAAAATTGTATTCTTTCGCTATAGTTTTGTGAGTTTAAAAAATGTACGTGTTAGGAGTTAACAGAAAATATCTTTTAATAAAATATACTTATTGCATATTAACAAATGTTTAATATTAAAAAATGTTTATTTGACTTTGTCTAATAACTTTCCGACGAATTATTAGACATTTCTGTAATTGACTTTACTAGTTACTTTAAAAGATCGATCATCATTTGTGCGATACATGACATTTGCGAACACCTTCATTCGTCCCTTAACCCCCTCACGTACACATCATTACACTCTCTTTTGATAGATAGTCTCAGTCCAAACTTTCTCTTTATACCACATTTGTACAATCCCTGGGGCGTAGATAAACCCCAAGGTCTTTGTAAGTTTTGTAAATCGTGCAATATTTTTTCACGCTCCGTATACTTCACACTCTATCATCCTAAATGTATTTTCTTACTAATAACATGATGCGCTTGCCTCCCACTTTTGTTCATTTTTTCGCTCGTAAGTATTTTACTTATTGACACGATGTAATGTAATTTATAAATTCGTGAAGTTAACCCAAACTAATAAACTTGCTTGATTTTATAGTGGAAGTCCAGATATTCACACTAAAAGATAAATTAAACCTCATTAACATTCACAGTGACCAAATAAGCAAGAAATCTGCCCGTTCGACATTTTAATATTATTTGCATTAATTAAAATTTGAATCATTATGAAGTGTATAGAACAAACATCAACCAGCCTGGCTAATTTACCTTCGAAATCTATAGACAAAAATAATTTTGCCCCTTATATTATGTACTAATTACATGTAATAAAAGACATAAGTTAGCCCCCGTCCAATCGAGCAACATAACCATAATATATTCACTCTTTCGTGAAACAACTCAGTTTACTTATGAGCATTCCATATTTTTTACCTAAAATTCAGTATAAGTCTAAAATTCGCTCTATGTAAATGGGTCAGTAAATTGAACCAATTGGCATTTTACCTTCTAATTTTTTGTAGGTTATACGATAATTCAGTTCATAATTTCTTTGTTATAATACTCGCCCACTGATCAATAAAAAAAGATATGTCTGTAAACAAATGAAAACAGTTTAGTAAATGTATAGTTATTTCGTCGTTTTCACCGAGCGTTGTGTAGCGGTAAAGTACTTTATTACTCGTTGTGGTATGACGCTGGATACGAATCTCACTGTTTATGTTTACTGTTTTTTTTTACATTTTTTTTATAAAAAGACAATTTCGTTGTTGAATTCGTGTAAGAAAATACACATAATTTATTTTTTTAAATTTTTCTTAGTTTATATAGTAGTTTTATATTTTAAGTACATACGTAAAAAGATTACGTGAAAAATCTTGGATCTAGTTTCAGTTCTCATCTTTTTTATTTTATTTTTTTATAAAATATATTATTTATAATGCTTTATTCAAATTTGCCTAATTTTACTTCAGAATTTATATGTTTTATTACCTGTTTAAGTTTTCCGGAATGATGATAAAATGTATACTGTAAACTTTATAGACACTACTGTAAAAATTATAATCTGTGAAGTAATGCAAGGTTTCCTTAAGAGACAAATAGCAATTTTATGTAAAGTGGTTTCAAAATTGTAATAAGTACTATATCCTTAAATGAACATTGATCATGAGCTATCGTACATTCCGTAACATGACTTAATATATTTGGTATGCTGTAAAAGTATATACTTGGTATGCTGGAAATGAACAAGTTATAGCAAATAATATATTATAAGATTAATGAATAAAATGCTCTTGACGTGACTAGTGGTCGTTCAGTGGCCAAAATTCGACCGTAATTCATGAAATTTTTAAGTTTGAACGTTATTGAGGTTCTCTTGTCAAAGAGTATAAAGGTATATTTTAAATCATTGCATATAATTTTATTGAATTTTGTTCTAATACGTCAGCTGATAGCATGAACAATTGGGTCAAACATTTCACTCAAAATAATTTCATCATTTTGTACATTATTTACACTGTATAAATTTGCATTTGGTCTATTTGGCCTACTTTCACACGAATATATATCTATTCTTCTTTGTCTCTCACTCTTAATGTTCTATGTCGAGACATAATGGGTGAAGATGTATGTAAAAAAAACATGTGATGCTCAAACTTCTAGCTGAAATTACGAAACAGGACTTAATGTAAATAATAAAATGTACTTACCTACTTTCTTTGTTGAAAACAGTAATAAGTAGGCGAGAGTGAATGAATTTAAACTGGTGCTACAATATTTTCCTTTTGGAAATGGGTGTATATTAAGCAAGTTGACAGATTTTTCCTTTTTCAATAGATATATATTAAGCAAACTATATTTCCATAATAAATCAAACACAGATATATTTATTACACTAAATATAAAACAAAACGCTTTTTTTTCCTAAACAACATTCCATGGATTATTGAAAAAGGAACATTCAAACTCCCAAAAAGTCAAATCTCGAAACTTATTCGGGGGCATTTCACGTGAAGTGGACAGCGAAAAAATATCAGATCCTGGAATTCGTTCCTTTTTTGTAAAAATTGTACTTCTGTATGTCCAGAATAAATGTACAGGTTTTTTTTATTAAGTTCAGTTACTAAATTTATAAGGCTTTAAAGATTCCATGAAATTGGAGAGAGGTTTTTTGAAAGCTTTTTTCAAATTTTTAAAAAAGACGGAAAATAAAATAAGTAGTATTTTTTGGAGAGTATTAGATATACTTTTTAGCGATTGATTTAATTTCGAAATTTGAATTTTTTCTATAGAAAACCGAAAGTGAACATTTCAAATCTGATTTTATTTAACTTCGTAATATCTAATTTATTTTTTTTTAAAATATAGATTTTAGTATAGAAATCATACGTGTAAAATTTCAGAATGGTACTCGCATTTTTTTAAGAGATACATGACCTAGAATAAAACCGCATTCCACTGCGCTGAATGCGGTTCCTTCAAAGCCGATGGAAGGTATCACATTCAGCGCCACACTGGCGATTTCTTAGGTTGCGCGTCATACGCGCGAATAGAATGAAAGCGCCGCTTCATTATATATTAAATTGTAAAACTAAACTTTTAACGTAAATAAGGTTTATGATGGTGAAAATGAAACAAATACGTTGTTAAAAGGTACAAATTTATGTTAACATTTTTTACAACTTTTTATTTCGAACTTCAACTTCTTTTTTTGCCTAGTAGACTATCAGTTCTTGGTATAAAGCAGTGATTTCTTTTCATACCAGGAATAGTGACAGCATAATTAAATCTAGATTGCATGAATCCCTTTGTTGTTGATGTCATCCTTGGGACAGTAATAGACAATCGTTTCTATTAAAGCTAATTTGTCCCACTCATACAACAATTCAGGTGTATTTATTGCACTATTCGCTAGCAACTGCAGGCTTGCACGTGTAGCTAACCTTTTTAGGTTCCCATCAAGTTCATTATATGACCCCTTACTGGATGAAGTGGCATTAAAATTAATTTCAGCCTCGATGTTAAAATTTTCTTTATAGTAATATAGATTCATAAACCTAAATGTTTTCTTAAAGTGTTGCAAGGCTCTCGTTCCTATATCTTATCTAAGAGATGCTGGTATAAAATCTTCTGAAAGGCATACGACGTTGTTGTATCGCGTTTAAGATCATTGGATATCATAACTATGCTTCCGAGTCTTACTTGCCTTCCACCCTTATAATAAATGACTGACGTCAAAAGTGTAGCTCGTTCATTATTCTAGTGGAAAAACTTTTTGAAACAATGCGTGTATTGTTCAGCAATATATGCATGCGACTTCTATATTACAGAGGCTGACCATAAAATCATCCGCAGGAAGCACTTGAGTCGCTATTATAAACCGATCTGTACCTACCCGCTGCTCAAACTGCACACTTGTGATTTGATGGTCATCAAAAACCATTTTTAAATAGTCGTGAAGCTTATCTAATCTGGAATAAAAGGAACAACCTTTCATTTGGAGAAGATTTTATGGTCGTTAAATAACCAGTCGTTGTTGAATTTGGATATATCATTATCAACAAGCACTTCTTATGAGGCAAAAGGTGCATGTTAGTATTTGCGACAAGAGAGCTAGTGTCTCTCTTACTTAACATTAGCTTAACATTTTGGTGGTAAGTGGACACACAAACAATATGTGTGCCAGAAAGCCGGTAAGCATTCCTTAGGTCTTAGTGTAAAAAACTTGATTAATCCTACTTCAACATCAAATTTTTAAATTGATGTTGAAGTAGAATTAATCAAGTTTTTGGAGTTGCATAAGAAATTAAAAAACATTTTTTTAAATTTCTGATACGATTCCTAAATATTGCACATATAAGTGAGTTCTTGTGCCTTCATTTAATTTTATAGATATGAAATATTTTTTACCGAGCTTGACTCTACTAATATCTTTTCGAAAATAAAAACTTAAAATTTTCGAAAGCTTTATAATTTGTCTACTTAACTGGAACACAACAATGTAATTGCGTAGCGGCCAAGTGACAGACTGACAAATAACGGAAAATCGAATGACTGATGACGTTTTTTTATCTCTTTCTAGCATTTAACGTCGATTTTAAGTAATACGTACGTAATACCTTCCAGAGATAACAGGTGGTGCTATGAGTCACGTTTTTAGTATGACTTTTATAATTTAGATTACCTCTGCTCTACTATTTTGCAATCTTTTATATTATTCATAATTTTATTTATATTTATATTAATAATTTTAATATGTTTACATAAATATGATTTTTGATGTATGTATGATCCTAGGTACGGGGCTTAAACAATTTTGCGTACATGAAACAGCTTGTTTATTGCGCAACCTAAGAAATCGCCAGTACGACGCTGAATGTGGCACCTTTGTGTTCTTGCCAATACCATTTTGAAATTTTACACGTATTATTTCTATATTAAAGCTATATTTTGAGATAAAAATTAAAAAATAAATATTACGAAGTTAAATAAAGTCCGATTTGAAATGCTTATTTTCGGTTTTCTATATGAAAAAAAATTCAAATTTTGAATTTTTAACAATTGCTATAAAATACATCTAATACTCTTCAAAAAGCATTACTTATTTAATTTTCCTTCTTTTTGAAAAATCGTATAAAAAGATTTTAAAGGAACTCTATCTCAATTTTTAAAGCCTTATAAATTAGTAACTGAAAATAATAAACAAAAATTATGATATACCTTTATTCAGGACATATAGAAATACAATTAATATTTATTGACATTAATATGGACGAATTCCAGGATCTTACATTTGTTTCGCTGTCCACTTCACTTGAAATACCTCTTCACTGCATCTGATATTTTAAAATTCTTTAGCGACAATTTCTACTCTGTGCGACTATTTGACTACAGACTGTTATATCTTTTACATTAATCTTTTATTATCAAACTTAGCAAAGAATCTTTTAATATATTTGTAACATATCATTTATTATATTTGTAACAGATATGATATATACATTTTAACTTTCTGCACTCCTTCTGCACTATTGCAAATCTCACACTCCTACAAACGCGCAATATGCCTAAAAAGGGATACACAGTTCTTTCTTCACGCATTAATATATAAATAAACAAAAATCTTCATTTGTTAATCATTTTTTCACAATTTATCGGGAATACAATCCGAACGAGCTAAAAATTCTACAAACATAAGTTGAAAGTATAAGAACCACGATGGTGTTTAAAAAAATATAAAATAAAAAAATATCTAATTCAGAAGACTAGCTTTGCGTCTGCGGAGCGCCTATTGCCAATTAATGTCATATGTTAAGATATCGAATAAATGCCACAAAAGCACTTCTTTCGTTACTTCTTAAGATCAAATAGTGGCCATCTTTGAAAGAACTAAAATTAGATTTGAAATTATAGAGAAGCTTTTAAAAAACGAATTAAAGGAAGGTTTAATTTATGGTAATCGATAAACAGAATTATGCCACAATCTAAAGAAAGCTTCTGAAATGATGGAGGTGAAAGTTACTGAACTGTTCTGAGAATAATTGTTTTGTACTGTTTTGTAGTTATAAAAAAGAGTAAGAACAGCTGTGACATTCTTATGTGGAGTCAAGTATATCTCATATTTGTTGAATATATTTGGCGTCAATTTTGTAGAAATTCATTATTGTATTACAACATCTTCAGGTGGGATATTAGCAAACAATAACTCTTAGGAACATCCAACAGCATTTATATGTTTCCAACACAGTAGCGGAAGCCGGGTCTGTATGGCTTTTCTCACTGCTTGTGTTTAGTGAGTTTATTGTAGGGGAGCGGTGTAGGTTTTATTATATTTCCGAGAGTTATACGATCTACCAGTATTTTAGTGAGGATAATAAGGTCAATTTTTATTATTCTATGAGGTTGTACAATGCAAATATTCCGGTGTATGTAATAAAATTAACTGGAAGTTATTCTCAGTAATATATTTAAACAAAAGCAAGGATATCTGAAAGTTAGAACAAGGTTATATAACTAATTCTACATATCTCCGGTTTTATTTATTCATATGTTTATTTCTTTATTTATTTATATATTTATTTATTTATTTGAATTTTTATGTACTTATATTTATATGTGTATGTAAACTGAAACAATTTGAAGAGTACTGTAGTATCACTGTGGTCTAATTGTATTATGTTTAGAAGATATTAAATATGGGTGATGATATTATATTTAATTGTTCATTTAATATATTAACGTTGGTGTCTTTTTATGTCTGTTTATTTCTAATGTTTCTAGGATATTAAGTTTATTACCTTTTGTATTTATTTGTAATATATAGGGGGCATTATTAGTATGAGGGTGACGATTATCTTCAATGAGATGTTTAGCAAAGTGAGATGTGTCTGGCTTGTTATTTCGCCAGCTGGCAATGTGTTCTTTATATCTTGTAGTAAAATCTCTTCCTGTGTAACCTATGTATACACTATTACAGTCGTTACAATTTAGTTTATAGATACCACTCTTTTTATGTTTATCTATTTTTTCTTTATTATTAATAAGGGTTTTACCCAAGTTATTTAAAGTACTACACGCACATGTTGTATAATTTATATGAAACATATCAATGCTGTTGGATGTTCTTAAGAGTTACTCTTTGCTAATAACTTGATTGACAAAAAACCTAATTGCGTCCTAAAGCAATTTATATAAGTTTGAAATTTAAAATCTTTTTTTGAATTTGTTCCCAGTTTTTGATATTTTAATTCTTCAAGGAGTGGAATGTGGTTAATTGTGATATCAAAATTAGTTTAAGAAGATTTGATTATAAGATATTTTAAGTAACTCCAGATCAATAATTATAACAGGTTTTTAATTATCAATATGATCATATAAAGATCTAACCAATCGCTAACACGCAAATCTGCTTCAATTAAATTTAAGATGATTGAAATAGTCTGTGTTATAGGCTTGCAGTTGATAGCGTTACCGCTGAAGTTTTTAGCATAATATGTTTTACTTAAATGATAAGAAAATAGGTGCAACAAATTTGCACTTCATTTATTTTTCCATCGCTGGTTACTAATGCTTCTGCTGATAAATTTCCATTTTATTTATTTTTACATCGCTGGTTACTAATGCCATCTGCTGATACATTTTGCTGAACACAGGGCGTAGTACGATCCCACCATAAACATAGATGTTAAAAAGCCCAGGATAAATTCTCTTTGAGGAATATTAAATTGTTGTTCTAATAAAATAATTGAAAGCCAAAGCAATGCATCTTCCCAAGTACTATTTCATATATAAAACTTAAAACGTGATAAATATTCCAAAAAGTTGAAATATTTATAACATTTGAACTTGACAAGTGTTCGTAGTAATAGTAATGTTATTAATGTAATTTTACGTATAACAAAAACCCGTCAGTTCATATTTAATTCAATAAAAATGTTTTATTAATTTTTAGGTCCATATCATAGGATGTATTTAAGTTACGATAATAACAATGTATTTATATCATAAGATAAATTATGAAAAAGGACTAGTAGAACGTTATGTGAATTTTATTTTACTTATTTATCTCAAATAGGAACTAAGCTATACGGGGATCAAAAGTGGTTTGGAATGGTCCATGTAAATAGTACCCTGTGTGCGTGGTGGCAGTTTCAAATTTTCGCTCAAAAACTATTTCAAACGATTGCTTAATATCTCATTGTAAAATTCCTTGGTTAACAGCAAACGTTACTCTCATCCAAGCGATTGGTACTCATTCCAAATTGTCGGTTCTGCTGCATGCTAAGCAATTAATCTCTTATTAATCAAAAATAATATCAAAAAATATTTGTCAAATATTTTCATGACCCTTCATTATTTTTTCTATTAGTATTTGACTTTATAGTACTTGTAGAAATATGTTAAACAAACTAATCTAAAGTACCATGTGTAGACGTTATCTAGCTATAGTAATTTGATTGTGTTGCAACCACCGGTACTTTTTCTTCTATTTCTTAATTTGGCGATCTTATTGACATGGAGTTTGACATTACCTTTTCAAGTTAAATAACGCAGAACATTCTTGTATCATTTCCCTTTAAAATGGTATATTGATTATTTGGACGTACTTTAAAGTTTCGAAGTCATCGATGTCGATATTAATAATTGATGTCGTAACATCATGTTGTAATTGTCACATTATTTCTCCTAAACTGGACACGCGACTAAGACTTTTCCTTTAAAAATACTACAAATTTCAAATTATATAAGTGTAAATTTCTTTCATAAACATTCTTATTTTGCAAATAATCTTTGCAGGTGGTACACTATGTTAATTTTTATACTTTTCAAGAGCGGCAAACCAGGTGGTCATGCAGAAAAAGACGAAATGGATTAAAAAGTTGAAGTGAGTGCATTAGGGTCAGCGTATGAGTCATTTATGAATGGGCTACAATGGCGGCGATAGGAACTTTAGAATTCTATATCTTTTATTCGTTCTATTTAGACTATTATATTTAACATATACGCAAGGGTCTATAATTTTAGAGAGGATGATAAACAATAAAGACTAGTCAAAGCGAACAACATAAGAGCTACGTAAGTTAGAAGCCACACAGTTTGCTTCTACAGATATACCTATATTTTTTTCATTCGAAGAGCATAATGCGTACATAAGGTTTTCTGCTTAACACTACATTTAAAGTAATATTATAGAGGACATTGACAATTATAAACTAATTTTTGTTTTACTCTGAACTTATAAAAAAATATATTTTAATATTTTTTTGTATTGGTACAGGATAGTCTCAAAATATATTCGTAAATTTCTGGTGAAAATATCTCAGGTTTAATTAGTTACCTTATATAAAACTAAGTTAGTCAAAATATTCGGTGAATTTTTAAAATATTTTAGAGACTTTTCTGGGAAGTATAAGCTTATAGTTGCACCATTGTTATTAAATTATACCTGAGATAAGTTTTCAGTTTCCTATTACTAAACATGGTTTAAAAAACTAAACCTTAAGAAATAATTAGGCTAGCGTCATTAAAAGACGTATTTAAAAGTCGATTTAAAAAGTCTTCCAGAATTTGTTTAATAGATATATTTTCTAACTTTATTTCCCTATATTTTGTTGTTTTAAATTCTACCATTATATAATTTTACGAGTTAGTAAAAATATAAACAATCATTCTAAAATTAAGGTTTAAATTTAATAATTCTAAAGGATTTAGTTTCATCTGCATAATTAAGGTATATAACAAATTTTGCCTAAATTGGGATTTAACATGTATAGTTTTACTTACAAATTTATTAAGTTAGGTTTGACAAATGTTTTCCCATTTCAAAATAAACTGAGCAATTAATTTGCCTTTTTTGTAATGTGTGTGCCATTTATACTGGATATCACAGGACTCCGCGCACTAGGGCGGGCGTAATACATCAAAGGAGAGCGAAGCCCAGCGAGTGAAGCGGCTTAACGGAGCTCCCTCAGATTCATCGAGGGATGTTGCAAAGCCCTTGTGGCGAAAATATACACTGCAGTGAATATTTATTAGGAATATTTTCTTCTATTCGCTTAAAATTCATGCAAAATAGTAAGATATAAATATATGTATATATATATATATATATATGTGGGTATATATATATATATATATATATATGTATATATTATAGTCTACATTTATACTCTTCATTATTTACCATTCATGGGACGAATACGCATTATATTATATTCAATATTATTTTTCTTTTCGTAATGGTTTTTGAGATAGTTCTAGAGCACTGAAAATGTTTGTCAAACATGCATAATTTATCTTCGAAGAAACTACTCGTATTTAAATAAAATTTATTAAAACACAGCAATAATATAAGGTTACTTTAAATTTCCCGTAAAACCTACAGTGATCACCCCAAGTCATATAATTTGGGGAATTTGCATTATTTTTACACCTGTAAAAGTTACGATGAATAATGTTTACACGGTAAAAGAATATTTACATTTCTAAATATTTTAATAATAATATAACGTAACTTTAAATAATTATACGGGTCTAAATAGTATGGCTTTGACATATCATAATTGAGTAAATATTCAAAAACTGAATAGTGTATTTAGTTTTTTACTAGAAAATTAATACGTCCATAATGTAAAGGTAATGATAACAATATTGACAACGATGCAAAAAAATTACATTCGTCCCAAAGTCACTTTCTTTATAAATTCTATTTAAACGCTATCCATAGGTTGGCAAACATTGTCTTTGGCTTAAAATTTCATAACTCAATAAGCCATCGTTTCAAAAGTTCGATCCAATGAGAAAGAAATGTAAAAACACGGTTTATTTAAGGGTTTTGCTTATTGTTTTCTCGATCTTTCCCTACAAGGTATTGAAGTATAAGATGTTTCAAACATAAAGAAAATAGTTTTTATATCTCAAGATATCTCGAAAATAAGGTTTGAATGGATGACATGTTCTTTGAACATTATACATTTTTTTTATTAAAAAGGTCTTACAATCGGTAGCAAATTCATTCTCGCCTGATATATCAAACTTTTCTGTGAAAATACTGAATTCAAATTAAATTAATTGATAATAGTTTTTTGTAGCTGTTAGTCATACGAACTACAGTTCCGCGTGGCTTATATAAACGTGTTATATTTCCGGCTAAATAGAACGTGCGACATTAAATAGCAATGTCATTTGATCTTTAAAAGCGTACAGAGGATAAATGAACTTTATATATTAATGACTGATTCAAAATGTAACTTTTGTATTATTATAAATTAGAAGGTGCTGCCATCTTAAATGAGATACGAGCAACAAATAAGGTGAGTGTAAGTACTTGCCTGTATTATTTTTATTCGAAGTACCTGTATACTAAACTCGTTTTATTTTCAGTTTCCCTAGTTTCTTTTTCAACACATGAACTTAAATTGTAAGTAACGTAGACATTATATACCCACGCGACCATAATTATCAAGAAGCGCACAAATTACAACATGTCATAATTATTTAAAAGAAATGTAAGGAACAATATATATAACATAATTTGATTAACAACAAACAAAATTTATATGCCCATGGAGATTCGTGCTTTTGTGTACGTGCGTACATAAATTCACGAAACGTTCCCCAAAGGAATTGATGTGTAGAGTATCAAGCTTCATCAGAAATAGGTAATTTTTTTAACTGGTAATTTGGAAAAAAACAACACATCTTTTGTCGCCGACATTTTCCGTGACCTGCAGGCGTTTTAGTCTTATGAGGAAATTATTAAAATTGCCTGTGATGTTTATTTATGTTTTTCGGTAAAAGTTTTCTCAAAACATTTCCTTAGATTCAAAAATATTTAATATGAAACCCATAACTATAATTTCACATGTTTTATTTTTAACATACCTAGCGAAATATTCCTAACATTACAATGAGAATATACCAGTAGAATGATTTCAAACTGTATGCAGATGATTATAAAAGTTTAAACATGATTGTTTAATTTGTTTCACATTAAAAATAACACTAAACAGGAACACGAGTCTATTGTCAGTATATTTGTAAATATGAATATTTGTAAATGCGAATATTTCATATGCCTAATAGTTTTAGAGAAGGATATTAATGAGTACATAAAGCATCTAGATCCCTAGCATATTTAACATACAAAACGTCCCCAAAAACTGGATGTGAAAAGAAATAGAGTAAATAGAACTCTTTTTATGTACTCTTGCATATTTGGGAAATCTTTTAGCTGGAGTATTAAACCGGGATTTTTGCATAGATAAATGAAAGGCATCATTAAATTGCAAAATGCTCTCAGATTAGAAGACATTATTGATGCCTATTATATGCAAATAAAATAAGTTGTTCACAAATATATTATTCATGTCTAATTCACATTTACAGATTATCATATCATGACAAAATATAAAATTCATAATTCATATCAACTAAGTAAAAGAGGCATTCTGTATTATTTTAACCGTAAAGTAGAAGTCACAAAAATATGTAACCGAATACACATTCAATTATGTGTGTATCTATATGATATAAGAACTATATAAATGAAGGATGTTGATTTGGATGTGATATGTAAATTATGACAGCGTTTCTGAAGGTAAATTCAATTTGAGAATTTTATATTTAATATTTTTTTAGCAGATGATGCTATTGAGATTTTCCTGTTGGATTATTAATCTGATAAGGGAGGAAGGTAATCGGTTTGGACAAGGGGAATAATTGAGCGGAATTTAATTGAATATAAAGAAATGGTGGAATGTTAGCGTAACCATTGAATTCACAAACAAGTGGAAGTGGTTTGCCAACTAGTGATAAAGTTACTCGATAAGATAAAGGAATTGACGGTAAATTTATCATTAGGCAAATTAGTATTATCGGAAGAAAAAATGCTATGCGACCAAGTAAACATTTATTTTTAAGTAACCATTTACACGTTTACAGAAAAAATATAATACATCCAGATTAATTTCTCAGTGAATATTTTAAATGATGAGAGTAATATTTTACCTCCCTTATATAGTGTGTGCCTATGAGATATTGCTTTTTTAGCTATAAGACTACCGTTTGTGAATTTGATTTGCTATATTTTCAATAATTTCCTATAATGGTTATGAATTAATAAACACTAAAGCAACTTGCGTATTTATATAAGTGACTGAATGATTCAATAAAAATGGGGCTAGCTCGTGGCTCCGATGCTCACATTCATTATGCTTTTTTCACATTTGAAAATTTCGCTTCCTTTTTGGCCGTTAATTTCTTTCGAGGCATGCAAAAATTAGTATTAACTTGTATTGAGAAATACTATCAAATATTTTTTGGTTTATAAATATACCTTTAATACATATAGTTACATATTGATAACTATAAATAAACAAATTTGTTTAATTTAGTATTATATCAGTTGAGAGAGCAGTTAGAATTTGATTTCAAGAAATTTTCTAAATGTTTGAGTGCTATTCACGTAGTCATAATAATGAAACGGTTATGTAGAAAATTAAATAACAGATAGTGTATGTAAATAAAGGATGGGAGATTTAAACTTAATTATATATCATGAGATTATGATTTCAATTAACATGACCATTAAACCTAATCATAGGCAAATAAAGTAGTACTTCATGTCGCTGCCCTATCTTAATTCGAATTTAATTCAAAACTTTTCCTGCAAGTGTCGTAACAAACCCTTAGCGTGACCCCATCTCTATACTACTGTAACGTTCATTTCAAGTATAAATCTGAAACGCGAGGCGGGTCAAGATTACTGCCTTTTTCTTCCTAACATGATCCAAAGAAACCTGTTAAATTTTATTCTCGTTATTCAAACCAGCTTCGCGCCAAAATAAAAAGTTTAAAGCAAATTTTGGCCGAAAAATTTAGCACTGAAATTAAATTTTTGTCTATTTTCTCCTCTTAGCAACATTTTGCAGTACTAGCTATAAACCGAGGGAAAATATTAAATTGAACGAGTACTTATTAATATAATGTGCTACTAATAGTATATTAATAATTATTGAGGCGTTGTAACATACTATTACTACCACTGTTTAATATCACTTCCACCGGCTTTATCGACTATTCTAAATTAATTTTAATACTCATAATATAATAACTCATTTTATAATAATAAATTCAAACCGCATTTACAAAGAATTATTTTTTCATCATTCCGTAAGATGTCCCGATCGCAAAAACTTTGAAATATCCTACTAGAGGAACATGCTTAATATCTAATGGGTCGAACATAGTACAGACGTCTCGATTTTGATAGAGCTTGAAATCAGAAATCACTTGTCCACCATCCGTCTACGGATAATTTTGGGACGATAGTTTGTGATGGACAAGGTTCGAGAAACGCTTGGCACATCGTTGTATGATACGTTATAATTGAAAAAGAAAAGGCGTTATCGAAAGGAAATCATCATCACTAGCAGTGTGGGACAAACTAAAGGAGAAGAAATGCGTTCTTGAGACAATAAGTTCAAACACCCTTTGACCCATAATTTCAAAATCACAAGGACTTAATATTTCTAAGAAACAAAAACTAAGCTTTTTATAAAATATAGAAACAAAATTTATGTTGCATACATAAATATATATATTTTGAATTTCATTATAATCTTGTCACAAAATTTGATGTCACACTATAGAGAGATAGACTGACTGCTAAGTTCATTAATAATATAATATTACACGGTGACTAGCAGATATTTGGACATGTTATACTCAACTTTTACATATCGTTGTTGAAGCTTGGAATTGTATGAGTTATTTGGTATGGTATGGAAGAAGAATAATTTTTATTCTGAATTTTCATTGCAATTTATAAAATTCAATGCAAAATATCCCATTTCACAATGGTGAGTAAACTTTTAGTTGAAATACATTTTTTCAAGTGCAAATACTCTGCTTGCTTATTTATGTTCATATTTTATTAATATGGCAGATATATTAACACGGAAGCAATATCTTACAGTCAACCAGAAAAAATAGAACATAGAAGGTAAAGGGATTCGCACTTGGAACTCAATCGCTCACTGGATTCGAGGTTAATTTTACATTTTGTGGACTTTTATCGACTACTGCTTTTATCGTAATGGATTAAATTACAAATTAATTAATATATTATAGCACATTTAAATACTTAACTTCAAAATAATCGTTGAAAAAAATACTTATTAATCAATTAATAAATGGATATAAATAATATAGAAACTGCAATGATATTTTTTTCATGTAATAAAAAATTTTTAATTTGGTTGAAAAAGAAAATTATTTAAATCAACATTTAGTATATCGCTTAACAGAATGAGTGTCAGAATAAGTATTAACGAGATTCTTTGCAATTTAATATAAAATAAACATTGAATATTGAATATATTTGGCGTTAATTTTGTAGAAATTCATAATTCATAATTAAATGAAACTACGTGATGTAGTATTATTTCTACTTTCTTTAAATTCTTTACCACGTGTTTCAGGTGGGCTCTTAGCAACGATTCAAATCTTTGCTAATAGCCCACCTGAAGATGTTGTAATACAACGAAACATAGATAGTGGTAAAGAACTTAAAGAAAGTAGAAATAATACTACATCACGTAGTGTCATTTAATTGCGTATAAAATAAACAGTTCTTGTATTATAAACATCGGATATCCGCAGTAAACCGTGCATCAGAGCGGGCGTAATACGTTAAAGAAGTGAAGTCCAACGATTTAGCGGAGCTCTTGCGGATTCATCGTGGGTTGCTGCAAAACCCTTATGGCGCATGTACACTGAGGCGTATATTATTCACGACTGTTTTCTCAGTTAAAGTTTACATAAAGGTTATGTTGGTAAAGATGTTACAGGAACCTGTGGATGTTACTTGGTAAAGATTTTACATGGACTTACGTAGTACTTGGAAAGATTAATATTATGGTAGCCAAAGGTTAGAAACCTGGTTTTAAATAATCTAAGATATTGTTTAAAATATTCAGTAGAAAGTAAATATTTGGGGGATTAAATTCAAAAAGTAAAAATCATCATAATAGAAGTAATCATAAGGATGACTGGAAGGAGATCAGTTTTTGAATAAACGAGCCAATTGATATATTTTTTTGCTTAGGTTGCTACAGGTAGGCGAAATAAAGAAAAATAATATCTCTTTTTCTCTGGCTATTTCAGGCAAGTTGTATTAAAAGTAAGTTGCATTAGAACAAAATAATATATAATAGTTTGTTCCCACTGTTATTGCAATTCACATTTTGAAATATTTAACTTCACTAGTGTAATATTTTCTATGAATGAAGCTTATTATTG
Organism: Druceiella hillmani; assembly: GCA_039881145.1. Lineage (NCBI taxonomy): Eukaryota > Metazoa > Arthropoda > Insecta > Lepidoptera > Hepialidae > Druceiella > Druceiella hillmani. The sequence continues at coordinate 28,477,665 of JAYKKI010000028.1, read as the reverse complement.
AAGGGATATCATGGCCGGTATGTTTTGTATTGTTTTCTTTGTAAACTATAATACCACCGATTTAAGAACATTTGTTTATATTATTCACAAACATTTTATTTTTCAGGAAAAACTAAAGCATAAAAAGCCAAATGATTTGGTTTCATATAATGTGAGTTTTTAATATATGAAAGTACTCCAAAATTAACAGTGGATATAAATGATTTTGATTTTACTTATTATTTTGAAGAACATTTATTTTTCTAAGTTCATACATAAACGTTTATTCTTGAAAGGGTTTCCGTCTGATATACGCTCCTTGCAATCAATATTCACATACATAATATGGTATCTGGCATCGACTAATGTCACTAATAAGGTGCCAAAAAAGTTTTTATGGTTGTAAAATTTAGAACCGGTATTAAATGGTGCTTGAATCACGAAATGTTTCGGATGCTCCTATTATATGTGGAAAATTAAATTTGTCTTCAAATTTTTTGGAAGTTTTAAAGCTTTTTGACCTTTGATTTAGCTGACAGTTTGCTAAAATACACGTGCAAAATGTTAAACGAGCAAATTGGTCAATTTGATTCACACACTGCATTCGGGCTATACATTCTTCAAGAGCTGAGCGAATTTGACGAACGCACACAAGTATATATAAAAAGAGCCATCGCACATATAATTGTCGACACTGATTTGGGACTGGATAGTAAGAAAAATATGGCTATTTTGCAAGGGTATATCTCACATAGATCATCAGATAATTTTGAGTATACGATTAAAAATACAAGCTTTAATGAGTGTGTTTCACATACAAACCTTGTTACTGAAAGTCAAAATATTCTTTATGTAGCCATTGAGCCTGAAGATAGTTCCTAAAATAATAATCAGTGACCATTGAATATTTTGTTTTATTTTTCATTAAAATTGTCATTGCAGAATCGACTTTTATTATTTATCCTAATAAAGCCCTTTAATCCTTCGATGGTAGCATCTTTAACTTATGGTTCTATTCATCATATGCTTTACATATATATATATATATATATATATATATATATATGTAAAGCATATATATATATATATATATATGTATATATATATATATATATATATATATACTATTACGTTATGCCACTTTTTCTTGTACAGTTATTGACTTATTCTAATGAGTACCCATCCAGTATATTACCAATGAGTATGTTACAAAACACAAATACCAAAATGCAGTAAACATGAATAAAGCGTTGGGATCCATGGTCAAATTAAATGACCCCACGCAGGTTAGCCATGGCTTATGTCGGCTCTGGAGATGGAACTTGAGTATATGACGAGGCTGCTTATCTACTCAATGCTCATGTGAGCATTTCCTAAACAGCCTTGCGAACAGCCTCTCTATGTCGGTAGCTAGCTTGATGTTCATTAAACAGACAGTATAAAACTATCTACGCAAAATAACTTATCTACTTAAAAATGTCTTGCGCTCAAACCGTAAAAATATGAATACAATCAATAGTAATAAGAAGCAAACTGCATCGTACAAGCCCACCATCGCTGATATGATTAAAATGCTCACTTTATTTCACGCTGAAATTAAACAGATCAGATAGCAAATTGATTGGAAGAACTGGATAAAATTCGGAGGCCACCAAACAACAAGTAAAAAACCTTGAAATGAATAACCAGTTCTTACGAATTATCACATGGATCTCAAATTGATTTAACTAACAAGCCTAAGGACTAGAAGTATTCCTGAAAAACAATAACAAAATTTCTGAAAACAATAAATATCGCATTAACGTCTGAAATTCCCTTTTCACTAAAGAAACACATTAAAGAACATAATGCCTATATAATATGCTATTTGTGGAATAGTTTTTTTAATATAACGTCTCACTAGGTCACAACATTTCAAAAATCCAATATTCCAATACATATAGAATTGGTCCAAGATGTGACATTGGAGGCGACTTCAACTTGAAAACGATTGCCTGAGGATTTCGGTTCATTACTTTTAGTAAAGGCATTGAAATATTAGCAACCATTAATGGAACTAAATGTAAATTCCATTTATTATATTCTTCACCATATTGATCTACAGAAAGCAATAAATTTCCTAAAGTGGAATTGTATCTAAATACATATAAATAAAAGATGTGGATAATCTAACTTCTGATCATACATCTCTCCTTTTGACGTAGAGTGTAACGATAATTGAGAAGAAAAGAAAACAGAACCTCATCAATAAGTACACTGATGACTGACTATGAATTTGAAAGTAACATTCAGCACTATTGATGACCTTAAGAAACAGACAAATAAAATCATTGAATACTTACGCGTCGCTATTGTAACCTTGAAATAGAAACCAGAATAACTAATTAATTATCCTTCCAAAATTAGAGATGTAATGAAGAGTAGGCGAAATAGGGACGTGTCTAACACAGATCTAGAAATCCGGTAAGCAATCTTGTTAACAGACTATTTAAAGATTAGGAGCAGAATTGAATCAACGTTTACCTATGTGGATCAGATCCTGAAGTACACAAAGGATATTGCACTGTGGAAAGAAATTCGCAGGTTCAAACAACCACTTTTTTAAGTGTCTAGAATACAAAAATCCAATGAATAAAAAAAATCAAGAGAAATCTGAACTCTTTGCTCAATACCTGGCATCAGTATTTCATTCATTGCATTCAAACCAGCGAATCGATCTAACTAGAATATCAAACCAACTCCAGTGTATCAATCAGTAATAGTATATATATATATATATATATATATATGTATATATGTGTGTGTGTGTGTGTGTGTGTGTATATATATACATATATTGTCGTACACCTCGCCGTTTTACATATTTCTGTTTCTCGACAATGAACTTCTTAAATATAAAAACTCATCTACTTCTTGGGGGACCACATTTTTCCTCATTTCTTTCAAAAAATATTTCGGTGTCTATAATTACGCGACGTAACAAACAGGAATTAAATGAAAATATTAGGTTGGCTAGTAAGTTTTTAGTCACAACTTCGGGACTTTTCTTGAAAGATTCTCGAAACTTTTAGCAGATTTTACTGTAGGGAATAAATGGTCCAAAGTGCAATCAGCTCACAACAGTCAGCGCCGAATCTTTAAGTGAATTACATAATATTGAATATATTTGGCGTTAATTTTGTAGAAATTCATTATTCACAATTAAATGAAACTACGTGATGTAGTATTATTTCTACTATCTTTAATTTCTTTACCACGACCTAGGTTTCGTTGTATTACAACATCTTCAGGTGGGATATTAGCAAAGATCGATCTTATCTTTGCTAATATCCCACCTGAAGATGTTGTAATACAACGAAACCTAGGTCGTGGTAAAGAAATTAAAGATAGTAGAAATAATACTACATCACGTAGTTTCATTTAATTGTGAATTACATAAGTTTAAACTGACATAGGTTTAAATTGTCTTTCTGTATCCGAACCTGAAACAAGTACCAAAAAGGTACTGATGGAATGTAAAGGCATTATTCATTGGGAATTGATTACTGTTAGCAATTGGATCGATGAGCTAACAAATTGAGTAGTCAAAGGGATCGAGTTTATTTTCAATATGATAATGCTAGACCACATGTTTCAGAACGTACTCGTGATAAATTAAAGGGGCTCGGCCGAGTTTTACTCACTCATCCACCATATTCGGCGGACATTGCGCCCTCTGATTATTATCTATTCAGGGATCTAAGTAACCATTTACATGAAAAAAAATCGATGTCAAAGAAGATCTCCAAAACGACCTTGCACAAATTTTTGATTCAAAGTCACCGAAATTTTACAAGAAATTGCCACTGTCAACGAGATGGGGGCAAGTAGTAAATAATAGTGGTGCATGCTTAAATTAAATATATCATATAATATTTTTAATAAAAATTGTCGACAACAACTTGGGCGTAAAAAATTATTAGCCAAACCAAAATATAATTATATCTTCTCTTGTAAGTTAAAAAAAATTTTTAACTTTTGAAGAGACTAAAAAAATTTAATTATATATTATATACACATACGGATATATGGCACTAAGCAGAATCACAAAAGCAATGGAAATGATGGTTGTCACGTTATTTTTCTATTTTTGGCATCGAAATTTGTCCTCGAAACAAAATATATGATTTATCCACATTAAATAACAATACAGCAATATTTGCTGAATTTTATGGCAAGATTTCCAATATTTTCCGAATTCGAATATAATCAGTTCAATACCTATGTCGGTTGAAGAAAAAAGGGTTAAGATTTATAAGTTTAGTTTTGAATACATATCATTGTTTTGTCGCGTTTCGTTTTAAAACCTTTATAATTATTTATTACTCGAAATAAAATTGATTTAAGCCATCTGCTTGTGCATATTTTTCTGAGCATCTTTTGTAGCTTCGAGACTTCACGGGTGTGATTAAAATCTTTAAGAGCTCATAAACGATAATAACTTACCTCTTTCAAATTTTCAAATATAAAAAAAAAAAATTCCGTCATGAATTTATGTAGAGATGTTATTAATATATTAGACTAATAAATTTGATTAAAAACATAGTTTTTTTTTATGAACAAATATTTTTTTTCATTTGAAATGTTTCTGCCCGAAAGAAGTTAAGGCGAAATAAACATAATTCAGATCGTTAGATGAGAGAAGAGACAAATATTTGCATTACTTCTGCATTAATTGCTGATCTTATAATAAAAAAATACAATTACAAACAACAACGAACTTATTTATTTTACGACAAACATACTTGTGTATTTTATCGTTTGAATGCCGTAGAAAAACAATAAATAATGATAACATACTATTTACAATACTTACGGCCTGCTTGGCCCTGGTAACTCATGGGATTAGTTCATGTTACACTATTATTTGCACTTACCCAACTGTATGAAAATTTCATGTTAAAAGTCATAATATTTTTACAGAATAGTTGTAGAATCAGACGAAATAGTTGTAGAATCAGATGAAAAGACGATTTTCCTCTAAGATTGTTAATCTCAATTATGTGTATGAAAAAATGATAATTTATTTATAAACGTAAAAAAATTGTAAAAAAGACAAAAATTACTCCCATCACTAGCGTACATGAGCAGTGTAATGAAGTTATGAGGAATAAGATTAGTAACATAACCAATTATATTTTATAGCAGAAATATATTTTATAGCAGTAAAGACAATTTAAATCTTAATTTTACAGAATATTTTAAATAAAAAGAACTGCACCAAAAGCGGCAAGTGAATAGTAAACATATTTCTATGTGAGTATCGTCATAACACAGTATTATTACTTTTCACTATTAATTATTACTAATGTAAGTAAGAACATAAGACTACATATCTCATAATTTGATTAATTTTACTTAATATTTAAACACTAAACAAGATACATCTTTGCCCTTAACATACAGTGCTGAAGGCCGTGTAAACACAGCCGCACACGCCAATATAAATACAATCTAAAAGCCTTTCTTTATGAGTGTAACTATATTTATTTTTCTTTCACCTCTCCCTAACATACATATAGAAATAAATTGCGAGATAAATCCCTGCGTCTACGAGTCAGCACAAAAAGGAAAATAATTTATCTTTAAATATAATAATATCTGTTCGTACCTTATATTCCGTGTATGCGCGTATAGAGAAACAGTCGCTTGTGTGTGTGCGGGTTTACTCCATTTTTATGTACAGAATGAAGAATGATATTACATACCTATATTGAATACATGAGATGGCAATGATTTAAAAACTATCATTTTAGAAATTACTTATTTTTATATTACCACTGCAAAACTTTTGTTTTTATATCACCTTTTGGCGACGTCTTTTAAAATTAAATTCCGCTGCATCAAAAAATATATTAATTAGAAAAAAAAGAATGTTTCGTCTCTTACATTTTGCATCACATTTGTTGTCAGAATAAATGTATGGCGTGCTTGCGATTTGTTCGACAATATTTTTAAAAATAGATTTATTAAATATATTATTTTAGGTCCAGAAATATTCTTTATACTAGCCAGATAAAAGTACATTGCTATGATTTCATGATCTTCATTCTTTATTTTTTTTATTAGAGGATGTCTAAAATCATTATTAGAACTTATTACTAAATTAGTTGCCAACCATGTATACATATTAAAAGATTGAAGTATGATTAATTTTTTCAAATCAAAAATAAAGTTAGAAGGAAGTACGAGTTCAGTGTTGGTATATGTTTAATCATAATTAATTATCGTGTTTCAGCGAACAATACTAACAAGTAGACAAACAAATTGAGCAAACAGAATTTTGCATATTTTATAAAGCTTTCAGCTGGAATATTAATTTAGAATTTTTTCTAACATTTCTAAAAAAACATGTACAAGACCTCATTCACTTTTGTTATTTTTGGCAAATAAATTCTTATTATATAATTTAGCTTCTTTATGAACGAAATTTCTTAACATTAAAAAGCATTTAAAACATCCAAGCATTTAGAACATCCTTCAAATCTCAAAATTGCCTACAAATCAAAAAAGGGTGTTTACATTTACTCGACACCTACCGCTTTGCTAATCAACACAAACCGCATTGCAAAACATAAATCAGTAAAATGATATCGTGATAAAGCGTAAAATAATTTTGTTCCAGAAATGAATTTTTTTTCCACGCCACGGAAAATGTGGCGTCGAAAAATATGAAACCAAATACACGTTCACATATATGTACACGTAAATATGATAACGATTATGTAAACAGTGGGTTCTTTTCAATGTGTTCGGTAAATAACAACCGCGTTCCAAAACCTCTTTTTAATTTATGCCTTTTATATTTATTCATTTTGTGGCAGATCATGTTTATAGAGATTTACGTTTTGGAATATTTATATGATGAGGGAGTAAGATAAGGGGTTTGGATATGGGAAAGGATCGTAGGGACTTACAGAGGCTTGGAAAAATGGTTGGTGTCAGAGTAATCGCCGTATTGCATAAACAAGCGTAATGGACTGCCAAAAATGACAAAGTTCTACCAGTAGGTAAATGAGTCCGTGGAAAATATGACTTCAAAGAAATTAATATTAGCCTAAATGATTTTTTAGGTGGTGAAATCATTTTTAAATTGTTTAGTAAATATTATATTTAATTGAAAAAAATTTAATAAATTTAGATTAGTTTTTTGAAATATTACAATTATATATGAATAATTAGAAATAAATGTTACATTTCCATAACATTATCAAATTAATAAACCCAATACTAAAGTGCTGAATTTGACGCATTGAAAGTTTGTTTTGAAGAAATTTTCCTAAAATGTTTTTTATTCTATAAAATACATCGGAAGGAGGATGTTCTGAGTTTACATTAAGTTTAGTTTCTTAACGATGATGACATATTTGTGACAAAAGTTAATTCTTCACAAAGTGTGCTGCACATTCACACCCATTTAACTATTTTTTTAAGCATGTTAAATAAAGACGAAAAAAAATTGTTCGTGTCAGCTACAACGCGCGACTGGTGTTTACTCCTTAAGTACGATTGTCTTGGAATGTATAAAATAAGTAACACTGTATATAAATATAAATATCATTATCAGAAAATTCTACGATAAAAAAATGCTGACAATATAATTATTTTCCAATAAAATACACATGACAAAGATCAAACTAAAAACATTTAGTGACGTCAAAATAAGAAGTTAAAATTAAAAGACTTTTTTAAATTTTGTAGCATAGAAGACACCAAATTTTCACACATATTGACATTTAATGATTACATCCTGATGTAAACGAACGATAGTAAACTATGAGTGCCACACTCCGTCATTGCGATTACGCTATAAAAAATGCCAAATAAACATATTGATATCTCACTCTAAAGATACGCAGAAATGTTACACGGAGAGGTCACCTAACGGTTACACTTTTTTACTCTCGTAATTTCTTACGATCAGAACCTAACGATCACACTTTTTTAATGCTCTGAAATTGGTATGCTTAGAAATTCTGATTTTACTCCTCATAAAACTTCATATCGGGCGGTGTATATGCAAATCGATTCTTAAAGAGTAAACTCCAAAAAATTCGTATATATCGATTTAGTTGAAAGGAATTACCACACATGTATTTTTTATATTAACACTATCTGTTAAGAGGAGGTAGGGTGAAATTACTTGTGAATAAATGCGGATTAGAGATTTGTGTACTTCTGAAAACAATAAAATACACAGAAAAAAATTATAAGGGTTTTGCTTGGATTATAACCTTGTATTTTTTACAGATTCAGGCGTAGCAAATGAAATGTTCGAAGTACGTGCCTCATATGCAGGGCTTAATTAATATATAGTAAATTGTTAAACAAAATTTAATGTAATGGTAAATGGGAGCGAAGTTATAAGTCACGCATACAATTAAGTTTGATTTATTCGTTGATAATGTTTTAAATATTTTCTAGCTATGGGGAATTATGTCTACTAATGACTTCATTAAAGTAATAAACTCACAATCTATTTGACTCGTATTATTTCAAGTGATAAATCCTTTCATAATTTCTAATGTGAACAATAAAATGCATTCCTTACACGAATGTACATAATTATGTATTTCTCAGTCTATATGAGTCTTGAAGACTTGATGTATTTAAATAGTTCTACTAACAATTATAGTTGATTTTGCCATCTTGTATAACGTAAATGTGTATTATCATATAAAGTCACGTAAAATCCACAAAGTACTTTTCAATAATATGTTATTAATGTTGCTAAAGTTCAGATTATTCTTCACAGCTCGCATCAGGCACTTTGAGTGTGGATCGTAGCAGATACATATAGAAAGAGCGAAATTTATATAATCAAAATAGTAGCTTAATACATAATATATTTCTTTACATCCAATAATGTTTGTTAAACTATATTTTGTAAGCACATATTTAGGTAACAAAATTTGTTATTCCTAGAAAGGTAATCATCAAAATAGCAAATCGATCTTAAACTTTAACAGATGGTACTATGGGTTTTAAAATAGTATAACCTATATGCCATATGAATAATATATAAAAGTAGAAACATTACATCTTTGTTAAGCAAAACTGGCTAACAATTGTCAATAAATAACATATGAGTGTTTTTTTCTAATTGTCTATTAAAATCAATTATATAATGAATGTATTACATTGGTCACCGTATTATAAACCAGGAATATTACAATAATTTTAATAAGTATATTAATAATCGCAAACTAAATGCGTGCATTGATCGAATACAATTATAAAAGGTTTATATCCAAAGTTGGTTTCAGAAATATGAAAATCGGTCTGCCATTGGGCACTCAGTGAAACTAATGTTTCAATGGAAGGTGATAAGTTATCGGAATACATATAAACATTATACGATGTAGGTTTATGCCCTAAGTTTAAGTTTTATAAAAATTATTAATAAGTAATTGTTAAATAAATGACATTGTTAATATATTATTCCATTCTATATCGTCAAATTGGAGTATAAATGACGTCTAGTGGTTTTATATTCTGAGTGAATATAGTAAAGTAGAAATGAACTCTGTTAGAGAAATCACTGGAAGAAATGATTATCTTCAACTAAGTTTATCATACTAAGCAATGTAAATTTATGCTGAACTAATTATCGGGCGAAATAGAAGTCTGAATGGATGTATTTTTATGTGACTGCAATAAAACTGTATTATTATTTGTATCAGTATAATAATAAAACTGTATTATTTATTATATCAGTAGTACCATTGTCGCTATACAAAAACACGCCATTGATAATTTTTATACGGAAAAGAAGTTATGGCGTATTATTTGACTTAGCTAAGATATTTGAGAGATATTTTTGACTTATCAGTGGGATATTACCCTATGTGTTAGCAAAACACAATATTTCTACTTCCACCCCAAAGCGAAGTGGTTTGATCTTGCAGTATGATAGCACGATAGTAGCTCTGCTAGATAACGCGGACTTCACTTAAAATCTGTTTCAACGAGGCTTTTCAGTTTTTCTAAATTTAATATAGGAGATTGTTGAATATATTTGGCGTTCATTTTGTAGAAATTCATTATTAACAATTAAATGAAACTACGTGATGTAGTATTATTTCTACTATATTTAATTTCTTTACCACGACCTAGGTTTCGTTGTATTATAACATCTTCAGGTGGGATATTAGCAAAGATATCTTTGAAACTATAGTAGAAATAATACTGCATCACGTAGTTTCATTTAATTGTGAATAGAAGATTGTACTAAATGAAAATTACCGTGGGGAATTTCTTTCTTTGGTACCGCTGTTTACCTGTGTTATAGGAGAGTACACCTTCACCCATCGTTGTATTATATACTAAATTTCGAGTTGATTTACTTGCTTATTCGTCTTAAACGAAATTCCTGAAATAAAAGTATTCTTCACGAAATATTTATTTATGTATTTTATTGTTCTTTATTTGCTGAAACTTAGTGGCTAACTGAATAGAAGATTACACGCTATGCTTTTATTTACCTTACTAGAAATATTATATTAATTTCAATAATATTTCAAGCAACCAGAAAATAGCAGTGCATTTATTAGTCACCAACCTAGTTTGCTTCTTCCGGATTGATTTCATCGGTTTCTAATTCCTATTTATTGTAAAATCTTTATTTAATTCCATAAATATTTGTATTAAAATGCTACTACGTTTACATCTATGCAATTGCAGTGTTTTTTTATTAAGCTAAATAAAGTTATTTGTCTTCACGACATTTGTTAATTCAAAATTTATGGCTTTTTTCATGACCATGATGAAAAAGACGTGTGTCTTTTTCTACCTTTCTTCAATTTCATATTGCTGTAGCAAAACGAACTTGTTTCTGCAGGAACTAATTTCAAACGGTTTTCTTTTAATAATTTTAGAAAAGTAAAGGTAGACATTTAGAGTTTAAATGTTTTGTCTTAGAGTCCAATCTATTCACAATAATCTCGTCAACCTCGTACTGAAGGAGAAGCGATCCCGTTAATGGCATATTCATAATGTTTCTACAGTTCCCAAAAGATGACTTAATATATAATATATATATAAGGCCATGTCATGACCGTTTGTTAAAAGTTCTCAGATATTTCTGTTCACTATTTCACATTCATCAGCATTGATTGAGTGTAACATATAATTACAAACATAAATCAACCTTATACGTATAACATTCATGTATTATTTGTTGAACAGAAATATAACCAGTCACACCGATGTCGAAACACGCAAAGGTATAGTTACGTACCAATTCTACAACACGAATTTATTGATGCAATTTATTGACTCTTTTCTGATTTTTTTGCATCCATTGTAAAATTATAGAAAATTTTAAAGTTTAAAATAAAAAAATTATTGAAAACTTTGAACCTGAAATCCAATTCAAAAGATGAAATTTGATAAAATTTTATTTAAAGTTTTGAACTTCAAAATTACGGAGAACTTTAATAGCGGAGATGCGGAAATTCATGAGAATTATCCTAAAATTATGTATGTACTATGTAAATTATGTAATAGCTGTATGCCATGAAAAATAAAGGGAATTCATGAAAATTTTCAATGTTTAAAAACTTAAAAATTATAAATAAGGGAATTTAAGAGTTCCAAAATTTATCTACGTTCAGAAAATATAATTCATTTTAATTGTTTTTAATATACAAAATAAAGATAACACCAGTCTATATTTGGAATTTAGTTCTCTTTGCAAAATTTGTGCTCGGTCAGGTACTTAATTGGCTCAATTTCTTTACTTTTTATTGATAAAACAACTGGATTTTATTTTCCGTAATATATTAAATACGTATATACTAAAAAAATAATATTGAGAAATGGTACATCAAGAACAAATACAGATCGTCCAGTGGCAGATTTCAAAGTTTGAACAAACATAGTTTCTGAACGCAACACATAAGAGGGGCGCGGGGGGCGTACACCATTGGTAGCCACGGATGAAAATGTCGAGCGTATTATGGTTTCCGTCTTTAAAAATCCCCGTTTATCACTGCGTACACGTTCATCAATATTGGGAATTCCGAAATCAACTTTACAGGTAATAATGCGAAAAAAGCTCAAGTTCCATCCATATAAAATTCAAATTGTTCAAGATTTACACGATTCTGACTTTGAAGTAAGAAAAACTTACGCGGAGGTGATGTTGTTGAGATTTCGTACTGCTATCCGGATGGGTAACATATTCTTTAGTGACGAAGCTCACTTTTACATTGGAGGATATGTGAATAAGCAGAACTTTCCTTTTAGAGCCTTTACATAAGCCTAAAGTAACAGTCTGGTGTGCCATGTCTGCATCTGCAATCATAGGGCCTTATTTCTTTGAAAATCAACGTGACCAAACTGTAACTGTGAATTCGGAAAGATATGCCCAGATGTTAAATGACTTTTTCAGAGTAGAACTACAGAATAGTCCATCCTTCAACCAAAACACATGCTCCCAGCAGGACGGGGCCACAGCTCACACTGCTAATGTGTCCATGAATGCAGTGCGGCAGTTATTTCTAGAAAAAAAACATATCCCGAAACGGTACCTTACCGTTGCCACCTACGTTACCCGATTTCAGTCCATGTAACTTTTTCATATGGGGATACTTAAAATTTGTTGTTTACAAAACAAATCCAAGCACTGTGACACAACATAAAGAAAATATTCGAACCGAAGTCAGTAGGATACCCCAGTCGCTCTGCAAACGCGTTTTTGAAAACATGCGTGCTAGACTCGAAGAGTGTGTCAGACTCGATGGCCGCCATTTTGAAAACGTGGTTTTTAAAAAATGAAATCCGCATTTGTTATTATAAAGTTAAAATAAACTTACTTTGTATTAGAGGTGTAGTTTTTTTTACAATGTTTCAAACATTGAAATCTGCCACTGACACCCTATATTTTGCATTCAAATTTTAGTAATTTTAAAACATCTTTAAAAAGGACTGCAACTTCTGTTTAAATAATTTTTCCCACAGCTATTAAAATAAAATAAATTAATTTATTATTATTTTTCTCATGTGGCATAGACAGATACTTTAACTAAAATAATGTCTTACCAATTAAATGCCGAATTTTTAACATGTTAAACGTATGTCATTTTTTTTAAATACGATGGAATGATTAATAAAAATATGGAATGATTAAAAACATACAAAAATAAGTATCTACCTTTACTTTTCTAAAATTATTAAAAGAAAATCCTTTATGATTAAGGCCTGTAGAAATAAGTTCCTTTTTGCTACAGAAATTTTAAATGAGAAAAAGATAGAAAAAGACGGGTGGTCATAGAAAGAAAAACAATTTGAACTGATAAATGTCATGAAGACAAATAAATTTATTTAGCTTAAAAGAAAAAATCATTGGAAACGCACAGACGAATACCTAGTCGCATTTTTATGCAAATATATATGGAATTAAATAAGGAGTTTTATGTTTTGCAACAGGAAATAGCAGCGTTGAAATCAAATCGGAAGAAACGAATTAGGTTGGCGATTAGGGTGGCACTATTATTTTCCACAGGTGTTTGAAATGTTATAAAAATACATCTATTATCTAATCAATTAGCAGGTACGTTTCAGCGTATGAAGAACATACAAAATATGGATATTTCAGAAAGAGAACTTGGGATACTCTGGCTTTAGGAATTTCGCTTAAGATGAAAAAGCGAGCAAAGCAACGCACAATTTAGTATTTAATACAACAGTGGGTGAAGGTGTACTCTCCAATTACACAGAGAAAAATTGGTTCCAAAGAAAATAATTCCCTCGATAATCCTCATCTAAATTTAGAAAAAGTAAAACGCCTTGTTGAAACAGAATACAAATTAAGTCTGCGTTGTCTGGTAAAGCTACCCTCATGCAATAGAAAAACCACTTCATGTCTAGTTATGGGAGGAGAAATATAATGTTTTGCTACCAGATAAGATCTTAACATGTAGAAAAATTTGAATAGTGAAATTCAAATATACCACTTATTCTTATTTTTATATTAAAATGTCTGGCAATAAAAAGGAAAAAAAATATTTGAAATGATTTTCTATTTTTAAAATTATTATAATTAGCGACGATTAGCACGGAAAACATATGAACACAATATGGGTGGAAAAAAGTCCTAAATATTGAAGCCAAAATAAAAGGGCACTATATAGACTCATCGAAATGTCAGTAAAGGAACAAAGGTTAATGTGTTGGAAACCGACGATATAATGTTTAGTTATTGCCTACTGCCTTACTCCGGAACAAAATACGCGAAGTAATATTTAAATCTCCTTGATCCAATTATATGTGTGTACATAAATATATTGATTTGGTAAACGTTATCCAAACAACTTTCAAATATATTTACAGTATTTACTGTAACAACACGATTTTCTTTAGGTACTTTCAAGCATCAATAGGAAAGAAGAAAATATTGTAATTGTCAAAAAATCATCGTTAATGTTTTAATCCTATTCTATTTAAAACAACAACATAGTAGAAGAAACACGACTGCATAAAATATATTTGTGTATGTATATTTTCATCTCACTTTCGAATACCTAAATAACCAAGTCAATCTCGATGTTTGTAATTTTGCTTTTAGAAATTTTTCATAAATGTCTAAAGAAATATATTTTATTGTTATATAACTATAATCATTCGACCTTTTTTCTGTTAACATTTCTCATCTACTCTTTTAAAGTCAAATAATACGCTATAACTTGTTTTCTGTAGAAAAAATATGATTTGTGTAGAACTGGACCTGGAATATGATTTGTGTAGAAAAAATATGATTTTGTAGAATTTAGTTTGTGGGTATAAACCAACACACCATTTAACATATATGTATAATTCGATAATATATTACTTTTCATTGAAATAATAATTTGATTAAGTGCCCAATAATAGGCTAGTTTTAACATTTCCGAATGTAACCTTGGATATAAACCTTTTATAATTGTAATCGATCAATGCAGGATCAATTCGGTTCAGGATTAGGAAGTGTATTAAATTAATTTAGCAACAAAATTCTAAGTACGGTGGAAAACGTAAAAATACTCTAAAATATATTTTAAAAAAGTCTAGTGGTTTATAACTACGAGTATATGGTTTATAATTTATTAGATATTTGTTTTCAATAAATAGACACTAAAGAAAAAGACTCATATGATTTAAGCTATTGACGATTGTAAGCCAGATTTGCTTAATAGAAATGTAATGTTCCTATCGTTATGTATGTCATATGGCATGCAATTTATAACATTTAAAAACTCAAAACCACATCTTTGAAAGTTTAAGACCGATTGACTATTTTGATAATTCTCATTAATTTAATTATTGATGATTAAAATTTTCTTATCTAAATATGAGCTTATGCTCGTTAACAATTGTTTATCGAATATTATTTAATTTAAAGAAAAGATTAAGTTACTATTTAGATTATTTCAATTTCCCTCTTTGTATATGTATCTGTTACAAACCGTATTTACTTGGAGTGCCTTATGTAGGCTGTGAAGGATAATTTGAGCTTAAAACAAAATTTAGAACTTACTACTAAAATGCATTATGTGGATTTTTACTTTATTTGATAATACACATATATGTTCTACAAGATGGCAAAGTAATCTATTAAATTTTGACTATCGAAGTGCATCGACTCTTCAGGACGCTTACAGATTGAGTAATACATAATTCGTATATTTGTGGATGTATTGCTGACATAAGGGATATATCGCCTTCATATACATTAAAGTTTACCGCATCTCTTCCTAACAGATAGTCTTAGCATACAAATACACGTGTAGAAATTACCCTAACTTGAATCAATATATGCGAATTTTTTTATGTTTAGTTATTATATTGATAAAAAGCAGTTAAATGGTTGTGAAAGTGTAGCATAATTTCTGCAAGAATTAACTATTGTCACCAATATGACATCATTATTTAAACTAGAATATAAAACGTTTTAGAAAAGTTTCTTCAGAGCGAAAACGCAATGCGACAAATTCAGAAATGCGATCAAATACAATGAGTCCATAATAATTTTTGCAGGGCTCAGGTAGAGATCCTTGAACAAACTGAGCCCATGATAAGTAAAAAAAATAATGAAATACGACCATTGCACATGTTGCTTCCCAATAATTTATCACATAATTCTGTCTTTATTAACTAAATACTTGATTTAAAATGTTATATATTTTATAATAATGTATGCATATATATATATATATATATATATATATATATATATATATATATATATATATATGCACACACATTAGGAAGTATCATTGCTAAAAAAGTGATAACTTATTGTCATCTACGACGTAATATAATAGTATCTGAGTGTGTAGAAATTTCAATAAATGTTAAGCTAATCTAAATTTACTAAATGTGTTCCCAATTAGCATGTAAAATTTATTGAATAATTAAAAAAAATATTTCACCATCTAAAAATCTACTTAGGCTAATATTAATTTTCGTAGTCATATTTTCCACGCACTCCCTTCTCTCATCGTGGAACTTTGTCATTTTTTAGAGTCCCTAAGGCGTTTTTATGCAATACAGCGATTACACTGACATCTACCATTTTCCCAAGCATCCGCAAGTCCCCTCCATCGTTTCCCAAATCCAAACCCCTTACATTATTTTCTTACCATAAAAAAATTCCAACAAGTAAAACCCTGTGAACATGGTCTACCATAAAAAGAAATAAATATAAAAGGCATAAATTAGAAAGGGCTCTTGGAACGCAGTTGTTATTTACTGGTCACACGAAAGGAACTCCCCACCATTTATATAAACGTTATTATATTTACACGTATACATACATGAATGTGTGTTTGTTCCATATTTTTACTATGCCATAATTTACGTGGCGAAGAATACAGAGTGTTTGTTTCAAATTGTTCGTGGAAATGTATTGTTACATGCTTTCTCATATATTATCACATTTTTATTGCTGCACTTTTATAACGCGGTGTGGATTAGTCATAAATACCTTTTTTGATTTACATGCTATTTTGAAAGATTTCAACAACATTTATTGAAATGAATTTTAATCTCAGGGAATTTTATTGATAATATATCAAAACTTAACAGTAAGAGTTATTTTCCATAAATAATACAACTAAATCATGCCATGTGCGTATTTTTTTAATAAATGTTGGTAAAAAATATATAATTATTATCCCAGCTAACAGCTTTATAAATTGTACATAAAAGATTCTATTTGCTCCATTCGTTTATGAACTCATTAACATTTTCCGGTGAAATATAAAAACGTAATAATAATTACAAACATACTAACACCTAAATGGAATTTCTTTCTAGCCCTATTTTCAATATAAAATGTGAAACTATCGTGTTTCAATCTACTAATAGGTGCATATAGTTGGAAACTCATTTCGTAATATATTTTAATGATTATTCTAGATATCCTCCAATAAGTATGATAAGAATCAACCCCTTGAGATCGATGCCCTTTTGTCTAGCTATGATGAACAAATATTTCTGGATCTAAAGAAAGTAATTTTAGAAAAGCCATTTCCAAAATCGTGCTGAAACAATTGGCGAACATGCCGTACATTTATTATGCTCGTCTGAGAAAAACGTCTATATGTAATGGAAAATGTAAGAAACAAAACATTTTTTTAATTAAGATAATGCTTTATGTAGCGGAATGGAGTTTCAAAAGACGAGGCGAAAATGTCATAAACAAAATGAAAGTTTCACAGTAGCAAAAAAATGAATGTGGTATTTCTAAATCCACAGTTATTTTTAAATAATTTGTGTCTCTTATATTTAATATATATGGTATACTATTGGGTTGGCTAGTAAGTAATGAGCGATCATTAATCTTATGATTTTTTATTATAATTCCAATTAAAAATGAATTAATCGTCGATATAATAATCACCATAATTTTGTACTACATATCTCCAACGCACTGGGAGGGAGTTAATAGCATCTGCATAAAATTCAGATGGCTTGGAATGAAAAAATTGCTCTATGAATTTTCATAGGTGGTCTTTATCATCAAAATTTTTTTATACGAAAGATGTTATTGAGCGATATAAACAAACAATAATCAGTGGGTGCAATATCTGGGGAACATGGTGGGTAGAGGATCTGTATCCAACTAAAATCAAAACCAGCGTGTTTATAATCGGCTATCTTCTTGAAAAACCATTCATCCTGTCGTTATACAATTTCACCGGTCGACCAGAGAGTGGTTGATAACTCAGGGAATAAACGCCGCTACGAAACAGCTGGTACTATCATTTTGCATTAGATTAAATATCCCTCCAGGAGCTACGCGTTGTCATATGTTACTCGTAGCTTCGGCAGCAGAGTGACCAGATTGGACTCGTAGAGTAGTCTCAAATGCGTCATAATCTTGTCTATATTTTATGCGTTTTAACAATGCAGCATCTTAGTTACAACTAAATTAGTGAGAGCGTGACACGCTCTTTATATATCTCTGATAATGGAAACTTTTAGAAAGTTTCCATATTTCTCAGATAATTTTCGAAAAAAAAACGTACATGACTTTTTAGTCAACCCAATATATTACACTTTTTTAAAAAAGTGTAATATATATCCAATATATAATACAATAATACACTTTTTTACAATTTACTTGTAATGACATTACAACTTCATCCTGTATATAAAAGTGGAGTAAGCACGCATACAAACGAGCGAATGATTCTTCGTACACGCGAACACAGAACACAAGGTATGAATAGATATTATTATATTTAAAGATAAATTATTTTCATTTTTATGCTGACTCGTCGACGCGGGGATTTATCTCGAGATTTATATCTATATATATGTCACGGAGAGGTGAAATAAAAATAAATACGTTTACGCTTGTAAAGAAAGGCTTTTACATTGTATTTACACTGGCTGTGCATGCGACTGTGTTTACACGGTCCTCAGCATTGCGTGTTAAGGGCAAAGATATGTCTTGTTTGTATTTAATCTCACATTTGTACTTACGTTTGTCATAAATAATAGTGATAAGTAACAATACTGTCTGATAATGATGCTGTAGACGTATGACTGAACCGTAAATGACAAATATTCATGATATTTGTCATTTACGGTTCCCATGTATTTATTTAAAATTTTTTGAAAGTTAAAAATCCTAAAATTGTAACATAAATTGTCTTTACAACCACTACTCTAGAATAAAATAAAAAAATTGAAAAAATCGCAATAAATGCATTTCTGCAAAATTGACGGAAAATAATTTTGAATTTGTTTTTAAATAATCGTAATTGATATTCAATAATTGATATAATGTAGTTAATCATTTTATAACAATTACATTAAATAGTAATATTTTTTTCTTATAACACTTTCCTCCATAACGAACTTTTGCCTTTATATTATGTATTAAGTCTAGAGTGAGAGATTAAAATAACCTATTCATTAAAAATTAATATAATGTACATTTTTCTCCATATTCGAAAATAATCTTTACTTATGGCTAAAAAACGTCGTTGTTTAATATAATTAAACGATCTTACTTCTACTTTTTTATTACTTATATGGAAGTATTAGTGTATCAACAATTTTTAGTTATGTACTTAAGAGAAAATATTCAGATTTAAAAAAAATTATCTTTCATTCAGTTGCCTTTTAAAAACGTAACATGTAAGATTTTTATCCCGGAAGTGTTTCTTTGTATCAAAACTTTAGTATAGGTGTTCTACATTTGTGAAGACGTGGTTTCAAATACTTATAAGTACGCGTGAGAGATACAAAGATCACAGCGACAGTGAAGTGCGGAAGGGAAATTCATTGTATCAGAAAAATTTAATTTCAATTGCCAAACGTGGAAGTTATGAAGATCACCACTCTAAGGGGAGCTACAAATAGCTGCTAAATAATTCGAGATATTCTATTGGGGGGTAATATAGTATTTCGAGGTATTCTATTGGGTGGGTGCTGATGAAACTTTTACCAAATTGTAGATCGATATAGACACCGTTCTTTTACTTAATACTTCAAAAATGTGTTCCATTTCGAAAACACGTTACGTTTATAATTTTATTATTTTCCTTAAATAAACCGCTACGGTTTGTTTAATAAATCGCACAATATTGACATGAAGCACAAATTAGCATTAACGTAATGGTTTTAAATGTACTACTACTTTTTTTTAATGTACTATTTTGCGATAAATTTGGAAAAAGTAACGAAAACAATAACTTTGTTATGTTTTTCTTTGTCTTTTTATTTTAGTTAAGTCCGATTAATTTTTTCTGAAGATTTGAACTCAATATTGAAGTAAAAGGCAGTTTTCTTCTATATTTTCAAGCAATTTATTTGTTTCTCAAAATAAAAAGCAAGGTATGTCTTTATATCTATCAAGATACCAAATTTTAAAAATATTAAGAAATGTCCCTTAAATCAAAATTACGAAACTTGAAAATGTCAAATATACGTTACTTACATACTGTAGTTTTGAAAATCGAAAAGTGTCCATTGTTATATTTTTCCTCATATTTTTATTTAAATAAACCCAAAAAAAATTAAATAAAACACACTCCTGATATAAAACATGGACCTACAATAAGTGAGAACAACTTAACATTAAAATGGAATATTATGTATAATTATTATTTTCAATTCAGAGATTCATATTAAAGATTTCTCTGTTCAGAAGTTTTATAAAAATTGAAATGTTTGTTAATACGCCCAACCTTAAAAAGTGCTTGAAAAAAAATGTTCGTGGGTAGATTAAATAAATTATGGTAGCCTTATAACTGAAATATTTTTTTAAATAAATGTTGGCGCATATATCGTACATCAAAATTAAATTGGAAGCAATAATTAACACAATTCATATTCAGTCATCTAGGGAGGGAAATAAAATAATGTCATATTATTTTCATTTGCCATTTAAATAAGATTATTTTGTTGCAAAACAGGCATTTTAACAGGTAATATATTCTCATATCACATTCTAATATTGTTTTAAACGATAATTACTGCAATGACGCAAGTTTCAAATATATTTACCGTGAGAACTTCAATAAATGTAAATGTGCTTAAAAATAAACGCAAAAATGTTCATTTTTCATCACAACTATCATTTAATATGATGTAATAGACATCGACTTATAATTACCGCACTTATAATTAATCCATTTGTAGAAAGCTCGAATTATGAATGATGTGCTATTTATTTACTTTTACACATTAGGACATTAATTTTTTTTTATCTTCATGGAGATTATGGGCAGCTAATATGGATTTTATTTAATGTTATCGTAAAATGACCATGTGAAAAGTTGAATTGAAATAAGATTCGAATCTATTTCAGGACTATTCATCAATTGATAAAAAAATAAAGAATTACTCTATACACATCATCCTGCACATGTATATATATATATATATATATATATATATATATATATATATATATATATATATATATAATAAGCGATAACTACTAATAGTTATTAAAAATAAAGGAGGTCTTAGTGAGAAAAAAAGAAGAAATATTGTTGTGTAAGAGTGAATTATATTTTACGAAATAGTGAAGAGATCAAGGTGATGCGGTAAAAATAAAGTTTGGCGATGAATTCGAATAGGGAACGTTTTAGAGAAATAATCTAAGGAATATGTTAAAGGATATAGGTGTAACAAAATCAAATCTATGAGAACCACTCTCCATCCCAATCCGTATTGGGTATAAGTAGAAGATGGTTCTGCTATCGTAAAAAGTTTTCACAGGTGATTTGGACTCTAAAAAAACCATTGACTCACAAAAAAAATATAAATTTTCAACAAGATTAAATATAATGAAAGACTAAGTACAACATTAAGTAGATAATTGTAGAAAAATTACTAGCAGAAGAGCTTTGCGTACAATTACTTATTACTGATGAAGACAAGAGAAAATATCGAAGCTGTTTGATGTGGCACTCCATTATTACTGTTTATCTAGTCATCACTATGAAGAAAGATGGTTTTATGATATAAATAGAAAATTATCTTGATTAAATTATTCTATCTACAAAAGTACAAAAACCGACCGCCAAACCAACAATAACATTGTTAGAAACAAATCGTCGACGATATACTGCGTCATTTCTTCCTGCGGCAAAACGTTGTCAGATGTATAAAGACAAAACTTACATTTTAACATTAAATTTGTTTTGTAAATATGGCATTTAAATGTCAAAAGTCTGTTTAAGAGTCGTTTGAATAATAATAGTTGAAGCTGCCAGCCATCGTATTGTTGGCGGAATGCAGTCGAATAGAGTTTTAGACGAATTATGTAAACCCTTGCGTGTCCGCGATTTGAAGTAACTATGTACATATAAAAAAAGCAAAAGTTGTTATGAAACATTTACTACAACTGAATAATAATTGTTTTCTTTAATATTTAAAACGTATGTTTTAAATGAACTTTTCATCCATTGTAATAATTTTATGACAAAATATTCATAGCAACTATTCTTCTTAATAGATCAATTTATGAGATATTGTGATAAATTGATTATTTATCCCTTGATATTTATAACAACACGACCAACTTTCAGAATATTTATTTTTTTTGTAAATAATTGTATTTTCTACTATTACATTACAGGTTTAGGCAGACACTTCCATGGTTAAGAGGACTTGCGAACTTTATTTATCTTACTGATAGCTTCCCGATGAAAATAAGATAAGCATTTCAGATATACATAATAGTTTATAGTAATGATTTAATAACTTTAGACTATGTAAAAAAAAGTCGCTAGATTATAAAGATGAACGACTATCTAGCTATCACCGCTATAATTCTTTAATCAAACCTTGCATTGAATTCTACTATGAAAATGAAGCGCCAAATTTACATAAAGAATTTGGTACTGAAATTAAAGTTTTCGTATTTTTTCATATTGTAATGTTGTTACTCACGCGATTGGGATACATAGCTGGGGCGGTTTGGTTTTAATAATGAGGGTTTAAAGCGCCGTTGATCACTGGGCTGGAAAAAAGGATGTAATTAACTCTGTTATCATTTAGCTGCGGTCGACGCCAGGTCATTGCTTATAAAGGTCACTAAGATATAAGAAGTGTATACGTTTTAAAATTACTTCGCCATCATATATTATTACTGACGGCTAAGTAGCTGTCTTTTTTACGCGAAGACTGCAGTATGTCAAGGATGGTTCAGGCTTTGGAGGTTTAAATCTGCGGGTGTTTATGTATGTAAATATGTTTTTATTTAGAATGGCATAATGCAGATAACGACTATAACGTGATTTTCTACCTAAGTATACTATCATTTACTATAGTGGATAACCATATGTGACGGTGTATTATATTTCTAGTTCGCGACAGACTTCCCTCGCTTTTGTATCAAATTTTTTACCTGATATTTGACACGTTTTTGTGCAATATATTACGTAAGACGTAAATATTTTGGAAGTAACTGTTTATCTTTTTAATTATATGTCCAAATAATTTTAAAACACCTTGCGTTAAATATCAACACACGTTATTTCATCAAAGCCTAATTTTCACTTCTTATTGCTCTATGGTTTTTCATATCAAAAACTGAATATTGATCGTATTCACCTGGTTTTTTCTTGTTCTTGTACAAAATCTATGTTCATTCCTATAGTAAATCATAAGACAAAATGATGATGAAGTTTGTCACACCACTGAAAAGTCTTTGAATATCTCCGGATTAAAACTTATCTACTTTCGAGCCTTAGTCGTAATTACTACTATATTAAGTTATTTTTTACATTCTATATTTACGACGATATAAGTTACGAATATTGTAAAAATATTTTGAACTAATGAAAAAATGGCAACGATTAAAATTTTCATAACGTTCGCAACGTTATGAAAATTTTAATCAAATTGTTTAAATGATTACATCAGCCTTCATTATCTCTAAACTTACTGTATTTTTGTTCCTTTCCCCTTCTCTAGTTATTACTTTTCATTGAATATTTAGCCTTCTTTATTACATCATAAATATTATTTCAGCGTAAAGTTATCTGCTTGTTAAAGTTTGTAAGACAAAATTTTCTTTTTGGAAATAATTTTCGACGAAATACACTTTCAGGAGAAAATGCCATGCTTATGTACTTGGGTGAAAAAATTTACAAGCCAGTTTTATGAGAATAATATCAAATATTGATAAAAATAATTTTACCAAAATGCATATATAAAATTCTTATATGCTCATATCATCTTAAAAATCCCAAAATATTTTTTGAATACTTCCAAAATTAAAACGCATATAAAACTTTTTAACGATTTTATAAGAATTGTGTTAGTTCAAAAATATCTGATTTATACATTTTAATATTTAATATTTCTTTACAAAATATTTTATTTTAAAGTTATTAGATGACATTATTAATTGTATTAGGTTAAAGTTCTAAAAAAGTAAGAAAATATTATTGCATATATAATTATTATGTAAAGACAAATATTTTTTTTACAGTTATTTTATGTGGATTGATTTAATATACACATATATTTAAATATTTCCATTAAAATCTAGCTTGTTTAACATTTTTGTCCATTGGTTTGACTTTATCGTTTTTTTATAAGTATTTATTTAGTTAAATTAATACTTTGGTTGAACTATTTGAGGTACCATTATAATGGCCGAACGCATGTATTCTAACATGTAGTATTGTGGTATAAACACCGTAAAATCTGCAATTAAACAAAAATAGAAAGAATCTTTTTTTTATAACGTGAAGTGTTAAAAATTCTCTGAGTGGAGAAAAGAAAACTGAATTATAAAGGAACGGGAAAAATGCTTCGGTGGACATGAAAAAATTCGAAGTGAAAAATCAGAGTAATTTCTGAACTATGAATGATCATAACTTTTTTTTACTACTTTTATCTGCAGATATTAGTTATGCAATTTTATTGAGAAGCAGAAAGTATATATTAAATTAATAGAAGGGTAGTTTGTGTATTATTCTTTTTTATAGCCACCTGGGTTTTATTAATATATTTTTGTATGACGGAATTTTTCATTTAGTTTTTTTCATGTAAATGATTTTCTGTTTTTTACGTATTGTACAGAAATTACTGAAAAGATTACGTTTTCACTTTTGTAAACCTTAATACTCGTGAAAGAACTCACAATGTATACGTGATTTTTAAGTTGCCTTTGGGGTACGCAATAGAGAAATAATTTATTAACATTCTTTTAATAGTTTAATTATTTATTCATCGAGTACAGAAGTGTACTTCCCAATATTGTAACAATATAAAAAAACAATAAAATCAATGTACAATAATTAGCAATATAAGCATCCTGGAACTTTTTTTAAAGTTTTATTGTCGTGAATAAATGTTTTAAACATTATTTTGGTGCAGGTATCAGAGTTTTATTTGTTTAAATGAAAACTACCTCCTTGAAGTAGTTTAAAAGTTTAATTAAATATGCACTTGATATACTCCGATTTCGTTCATTTAAATCGTTATCAATCATTACCCAGACAATTTAAAAACATACTATGCAATAATATATCTCTTTATATTACAGAATATTAGATGGCGAAAGTTTACTGTCTATTGAATAAACCATTTTTTCTTCAAAACTCTAAAAACAAACACGCGTTCCTTTTTTGTAAAACTATATCATAATTGTTTGTGTTTGATGATTCCAAAATACAAAGTTTCCTGTGTCTTTTGTTGTTTCTAGGTTCTCCATGCAATATCTATATAAAAATAACTGATTAGTTTTTATATTGTTTGTCAACTATTTGATCAAGATTAAATTATGATACGAGTCAGTAAGATTTCACGTTCACAATTATATGTTTTGTGAAGTTTTACCTGTGATTATCTCATTACTTTCATGATCAAATATTTGTATATAGATTATTAACAAGGGTAGATTGTTTGAAAATGGATAATATATATTACCGACAAATTAAGGGAATTTAGTTACTTATTTCATATATACGATACACCGTACACCTATTACAATTAATCTGTGTATATATGAAAGGACTTTTTCGTTTCCCTAAATCTCTAGCTATCGAAATATTATTTTGTAATCGAGATTGTTTTTATCCAAATCTTAATTTGAAGATGGACTTAAATCTATTACTAAGTTAATCGTTTTATCAGTCACTTCTATTTTTTATTACGTATATACGAGTCAGCATTTATTGTATAAATATTGTTTCACAGTCTGTCTATTCACAACACCGCTGGTTATATTTATTGCATTTAAAATTACTCTCGTTCAGAAAATTGTGAATCGAGTTTAATAATGTCTTGAAGGATTTCCATATTCTTATCGACAGCTTCCTTTTTATTTGTACATATTTTTTCTGTTCCATTTAATTTTATTTGGACATGTTACGAAACATATATTGGAAAAGTGAAATATACACAGGAAAGAATTGGGTTATTTGTTTAAGAGTAATTTCCAACAGATAAATAAAATAACAGTAACTGATAAATATACTGATTTAAGAAATTACTGATTATCAGCCATTGTATATGTAACAGTCCTGTAAACTGATTGTAAATATATATACAATATTACGTAAGATTTTGTGTGTAATTAGAGAAAAAAAATTATATATATATATATATATATA
The DNA here is from genome assembly GCA_039881145.1 of Druceiella hillmani. Lineage (NCBI taxonomy): Eukaryota > Metazoa > Arthropoda > Insecta > Lepidoptera > Hepialidae > Druceiella > Druceiella hillmani. Next base: position 28,451,071 of record JAYKKI010000028.1, on the reverse strand, counting down.
TATATATATATATATTATATGTGTGTGTGTGTATATATATATATATATTTGAAATATTGTGTCACCCACATTTTAAATTTTCAATTTAGTTAATTTTGAAAATTATTCGAATTTGCACAAAGTTGCCTTGAACTGGTTATTAAACATTGAAGTGATTATTATTATCCTTATATGTTAAGAACAAGTGTTTATCATAATAACTATGATATAATGATAAATTAAAAATAGACAGGAAAATAAATCAGAGATTGATAAAAGATAGATGACTAAGATAGAAGTAACTGATAAAACGATTAACTTAGTAATAGATTTAAGTCCATCAGATTCTGATGAACACCATCTAGATTTAGGGAAACGAAACAGTTTTTTTAAATATTCACAGATAAATAGTGATAGGTTTACGGTATATAGTTTATATGAAATAAGTAACTTAATTTCATTAATTCGTTGGAAATGTGTATAATTACCTTCTTATATCCCACTTTATTTTCAAACAGTGATAATAATTTAACTGTTAGCTTCTTTTAATTGGAAGAATATACATTAAAATAACAAATTTATTTTCTTTTTTTATTACAAATTCGTATTTATATTTGCATATTTACTAATTATTTTATATAGAATAGCCATTGAATAAAAAAAACACAACAAAACAAATAATTGCAAAAACGCTCTTTGTATGAGATAATTTCTCAGTACAAACTTTTATGAAAATATAATCGCGAACGGAAATTATTTGTGCTAAACACACTTTTTAAAACGGGTTCTTTCACTTCATAATTAAATTATTCATTACCTTTCAGAAAAGTGTACTTCTAAATTTTACTGTGATGAAATCCTTCAGATTTTTAACTAGAGAAAAATTAAATTATTTTCTAGAGTTATATAAGGTGCATTCATTGATAAATTTTTCCGTAACATTTTACTTAATTGTTGTTTCTAAAATATCTTTCCTCTTATTACATGTATTTTATCCTTAATGACTTAATATAATATGTACTACGACATGAAATTTGAAGTATACGTTGACTAAGATCTGTTGGCCCATACAATACATTGAATCTTTTGATTTAACAAACAAATAAACAAAAATTCAGTAAAAATATTTTTCTGATAAAAGGTTGATGCTAATGTCCCAGTAAACTTGCAACTTCATTATGTACTAGTTATTTCATGTTACCTACACGTATTACACGGATTGATATTGGAAAAAACATCGCAAAACAATACATTTTAATTTTATTTGTGTTAGATAGCGACGATCAAACCCAGAGATTACAGTTTCCTTTAATACAATTATACTACTGCTTTTGCTGGATTTTCAAAAAACATTCGAGTCATATTTTCATCATTGCTGTTGTATATAATATATATATACATATATATATATATATATATATATATATATATATATATATATATTTGTATATATCCAAAAAAAAGGTGAATTTGTTAAAAAATAAAAAAATTCTATTCTTCCAAATCAATTTGGTCACCTTGAAAGTAATGCCCACCCCATACAATTCACTTATGCCAACGTTATTTCCAATTCTCGAAACACTGAAAAGTCCTTTTCCGGTGTGGACTTCAATGCTATCTTTGTTTCGACTTTTATTTTCTCGATCGAGTTGAAACGGTGTCCGCGAAGTGGTCTTTTGAGTTTAGGGAATAGTCAGAAGCCACTCGATGCTAAACCAGGCGAAAACGGTGGATTCGAAACGATAAGGGTTGAATTTTAACAAAATGGTCTTGTGATAATCAATGTTGTGTGAGCCGGTGAATTACCATGATGGGAAAACCAAGAGTTGTCGGTTCCTATTTCCAGCCTCTTGCAGCAAATAGCATCACGCAAACGACTCATAACATTCTAAAAATATACCTTGTTAACAGTTTGGCCAGTTGGAAAGAATTCATAATGCACAAAGAAAACTGTCAAAATGATCTTGAATTTCAAGTATCAAATCTCGTCTCCCATAAACATGTATTTCATGACGTGTTGATAGTCAGGCATCATTGTTTCACAAATACCAACACGACGCTTTTTCTCTAAAAAATTGAGCGTTTTTTGAACCAATTAGATTTGACTCGTCTAAAGCACGACAAATCTTTTAAAATTGTATTTACGCCAATAATTAATGAAAAAAGCAATAAATGCCAATAATATCAGCAAAGCCTCTTATTGTTAATCAATAGTTTTCAAGCATAAAATCTTCGATTTGATTAACGTGTTGTTCATAAGTTTACGCAGATGGTCGCCTGGAACACTATGCGATTTAATTCTTAAAAGTGTTTGTACCACTTGTAAACATTTTTTTTCAGTATTAACATTCTCACCAAAGACCTCCTGTAACTTTCTCATCTTTTCCGAGGCAGAATATTCATTTCGCAAATAAAAGTTAATACAAATTCTTTGTTTAACCAAATTAGATACAGTAAAAATCGATAAACTCACTTTCGTATGTTTACAAAAACACGAGTAGCTGTAGACTTAAAACTCTGCTTATATATCAAGGATCGTACTATGAACGTGCAAAAAATAATTCCATACTTTCATAATAGCTTTTGGACACAGGTAGTATATTCATATATATATATATATATATATATAAGTATGTATATATATATTTATATGTATATATATATATATATATATATATATACACTTGAATTTGGATCGTCAATTATAGACTTTACTTAACAAAAGATAAATGATAACGGGTCGGACACTGGGTATATGAATTCAAAAGGTCTACACTTTTGGCTTTTCCTTTTTTATTTTTAAAATATCCTCGCTTTACATTTGTTAATACAAAAACCAAAATACTGTCCGCAAATTTCGACATAAAGCTAAATCCTAAATGGCTCTTTCCCTTCCTTCATCACAAAACTACGTGACGACTAGATTATTTATGCATAGCATTTGTGTTTGAAAGTCTTAACCTAAAGGAGAACATACATTTCATCCTATTTTTTCATTTCATATACCCAGTGTCCGACCCGTTATCATTTATTTTTTGTTAAGTAAAGTCTATAATTGACGATCCAAATTCAAGTACTCGAATTGATTATAATCTAGACTAATTTGACGGAAAATATCTCAAAAACCATTTTGATAAGATGATTGATTCATTGTAAAGTATCATTTAAGACACGATTCTATTAAAGTGGTGGAAAAACCTTTCATTCTTGGTTTAATTTCAATTACATGAGCATGTTCGTGTTGATTGCCTTAAAAATTTCATATATATGTTTATTCAAACATAAGTTAGAAAAGTAAAAAAAGTTTTCGATTGCTTACTTTCTGGCAATCTTGCAATTCCACATGTGTCCTGCACACTGACATTAAAAGTATCTGTAATTGAATGTGAGCATTTCAACTGATGTAACTATGAAAGAGAATGATGTGAGCTTAACAAACTCCCAATATTATGGAAAATGGTAAACACTTAGGATATCATTGGAATCCTAAGAAATTATAAACATATTTAAGCAACACGGCCTTCAACCTAGTAGTTTGCCCTACTTAGATATATACAAATATATATAAAAATACCCACACTTACACACACACACACACACACATATATATATATATATATATATATACCCACACTTACACACACACACACACACACACACATATATATATATATATATATGTATATATATATATATATATATTACTTATCTCACTGTTTTAACTGTGTTTAATATTATTGATGTGTTGAGATTAGGTGAAACCATTCTCAAAAGTGATAAATTTTTATTTATTTATAAAACATTTCATTTCCATTCTACGTTTCAAATAATTGTTTTAAATTAAACTTTTCATACCGGTATTAAATTATTATTAAAAACATTTCTTTTAATTTTAATTTACATTGTTTGTTACTTCAAAGGCAATAAAACCGCAAATATCCAATGTCATAAAAACTTGAGGAAATGAATAAATCATTATTTTGTATCATCTCAACACTTCACTTAGGTTAATATTATTTACTTGGTGATATATTATTTTAACGTTCCTTTATCTTATCGTAGAATTTCATCATTTTTGCCACCACACACGTATTTATAAATTAACAGCCATTTTCCCAAGTCTGTAAGTTCCGTAATATCCTTATTATATTGAAACTAATTGTCCTCCACCCTCATCATGTCAATAAACCAATAAAACAAACTTTGTAAATTGGATCTGTCATAACATGTTTAAACATAAAGATAGAAATTAAAAGAGCTCGAGGAGAGCAGGTATTATATTTCGGTTACATCTATAGATCACCGCTCCTTTGCGTGAACGTTATCTTATATCTATATGTAAAATTATCTTCTGTTACAAGTTTTTACCATATCATACATTTTATGCAATGGAAATATACGCTACAGATGAGTTGCGAAAAATTTGTTCTTTTACACTTAACCATAGTATTTTAAGATATGAAACGAAACAGTCGCGGTTGACTAATTAGGGATAGACAGTATTATGGTCAAAATTTATTGTTGAACTCATTGCATTTATAATTTGAAGTATATATTATTTTCTGTTATAATGCAATGATGTTCGTCATCAAGTACCCTGGCTTGCAGTTTTTAGTTACTAAAAAAATCGCCTAAAATAATTTTTCTAGAAACTAATCACTCGGATCGATCGCCCTGCTTTCTCAAAAATATGGTTTATAATGTAGCTTAATATTCGAAGACACGCATTACAAAAAAAGTACTCTCAGAAAGAAAATAGAAAGAAAAAAAATACATAAAGGTAATCGCAGGATGATCACAATTGCTCTTTATATTTCCATATTGATGAAAGAGGAATTATCAGAGAAGTATTACATTCAATAGGTAGTATGAAAATTTAAACTATTTTCCATGGAAACATGAACAAACCACGATAAATTTCAGTTCAACACATAGAAAGCAATGCGTATGATGTCCTTTAAAAGGGAAAATGAACTCGGAAAACACAAAAAAACAAGTAATAACGGAGGCGTCAGTATACATGTTTGGGGCTATTTTTCGGGGTTTGGAGTAGGATCTGAAAATTTGAAGTCACACTTAATCAACACGAACACAACGAAATATTACATAAATAGTTCGTTAGCGTACAGCAACAGGGTTTCGCTGCTTTACGCTAGGGAAAGTCTTCCTGTTATATAGATATTTCAATACGACGACGACCCAAAATATACAGCATAGTCACTTAAATCTTTCCTAAATAAGGAGTCCTTATTGGTTATAGATCAACTCATAAAAAGTTTTAATCTATATCTCATTTAGAAGTTGTGGTACGATTGTAAAAGAAAAGTAACAATTCAACGCATTGGCACTATATATTTGATAGGCCGTCAACGATATCTCACCGATATTAAATGGACATATCCAACAGTGGCTATAATATTGGATGCTAAATTGTGTTGTAGTAAATTCAATTTAATTGAAATTAACAACAAATAGCACTTCGTGCTTGAATTAGTTACGATTGCATTATTTTGTACATTTTCATACCTTCAAACACTACTTATATGAAAACGAGTGTACGCACGCACACATACATGCACGCTCGCACGCATGCACGCTTACATGCACGCACGCACACACGCACGCAGGCACGCACGCACGCACTCATACATGCACGCTCGCACGCACGCACCTTATAGAAATAAGATATATAAGGAACTATATATGTACAGTTTTCACTAAAATACAGAATTGAAAGAGAGATTTGGAAAAGAACATCAAAATCACTTTATCTTCAAAATTCCATTAAACCTGTATTAGGAAAGAGAAAAAAATACATTTATTACGTTTAAAAATTTGTCACAAAACGGTATATTTAATACATCACTGTGTCGCATTGATGTTGACTGAAGAATGATTATAACATACAATTTCTAATAAAACAGAAATTCCAAAATATTACTTAAAAATATAGACTAACTCTCTTCATTTCAAAATTCTCTAAAATATGTATTATGAAACAACAAACATAATAATAGCATTATTTTTTTAGGTTTTGAAACTTTCCACATAACTTTTATTACATAACTGTGTCGCGTTGTTACGAGGTATAAACGATTTTATAGAAATAATTTTTGTGAAATTCTGTAATGCCATCCAATTAGTTTCAATGGGAACTTAAATAGATTTTGTAACGAAATAGTATTTGGGCACCTTTTCTTTTTTTTTCAAATAAGTGATGGAAAAAAGTTTCTAGGTAAACTTTTATATTATTTTAAAGTTATTTCTTACCACCATGGACCATTTGAATAGTTTTGTTTTTGGAAAAACTTTTGGGACTTTTTTATACTTTGGGTCGCTGCATTTTGCAAGTATTACACTCATTTTATCCATCTACGAATCTACTTTTGCTATAATCAACTTTCATCCTGGAATCAGGGGACTATCAATGAAGATATAGTGAAATTTTATCGAAATTTGAAAGTCTCGATCTTTGTAAAATTCACCATTTATTTTTGTAAAATTCACCTAAAAATTACACAATTATGGGAATGCCTATTTTAGAACACATTTGGAACAACGCCATAATCATGCTTTCCTAATTCTTCTCATATTCTCTGTTTTTTTGAAATTTGTATGAAGAGGCATAATTATTCTATACTTAATAAAAAAGCGATACGGTTATGTAATAAATATTTTGTAAAAAATTTTGAAACCTACTAAAATAATGCTATTATTTTGTTTGTTGTTTCATAATTCATGTTTTAGTGACCTTTTGAGATCAAGAGAGTCGATCTATATTTTTAAATTATATTTTGGGTTCTCTGTTTTATAAGAAATTAGTTTTATAAGAAATTAGTAGTGAGTATGTTATAATCCTTCAATCAACATCAATGCGACACAATAATGTATTAAATATACCGTTTTGTGACAAATTTCCAAACGAATGTATTATTGAATGAAATTTATTATTTTTTTCTCTTTCCTAATACAGGTTTAACGCAATTTTGAAGATAAATTGATTTTGATATTCTCTTTCAAATTTCTTTTTTAATTCTATATTTTAGTGAAAATTGTTTGTTACTAGAGAAAACTTTTTCGTTAATAATATGATCTTATTACCTACATTTTAGTAAACTACAAAACATTGTTTAAAGGAACTGCCTTTGAGTGAAGCATTCACATATTTTGACTTATGGAAATAACAGCAAAAAATCCTAAAAATGTTAAACGTGTAAAAATTAGTTAGTCCTTTTATAATTATTAATATACATTGTCTTCGAAATATCATATTTTTCTAATAATCCCTAATGAAAATAAATGGATGAAATTTAGCCAAGTTACCAAAATAAAAGCATTAAAAATCCCAAAAGTTTATAATATATCCCATTGTAACATTAACTGTGGCATCTTTTCTGTTGAAAGAGTTCGTCTTTTAAATAACTCTTCCGTCAATCTCACCCACTCGCTTGACCCATTTCATCCACTTCGCTGTTGACGCATGCCATGATGTTTATTATCTTGCGGAAATTTACAAAAGACTCTGTTCATGTCGCAAATATCAGTAGACAAGTTTAAATGATATTTAAAGTTAAAAACGGACAATATTACACTGCAATTATAATGGTAACCTGGAAACGATTAAGTATTTGGTTTGTATTATGTTGGTTGTTTTTTTTTGTTAAAAAGTTTAATGCACACTACGAGAGAAAAAAATAAATATTGAGTATTTTCCGTTAAACATATAGTTTGTTATAATTTTATTAATTTAGTTACAATACTTTAGGTTTGAAACGGTAATGAAGCGATTAAAAATATGTTGAAAAAAAACTGAAAATAATAAACAGTACAAGAATATGAGGACCTATACTCATACTAAATAGAAATAAATTTAGATTAGAGAACTTGCCGAGTATTGCTGAGGGCATTTGCCTAGGCAAAGCCTGGCCAAATATGTAATAAAAAATTGTGAGTGTCAGCTCCGACGTGCCACTGGAATTTACTTCTTAATTACGATTGACTTGGAATATATAAAACAGGTAACACGGTATATAAATATAAATATCAATATCACCTACCAAAATATCTCTTACCACTAAGGCATCATTCATAAGAAACATATTCACTCGACTCTTTTTTCGTGGAGTTACGTTACAAAACTGTTGTATATGAAATTTTTTTAATGGGATAAACTACAACCTATGTCCATCTTGAAGGTCATTTTAAAAGAATTTTTGAAATTGGATGAATAGTTTTGGAGATTACTTCCTACAGTTTGGATAAACTTACATACTTTTTTATAATACATGCTTTTTTTTAACGGTATAATATACAACCTGTTTTCATACTGAAAGTAATTTCTAAATATTAGTGAAAGAAATCTTAAAACCGGATGAGTAGTATCGCGGATTACCTTCTACATCTAAACTTAAAAAATAAAAAAAAATTTTATAATATATAATTTTTTTTAACGTTATAATTGGCAATTTATGTCCATCTTGAAAGTCCTTTCTTAATATGGTGAAAGAATTTTTGAAATCGGATGAGCAGTTTTAGAGATTACCGCCTAAATCCAAACTTACAAATCTTACACTTTCTTTAACGCTCTGAATTTCTGACTTTACTCCGCATAAAAATTGCACCCGGTATATAATTTTATGAGGAATAAAATCAGAAGTTAAGAGCATAAAAAAAAGTGTAAGCGTTAGGTTCTGATCGTGCGAAGTTCAGAGCGTTTTTAAATATGACAAAAATTTTCCGTTAAATTATTTTAAAAATAATTTCCTGAGATTAATAAAAAAACTATCTATTTTGCATAACTACTAAACTCCAAGAAATGAGAAAAGTTTAATAAAAAAGAGGTTGAATAAAGATTATAGTAAAATAAATATCAAATACAACAAGTAAGCGACATCTAGCGCGTAAACATGATACGGTATATATATATATATGTATATATGTATATATATATATGTATATATATATATATATATATATATATATATATATATATATATAATTGTATTGTTGTCGGTGGTAAGCTGTGATGTTGTCGAGTAGCCACACGAGATGGCATAAGGTTTAACTATGTTAGTTTTCTAAATATTATAAAATGAGTTTTTATTTTTGTGCAATATATTTGAAATGTTAAAAAATTATTTCACCTGTTGTTGTATCTTATCACGGTATTCTTATATGTTCTCCTCACACCCTGTAGAGATTCTTCGTACATATTTTTGTTATACTTTGATTTACCTTCTTTTTAATAATCTATACTTCGATAGTCCTTCCATATATCGTATAATCTTTATAAATGATTAAAGCGGATAAAATACAAACATCTGAAGAAAAAGATTAAAAAAATTAAAGACAAGAATAATTAAAAATATTTTATTCAGCTCTAGTTTATTTAATAGTTGCTTGATTTAAAATTATTACATGTGATGTGATTCAACAAAACCATAACTTGGCGTAATCGCATTGACTTATTATTTCTTGTGACGTAATCGCAATGACGGATCTCGTTCATTTGTGTTTTACTTGCAAATAATGATATTGTCAGCATTTTTTATTAAAGTATTTTCAATTTACATGTAATAATATTGATATTTATATTTATATAGAATGTTACCTATTTTATATATTCCAAGATAATCGAAATTAAGGAGTAAAATCCAGTCGCGCATCGGTGCTGGCACGCACAATTTGTTTTCCATATATTATGGAATATATTTGTTTTTACAAATGGCACAATCAAAATAGACCAATTAAAGGTGACATGTGACCAGTTTACTTATTACCAAATAAATATTCAACTAAGTATCGCTAGTAGATAGTTCACATATTACGCATATATTTCATGTAGCGGTGTAATAGGTAAGCTGTTACATAGGGTTTCGCTGGATTGGATTACTAACATTACAACCATGTACACGCTTGAACAATTGTACAAATTTTCCCTATACTATATTTAGGTATTGTTTATGACTTAAATTATTATGTAGGCTTCTCTTAAACCGGAGAAATAATATCATTTATGTAGGATAAGACTCGGGATTTTTACTAAATAATAGAATATAAGTACACCAACATTTTACTTTTAATACTAGGAAGGAGAACATGTGCATTAACTTTGTTGTAACATATTCCGTATGCTTCTGAAAGTAATAAACGAAACGGCGGAAATGGGTAACTGAAACAAAATATTTGCTGTCATTTTCATTTGAAAGTAATTCTGATGAACCCATGGAATATATTTTCAAATGAGGTCTAATTATTCTAGTGTCAAAGTGCTAACAATAAGTGTAACAATAACAATGAATTTCGTATCAAAAACAGTTTCTTAGCGGAAAGTGAAAAGGATATCTATGTAAATCTGTTTATTAATTTTTAAGCTAATGGCATATTCGTTTATAATAATTTTTTTAATGAAAAATAGACTTAGTAAAATGCATCCAATATTTAAAACCGAGAATTTCATGACAACAAACAGACAAATATATACTGATTTTTTAAATATCATACACAGATTTCCAACATGTAACACATGGTTTGCGGGTCGCAACTGTTCGTGACTTATACGTAACTCCTAATTCTTTTAAGTCCTGCAACCCAATGGACAAAAAACGAAACCCTTATTTTTTCACTATGGTCACCTGCATGTCTGCATATTATATTGCGGTAGTTCTTTTAATTGAAAACCAAAAAAAAAGAAAATCAGAAATAAAAAAAATGTTATTAATTGTCTTCCCTACTCTCTAATTCCAAAATCATATGATAAAAAATTCTTGTACAATTCAAATAAAGCCACTCGTTAAAAGTGCCAGAAAACGTTATACCAAATTGCATCAAATAATAAGTTTTAGTTATTTTAATAATAATAATAAGTTAATAAAGGCGCATCAAATATTTTTGCCTTTTTGCTTTTATATATTTTAAGTTGTTAAAAAGTCAGTTTACATTAATATAATTAAAAGACAAAACGGGTTGGTTATATAAGGTAAAGAAAGATTAGGTCAATTTAAGCTAGGTTAGGCTTGGTTAGTTAGGCTAAACTAGTTAGGTTAGATTACGTTAGATTATGTTAGGTTAGGTTATGCCATATTAGATTAAATTAGAGTAGTTAGGTCAAATTTCGTTGTATTAGGTTATGTTAGATAAGACAAGGTTGGGTTGGGATAAGTTGGTTGGATAGGTAAGATTAGATTAAATAGGTTATGTTGAGCTAGTGTTAAAGTTTTACACTATTTTGATATTGCCCTTTTTTGTACAATCCCTATAGTCTAAGATAGAGAGCGTAAAAATCGAGATTCGGTCATCGAATTTTTTTTTCTGTTGATTTCTTTCGGTGTCTATTTTTCCGGGATCCTCATTAAGATATGTATAAAAGATAACCCATCTGCCTACCAAAATGTATCTCCGACACAAGGAATTATGACGTGGTATTAGAAGTATTGGTGCCATCGATTGAAAGAAGAATTCGAAGAATGGAATTAAAAAAAATATCATTGACTCATCCAACAAAACGTGTTTACATACAAAATGTTCAAAACGCAAAGGAAGTTTGAAAAAAATTAGCACGTGCCTGCAATGATTCGAAATCGACAAGGTGAGTGGGTTTACTTTGAGATTAATGAACGACAACTCTTGCCGAATATCAAGATATCGAAGAATACGTTAGCAAAATAATGGCAAAATAAAGGCTTGAACTCCGAAACATCGTATTTAAAATGAACGATGAGTAATTCGGTATGAATGTAAGCAGTTATTTGGTAAAGTCGGAAATTATATAAGACGTCAGAATAAATTATAGTAACACAAAGGCAACGGCAATCGACCAATATTTAAGGAGAAAGGGGTATGAAAATTGTTCTCACAAAAGATTCCATTTTTTCAATTGTAACAGATATGGTCACCTAAGCGCATACTAATGTAAATTTATGCAAAAATTAACAAAGACTCAAGCCAAGAATGTATAACCTACGGTGCCGAATTTACAGCTTCAATAAACAATGAAGCCTGGTACACAGATCCCGGTACTTCCATGTAAATGGATGAACATAAACACATAGTTCTTAAAGAAACGAATAGACGCTGCAAAGTGGTTCAACACCTAAATGCACCGATATGTACTGGTGAAATACAAACAAAAGGCATGAATATAGAGTACAACCCCGAACGGTACAGAGCTTCGGAAAAAGCAAAGTGCCTGCTATTCAATTCCAGCCTACTAAAACAAGAACGACGATAAAAGAAAAAGATGTAGCCTTCCTAGAATCAACTGTAAAGAGAAACTATGTTCCAGTGAACCAGAGTTTAAGTGTGCGTTATCTACACCTCACACTTCCACACCATCGCTGTAGACTGTGAATCTAATCTCCATGACGGGATACAGAATAAGACATAATCAAATCAACATCACGTCGTCGCCGTGGTGTGTTGAGTTGATCACAAGACACATGGCTTTTGACGATGCAGCGCACCGCGACCCGGCCGTTCGTCGAACGGGGCTGGCTGGACTGGAGTTATAGTTGGATGTAAGAGATTGTTCTCATAGCAGTAAGTCCGCCATATGTATCAATTAGATACATTAAGATACATAAAACAAATAAACAATTAATTAATCACAGCACACACTCACCTAATATGGGTATAGAAATCCCGATAACTTCCAGTATACCGATGACACTAAGAATCAAATAAGTATAAAAAGTTAAATTGCTGAGCGACTATGGTAAATAGCAAAGGTACAAAACCATACCTGACTGTTACGGAAATGTTGTAACTGACGGAATAATTGAAACCAATGATAAATTACATTATTTGAATATAATGCAATTTAATATCACCCGTCACCACACATTTTTTATATGGCGACTTAAAGTAGTACATACTTACTTAGTAGTAGTACATACATACTTCAGGTGGTAGTAGTACATACATACTTCCAGTAGTACTTACTTAGTAGTAGTACATAATTACTTAGCAGTAGTACATACATACTTCAGGTGATACCATGTACCACCTGAAGAATTGGACTCAAATCAAACATTTTCTTTATCTCCATACTGATGCAAGACTACTTTATTCGAAGGAGAAATATATCCTGAATGAGATAATCAATAACACGAATCGGGCAATAAATTGATATTCAAACTATGTCCTAATATTGTCAAAAATGCTTCAGTTATATTTTTAATGTCCAGACTGATATATTGAATATATATTAATTATAATACAATTAGAACAACGCCAATCTAAGTAAGACGACGTTGTATATCTAATCTATACTGAAATTGTGAGCAAACCTAACATTATATTCATAGCAAGTCAGGTAAGTGGATCTTTGCACTATCATGACTACTGGAATGCATTAAAGAAAATCAAAAAAAATAAAAGCAAAAAGAAATCAAAGAGATCAAGGAACTCGGATTACGCCATCTGCATAATGTAAACACTACTGATTTAATTGGCTTTAGTAATGCAGACTAAGGAAATGACACAGATACACATATCTTGAAAACAGAGGCACAGTTATCTTGTCCAGTCTACCACCGAAGGGGAGTTCATGGCAAATTGCTCAATCACCAAAAAACAGTAATCAATCATACTCTCAACCATCCTACCAAGATGCAGTAATCATAAATTAACATTGTCTAATGTATTTTTATTGATCTATCAAAACTGTTTGATACTTTGTTCAACTTTAGTCAAAACTGTTCAATCTCCATTATATCTGTACTTTACTGTTTAAATTTAGATGCACTATAACTGTCAACTATTCCGCTTTATTTCACATATTTATTAGTTTAATCGAACTAGGTCTGTCCGTTACTGCTTTTTGTATGTGTCTATATATATATATATATATATATATATATATATATATATATATATATATACATAGCGGTAAATTTTTAAGCCATGGTACTGTGGCTCCTTCCTGTGCAAACCTAGTAGTCTATCGTAAATGTAAAAAACTGTGACTGGGTCGTCATACTTCCTCTTTATGATTATAGGATATTAAGAGTTACGGCAACTATTTGTCCGGGATCCTCGTGAAGAAATATATATAAATAAAAATTTTTTTAATTGACTAAAAATTTTTCTTCATTGACACTCATGTGTTTCGCAGTCTCGACATAATTCAATTTTCTTATTCTTGAATTGTGTTTAGAGATGTTGTTGGCCTGACTAGGTTAGACGAAATTAGATTAGGCTTGTTTAGATTGGATCAGATTTGGTTATGTTACGTTAAGTTAAGTTAGAGTTAAGGTTAAGTTAGATTAAGTTCATTAAATTAAAGAACGATCGAATTTGTTCTAAACATTTACATCGATATATCCAGAATCTAGAAACTTGCACGAAATTTTTATCACGAGTAGGTATTTGGTTTTCAATATAAAACTACAATGAGGCTCAATGCCTAGTAGTCAATTAAAAAAAATTTTATATTCATATTTTGATACATGTCCTCTATAGAGATTATGAAATGCATATATACTCTACCGTATATATGCATTTTCACTATTTTTGTTATAACAGTGTTTTCCTTTGAATCTTTTTTCCTTTGGACAAAAAACATACATTAAATTCTATTGTATTTCTGCAATACGCTTGGGGAAGGGAAACATTTTTATAATTCTTCTAAAATAACTTTTGTGTAAGATCGCTATTTTCTAAGGTCTTAATTTAAATGCTTATAGAGAGCTGTAATTTATTTACCTGTAATTATTTCCATTTTCTCTATATTATTTTCAAAATTTTATACATTGTTACCGTGGTTATATTAGTTTGCCATTTCTCATTCTACTTTATAAGTTCTCATCTATCTTTTTTTACATTTTAAGTACCATCGTTCTTATTTGGAAGTATTTTGAATATTTTTTAGTTACTTTTCAGTTTCAATATTTCATTAAAATTTACGAGAAAGTAAAAACCAGAAAATGGGAATATTTTGAAAGATATTTTATTATTTCAAAAAAGTTTTTAAAACTTTTAAAGGTTTTACTCCATATAACCCCACTCCAAGACTTGCAAGCGCTCTTTAATTTCATCAGCGTAGTTTGTAGCCAGGTTTAATTTGGACGGCCAAATTTATGTTTCGCTTTAAGTTCCCAATCTTAAGCGTGTTCGGGAATATTAGTTTCCATCTCAGCATAAAGGCAATTCAGTTCCGTTTGGGTATTTTATTTGATGCCGAATCAGAAATTTCGTTCGTTCCTTAAGGTAAGTTACTTTGTTTTTAATATTTGTTTTTTTTTCCATTGCTATTTCTACAAATATATATTAAAGATTGATAAAAAGCATCAATTCATAATGATATTTAACCAATATTTTCTTGTTTTAATTAATTACTACAGTATGCATTTAATAGGGACGCGCATATTATATGCCCAAAATTTAAATATCTTATTCAGCTTTAGTTCACTATATATAAGTCGTTTGAAATTGAGTTTTATTAGCAGAAATTTTAACAGTGGTACGCTCACTATTCGCTTTTAGAGGTATAGTGCGGCTGATCGCATACACCGCATCGCATAGGTCATCAGGTTACGGCCGACGTGCTCTGCCTGCCTACCTTATGGTATAGAATAGTTGTGAATATCAATTTTTTATGTATAGAAATTTTTGGTCGTTTTAGTTTTTCCTTACGTGCCGATGTTAAAGCTGATGTGGAAAATTACATCATTATTAGAACAGCATTCAATACTCAATACGATTTCTTAGGAATAATGTCTTAGGTTTTAATACCTATAATAATATTCATATGGTAGTAGTAAGTAATATCCATAATAGTCACAGTAGAATCCATAATAATATTACATGCTCGGAATATGTTTTGAATCAACGCTTAATGAGGAGGCATTTAAATAAATATTGTAATGTTGGAGACACAAGAATGTCACGGTGAGATGAAGTTTTTCCTAATTTGTGTATCATGATTATTATAAAACCAGTAAGGAAACGTATCAGTCCCATAATAAATGTATACATAATTAAATACAAATAATTATTTGTATTACAAGAAGACAGTGGATATCGTTATGAAGAAGATGTACGGGAAAATATCTCACATATACCGGTATCACGTTGCTATTGTCGAATATTACACTTACCTCCGTATTGCTATATCTTATTATTTTATAAGAATATATAACTTTCAAATATTGTTATAGTTTAGAAGAAAGTTTAAGCAAATTTTCTTATTCTGAATGTGTGTTAGAGAATACAATCATATTTCTGCATATAGGTCACAGTTACCACATCGAGTGCTGTGATTTACGCATTTTTCACATTTTCTCCAATTTTTCGAAAAATTATCTTTTACGAATTTACATTTTCGTACATTTGAAATAATCTCTGAAGTTTTCGTTCTTTTTATTTACAATTCTACTATACATTTTTATTAATATTGGTTCAGTCTAATAGCACAATATACTGAAAACTGCTACACGGAATATGTCGATAATATTTGCATTTAAAATTTGTGTGATTTTTTTAAATATTTTCTATATTTTTCTTTTTAATAAGCTTACATATAAAAATTATACATAAAAAAAACATACGTTGAGGCCAACAAATTTAAAATAGTATCAACAAATTTAAAAAAATTAAAGTAGACTACAATTCAACGTCTTGTCTAGAAACCTATCAAACTTAGATAGAAAGTTTTTGGTAAAAGATCATCTTTAATATCATCTAAGAAAATCAAACACATATATTCGGCTGGAAAGATTATAACGTCTGATCTTTTTGGACGCAGAAGGTAACGTGATCGCTTCCTTTACTTTCTACACTTGCAAAGAAATCATACGTTATATCTTAAAAGAGAAAGATAACTAATAAAATAATGTTACATTCATATGTGATGTCGATTTTACGTAAAAAATACACTATTATCAATTATCCCAGAATAATGATGAGAAAAACATTAATTCTATTTAAGAACCAAAAAAAAATATCAAAAAGTGCTCATGTCCATGATATTGGCTAGATGTACATAAAATTTCATACATGTTTTGAATTGTTAAAGTGTGAAAGCGAGACAAATAAGTGAAGCAACTCATTTTCGCATTTATAATAAATACACGTATATATTTTAGAAATTAAGATTTATTTTTATTACGGCAGTAAAAATAAGGAAACAAATAAGTCTTTTAATTGTTTCCCACATAGCCACTAGAAATTGAATAACATGGTTTTCAAAGCATAAGTGGAAAAATTTCCATTGTTTTAAGTAATGATGTAATTAAGAAAGTTATCATTAAAATACTGTTTTTGGGATGCTAAAAATAAAAGAAGTGAAAAGGA
Organism: Druceiella hillmani; assembly: GCA_039881145.1. Taxonomy (NCBI): domain Eukaryota; kingdom Metazoa; phylum Arthropoda; class Insecta; order Lepidoptera; family Hepialidae; genus Druceiella; species Druceiella hillmani. The sequence continues at coordinate 28,433,800 of JAYKKI010000028.1, read as the reverse complement.
ATTAGTATACTGCACGGAGTAAATAACAAGAACAAAGGAAAAAAACAAGGAAAACTGTAAGCCAGAGTTTTTTACACCACAAGTTATACATAGGACTGACGATGTGATAGCTGCTATTATTTAAGCTGGCCTTCAAACTATTTGAATATCCATTTTAAATAATTTATAAATTTCCATCTTAGTTCTCAGCTAAGGGGATGTCTTCGAGGAAAAAAAATTGTGGACTATGGCGGATTCCTTATAATTATACAACATTCGGCAAGGTTAAGGAATATTTTGTTTTTCAAAACCCAAGAAAAAATTAATTAAATACTGTGATTGGGATTTCATCCATTAAATTAATTTTTTTCCACTTAGTCTAAGTAGAAAAAAATAATTTACTTTTTTTAACTGTATGCTGTGTTTTACTTAGCGATAGCTATTACTTTGCACTGCCTTCCATATATTGGTGAAATTTTCTCCATTTATTAATAAGCGACTTAATAAACTTGAAGCACGGATCAGTATTATCTTAAAGAGGAGAAAAGTGAATTGAAAAGTTGCAATGACGCGAAAAAGTTGAACACTTTGACTTAAACCCTAAACTTAAGCAAATTTATTAAGTAAATATTTGGGGACTTTTCTGAGCCACTTTTTTGGTGTGAATCATAAGGACGAGAAACATCGAGTTTCTTCAGTGTATGTTGGTATCGATCATCATACCGTTATAGAAAAGGATGAAATAAAAGTTTTCATGTAAATAAAATATTCAATGATTCGCAAGCAAGTTTTGTTTTATATGTATGTAGATAATACTACGTTTGTGTGCAATTATTTCTTAAATATAATATTAGTACAGGTAAGTTTTAAGAAAAAATAGCCACCTTTATATCTTATCAATTTTACAGATAAATGCAAAAACTCATGCAAGAACTTCAGAACAAATCGTGCTAATAATATTGATGATTTAACTGAAAGGAAGTTATATTCTCAATAAAGGCAAGTCAACTATATATATATATATATATATATATATATATATATATATATATATATATATATGATAAATATATATATATATATTGATAATTTTGATCTTTCTAGAGATAAGGAAAATTAGTTTTACCGAAAACAAGTATTACTTTACTAAAATATTGAACTAATATTGGTGCCCCTTCTATGAAGCATTTGATAATAATAAGTAATTTGAGAAAACGAAAATTATTTAAAAAGTTGCTCTAAAAAGTATTCAAATCAAACATACAGAAAGTTCGTATTAAATTTATAATGACAAAAAATATTTAAGACTTATTATTAGTTTTTTTCCGTCAATTAGTTTTTCTTAATTGTCGGAAAGACGCAGCAGTAATTTTATGAAGTGTATTTATAGATGGAAATATTAAATTGAAAATGAAGAACATATTCTGGAAAACGTAACTTTTATATTTTCAAGTAACTTAGCTAACAATCTTCATACAATATGCTGCTAAAATTCTTGTTATGATAATTTCATATGTCTTTATTTAAAACCTTTAGCTGTGAGATGAAAAAGTGAAAGATTTTATATAGATACCAATTTAGTTACATAAGTCTCATATACTTGAAGTTTGTTCAGGATTCGTTTCAACAATAACGATTAGTCATTTAGTTTTCCTGAACAAAAAGTCATATAAGAAATTGATACATTTAATTATTTTCGAGATCTCTATATTATGATGAGAAGTTAGAAGAAAAAGACTTATAAAGTAAGATTTATTATCGTACAAAAATACCGATATCGTATTAGAAGTACACATATTATAAATTTCGTACCAATGGTTAATTGATAGATATTCAACATATATTACAGATCAAATGCCAACAACACACTAGAATTAATAACATTCGATCCCAAATAAATCAGAAAAACCCAGCACAATAAAAAAAAATTGAAAAAGTTTAAAACTCAAGGAAACTTATTTTTAAAACCTGAACCCAATCATGCCTATTATGTAGACTATTAGGATTAAAAAGATGTGTTACACATCTTCCCTAGTATTAATTGCGCTTGACATTGTTTAATTTTGATTATCGAGTAATATTGGATGACTGTCGCTAGTAGTCGTGATTTAACTCAAAACGTGGCCTGCTTTCAAAACTGGTTTCATACGTGGAGCGTTTAAAGCAGAATCATTTTAAGATATTTAAAAAGTCATCAGGTGTTCTCGATCTTGATTTCCTTCCACTTACAACTCAACTTATTTTAGATGAAATTTGATTTAGTTCACAGAATGAGTTAGGTTGTTTATTCAGAAAATATTAGGATGTACAGAATCAATGTATGTCATAAAGTCATTGAGCCAAAATAAGTATAATGTAGACTCAGTGACGACAAAAGTCATATAAGAATACAAATCGATGAAAGCTCTTTAAACTGGGGCTAGTTCGTTTAAAGCGATGAGCATTTATTAAAATAAAGTATGACAAAATTACAGATTTACACAGCCTTACAAAAAACTCGCTATGTTACATATGCGTCTTTGATTTTTTTTGTAAATAAGCTACAATAATAGTTTTTGTTAATTGAACGTTAAAATAAAGAAATCTAAGAAATATTTTTATGAATATAATATGAATATTCAAGTTGTCAGTAAATATTTAATATACATATGCCCAATTTACTACATAATTATATAGTAATAAATAGTTCAACGTGATTTTAGTATATAGGTATTAATAATTGAAACGAAAAACCTGTCAACTACGAGTAAAACTCATGTCACGAGGATTCCATATACATTTAGGCATATAGAAACATGCAAGGTTACACAGTATTTCTATCAAACTATTCACATATATTAATTTTTCACAACGTAAATATATTTCCTACTATATCTTTCACGAATGGAATAAATATAAATTTCAAAACGCGAACTTAATTTTTCAGTTGATATTAATTAAATTTATGGAGTTCCTATGAAGTTTTCAAAGTTCCAATCAAAAGTTATAATTTCTTGATCTTTACATATAAATTAGTAGATCGTATTTAGCTAGGATAATTTTTCTTTCAATTTAACAAAATATGCATAAAAATGCATAATAACGTGGTGAATACTTTTCAGATATTCAAAAATAGCGGTATACCTGATAAGGGAACACTTAACTCTAACAAAGATGACCACTGTAAAGTTTAATATTCTATCAAATGGTCCCTCTACAAAAATATATTCATGATATATCCTCAAAATTCTGAAAGCCATGTGGGATGATATTCTAACCGATGGGGCATGCGAAAAAATTCACCCTCACTTTACACGTGGCGAACGTGTCCCAAAAAATATCATTTTGAAAATTTTATTTCATATCTTTGTGGCGATATAAAACCATGCCAAATTTCAGTATCTTAGCACTAATAGTCTGGCAATAAAACGGCTGTAACATACATATAGACAGACAGACAAACATGGCGAACTGTAATTTTTTGATTCAGTGTTTTGTAAATAAGTGGGGGGAAATGCTCAATTTTTTTAACGTTTTTTGGATTTTTTTTAATATAGAATTTATTATTATGAAAAAATACTTTTGCGTTCCTCGTAAAAACCCTTTTACACTTGATATACAATATAAAAAAGACTTTCAATACTTTATTTACTCCCTCCATAATTATAATACAAATATTTTTAAAAGTTAGCTATCGTAAAATATGTCCGTTAATAAGTTGTAATACAATACCATATTTCAAGTTTCCACATCTGAGACAGAGGGACAGAATAAAGGCGAAAAATATTTTAAAAGTTCCGTTTCTACCATGTTATTATTAACGCGCAATCTTGTATATTTGTTTGTCCGGTATAAATTTTGCAAACGGGTTTAAGCCAACTTTTCGTTGACCTTGTAACTTGAAACTTAAAACAAAGCTCAGAACTGGATGACAGTGCAATAATAAATGCTTTCATGTCAGTCTGTTTGGTTGTCTCTTCGGTACAAAGAAAAATGCCCATGCCGAATACAAATTTAAAAACCATCTTCCCGTCGAGCTAGAGTCCAAACTACCCTGATGAAAATAAGAATGATAAGATGGTGAAGACTTTGGTTAAAACGTGACACCGAAGATTCTAGCGGATTTTCCGAACTAATTTTTCATTGAGCTAGATACCAAATTACTTGTCGAACACAAGATTAAATATCTTGGTTAGCCAAACTACCAGGCAAACATAAGAATGAAGAAATTTGTTAGAAATTAACACCGAAGGCTTCAGCAGATTTCTTAAAAGTAATTCCGTTGAGCTTGATACCAAATGACCAGGCGAATATAAGAATTAATAACTTTGTTAGAAAGTAACACCAAACCAAAGGTTTCAACAGATTTCTTAAACTAAATTCCCGTTGAGCTAGGGACCAACCTACCAGGAGAACATAAGAATGAATAATTTTGTTAGAAAGTAACACCGAGGGTTTCAACAGATTTCTTAAACTAAATTCCTGTTTAGCTAGATGCACCACCAGGTGAATATAAGAATGAAGAAGTTTGTTAGGAAGTAATACCGAAGATACTGCGACCGCATTCGTTCAAATTATTGAAAATTACTAGGTTGTCACAAGAATGAAGGAGGAAAAATGGGTATTTCATTTATACTTTGAGGGTATATGTGGAACAAGGCTTGTGAAATAAGGATTTAATTTACTAACAATATATGGAGTATTATTGTATATAACGTAATACATCTGAAATAAAAAAAAAATATTATGCGTTTCAAGATATTTTAAAAAGATCGCCAGTTTTTTAACACATTACACTAAAAAGTAGATACTATCTATTGACATAAAAAACCCTTAATTAACAACGTTTTTAGCACGAGATACACACTTAAAGTACACTAAAGTACTCGCCTTGCCGTGTAAAACCCCAATGTTGATTTATACCGCCATATATATTGCATCGGAAATTTGTGGTTGTGAATATTTGATAGCTCTAAAAATACGCTTAAAGTAAATAATAGTAATGTATGTAGAGAGTAGCGGCCCTTAAGAAAACTCAGACAACGCGTTAAATCATTTGTGGTGCTATACAATTCTTAGGGACTTAGGTATATTTGGGCTCCACGTATTTCGTTTTAGACATTGAAGTATTTTCATAACTATTAAAAATGTATAATCACAATGCAGATTTATAACCCCAAACATATTTCTAGCACAATATGTTTGGGGTTATAAATCTATATTAGTGTATAAATCGTTGTGGGTCAAGTCGGTTTTAAAAACACAGTGAATTAAAAAAAGTATTGTTTTCATTTTGAGTTACGGATCCGTAAAAACAGTTAAAAAGTAAATATATTTATTCCAAAATATATGAAATACAGATCTAGCTGTAACTTAATGTTTTCATAATATTAATTTTTCATTAACTCTGTTTTTCAAGGATCGTGCCCCATTTATAATGTCGCACAATTTATACGTATATATAAATATGTATATGTATATATAAATATGTATGTCTTGTACTAGGAACCACAGTTTTACTGACAAACATCAGGCGTTATGTGATATAAACGTATGATTATCTGCTGAAACATAAAACAAAATAATGCTACTGAAAATCAATCGATATGAGTGAGGTGACAAGTTCAGAAGATCGGATGGCGACGTTCGTATTATTCATCACACAGTGACTACGTACGTAGGATTGTGGGAGGACTGCTTTCCCTATAGTTGGTTTTACGTACGCACCATACAGGTATCATGGTATAAAAACAACCATGCATATCGTATATAAAGTAGTATTTAAATGGAATATGAGGGATATATATATTTTGTTTATTTTAAATGAGTTATATTAATAAACTTAACTTTTTCAATCAGTGAATTCAGTCACGACTCAATAAGTAAAATCATTCGTAAAGTAACTCATAAATTCAATTGTGTGTAGCATGACGCATACAATTCCTTGCTTCACTCCAGTCCGAATCTTAAGTACTATTTCACTTAATTTCATTATCTGTCTTTCTATTATCTCAAATGAGTAAACGAAAATTATAAATATACCACGTCAACATTAGTGGATAGCAACAGACGATGATGTGGATGGCGATGTAGAAATTAAAACATTGTTGACTTCTTCTGGGGAAGAAAGCCACAGAACATGAGATTGAAAAATATATGCGAATTTTACGAAGATAAAGTTTATGGAAAAAGAAATGAGAAAACTCCACTACTATTGTAATATTTTTCTTTCTGTGAAATATATTGGTTTGAAAATGAAATGACTTCCATTTTATATTCGAATTGACTTGTGACTTTTATATTCTTAATTTAATTTTAAGAAAACTATTGTCAAATTGATGACGACTTCGTTCAATTTAAATAATTATCTTCCTCATTTGTTAAAGCATGTTGTGTATTGGATATTTTAATATTCTTTACGTTACAAGGTGGAGCTACTCGTACTTTGGATAAATAATAATATTATTTAGTTTTTCAAAAACTTCAAGATATTTTACCAAAAAAAGATATTTTTAATATCCAGAGAGTTGGTTCTCATTGAAAAAAATTGATTTTTTTAACTTTGTTTATATGTCATTTTATAAATGAAGCTTTTCAAAAGGCTTTTAAAAATATCAATGTTTTATTAGAAAAAATCATCTATACCGATGAAAAAAAAAATCATTTTTGGCATTAAGAATATATTTAGGGATTAAAAATATTATGAAAACGTTGTATTAATAATTTTGCTCTGCATGAAGGTAATGTCAGAGTTCACGAATTAGGTTCTTGTTTTTTTAATAAAACGTTTATGAAAGAAAATACAAATGAATGGTAAATTTTTGTATACGAGTCAAAAAACAATACTTTTGAATTAAACGTACTACTATTTTAACTTAACGTTTGGTTTGTCAGTTCAACTCACTTGTTTGTTTTTTAAATTACCTATTTGGGTTATAACATTGCTGTGAAACAGAAGTTGTAAGTAATTTAAAAAAAACATTAAATAACTGTGACCTTTGCGCGCAATTGCAAAAAAACTTCTTTCACAGTTGTGGCAGGTATTATGTGGTCGATGGTGTTTTTGTTTTGCAGAGTAACAATTAGCAATAGTAAATATCTTGAATCACCGTTGATTTATGAGAAGATTGATTCTGTTAAGCAATTACATTTTTCATTTCAGAATCTCATCATCAGATCATCACCATATTTTTAAGGGCCACCTCGCTAGTGTACACCTCGCTAGTGTAGCTACACTTTCAAACAAAATAATTATTGGTATTAAACTTTATAAAAATAGAATAGAAATAAATTTAGGTATATGTATATATAAAATATATACTTAAGAAATTATATAGTCAGTCGATTCTTTCAATAACACGACACTACGTAAGCCAAGTATAGATTTAATTTATGTGTTTTTTCCGTCAGAAAAAAAATCCGAGTTACTCTCGAGTTACACGTAAAGAAGTTTTACTTCAAAAAGTTATAAGCAAAAAGAAATCATTGTATGTCGAAATAATTAGGTAAAATTGCGTATTGCATATATTTGTATACTATACGTTGCACTCGTAGAATAATGTCGTATCTGCATTTTGGCAATTTCAAAAGAGAAATTTATGAAATCGTTTTTTTTTTGGTAAATTTGAGAAAATGGATAATCCTTTCGGCTTAAAACTCAAGAATATTATTAAATTGAAGATCTTTTTTAATACCACTTCTTGAATAATTGCCTAACTAATTGCCCTCGTTTTTAAAGAAAATCAAATCAGTCAGTATTAAGTGTCTATTATAATCTAACCTTACTGAATGTGTGTGTTTACTCGTAACATATAATGCATGCTTGTTTTCACTGATATTCTAAGAAACCTCAATATAATTTTATTAACGGATGTAATATTAAGCCACGGAATATTTAAAAAAAGGTGGATTAAATACTTTTAATATATTTATTATTCCATTGAAATATTTTGAGAATATGAAAATTAGCAACTTAAGTATGCAAAATTATAAATTTATAAAATTAAAGGACACATTTAAATCGAATGGCGCCATATTTACTAAAATATTGTTTGCCTATTTGCCAAAGAATGAAAACAAATTTTTAAAAATGTATACCCTATCTCTCTAAATAAATCGATAGATTAATTATTAAACCCAATCAATAAAAGAATTACAATTACTGTGATGACGAAATATTCAGGAACTCTGATTTGCAGTCTTTAATATGCACTATTGTATATTATCTATTAGTTCAACTGAAATTAATTCTAAACGTATCGGAAAAATTATATTATGTAAATATTAAAAAGCATATCTGAGACAAATATAAATAAATACGGTAATTTAATTTCCAGTCTCAAAATTTTCCGTTGTTATCTATTAGTTTGACTAAAAAATTTTAAAACACTTAAAGTATTTTTCGTCCAATTTTTATTCATTAACTTGGTTTATAAGATTTTTTATTTTAACTAGCCCCCTCCCCCCAGTCCTTAAATGTTCGAGGACATTTTTTTCCTCTGTTCCTAATCAAAGCCGAGGGATGGTTGGTTAGAGTTTGTGCGAATTTTACCTACGGATGAAGAGGTAAAATCATTATCTTCCTGCTAATAGCAAAACGAATCCTGACAATTTGCATTATGTCTTTTGATATGGGAATGGTACTAGTTCATGCACAGGATCTTGCCGTTCTTCATTAATAGGTGAAGGTTGAGGAATGAGAAAATCCACGCGTTGGGGTAGCAAATTTGTAGACCGCGGGAAAATAATCTTATCCAGTGCAGTAGTCTCTAAAGGCACAAATATATCATACATGGACTACAGACTCTATTTTTTTCGGCTCGATAGTCTTCAGTGTTTAAGTAAACAGCATAACAAATATACCATATTCCCTGAATAATGGTGGTCAATGGATGCACCGTGTAGATTGTTTATCTACAAAAATAAAAGACATTGAATTCCTGATTTTTATATGGTATATGCTTTACGAAGACATACCTTAATAATCGATAATAATTTTAAATAAAAATCTTAAGCCATGCATATGAAAGGAATATTGATGAACAGGAAAAAAGTTAGATTGAAACAAAGAATAAATTTTACAGGGTTCGTTTTTCTTTCATTTTGATACACAAAACCCAAAAAATAGGCAGGTTAAAATTAAACATGTACTTTTTTTCTAAATTTCAATGTACTTTCAATTTAAAAATAGAACAAAGATGTAATGAAAAAATCTGCCCATAATATAACATCGGTTGCGTATATCCGACAGACATATATCCATAAACCAAAGATTTATCCGACAGATAGCGTATATCCAACAGACGCATATTCGTAAATAAAGGTTCGCAACGTACGTCAATAAAAGTTCCCTAGAACTGTGTCGGTTTATAATTTCCAAAATCCTCAAAAATAATCAGTCGTGATGAGAAGTGTTATCGTCCATGTTCGTAATAGTAACCTTAATTTAATAGAAATGATTCGGAAATAAAAAAAATAAATTATTTGTATGTTTCTTTTTTTTTTAATTATTTAAATCATCTATTATCAATTTCTGTAATCAAATTCTAGCCAAATATTCAAGGGATTATATTTATGGTATACCTTTCCGAATAAAAAAAATATAATCCATGTTGATGGATAACTCCTGATGTGATATATACAAGAAATACAGTCGAATTGAGAACCTTCTTCTTTTTTGGACTCGCTTACCGTTGTTTATTGAAATAGTTGGAAGTAAGAAGTTGGTGAGTGAGTTATAGATCATGTAACAATTTATTTTTGTATGTTGAATAGACCTTCCATCTAAGGAAAAAAATGTTTTTTTCCATATACCTAAGAGAATAGAATTGTACGCTATTTTACAATCTTCTTATTCAACAATTTTACAATTGTAGAAATTCATTATTCACAATTAAATGAAACTACGTGATGACATTACGAAGTTTCATTTAATTGTGAATTGATTGCATGTTAACGTTCATAGTTGTCGATGTAACCGCATAAAACATATTTGAATAGAAAATGAACAAATGCGTTTGGTATAAGTTTTTTTAATGCTGATTGTCGTTGAAGACGAATTATTTATTATTCATTTTTATTTACAAAATACATGGTATTTATAATCCAATCATAAATACCATTATTTACTAAATATACCAAATATAAATGCTTTTATATACTATACATTTATGGTTGGATTTTAAGTTGATATTTATTTTTTAATTGATTTACGTATATACTTATGATAAGTGAACCTTGATTATCTCCATACACATTAGCCCTACACTGACCAGGTATAAAATGATATCAGTCTAGGTATCCCACTGTATAAAGATAATTTCCTTTCAAGAACATACTATCGTCCAAGTGTCGATGAGGCCGCATTCACGAATTATTAGAGAAAATAAATCAACTATTAGACCGCTATAAGGTCGGCAACGTTTTTATACAGAACCTCTAATACTTTTCAATAATGGAATGCAGATGATATATTGTAATAATAATATTATTAGAATTAGCTTAGTTTAGATAATTCCTGAAATAAAACAAGAACTATCAATGAATATGTATATAACTTATTCGCAGTACTTAATTATATCTTCGCGTAATTTAAAGAGGGAAAAATAATTGTAGGAGATTTAAAAGCACGCGAACGGCATGACAGGATTAGAACGAGCCAAGTTAATATCGAGATTGATACATACAAGAGGTGTATATTTTTAAACCACTAATAAATATGAGATGAGAAACAGGAAATATAGTATATTTTAGCAATATATTAACTTTAGATAGAGACATCTAGAGCATTTCAAGAAAACACAAATTTTCTGCAGAACGAATTAGTAAACAATGAAAATAAATAGACTTCTTTTACGAAACCACCATCGGTAATTTTTCCATCACCTGCTGTTATAAAACAAGAAAAATATTCAAAGTAGAAAATTGATAACGATTATGCATAATAGTAGCTTCAGAATTTTTTACGGAATTCAATAATTATAGCATCTGGAGTATGTGTATAAGGATTTAGGTATTGCTATTACTATATTGAGGAAAGCATAGTTTGAAAGAATGAAATATTTTATTTAGGTAAGTAAAGATGGCAATAAACGAAGTATATGAATACTTCGTTTATACTCTTCATGATTATAATTTATTATTATTCATTGTAATATCTTTACACGCTATTGTAGTAAAATGGATAAAACGGAAACGGTGCATTTATCCGTACATTAAAAAAAATGATTGTACTTAAGACCATGCGGTAGAAGTGAAAATAATTCACAATGATAACAATTCACATTCATCTGATCATATTTTTCCACTCTGACTCCAAGTAACACCATGACAAGTGTTATGTACTAATATATCTAAATTCGCTCAATCAATTTATAATATTTATATAATTACATGCAAAATACACATAATAAATTCATTTTTCGAAACAGAAAACGTACTTCTTCATTATAAATTTGGATTCATCTGACTACTCTATCATTCAAATATACTTGAAGCGCATCACGCTGCTGAGCTCGTAGTTATTCGCCACCGCAAACCATGCTATATTCGACTGATCGCCGATACTCAAGTTCAGCCGTACTCGACCTACCCCCGAGTATACCGAAAGCGATTTGGGAAGTAACGCGACCTCAAAAATACTTTCGCGAAAATTGAACCAGATGAGCCGAAAGAAGTTTTCATTTCAGAAATATTTCAAATTTTTAGATTAGAATGGGATGGAGAGGTCCCCCTTAGAATGGGAACATAATTAAAGAGGTCTTTAAAATATATTCCTGTTTAATAGGGTTATTCATATAAAGTTTCGAAAAATAAATCTCACACACACACACACACACACACACACATATATATATATATATATATATATATATATATATATATATATATATATGTATATATATGAGATTTATTAAGTGAACCGGACAACACATTTTTCCCGAACACACAAATTGCAGCACGAGTGAACCAGTATGATATCACAAGCTTGGACTGAATAGTTGATATACCCATTCGGTCTATGCTTGACTTTTTATGACCAATCCACAAATTGAGCTAACCTAGGTGATATTGTTTTTTCAATCAAGCACACTTTGCACTACAATCAGAGTCATGAATTACATTTAATTAACTAAGAGATTAAAAATTATTAAGAGAAACACATATCCATCAATCAGTTATAAACTGTATTGTTCAGCATTAATTTCTACTTCTGTATGCATTATTTAATACTCGGAGACGAAGGCTACACAAATTGCATTCAACACTATTGCTATCATATCAGAGTCTACAGTCACGGTATCAGAGTCTGCAGTCATTGTATCACAATTACTTGATCAGTGTGTTCAGTGCTTAATAGTATATTTTCTGGTACCATCACGACTTCGTCTTCATTAATTAAACAAGAAGTTATCTCACGCCCTGAGTTACTATATATATATTTTGTATGCATACTTCTATGTACGAGAGGAACCACTAATATTCCTCAATTCATAAGAATCATTCTCCAAGACTGCAGTTATGACAAACAAACTCCTAAATTTTCTCTCCCGCTTAGTATCATTTAATTCACTACTTCTAACGAATACAAGATTTTCCTTTAAAAAAGGTTGAATCACTGTACGACCCCGATTAAACCGCTCAGCATCAGGAGCATAGGCTTTTTCATGTAGTATTAGAGGCATATTCACGTATCGAATCCAAATCTGTCCAAGATGACAATGAAAGTTAAATTTTCCGAGTTAATTTTAGATATCCCTAAAGATTGAGTTTGTATACCGACAGCTGATCTTGTGGTGTTAAGTTTGAATTGTACGTTATTTAATTCGTCGCTTTTTTAATTTTCAGTAATTGTTAGCAAGTTCTTAAAAGTACGCATAAAATGTTTTACCTGTCCGCTTACCTCACTGGAGCCCATCGTAATAAAATGTAAATCAATCTTATATTCAGCAGAGAAGTTTCAAAGTTCTGCACTGATAGAACAGATCCTGATCGGCTGTAACACGCCCAGGTGCACCAAAAAGGCAAATTATATTTTGAGGGTTAATCACTGGTTGCATCCAGTGGTTTTGTATGCTCTAGCAGAACTGACTGATTAATATTCGTTGAGATCATTTTTTCCTGTTAGTTTTCGAGTAAAGTCTAAATGAAGTGTGCACTAAGTCCCCGATACTTTTGGAACAGGATGAAGTTGAATGGGTTGGTGACTTGCAAATGATACAAAAGTTTATAAACTTCTTAATAGATTTAACATCTGTTGGAACCAGAATTATTCGTACAATTTGTCAAGTGTTTTGTTATGATTCGAATATTGAAGTTCATTATGAATATGATTGATAATATTTAAAAATCAGAAGCGCAGAATCATGGATAGCCATGAAATAATATTTTTCCGAACTAATTTTCCGTAAAGTACGTGGAAACGAACATCGTACGTGTACGCAACAGTATCAGCTAAATCTTTATTATTATGTTTCACAATTAAATCTAAGATTTGGCTATTACGCTTTTGCTATACAAGAAGCCGACTTTTGTGTAATTTCATCAATTTGACCTCTTTGGAGTGAATCACTTTAGATACGAAATCAGTAGCCTCTATATACGGACTACTATATAGGACAGATAATCCACGTGCTCTATTCAAGTGCTTCAGTATAAATTATTCCTAAATCGTATGCTAATAGGAAAGCCCATCAATAATATACACGAGGAGTACCACCTCTTAAATATCAGATATTTTCCGGCGTTTTCTAATAGTCATTTTGACAGTAGATTGCTGTTAATCTATATATAAGTATCTTACAACATCATAATGGTTGTTTCTTTTGATAAAAGGAAAGGACTTGAAATTTTGAAGGCTGGTCTTTATCATGAATTATGTTTTCTTTTCATTTAAAGAATTACCCTCTAATTACGTGAGCTATCCTACTGTATTCTATCATTAATTTTTTTATTAATTATTAGTTTCCCCAAACTTATAACTCAGACGTAGTTATTTAAAAAATCATTAAAATGCTGCTCAGCAAGGTATGAAGTAAATATAAACCATTAAGACTATCTGTTTTGATACCAAAATTATTTTATTTGTTATCTCCGTAGCCATTATCCAACTCCGCCTTTCAATGGAAAATACTAATTTTAAACTGTAATGTTTAAAATTATACCGGAGTTATTGTTTGCATATAAGTTTCTATGTCCGATTCGAAATTAATTGAAATGTAATTTGCCGGATGTGGTCAATTAAACTTTTTAGTTAATTTCTCACATATTTTGCAAATAGGTGAAATAGACACACAATCTACAATAACTTTTATGTATTAAGTAATTTTTTTATTTGCGTTAATTATAAATGTATCTCAATGACCAATGTTTTTCAACACATGATATCATAGTTACAGCACACCACAGAAATAAATTAAAATCCATTTATAAATTAATTAGTGGTTTTCGGATGTCAAAATTGGACAAAGTTTTGTTAATGTCTAAAGCGAGAAAGACAAAGTTTCGCATATACCAGTACCTGAAGTGTACCATTAGGTGACATAAAAAGACGTAACATGTACCGTGACGTGGCGTCACGTGATGACATGACGTAATTTAGCGTGCCATAATACAACAAAACCAAACATAACAACTTTGAACTGGACTGGGCCGGGTCAAAACCAACCCAACCTAACCTAAGTAAACCTAATCCAACCCAGTATAACCTTAGTTAGCTTTAAATAGAACACTAAAGAACTTCTGACGTTTTAAACATCCACTTGTTATCAAGTTACTTTTCTGTAGATATGAATATCGAACTTTATATTGCAATTAGAAAGGAATTAAGGTAATTTTTCTTAGTTGTGTTCATACAAATTCTTGTTGGCAATATCATTTTTAATTTTGAAATAAATTTACATATTCTCTATGTTTGTATAAGATTTACCGTTTTGTGAATAGTGATGATACTTACTTTAGTTCACTTACTAGGTTCAAAGTAACTAGCTGCAGCTTTAAATAAAAATACATTGTGCGCAAACAATTTTATCAAATATTTCAAAAATTCAGTGTCCTTGAATTTGCTTTTGTAAATTATATATATATATATATATATATATATATATGTGTGTGTGTATATATATATAAATATATATATATATATATATATATATATATACATATATATATATATATATATATATATATATATATATATATATATTCGTTTGCAATATTTTAATGGTTTTGAGGGAAACAATGACAATACGAGAGTCACATCTCTACTACATGCACCCGTCTCATATATTTTTTGAAGTCAAATAAAATCCCTTTTCTTGTCAGATTTCTGAAACAGCTTCACAGACTTAAATCAAACACACTGATATTTATGTAGCAAAACCAAGAGCTTGAACTTTCTTTTATTCAAGTCAAATGATTCTCCCCAAATTTTTATAGGTATACTAACTAATAGCGATAACTGAGTTAAAAAACATATTTGCAGCCATTTCCATTCGAAACTATTTCTGGTGATATATTGCAATACATTTTCCATCGACGTCTAATCGTCCTGGTTTCAAAATGCAAATTATAAGTTTAAAGTATTTACTGTTAAAGGAAGATTCTAAATAACAAGTAGAAAGCGTCCACGTGCTAAGAAATAGTTTCTTTCCTAATTTTAAAATATCAATATATTTGTTTCATACGATTTCATTAATAAAAAAAGGAGTAAAATGCATGTTACATATGAAAAGCGGGAGATTTTAGGATAACAAAGAGATAAAATTAAACCGATTAATTAAATGATTTCTTTTATGTCACATGATTATGTGCGCATAACACTTCGTATGGGGGTCCGTGAAGTGTCGCAGCTATATGGTAAAAACAGAATTATTATCTATTCACTATAACCGTCTGTACGTCTCTTGGTTACGTTCTCATATTTATTTTAATTTAAGACCGATTTTATTGAAGTTTTACGGAAAAACTTAAAATTATGAGAAGAGTTGAAAACTTCACAAAAAATTATGACAAACATATTTATTAATACTAAACAAACATATAATTAATAGAGAACAATTTATTCTCATGAACCCCATCGAGTAAGTATGTAACGAAACGTAATCGAAAATGCCTAGTAACATTTTTTTATATAAACGATAAAACTTTAGACAGTGCCCTTTTACTTTCATATACATGCTTTCATCAGGTTGCAATTATTTTATAAATGTTTACTTTTAATTATTGATACAGGAAACAAGTAGTTTATATATTTGCTTACATTTGATTTTTAGTCTCAATTACTTCCGATTTAATGGAAATAATTCACTATACTTTTGGAAATATTAATTACTTTACTAGGTAATATTCCATATTTTGACCATGGTATTTCTCACAGAGATCATATATAATAGTTCCACAATTGCCAGATGTTGATCAACCCTTGCGTAGCCGGTCAGTGATTCGTTTGAAAGATCTTTCTTTCGTGTATTTTTTAACAATGGAATCGCGTTCCAACGAACCCCAATATTTTTTAAGTCATCAATTAGAGAAATATTATACAATGTTTGAGGTTGGTATTATTTACGTTTCCACAAATTGAAACTTTGTACAATTTTTACTAGTAAGTCTTGAGTTTGCATTCTCGCGGAAAATAAAGTATTGAAATCGCTGTATTTATTTTAGTATCTTACTAAGTTCATTATATAATCATGTTTGCACTAAAATATTTAAGATTATATTCATACTGCATCATTTACATAGTTTGTTCACATCCAAATTCATAAATATTTACACCACATAACTTTGTATTATCAGACAGCTCACAATCATATATATATATATATATATATATATATATATATTATGTCATCACGGACAGTTTGGACCCCCAATACAACATGTTATGCGCTACTAGAAATCTGTCTATAACATTTAATATATCGGTTTGCTTTTATCTTTTTTTTATCCTAAAATCTTCCGCTTTTCATATGTGACATGCATTTTACTCATTCTTTTTTTATTAATTAAATTGTATTAAACAAATATACTGATATTTTAAAATTAGGAAAGAAACTGTTAAAAGAAGATTCTAAGTAACAAATAGTAGCCATCTTTATATATATATGAATGGCTACTACTTGTTACTTAGAATTTTCTGTTAACAGTAGATTCTTTAAACTTATCGTTGGCATTTTAAAACCAGGATGATTCGATGTCGATGAAGAATGTATTATGGATCGATGGAAATGAAACAATATATTTCCAAATGCAGAACACTCTCCCTCATAATGTAAACCTAGATGTAGATGACTTATAAGAGCTTAAGAACCGTGATCAAAAGGCGGAGTCCAATATATAGGGGTATATCTTAGTGCAGTGGCCACACGCATTTGATTAAGAATTAATGTCTAAACATTTAAACGTAAACATTGTTTAGACTTACCGAAACCTTTATTGGAATCTAGACCGATTCCAAATTAGTCGTCGTAATCACACGATACCGATGGGATTAAAAAAATACCATAATCCATTCGCTATGTGAATTACTAATATTTTTTGTTGAATTTTAAGTATTTTTTTTGCTTTGGGGTCATGTAAATAAATGCATACAGGAATATAATTTAGATATTTCCAAACTGTAGATGGACACTGCAATTTTATTTACCTGTTGTATGTAATAGAGCTGAAAATCTTTATGGAAATAGAAAGTGATATGGAAAATTAAAAGTAAATTTATTATTTACTTCTTTATAATTTTATTCATTTTAAATCGCTTCAAAATTTTCCTGTCAAATTTTGTTATTAAAACTAAATATATGCTTAGATTTTAAATAAGATAATAACGAAAAAAAATGATGTGTAATACATTATTAATGTAGAGCTTTATTTAATCTTTAATCACAAATTATATCTTTTTAAGCTCAAATTTTAATTTGAAAATGGCCCTAAAATATAAATCATTTACCTGATATTAAACAAGTAGGTAGCAAAAGAAAATGTGATATAATCAAAACGACATTAACTATCTTAAAATCCAAATCCATCCGACATTTTTCTTATAATATTAACCGAACGTAAAATTTATATAAATTGGTATGGTGATCTAGATAATCACCTTCCGAAATTTCATTATTTTTATTGATAATTCCCTGATTTATATAAATATATTTCCAACACAATTAAAGCCCGAGTATTCCCATATTATGTTAAGTTGCAAGCAGAAGTAAAAAATAAATAATTTTGTATTTATGGTAAAAATTCACTCCACGTCTCTGAATATACATAAACGATTATCGACTTGAAAATGTTTTTCATCTAATTATAATAAAAAAAATAAATTAAAAATGTAGTTGCTACTTTGGAATATATTAATAAATAGATAAAGTTTTAAACCTGAAATGCTTAAAGAATTACAACATACAAATCACAAATCATGAGAAAATTATAAACTGAAATAATCAATGTCATACGTCACACGTCTTTATAATGTAATTACCTGGCAATTTTCTGTGTGAAACGCTATCTCACTTATAGACACTACATTTAACCATTTTTAGGTATAATTATTGAATTAATAATTAAATTAAATGTCGAAATTACAAATAAAACATCAAATTCCATGAAGTTGATAACTCGTCGTCAATGTGATGTTCTGATCACACGCAAAAATAAGGCGTGGTGACAGTTTCGAGTTAAAAAAAATATAAAATAAATGCGATCTCGCTCGAACTATTACAAATAACGTCGAAAAGAAAGAAATACAAACATGTTTGTCATTATAATTTTAGTTGAATATTGTCCGTTTAGTTATATGTCCTCTCCTTCTTAATATTATAAATATGTGTTCCAAATTGGCATACAGATATTTTATAAATATATAAATTCCCATTTGCAACCGCTTGCGTCTTTGGCTGCTATAAATATTTTATATTTTTAAGTTTTATTACTTGGTCTAAGAAATGTTTCATTTATATTTGGAGGTTCAATATTCAAATGGTAAAACCTTATAATTTCGTCTCTCTATCTGTCCGTATATTACAGTCATTTTACTCGGAGACTATTGACACTATAAAGATGAAATTTGGATGGCACGAATAGGTATCCTCTACAAACCGCTATACAATGAAATATTAATTATAAAAAAAGTATTATAGGTAGCACTTCATACATATAATTGAGGGATGAAAAAATCCATTGCATATAGACGTGCGGGGGTATCGTTAGACAGGACTAAAAAATGATACATAGGTAACTTTTTTATTTAAGTCAAAAGTTGCTGAGATATGAGCTTCTAAAGTCTTAAAAAGTGTCCTCCTCCTCTAACTTTTTAACTAACGTCGGTAAAATTCTGAAAAAATTAAAGTAGCATAATTTAAAATAAACTTTCAATAAAAATTGTTTTCCAGTGTCTTTGAGACAAACTTATAAGTTTAATATAGTTTGGTATTATGGAATCCTTAGTTGGTGAGTCTGACTCGCACTTGGCCGTTTTCTAACTCTCTTGTTATATTAATCTAGCATTCTTTTTTATTTTTTGTTATATTAATCTAGTATTATTTTCAAAGTCAATTTTTTTTGAGATTTGATTTATTATAAGTGCAAATGTAACACCAACCCGTCTTAGAAGTAATGGTAGCGTTGAATAAGAATTTGCTTGAAAGTCTTGAATTTTTTTGGAAAATTTTACATAGGAATAAAACTTAATTTTTTCTTAAGTATCCTGTTTAGTAAAATGAAATTGAACGTGTCTAATTAAAATGAAACACTTATCAGACTAATTTAGAACAAGATGAATCAGTCTTTACCATATCAGGTGCGCCCTAGGATAGATTTTCCGGGGCTTAGTAGGCGATTGAAACCTCGATGATTGACAGAATTATCTCTAATACAATACTTAACGTCTATACAATTCTAGTAAAAGCTCAGATATAAATAGTCTCATCTACCTAATGGTGTCATCTCTTCATTTAGCCTAAGTTGATTATTGACTTATTAATTAAACATTTTGCAACTTTGCGCATAGTAAAACCTTACGCTACGCTTTACTATTCTACTAAAGAATACTAAATGCTATAAAAAATTGGGCATAGAAATTTATCAATTTCCGAATCTAAAATCAAAACTGAGTTGTAAGATTTATTAGATGCCAAGTTTCTACATTTTTGAGTCTTGAAAGATGTTAAAGACGGAGTACTAATCAACTCTGAAATGATTACTGAACTTTGCAAATTTCCAGGACGAAGAAGAGGCACCGCTAGGACAGAATTTTAGTTTATTACCAGTTTAACTTTTAATTTAGTTAAGTAGTTAATGATTTAATATTATTTTTTAAAATATGTGATTTAGTTTTTATTTCGAATCTTTTTTGTTTTAATAACCACTCCATTATTTTTAAGAATACATGGATAATAGGTTCAATCATAAAAATATGTAATTTCATTTTCAAGAGCATTCATTAACGGAGGAAAATACAAAGTAATTATTTTATTTTTTTTGTTTATAGTTTGCTAGCAAAACATTACCATCTATAAATGAGAACGTACTAAATTTTAAAAGAAATTAACTTTGCAAAGCCATATATATAGATGTAGCGATGGAGTTTCAGGAAAACATGTATAGCCATTCAAGTATATATATTTTCGTGGCATTAGTAACCCAACCATGCAAATCTATCTGTTACTCCGCTATACAAAATATACGCGTACTATATGAACTATCTATCTCATCTCATACACGTGGATGATACGTTATTTGGTTGCAAATTTATTGTGTAATAAAAAACAGGCAACAAACCGACTTTTAAAGTTACAATTATTTAAAATGACATTATCGATTTTGTCACTTTTGATAAACAGAAGTAACAGAGATAACAAAAATAATTTTTATGGTATTAACATATGATTTCCTTTCTTATCCTAAAAACATCAAATTAATGAAACATTATAGAATTACATCTATACACTAGATGACAATATCTTATTTACTAAATTCTACACACAGTCCGCGTATCGAAATAGAACAATACTTATAAATTGTGATATAAATTTATATTCTCCAGATAAAATATGATTAGGGAAACCAACGTTTTCAACTTGTTTTTTTTTTCGTCTTTTTGGTTAAGTTCTTGCTACATACTACAAGCCTCTGTAGCTATAACTCTCAAGCTATCTAATTTAAATCTATTTATATTTAGAATGGTTATACAGGCTTCCACTTAAATCCCTTTAATCATTCGCTACTATATCAAATTTGAAACTTTGTTATAAACTTAATACTATTTACCGAACTATACATTTAACGAATTTTGCACTTAACCTATTCAACCTTAAATTAAAAAAATGAACAATATGTTAAAAATCAATTACGTTATCGTTTCCAGTTTAACATGAAAACGGCCGTGTAATCTTGTTCATTAATATTTATGATACGAATATAGCCCCACAATGACCATTAACCTAATTATCGCAGGCAATATTTTGAACACATTGGCCGAGTTTCTGTCAAAAATAAGCAGCACGGACGTGTATGAGTAGAGGAAATTGGTTAAAAAATCGACAGAGATTTACAAGGTGATTTCCGTCAACACGATGAATACTGTAACAGACTACTAATTTTACTATGTGACAAATTACACAATTGATGTCAGCAGCTTGACCGAGTTTCATTCATTTATTTTTATTAATAACGATCAGTAAAATATGATTTTTATAAGCTAGTTTATCCTAATAATCCTGTAAGCAAATTTGTTGAGTCTGCCCATTTATGCGTAATACAGTTTTTGAGTCTGTCCATTTATGCGTAATATTACAGTATGAAAAAAAGGTTTCTGTTTTAACACACTAAAAATACAGAGTTCACCAAAACAATTTGGAAAGCCTAATGATAGTATTTATTTTATTATATTTCAAACTCTGTCGCGAAAGAGTACAATATTTTAAACAAGTATGCATTTTTAAGTGACTTTTACAGAAATCAACTAGTATGACAGTTGTGGCTTATGTTATCAAAATTTGTAAATGCTCTGGATCTTATGCCTATATCGTTTGGATAAAACTTGGCTACGGTAGACGTATTTGGTAGAGATTCGTAGGTGGATAGAATTATTGTATATCTTTTGAAAATGGCAACAGTTTAAAGCACAAAAAAAATTGTTAGTCTTCATGGGACGCCTTGCAGATTTGCAACATCTAATTTTTTTTGTATTGAAATATTTTTTTTGAACGAATTGAAAACTTAAAAACAAGTATTCATATGGTTGTTAGTAACATATTATTAATTTAATTTTATTTTCATGAAATAATTTTTATTTCATGAAAATAAAATTAACAATCTTTTTTCTTAACAATCTTGTGAAAATAATTTTTTTTTAAATTTTATAACACTATTAACCGATAAGACACGCCGCTGACCAAATTAAATCGTAAAGGCCAACAAGACGCGAAGCGCATCACGACGTGCAATCAGAACCTTTTATCTCCCATCCAAACATGCTGTTATATGTTTCACATTAAAAATTCGTTGAACCTTCATTTAACATTAAAAGTGCACAGTAAGATACACAGTAAGAATGAACATTTAAAATTATATAATATTACCTTAAAAAGTTTCTACCCTCCCTTCTTTGAGAAAAGAAAAAGGGCCTGAAAACTATTTCAGTACATATATGCGCACACAACAAATACGAATACTTAAAGCGTTTCCATATAAGATCATCTCATTTTCGCGTTTCTTTGAGAAATGGTACATTTAATTTTATATTTTAGTACATCCATTAATGAAAATCTGAGTAAATTTAAGAAAAAATTTTTTTTTGTGTGGCGGAAACAGGTACTCCATCTAAACTAAATCAAAAGAAAAATTTGCACAATTTGATGTTTAATGAATAAAATATTAAAAGCCTCCGTTAGAAAATATGGCTGCGTTTTTTGTGTGATAAAATTAAATAAAAATGTTATTGAACATATTTGGTGTTAATTTTGTAGAAATTCATTATTCATAATTCAATTAAACTACATGATGTAGTATTATTTCTACTTTCTTTAAGTTCTTTACTACGACCTAGGTTTCGTTGTATTACAACATATTCAGGTGAGCTATTGTCTTCTTTAAAAATTGTCTTCTTAAAGATCTTTGTCGGTCGTGGTAAAGAACTTAAAGAAGGTAAAAATAATACTACATCATGTAGTTTAATTGAATTATGAATAATGAATTTCTACAAAATTAACACCAAATATATTTTCATTTAATTATGAAAAATGTTATTATAAAAACTACTTAAGTTTCTTCAACAAGATGGCACTGTAGTATTTCGAAAAAATTATTTATATAAAAATATTTGCTCTTCTTTTTTCTCATTAGAATTTTTCCTTAAAAATATAAATAATATGGGAAATCAAAAATTCTAAGAAATTTATTTGCCTATTGGCTTTTGCCATTTGCTTTATTTTCTCTAAAATGCTTCATTTGAATCGAAATATAGCGACTACTTCATATAACATATACCTATAGTTTCATACGAATACGATGACTTGTAATTTGTGCCGAAAACTTGTCGAAAGGGCTGCTGCATTTCGATTTTTTTCCAATCTTCCGTTTACGGTTTCTTAATCAATATTGTGGATAGTTTAAAACTCACTCGTATTTTGATTTCTGTTTTATACTCGTTGTTTTGTTTCGACCACAGTACATGTATATTCTATTTTACTATATTTTATTTCATATAGAAATAACCTTAGATTGGCAAGTAATAAACTGGCCATTTAATCCAGCGATTTCAGAAATATTATAATTACTGCTCAAAAATCTCTGGTATAGTATGAGAGAGAGATTTGATTTTCTATTTAATTAGCAAATGAATTCAACGAGTAAAGAACAAATAAAATTTCAAGAAAAAAGGGGATTCTGTTTAATTAAGCAAAGCAACACGCAAATTATGCAAAATGATAAGTAAATATATATTGTATGTGCTGACTTTATTTTGATTTGTCAGGAACTAGAAATCTAATTTCTTAGACCGTTTTTTATATTATTTACGGTAATTTTAGAAACAAAAAATTATATTAGTATTAAAAATGGAATACAATGCAAATACCTTTTGGAATCAATAAAAAACTTCAAAATATAAATATAGGGGAGAGTCGGCTATATCGTACTGCCGATTAATTCGTACCACTTCTAAATTTCCCACATTATAAGTAATTACTTCAATGCTGGTAACACTAAACTGAGCTCCAGTGCCTCCAACTACCAATCAGTCAGTTGCAAATGGCGTCTGTAGGAAAGTGCGTGTATGAGCGAAAAAAATATTTTTTGTGATATTTGATGTAAATTATCGTGGTGATTCGTAAGGATATAACTAATGACAAAGGTAAGCGAAGACTATATGGTCTACATTATTTTATTACAAATCTAAGTTCGATTATTCTTATTTTTGGTTGGCGTCTTAGTTTTGAGGTTATATTGTAATATTTCTTTTCTTAAAATATTGTGTTCATTAAATCATACCATTTGCAGTTCGGTAAATCGTAGTGGTACGATTTACCGAACCCAACTTAGTCGCCTTGTCTAAAATTGTATATGAGGCGTTGAAAATGAAAAGTTTTTTTATTGTTTTAGATGACGGATCCTAAAGCCAAGAGGAAATACTATCAGTGGAGTCAAGAAGATTTAGAAAGGGCTCTTGTGGCATACGAAAAAAGCTAATTCAATTCAAAAAAAACTAATTCTATCTATTCCAAAACCCACAATTTTACAACACGTTAAGAAAAGAAATATGATTGCGGTTGAAAGGTTTTAAATTATTGTGTTCATTAAATCATACCATTTGCAGTTCGGTAAATCGTACTGGTACGATTTACCGAACCCAACTTAGTCGCCTTGTCTAAAATTGTATATGAGTCGTTAAAAATGAAAAGTTTTTTTTATTGTTGTAGATGACGAATCCTAAAGCCAAGAGGAAATACTATCAGTGGAGTCAAGAAGATTTAGGAAGGGCTCTTGTGGCATACGAAAAAAGCTAATTAAAATCTAAAAAAAGCTAATTCTATCTATTCCAAAACCCACAATTTTGCGACAAGTTAAGAAAAGAAATATGATAGCGGTTGACGATACAATTCAAAAAGGTAGACCTGCCGTTTTTGATCTTGATATTGAACATAAGTTAGCTCAAGACATTCTAGAAAATACATATGTTTGGTCTAACGATAAATAACATTCGTCATCTTGCATACGAAATTGCGGAAATCCACAAAATTCCAACACAAAACAAAACAACTTTAACAAAGAGAAGCACACAGCTGGTAAGGGATGGTTCTACAAATTTATGAAAAGACACCCAGAGCTTAGTGTTAGACAACCAGAGAACACATCACTAAATAGAATAAAAGGATTTAACAAAGAAAATGTTTTAAATTTTTTTGATTTGTTAGAAAAGATTATTGAAAATAACATAGCGCCCACTAACATATTCAATGTGGATGAAAGTGGGTTTTCCACAGTTTAAAAAAAAGCTCAAAAAATTGTTGCGTTAAAGGGAAAAAAGCAAATCGGTGCGACCACTGCTGTATGCTGCGCTAGGAAGGATGAATATCATTGCTGTATGCTACGCTAGCGTATCGGGCCAGTTTGTTCCACCAATGCTTATATTTAAAAGAATGAGACAACATCCTGAACTGGCAGATGGTGCTCCTTTTGGCAGTATCCTTACTGTATCTGAAAGTGGTTACATCAATACAACTCTTTTCGTCGAATGTTTGAAGCACTTTATAAAAACTGTAAAGCCCTCACTGGAGAACAAGTTTTTCTGTTTCTCGATGGCCATACAACGAATTCGAAAAATATTTGATTAATATTTTATTAGCTTTGTATTTGGCGAAAGCTCATGGAATAATTACGTTACAACTTCCATTTCCTTTTTCAAACCGCTAAGTACTTATTATATCCAATGTACAGAAAATTGGTTAAGGACAAATCCTGGGCGACAAGTAACGCTATATCAAGTGACTAAATTGTTTGGTGAAGCTTATGAAAGGACAGCAGTAATTGGCAATATTGTGAATGGGTTCAAGACAAGCGGAGTTTGGCAAATTAATAGTCACACTTTTCCTGAGCATATGTTTGAGGCAGCTGATAATTTACTAAATGCTAATACGTTGAATTCCAGCAATGAAAGGTTATCAGGTTTGTAAAATTTAGAGAAACTGTATGAACCAAATGACGAAAATAAACCTTCCATTTCTACCGCAGCTGAAATACTTGTATAACCATCTACGTCGAAAACAAATACAGAATTGGACACTACATCTATAACAAAAACAATAAAAATGTTGTCGCCACTACCTAAACATACATTAAAGGGAAAGACCACTATTCAAAATGCTGCCGAAATCACATCAAGTCCATATAAAAATCAACTGGAAGAAAAGACATCAAAGAAAAACAAAATAAATGTCGAAAAAGAAAAGATTTGTAAACCTAAGAAAGACTAAAGAGTAAGAGTAAGAAAGGCAAAGAAAATAAGGTATTAAAGAAGATCAAAGGATGAAACAAAAGTTGTAAAAGGAAGCGATCATCTTCCACAACCACCAGCGACGACAGCGATGATAAAATTATTCTGGAATCAGATGACGATGCCGATACTGATTCTGATCTCGAAAATATATGTACAAACTGCAATCGTTCTTATTACGATAAAAAGGGTCAAAAAGTAGAATGGCTCCAATGTGTTCACTACCATAGATGGGTTCATGAGACATGTACCTCTAATCCAGATATTTGTGATGGTTGTCTCCAATAAAGTTACAGTATAAATTATTTGAGACAGTCATTACAAATATTTCACTTATCATTATTAGATTTTTATTTGGTTAATGTAAATGTAGATATAGGTAATCCTATAAGTACCTATCTACTTATTTGATTGATCTCAAACTTAAATCATTAAGATATACCTATTGCTTGTCATTTAGTATACAATATAACTGTTAGTTAAAGATATTATTCCTGTTTTCTAAGTTTATTATTAAATATAAATATGTTTATAACCATTTTCCCTTGATTACATGTAAACATGGTTTTGTTTTGTTGATTTAGTATTTTATTAATCATGTTTTTCTTATTAATTGTAAAGTGTTCATTAAAGTATCTTTAATAAATACTTTCTTCAAGATTTTTTTTTATGTTTTATCCAACGGTACGATTTAAACACCCATGGTACGATTTAAATACTAGTGGTACGATCAAAACAACTGGTCGGCTAAATCGTACTGATGGCAGCTCTCCGAAAAAAGTAGTTTTATAGGTATCCAAAATGTTAAACTTTACTTAACATGTACAATTATTACTGTAAATCTCATTAGTAACTAAATATTTGAATTAAAGTGAAAAGTGGTACAATATAACCGACTCTCCCCTATATATGTATAAATATTTCAATAGTTTTTTTTAAATAATTTGTCTGGAATTAATGGATTAAACAAACGAAAGGTCCATTATATATCCTGTTAACCTTATCAGATAAAATACAACTTTGTCTATTTATACCTTTACAAGATATTCACAGATCATGGAACGACATACAATTCCATCCTAATTTTCGAAAAATCGTTTTACTAATTCTGACACAAACTTCTCATGCACTTTCTTCTATGGATATGGTATAATAGCTATAAAAAGTATAATATAAAGGATATTCTCGTTTTTTAGACATTCTTCTATTTGGTTCAGACAGTCCTTTTAATTTTTTAAATTTCCTTTCCTCACTTTTTTCTTCCATATATGTTTTCTTTGTTAAATTCACATTTTATTTAACATCGACACCACAGTTAATTTGTGAAACACTTTTCTTAAAAAGTTTTATTGTGACCTCATATTAACCCAGTTTAATTTGACATTTTGTTTAAAACATTTCTATTCATTCTTTTGACATAATTATATATACAAATGTTATTACGCCAAAATAATTAATAACATAAAATTAATCTTTAATTGGCCAAAATTCTTATATTTTTCTATCCTTCCAAAATTTTTATAAATAGCGAGCCACTGTGGACTTTTCTCATAATACTTTTTATTCTTCAATATTTCTATTGGAACGATATTCTAAACACTGCCTTTTCCACCGCCACAAAAAATTAATAATTATGCAAACTCTTCTAATTACTATATAATCATGTTTCCTCTTTTAATTTTTCAATCTCATCTCATCTATGTATTTTGAAGTATTATGTAAAATTTTATAGAAATAAGGTATACAAGGAAAAGACTGTTCATATTCTATATGTTTTGGTAAAAGTTTTTCCAAAATATATTTTTAAACCTGAAATATTTAATCATAATATTTAAGAGCAAACAGTAGTATACTTGGATTCACCACCCGAAAAGGAAAAAAACTAGATTCTGTATTGCAGAGCTCGTTTTCTGGGAAACGTTTGGACTTATTTATTAAAAATTTGACGCAGTGATCGAAAATTTGATGAGTGGAAACGTTTAGACTTATTTGTTAAAAGTTTGACGCAGTGAGCAACCTTTAAAAATGCGATAGAGTATACTCAAAAATATTAATTAATAATTTTACAGGCAGCAAATGACTGAACCGATTTTCGTATATAAATTATATATTTTATGTGAAATATAAATTGAAAGAGCAAGTTATAAGGATTTCAAAGGTGTTTTTCTTTTTTTTCAAATTTTGTATTTGATACTTTCAGGATATTTTTGAGAATATCCATGTCGTTTTATTTCAGAAACAAATCGATCTGAAAATTTGAAATCTAAGAATAGTGCATATTAGTTCTATAATTTGATCCGATTTTTTTTTAATTTACTCTTTGCCAATGGATACTAAAAAAATAGAATAAAAGTTTATAACTGTATCGTAAATAGGAAATGTTTTTATTCGTAGGAGGAATTAAATAATGATAAGAACAGAATTTATTTAAATGCTCAAGTGAAATATTTGACAGAAATTTCTAAGTCAGCACGAGTCCATTAGAAATTACATTTTCAAACAAAGATGTATTAATTGTGCAGAAAAAGTAATTGAAATTTATGACAATTGATAATGCAATAATTATATGGGTAGTATATTAAATTAACCAATAATTACACACAAAGTTGTACGTTGATATTTAATTAACATTTAATATATTTGTATAATTTTCTAAAGGTTTTTAAACACTCATTTGATATATCAATAGTAAACATGTATCTATAATAATAATGTAATCATGGGCATTTCTATATATATTAAGAACTTCAAGCTTATCATTTCTAGTTTTCCACTTAAGTACCCCTAAAAATAAGATCAAGTAAACGAGTCAGCAGATTGTGTTTCTTTTTCATCGCTACACCGAGTGGATCATCGACGTAGTGGTAAAATATTGGAATCTGAACTTAAAAAATTGGGACCAAACTTCGTATTTAACATTGATTGAAAAAATTCACAAATCCCAATTAGGTATAAATTGAGACAAAATTACCAGGATTAAGAAATTCCAACGCGAATAATTTTTGTAAACAATTTAATTTCTCCTTATGACCGCTTTTGACCCATTATTTTTAGAAAAACAAATTATACTATAAAAAATATTTCTCACGATGTGACGAAAATATTTCTTCCTTAGACGTTTATCAAAATTTCCAATTTGGCCCCGTTGAAAAGCTCCCCACTCACCTCCGCGCAATTGCTATTTGTTTCAGCATTGGTGCGGTTGAGGGCGAGCTCTTATGCCTAACGCGTTACTATAGTCAGACATTGATACGGTAGTCAGAGTGCATTACTATTGATATTTAACAGGGATATTGATTGCATGAAATGTTACTTGCACAATTAAAGTTTGCTGTTGACCGATTTTTTTAGATCAATATTACATTAACGATAACACACGTATTGTACTTTAAAAAAAAATTGTTATAGCCCACAGGGCTATTAAAGGGTAATTCTGACTGTATTTCTAAGCGTCAACGAAGATTTATATTGTATTCATTCTATATTTGTCTATTTTTTTATCCTCACGTCGTATTTATCAGGACAAAAACCAAAACACTCTCCAAATATTTGAACATGAAACAAAATTCAAAATGACTCACTTGCTCCATGATCAGACTATATAATCAATTTGATTGGTGTAATAATATTTGTGTTTTTAATATCTTAATTTTCTACTTTATTAGTAAAATATTTCCTTATTAAAAAGTTGCACATTGAAACCGTAAATATGAATATAATTAACATTTTTAATAATAATTTTATAATATATAATTATTTTAGACAAGACATGTCTTTTTGTGTGTGTAAATATAAATATATATATATATATATATATATATATATATATATATATATATACACACACGAAAACATGTCAGTTGCACAATTGAAGATAATTATAAAAATTTTTTTAACATATTGTTGAAAAAAAATACAGCAAAAAAAATTAGTTTCAAGAAAAAGGTAAACACCTTTCTCTTGAAGCTTTTTTTTTTATTAACATGTACATTTATTTCAATAATTGAATCTTACTTTCGAATAAAAAACACTTGTTTATTTTTAAATTTATTTGCATTCTTATAGTTATATATTTAATATTATATATAGTAATTTCAACGGGTATTTTATTACGACTCAACAAGCTCACAGGAATTAAAAAAGGTTGCGGAAATATATAAAAAATAATATTAAGTAGGTTTGAATCCCATGCGATTACAACTAACTGGATGGAGTGAATATTTTTTTCTTATTATTTCCATATTCGTTTAAGATCGTACATCCGAGATTTAAGTACATTAAAATATAATAAATACAAACAAATTATCAAGCCTATAATTCCACTAAACTACTGAAATGGTGTTAATTTTCATTGAGGTGTCCTTTAACTTGTCGAAGCTGGTTTATAATATTTACTTTCACATATATGAGGACAGGCACGAAAAAATA
The DNA here is from genome assembly GCA_039881145.1 of Druceiella hillmani. Taxonomy (NCBI): domain Eukaryota; kingdom Metazoa; phylum Arthropoda; class Insecta; order Lepidoptera; family Hepialidae; genus Druceiella; species Druceiella hillmani. The sequence goes on along the minus strand of JAYKKI010000028.1, from coordinate 28,402,929 downwards.
ACATTAATATTAAAAAAAAATCGGCAAACATGGTGCATTTAACGCATTCATTTACATGATTATTGATTACCTAGTTTATAACCCTGTGAAAGAGTTAATACATGAGACAGGCCTGTGAATAATACTAGTACAAGTACCTTTTTATTTAAGTATTTCATATCAATCGTTTAATACTAGGATACTGTTTCCGTAAATTTTACTAATCAGTATGGAACAATACTAATGTAGAGTAATGTTGTTAAGATTAGATAACTTAATATTAATATTACGTGTAGAATGTAACCAATGAAACAAAATAAACTGTTTGTTTTAGTGAATTTTGTTACAAATTTTACTATTTAAAGCATAATAAAACCACACATCGTGGGAAATAATTAAAAAAAAACCTTAGTTTTGGATATTGCTATCCTTGGGCCAATTTTAGTTGAACTACTAGTTTTCGTTACAGGACTCGGAGAAAATATTATCCTTCTAATTGGATCCATCTAATGAGATAGGTAAGATTTGCAGTCAAATACAGCTAGTAGATTCATACCTACATTCGTACATGTGTTTTTGATATGCTTATACGGTTCAATACAAACATTATTAACAATATTTGCCGGTTGTACTACATTATAATAAATATAAAAATAAATAACTGAACATACGGAAGTAATTTATTTTTATTTTATTAAAACACCAGTTAGTAGGAAATATGCTCAATGTAACCGGTATAAAAAAACAAATAGTGAAATTTCAAAATTTGACACACTAAAGTAAAATTTCATTCAAATATTATTTTCTTTTAAATCTACATACCTACAAAAATATAAAAATCTGTTTAAAAGGAATAGCAACTTAGTTTAAAAAAAATGTGGACAGATATGATACTGAGTACATACTAATATTCATTAGATTCAATTCATTACGGCTGATGACAGGGAAGTCGAACTACAATCGTTATAGTGATCGTTTTTGAATCTCCCTCTTTAACACTAAATGCACATATTTCTAAATACACAAAAAAACCGTTGCTTAATTAAAGATTATTTTAAACATGTTCCTTTTTTTTATAGTTTATTCATGTTTTTTCGTAACGAGTACATTTAATTCAATCGTAATTCAATTTTGAAACCTCATCACATAGAAGTTGATATATGATCGGATTACATATAAACGTTACATTATGTACAGGTTTATATTCTAAACATTTAATTCAATCGTAATTCAATTTTGAAACCTCATCACGTAGAAGTTGATATATGATCGGATTACATATAAACGTTACATTATGTACAGGTTTATATTCTAAACATTTAATTCAATCGTAATTCAATTTTGAAACCTCATCACGTAGAAGTTGATATATGATCGGATTACATATAAACGTTACATTATGTACAGGTTTATATTCTAAATATTTGTGTTGAAAAACTTCTTATCTACAGAGAACTATATCGTATATAATATAGGTAAGAATTCTGTTCCATTCTACCTCATCATTAAGTATGGTTCGCATTTAATCTCCCACGTACCACTATGGTTAAAAGCTATGGTTATTAAAACCACAAAATATACACTCGTATATTTATTTTTATGCCAAAATCCTTTCATACGCGTATATCGCATGGACGAAACGGGTAAGTTCTGTATATATATATAAAGAGAGAAAGAAATGCAAAACAAGTAACAAAGCTTTTATATGTATCTCCCAAGTCCACAGAAGTGTTGTTAAATTTCCATAGGAAGCTGGCTTCTAGGTGTTTCTGAGTACAAAATAAAACAAGCACAATAAATAAATATCTTATAACCCATGCCGTTTCCTACCATTGCTAACTTTCATATTTCAACATTACTCTTATTCAATACTATTATTAGCATTTAAATATTCCGTGATAAATTTTTATTTGAGGTAAAACATCTATCGAGGTGTTATTTTAATTTATTTGATGGTTATTTTTAGAATAACGAAACATTTAAATTGAGTAGTTAAAAGTGGTTGAGAAAATATCGAAAATAACATATTTTTTATTAAAAGTTATTTAATTTCCAATAAAAAAAACATTAATATATGATAGAGAATGATTTCTCCTTTAAAAGGTTCTCACACTGATAAAATAAAAATATTGAAGTTTTGTTTTCCCAAAAAAAACACTAAAAATTTACCTAAAATTCTTTTTAGAAGTATTGACTTATTATCCAACCCTGAACAGTTTTTTTTAATTTCACCTTTTCTTATTATATATTGCGATATTACATATATCATACGATATTACATTAACGCATTATTCAAATAAAGAAATGCCTATTGGTTAGAATGCCACGATCGTACAAACTATATGAGTTCGTTTACGATAAGTTACTATATGACGACGTTTATCTTTATGAAAAGTGTGCATGGAGGATTATCCTGTTTTGAACAATAAATCTAATTGACGGAATAAAACGTAAAGAGTACTCTTTAAAAGGTTTTACGTAATAAAGAACGGATTTTTATATAATACCACTTTATTAAAAATACGCTTATACTTATACGCTTGACGCTACCCATATATAGCTTATGCACATCATAAGCTATATATGGGTAGCGTCAAGCGTATAAAATAGAAAATTTCTCCTTAATTTTTTGCTAGCAGTGAAAAGACTTATAATTAATATATTGTGCAATAAATGGGTATGAAGATTATATTAAAGTTATTTATAAAACTTAATTAAATTTATAATTTAAATATAATACAAATTTACTATTGATCCACCAGTATTTATAATCAGTTTAAACATATTTTTCGACTCGTTTATGTTTAGTGCGTCTCATATGGAAGACAAAGATACGAGAATGTAAAAAAAATAGTGTGGTCTTCCTAACTGGGTCATTTTTATCATGTTTGGAACCAAAAGTGACGTAATAAAATACATTATCAAGACATCACAAACTTTACCCAATATTCACGGTCTATCAGAAATATGTGAATGTGGTGAAAATATTGTAATTGGTAATACTCCTCGTTCATCAAATATATGATCATGAATATGAAATTTCAAAATTATCGTTACAAATGTGAAAATTAATTTTTATAAATATGGTGTGAACTATGCATAACGAAACTCAAGGGACCAGTATTTTCTTTCGTCATAGAGAGTTTTCAATTTATAGAATGTATAAATATAGTACATATTTTTTAATATTTCAAATTGTTTATTCGGTTTTATTTTCAAAGATATTCCTTTATTCTTGTAGCTTACGTTTCTTTCTTAAATTTTAAAATAATTATTTAAAATAATCCGTTAACTTTGTGTCTGTCAGTGTATGAGTTAGATGTCAAACCGACCAATATTAGGAAATTTTACGACATAGGCAGTTTTGCATAATAAAGGTTGTCATTATAAAGAGTTTACGCTGCAATTGGGTTAAATATGTTTTGCACATATATACAAAGAACCGAAAAGAAGACAAAGATAGCTGTGTAATTTTAAATCATAATTAAAAACAAGTAATTAGGTCGTACCGGTTTCTTAAGGAAGTTTTTTTTCTTTTTTCTTCAGATTCGGCACAGAAACGGCTAATATAATATATTTTTAAAACGTATGGGGTAACGAGCAATAATGATTTTAGTGAACGACCTCGAAATAAGCCGAGTGCATAAAAGACGAAAACTTGATTACAATACCAAATTCTTTATATAAAATAGAATGCTTAAAAACAATCCAGCGTCAATTAAAACTATTTATATTAATTTTGATAGTATTTCATGTAGATAATATAAATTTAAAAGAACATTTCTTAGAAAAAGTAAAGTAAAGTTAATAAGTAAAGTGGCAGGACTTTATTCTTACTGATAAAATAATAATTGACGCCAATATTTCCACACAAATCTGCAAGGTTGGGGAACTAACTCATTTTTTATCTCGCGTATACCATACGAGAGAAAAGAGGGCAAGCGAAGAATAAAGAGAGAAAGAGAGAGAGAGAGAGCGTATCTTGATACTTCTGTACAGCTGAAGCGGTGTAGCATTTATGAAGCGCAATCCTTCGTGAGCATTAGTTGCAATTTGTTATTTGCCTATATTTATCACACATTAATATTTCGTCATTAATTTTCGTTTTCAATTATATTTTTTTGCGTATAAACCTTATTTGAAAATATGGAGATTAACCACTGGTGTGCGATTTGTGACCGTTCAATTCTAAGATGGCAGCGAAATGCTTGCTCTTTTAGACTCTTTGGAGACGCGTAGTGATTTCGTGGAGTACATATTTCATGCTATGGAATCACAGCAAGAGGTATGTAACTACTTGAATTACTAAAGTTTTGTACATGCAAATGTAATATATTTTTTATTGAAAGTCAAATTTTTTTGTAACGAAATTCAAGCAGATAACTTGAATTTTGTTATCACATTTCGTTATGGAGAGTTTTGGTAAGAGGGTAATATATATATATATATATATATATATATATATATATATGTATGTATGTGTGTATATATATATATATATATATATATAAGTTATTTTTTTCCGAAGCAAAAATGTAATAAAAATTACGTCTTCCTTGATTTTGGCCAAGCGTCCTCTAGCTGATGAATGTTTTAATGGCAATGAGGACTTCTCCACTTATCTGTGTTGAGCATAACTGTATAAAATTGTTCAGTACTTAATAAATAGTCTGCAATAATTATATTAAATAAAGAACTACCCTGTGTTCCGAAAGATTCCTATGTTCTTGGCAACTCAGGCTTTTATTTCCCAAAATGTGTGAGCAGTGTAAATATATGGCAATTTACGATAAAAACATAATATCTAAAGAATAATCGGTTCTTCGTGAATAGTAGGTAATAAATATGTTAAAGGGAAACGGCCTATTTAGACAGATCACAGTATTCTTAGAAATTCAGACCTCATTTCCCTGAAATGTTAGATATCTGGCATCCTAAAATATGAGTATGGCATCATGACTGAAATAGTAATAAACCTACTTAATAAAGAAAGACCGCATATTTAGAAAGACCACAATATTCCGCTAATATTCGAGGTCTTAATTCCCTGAAATGTGAGAGCTTTGTAAATATATAGAACTTATAAACCTTACTTCGTGTTTAAACAATAATCTTTCTTTTCTGTGTATAGAGTTTGAAACTTTATCACTACTACAGAGAGTGAAATATTACTTCAGTTTTTATAGAAAACCCACCTAGTTCGATTAATGTTTACCTCACGGAGATCTTTTTTATAGCTATTATACTTATATTGAGAGTTTTCAGTGTATATATAGGGATGTTACTTAATTAGATCTGCCTCATTGGCAAAATAAATAATAATTGATATGGTCTTCGTTCAGCAGATTGAAGTCGTAAACTAGGATAAGTAAACTGTAAAACCTACCAACAAAATAGCAAATGTGTATTTGATATTTTTATTTAGATATTTTGACAATTACATCAATATGGCTTTGTTAATTATATTATTTATATAAAAAAAGGTACTCGGTTCAAACGACTACTTTGATTCTTAAAGATCCCATTTGGTCCATCTGTCATCCACGTTGGCAATATATTAACTCTATAACACCTCGAACGCCAATACTGTACCTCCAGCTCCACAAGCCCCGTCTGTATTTAAACGGAGTACATTTGCAACATACCTAGAAGATGCATATTTGATAATTGTTACAGCTTGAAACTTCGTTAAGCTTGAAACTTGAACTTACCATCTCAATTATTAATAATTTAGTACAATACAGTGACGCATATCTAACGATATCACTTAACCATCACTGTTTGGGAGGATCTCTTCACAAACGTAACTCGTCGACTAAATGATTTTGGCTGTGAATGTATACGTTATATAGTAGATGTTTATACTCGAGTTCTAAAAAAAGCTTAGTTTCAATTTTAAAACGTTAATACAATATCTGAAAATAACCTATATCTTTGGACTGGCATTAGTCATCTTCAGTATATCTGTATTCCGGAATAATCACCATCACTACATGAAAGGTCTAACCGTAACACTAATGTAGCTACATATTTATGTAAAACAAGAACCTGTAAATCTGACATACTGGCATCTTCTTTCAATTTTAAGAAAGAAACCCTAGAAAAAATAAAATAGCAAGAGAATTCTCATGAACGATTTTGTTCCACTACATTTAGAAATGGATCATAGAAGCTAAAATGAGATAAAATAAAAAATGAGATAAAAGAGAGAAAAAAGAGCCATGACGAATTTCATTTTTGAATCTGGTAAAAGATAGAAGGTAATCTTTATGTGGAGTGGCTTTTGCATATATTTTCATAATAGGTCGAACTCTTTATTTCAAAGTTTAAACTACAGTTATATATTTCAAATATTCATCTAATCGTTCATCGAATAATTTTGGTAAGACAAATGAAATTATAAGTAATTCTTAATCGTGAAGGTGCCTTGTGAAGTATGTTACGTGGGAATAGAAAATACACTTATTTACAAATTACTTTTTTGGAACATGATCATGTGCTTTTGAACTTGAAGTAACCTATGATAAATTTATTAAAATGTGTTATAAAATGACGTTTAAACAAAATGTTTAACTGCGTACAAAATACGTATTGCTATTTTAATTTTTATAATATTTGAAAAACTTTCGTAATAAATACCTCTTCTACGAAAGGTATAAAGAAGATCTACAAAATTAAGAATACCTGTTCTAAATATCTTTCAAATTACACGTTTCTCACATTGGTCACATGGACAGACATCAATAGATATATGAAAAATGTATAAGCCGTTTTTAACTAATTCATAATATTTTTTTTTTACAGAAGAGATGTATGTGATAGCTTTTATATATAATATAATAGCATAATTTTAAGTATGATTTTTGTCATAATTTTGTAATACATAAGAATAACACAATAAGTAATAAATCATAATACAATAAATAACAATCTAATGTTCTTTCAATTCGATTCAATTTAATAATACTTTTTTTGGAATGGGTGGAAAATAATCATAAGCTAATATTTAGTACTTTTGCGTCGTCAACAGTGCTGTTTTAATCCGATGCTTTTATGTGAAATTATTTTATTGTGAAGTTATAATTTGTTTTCACTTACAAAAATGTTTACTTTGTGCTATAAAATCTTTATTTATTCATAGATATTTTAATAATTTAATAGAGGTTGCAATTACTTTTTCTCCTAATTGTCGCCTTCCATTCTTATATGATGCAATTAAAATTACATATTTTTGAAAAAGTTTTAGTTTTTTTAGTTACATTTGGAAACGTTTTATTATTTTAGCTGTTTTAAATATGTTTTTTTTTATTTTTAATACTTACGAATAAATTGACATTGAAACAGTAACACACGAGCAGTCAAGATGCATTTTTTAACATCTTGCTTATATAATTCAGCACAAAAATTTAAAAGAATGAAGAGAAAATATAATGTGATACAAAAGCTTGGTAAAATGATAAGTAAACAAAAGGAATATGTTAAGTAACAGATGCTAAAATTAAACCACATTCCAGTTGAAAAATATCGGTAGCCCATAGTGAATATCTTGAAAGTGTGATAATTCTTGAGAGCGAGTTTTGTATTTTATGTGACGGTAAATAAACAAAGGTATTTCCAGTAAAAGTGAAGTTATTAAGGAGCCTAAGTGTAGGGGAAGCCTTAGAGAAATACAATTATGAAGGTAATAATGTATTTAATAATATAGCGTGGATTGAAGTAGATAGTAGCTCTACAAGAAAAGCAAGTTAGTATTGGTCGCTTGAACATTAAAGCAAATTTATGACCCACAAGAAATAAATACACCTCTAACAAGATTAAGTGCAATGGAAGACTTAGTAAATTATTACGGATAGAACTAATAGAAAATATTATCCGAAATATTGACACTCGACTGTTCAAACCGTCATTCGCGTAGAACTATCTTTCACTTATGGAAACAAGAGAAAGGTACCTAACTTATTAGATGTGACACGTCATTATCATGGTCTTCTCACGCCGCTACTACTGTTTATGAAAAAAGTAGATATTAGTTATAATTTTTGAAATATAATTATGAAATATTATAAAAACCTCCATATTTTGGTATTCCAATGAGATTTTTGTACAATGACCATAGATAAATGACCGCAGATGTAACTGAGCCGTTTTTATCCCACCTAGCAATCGACCGTGCTTAAACCTTCGTTATTCCAAACAAACCGTCGACGACGCATCATCGTCGTGCGGTAAAATTCTGTAAGATATACATAGATCAAATCTTTCATTTGATTACCAAATTTGTTACGTAGATTTGGTATTTAAATTTATTAAAATCCAGAGTAACGCTTATTTGAATAATGACAGTGGGAGCATCCTGCAAAGTTTGGCCGTCTACTGTCAGAAGGTGGTCGGTTAGAGTAATAGGCAAATTATGATAGTCCTCTCATGTCCGCGATTTAAAATCAATATATACATATATAAAATGCAACAACAAAATGTATAATGGAAAATTTACTAAATGTTAATAATCATGGTTATCTGAAGCATAAAACATAATTTATGACGTCTGTCCATACATCTGAATATTTATATGTCGAATAATCATATCATTTCTTAATTGATCATTTTATAATATATTTTAATAAATTTATCATATGTTGCTTCAAGTTCATATGTACATGATCATGTTCCAAAATACTAATTTTTGTATAAGTCACTGTATTTTCTATTTCCACATAACATACTTCACAAGGCACCTTCCCGATTAAGAATTACTTGCAATTTCATTTGTCGTATTAGATGCATTTTTGAAATATTTAAAATAATTTATTTCTTTGTTATATTATTTTTAATGATTTTAGAGTTTGTTTTTTCCATCTGCTTCCATATTTGCTGAAAGGCGACAACACGATGATACTCGGCTAGCGTTTCCCACCATCATTATTTAAATGAGCTCTATACCAATTTCTGCCATTTAAATAATTTGGGAGAATTCTCTAAAATAAATAAGACAAAAACTCAGAATTTATTGAAATGAAATATACGGCAATAAGTTTGCTGTAATATGTGTAAGTAATGTAAAATAATACATACACTCATTTCATTGTTTTCTATATGATTACATATTTTTTGTCATTTTTTTACCAAACTTCTGAGTGCAACAAGAAAACGAATTGTTTTTATCGCAGATTAATCACACAATGTTCTCTGATAATAATATAATGGTAATACTAGATTTAAACGTTTTACATAACTCGATAATATATCTGGTAACAAATCAATTTTCGGTGGACATGTACGACAAAATAAAAAAAGTAATACAGTCCCTCATTAGACGAAATTAAATAAACCTACGCGCAGAAAATAATATTCACCTACAAAACGCGTTAAATGCTGACAAAATTCTTATTAATAATATAAACCAAATGGTCATATTACCTTCGACATTCAGGGCGGGACGACGTTTTATGAGCATATGCAAGACGCGATAACCTATGTTAATATCTTTACTTGTAATCTATGATAAGCGGATATAAAATTATTTTTGTATTTTGATTTGTATCCTACTACTTGATAAGTAGGTTATTTCATTAAAAAGTTCAAAAATTCATGTTTTTGATGAACAAATCCGAATTTTTTGGAACATGTGAATTTTTTAAGTATACAATAGAATAACAAAAAAATCATGGTCGTCTCTTAATTTGGCTCGAAAACAAAATACGCCCTAATCATATTTATGACATTATATTAGCCGTAATCCCTGATCCTAAGGTAGATTCGGAACTGCATGCAAAAGCAGTGAGCCCCTAGAGTCACTAGTTTTGCATGCAAATCTGGATAAATACATCCAAAATTAATTTGATTTATATCCACTTTCTATGTAAAATGTACGTCAGTGTATATTTTAAATATACGTCAATATACGTCATTCTTATCTTTCTTGCTTTCTAGAACGTATTTTGGCAATTTTACGTTCTATTGTAACATCATTATTGTTTATTCGCCTGTAAATTTTTTATATTTATTTACATCATACTCACTGCGAATTGATTGATATGATACGTCACACGTATCGCTACAAATTTAAAATGACCTTAAATTTTTTGGTTATTGAAATACTTGGATGTATAAAGTTACAAATAAATCAATCTGAAATTGTTCTGACGAAAACTTGTTAATTGTTAAATTAAAGGTAACGTTTAAGATGTTTTTATTTATGGAATTAAAAATATAACCGATCAAGCTGCTGCCGAAAACATAAAATTAAATTTCGATAGCCAGTCTGAAAAGTTAAGTAATTAATGCAATTTATCAATTCATTACAAATTCTCATTGCATCCATTGTAAAATTACAGGGAATTCAAAATTACCTACCACAATTGTACCTATTTGCCTGAAACAAAAAGATGTTCGAAATATTAAATACATTTCTGAAGCCCAGTATAATGAAATTTTACGCAATGAGTGCCTGTATATATACGGGAAGTTATATTAAAGTTAATTTTATTTTGTTAATTTTATTACACATCTATTGAGATCTCCATCTAAAGCATCAATGATTAACTTTCATGAGAATAGTTTAAAAATTATGTAATTATAAATGCTTTACAACATGAATGAGGCCTTGATTGCTGAGAGCATGAAACTATGTGGAGGCATAAAATTTAATGAGATTTCATGAACATTTTCAAAATAAACTAACTGGAAAATTGTAAAAGTGGGATATTCAAAATTTACCTTTTTCCAGAAAAAAATAATTTGTTTGTATTGGTTTCTATGATAGGACAAAATTATTAAAAATTATACGAAGAAAAAATTTATTTAAGACACAAACGAGGAAAGTGGATATAAATTTCGTAAATACGGAATAATTATAAGAGGCTACCTTAAATTTGTTTATGACCTGATTTCATAAAATTAAGAATATATTGGACATGAATGATTTTATAAAATTTTCGTGATACATGAATTGATAGATGGCGAATAAGGTATGGAAAATAGATTTAGTTCAATGTTTACATAACCTCTTCAACATCGAATGACGTATGTCAATTTAATATGAGTTAGATATGAGGTAAAAACAAATAAAATATAGATTACTCTTTTCAGCATGTATTAACTCTCTTTGATGTTAGGTTTACGTGATGTACGATTTGATTTTAAATAAATATTTTATTCCAAATGGGTTAAAATATACCCGATAGTGAACATTTGACGGTGAGGGATGTTTCGTAGATTATTTACCATAGATATTATTCATAAATATTTTCGTAGATTAAAAACCATAACTCTAAGGCATTTTAAATGTGTAGCAATACGTGTAACGTATCGTATCAATCAATTTGCATTGAGCATGACGTAAATAAATATATAACATTTATAGCCGAATAAACAATAATGACGTAACAATAGAACGTAAAATGGCAGATATACATTCCATAAAGAAAAAAAGATAAGAATGCTTGACGTACATTTTAAATATTCATTCAGATTTGCTTGCAAAACTAGTGACTCATGTGACCCATTTGTTTTGCATGCAATTCCAAATCTACGTTAGGATCGGTCATTTCCGTTTATATAACATCAACATGATCAGGGCGTATTTTGTTTTTAAGCCAAATCAAGAGATGAACATGAAGACTTTTTTGTTATTCTATTGCATGCGTAAAACATTCACATGTTCCAAAAGTTTCAGATTTATTCATCAAAAACATAAATTTTTGAACTTTCTAATGAAATAATCTACTTATTAAGTCGTGGCTATCTTGATGAATGGTATTAGGATACAAATTTTATTTTACTTCCGCTCATCATAGACTGCAAATACAGATTATAAAAGATCAGGTTGTCCATAATTACTAACATAGGTCATCCCCTCTTGCTTACCCTCTGAAAACGCCATCCCGCAGGCAATATGTCCAATTTGGCTTACATTATTAATAAGCATTTTTGTCAGCGTTTAACGCGTATTGTTGGTGAATATAATTTTCCGCGCGTAATTTCATTTTATTTCGCCTGATGAAGGAAGGTATTTCTTTTTTATTTTGGCGTACATGTCCTCCGAAAATTGATTTGTTACAAGATATATTATCGAATTATATAAAATAGTCTAAATCTAATATTAACTGTCTAATATTATCAGACAACTACAACAAAAATGCTTTATGATTAATCTGTGAAAAATATAACTCATTTTCCTATAGGATTGGAAGTTAGAATAACAAAAATTGTGTAAAATCCTAGTGAAAACAATGAAATGTGAATTGTTAAACCACTTATAAGACAAACCACTTTATTTAACTCATTAAAGAGACCCAGTTGAATCGAATATTTTTATATAATTTCTTGCTTACCTATAACAGATATGAAAACCCTTGTCCAGAACATTATAAAAATGTATACAACTTCACATATTACTAAAAATGTGGAAGGAAATAAATACTGGTTTCAAGTTTGGATTAAAGTTACAAAAGCCAAATAAAAACGGATGTGATGTATCTATGGAAATAAACTAGGTCGGCAACTAACAAATGAACTACTTTTTCCAGTGATTTTTGAAATATTATTGGAATGGATCTCACATCTCTGTTAGGAAATATTAAGAGTGGAGCGCTCGATCTCCTGTTTAGTTAGCAACTAAGTTTAAGAGAATAAAAAATAAAATGTGGAAAGTTTTTGAGAAGTTCGAGTATTCTTACTTCGTGAATTCTATTTTGGCTGAAAAACAAGCAAAGCAAAGTACAACACAATATGTAATGCAAAGATAGGTGAAGACGTCTTTTCCTAGGAGAAAGTTAACCATTGGTTACTTAGAAGGAAATTTTTGTCTCCCTGGAAATTTTCATCCAGGGTTACGTCCTAGATTAAAAATTAAACTGGTTTATTAAAGTAGATTTCAGATTAGCTCTGCCTACTCTGCAAGACCTATTTACAAGGATATAGAAAAACATGTTCCTTCTTTGAAGAATAAGTGGAAATATTCTGTTAATCCACCATATAAGGTTTAATGTGTTGAAATCTTTTAAAATTATAAGAATATCTTTTAACAGAAAATGAAAAATTATGTAAATTTTATTCTTTATACTCAAAAGGAATGAAATCGGCGACAATTAGCACGAAAAATATATAAAAAATGAGGGTAGAAAAAAGGTCGAAAATGTCGAACCCAAAATAAAAGGGATACATATAGACTGATTGAGAGGTCAGTAAAGAAACGAAAGTAGAAATTGGAAATATACAATATAATGTTCAGTTATTGCGAACCCTAAGGGGGTTGGCGGAGAAAATACCGTAAATTAAATATTTATGTATGGTCGATCCAAATACATTTGAATAGATATATGTATAGTTACAGAAATATATATGGCATTTACTGAAAATTTTTACATAAAACTTTAAAATATATTGACTATATTTATTCCTCCCATTAAGGCGATATACTTTAAATATTTTTAAGTGGCAATAGAAGTTAAGAAAATATTGTAATCATAAAAAGATCGAAATCGAAATAGTAACGTAAATTGATTCTGAAGCGATAACAGAGTAGAGAAAAAAAAACAATAGAACGAATAGCCTAATATCCAAAACCAATGGACCAATTTTGGTGTTTAAAATGTGGTGATGAAATTTTCCACAAATGTCTAAAGAAACCCATTTCATTTTTTTCTAACTTCAAAAGCCATACAATAAAAGATTTATCTCAAAATAGCTTCAAGTGATTTTTACTAACGTTTCACATTGTTAGTATATTATTAGCCAAATAATAGAACATAAATTATTTTACGACAAACAAATTTGATTAGGGCACCTCATAGAAAACTGTAGCATACAACGAAAATGGGGCGTGGCGAGAGAAAAGAAAAATTAGAAGAAAGCGTATGATTAGTTCTTTACGGGCTCGACTCTATTAATAAAATATACAACAATATTTTATTGCAAAATCCAAAAACAGGGAAATCAAAAAAGTTAGTTCAGTGTGGCTGTTAAATTGGAAGTATGAACGTAGTTGAAAATAATTATTTGGTATTCTTTCTTACAGAATTCATTTTTAATTTATGATATGCATTCAAAATATAGTAACACTAGACGCTATTCATAATCTATGTTGGCAATATTGAATGGAAAATAATATCGTTTATCTAAAATTCGTTAAATATTATCTTCTATTGAAACATTAATTTCATCAAGTGTCCGGTAATATATTGGTTTTCACATTTCCAGAAGTGCCCTAGGATACAAACTTTTTATAATCGTAATCGATCAACAGAAGCATTCAACTCATGATTACAACACATGTTATATTAACAATATTGTAAGAATATATTTAAAAGGAGGTCTTCTAATACTCCTAGTATTTTAATACGGTGCCCGACGTTTCATACTTTTTAGCTGTTTGTTTTCAATAAATAAACAATTAGAAAAATACTCCTGTATAAACTATTAATTATTATAATTCGGATTCTCTTGATTATAGATGTTATCTTTTTAGTTTATTACGTTAGTTGTATGATATACAAATTATAATATTTAAAAACCAAAAATCACATCTAGGGATGTATAAGATCGATTTAGTTAATATATTCATAAGCATTTTATTTCCTACTTTTCGAATAATTTAAGGACATTTCGAGGGATGTAAGATGTCAGTGAAAATTAACACATTTAGTATTTAAATTAATTTAATATAATTTTTGGTATAATGATATCTGTTCACACGAAACACAAGTTGTGAAAAATATTATTATATTGAACTATAAATTATTTTCATATTTATGCTGACTCGTAGACATAGGGGTTTACCTCGAGATTTATTTTTACATGTATGTTGTGGCGCGTGGAAAGAAGGAAGATACGTTTATCAAGAAGGTATCATATGGCTAGGTCTATATATTTTGTTTATATTGGTTGAGCCAGTAGAGGTGTTTACACCACTTTCGGTACCGAGTTTTATGGGCAAGGACGTATTTTGTTTCGTATCTTAAATATTGAGTAAATTCAAAGTATTGAAGAACTCATTTCATGAAGAAAAATAAGGCGTATACACTTGAAATACTTATTTAAACAAAATTTATAACTCACTTAACCATTGAACCGATCAAATAGAATTTGGTTCATATATTCAGCAAAGATTAAAATATATATTGTTGGGTCCTACGTTTTTTCTTTCTTAAATATCTATTATTATACTACATATAGATAATTTTGACTATCTTTAAGATAACTCGTCTGTAGGTTTAATTTTAGGCATGTATCGTACAAAAATCTTATCAATTATAAAGAAATGTTTATACCCTTGAACAAGTGAATATGATTAATTGATTAAGTGAATACTGGTGTACTATGCTCACTGCAGCTCATTTTACGAGTCACTAGGGCAGAATCCATTGTCTTTACCCTGTATTATGTTACCATAAACCATTGTTTTCAACTACATTCAAATATTTATACATCTAACCACAACTATAAAATAATACATACGTTCTTTCTTATTTGTAAAAAAAGATCGTGAAATTTTAGTAGAATAGATTTATAATATTTAAGAAGTAATGCGAGATATACAAATTTCATAAGTAATATAAATATTTGCCTCTATTTTTATGACCCATGTTGTTTACTCATCAACACTCTAGATTTATAATGTGATATTTTTTCACTAATGTCCTTCCATTAGACTCATTATAAATAAGACCAATTGAATGTTTCATATTTATTTTGAAAAGAAATCTATTAATCTAAAGTACTTAAAATATCCTTACCTAATTTCATGTCGAAATTCGTTAAAATACAAAAGTAATAAGCTTTTGCTCTTCCACAACGAACGCTCATTGTTTATGAATTTAAAAAGGCTTAGTTAGCGCAGGGAAGCCTCGAAATTCATACATCTTGTAAAAATATGCTAAAAAAAGCCTAAAACCCGTCAGATGATTTAAAATACATTTCATAAAGATAAACAAATAACTATCTAGATTATACATAATGATGCTATAGATCTCTGGTTTATATGCTCAAAATACTTATTTAAACCAAATTTAGACACCTTTTTTGTCAAAGTAACTTAACCATTAAATTGACCGTTTCCGAATTCGGCCAATATATTCACAAAATACTGTTTTATTATTTGATGTACCGTAATACTCGTAAATTGTGTATTCCATTTCTTTAATAAAAATCAAATCTCGATGAAAAAAAGTAAAATACCAAAGTGAAAACTCATCATTCCCTTTATATTTTGTTCAATTCTGTACGCGGCAATTAAACTGAAGCTATGTACTCGTGTTTATATATAAAGTACAATGTCATTTTCTTCGGATCGCTACTGTTTCTTTAAATATTGAACATTTACTTTAGCTTTGCAGATGAAACCTAAATATATATTTATTTTAATTCCTGCTCGTTACTTTATATAAATGTAGTCACTAAAATATTTTTTGTATGAAATGAAAGTTAACAATGTAATCACAGAAATAGATGAGTTTGTATATTTAGGAAGTTCTTTGTCGGGGAACGGAAAGATATAAAACCTTGAAGACGACGACGAGAACAGCGCTTTTATGAATACAAGGAAGAAAATAAATTCACAAAGGAAGTGAGAGTGGCTAGAGGGAGTAATGTGTTAGAACTAAAAAAATCGGAAGTGAGCTTCGAGTAATGCCAAGAAAACGGCCTAATGAGCGTCGGAATACAAATAAAGTGTTGTGTAGTTTGTAAGATCGATTCAATTTTTTGACGCAAGTTCAATCGATTTATCTCAATATCGAATAAATGAATCGAATACGCAAGTAAAGAGTTTATGAAATACTAGTATTAAGAATTTTTTATATTTAGAAACTTATAAATTGAAACTGAATGATTCCACCAAAAATGATAATATTAAAAGGAAACCAAGTTCCATAACATATTAATTTGCTTTGTTGGTAAAAAATGGAGATCCAAATACTAAGTTTCTTGCTTTTTTTTATTTTTCATTTCTAGTCAACACGTCGTAGATGGGTAATTTGAAAGAAACGTACTTTATGTAAACTATTACATGTTGCATACAGTAAGCTCCAATACCTTTTAGTTACAAACTTGTGTGGAATTCAGATATTAAAGAAAACTGAAACTTACTAAGTAAAATTAAATACGCTAGTTAATTTTTTGGACCGTTTTAATTCATTCTATGCATCGATGCATGTTTGCACTATTATTTGTCACAGTGTTTCAAACAATGTGTTTAAAATATTGTTTATGGAATTATAAAAAGTGTCATCGTGAAAACCGTTTTCAGGTCGTAAATATTAACGAACAAGTTTACATGGCGGTTTTCGTGTTAATTTGAAAATAATGAAGTAGTTTATTAGTACAATGTTGGGTATACTTGTAGCTTAAAATATAATAAAAACTACCATCGCCTTAGATAACTAATATAAATGCCACGATATATCGTTATAAGTTTAAGGTAGGCAGAAAATGCAAAACACCATATCTCTTAAAATACTTTCTTAATTTCAAGGATAATAAAACATATTATGTCAATTTGAGAAATTATATACAAAAATCAATCTCAAATTATTAGTAAGTTGTTAATTAATAATTTGTGATCTGATTTCTAGGTACATTTTGGAAATCTATGTATTGTAGAAATTTGTTTTTAATCGTTTTATTATGAAAAATATTATGAAAAAAATCTATTCTTAAATATTAAGGAAGGTGAATGGCCTGCAAAAATGTTTCTTCTGCTATGATTTTCACGTCAAAACATAGCTCCTAATCACACATTTCAAACCACGACTTCTTTTTTTATTTAGCCACCGAGGAAAGGGGATGTAAAACTGTATAGGTTATTAAAAGAGCAATTCATATGTCCGACTGACTCCTGCCATTGGTTTTGTCGGTATTTTTTGTAAATCGTTTGAAGGTCTTTAAACTGTTCATAAAACACATGCACTTAATATTCGAATGGCTAATAACTGCTGAAATTATGAAAGCGGATGTGCATATTATGGCATTGATATAACGTACCACTTACACCATTGGAACTGACAAATTCTGTTGCTGAAATTGGAACAAGCTCAGTAATAAGGTAATAGTTTCAGAAGTTTCAGTAATAGACAGGCAATAGTTTTCAGAGGTTCATTTACCCTGATATACAAACAATAATACACAGTAATGTAAATTATTGAATAAATATTTATCTTGCATATGTTTGTAAAACGAATGGTTTAAAAATTCATTAAGCTAACTTATACTTAAGATATTGATGTAAGTCCAAAGTATTCAAATAATAATTAATTAATTAAAAGAATATATTATTAATTATCTACTGATACGTCCAAATTATTGAGTCATATGTGAATTTTGCCGAACTACGGATATCTATTTCATTATGAAGTGCAAGAAGACGTCAAGATACTTTAAGTTACGTTATCTTATGTTAAATTACGTGAGAACAGCTAAAGTCAGGTCAGGTTAGGCTAGATGAGGCGAGGAGAGATGAGGTGAGGCGAGACTGTTAAGCTGGTTAGGTTATCAGGTTAACTTGTAAAACTGGGCAGGCAGTCTGGGCTGTTAGGCTGAGCTGATAAACTGGGTTGATAGCGTGGACTGATAGACTGATTTACAAGCTCATTTACTACTCTGATGTAGGCTGATCTGCTGGAATAACCTGCCAGGCTGGTATGCCAGGCCGGTCCGCTAGCTCTGTTGCTAGGCTTGGCTGTTAGGCTGGGCTTCCAGACTAGACTGCCAGTCCGGACTACAAGGCTAGGCATTCAAGCTAGATGGCCAGACTGGGTTGCCAATCTCTGCAGACAGGTTGGGCTGCCAGGATAGGCTGCTAAGTGCTTGTGTTGCTAGGTTGGACTGCTAGGCTGGGTTGCTAAGCTAGATTGGTAGGTCATAATCTAGGCTGAGCTACTGGGTTGGCCTGTTAGGTTGGGCCGGTAGGCTGGTCAGCTAGACTGAAGTGGTGGATTGGCCCGTTAAGCTGGGTTGGTGGGTTAGACTTCAAAGTTGGGCTGCTAGGCTGGGTTGGCAAGCTGTACTGGAAGGCAGGATTGCTAAGCTCACTTGGTGGCTTAGCTGCCAGGCGGATCTAGTAGGTTGAGCTGTTAGGCGGTGCTGCTATTCTGATCTGCTAGGCTTGGCTGCTAGGTTTGGCTATTAAGCTCGACTACTAGGCTGATCTGTTAGGTCTGGCTATTAGGCTAATCTCGTAGACCGGGCTGCTACGCTGACCTCCTTGGCTGGGCTGCTTCGCTTACCTGCTAGGATGGGCTAGGCTGAGATATTTGGGCGGGCTGTTAAACTGAAATGCCAGGCTGGGCTGGAAGTCTGGGTTGTTATGCTGGATTGTTAGACTGACTTGGTGGGCAGGTCTCCTAGGCCGGGTTGCTAACATGCTACGATAATAGGCTAGTGTGATAAGCTGGACATGTAGGTAGTACTGCTAGATTGGGCTGGTAGATTGATCTGCGAGATTGATCGGGCTGTGTTGCCAGATTGGGTTGCTAGGCTGGGTTGCCATATCAGCCAGTTAGGCTGTCCAATCAGGGTTGCTTGACTGACTTGACATGCTGAGTTGCTTGATTAAATTCCTGAGCTGCGCTGCTAACCCGATATGTTTAGCTTTGCCGCTAGGCTGGGCTGCTAGACTGGCTTGATAGATTTTTATGTTAGGATGGGATACTAGGCTGGGTAGGTAGACTTGGCTGGCAAGCTGATCTGTGGACTTGGGCTATTAGGCTGAATTGCAGGCAGGACTACTGGGCTAGGCTGCTGAGTTGGACTACCGGGGTGGGTTGCAAGGCTGGGCTGTCTGGCTATGATGCCAAGCTGGTCTGCAAGGCTGAGCTGCCAGGCTGGGCTGCCACGCTGGGCTGCCAGGCTGGGCAGTCAAGCTGGGCAGTCAGGATAGGTTGTTAGGCTTTGCTCCTAATAAACTTTGTTAAAATTGAATATTTCCGGTGTTAATAATGATATTGCAAAAAACGATCTGTTAAATATAAGTAGAACTCGACTACGAGGATCATTTACAAGTTTAGACTCTTACAAATATTTAAGGGTACATAATATTTTTATTAATGGTTTAATAGAAATGCTAATTTTTCACAATTTAAATGTATATTCCACTATATCTTTTATATGCATAAGAACATGGTGCACCTTTTAAACTTTGTAGAATATAGGATTATCGGAACAGTTTTTTTATATTTATATGGTCAGATTTTGCCAAACCTTTTTTTTATGTTGTTTGATTCTGAAGTTTTGAAAATAAGAGAAGAGGGAATGCTATACTTTTCCAAAGTTTTCGGAATGTCTTTATGTGTACGATTTACAATTATAAATAATAGCTTTTGTATTCCTCAAAATATTTTGAACTAGCTTCCATCATCACAATCATTCTCGTGTCTTTCTATCTATCACATCCAACTTGTATTTTGTTTTAGTAATATATCTTGCTAATTTACATATTTTGAACTAGCTAGCTTTATAAAATATTCATGCAAGAATTCTAAAATAACACTAAAGTTCACAACTTTTGTTTAGTTTTGTATATTGTGTGGTATATCATTTAACAGAGCTCATAATAAGTCCTACCAAATGATATAAAACTAAAAAAAATGTTGTGTACTTTAGTATTATTTTAAAATTCTCGTACGAAAATTTTAAAAAGCTAGCTGGTTCAAAATATGTGATTAACAACATGTATTACTATGTCAAAATTCAAGTCGGCTGTGACATATAAATAGATAGACACGTGATTGATTCTATAAGGTCTCCTTTTTTACTTTTGATTTACAAAGTCCTCTGAATACATAATTTATACAAGTAAAAATAATTAGATTAAGATTATATTTAAAAATTAACTAAGTGGAACGAGAAAACAACGAACATATTGTGAATCTTCTTAGTGAAGAAATATGCATATCAAATAATGAATAAACGATGGCAATTAAAAGTAATATGATCAACATAACTGGAAAAATGGACGATATTAAAATAACTAGGCCGGCCTGGTAAGCTGAACTGTTAAGCTGGACTGATAGGACTAATAGACAGATCCGAACGAATATTATCTTTTGTATAAACTTCTCCAAAATTATAATTTCTAAATACCGTTGTGGAAACTGTAAAATTGATTTATTTTGCGTGTACATTGCCTATAAAATCCTCTATCCATATTATTTAGTCTTGCTCTCTATATGCATAGATAATAATTGCATAACTAAAGTAATAGTAGTAGTAAAAAAGCGTTATTTTTCGTTGTGCACTGAACACAGCACTGAAAGTCAAAAAATCAATAACAAAGTTTTTTTGTAATGTACAAAGGTGCTCAAAAGAGATTGGTCAATATTGAACTTTTGTTTAAGAGGTACAGTTTTTATATTACACTTGGGCGTCTTAAAACTGATAATTATAAATATATCAATATTTTTATTTATATTAGCGGGTTGGTTTTACAATTAGTTATAGGTGGATTTAAGGAATTTGTTTCCAGAAATATAGAATAACAGAAGGAGAGGTAATAAAACATAAAAGTTACGAACCAAACGATTTTCTATTATGAATTTGAAGTACTATAAACGTCTCAATATTAATAATTAATGGTCATTAACAGACTAGAATCGAGAAATTCCCTGGCGTCGAGAAATTATAAAATTGAATATGAGAGTAATATGATACAAATAGCAATGATTATAAAAAAAAACCGTAAAACTAGGTAAATGTAATGCCAAATTTGATATCTATATAGATAGACTTATTTTGCAATTATTGTAAAAATTTAATATATTGTATTGTTATAGCTAATAAGAACTATTGAAAGCGCACAATGTAATAGAAGTAAATACGCCCTAAATTTTAGTGCAGTTGTTACAATAATTTGACTAATTAACTGTTTCATATTTACTGTTTTTCACATTGTACAAGTAGATCTGCTATCTAAACTAAAGATATAGTTAAATTTGTACGATAAAATTAGAATGCATTATATCAATCCCGATTTTGAAAGTCACTTTCTTATAATATTTATCTCCAAGTTTAAATATATCTACGTGACATCTATATTATAAAACACTTGTAAATATGTACTTTGAGTCCACGAGCATAAACTTTTCCTTTTTAGTGCATTTGTGCCTTAAGCACTTTGAAACATACCTCGATGAATCCGAGATAGCTTAACAAAGGCGCTTCATTTGTTGGGCTTCGTTTCTTTTAACCCTTATGTCAATATCTAGTTGTTATAACGTTGTTCAATAGCCGAGATACCCAGGTACCCTTATGGGTTTATACATTCAATAAGAGTAATTGATGTCTGGGGAGTTTTTACCTTCGAATTCTTTTTTCTCGAGAGTCACATTCGAATATCCCACTATCTTAGAAATAGTTACTCTATAGAATTGTAAAGGGGAAGGGAGAAGAGGAATAGCAATGTTTCATTTGCAGCTTTTTGTATACGTCATTCATTACTATCAGTTTTAAACACGTCTTGACTTATAATGGGTACTTGAATATTTTATGAATGCTGTGTTGGAAATTTCTTTATTCTAACGACAAACAATTTATAGATAATGGAAAAATTTATCAGGATTTAAATTTCCAAAGTATGTTCAAATTTACAAATAAATGTTGGGAACTACGTATTGCTTATTATAATTCGTGTCACTGTTGTTGCTTATTTATTAATTATTAAATATTAACTTAACAGATTGACGGTTGAAGTGTAGGCCAAATATTTAAGTAAATTGTTACGAGAAGATCATGCTGCTGACGATTATATGACACAGATAGTGACTATAAGGATTATATATCTGGAACAGGATATTCAGAATATTGGACCGTAAAGAATCTGGTAAACACTATTGTTTTTTTCCCAATACTTTGATTTCAATATTAAACAATAATTGGAAATGCAATATTTTTAGATGGTCATAGTGAAGTTGAGCCAGGCGAGGATATTGATGAACCCACTGAAGAGGTTGCAGCTAGTAATGAACTGTCGCAGTAGACGAAAAGATTTACAGCCAAAAATAAAACTATTTAGCTTGAAAACACCATCAATTCTATATCAAAGTCTTACTAATATTCTTCGACAAAAATCTGGACCACATTAGATTAGCAAAACATTTGAAAGAGTTTTCACTGCTGAAATAGTTGATCTAATTGTTAGTCATGCAAGAAGAAGGCAAATACTATTTATAAATCATACAAAGAATAAAATCCTATAAAGAATAAAATCCAATTTGCGTGAAAAATGTATCTCTTCAAGAAATCCACAAGTTCTTGGAAATTCTCATAATGACAGGTGCTAATAACTCTAACATTGCCAATTCATTGGATATATGGAAGTCAACTTTTCATCCGTTATATCAAGCTGTGAAGGACAGCAATCGCTTTTGGAGTATTATAAGATTTATTCGGTTTCATGATGCAAATGCTTATCAAGTTCGTATCAAAGAAGATAAAGCAACGCCTGCCCCCGAAATATGGGCAATGTTGAATGCCAACTTATCAGCGCTTCACAAACCAAAGGAATATTTGATAGTCTATGACCAAGTTTATCCATAAAGAGCGAGAACTAGATTCACTTAGTATATACAATCAAAGCTATCAAAGTATGGTGGATATGCGACGCAGAAAATTCATATACATTGAATGGTCAAATTTACATTGGCAAATTAACAACCGGCCGCAAGGTAAAATATTTGGTTGCACTATGTAAAGGACCTGGAAAAAATATTTCAATGCATAATTTGTTTAATAATATATCCTTTTTGAAGCATTTATTTTCATGGAATCTGAAAATTGTATAAAATAAAAATTATATTCCAGTGGAGATGCATACATCTAAAGATCGCGAGGCATTTCCCAGTCTATTTGAATTATATGAGAATGTGACAATATGCTTCTATATTCCAAAAAAAAAGCTGTTGTACTACTAACTACGTAACTACATAATCATATAATTTGCGATTACAGCAAAAAAATACAGAAATTATTCGGTATTACAATAAAACAAAGATTAGAGTCGATATAATGGATAAGATGTTAGACCATTACATAACCAACAAGTGGACTAATCGACGACCTCTTGATTTTTTATAACGTTTGGATGTGGCCAGTCTGGCAAGTTACATAATTCACTACGAAAATAATAAAATGTTAAAAACGGACAAACGAGCGCCGATTATATTAGGAAAATTTTTCTTCACTGTGCATAACGACTGAAGAGCGATTGCAAAATATTCAATTCATGAGAAATTTCACGACTAGGATCAAAGTTACCTATGGAAAACCGATGAATTCCGCACACAAGGTAACAACCTCAACTAAGTTTATTTAACAGACAGATTCCACCAGACGAAAAGTTGTTGTAGGATCATGCTCTCTCTGTTGCCATGGTGTCTACAAGTGTCTCATGAAGTCCTTATATACAGATACTTGAGTACATTGGGTATTGATCAAATGGATATTCGACTTCAGCTCTTTAGTTTATATATTTTTTGGCCTATTTTTTAGTTTATATATTTTTTTGGCCTTTAGTTATTATAACATATATAAATCTACGTTAATTGACTCAAATAACAGGGATCTGAATAAATATTTGATGATATTTTGTTGAATACGTAACATATAGTAAAAAGACTATGCAAAGGGGTATCCGGGTACCTGGGTATTGACATATTATTAACAAATTAATTTTAACACATTTTAACATGCTTTATTCTGCGAGTGTACGGTCTGAATAACTTCCATATTATGTGAAAAGTAGATAAGATATTAAGTTTATCTTGAATTGGAAAGAATTTTATTGATATTATCATTAATAAAATACTATGAGAAATTATAAATGTAAATTGCCAGTGTATACAGGCTTAAAATAAAGATAATACAGGCTTAAAATAAATGTAAATTTGCATGAAAATATATTCACTCGTGGGTCAAAAATATGGAAATATAAAAAGTTTAAATGAGAACACGAGATCGGTAGATGATATATTTATGAATAAGTAGGACCCTTCAACAGGAAGTGTTGCTGCTCTAATACTCTATTAATTATTTCGCATTTTATTGTATACAAAAATTATCGATATATGTGTGTAATTTTCTATTATATGTAATTTTCTTTTATATTTTATAAAATTTTCTTTTAAAGCAATATTTAAAAGTGATCCCGTAAGGAATCACGATAACCAAAACTTATCATTTTATTACTCATAACATATGATCTATTATATTTTTATATGGATTTTATTAATATAGAAGGTCTTTAGTATTGATTCAAAATTTCAAGTGTAGAGGTAAAAATAATATAAAGATAAATTTTATAGCAAAAAAATTTAAAAAGGCATTTTTCACCATTATTTAATGGAAAAAAGTATTTAAAAATATATTTATATCTTCAAATTTTATGAATTCGTTAAAAAAATTTCCACTTGTTGAAATTTTAACTGCGGCTTCTAAAATATTTCGAAAAGAGATTAATATTTTATAATGAAACTTGTAATTTTGTAGTTTCGTATTAAGAAACATTTGAAATATCTTTATTCTAGACTTTGTGTCACAACTTTTTCTAGCTTGTCAAATAGATCGATCGCTTTAATAGTTATTTTATATAATTAGTTGTTTTTCAGTACTTAACTTGTTTAAGCCAATTCATATCGGATAAAATAATATTTTATTGTGGGTGTAAATAAAAATTATCCCTCTCCTCTAAGCTGTTTAAGAGAGACAGCAAACATCAAACCTATTTTCTATGTCTACTCAATGGGGACTCTAAAATTATATTCAAAATTAGTTTTAAAATGTGTCATTTCGTTCACGCAATACAAAGTTCATAAAGAATGTTAAAAAAAATGATCCAATTTGTGTGGTGAATTTTTGTGGTTTATCACTAGCATAGTTTTCCCTTCATCCATGATTTCATAATTCTTGGATGAAAATATTTTTCATAAACACCGTTATCTTTTATAAGTTACAGAACCTAAATTAATGTACATATGAGTATTTTAAATTTAATTTTAATTTGTTCGCTAAATTTCATAATAGAATAGAATATAATAGAATCATAATAGAATAGATACATAAATGGCTTGATTAATTAATTGAAAAGTGAAATATAAATATCTATGGTGACTAATAGACATTAGAACATATTATACACAACTCTTACATGCCAATGTAAATCTTTGTAATGATTTGGTTAAGGTCAGTGCTTATTTTAGGTAACTCACACTTTAACTCACATCAGGAGACCATGAGGTCACTGACAACTCGCACTAATACCTAAAGGGCAAAAAGGGCACCCTTCGCTATTAAAGTTTATTTAGTGAACAAATGAAGGAATGATTGATAAAGAAAAGTTACGGAAGAAGAATTGATTTAGAAAAGTTAAGTTTTGAACAGTGGGAAAATTTTTGGAAGGAATTTTGAAAGTTCAATTAAAATTTTAATGTACAGACTGCAATTAGCAGGACATTTAGCGGATAAATTTATGTCATCTGCCGCCATTTTCGGGTCTACACTTATTTGATTACATTGTATACATAAACTGTCAAGTTTATCTAGATTTGGTATCCGGAGATAATGATCGGTAAAAATATAATAAAATCACCCCAGTATTCAATAGTAAGATTTTCCGTTTTCGGGTGCGTTTCTGAAAAATTAATCAAATAACAAGGCATCAATATTTTTTTCCTAGTCGGTCTAACCTAAACTTTTTCGCAAACTTTTTATTATAGAGGTTTTTCGAAAAATTTCCTGTATGTTTAATTTATCTTCATAACTGCCTTTTCTAAATTATAACCTTTTCATTTTTATTACAGTTTGATATACCTAATTTTACTTTGAATACAATTAAGTAAGCAATGCCCTGAATAATGTTTTTGGAAATTTTTCTTTGTCGAAAAACTAAGTGGTAAATTTGTAAATTTCACAGTATAGTTTTTTTTTTTAATTTTAGTGACAAATTTATCAATTCATTGTAATGAATTGATAAATTTGTCACTAAAATTTAAAAAAACTTTCTCGGCTTATCAAAAAATAACATGTTTGCAACTATTTATTAGTCGTTCTTTAAGTTATGATTGTTCCTCGGATAAACAATATATACTACATTGTCTTCTAGATACGACTAAGAGAATAATTTTTTCGATATACTTCAATAGCAATATAAGAATAAGGTTTGCATTGTAGGTACCAGAGTCACTAAAATTTTAATACGTGTAATTTATGTTGAAATTTGTAACGAACACGTTTTTTCTGTATTTGGTTGCTGTAAGAAACAAAGAAACTTAGAAAATTATTTTTCATGGAGTATTGGACTTTGCAGAATTAAATCAAGGCAGCTTGTTCACTAGAGTCAGATCTAATATTTCATAAAACCTTTTATCAATAAGTAAATATTAACGGACGAAACTATGGAAGAAAGCCGAAAGTATATAAATCGTGAAGAATTATATTTAGATCAGAAAGTAGATGCGGAAAAGGGTATAACTGTTAGAAAACGTTGTAGGATTTGCAATACTAAAACACCTCCGGTGGGTAAGGTGTTGAAAAGATAAAGCTCGTACTGAGACCACCTGTCGCAAGGGAGAGTAGTGATGGATATGAGAGGGGAAGAATAAAGGTGTTCGCAAATGTCACATCTCGCATAAATGATGATCGATATTTTGAACGGAAACCAGTCATAAATCCTACGTAATCTTGGTTACATATATGTCATTACGACGTGCCTTAGTGTATGTTTCTATAAAATGAGCGGTAATATAATCACATGTTGTTAAGAAAGTGCTAATGGTACAAGACTTCAAACGAAAAGGGTTAAAATATTCCTTTCTAACTAAGAATAAGTACATGAACAAGGAATACCTATTTTGCGTCATTGAATCGTTAGAACAATTTAACAATTTTAGCAATTATTAAATTGGATAGAAAAGTTTTTTATTCCAATGCAGTAATTCATTTTAATTAAACAAATATATGTTTTAAGTTTGTTTATGTTATTTTATATGGAAATTTCAACATAATATGATTTTTGGAAATGCGATAAATTACTTAAAAACGCCGATTTAAAATTGTACTTGTGAAAAGTTTGTAGTTGGTGCGCTGCCGTAGAAGTTAAAAACAAAATATTTAATCTCATTTCTTTTCTTTATCAATCATTCCTTCATTTGTTCACTAAATAAGCTTTAATAAAATGTAAAGTTGCTCACCTTATTTATTACATTGAATGCCTAAAGGGCACCCTTCGCCTCAAAAGCGACGGGTGCCCTTTTTGCCCTTTAGGTATTAGTGCGAGTTGTCAGTGACCTCATGGTCTCCTGATGTGAGTTAAAGTGTGAGTTACCTAAAATAAGCACTGACCTTAACCAAATCATTACAAAGATTTACATTGGCATGTAAGAGTTGTGTATAATATGTTCTAATGTCTATTAGTCACCATAGATATTTATATTTCATTTTTCAATTAATTAATCATAACCATTTATGTATCTATTCTATTATATTCTATTCTATTATGAAATTTGGCGAACAAATTAAAATTAAATTTAAAATACTCGTATATACATTAATTTAGGTTCTGTAACTTATAAAAGATAACGGTGTTTATAAAAAATATTTTCATCCAAGAATTATGAAATCATGGATGAAGGGAAAACTATGCTAGTGATAAACCTCAAAAATTCGCCACACAAATTGGATAATTTTTTTTAACATTCTTTATGAACTTTGTATTGCGTGAACGAAATGACACATTTTAAAACTAATTTTCAATATAATTTTAGAGTAAAATAAATTTATTTTAAAACTTCAAAGCGGATTTCGTGGATATTATTATTTTTCAATTGAAAAAGTTTAATAAATTTATTTTCTTCATAATTTTGAATTTAGCGAAGAATTAAGCGTGTTTTTCGTAGACAATTGTAGTAATTTATTAATTATGCTGACAGTTTCAGTAGAACTATTTCAGAAAATTCTACAAAAATGCTTTTGAATTTTTATTACCCGCTTCTTTTGTGAATACCTTGCATGACAAAAGGTTTTATGTGTTGATTATTAAGATATATGCTTTACTATTATTTTAAAGTTCAAGTTTCCAAATATAATGTTTTTTAAGGAACAACTATAACGGACAGACGGGTGAATAGAGTTAGTTTACAAACATTCCATTTCTTTAATTACTAAATCCTAAAAATTATTACAGAGCAATTGTCTTCTATTCAGAAAAAATATTAATGATACATAAATAATATGACATTTAAAATAAATTAATAGTTTAAAAACCTAAAAAAACACGCTTTTCCAAAATTTCTGCCTTAAATAGCAAAAAATATAATCGGACCTATTTTCTATGTCTACTCAATGGGGACTTCAGTTAAAGCTATGTTTGTTATTAAAATATTTTAATGTAAAAGCGTAATGTGGTTAGTCTTGAAACCAAACTAAAATATTAAGCATTTTCATTCACTTAATATTAGTTTGAGAAGCAAAATAATTTAATTTTGGGAAAATGCGCCTCACGCCTTTACGCTCAAATATCATACACAATATTCATTTTTACTTTTCTTAGTCTTTTATTTTTGTTTAAAGATTATAACATTTTTATTAAATTTCCCTGTATTATGTATCGTTATCGGTTCTTGATATGGCTCTGAAAATGGCTGAAAATTTAATTAAACGATCCCTTTACATTTTTTTTAGTCTTTTCTGCATTAAACTAAACATTTTTTTCATAAAATATTGTCATCAATTCTAGAAATGTGCGCAAAATTTTAAATAATTCGTATATCTATAAGTGGATCAAAATTTAATCTAAAATGTCCTTATTTTTAAGTCTGTTTTCGTTTTAGGACTAAATCTTTTTTTTAATTTTATGAAATTATTGTATTGGCCTTAGAACTACACACAGCTGTCAATTTTCATAATGATTCATGCAATGATTAGATGTGAATGAAATTTAGTTTCGCAGATTTAGTTACATAGCTAGTTACATACGAATCGAAACGCGTTAAAAATCAGGAAAGACATAGCAAGCAGATATTTTACTCGTAGTTTATTAATTTATATACATACCCCGGCTTGCGTGCATAGACGAGAATGGTACATGAAAAGGGATCTTAAGGGAATGGATGCATGGAGGGGTGGGGGGATTTACGACAATGGTCCATGACGTTCCAATGATATGTTACTTTTTTCTTTTTTTTTGAGTTACTTTATATATGTTCACTATAATCATATTTTTTTAATACGCATAAAAAATATAAACTAGAAATATACGTAAACTGTTAGTTAATAAAATTGTATAAACATTGAGATGATGTCTTACAAATAACCATTTAGTAAATTCAAAGAACCATTTATTTAGTTTTGTACCTTACATGAACATAAATGTGTATCAACTGGCAAGTATATTCCGGCTCAGGTTTTATTTCAACTATTGCTTTGTTATATCGCTGACATAATGAAAAGTTACATTAAATTTCGTCGTTTTAAAGAACTCTTTCTTTTAATTTAAACTTTTACAATTTTATTTGTAAAATTAATGTTTCCTTAATTCTTAACAAAATTTCGTTCAGTAATTGAAAACGATATTTTTCACATTTAAGTAAACAATTATTATTCGAAAAGCAAAATAAACATTTCTGTTATTTTTAGTTAAAATTCATTATATTTAGCACATAACAACATGATGTGGAGGGCTTCCAAAAATATTTCAATTTCAAAATTAAGTGGATTTATTGAAATGACTCGGAAAGATTTTTTTACGAATTATTCGTGGCCAATTTTTTTTTATGAACAATAAAGTCATAGTGATTTGCTAATTTTGTACCATAGTAAAATTTCTTAGTAAGAAATCGTTTCACTTTTTTTATGTGTCGAGAAATATTCTGTGAAAATATTTAACAGTAAAATATACTATTTGTATTAAAATGTTTTCCTTGATGAACACCAATTTTAAAGCGAAACTTTGTAATTTTATTAAATATTCGTAAAGAAAATATTAAATAAAATTGAAGAAGTTTAGCACTGGATAAAAAAAACATGGAACATGTTTGAACAAATGCACATATATTTAAATTAAAAAACGTTATTCGTCTTGCGTTTTATTTAAAGAATCATTATATTTAAGTCGCACAGATAATTGGACATGAATATAACTGCTAATTATAAAATACATTTTTCATGCCGGCTGAAGCATATTAGGTAACCACTGGATGTGCTATGCATAGATGATCACACTCATGACATATTTATGTCAAAAGAGGAAATCGAAGAAATAGTCACCATAGTTTAATGAAATACTCACCCGTAAATCACACTCAAACATGTCAATAATACATGATAAAATTACATTTAAATAAAGGAAAATTGAAGAGAAATCAAAACGATGAATAAAGTAAACCTATGGCAAAAACATAACTTTCATAAGTATTAGGCTGGCAACAAATAAACCAGCCAAATTTTCCAACGATTTCTGTGATATTAGAAACAATTCACGGATAATCCCGATAGGATATATAAAGAACGTGATGTTGGATCTTCTAGTCTATGAAGAATTAAGTTTCAGTGGATAAAGAACAAACCAAAAAAAAAGAATTTTTTCAAAGGTGCTCTTGTTCCATGAATTCCCTTTGGAACGAAAATAGCACGGAGCGACATGCAACATATGCACGATAAGGCCAAGCATCGATTCCAAAGAATGAATTAATTCTATATTTAGAAAAACTTAAATTCCTCGTTTAAAGAGTTCCTCGGTCAAGTTCGCATTATCTGAGAGCTTTTTTCTTTTTTTCATACAGTAATAGAACTACAAATTTATACTTTGGGGAAGATACGAAAATATTTAGTTTGGATATGATATTAGCCAACGCCTAAGAAATAAGATGAGGGATTTATTAGTTGTTGACATAAGATTGTCATATATAATTAATTAATTGTTATTTTTTGACATATTATGATTAATAAACATTAATTGATATGTTATCCTCATAGTTATTAGTATTATAAGTATCACTTCGTATCCGAGTTAAGTGTTTTCACCGTGTATAACAAAATCACTGTAACTACACAATAAAACTCCCACTCTCACTTTCTGTCACCGACACAATCGCATCTGCCGCTTTTTCTAAAATCAAACAATCATATGACATCATATCTGTTTTGTACCACGCAACGTTTCAACAAATCTTTGTTTCCTCCCATCCCGATCCAAAGGTTAAAATTTTCACTTTTATAAAACTTAAAAATACGAACATCATAAACGACTAATAAATAAAGCAGACAATACACGCGAGAACGAAATAATCCCAAAACCTATTTTCGCTAAAAATATATAATCTAAAGCCAACATATATTATAATTAATGGAAGTTTAAAAACGTGAAAATTCATCGTATGTCGCACTGCAATTAACTAACATTAATTTATGAAATTTATTTTCATAATATTTTTGTATTTTTGACGTATGTTAAAAATGAATTCCAAAACAAATATTGTTGCAAGAAACTACATCACTTTGCAATATGATATTTCGCGGACCACAAAACTTTCAAAAGAAAAAAGAAGCCCAACGAATGTACGAATTGTAGCCCGAAACAAGTTCTGTTTTTATGGCACATTCCTGTCTTTTATATAAATACGTTAGTAATGAATTAGTTATTAACTTGTAACAATTTATGAAAACTATCGAATAAATAGAAAACTAAATTAACAAATGGTAGTCTTGCAATTATAAAAGCAATTTCCGGGTGCCATACACTACGTAAGAAGAGTAAAATAATAATCTATGTATATGTGTGTATATATATATATATATATATATATATATATATATATATATATATATATATATATGCCTAGACCGCTAATGATAAAAAATTTGGAAAGGCTGTTGATTTTATAATGGAGGCAACGTTTAAGAAGGGATTTTTCCAAATTCAGGCGTGTCTAAGTCTGTATGTGAAAAAATATTTTTACGGTAATTTCTACTTAAAACTGGGTGTTCATGCTCTTTAACAAAAATAATATTACCCGTGTTTGAGGATTTTCCGTGATACAACCTCAAAAGAAGTGAAAAGCGGTGGCTAATGTAATGTATGCTTTAGAATTTTCCGAAATTCAGCCCGCATAGGGGTGAAAAAAAAGGCCAATTTTGTAGGGAAAAAAATTATTATGGTAATTTTTACTTAAAAATTTACATTAATGCTTTTCAATATAAATAATGAAACAATTATTTAATAATTTTCTGATATTCAACCCCTAAGGGGGTGAATAGGGGTGGCTAAATTTGTATGGGAATGGAATTGTTTTAGTAATTTTTGATTAAAATTTGTTATTAATGCTTTTCCATACAAATCATTAAACAAGTACGTAAGCATTTTCCGATATTCCAACCTTAACGGGGTGAAAAGGGGTTTGTATAAGAAAAATTGTACTGGTAATTTTGACTTAAAAATTTGCATTAATGCTTGGCAAGACAAATAATCAAAAAAGCATTCAAGTATTTTCCGATATTCAACCCCTATGGTGGTGAACAGGGATGGCTAGTTTAGTATTACTACTTTACTACGGAAAATATTTTAACTTTACTACGGAAAATTTTTACTTTTCAATACAAATAATGTAACAAGTATTTAAGCATTTTATAATATTCAGCCTCCAAGGGGGTGAAAAAATAGTTGATAAATTTGCATAAAAAAAAATGTAATGGTAATTATTATATTATATATTAGTTATTGGTTGTATTAATGTTTTGTAATACAAATAATTTAACAAGCATTTAATCATATTCCGATATTCTTCCCCGTAAGGGTAAAAAGTGGTTGCTACATTTTCATTGGAAGAAAATTATTATGGTAACTTACTTAAAATTTAGTAATTATATTTTCAATACGAATATTAATACACATACTTAAGAATTTTTACATATTTAAGAATTTTACGAGATTCAATCTCTAATTGGATGAAAATTGGTAGCTAAGTTTATATGGTAAAAATATTTTTATTGTAAATTATTACGTGCCACTATGTTCGCTAGCTGTACTCGGGTAGGAGAGGATAGGTTTTTATACCGCTAATACCGTTTACGCCCTATTATTATGTTTCTGAATTCAAACGACTACAATTTCTCCTTAGAATCTGTAACGTCGATTAATAAACCTTAGGGCCAGTTATAAAATGTGGTAGGTATTCACTTAGGGGAAGATTGCTTCTCACACGATTTTAGCACCAGGCAGTACATCCACCAATGTAGTGTAGTAAGAAGTGCAGTATTTAATTCTAATTTCATCTCTGTTGCTTTATTTGCGTAAACGTAGGTAGATACTGTTTGTAGAGTTTTTTACTATATAAATGAACAATAACATTGACAACATAAAAGTAAGTAGTAATTTATTAGAAAAGAAACCAACTTTTATTTTATATTTTCAACTCTAAACGTAATTTTTATAAAATTTTCACTATTCTCTAAGTTGAAAGATACCTAAGCCGATAAAAATAGAATAATTATAAACTAATTAGTAATATTTAGAAACACATGGAAAACCATAGACAAATATTCATAAATTTTTGAAATGTGTTTAAAAGCCTTAAAAGATTAATATATTTATTAATATTAAATACACTTGAGTCGAATTTATAACCTCCTTTTTGAAGTTAATTAAAAATTTGGCTGAAATTTAGAAAACGAATCGTCTACGCGAGCAAAGCTGCGGGAGAAATACTAGTCTTAGATAATACTCTTAGATGATAAAATATTGCTTTACTGAAAAGCTAATATAGATTTATTGGACTTTATTTCCATAGATGTGTAAACGTGGATTAATAAATTAATATTGAATTGTTTACGGTAAACTCGTTTATCTCATTTTGGAACTTGATCCATTTTTTCTTGAATGTCAGCGTAACAGTACTTTGACACATGTTTAGGAATTAAGATTACACTGACATCCTACAGTTTTCCTATATCCGTATAAGTGCCACAAGATACGTCTCCACATTCAAACCAATTACGCTTCTCCCTCACCTTGTAAGTAACCCAAAAAGAAAAACTCCGTAAGTATAATATGCCAAAAATAATTGAATGTAAAAAATATTCAAAGAGGTCCCAGGAAAGCAGTAATTTTATACAGACCAAATTGAAAGGAATTTTTTCCTGTTACATAGCCATTGTCTCGTGTAAATATATACCTTCAGTGAAGTTTTTAAAGCGCCACAAATTGGTATTAAAGAAAAATCAATTTAAAATTTTGTTGACAGGAACTCTTCACTGTTGAAGAGAGTGTTCACTGAATTTTGTTTCGTTTAAGAAAAAATTATGTTAGTAAAGAAAAAATTATATTAGTACACAAAAATATCAAAAGCAAATATAGAGGCAAAGAGTCGCAGTTTAAAGTGCATTAAAGAATCCTTAGTATATCTGTCTTCGAATACTAAAACATGCCATATGACACATATGACACATTAAAAATGCTGTTGAGACCCGGAAACTTTATGTACTCCTGAATATTATTTGTTCAATATATTGGCCATATAACAAATTTACATTTCCAAATATACTAACATCACACTAATGTTCGTTCCTTTTGAATATAAATAAAATTTAAACCAAAATAAGTAATTTATTTTTTAAATAAAATTAATTTATTGTTTGCTTTTCAAAATTATGTCCACGTCCATATATTCTAATGATTACATTACGTACTATCCGCTAGGTATATAAAATAAAATTTGTATAAAATATAGATAAAATACATAAACTATCGTTGCGAGATGACTACGTGGACATAATTTGAATTTTAAGACAATTTTTTATATACATGGACAAGTGAATGATATTTTATGATTCATCAGGGCAAAATCAGGTATAATTACTGCAACTTGTAAATTACCATGAAGCATTGTTTTCTCGCCTTATTTAAATATGAACCATCTAACCGTGATTCAGTAGGATAAATTTATATGTCGCCATTGTTTGCGCTAATTAGGTTAGGAAATATATTAACTGTATTCTTACTGTATATAAGAAAACAAATAATTGTTCATTTTCCCGTAATACCTCGTTCAATAAATAATGATATTTTGTCCAAATACTTTAAGTCAAAATCGTTATAAAGAAAAATAAACGTTTTCAATATAAACCTTGTAAGTTGTAAAAATTTCTTTCGAAATTTGTAAAACATACAAGGTTCTGAAATCTTAAAAATTTTAATCAGCTATGCGAAGTATTCCCAGAAAAAGCTTAGGCTCAAAATTAATTTCGTTAAAAATATAATTAATTATGCTAACGAAATTTTAATAAAACGACCGAATGGTACAAGGTTGAAATACTTGCGTACATAAAAGTTAAAAGATAAAACGATGTTTTCTAAAAGAATATTTTTATTACCAAATGCTTACAAAATTGTTACTTAGCCTGTATGTTCAACTAGTACATTTTATTACTTGACGAAAAAGTATACTTATGTATTAAATTTTCATAACAAAATATAAAATTTTATTGGCAAGAAAATTTAATTTTAAGACTCCACACTTAGATTTAGCCAGCTTTATCTCTTTTGGTTCGTGGCGAGTAAACAGAATCTGTTATATATGTACAAATTAAAGTAAAATATTTTTCTCTTTAAATTACTGTAGGTTTTTCAAAGATTGAACATGTTTGCTTTTTTATATTTTAATTCCAGTGCACTTGTCAGCACAAACGTAGACACCGAAATATAGTTAAACATGAAATAAAATTACGCCATATGGTTAGTTATTGAGTCTGCACATTTAGAACGTTTATAATTGGTGAACGGAGGAATGTAAAACGACGTAACAATTTTACAATAATGCCTACAAAAATGTCTCGAAATGAGACTTCGGTAATAGAAAAATAATATGTAAATTAATTTAATGGAGTTAAAACAACAATAGGAAATTACATAAAAAGTGAAATAAAATACGTGTTGGAAAAATATTAGTTAATTAAAAATAATAATGTTCAAAGAGAATAGGAGAATGAAGAAAATAGACTTACGAAGATAAGAAGGAAATAGTGAGCTTCATTGGTTATGTTGAGCGTATGACCAGGAAAAGGTTATTGGAGATGGTGTAAATGTACAGGTAGATATGATTATAAACTGGCCATTTTCAGTTTATCTTCATAAGCAGTTTTATACCGGCTTAGCAACCAAAAATTATTTAAATATTTTTATATCGCCATATATTTGCAACTGCAACGTCGCTTTCAAATCACAGAAAGAAAATATTTAAATTAAAACAGATGCTTCAATATTTACTGATATTTTATAGACTACCATGAATTACGAATTAAAGTACAAAAAAATTCAGAAAAAATTAAAATAGCTAAAAGAGGAATT
Source organism: Druceiella hillmani (assembly GCA_039881145.1). Lineage (NCBI taxonomy): Eukaryota > Metazoa > Arthropoda > Insecta > Lepidoptera > Hepialidae > Druceiella > Druceiella hillmani. The sequence continues at coordinate 28,365,632 of JAYKKI010000028.1, read as the reverse complement.
ATATTTTTTATAAAGTCATAAAAATTTTAAAAGCACAAAAATGATTACAAAAGTCTTTAAATTCTGATGATTTCCGAAACTGTGCCCAAAGAAAGAAAATTAACAAACACGAATATATATGTGTATATATATATATATATATATATGTATATATATATATATATATATATATATATATATATATATATGTATATATATATATATATATATATATATATATATGTATATACTGGCCTGTACCCGCATTTCCGCACGTATGGTCGTAAATAAGCATATTTATATGTAAATTTCTTGAGGACAGGTCCTCAAGAAATATGTCAGGACCCTGGGGGAGATTGCTTTGACCATGAGAAACAGAAAGTTGTGTTAAATCCATCTCATTAAACTTTATATTTCGCACTTTCTTCTCTGTACGTGCTATGTAAATTTGTTTAGTCGTACTATATTTGTCAAAATTCCATAAAAATAATGGTTTGGAATCTGACAAAATGTAAATACTATTGAAAACAATGTTCTTTCACATATTGCACTTCTACTTAAAACTAGTTTTGTGAGGTGTCCTTCCAGTGAGAATTATCTTTAAACAGCCCTTAAGATCTGCAAGTTGATAGATAAGAAACTGTGAATAACTCCGTCAACTGCACGTAAATTTTCGAAAGACAATAACTTTATGCAGCAGAAGACGTAGGTAAAAGCATTCTCCGTTAGTGGGATGGACAGAGTAGATGTGGCTGAGTGTATTTCTATTTGATCCATGTATAACCTTCAACCACTTTTTTTTATATTCTTTAACCGTCTCCACATGACTTCAAATCCAAAAGCTTATGTATCCGTCAAACCCAAATTATAATATTTCCTCGAGAACTAAACAAACAATTTTCTGGTCAGTCTTCTTATTTACATATTTGCATACTTTAATACCTTGACTGAGCTGCAATACTCAAAATGATTGTGTGCGTCAAAAGCTTTGATCAACAGGAGATTGTACGTAAGGATCCATGAGTTACCTATTTCTGTGGAGCACCCCTTCATATTAATAATTAAGATATGACCAATATCTATAGATGAACGTCTCCTGTATTTCGAATACCCGTTGTTGTTGCGTGTCGTTGCAAAACCCAGATCTAATTTATATTCTGGGATTCCACTGGCATAATGTGATCAATTTGACCAAGGCGTATTTTTTCGAGCCAAATTATTAGATGAACATGAGGAACGCCTTTTTTGATATTTTATTGTATACATAAAACATTAATATATTTCAAAAATTTCGCATTTACATATCAAGATATTCAGTTTTTGAAATTTTTAAATGAAATACTCCAATTATTATATCGTGACGATCTTGAGGAATGATTTTAGGATATATAGGTAATTTTATTTTCGTTCATAGCGGATTGCAAGTAATGAAAATAAAGAGGTTGGGTCATTCATAATTATGAACATGGGTCATGGCGTCTTGTTTACTCTTATATGTCTGACTTATATGTCTTGTGCATACATCTAACGCAGTCTTATTGTGAATGATGAAGGCAATACCGCCAATTGGCCTACAATATCTTCAGTTCTTAACGCGTCTGCAAGGTGAATACTCTTTGTAGTGCATATTTTTTTTTTCACCCAATGCAAGACAATCTTTCCTTCTTCATCTTGGTGTACACGTTCACCCAAAAGCAATTGGTTAACATGATATAATGTGCAATCAAGTTAAACTCTTCACAAAAGAAAACGAAACTTGGGAGATATGTATAATTAGTCATGTAACCTTGTTCCAACCATTAGATGCCCATGCCATTGTATATATGTATATATATATATATATATATATATATATATATATATATATTTATATATATATATATTACTGAGCTTAACATCCATTTCATTTATTACATTCACCTGAATAATTTGAATTGCCTAAGCTCATACAATAACATGAATCTAATTTATTACCCTCACTAAAATACTTGGACATTGTACTGCCACCGTACTATAAAGTCACTAATGTAAAAATTGGGAAAACTCACTCAAACCCTACTTCCTCTATTGTCTTGTATAATATTTAAATGTTTTTGGAAATTTCTACGAGTCAATTTCTTCAAATTACCCACCGGAAAATGTCATACAACGAAAGTAGGTTTCGTTGTATGACAACATTTTGCTGTGGTTAAGAATTTAAAGTAGAAATAATACTACATCACGTAGTTTCATTGACATGTTATTAAAAAATTGGGTGATAATGAATTTCTACAAATTTAACGCCAATTATATTTAATATTTGCAGAATCAACTTTGAATCGGATTTACTGACTGTCCCCTACTTACTCTCATTATTCATTTTATGTAATTTTTGGGTCGTAATTTAAAGCAGAACATTGTTTATTTGCTCGCGGCATGTACAAGGCATTGGTAGGTGTTATTACTTGTCCAGAATTCAGATGTGCACCTTTTTGCTTTGGAATGTGCGGTATTCGATCTCGTATCAAGTGAGATGTGCGACACATAATTTTCGAATATTTTGAAAGACAAATCTTCTAAATGCTAAAAACTCTGCTCCTGCAATTTCATGCGGGAAAAATCGCCATCAAACTTCAAACAATACATTAAATAGTGAAAACCAAAACTCTTATAGGATCGTAATTTTTGAACCTATTGACTTTCCTATTGACTATTGACTTACGAAATTTTCAATTATAACGAATGTTACCAACATACAGATAGCGTTTAAGCAGAATTAGATAAAACAATGTGCAAAGAATTTAACTTTGAAGTGAATTCCAATTTCTTTAACATTAAACTCGTTTCATAAATACAATTCGAGAATAATCTATTTTTTTCTGCAAAAGTGTAACTAATATCGCCATCACGGATAAATCAACATCACTATCAAAATAACCACGGTCTTTGTAAAACTCAATTCACGATTTATCCGTGATGGCGATATTATACTGATAAACCGTATTATTTTTCTTGTTATAATATGGAGACATAATCTGACAATCAATGATGAATTTTATGTTAAACATTTTCGTGAATCAGTAAATGGCTACACAAATAGGATTTGGGCTTCTCATAACTTCAGTTTCAGATAATTTGGTCACAAAAGTATAATGCGGGTTACGTGGTTGAAAATGCATTACCATCACAGTCTATATATTATTTACATCTTGTTGAATATTTAAATAGATGCTTAAGAAATATTACTTATGTCTAAATTTACAACCAAATCGTGTAATTCGCTCACATGTTACGAGGAAAAGTAAACTACTTATTAAGTCTTTACAAAATTAGAAAAAAAAGTTAATTAAGATACTAAGGTAAATTATAACAGTTCATTATGAAGTTACGCAAAATTCCTATGTTTAATAAAAGTATGTTTAAGAAAACAATAGGGAGGGGAGGTTGGTGTAGGTCTCGGTGGTGCTTGTCTTGCTGTAAGACACTCATCTATAAAGTGCTGAGCAATAACCGGAACATACACCCAAGTGTGCGGAGTTGGGTTTTATGTGTCACCAATAAGTTCATCATACACGTCCACGCTGCCCTCAGACCGCCGTAGCAGGCTGGGGCTAGGCTCACTACTATACCAGTGACTCGTCCCTCCTGGGCAATGCTACAGTCCTTAGAACCCCGCACATTCCATCTACTCCTGGACTGCAGTAGCAAAGTATGATGAGCGAAAGCGAGCCCTAGGCGCTTTAATCTAGTATACAGCTAGGGGAAACAACCCTGAATTAAAAACCAGTGTGTAGCTCAAACGAGCTGCCCCAGACCGTAATCCTGTGGTCATGTCAAGCAGGAACGGGGGTCTGAGCTTCGCCACTTGGACCGCGAGGAAGGCCACCTCTATAAAAAACCCCTAAATTCTAGGGTGTGGTACGTGCCAACAGGACTCTTTGGCTGAAAGGACCGATCAGTCACTAGCGACTAAACTCGACGAAACAGGCGACTCGTCGATCTATGTAGCCCTCTACCGGGAATAGGCGTCACCCTAGGTAGCGACCGTATTATAGTCCTATATTCGTGGGAACAAAAATGAGTGATCCAATCAATAATAAAAATAATAATAATAAAAATGAAAACTGCACCAAGATTAATAAAAATCAACCACAGCAGATAATGTAATATTATACATAATGTAATATTTGAAAGTCGACCTAGAACACATTCTCTGGGTAACTATCCAACCACAACCTACCCAAAACAAAGTACTGACCAAGAACCAAGTACAAATAAGGAAGATGACTGGAAGGAAGTCACCGGTAAGAAAAGACCGCACTCAAGCCCTGAAAATGTTGGAACACAAAAACAAACAAAACTGTATAAATACTGACTATCTCAAACTCAACTGATACCAACAACAAATAGTTTTACTCAACTAGCAGAAAAAGAAACCCAAGTAGACAACACCACTACTGTAGAAAAGACAACAAAACCACCTCCAATATTTGTTGACAAAGTGGGTAATGTCCGACCTCTACTTAATATGCTTAATGAACATGCTCCAAATATGTACGCTTTGAAGGTCCTCCACAATGATCAAGTTAAAATCCAGACCAAATCTGCCGACACATACAGAATTATCGTCAAACAATTAGAACAAAAACAGACTGAGCTTTTTACTTATAAGCCTAAACAGGATCGAGCGTTCAAAGCTGTGCTCAAAAATATGCATCCATCTACTAACCCTGATGACATCAAAGAAGCCTTAAATGATATGGACTACAGCTGCATAAACGTTTGGAATATCAAACAAAGAACCACAAAGAAGCCATTGCCCATGTTCGTTATTGAATTATTACCGAATGATAACAAGAAGCTAAAAGTTAAAAGCCTAATGCAGTGTATAGTATCCTTTGAACCTCCACGACCAAAACGGGAAATCCCACAATGTGCAAAATGCCAACAATATGGACATACCAAAACTTATTGTCGCCGACAACCTAAGTGTATCAAATGCGCTGGTGACCACCTCTCCATTGACTGCCTAAGGAAAACTAGGTCTGACCAAGTCAAATGTATACTCTGCGATGGTAACCATCCTGCAAATTACAAAGGCTGTAAAATATATCGAGGACTTCAAAATCTGAAATTCCCAAACGCACCAGATCGTATATTCAGGAATCAAAATCAGTTTGATAAAACAGAAAGTTATGAACAAGAAACACTAACGGCTCATAAAGAGAACCCTCAGAATACCATACGACAAACATATAGAGACGTATTAACCAAAGGACATCAACTTCCACAAAATAGCGACATACGTACAAATGATATGCATGAAATAATGGACTTATTGAAACAAGTGATGCAGCAATTGACTACATTGACAAACCTAATAATAGCACTCACGACGAATCTCTCAAAATAGATTGCTTAAAAATAGCTCTATGGACTGCCACAACATACCCTTGAGGTTCAATCGTATTTGCAGACACATAATATTGATATCTTACTAGTCTCTGAACCCACTTTACAAAAAAGAGTTATTTCCAAATACAAAACTATAAGACTTACCACACAATGCACCCTGATAGAACTGCACATGGGGGGGAGTGCAATAATTATAAAAAATAATATTAAGCATTACGAAACAGTACAATATTGTACTGAAGAGATCCAAGCAACAAATGTGCGAATCGAAGACTGGGTAGGATCTTTTGTAATATCGGCTGTCTACAGCCCACCGAAACATAAACTTAAGGAAGCAGATTATCTAAGGTTTCTCGCCACACTGGGCCACCTATTCGTTGCTGGTGGAGATTATAATACGAAACATCATTACTGGGGCTCGCGTACAGTAACAACAATGGGACGGCAACTAAAAACTAAAAATGTCAATTGACAAACTAAATCTTAGTGTTGTCTCGCCTGGGCAACCCACTTACTGGCCCACTGATAGAAGAAAAATACCAGATGTGATAGATTTCTTCATAACCAAAGGATTCCTTAGCAGCTTTATCACAAGTAGAACTAGCCTAGATTTGTCTTCTGATCATTCACCTGTAGAAATGACCCTGAAAAGGTCCATCACATTAGCCCCAAAACCATGTAAGCTGCACACACGCAAAACTGACTGGGATCTCTTTAGGCAAATCATTAATGGCTCAATGCCTGGACGAGTCACTACCTATGAAAACAGAAGAGAACATAATGGAGGCTGTTGAACACCTCAACTATTGTGTACAAAGGTCTGCCTGGGCTGCTACCCCAACACTTACAGACACAAACCGTAAACTCGAATGTCCTCCGTCTATTCGTGAACTCCTGACTGAAAAACGTAGTGCTAGAAAAAAATGGATTGTGAGGAATGAATTTCTGAAGGAATTTCATTCCTCACAATCCTGTACAATGCAATCGTACGTACGTGTTCGATTCCTCCCCAGTGGAAAGTGGCCCAAATAATAATGGTCCTCAAGCCTGGCAAAAATGCTGTTGATGTGAAATCTTACAGACCTATTAGCTTGCTACCAATTACTTCCAAGGTTATGGAAATTTTATTTCTGGGAAGATTAATGCCACATATCTATGATAATAATCTACTGCCTGATCACCAGTTTGGCTTTCGTCAGAGACATAAAACCATAGAGCAGGTCCATCGATTGGTCAAAAATATCCATAATGCCTTTGAGTCAAACCAATATAGTTCTGCACCTTTCTTGGACATATCCCAGGCATTTGATCGGGTATGGCACGAGGGACTGCTGTTTAAAATTAAAAAGAACCTACCCATAAATTACTACAACTTCATCAGATCATATCTACACAACAGACACTTCTTCGTTAAACAGGGAACTGAAACTACGTCTCTCTATCCGACCCAAGCAGGAGTTCCCCAGGGAAGCGTTATGGACCGAATACTGTACCCGCTTTACACAGCCGACCTCCCAGTTACAGAAGGTGTTGTTACGGGCACTTTTGCTGATGACACAGCAATTCTCGCAGCAGACCACCGACCAGACATAGCCTCACAAAAACTCCAAACAATCCTTGACCAAATCAATACAAGTTACTTTTACTACTAAACGAGATACGTGTCCGGCAGTAAACCTAAATGGAGTACAGTTACCGCAAGCCGATTATGCGAAATACCTTGGCGTGTATCTCGACAGAAGTCTGACATGGTCCAAACACATCCTGACCAAACGGTGTGCAGCGGGCCAAAAAATGCGAAACATGTACTGGCTCCTTAACAAAAACTCTCAATTGTCGCTTGAAAATAAACTATTAATTTATAAATGCACGATCAAGCCTATATGGACTTATGGCCTACAACTGTGGGGAACCGTGGCAAATTCAAATATTGAAATACTACAAAGGTTTCAATCAAAAACGCTAAGAATGATAGCTGGTGCACCCTGGTATGTCACAAACAACAGACTCCATTTGGAGCTTGGCATAAAATTGGTCCAAGAAGAAATCTCAGAGATGATACAGACATACAGAGACCGAATCGCTAATCATCCCAATCTACTGGCTATAAACCTGATGAACCTAATAACGGCACCCAGAAGGCTTAAAACAAAACTTCCCCAAGACCTTATATAGGGGCAAAATGAAATGAGTTCAAAAGGACGAACTCAGTACAAGACATGCTAACATACGCACCAATTGCTGAATGTCTCAAATGACATATTGCAATAATAAAAAAAAAAAGAAAAAAGAAAACAATAATGAATTAAGAAAAAATACAAGCAACAAAGCTTAGGCTCGGCATAGGAGAAATTATGCAAGAGTCGATTTTACGACTTTGTGTATATCAAACGTATCTTAATAACTTAAAAGCTCAAAAATAAAATTTCCATATATTAAATACACAACTTAAAAAACAAAGATGAAAGAATATTATGCTATATTAACTTAGTGAACACATGGGGCATTAATTGAGGCTATGCTGAATGTACTTCGATAATTACCATATAATTATATACTGATATTAAAAATAATGAAAGGATTTCAAAATACATTCAGTGACAAAACATTATATTTGGACAAATTTTCCGTAGACTTTTAAAAATTATCATACGTTTTAAAAATGTGAAGATAAATGCTTATTGCAAATATTTATGAAGTGAAAGATTACACGAGGTATTCAAAAAATCCCACAGAACGACAAGAGAATTAACGCAAAGGCGTTGACAATATGAGGCGAGCTCCAGTTGTTTAGAGGCCATATACGTTATACAAATTGTTCACTTCTTGTTCTCAAAATTGTACAAATTAAACAGCGTTATGAAAAATAAATAAAAGACTTGCAAGTTTCTTATTTATTTATTCAGCCTGTTTTATTTCTCAAACAAGTTACATTAAAATAGCTTATAAAATAGATCACTAAAATCGATAATAGCATTAAATTCATGAATTATGTTTACTTTTACAAAATAAATACTAACATGCTATTACCACTATGGTAACAGCATTAATAATAAAAATAACTTAAAGAAACAATATAAGGTAAAAGTGATAATGATTATAATAAAAAATAATAAAAATAGCATTACCATCAACTTCATAATTAACACGCATTTTATATTGGGATACCACTTTCGAGCGAAGGCCTCCTCTATCTTTTACCAACGACTCCTGTCAGCGGCTCTTCTCGTCCAGGCGATTTCTGCAGTGGCCTCGATGATGCGGTCTGCGGTGGCTCATCTCCAGCGGTGATGCGGTTTGCCCGGCGACCGGATTGTATCTCTCGGGTACCAGTACGAGATGCGGTCATGCCACTGATCTTCTGGTGAGCTACGTGACCCGCCATCTCTATTTCAGGCTGCAGGGTAATATTGCAGCGTCGATCAGTTTGATTTTTTGCCTGATATTAGTATTACGGCGGCGATCTTGCAGCTTGATATTAAGCATGTTGCATTCAGCAGCTCGTTGAAAAAATTATATATTGGCCTTTTTTAATGCCAAGGGCAGTCTGGCTTTTAAGATGTGTCTTAACGACCAGAATTCATCCCATGTTTTTTTTAATATTTTCTCTACTTCTCTATACATGTGGTCTTTAAAACGCATCTTATATTTTAGATATGTATATTATTATGGTGATATATATATTTCATTGGTGGACCTGTCCAATTCGAGTTTGGTTTCCGTTTGTCATTATACATGTTTTTATAGGATTCATTTCTAGGCCATACTTCCGACTCACTTGATCTAAGGTTTGCAACATATACGCCAAGTCTTCGTAATTGTTTCTTGGTATGAAAATATCATTGATAAAATATAAGTGATTTAAGGTTTTGAATAATGTGTTGCAGTAGAGCTGTAAACCGGTTGGATGAAATAGGGTCGCCTTGCCTTATTCCTCTTTTAAGTGAAAATGGTGGTATGACTTTTGGTCCACTTTAATGGTTGTTTACTTTTCTTTTTTTTAATTTAATATGCTTGTACATTTGGTATGTATTCCTTGTTTATTTAAAGCTTCCTATACTGTCTCATAATAAATATTATTATGGAATATTTTCGTGTTGTCTATGAATGCGAAATACAATTTTTTCTTGTATTCATTACAGAGTTCCATTATATTTCAGACCGTGCATATATGATCAAAAGTCGAATAGCCAGGCCTTAAAACCTGCTTGTTTTTTGAACTATTCATCATTTAAAGTTACTCGTAGTTTTCTTAGTAGAGTGCTTGCAAAACTTTACACAGCGATTTCAGCAAACTTATCGGTCTATAGTTTTCTAGAGGATTACCTTTCTTGTACGCAGCGCTATGACTGAATTTTTCCATTCCTGGGATATGGAATTATATTTCAATGTGTTATTAAAGTTATTGGTTCTATTTCCGTTTTTAAAACGTCCTTGATTATGCCATCTTCCTGCTTTCAGACTTAAGTTTTTAATATAGTGATAGATTTCGCTTTCCATAAAAGGTGATATTTCTTCATTTCCTTCAAACACATCTGTAAATCTGTCTGTCGTGTTGAGTGTAATCGAGTTTAACATAGAATTCCATAACAATTTAAACTAGTTCGTTTCTATTAGTGGAGTTGCTTCCGTTGAAATATTCGAGAGATGTTATCTATTTTTTCGCATTTCTTGGACATTTTTCCTCTCGTTTCCTCGCACCGCACTTCTTTAATTCTTCTGTGATTACATCAAGTCGGTGTCGTGTTTCTGATGTATTTATTTTTTTTTTTAATTGAGACAACTCTTTTTCCCCATTTAGTTTTATTTTATTTGTTTTTAAGATAGGTTTTTTTCTCTAATACATTTTGCATTTTCTCAACTGTTCATATAGTATTTATTTTCTTCTAGTTTTGGAAACTTATCCACATAACTTTTCAAATAGCCTTTAATTTTTCTTTGACAATTTATAACAAAAAATGTTTATAAAAGGCTACTCGACTCTTTCTGCCATCACTATTTATTAAAAAAATTTTAAAAACGTGTAATTTTTAAAAACGTGAAATTTTTAAGAACAATTTTTTAAAAACTTGAAATTTAATAAATTAATTATAAAACTTTCTCATTTCCTGAAATTTTAACTAAGATCCCTTTATTACTTTGCGAAGAGATTTAAAAAAAATAGTGACTAGTTTAGGAAGCATCATTATAATTGGAATTGTTGATTAGTGCCACAAAAAATTATGAAAAATCTTGTGTCTTACGTTCTTAGATAATAATGTGGGTAGCAAAATTACTTTTTTTACATCCTCCCATATTAGGCCTTAACTACGATCCAGGCATTGTGTAAGTGCACTATAAAGATAGAGCCTGAACTAAAGCTAAATTAAAAAGGAAAGTAGAGATGGATACTAATGGGGGAGAACAACGAGGTGAACAAATGTCGTGTCTCGCGGAAATAATTATCGAATTTTTAAAGGAAAGCAACGATAAATTCTGCGCAATCGCATATACTTGTATTACCACTGAATTTACAAGGGTGCTGGTGGTAAAGTAATTAACTGATATTTTCTTTTTCCTACTTTACTGTGAATGAATCTGTCAATAAGAATACCCTATCTTACATTAGTTTACAAATAAACAAATTTAATGTTTATTCCTAAGAGTGCTTATTTTATTTATTTATTCTGTTGTGAATGCACGATAATTTGATTTTAACCTCACTACATTTACTGTTGAGTTGCAAAAAAAAATGGAATAAAATTGTATAAACCACAATTAGGTGTAATTGATGTATTATATTACACAACATTCCGGTAACTGTTGATATGATACCGTTATTTCTATTTTCTTTGAAAGAATGATCGACCTTAAATTTATTTGACTAAAAAAATAAGCGTTGAATACGTTCCACCCACCTCTCATGATTTTTACCTTTAAAAGTCATCGAGAGACCAAAATATAAACATATATAGTAAAACGACTAGTCACGCGGTGGCAGTAGACTGCCATCCTCCAAATAATACTAAATAGAATATTCCCACATTCAATGTACGATTATTAGACAACGAAGCAAAAATAATAGAATTGAAATAATTGATTCTAACTATAAATTGGGATATCATAAGAAAGTTTAAATTGAAAAGATAATATTATAAAATAGAAGATAGAGGAGGCTAGTTACTCTACCGCTATGGAAAAATACAAGGTAAGAGAGGAGTTGGTTTTATTGTCGAGAAACACTATAATACCTCAGTGCAGGACTTAATCGCCATACCTGGGAGAGTCGCTGTATTGCACGTTGAAATACAAGGAAAAAATATACTCTCTGACACAAGCTTACGCACCAAAGGAAAAATCCAAAGAAATAGAAATCGATGAATTCTGCTATCATGGCACAATTCTGTGCAGATATAATCTTTATGAATGATATAAACGCAAAAATAGTGAAACCACAGCCAAATAAATATTTGGTAATGGGAACATTTAGATACGGCAAGAAAAACAAGGGGAGACAACAATTTGTAAATTGCTGTTACCGATGCAAATTAAAAAATAGAAAACTCACTATTTAGAAACCTGATAAATGGACTTAGCTAGCATCAAAAGGACAGTAGAAAGTGAGAAAGACCTTCGGGGGACTAATATTTCTCAAAGAATATAGAGAGTTGTGCTGTTTTGAGCAATCTTGTACACCCGAGCGATCAAGGTTTAATAAGAATAAGATCGAATATAAACAGCGAAAAACCATCTGGAGCCCTACGCGTCAAAATTGATCCGCAAGTATACATGGATAACAAATTGTTTGATAGGTAAATCGCTAAATTATTTTATAACAAAAATGAAGAGGTATAATTTTTTTACAACAAAATGGAAGCCTGTCTAATGACGTGCTCCAAGCATACATGTACTACATGTACTAAAATATAAGGAATAAAAGAGGATGGAAAAAAAATTAAAGTCAGCAAACTATGCGCGAGAATTGAAAAGAAAATAACGCATAAGACGAATTAGTGTCGATTAAATATATTATAAGAACTTTTAGACAGAACAAGAGGCTTTAAAAAACTCACAAAAACTAGAACATGTTAAATTATTACTCATATTGATTTTCAGCAAAGTAAACTGGGAAGAATTGGGATTAAAACTTAAAAAGTAAATATCTCTCTCACTTCAGCTTCACAGATGATATTCATGTTACTTTCTGAATCACCCGAAAATCTGCAATATATGCTGGGTCTACAAATAAACCAGGATAAGACGAAATTTATAATAAGCATAAAACGTCTATCGCAATCCAGTAAAATTTCTGGATTACGTAGCTACCTGTATATACCTTGGATTTCATGGTCCTGTATAATCACAGAAATAGATCAAAAAATAAAAAAAAACATGGAGTAAGTAACGATTCATGCAGAAAATATTTCAAAACCATACCGATGAGAATTTCCATACCGACGAGGCTTGAAACAAAAGCGATGACTATGTGATTTACACCATTCTTAAACTATTCTTTCCAAATCTCCCTGACAATGTTTAAACTGAGAAAAATAAAATCGTGTCAAAGAGGGATAGAAAAAGTCAAATGAATACACACTATAGAGTCGAGTTAATAGTACGTTCAAGCGGAAAAAGACAAAAGCTAAAGCCAATAAAACGCACACTGAAATTAAAATGGAAACACATATAGGGAATAAATATGGTCAAAATACGGTCACAAATTGCAACAAACTGATTACCTATCTATAAAAAACGAAGGCGAGGTAAATTGTTAAAACTATATAACGATGACAGCAAAAATTGACGGAACAATGTGGCCTAGACTACCAAGAGAAAGACAAGAATGGAAAGCATTGAAAGAGGCTTACACCGCTTTAGGCAGTCTTTATGCTAAATAATATACTTAATACTCTCAACACACATTTTTCACCTTAATAATAATTACTGTAACATTGAGAAATAAATAACTAATGAAATAAAAAATTGAATATATTTGGCGTTAATTTTGTAGGAATTCATTATTCACAATTAAATAATACTACATCACGTAGTTTCATTTAATTGGAAATAAAAAATGTTAATAATTTAGAAGTAAGTCATTTTTGCCGAGAAGAATTGGCAATATAAAACTTTTTAATTTCTAATGACTCCTAAAATTCTTTTGCTTAAAATAATTCCAAATAGAACGTAGCTGTAGTTTTAAACAAGTTTCATTACTTATATTAAAATACTTTTTCGCTACAAAAGTATAGGTTAAGTTAGTTTGGTGAAGCCATTTTTTACTTTGACGGTAATATTATAGAAGTACTACATTGTTAAAACGATGTAATTATAGTGTACAAATGCTTTAATTTATCGTAAAGGGTAAAAAACTACCTGTCTTAGAAATAAATAAAACCAGGGTTGTGATAATATATAGGCGAATAGGTTAAAGAATAAAACCAGGGTTGTGATAATATATAGGCGCGTAGGTTTTTCATTCATTTATAACCTTTTGACACAGATTTTTTACCATCACTTAATGCTAGATCCGGCAGTTCTAAGCATGTAAATCAAAATTTCTGCTATAATTTTATATCTTTGAACTTACTAAACTTGTATCAACCTGCCACATGACTAAAATACACAAGAAAAATAGATCTATAACTTACTGTAATCAAATATACGTTCGTTTCGATCCAATAACTTACGAGCCCACTAAAATTCTACTACGGCACATAACTCGACTTAAGTGCAAAATAATTTTATTAAGCTTGGTCGCAACTGATCGTAAGTATAGACTTATATAAAACGTTTATCTCCAATGCGGACATATGCCATACTTTATTATATCTTGTCCAGGTAAAATGTAAATAATAGATGAAGTACGACGTAAGAAATCCAAAAGTTTAAAGAAAACAAATTATGATGAAAAGTTTTTACCTTTTGATTAAACGCTTAGTATATTTTATTTTAATCTATTATCTTTTATCAAGTTTTAAATATTCCGAATCGAAGGAGTAAACATTACATTTATTGATAAATTTGATAAAAATAACAGAATTTTAATTATGCGAAGTCGGGTAAAAACACAAATTTCCTATTTCTGTACCCATAATGATAATATTGTAATTAAAAGTCTTTTGCAGCTACTTATCTAAGAGTATGTTTTACCAATATTTATTTACTTTAGCCTCCTATGACGTGTTTACTATCTCTATTCTAATATTATCTAATTAATTATATTTTATATATATTAACATATTTTATCAACTGTAACTTATTTTTAAATTAATTTTACATCTTTCAACTTAATTATAAAAACTACACTTTCTGTAATATTATAGTTTGTTTATTCTATTTTTATATTTATTTCTGTACTTCAATGTATCTAATTGATACCTATGGCGGACTTACTGCTAGAAGAGCAAATTTTTACAACCAACCAGAACACCGGTCTAGCCCTGATCGAAGAGCGGCCGGAAATCGAAACCAGTTCACCGCTGTGCGCCTCGCAGTCAAAGGCTGTATGCCTTGTGATTAAACCGATACACCACGGCGACGACATGCTGTATAAGGATACACAATTTCTGTTTATAGGTCATCGCAAAGGTGGGTACAGGTCTACATATAACGATACACGAGTTCAATTTATAGGTCATCTCGAATGTGGATGTAGGTCTCTCTCTATGTTTTCGGCTGCGAGCCTTATCCAAAGTACGCCGAACCCTTGGAATTGTTCAAGCTCGGTGAGCCACCGAAAGCGCGGCCGCCCGCGCCTCTGTGGCGCCTAGTGCAGGCAACACAACGTGCTCCCTTTCATCAGACGATTGTTTCCATGCCGAATCATATGGTCAGCCAATTTCCAAATATATTTCTAGCGCGTCTGTGACTTTGATCCCGTCTCTTCTTTTTCTTTACATGGAACTTTATTTGCCAGTCGCAATTTTAAAATAATGGTTCTAATTTTCCTTGTAATACTTTTAATTGTTTCGCATTATCGTGAGTTAATGCTTACATGTATTACATAAATTAGGATGTCGATATGTGTTAAAAACTATTGTTTTCGTCTTTACAACAATTTGTTTTTAATAAGTATGTTAATTACCAATAGTATTAGCTATCATTTTGTCTTTCTCTGATGTTAATTTTTGGTCAAAATTTATGTTTCTTCAGAGGTAAGTAAAATAATCGTTCACTGTTCCCAGAATTTCAATATCTAGCTTGATTTTAAGTGCTAAGTCGATATTTGTAATGGCTATTATCCTTTTCTTGTTTATATAAAGGCCTACATGATTAAGTCACCATTTAACTTTGCCAATATCTAGTAGAGGCTAGGACTCTCCGTACTTCTTATGACTGTAAAGGGCAATTTTGCCAACATCGAGAATATTTGGCATAGCTTGACTAAATGTTTTAATGCTTTTGCTATCATTAAAAATTTTACTAGCTGTATAAAAACATACTCTAGCAGTGAGTTAAATAGTTAATACTATAGGAAATCATCCACGTTTAGTGCTCTCTTTATGGTTATGGCCTCACCAGGTTGATCAACTTTAAGTCTCACCGAGTTTCTACCGTATAAATATTTTATCAAATGTTTGTATTTTTTAAGATATTCTGTATCCATCTACCTCTTGCCATAGAGAATAGTATTCTACAAAGTTGAATCTATGAACGTAATCTATGAGCGCAATATATGAGAACCTCCTCTATAACTCTAGCGAAGCATGTAAGTAGTCGCAATACTGACACTTTTACTAAAACCAGTCCGATCAAACGGGTTTGATATTCCAGTATTTTTTTGAAAGTGGAACTTTTGAGAAAAGTTTATAGGCATTGTTCGTGGTCGTTATTGGTTGGCAATCATTGACATTATAATAACTTTTTTATGTAGTGATATTGTAGTCGATCTGTTTAAGAAATTCTGTAACCGAGCTGCTACAGAGATTAGTGTATAAAGTACTTTTTTCCTAGACTATTTTTTTCCTTGCTAGATTTGTTTCTTTTCTCTACGTTTCACATGTTTTTCAGTAGAGTAATTAATTTTTTTCGAAGTTGAGATATATCACAAATTTTTCAATAAACACAATGAAAGCAGTGAATCTATCCATAATTCTATTTTCACAACTTTTAAGGTCTCTTAGCATAACAAAACTTTCAATCAAAAATGAACATCAGCCAAAGAAAAAAAATCGGCGTGATTTGGTATTTAGTTTAGGAAACTCTTATTATAATATTTTACTTTGTCCTCTGTAAGAAATATAATTGTTTGCTACTAGTTGCATCTATAATGTAGTTATTTTCTGACAATTTAATTTTATTCCCAATTAAATTGTCTTTGCTTTGTATAGTAGAATAAAAATATATATTTTAGAATAAAAAGACAATAAAAGAATATATAGTACGAAAAATATATACGATGTAGTTTATGCAGGTTGATACCAAGTAACTGTAAACTTATTGTAACCTCCATAAAACTACATACGTATGTACGTATACAAAAGCACGAATCTCCATACAAGCGCGCATATGGTACACAAGGTATGGGTAAATATAACTATATTCAAAGATAAATTATTTTCACTTATGCGCCGACGTGTACGCGCGGAGATTTGCCTCGAGATTTATTTCTGTACGTATATTTATTTAACTGATGAGAGGTTGCTTTTGAGAAATCCTCGTTTATGATAGGGCTGTGTCATATTTAAAAAATATACGAAAATAGAGCGAAATTTGAAAAAAAAACATTTTATTAATCCAGTTATTTTAATTACCTTTTTAACGAATCATTGACCATCTACACAAGGGGTAATCACCATTTTGTCAATTGTGATATTGTTATACATTATATATGATCCGTACAAAAACTATCACGGTCAAAAAATTTGATTATTACGCAGTCAAATAGATAATTAATAAGACAATTACCTACATACACGATGCATTATTTTTCATTACTTTGAAAGTAATTGAGACCACAAACGCAAAAGCTGGTTCCTAAATAAAATGATTAACAAGTTATTCTTTATATGACTAACAAAATATAAAAATATAATAAAAGGACTGTAACATAGAGAAAGTAATTAAAATAAAAGTATTTTGATAAAAACATCGAAAGTAGCAATTTTACAACGTCTCACTTTTTAGTTGCAAAAAATAGTAATAAAAATCCCTACTTTTCTTCTGTGCTTTCATTCCACCTTTGAAAAAACACACTATAAAATAATGAAACATTATATTGAAATTGAAACGTTATTAATAATAACATTATAAGCAAGTAATAATTATTTGCCTTTAGTTTTTATTTTGTATCTATGTATTGGCCATAATAATTTCTTTTTTTAAAATTCATATCTTTCTTCTTAGCAGTGACCGTATTGAAGAAACTCAGAATCCTTATATACTGTTTTTAATAATTACTAAAATACAGAGCATTAGCATCTAGTCTATTAACATTGATGACGGACCATAACCATAAAATAATAGCGGATAAACACGAATATGTTAAAAAAAATTATTAGGGATAAACAGGAACCAGTGCCTTTTTAAAGGCTTATAACAGTCGAATCCAATTTTAGATAAATTTTAAGAAAATAGATTTTTTTTAATACCGTAGAGCATATATGAGGTGTACTTGTATTAAAAAAAATACTGTCATGTTGTTGTTTTTGCACAATATATCCTCACATATATTCGATAAACAGGAAAACATGTTACGTAGTGCTATAAATATGTCATTAAATTCAATCGATTATTATTTACTTATCGAGCATGAAAATTAATGCAGTCTTTGTTATCGTCATTATTAGTGACTAATCACGATATATTTAGTAGCAGTGAATACTCAAAATTTTTTTATTTGCGAGTAATTCTTGTGAAATATATATCCAAAAAAACACGGTATGTTTACGATATTTTGTAGTATTTTATAATGCTTTTTTATTTGTATTTAATTTTTTTGTGCCACACCAAACCTGTCTCCTTTTATATTTTTAACATATAGTTGACATTATGTAGACTTACAAAACATTTGAAGCGTTTTCAATTTTTCTCACTCCAAAGTAAACATGAAGCTCTTTTAAAAATAAAATATTTTGTCCTGCATAATAATACCTGCGCCTTTGATGTTATACACGATTTATGTCTACAATATATATATATATATATATATATATATATATATATATATATATATATATATATATATATATATACGTGCTAGTGCAAGTTTACACATGTTAGTAGAAGCCATGCTAGACTATAAATAACATAGACTATACAGACGTTGAAGGTTTCAGTTGTTGAACATTAAATTTGCCCGAAAGCCTTGGAAAATATTTAAATTTTGTATGCGGAAATAATACAAAATTGTTACTAAGTACTCCACAGAAATGAAATTGAATGAGTCTAATTATTTAGGCATAACATTTTTCGGAGCTTAGCAAGCGATCGAAATGTTTAGGGGTAGATGGCATTTTTTAGGTCGAAGTCTAATAGTAGCTTAGTAATGCAAACGAAGTCTCATCTCTTTTTATACAGGCTAAATACGTTTTTTATAAAGGCATTTTATAAGGTTAATTTCACGAATCTTCAATATTTATTTATTATGAACTTTTTTAGTAGTAAAAGCCCATGCTGTGTTTTGCCATCCCAGTAAAGACTACTGAGTGCGTTAAAGAAATGCGCTTCGAAAACTCATGGACGAAATCTAATTGCAAAATTTATTAGATCAAAAGAGCTTCTGAAACATTCGAGTCTTAAAATAAATGTCTTAAATAGAAGGATAATCGAATTTAAAATTATCACTCGTCTTAGGAAAGTTGCCGGTAAAGATAAGAGTGCATTGTCAAGGCAGCTTTTAGATTTAGGGCGAGTTTAATTTATATTTTATTTACATAGTTAACAAATTGATTTTATTTTTATAAATAAATTATATTGTTTTTATTTGGAACTTTTTAAAACTTTTTTAAATTCTTCTCTTCATTTTTTTTTAAATATGTAAATAATAAACCCCATCGTGAAAATATTTGATTCCATTATCAAAAACATTAATGAACGAGGGAGAACAAAGTGTAATTATTTTATTTTTATATTCATGCAAAAATAATATGTATCAAATTAAGTAATCAATTTTTAATCAAGACTTTAAAAGGTTTTGAACAATTTTTCTCTAAATACCAATAACCTAAGTTGGTATGTATGATCGTGCTTAGTCGGAAAATTAAGAAGTACGTTTTTGTAGGAATGTTTTAATTGCAAATAATTCAAATTAGAATTATGATATTAGTTTTCTCGCAATATTTGTTATTAAAGCATGCTTGCATAACATTACAATTTGAAAAGAGTACACCATTAAATTGAGAAAAAAAATTATGTTTTGCAAAATCATTTATTGAATATAATAAAACAATTCCAATAGTATAACATTAAATAGAATTGGCTTCTTCACTTTTATATTTATTAACACTATTTTAACGACATTGCTTAAATTTTATAGTAAATACTATAATTTCAGAAATATCTGTTATTTTAATATCATTTTAAGCGTTGTCAAACTATACTTAAAAGTCCAGGCTTACACCATTATTACAATAATATGCATGAGTGGCATGGTAAAATTATTTTTGTGATTATGAAAAGACAATCGGGGGTTACCTACAAATATTGGGCTTTCGGAATTCGTTGGCATTTGGTATAATGTATATATATATATTTATATATATATATATATATATATATATATATATATATATATATATATATACATCATTTCATAGTATGGCTGTAAATGAGATTTCATAGTATGGCAAAAAGGTTTCTATGATAACATGAAATTATCAACGGAACACATTATTCATTGCGTTTCAAAATTTTTGGCAAAATATTATATTTAATACATTACTGAATCGCTTTATTATTGACTAAAGAAGGATGAAGATAAAATAACCAACCAGTAAAACATACTACACTAAATAGAATTTGGAAATATTGAACTCCCCACAGCTCTGAAATTGAAAGAAACCTGAATCAGGAAAGTAGAAAACATAATGATTGCGTTGTTTCATTATAATTATTTCAAAATATGTGAAAAAACAAAACATTTATTACATAACTAGGTCACGTTGCTATTGACTAAAGAAAGATTATTTCCTTCCTACAATTTTCAATAGAATAGGGATTATAAAAGCAGTTTGTAAATATATGTGAAGCTCCCCTTACGCAAAAAATTTAATTAAACATGAATTAGGAAAAGGTAATTATAGTGTTGTTTTTATCATGGTACAAAATTAAACGACAGGGTACATGCTTTAAAAAAATTAATAATTTCACCATTAAAATTTGTGGGTGGTCTATAAGTTACATTTCATACTTCTTTGGAATGAAATTTGGCGATGGTAGATGTATTTGGTAGAGGTAAATTCGTGGGTGGATAAACTTATTCTGATAGTTTAAGATTTAGACAAAATGAGATTACAAACCGTACTTAAGTTGCTTTGGGATCAAATATATGCGCTCTAGAATTTAGGTAAAAAATATTTGGCCCTCACACACTGTTTCTCATTATTTGTTTTCCTTACTAACATAAATAATATGGCAAATCAAAAATCTACGAAATGCAGCTTAAGATGTTTCCATCGGCTTCATTTTTTTAAGCACTTTATACTTGAATGAAAATATAATTCATATACAGGTGACATTTCGATGAGTGGCAATATTTAAAGGGCAATTTTAACAATAATTAAAAATTGGCAACTAAATCAAATAATGAAAAAAAATTAATGTTTTTTTTAAACTTTCCTCAACTGTACCATAGAAACGACAAAAACGAGGCCACGTATATATTTCATTAGTTATCATAAAAATATAGGCAGACAAAGTTTAAAGGAGGCAAATGAAATAATTGAATGTTTTAAGTCCCAAAAGTTAAAAGATTCCAAAACAAAGTGTGTTCAGAATTTTATGTAATATAGATATTTTTAAAATTATTCATAAGAAATATGTTCAAATCTTTTCTGCCTCCTTATTAAAATTTACCTAATGTTTACCGGGAAATTATAGAATGATTCCAATATTCATGCTTTTTGACCAGTTTCTGAGAAGTTGACACTGATTTTACCCGTGTTCAAAATATAGTAGGCAAAGGCACGTATGAAGACATATATATATATTTATATATATATATATATATATATATATATATATATATATATATATACCTATATATATAGCACCAGGTGACCGAGCGATCGGTTTATTTCGAGTTTCCCATAAGAACGTAAAATTGCTTGTTTCATGGTATTAGACTTTCTTCTCTTTCCCCGTCACTTTCCCTTCTGTGCTTTGCCTTTGCCTTCGGCCTTCGGTCTCGCCTTCACCCTCGTCTTCGCGTTCACCTTCACGTTTTCGCCTTTACCTTTTCTTCCCTTTCTCTTCCATTCCCCTTCCTTTTCCCCTTCTCCTTCCTCGCCACATCACCCTCCCCCTCCCCTCCACCTCCGCCTCCGCCTCCTAGTATAAAATATATATATATATATATATATATATATATATATATATATATATATATATATATACATATATGTATATATATATATATAGAAAGTAATTATTTCTCAAAAAAGTATATTAATCTGTATTATAATGCTGGTTTATAGTGCCATTTGGGTAGTTGCGGCTTTTTTCTTTACTTCGTATCATATGTGCTATATAGAGTTTGCATCTACTAGTGTAGGTTATTTGTAGGCCCACTTGATATCAATAGACTCCTTTGCGTATTGAAACTTCCTTGGCCTAAGACAGCATGGCTTGCAGAAATATTTTTTCGTATCGGTATTGAACAACAGTGACTTCAATTTTTTTTACAATTTATGCTTCATATCTTGAAAAGAGCCCCAATTTTGTATACTGTCCCATTCATGTTTTCTTTCTTTTTTTTATGCAATCCAGGTTCACTTCTGCTTTTAAAATACACCATACCTATCTTAGTCTCTCCTATATTAACACACGTTATTATATTTATTTCATTATAATATTTCTTAAAACTGTTTAATTTAGCCAACTTCAAAGCAATATAACAGCTAATGATATTTGTTGCAATTGACCAAAACAGAGACATGAATAATAAATTCCGCCCAGAGCTCTGTCAGTTACTAATTAGACGAGCGTAACTATGCAGACCATTCACATTACTGTATTTTTTTCAAATATTGTCATGCCATGATTAAGAATAAAAAATAAATGTTTCACAGTCTGTAACATATACCAATTATCTATCTCGTAAAATATATCACGTAAAATATATGACATGGTAAATATGGGTAACCAGTGATACGTTCATACTTGTAATATAACATTCACATTACGGGACGGAGACCGGTCAATGTAACCGCTAAATAATGACTGCGTTCCTGGCGCTTATTTAATTTGTATCTTTTATATTCACTCATGTATGGCAGATTCTGTTTACAAAGTTTTTTTTTCTGTTGAATTATTTATATGATGGGGGGGGGGCGATGCCAATCGGTTGTGATAAAAGATCGCGCAAGATTTACAGAGGCTTGAGAAAATAATGGACATCAGCCTAACCACCGTATTCATAAACACATGTAAAGCACTGTCAATAAATAATAAAGTTTTACGATCAGAAAGAAAGAGTGTGCAGACAATATGTCTTGACATAAATCATATTAGACTAGAGAAATATTTGGATGATTTCACGACACTGGACTTTATTTCACGACACTGGATATTTGCGATATTATTCTTGAGCTAAAAAGCTTCATAAATTTAAAATTACTTATTGGTCCCAGCATTTGCAAATTGAACTGATTTTTTTAAAAACTTGCAGTCGATTTATAGATGTTAAACAAATTGAACAAGAGTTGATAATTGTTGCTTAGAAATGACATTTGTTCTAGGAGGAATTTAATAACTTTCGAACAGAATTTAGTCAAAAGTTTATCCGAAACATTTCAATAAATTCTTTTAAATCTATTAGAAGTGGTTGAGTTTTCAAATAAAGTAATACTATTATGCTAAACAGATAATGTAAACTTAAAATATTTCATAATTCGACAATTAAAATGTTATTTAAAATATTTGGTTACGATATAAGTAATTTATTGAGTTAGACAAAATCAGTTACATAGGTGGATGTATGCTGAAAAATAATCAGTTAACATTTAATATACTTGTACAGCTACCTATATAATATTACTTAATTCACCCTTATATTATGTATCAATACGAATCATGCTTCTGAAATACTATATTTCTTTCACAATTTTGCAAATTGTGTCCATTTTTAATTGAAAAGAGAAACTCAAGCTTAATATTTTTACACATTAACAGTTTTTTATCTACCACATATATTAGAACTAGGAATAAAGTAAGGAATGTGTATGCTTCTATTTCCTCGCTACCACAAATGAGTCATCGAGTCCAATATTTTACCACAGGTAAAATATTGGAATCTGAACTAGACAAAAAAAATCTTTTAGTCCCAAGTTTCATGTTAATATTTTTTTTGTTAAAATTATCTAGTAAATAAGTAAGAACATTATTCCATAAATATTGACTGAACTAATATAAATATATTATTTTATTATGCCATAAATATTCCTAAGGTCTAATTTTCTGATCACCATTATCCAGCTACAAACACAAAACCATCTAGGTCTAAGTTAATGGTAATTAGGATTTATATTCTTTATTAAGATGACCTTATTGAGTTACTGTATTTATGCTGACCATTAATATTTAGATAATTATTTAAACTTTATATCCAATATATTAGAAACCGTTATTGTAAATTGATCTGGAAATGTTGGATTTTACATATTTCTATTAATTTTTTTTATTATAAATGTCAAGTAAGTTATTAATGATTATGTTAATTTGCATTACTGAATTGAGTTAGAAAAAAAAACGATAATGTAAACACAATCAATAATGTTCGATACAAAGGTCAGTGTTTGAATTATTTCAATTAGTATATCCTCATATAAATAAAACATATTCCATTTTCGAATAAATTTTATGTAATCTCTACACATTAGTGAACATTAAACTCAATAACTTAATTCAAATAAAATAAGGTAAATAATATGTTTATATATATATATATATATATATATATATATATATATATATATGTGTACACATATACATGTGCATGTATATTTATTCAGGTAAGGAAAGCGCTACTCAATTGAAGGACATGTCATTTAAATTATGAATCTGCAACTTCTTTTATCGATTTCCAAGCTCTTGCTAAATGTTTAGCCGATTTTATAATATCGGAAGTAAATAACCTCACATCATACTCCTTCATAGCTACTCTCTATCATAGTTGAGGTTATTTTTAACTCTAAATGTACTAAATTCACCACACTTCATGATAAACAATTTTCATGTCGATCTGTGGGATACATATGGAATCACAAGATACATAAAAACAAATACCAAATTGTTCTGTCAACTAATACGTACATTGTCACTGAAGTAATGAAGAGTGACCCAAGAAAGAAAGGTTCTTCAATCCGTTAGAGGATTTAAAAACTTTAATTGAATTTTATTCTAAATGGTACCTTACAATGAGACATTCCTCTTATAATAATATAAAGTCGCGTATAGGAAAGATTTTTGAGATAATTCATCAAAGTAATCTATATTTTAAATCATATAATTAGAATGTGGTTAATAACAGTTTTAAATACAAATGGTTATAGTATCTAAAGATCACATCAAACAGTTCTTGAAAAGTTTAATTAGAAAATACGAGTTAAGGTCTACAAACATTGCACAATCTGGACAAATCTTATTGTATTTTAATTTTATTGCGTACGTTAAGTATGTATTTTAAAAGCATTGCGTATGTTAAGCGCGTCTCATTGCGAGATAAATATTTAAACGAGTAACTAAAATACTGAGATAAATACTAGATACTGAGACAAAAGCTATAAATGATCGTATTTTTAATTTGTATTCATTACATATATTTGAATAAATGTATTTAGACGATGAAACCATAAAACGCCGCGCATTGTTGCAGCTTTGTCGCTAATTCGATACATTGAAATTTCGCTTTGCAGAAACCTTTCATAAATCCTTTTTGTTCAAGGTGGATCTTAAAATTAAACCACTCGTAAGGAAGTAAAATCCTTCTTAATAATTTTACCTCTATGTTCAAATAATTAAATTTTAATTTCCGCATAAATTGGAATATCCTGATTTAATTTTTGTTAAACAGAAATTGCTTGATATATTTTTATTTTCTAAGTAAATGTACACAATTTTAATTTACACACATGTGCTTTTCGTCCTTCCGAAAGTACTATGAGCTGTATATTATCACAGTTTATTAATAGAACTACAATATTCAATAAACTGAGTTGTAAAGAAAAATGAGCGAAAAAGTTGTGTATTAATGAAATTATAAAATATGGAGGAATATAATAATGGTACTAAAATTTCCTTCAGACATTTACTAGCTCTCTATATCTTTATTTATTATAAAGTAGAAAATATGAATTGTAATTGTAAGTGAAATTAACTTTTTAAATAGTATTGTTTGATTTCAAAATGGGAAAAAAGACTATCCAACAGCATCTTAATCGATGAAATAAATATTTTTCATGTTTTCCTTTAATTTCATTTTCTAACTTTCCATTTTTTTTAATTTCATGTTTTTATTAATTAAAATATCTTAAGAGAATTATTAAACTTACAAACTCAGGAACCTATGAACCGGTGTTGGTCTTCTTTGAGACCTTCTTTAATACACCGAAGGTCATACAATGTGCTAGTATAAATAAGATAATACTGGAAATGTTCAGAACTATCAGACATGAAACCAACTAACTCCTTTGCACTCTATATCGTTTCATTCGATGGAAACGTTAAGAGGTACAGTTACGCTTCTTTAGATGTCTCTTTTACGGTCTTTTTGAAGATAGTCACCAAAGCTAGGGCGAGGCTATATTATGGCTGACTCATTATTTCTCCTCTATACATAGGCATGAAGAAAGATTATATCATAAGAAAAAGTCATTTTTCCAAATTAACCGGCAAACCATTACTATATACTAGTCGGCAGTCAGTGTTTTTTTATCAGGGCAATAATTGCATAATAATCAGTCCTCCGAAGAACAAGATGACCATCTTTTTTCCTATCCCTCGTGCTTTCTTCATATATGCAGGCAACTATTTAGACCCACGGTGTAGACTGCTCCTTAAATTAGGAGTCGTAACAGTATATACGGCATTCGTGACCGGTGATGATACAGTATTTAAAATTTTCTAACATTTCGGGATGTCAATCAGCGCTATAGCATCTTTTTGCTTTGACCAAAACATGGGGTAACCACCAAGAGCAAAACTTCCAGACGAAGAAAAATTAATCTGAACTTTATTCATGTTATTGGATAGACTCGTCTAAATCTACTGATTAGGTTACTCTCTCCTCAGTCTTTATCATATGCCGCATAGTATTTATACTATATTCAGTTACCGCTCTTGAGGACATCCCTCAGGCAGATCATCACTAGGACAGGTCCGAGGATACTTAAATTCATGAAACTGCTTATAGATAATAGCAGGAAGAGCTTCATCATAAAATGCCGATCAAGGTGATAATAACTTTATTGTTGATTGCGACCCCAATAAAATCGTGAAATATTTTCGATCAAAACTTTTCTCCTTTTGAATTCATCTTAATGACACATTAACAATTTTCAAAGTAGAGCAGATTTGTAAAAATAAATGACGAACACAATGAATTACTACTGAGATGTATTTTTGTAATTTGAATTTATGTTCTCCATTTTCAAACGAACAGTTATAAGAACTTTCTGTACGAACAATATGCGTTAATATGAGGCCAGGCCTTCAAAATTAGGTAATTTATGTACGATTTAGAAATATTTATAAGAAATACGTAAGGTACGTATTTATTTAAATATTTACTATCAATTTTACTATTTGTATATCTTCATACAAATAGTCGGTTATAATATGAGAATAAAGCACTTCATGCAAATATTAATTTTTTATGGTTTATGTTAAAATATCTCTTAGGAGTAATAGATTCATTAAATGAATAGAGTAATTCCAATATTAACTTTGAACTAAACCTAATTATCTGAATTAAATATATCTAACAGACGTAGTAAATTAGTATTAAAAAAATTTCACAGATATATTTAGTTTTTAAAAATATTTAAATTTGCCTAATGCTTTATTTACTGAAAGATAACATCTAACAAGCACGTTAGTTGCACGCACCAAAAAACGTTGGTCATTTAATTAAAAACTATAAAAGCGCTTATAAAACATATTCTTTTTACAATTTTCTCATAATTTTCTTCTCGACTAACGTCTATATTTAATTCAACTGTAAACTAAACACGTGTATTGATCGGCGAACGTTATAAAGACTAATTTCCAAGGTGCTTCCAAAACTGTAAAAGTTTCTCTCGTGAAGACTCTTAGTGAAATTAATTTTCCTATGGAAGACGATATGTTATCGGATTGCATACACACATTACATTATCGTTAGCAAATTACCTCCTTCTTGGGATTTGAATATTCAGAAAATTGAAACAGGTATTATTTTATGCAGATTATATTTATGATGTTGTCGTTGAGCAAATATTTGACATAATTTATTTTCATTGAAAAATAAATTATTTATCCAGAATAAGTCCTAAATAAAAAAGTATTACGGATAATAATTTCTTTTGATAATTTCGACAGGAATTCGAAAAAAAATTCTTGCCAACTAAAAAATTTATATATCAACAAAAACCTTTGAAGTATATTTTCCGTAACAAGCAGTAAAAAACTTCCTGAAACTTATACACGATCAGAAGTTATCGATTGTTTTCCTTTAACCCATCAATTAAGATTAAGATTTGAGAAATGGTTGCTCTTTCTAATTTCTCTAAACGTCAAAAATATGTCAAAACTAAGACTACCTTTTTCCAAAATTGACACCACTCAAAGAAAACCAACGGATATTACAATACCAACATAAAACCAACGGATATTACAACCTATTCCAAACTAAAAAAAATTTAAATGATGTAATCCACGCTGGTAACCAGCTTCACATAAATGACAATTTAAAATAAAGCCAATGGACAGGGTAACCAGCCGCAAACTTATGGTGAATCAAAAAAAATATTCAAATTATATAGTCCACACAAGTCACCAAACCCCAACAAGTGACAATGGAAATAAAACCAACGGACAGGGTAATCGACTTACGGCTAGTTAAAAATAATCCAGACCGGTAATCAAACCCAATCTAGTTATCATGAAATAACGAAAACGATGAATTCTCTTTACACACTCTTCTAATCTCGTACTTATTTTAAAAAAATATACGCTACCCAAACAAAAGCAAAACATCAATTCATACACACATTCATACACAGATTCGTATATTTCGGAAAAGGTATTTAAGATCATTTCACAACCATTCAAAAACATTTTGCCTCGTATTATCTCTTCCGTCTCTAGTTACGCTATGTCATTTTTGGTAGAGACCGATTCATCGGTATGTTAAATAAAAAAATGTATGAAAACATTGTCAACCCAAAATCTTAATAAAATGAAATTAACGACCTGTGAATATTTCCGGACAATCAACCAAAATAATCGTTTGTATTTTATGTAGTCTGCAAAATTAATTTAAATTACGATGACATTATAGGAGTCGATTTAATGACTGACTTATAATGCATCACAGATTATAATAAAAGTACCCTAAAAATATATTATTCCAATATACAATTGCAATTCACCAAACCCGTGTATAACTTTTTAAATTATGTTCAATTATTACTATCTTTTTAGTTCATTCTATTTACAACTTTATAGTCAATTTTCATCTTATGCTAGTTTATAATTTTAATATTTTATAAGAATTTTAAAAATAACTACCATTACAATTATATTTTACACATGTCGATTTTATTAAACCAAAAAACTGCGGTCCGATTATAAAATTTGATCCTGTTGGCGCAATCAATATGTAGATATTTGAAGGTATTATGTAATCGTTATCCTTAGAAAGCGGCAAATGAATTTTCACTATTTCTTGAAGAGAAAAAATTTCAATAGAATACCTTGAAGAAAATGTTTACCAAAATGTTTTAATGGGAACGCATATATTCAATATATTGCTTGAATATATTGAGTATTTTAAATAAAAACAATTACTTGCCAAATCTAATATAAAAATTAAAGTAAACCAGGTTAACTTGAATTTTGAGATAATGAAAGATACATATTGCAACACATTAAAACCCTACGAACTTAAATTTGAGACATTAGCTGCAAAATTTGAAAACATTTACTTAGATTATTATATTAAAATAACAAAATATTTAAGGAAATTATCAATAATTTGCACTCCAGTGGCGTATCTCACATCTTGGAATATAGGCCATATTATTCATATATTTGTATATTTTTAGCATTATGCTCTTCATAGTATCAGCTATAAGTTTTATAAATATGAATGCAAAGCTAAAAATTGTCTAGTTAGTTAGTAGAGTAGTACAGCTCTCCCGTTGAAAAGTAAATTAACACACAAAAGTAAATTACACAAAGGTGTAAGTTTCTTCTTTAACGGGGGAGTCGTTCTATATCCTAAATTTGCTGAATTTAATACTTACAAAGTACTGTTCTCATAATTCTCATATTAAAATGATAAAAGCTCTCCAACTTCCATAGCATCATTATACCATGACGAAGCCCTATTCCCATGCTCATCAGCAAACTCCGTTCCTAGCCGCCTCAGCACTTTTAACCCTTTATAAATCCATTCTGAATCCCCGCGAGGTTCAGGTCAGTCCTTTGTCTGCATCAGTCGTAATCCGTTTGTAATAATTTTTAATTCAAGAATGAACTGTTTTATAAAAATTATATTTTAAATTCGTCATGATAATATGCTAACGGAAATATTGTCTTCTCTTGTAGTACTTTTTTTTGGTTTTTATCACAGAACTGATTGTAATTTTAAAATCATTTGCTGCCCGAAGAATTACTTAACAGTTTGAATAATTTTTCATTATATTGGCGATGTCATGTTGCCAATACTTTAATATTAGCGCAATCCTTATTCAAACGAAAAACCTTATCCATTTTGCTTATCCAATTTTTCTTAATCTATTTTGCTTATTTGATTTATGAACTTTCTTTATTTCTTTCTTTTATACATCAATTCATGTCCATATTTACAACTTTTCTGTACGTAGTTATTTTTGCTTACTCAATTAAATTTTGGATCTTGTGGATTTTTTTTAAAATAATTTCTGTGTGCTACTAAGACAAGCCATTGACACGAACTATTTATAACAATCAGTTTTTTTTTGGTAAAGGCTCTTTGTGTGAAAATTATTTTTCAAATAAATTTTACCCCACTTTAATACCACCGAAAATTATTTTAGTTATACATTATTTTTGATGTGTATTTTTTCATGTAATTTACAATAAACAATGAAGTCATATTATAAAATTAAACTATAATAGTTTTAAAACTATAAATTTTCTATTAAATGGAAAACTAGCCAGTTTTAGAAAAGAAACATTTCTGAAGTTGATATAATTGATTATGTTTGGATGATTCCAAGTTTGAATTCAAAAGAGAACGGTCTTGCTCTTATCCAATCCTATGTAAGTTTTATGGTAGATTTCTCTTTTATAACCTTCGAGAAAAGTGTTGCATTGAGAACTCAGCTAGTTTTCTCTGCAATTTGGCTTGAATTAAAATCCATCGTTTTGTACTATAGTAGAGAATAAGTAAACTCATTGTTTTGGAAAAAATAAACAAAAGAAGAACGCATTCAATATTACTGTAAAAGAAAATTTGGAAAACTAGAAACAAAAACAATTACCTTGGTATATTCTTGGACTCAAAATTATCTTGAGCATGTAATTACATTCAGCATGTAATTACCTGATGCCAGCTAACACAAATATTCTTCTTGCTCTTTCTGGAGTATGGTGGATTTTTTTGGTGGATTGAACGCAAATAAGTACGTACAGACGTATCAAAATCTCTACAAGACGGCTATGTAGGTGCGCTTTTTATTACCTGGTCACTTCTAATTCGGCATATTTTCGCCCCAAAAATTGTTCGGGGAATGCAGAGCTATTGTAGAGACCTTGAGGTATCTTCTTTTCCGACTCCTTAAGTTCTTTCTCACCAAACCTTTTCCGTTAAATCGTAGCTTCCTGACTCTCTTAATAAATCATCTTATCTTGATTTGGAGAGGTTGGGGTCGGATATTGTTCCTGCATGGATCCCTAGTCACTACGGCATAGTCGGTAAGGAAATATTTGACACAAAAAAATATGTATCCTCGTTTACGGCTGTAAACTGGTTACAGCATTATTAAAACCACCATTATTAAAACAAAAAAAGTCAGTTACTTATTACCATTAGAACTCTTCTATCCGTTGCTAATAAAATCATTCTAGACTTATTCATTCAATACATAAGAAAAATCGAATCCAGAGAAGGTTCCAGAATCGAAAAATCAAATTCTGGAACCTTCTATATTCACATATATGTTTATGTCTGTTTTCATAGTTATTTGATTATACGTATGTATATATTTTTATTCATCTATATACTATTGTCACCTTTGTATTACTAATAAATTTTGTTTTTTATGTATATTTTCGCTTAATTTATTCTATCATCAAAACTATCAAACCCTGAACCATCCTTGACCTACTCCAACAGTCAAGTAAAAATGGAGTTATTAGCCATCATCGTTAAAATATAATGGCGAAGCAACTCTAAAACATACGTATTCCTACAGCTTAGTGACCTTTTTAAACAATGACCCAGTGTCGACCGCCGCTAAATGACAACTGACTTAATTACGCCTTTTTCATTCCGCCCAGTAATCAAGCGCACTTAAAACCCTCATTATTCAAAACAAACCGCCGTAACGGCGCATCCCCGTCGTGCGAATAATAACGCTGCAATGCGACAAAAGACGAAAAAGTTTTCAATACGAAATTCTCTATATAAATATGGTATTTAAATATTAAAATTCGATGCAGGTTTCGTGTAAATAATGATGGCCGGAAAAACTAACCGTGTATTTCCAACCCACTGACGGGTACGGAATAAGGTGAAGTATGAAAACTGTCCCCACCCCAGCCGTCTTCTGGAAGCATTTAATTTAATTTTTTACATAGTATAAAAATTTTAAATTATTTTTATAAAGTAACGAACTGTTAGATACATTCAAAATGTTGACCTTACTTTCATCAGCTAATTATTGGCAAGGTAAATGGGATTGATAAATTCTTAATTATGTCTTGTTAAGTTGGTTTGTGGGAATAAAAAATATTATTGCCTATATAAAAATTGCTACTCCGAAAGAAGATCGCGTACAATATATAATAAATTTATTTAAATATATTATTACACGTATTTTGATTAATCGATTGTAAAATTTATCAATTAATAACGGTAGTTATTAGAAAATTTTAGTTATTAACAAATGGTTGATCATGCAAATATTAAAATGGATGGTCTATTCATCTGTGTTGAGAGATATATATTTTATATCTTAGAAAACCATGATTATTAAGATGTAGTAAGTTTTTCATTACATAATGATTTTAAACTGTGGAGAAGAGAGGACTTTCGTAATTCACTTATTGCTGTAGCCGACCACCGATAGGCGACACGACCAAGCTCGGCAGGCTGCTTCCACTGTCATTATTCAAACGAGCATTACACCGAACTCTAACATTTAAATGCCCAATCTACATAAAAAATTTGGTATTAAAATAAAAATTTGCGTTTTTTTATGTCTTACGGATTTTTATCGGAGGGCAAAGGTACGTCGTCAGCGGTTTGTTCATAATAATTAGGGTTTAAGTGCAATCAGCTATCAATTATCTATGGTTATTGTTTAAAAAGTCACTGAAATGTAAGAAGTGTATGTTTTGAAATTATTTCCTTATTATATATGAAAATTTATAGCTAATATTTGCCTTTTTACGTGACGACTAAATCAGACCAAAGATATTATTGAATTTGGTGGTCAACCGTACATTTTATTTGAATTTTTGTACGTAGAATCTAATTAAAATAACCCCTATTAAAATTAAATTTTACGCACATAATATTTTAAATCAGAATGATTTTCTATTTGTAGTACTACACCATCTTCTATTTCAGTTACAGTATAAGATGATATGTTTATTTCGTATGAGTCTCTTTTCACAAGTAACCAAACCACTTGTTATAACTTTCTTTGTCTGCAGAATCACGATCTATTTCAATTCACATTAATTTGTTATGTTCTACAT
The DNA here is from genome assembly GCA_039881145.1 of Druceiella hillmani. Taxonomy (NCBI): domain Eukaryota; kingdom Metazoa; phylum Arthropoda; class Insecta; order Lepidoptera; family Hepialidae; genus Druceiella; species Druceiella hillmani. The sequence goes on along the minus strand of JAYKKI010000028.1, from coordinate 28,331,951 downwards.
CCTTTCTTATATTATTTATCTAAGGTTTTCCCCAATATTTATGGTTCCCAAAACCACATATTCATTGTAAATACCTTGATTTCTACACTTACATGAAATAAAAAGAGCGTTCTTGTGCTTTAATATTTAGTCAAAATCTTCATTGGACATTACCAATTCTTTCTCACTGGTACGTTTACTTTATATGCTACTTAACATATCCCGTTTGTTTACTTTTTGTTTCGTCTAGCTTTGGTATTAGATTATGTTCTTTCTTCATTCTTTTAAAGATTTATATCAAAGCATATCAATGAGACGTTAAATAAAACTTTTTGTAAAAAAACTGAACCGATTTCAAATAACCGCCAATTAAAAAACGCACTGGAAAGAATAAAATAACAAAACATACGAGTACTTAGAACTTTTGCGGTACAATATCGTTACAGAACATAAATTTACTACTAGTGCTAGAAATTTTTAGACCGCTGCCAAGTCGACGTTTCTCTTTTCACTCACGTATTTGCGCACCCATACACATACAGATGGTTCCACACTTTCACTTGACACCGACTATAAAAATTGCTAGCATCAATTACGTTCGAAATCGATAATAGACAACAAAAAATCCAACTAAATAGTAAATTTTTTGTTATTTTGATATTTTTCAGTGCGCTTCTTATTCGGTGGTTATAATATTAAGTCGAGTCATTTTTTTTGTATTTTTCTCTTTTTAATACATATGATATCTTATGTTAAACACAATGTCATGAACTTACGGCGAATTCAATATCAATAATATCTCATTTATCGAAATCGGAACCGACGTTTAATGCACCTAATTATATTCACGTATATTAATATATAATGTATACATTTATATATATATATATATATATATATATATATATATTCATATATATATATATATATATACATATATATATATATATATATATATATACATATATATATATATATATATATATATATATATAATATATATATATATATATATATATATATATATATATATTTATTTTTTTTCTTTCTTACGTCAAGACAAATGAAACGAGCCTAAACTTGGTGAGAGTTCTCTTCAACAGTCAAGAGTTCCTGACAACATGATTTTAACTTTATAAAAATTTGATAACTTTATTATTAGGTTTCTCTCAGACTTATATTATCTAAACTAGATTATGGCCCCTGTGCTTTTCATTGTTGTAGAATTCTATGGCATGCCATCGATACCTATGACCAAATTCTAACCATTTTTTTACATTTAAGGGAAAGGGTATTCATCCAATGTAGTATACGTTGGATGCATGCCCTTTCCCTCGAAAAGAAATGCATCCAAGGTGGTTGTTCAATTCTGAAAATATGAGCTAACAAAAAATTAAAATAAAAATGTTTTTCAATTAAAAGAATTGATTATAAAATAGATGATGTACTAAAATCTCAAAACTAATTATGGTTTATCAATCTGAGGCTTTGATCAGATTTGACAGATCAAAATTATGAGGCACATTTAATCAAAAACTTTCTTTTGCCGAAGCTCAGAAATTATATCTGACTCTTTATTGCTCGTGACATCAGTGCCGCCTGGCATCCGCAAACTTAAAGGGGCGTCAATTTTATTTGTACGCTTAAAATAATGGCTTTCGAAAATGTTTACGTAAATAATGTAAAAATAAGGGTTGGCAGCGACTGTGATTTATATTGCATGCAGATTTTTCTTTATTTTTTTGACTCTAACTACTTATCAATTATTCCTTTGTTATTTTTGTCGAAGAAATGTGTTTTTAAGTAAGTGTATTATTTGAAAAAGAAGAAAAAAATATATAAATAAAGCTTTTGTTAACGAATAGTAACCATATTTTAATTGTTCGTACCCAGAATTAATAATACCTTCTCATTTCGAACAATGTCAGAAGGAATGCATTTTATAGCAGCTATCCACTAATTTTTTTTTTACTTAATTTCCAATGTGGAAATCTGTAAAATTTGTTTTTGCTCTTTCTTGAAGTATTTAAAAAAATTAACATACAGAAACTATCGTGTAACATTTGGAAAATTTGATTCTAATAAGTAATAAGTGTTGTACTACTTTGTTGTACGTCAAGACTACTCAAACGATTACAAACTCGATGAGATTATTACACATCACTGAAGAGTTCCCATCACTATTTTGTGGATTCATCATTGTATCCTGATTTTGCTAAAGAACAAATTGATATCGCCTTAGTCTTGTGTTATCAGATTATTATTAAACCTTTATGATCTAAATTTGATCACGGCACCTGTACTATTCAGTGTTTACGAGTTTTGTGGTTTTCAAGTTATATGGTCAGATTCCAAGCAAATACCATAGAGTATGTGTCTTCGCAGTCGTATTTTAATTGCATTATATTGTATGTCAATGAGAGTATATTGTTTTAAATAAAGAGAAATATCCAAATTGATTGATAAAGGCCAGAGATATGTGATAAAGTACACAAAAATACTATTGAATTGAGAAATTCCTTTTTTGAAGTTGATCTGAGAAATAATGAACTAATAATAAAACTATTCGATATTTAAATTGAAGCACAGTGATATTTAAAATAAATGTATGATTTTAATGTATATAGAGGATATAAATCAATAATCACAAGGGAAAATGTTTTCAATAACTATAAATAAATGTTGATTTATATATGACTTTTCTCATAACCGTTATTTTAGTCAGAGTTTTTTGGCTGTAAACAAATTACGATTCTAAACTTTAACCATTTCAATCTTCTATTTAAACTTTTGTTTAATATTACGCAGCTTACAATACAAGATATTTTCAGGTTATATTTTTCCATCAACTCAAGTAAATGTGTAATACAATTTAATTTATTTATAATATATTACAGTATTATTTTTCATAATTTTAATAAATCCGTACGGTACCCTTATAAAAGACATAAGTTGATGCATTTCCCTGGGCTCTTTCGATATTCATCGTCGTCGGTCTGATAATCATCAAAAAATATTCATCAATTATAGGTTTAAAACTTACATCGAATAACTGGAATAAAATTAGTTCAATGGTTATTGAGAAAGTCGTATAAGATTATAGGTAGTTAAATTTGTATTGAATGTTTATGCCAGACTATTTTTTAAAAAAGCCCAAACAATGAATCATGAGACGGAATTTAACGGGCTACATCCGGACCAGTCTGAAATTGAAGTAAAAGATCATCCGAACGATCAGCGTCTAAACTAGATGGAACTATAGCAAACAGTTTTACCAAAAAAGTCAGAAAAACAATCTACCAAGTAGCCAAAAAGATGTGAAAGTATATCCAGAAAGAATATTTCAAAGTGCAAAATTTGCAGAAAGATTTTTTACACAAATATTTTGGTACACTCTGTAAAGCTAGGAAACTTTGGGAATTTAATCTATAATAGTACTACATGGGTAGATTGCAATACACCTATTCTTTTTTAAATCATACCACTTTTTTATATTTAAAAATTTTCATGTCATTAACATGCAAATGCATCAACCTATATATTTTATTTCGATAAACGTAAGAAATGTCGCAAAATTACTTTTCTTAGCGATCGATAGTGAATTTGAATTTTCCAACTATAATTATTCAACTATATAAATTAAAAAAAAAAGTTTAGAGGAAAGAAAAAGATAACAAAATTAAATTTCAAGGTCAACTTAGTTTACATATCTTAAATCAAAATTATTGCCATTTGAAAATTTTTAATATTAATCCATAATTCGCTCAAACATTTAAGATTACAAAAAATAGTCTCGTCGATTTTTTAAATAAACTTACCGGAATAACTATTAATACGATATTTTTTTATTCGTCATTTAGATAATATATTATAATTTCCTTGTTAATTGTAATATATTAATTTAAATTACACTTTCAATTGAAATTGTTATGGATTATTTATTATTTAATGTGGCAACCCTCGCATATTTTTTCGACCAATAAGAACGTTAAATGTTTTTCAAAGTTTAATTGTGACATATTAGTTAACTTGTGTATCGTGCATCGCTGGCTTTTTATTAAATAATTTTTATTATTTGTTGCTTTATTTTTTAGTGCTGCTGAATATTTGAACATGATACTAATATATACCGAATGCCATTACAGTACCGGAGAAGCCGTCAGAATATACGCTCAACGTTATCCGAACCAGCAACAACCCAGTGGAGGCCAAGTTATTATCAACGCAATTACTTGATTACGTGAAAATAGGCCCATCGTTCCGTTGAAATCAGGTACTCGGCGAATATCGGTAAATATGAAAGAAAATGTGTTAATTTACTTCAGAAGGAAGCCAGATTCAAATACCAGACGCTATGGTAGATTATTTAATACGTCAGTACTTAAAATTTAAAAAAAAGACAACCAATTTCGTACGCCATTTAAAAACACACAAGCGTTGAAGACGGCTGGTTATGGACGTAAAATAAATTACACTGAATGGGCCGTACAAATGTGTGGCGAAAATCCTCGTTGGATCGAAAATGTTACTTGGTCTGATGATAGTTTATTTACGAGAAATCCAATGTGGAATCGACGAATTTTTCACCATTGGTCGCAGAAAGGCAGACATGTCATATCCCAGTTATCTCATCAAGCAAGATGGACTATTAATGTATGGGCTGGAATACACGGTGATATGATTATTAGCCCCGTTTTCATTAACGGCACTTTGAATCGCCAAAAGTATCTGGCGTTGCCCAATGGTCCACTCAGCCAATATTTGGATAATTTTCTGCTAACTAGACTGCGAGACGTGTAGTTTGAGCATGATTGTGGTTGACCCCACACTGCGTCTGAAGTATGTAGCCGTCTCCAAGAATTGTTGTGTAATGAGACGCGTTCACGGCATTAATTGTCGTCGGCTGCGAAAGTGCCTCGAAGAACGAGGAAGACACTGAACATAAAATTTAGGTAAGTGTAAGTACATTCTAAAATAAAATAGTTTATATTTTAATTACTATGTACGCGTGGTTTTTAGTTTTTTGAAACGGATTAATGACAATTGACAGTATGAAAAATTTACAACGTTGTCAAATTGATATTGAGTGTAAAGTTTATAGAGTATTAATTTAAGCATAATTATGATTTCAAATTTAAACTTTATTTTGTAAATTAGGCGACTAATTTAATAACACTTTATCGGATTACACATGCTTAATAGGACAAGCGGTTGGAGTGACAAAGTCTCCTTCTTATACATAGTGTATAATTTTCTTGTAATGGTAGCACAATTTATTTTTTAAAAATATTATACCATTTTTGACGAAAAAAGACGATTTTTTCCAGATATTATTACCATTCTTTAAGAAAACCCTTTTTAAGAAACCATTATATGATTAAGATTTTTTAAGAAAATCAAAGTTACTAATAAAATTTCATTTATGCGGACAGATAGGTAGATGCGACATATGGTTTAATTTATTATGTTTTGATTTTGATAAATGACAATAAATTTTATGTTGTGAATTACCTATTTCAGACACTTATCCCTTTTCAATATTATTTTAACATTTTGTCTTCTATTACTAAAAATATTATTGTCGCCGTGGCGTATTGGTTTGATTATCACTTTGGGTAGTTTACGACTTTTACGGAGTGGCACAACGTTAGGCTCAGGATAGTTAAAAAGTCAATCAGGATTCGATCCCAGATCTATCGTCGAGTGGAGCTGGACTGATATTCTAGTTGGCAGTGTAAGAGATTATTATCTTAGCAATAAGTCCACTATGTGTATTTATAGTGCGCTTTAAAATCCGTAAATAAATAAATCTGTATTATTTATATCATAGATTCATTTAAGTAACGGACCGTATTAGGCTACGGTAAATTAAATGACCCACGAATAAGTTTTTTAAAACTCAATTGAATGTTGAAACAAACAAAAATTTTAATTTTTTGTAGTTTCTTATCGATTCTATTGGTTTGATTGGCGAAAATTTTGAGTTCATTTTATATGCATATTATTTTATTTCTTCATTATAGATTTAGTATGTAACAAAAGGGTTCATTATGGTTGAAAGCGTCATTAAATCCTTCATATATCCAAGATAAACCAATACACATATAATAACATTGAAAGTATTTATATTTTAGTTACATTGTAAAAGTAACAGAATAAAAAATGTCAATTTTAGAAGTCTCATCACTTCTCGCAGTGTCCACAAATCATAAATATTGTGAAATACTTTTTTACGTTATTTACATTCTTTTTAGATGCATTTAAGTTTTGTAAATTCTGAGGTGTATAAAAACTGGAATAGGAGTATTGGTTTCATTTACCGGGGAACGTTAAACATCAACATGAAATCATGAAATTTTAACAAATTGATATTTTATTATAAACTAGAAGCCAATGCATTTTTTCCATGTTTTACATTTTATGATGCATTTTTGTAAAAAAATATTTCTAGTATTCAAAAATACTTTATGTTATTATTGAATTGTCTAAGGTAACCAACTGAATGGGTGATATTAAGACTAGTTGAGTATATCAGGATGCCAATTAACTGCAGAAAAAACACCTGGCCGAGAGAAGTTTCATTTTACTTTAATTTAATTTACTTTCCATGGGACTACCAGCCGTTTTATAATCTGTCATAATATCAGAATTTTTTTATTATGATTTTCCTGACTTTAGAAAATTTGTTCAATTAGCTTTACCCACACATATACCTAAACACTGTTGAATGTCTCCTAAATCTTTTAATCCAAAATATGAAACTAATCCACTTTTCAAATACCACTAATTAATTAATTCATTAAAGGATTCATTAAAATATTTGAGAAAACAAAAAAATCATTTACATTTAGTGCAATAATGGTTTAACTACTACCGTTACCCTTTGTATATAAACATGACATATTTTTAAATCTTGAATAACCTATTCTCACTAAGTAACTGTCCAGTTTCTTGTACCAGGACCTTGAGGGATTGTTTTAGGGCATAAATAACCTTTTTTTTAATTTGAGTACTTTATTACAGCCTGAATTGATCAATCATTCTGGTATTTGCTTGTAAACTAATTTCTTAAGTTCCCCATTTAAAAAAGCGGTAGTCATATCAAGATGTGTAATATAAAAATTAAGCTGCACGAACAAACAACCAACACAGTGTGTATGGTGTACTTAACCGTAGGGAGAAAAGTTTCAGCGAAAGCAGTGTACTCATTTTGCATTAATCCTTTAGCCACCAGTCTAGCACGGTAACGAACATTAACAATCAATATGTATATAGTGGTATAATTTGTCAGAAAATTGCACATTTCCAGTTTTCTTCAAATAAGATGTGAAAGCAGAGTGATCCTCCTTGATAATACCGACTTGTCAAATATATTTTTAAATTTTAACCATAGTTCGTTCGACGATTTTTTAAATTTTATATGCATATATAATGACGAGTATATTATGAGTACTAATTTAGCGTTCACCTTGGCGTCCTTTGTAACTGCGGCTGTGTCTTGGCTGGCATCATATTCTCTCTCTATGCACTTGTTCATACCCTCAAGACCAGCAGATTGCCCACGGCAAACTGCCTAAGCTGTTAGTCAGGAACAATTACTCATCGTAATTATTCCTGACTAACAGCTTAGGCACGTTGGCGACAAAATTTTGTCTCATTCTTACTGAACAATTACACTTTTATAACTACACCGACCGATTAAAACTGTGAAACAATAAAAGTGAAACAGTATGTTTCTGCAATCGACACACAAGATTCAGCAATCGACAAACGGAATGTGTCACTTTTCTTTTTAAATTTAGAAACATCGATAAAGTCGGCGGATACACACAAAAATAAGAAAGTAAAGTAAAAAGTCCTTGTTATATATTAATAATGAACAGATGAAATGCAGATGGAATGTTACTAAATATTTATACTAGTGATCGCCCGGTGGTCTAAATTTGAACATAATTTAAAATACCTACTCACTTTCATTTCACTATCAAGTTAATGCACCGTTCACGTTATAGAGTTGATGAAGACAATACGGGATCAGACTTGATTCCAAGATCGTTGTCTAAGCAAAGTTTCCTAAGTGTTCTATTTAGGTACTAGAATATTAACCATATTTAAAACATAATCGTGACAAATTATGAGATTTAATTACTATTATTTTTTGTATTGTGATCTTTGACACCATTCTTTTTGGAAATTTTAATATAGATGTGTGTATATATGTGAGCGTGCGTGCATTCGTGCGTGCGTACATATGTGCGTGCTTGCGTGCGCGCGTGCGTGCATGCGTGTAATCGTGCGTGCGTTCATGCGTGAGTGCGCGCGTGCGTGCGTGTTTTACTATATGTCACTAATATATAAAACGCAGATACCTATTATAAAAAATAAAAAATAAACGCTTATTTGCCTTGACATACACTCCAAAGTCCATTGAAAAAAGAATATTTGAAATCACACAAAAATTCACAGCTTGAAACTCATTTAGTCTATAGAGAACACCTCTACTCTGTACGACTGTTTGGCCACAGACTGTTATGTATTTGACATTGATAGTAAGAACGTAAATAATGAATCTTTTAATGTATTTGTAATATATATTTTAAAGTATTTGTGACACATATATAAATTTTATATTCCTGCACTCCTTCTCCATATAAGCTTTAATAATGCCACTCCACCGCGCGTGCAGAAGGGTTAGAAAGTTTTGTCTTCATATATTAATATAGAGATGCCATTCCATGTTGAATAGTTCATGTAAAAAATATGTACGTTCAGCTATTTTCATCTTCTATACCTCATTTTGCTACTTGTCTATCAAACTAACAGTATACTTAAAAAAACACTTCACAAGTTTATTATTGTCCAGTATATCCTCTATCGGCTGAAACCAGGTTTTGAAAGATTTTCAAGTATCTTCTTATAAGTACTTACGCCCTTATGAGACGAAGTTTTTATTCACTTTCCGGGTATAATATTTTAATTATTTATTTTTGATATACTTTTTGTAATTGTTTCTTTTCATGTATACAAACCAATACAAACGTGTTATGTTTCCTAGGAAATGTCTACAATTTTAAAATTATACTTTTTCTGCTTGAAAATTTCATGAATTTACATTAAATTTTATGACGCCTATTCAAGGTCTCAGAAATTACCACTTCAACTTGTATAGAATCTATAGCTACAGAATTGTGGAACTATTCTCATAAAAATTTAGAGGCTTAAGCTTTGGATGGAGACCTCAATTAATGAGTAATGAAAATTAACAAGGTAAATTTTATTGCATCTTTCCGTAAATATAAAGTGGCGGCAATTTTTGTTAATGCAATCCATTGCGTAAAATATCGTTGTGCAAGTTGAAAGAGAAGTGTTTGTGATTAATATGTAATGAAATTAGTTTATTTTCCTGCCACAACAGAAAAATTTTAAAATGACAGAAAAACATGTATCACTGTGAATACTTAAACTCTTAGTGTTGTACAAGGCAAATAACTTCATTTAGCTTATAAAAGAGGCTTATTAATTGAATCACATATTTTTGTGTCACTTCCTATTAATAAAAGTTACATAAAAACTCTTATTTACTATAGTGTAAAGATGGTGACATAGTTGCGTTTTAAAACAAATATGTATAGAAATAAATATTTTTTTATATATTCAAAATATAACAGGAAAATAAAAGCGATAAAAGTGAATGCAAAAGAAGTAAATTAGTTTGGTGTCTAATAAATGCGCTACTTTCTCCCTGTTCCCATTATCTAAAATCTCTGGAAATATATATAAGACTGTATTATTCGATGTTATCTTCAGGTTACAACAATGTTTGGCCAAATAAAGATAAAGCAAAATAAGGAACTGTTCCGATCACAACTACGTACCCTTAGTTGTGTCACTGCATGAATTCCGTTTAAAACAAAAAGCAACGCGTAATACAATGTGTAATAGGCGTGATAAGAATATCTGGTAATATATGGTATAATAATAATTAATTTAAATATTTTTTTAAACTCAAAAGGAATGAAATCAGCAACAATTGCCACAAAAAAATAAAAACACAGTGAGAGTAGAAAAAAGATCGGAAATATCGGAGCCAAAATAACAGGTATACGTAGACTGAGCGAAAGGCTAATAAAAGAATGAAGGTTAATGCGTTAGAAACAGATGATATAATGACGATATTAGGTCTTGTCAATTCAAATATATTTGTGTATGTACATGTATCAATTTGGTAAATATTTTGCTTACAATTTTGAAGTGTGCCCGCGACTTTATTTATGTGTGGAAATATAGAAAATATTACGAAGTTAACTGCGATATTAATAAACGTAAATTTATTTATTAAAATAATTATAAAATGAATATATTTTCTAGGTTACTTATTAAAAAAATAATGGGACGGAATCTGGCTTCCTCCTTTGCAATAAATTTATTGCCCCTAAACTAGAAGGGTTTAAATTTCACTACGAATTTAGAAGTCAAAATAATAATTTAATACATTCATTCATTAATCATTAATTCACTTACTAAACTTATAAATATACATACCATAGGGAAGATACCCGGTTTAGTACCAGGAATAATTTTACCATTTTTTTGATATCACGTGAAAGTATATACTTTAAAAACGATACATTTGAAGAAAAAAATTTGCAGCTGACCATTATATGTAATAAAAAAAATCAATCAATGTAATAAAAAAATAAAATACAATGCGTGACAGTCGGGGATGAACTGACGGAATTACGGTGACGAATTTTTAAAGATTCCGTTTTTTCCACTACGGAACTCTGAAAACCGGGGATATACCTGACGGAGGCTACATTTACCGAAAATGATCAACAGATTTAATTAAACTTTTGTATTTCAACTAATTGTAATTTTGATACCGACTGCCTTTTAAATATAGTTGGTTTGAAAATTAAAATTATCTTCAAAGCAAACTTTTAATACCTTACAGTTAGTTGTTTGACAGTGTGGTCGTTGATTTCACATTAATGCTGAAATATAACATTTAGCTCTAATTATTGACATATCATCATATTAATGAAGATATAATTAGAAATGTGAACAAATAAAATGCGTTAATATATTTCTCTTTGGAGGCCTCGCAGAAAGATTCGCAATTATAGCGAGCCGCCACTATTTACTGGTAACATTGAAAGGAAATCATCACTTTATTTTTAATCGTTTTAAACATACACACATAGATAAACGTATATTTGGTTAAATATTCTTATTACGTCTTATTTTACTTGGCGAAGAATACAGCGTGTCTGTTTCAAATTATTTGTGTAAAATATATTATTTTAGGCTTAGTAATATTTACGATAACATTTCTTAGATTAAATATTAATGATATACGTTTATAATGTACCGCATTTATAATAAATATGGATTAGGCATAAATAACTTTTTTCGATTTGCATGCAATTTTGGAAAATTTCAAGGTTATTTTTTTTAAATACCTTTTAATGATAGATAATTTTGTTGTAAATTAAAACTTTATAATCATAAGTATTCTCGTTAGTAATAACACAAATGATTGAGTATATTCGTGAAAATAGTAGCAAAAAAATTAAATTTATGATCCCAGTTAAAAACCTACCAAAATGTGGGGGACCAAATGCCAAAATAATTCTCTTTAGTCCGTCGGCTTATGAACTCGTTAATATCGATCGTTAAAATTATTAGAGATATAAAAATTACTGACACGTTACTCTCATCTTAATGCAATTTTCCATTTAAAAAAAATTAATAACGATGTTTTAATCCGTTATTTTAAGTACAATTGATTTAAAATTCACCTAATAATGTATTCCGATGATGGTTCCAGGTATCCTTCAATAGGTATGATGAAAAATTAATCTCATAAGATCGTTGCGATTTACTGTCCTCATGAACAAATATTCCTGGTCCAAATTAGATATGTTTAATAAAATTATTACGTAAAACGTTAAAGAAAAAATCGTAGATATGCATTACCTATGTTTTTCTAAGAGTAAGAAAAACGTCTACACGTGTTAGAAATTGAGAATGCGGACCACTTTTTTAATTTTAAAAAGGAAAAAAAAGTAAATGGGTTTTATGGAGCGGATTGTAGGAAAAATAATATTGAGTAATTTCTCAAAGCATAGTTTCTCGAAGTATTTAGTTTTTATAATATATTATATAACCGTTTTTCAATTTACGTATAATATAATTTTACGTTCACTCTACATAAATTCCACATTTTTATAAAGTCGAGTACGAGTACACGCACGCACACAAACGAATATTTCTCCGAACGCGCGTATGTGGAACACAAGGCACAAACATATATTATATTCAAAGAAAAATTATTTTCATTTTCATGCCGAGTCGTAGGTGCAGAGGTTTATCTCGACATTTATGTCTATACGTATGTCACGAAGCGTTAAAAGAAAGAGAAATATGTACATTCCCAAGAAAGGGCTTTTACATTGTCCTTACGTTGGTTACGCGTGCGGTTGTGTTTATACGACCTTAGGCAGCGTATTTTAGGGGCTAGGACGAATCTTGTTTCGTATTTTAGATGTTGAGTGTGATTAATTAACTTGTGAGATATGTAATATTATGTCCTTGCTTGCATATATCATAAGTAATCATTTATCAACAGTAACAAGTAACAATACTTCCTGATGACGATATTTGCGAAGATATATGTCCAGATTATTCACGACTAAATTTTGTGAAAATTAAATGGCGTAAAAGTTTAACATAAATTATTACAGCTTAATAAAAATGATTATCACTAAATTATATTACATACATTTTCCTTAAATTTCCCACATACGGCAGAGATGGAAAATTTTTGTTATATAAGACTGTTATTTGTTCTTACCCATCCAAATCTGGTGTTCCATATAAACGCGCTCTTAAAAGATTTCAATTAGTGGCACAAAACCTGAATGCTGCAAAGCTACTCAGACAAAAAAAAAAAGAACAAAGAGGAGAGTTCAAAATATATTTCATGAAAGAGTAAGGAATTGTATAGATTTACAACAAAACGCGACAGAACAATTTTGTACATACTTGAATTACTTATTTAAACCAAACTTATAATTCTAGACTAAATTAAAGTTTTATTGAGCCGATTAACTTCGAATTCAACACATATATTCAACAAATACTTACGTCCCACAATACAATATATTTTATACTACTGACCCCTACGCATTTTTTTGCTTAAATATCAATTATTATACTTCAAAAAGATTATAATTTATGTCAATAATATTTAAGGGAAGTCGTTTGTACTGGTAAATTTATAGACGCATCTAATAAAATTTATGAATTTTAAGAGTAATTTTTATACATTGGGTAAGGAATGATGACTAATGTATTAAGCGAATACTAGTGTAATTAAAAGTAACTATACCGAAGCAAACTTTGCATATAAAAATTTAATCTTACTACGGCGGAATATAAATGTTCATTATAATTAAAAAAACGTGGTGAAATTCTACAAGAATAGCTTTTTAAGAATGACAATTAAATAACAAATAATGTAAATATTACCTATTCCTCTTGTTGTTTTGTCATCGTCACCCTCAATTCAAATTATGTTATATCAGGACTAATGTCTTTCATTTAGAACCACTAAAAATTTAAAAAAAAATTAAAACTGATTTATATATTTTTGTAATTAAATTTACTAGTATTACGTAATGAAAATATTGCTATCCAGAAATTGCTAAAATTTGTAAAAGTTCAAAATTTATTAGCTCTTGTCCTTACGCATCAACTGTTCCATAATTTATGTTTTATAAGACTTTAATATACGCTGCGAAGCCTCGGAGCTGCAAAACATGCTCAGAAAAAGTGTGAAACGAACCAGATAATTCAATATATATTTCATGAAGATAAGTAACTATATAGACTATACATAGAGATGCTGTAAAACTGTGATTTATTTGCTTGAAATGTTTATTTAAACAAAACTCAGATACCTTTTTTCTCAATGTAACTTAATCAGTGAACCAACCGTATTCGAATTCGGTCCATATATTCAATAAATATTGCTATATTATTTGACGCACCCCGATCTGGTAAATTATGTTTCCATTTGAATAACAAAAGTCAAATTTCGATGCAAAAAAATAAATTATTAAAGTGAAAACTCTTCATTCCCTTTATATTTTCTTCGACTGGTTCGCGGCAATTAAACTGAAACTGTGTTCTCGTGTTTATGTAGAAGTATTAAGTAAAATATTATTTTCTTCATGTCACTGCCGTTTCTTCAAATAATGATCATTTTCTTTAGCTTTAGAGAGAAGTAAATATGTATTTATTTTAATTCCTGCTCGTTACTTTGCATAAATGTAAACATTGAAATATTTTTTAAATGAAATGAAAGTAAGCAATAAAGTATCACAGAACAAGTAGATGAGTTTATATATTTAGGACGTTCATTGTCATAGCAGGGGAAGATACAAAACGTTGAAGGCGGTGACGTGAATGGCGCTGTTATGAATGTAGGAAAGAAAAAATATAACAAAAGCAGTTGGAGTAACTATAGGAAATATTGTATAAGGGTTGAAAAAAATTCGGAATTGAATTTCAAGTAATGTCAAATGGCCAACCTAATGAGTGTCGGAATACAAATAAAGTGCTCCGTAGTTGTTTGCATCGATTACAATTTTTGACACAAATAAAATTAAATTACCTCAATATTGAATAAGTGAACCGGATACACAGGTGAATCTTTAATAAAATACCAGTATTTGGAATTTTAATGGAAGCCGAGTTCTATGCCGTATTAATTTGCTTTGCCGGCAAAAAAAATCGATACGAAATGGATACCTAATTTTAATATGGCAGCTTTTCATATTTGATTCCAAGTCTTGACATCATAGGACGGCACATAATACGCTCAAATACTTTTTAGTCAAAAACGTGTGAGACATTTAAATGTTAAAGAAATTTTGAATTTGCTGAGGAATTAAATATGTGCTATTTAATTTTTTGACGGTCTTAATTCAGTTTCGTTATCTGTGGATGCCGGCACTGTTTATTTATCATTGCTTTCCATCCAATATGTTTAAAATAGTGCAGAAGAAAATTGTGAATGTATCCGACTAGCGCCTGACTTTGGTTTTCTGCAATAATTTCTTTTAAATAGTTGAAGGACTTTAAATAGTTTAAAAAACACATTCAGCTATATTTAGAACGGCTAACAACTATTGAAACTATAAAAGCAGAAGTACTAGCATTACTTGACCATACTGCATACCCCACTGCAAATGAGAAACTCTTTGGCTGAAATAAGCCTATGGTTCAGAAATCTCAGTGAGTAAGTGAAATGTTTCCATAATCTTTCACAAGTTTCCCATACGTTCAAAATATCACGTCATAGATGACTTTTGCCAAACCACGGATGTCTCTACACAAATAAGGATATTTACTTCCACACATACACACACACATACACACACGCACGCACGCACGCACGCACACACACACATACACACATATATATATATACATGAAAGCTTAGGCAGAAAGTGTAAGAGACTACCCAGGATGTTTGTACAGGTAACGTCTAAAATAATCAGTTTTTTCATAGAGACGATAGGTTAGGTTAGCTAGATTATTTTAGATCAAGCATATTATGTTAGATAATATTACGTTCAGGTAGATTGGGCTACCTGGTTGGGTTACTCGGCTGAGCTGCTGGGCTAGAATGTTAGATTGGGTTGATAGGTCGGACTGGTAGTTTGTTAAGCGAGGTTCTTAGGTTGACCTGCTAAGCTGGGTTGCTAGATTGACCTGTTGGTTTGGGAAGCTACGTTGGGCTACTAAACTGTTAGGCTATGCTGTCAAGCTGGGCTACCAGGTTGTGCTGCGAAACTAGTCTGATAGCATGAGCTGTTAAATCGGGGCGGTAGGCTGGGCTGTCAACTTTAAATGCTAGGCTGGGCTGCTAGACCATCCTGCTTGGCTAGTCTACTAGGCCGACCTGTCAGGCAGCGCTACTGGGATCGGTGGGATTATTAATTTGAGCTATTGGGATGAAATATTAAGTTGGGTTGGTAGGCTAGATTAATACGCTGGGTTAGTAGATTGGTTTCCTAAGCTGGTTTATTAGGTTCGGCTGTTAGGCTAGGCTAGTAGGCTCGGTGGGTCGAATAAGATGCTAAGCTGTTCTGCTGGGCTGATTTACTAGGCTGGGCTTATAACCTGTTAGGCTGGGCTGATATGCTGGGTTATTAGGCTGTGCTGCCAGGCTTGACTGCTAGTTTGGTAAATTAGCTGCCAGAAAGTATCACTAATCTCATAGAGAGCAGCTTTGATATTGAGTTGTCTAATGGCTTCTCCATCCGCCAAATAGTGAATTCCATTAATAAAGACACTTAACCAACACCAGAACCGATTTTTATCTTCAACACGGACAAAGACAAGCCGAGATCTAGCAGATATATACTGAATACACTACAAAAGTAAATCCAAATCAGGTCCTTGGGGATTAGGATCAATAGGGCGGTACCTACATGCAACGGAGGTGTAGTTATTAAGACGCGTAGATACTGAAGGTTGAGAAAAAGGAGGAAAAGCATCCCTTTCATCATCATCTATGATGTGCCGAAGAAGCTTACTAATGCGGAGTTCCTTCATTCGTTGAAGGAAACTGAACTCAGTAACTCCCCAAAGTGGAGCAGAACACACTAAAAGCTTGAACATTCAGGGCCGACAAAAGGATCTTTGTTATTGAGTTCTCTACTGAAGGTGAACCGCGTGTTTCAGTGGATTTTCTATTCAATTGTCGATTTTATTTATGTAACCAGGTGCTTCCGGTACCACCTGTACGGTCACGTGGCTATGCACTGTAAGGACGAGTTCTACTGTAACAGGTGCACCGAGAAGTATGACTGAAAATATAGCCCTGGTCTTCTGATATTGGTACAAGCGTCATCCATACACACTTCAAAAAATATGCGAGTCATCACGTCGGTACTAATTCCTGCCCGGTATTTAGGGCAGCACTAGAGGGAATGGCAAAATAGATAATTAGATTGTATTCAACTTAATGCAGATCTATACTCAATGGTTATTGTCGAGCTCTTGGCGACTCTTAAAGCATGTACATTTCGTATCACGTTTGGGCAAGCACAGCATGCTTCCAGTGTGAGTAGCCTGGGACTCTAACTCTTCCTTGCCCAAAAGAGGCATAACCTCAAGGCTGCAATCGTCCTTGACCTGAAAAGGATGAGCGTCCTGTTCCTGGAACACATATCCGCAAAGCATTGTGTAGAGGCACAGATATTACTCGACCCCTTATAGCTTGTGGCGATTAGTATTTATTTCCAGTACGCCACATTATTCACAGTATTGCCACAGAAATACTTTGTTAGCATCTAAATATTGTTTTACAGTATTTAAACAGCGTTGTTACGACGCGCGCCGCTGTTTGGAGTGAGTAAAGCTTACAGAACTTGCTCAGTGACTACGTTGTCGTGAAATGCGCGGTGAATTTTGTTTTGGCACGTGACAAGGGTTTTGATGAGGCTTCGTCGCACTATGAATTTTTGTGAGAAAAATCGCTAATTGATTGAAAAAAACGTATTTTAGAGATCGTCTGTGCTCATTGATAGTCTAAGTGTATTTTCCTCAACTCTAAGGGGGAAGCAACTAGGTTTTTATTCACCGATGTATCCAAGTGGTTAAGTAAGAAATGCCTCATCATTATTACACTTCAAAGTTTTTACGGGTTATGGCACACTCTATATCATAACCTTATTTAGATTTGACCTACAAAATAGGGGGCATGTTCCTGTGGTTTTGAAATGCAGGATATGAATAATATACTATTCCACTGTAGTGAGCACGATAATATCCATAGGGTTTCGTTGTAGAGCATCGTCAAAATATTAGAGTAGCATCACTCTGAACTTTATAATGTGTAAACTTTAGTTGGTTGGTTTGCTTGGTTGGCTGACTTGGTTGAGAATAGATTGAGCTTTGTGCTATGTAGAGCGTTTATGAAATGCGTTCTCGCAAAAATGAAGGTACTTAATGACTCATTGCGTAGGGATGCTCTTAGGAACTAGGCTGGAATACCAGGCTAAGCTACTAAGCTGGGCTACAAGCCTCGGATACGCGGCAAGGCTGTCACACTGGGCTGCCACTCCGGGTTGCCAGGCTGAGCTACCGGGTTAGGTTTGCTAGCTGGGCTATCAGATTAGGCAGCCAGGCAGGGTTTGCAGGCTGAGCTGCTGGACTGCGATGCTAAGCTAGACTGGTGACATGAGCTGTTAAGAATGACTGCTAAGCCGATCTAATAGGCTGAGTTACTGACTTGGAGAGTAGGCTATGCTGCTGAGCTGAGTAGCTAGGCTATGCCAGTCTTATCGTCGAAACTAGGTTGCCAGTTGGACTACTAGGCTGAGCTGCTGGGCTGAGCTACCACGCTAGGTTTCAAGCTTGGACTTACAAGCTAGGTTGTGGCGCTGGGCTGCCACGCCGAACTGCCAGGTGGGGTTGCTAGGTTGCGTTTTCAGGTTGTATTGCCAAGTTTTGTAGCCAGATTAGGCTGCTATTCTGATCTACTAAGTGCACGCATGCACGAAATATAATAAATTTATTTCAGGAAACATTCACATCAGGAATCAGAAGCACAAAATTTCTCGTAATGCCCTTGTGAATTGGCCTCCACGATCGTGTGATACCACACCTACGGATTATTTTCTATAGAGATATGGGAAGTTGCTAGTCTATGCCAATGAACAACAAAGGTTGAACTACTTGGAAGAAAAGATTCGCTGCGTTATCGCTCATATACGACACTAACTACTCGAAAAAGTGGTTAAGAATTGGACTTCCAGATTGCGCTTTATTCGAGCCAGCTGCGGTACTCATATGAATATGCTCGAAAATTAACTAAGCGATAAATCAAAGCAATGAACCCATTTTGAATCATCCTATAAAGAAAAAACTTATAACATAATGAATATATGATGGAATCTAAAAGTAACATGATTGTTTGTGTTTAACCATTAAGGAGAAAAATGACATTAAAAAAAGAAGACGGTACACATCAAAACAAAAATCTTATCCGTTGCATATATTTTTCTAACATGAACATTTTTGTATATTGTGGAATACGTAAAGTAGTTTTTTCATTTTACGTGTACTTTGTCTTCAAAATCCTCTGTTAATAGTACTTCGTCTTGCGTTTATTTGAAAAGGAACAAATAATACAATAGCTTAGAAACGATAGATGAAATAAAATAAAAACTAAGGCCATAAATATGCTCACCAAAATAAAAGATGCTTCCCAGTATCGGTGATTGTGTATTTCTTTTACTACCTTC
The DNA here is from genome assembly GCA_039881145.1 of Druceiella hillmani. Classification (NCBI taxonomy): domain Eukaryota; kingdom Metazoa; phylum Arthropoda; class Insecta; order Lepidoptera; family Hepialidae; genus Druceiella; species Druceiella hillmani. Next base: position 28,312,647 of record JAYKKI010000028.1, on the reverse strand, counting down.
ATTTGACGGCGGTCCTAGTATTAGAGGAAATTGTGCACTATAAACGTGTCACTGAAGAAAGTTGTGATATTTTATGGTGAAAGACAAAGTTACTAGTAATTTAATAAAGAAGTAGTTTAATAAAGAAATTTTACGAAGGGTACTCTTGGTTCTAGAATTCCGCTTAGAACGAAAATTGAACAACGCAACATGCAACATATGCACAATCATTAGTGAAAACGTAGCACTTCTCGAAGATATTTATTCCAAATATTCAAAAAATGCAATTTTTATTTGTTCCACAATAATCTAGGCCGATCTCCTACATTAAATAAAAATAAATAAGAACTGAACTAAACAGATCACCGGCATTATATATTTGAGTTTTTTTCATGTGTCCTTGCAGCAATACGAAAACAATTTCTGCTCTGAAGAAGAAGCGGAAATATTCTGTTTGGGTATGACGTAAGCTATCAACAACGAAATGAGGTGGCAGGTTTAATAATTGCCAATCTAACATAATACTAATAATTAATTGTTATTTATTGATACATTATTTTATACTACAAATATATATATATATATATATATATATATATATATATATATATATATATATAACATATATCAATATTAAAACTATCATTTAATGCTCGCATTAAAATTTTTCACCTTGCTTAACCCAATCGATCTAACTGTACATCATTCTTGTTCGCACCTTCTATCATCGCTGACACTTTGATATCTGCCGGTACTTCTAAAATTATACCAGCGTGCAACCTTACATTTATTGTTTCTCTAGAACCTAATTTAAAGTTTCAGTTTTGTAAGTAAATAATACAATACAAGCGGGAACGAAATAATTCAAAACTCCATTTTCGCTAAAAATAAATGATCCGTTGCCAACACAAAAAAAAATTGGAAAAATGGACACTGTTGTGCGTTGTATTGCAATTAAATAACGATATAAATAATAAATAAAATAAATATAGTGTTTATAAAATTTATTTTTATTATACTTTTTTCTTTTTATTGATACTCTTTTGTACGTCAAAAGTAAGGTCAAAAAAAATATTACCTTTCTTTACAATAAAGTAGAAAGAATGTCGTTACCTTTTGATATACCGTTTCAATATACAACATGAGAAACTAATTTTCGTTGACTTGGAAAAGAATTAAGCATCACAAAAAAGCAAAATATTCAAAGAAAAAAGAAGCCCCACAAATGTATGGATTGGGTCCTGGACTAGCTCCGTTCTTATTGCCCAGAACCGTGAAAATAGGTAACTATTTCACGTAAATAGGTATCTTACTGTTTTTTTTGCGTATGTTGTTTATTCATTTACAACCATTTTTAAAAGCTACTGAAAATATATTAAACAAAATTTACTAATGACGGTCTTACTGTCATAAAGGAAATCTTTTATAGCCACTTACTACGTAAGAAGGGTAAAACAATATTCTCTAATTAGGTAGACGATTCACAGAAAAAGTTAAAGTGGATTTAATAGACTTTGTTTCTGCAGACGTGTAAATGTGAATTAATAAATTAATATTAATTTATTTTCCGTAAATCCCCTCTACATGTTAATGAATTATGGCTAAACTGGTATCCTGCCATTTCTCTATATCCATATAAGTTGTACGCTACGAAATTATTAAATATGAAACATAAATTTGAAAGTGGTTTCAGGAACTCTGTCATCATTTACAGGTTACATCGGAAGGAACTCTCTTTTGCATAATCATTATCTCATGTAAGTACAAACGTATAGGAATGTAAATTTGGTTACATATTTTACTATGTCATATTTTACGTCGAGAAGAGTATAGAGTAACTCCCTTCTTTGATTCATATGAAAAATACAATATTTTATTTTATAGTGGCATGATAACATTTCTGTGGATTTACATTTTTAACGCACCGCATCTGCGATAAATGTGGATTGGAAATAATTTTTTATGTTTTAAATAACTTATTATATTTTTGTGTAAGCATATCAAGAATGTCTTCCAATTTTAGAGTAGTTTATTAACAAATGAATGAGTTACCCTGCAAAAATAGAGGCAAAAGTAGTCCAATTAGTTTGTTAATGTATTAAAAATATTCTAATTAGTTTATCTACTTTTAAAGTATCAAAATTCGTTACTATTTGGTATATTGAAAATGTTAAAGAGACCTGGAATCTTTATGTTTTCACGAATATTGAAGCTGTTGGCCACATAATACTTTTACACTCACAAATATATCAACATCATACTCAGTTTTCTTTGTAGAGTTACTTTGAATACCAACAAATTAAGCGATGAAATTTCAGAATTTATATTATGTTCATATAGTTTTAAACTCATTTACTGGTATGCTCCAAAAGTTATGTTAAAAAATAAAACTTATTTAATCATAGTAGTAGACTTCCCAACAAATATTTATGAACGAAAATAAAATGTTTTGATTAAACTTTTACGAAGAAAATATATTATTATACTCCAAGATAAATTATTTTCAATTTTATGCTTAATGGTAAGTGCGGGGGTTCATCTCGAGATTTATTTCTACATGTACGTCACCGAGCTTTGAAAGAAAAAAATTAAATTTGCACTCATAAAAAGGGCTTTTAAATTGTATTTATATTGGCTACGCATTCGAATTTTTTACACGGCTTTGAGTGTTGTGGTCAAAATTAGGTCAATAAAACATATTAAATACATTAAAAAATTAAATTAATTTCCCATTTTCTTGTAATATCTCGTAGCCAAAGTAATGACTTTTCCACAAATATATTTAAATCAGAATCGTTATAAAGAAAAAGTAATGTTTGCAAAAGTAAAGTAATTATATAATGTTTTAGTAACATTGCCTCAAAATTTCGTTTCGAAATTTGTAAAACTTGCGAAAGTTATGAGCTTTCAAAATTTTAATTAGATCTGGTTATTCTTGAGCCTACAAAATTCGCTCGAAAAAGCCATAGGATTAGGATAAATTTTTCTGAAGAAAAATAATTAATTACACTAACGAAATATCGATAAGAGAACGAATGGTTGAAATACTTATACAAATCAAACTTAAAACCTTAAAGGCTATTTCCTAATTTTTAAAAACAAAAGCCTTCAAAACTTTTACTGATCCTGTAAATTCAGCCCATATTATTTTACTATTTCCTGAAATAGGATACTAGTAAATTAAATATGTGTTCCATTTCTATGCCAAAATATTATATTTCGGAGGCAAAAAAATAAACATGAAAACTCCCCACTTCTCCAAAGAACTTTTTCGACGCTGTTTCGTAGTGCTTAAACAAAAACTGCATAAATACTTATGTATATATTAACGAACAATATTTTTTTTCTTTAGATTACTGTACCTTCTTCAAAAATTATAAATATAAAAACCGAAATATGGTTAAATATGAAACAGGATTAGGCCTTATAAAAGAATGATAAGAGTTTGATATTTAAAAATGTTATTTTTAGTAAACAGAAGATGTAAAACGACGGAGAGAAGACTCAAGAAGCGACGAGAATGGGGCTCTTATGAATATAGTAAAGAACAAAAATATACACACAATTATGAAAAGTACCAAAATACATTTGGAGAAGTGAGTCTTGAGTAATAAGAAAAAAGTAGAAATAAATTGAATTGAAAGAAAGCAGATTATTACATAAAACGTGGAAAAAAAGAAAATCAGATCATTGCATTAAAAATACAAGAAAATAAGCATCGGAAAAATATTAGTTAATTTAAAATATTAAAATTTAACGAGAATGGAACACTGAACAAAATATAATTGCGAAGGTAATGAAGGAGATAGTGAATTTCTTCGTTTATGCGGGGCGTATGAACAGGAAAAGAATGATGGAGATGGTGCAAATGTGCAGATAGATAAAGCTATAACACTGTCATTTTCAGGTTACATTCACGACAATTTTTAACATCGGCTTAATAATTCCACAGTTTGAAATGATCATACAGAAATTATTAAAATATTTTATTTACCCCATGATTTCAGGAATAAGGTTATTTTCAAATCATAGGAAAAAAATGAAATTCTCAATAATTGTGACAGTATGTATTTTATAGACTTTCATCTATCCTGAGAAAAAGTATATTATTGCGAATTGCCAATACATGTATAATAACTACAGAATGATATACATATATATATATATATATATATATATATATATATATATATATATATATATAAATATAAAAACTTCTCGATATATCTCTTTTTCAAATTTATTAAGGACCGAAAAGATATATATTTCTTGGAGAACTGACTGGAGAAGGCTACATATAATTGGCCATAAGAAAAACAGGGTTGAAATACTCGTAAATTGACGCCAGCAGTCTATAAAGTTGGCCTTATGTCTACTTATGGTTATAACATAGTTGTGTAATAGATTATATAGGATATTTATCTCTTTCTTACATTTTAGGTATAAACTATGGGTGGTAAGTAATTTTTTCGTGTTTTATCGTTACATCTCACAATTAATTGAAATAAATAAGACTTATATTAAAACTTAAAAAGACAGGTTTCTTATATATTTCGCTGCCGTGAGTGTCGATAAAAAGAAAGTAATCCATTACTCTTGGGTACCCTAATTTACACAATAAAATCACGTTATTATTTTGTGTTAACTTCAATAGCACATAATATCAATAAATAAAAGATATACGACCGAAACGGGGGACGAACCTAAAGTATTTAGATGATACTAGTAGCAAGAAATTACATTTAGGGTAGAGTGTAAATTAAACCGAGTACGAAAAAAAATATTGTATGATTAACAATACTTTACATATTGAGCTTTACCTACGGGACTGAGATTTTACAAAAGCGGTGTAAACAGTCTGGGATGAGATCACTTCTCACAAGGGAGGGTAGTGATGAATGAGAGAGGGAGAGAATAAAGGTGTGCGCAAATGTTGTGTCTCGAGCAAATGATATCCGATTTTTTAACGGAACGCAGCCATAAATCCTACTCAATCTTGGTTATGTACGTATCATTATCTTATATATTTATATATAGTTTTTTTTTAAATGAGACGTAATATATGTTTTATAGAAAGTGTCGGTGGTACGATGATTACCTATTTTTTATTTTTAAGATTTCATTGAATAATTTACTTGCTATTCTAAAGAACACTCATTATTTCAGTTAGTTTTTTTATTTAATATGGCATTAAGTAGCTGAGTTGAAAGTATTTCGAATATTTTTTTTAAATATTAATTAATTTACCATGACGGAAGTACGATAAAACGGCTGACGTCAAAATCGATGAAAGTAGACGGAAGGTTATATGGAACACGGATCAATTGAGTGCACGCTCAGTTGATCTGAATCGCATTATATTATTATGTGCTTCGGTGTTCAGTTATATTTCATATACAGTTTATGCATTAGTAAAAACATAATATTTCAATTAAAAATATACTCATATCTGGAATGTTTCACTCTCCATGCATTTCATTGCAAAATTGCTTTAGCCACTCGTGAGATATCAGGGTGTAGTATTGGAATACCACAAAGTTTATTTTGAAAATATTTCGACTTAAGAGCATTTATAATTCAGCCATTTCAACATATATATTTTCCTTTCAATTTTCAATAAATCTGTGTAATTTGCAAGTATAATATGTCTACGAAAGCATCATTATCACGTAGTGAGGAAGTACATACTTGTATTATTATCTATGATAATGGAATTTATTGTATAACAATGTCATGACCATAAATACATGAAATGTGGTAAAGCATGGAATAGAATAACATAAGTTTGGTATTTAGAAATTTTAGTGTTGGTGATCGGAGAGAGGTAAAACGACGAAGAATACATGTTTTTACCAGTCTGTATTTATAGAGTATAATTTGGCTAATATATTATACTGAATGGCTTACAAAAGTTGTGTGCAGAAATTTGAAATATTTATCAGTTATGAGTATTTGGATGTCACTATATTAATAAAGTAACAGTCCATTTGTCTGTTCACCTATCCACGATATTTGTATGTCAACATTTTCTGAACCGATATCGGTGAATTCAAAAATATATGTGTAATTTAATTTTTGCATGTAAAAAAATTCGAAAATCTTTTAAAATATTTTGAAACTATCACATATTTTTTTAAGGTATTCCAACATATGAATTAAAGATTCCACATCAAATATTTATACACACACACAACATTATGGATCGTTGATTAATAAGGACCTAAAGTTCTATAATGTTTGTCTAAAAATGTTTCCCATTATTTTATAGAAATATAATTAAATATATTTGGCGTTAATTTTGTACAAATTCATTATTCACAATTAAATAAAACTACGTGATGTAGTATTATTTCTACTTTCTTTAAGTTAGTAAAGATTCAAATTATCTTTGCTAATAGCCCACCTGAAGATGTTGTAATACAACGAAACCTAGATTGTGGTAAAGAACTTCAAGAAAGTAGAAGTAATACTACATCACGCAGTTACACCACATAGTTAGAAAATAAATTTTAATTTAAACGTAAATACTGTAATATATTATATAAAGTATATCGAGGCTAATGTTGTCTACATTTATTAAAAGTATTTTTCATCTGCGTGTACATGATATTGTTTTATATTATAACTTCCTTTTTTGAAGTGAAAACTTCTTTAGCATCGTTGTGATTTGAAAGTCGATGAAACGAAAAAAGCGACAGTAAAAAGAGACAGACACATAAATTCATAAGATTTAATGTGGGAGAAAAAGAGATAGGAAGCATTATACAGTGTTTCTTATGTTCGTGATTCTCTTTGTGTTCTGCTTCGTACACCCTCCACTCGTGTTTACCAAGACATAGCGAGAGTTTGCTTGGGTCTCGGCATTATACCTGTGTTAATACGTGTTTATGCGGTCTCAGCGTTGTACGTTTGTTAATACATGTTCATGCGCGCATGCGTAGTACAAAGCTTGAGAAAAGGCATCATACAACCGTGGTGTTTTGTATATATATATTATACGTATTATACGTTTGTAGAATTTTTTCATAATTTCTATAATAAATTTCTTCATCATTTTTATAATAAAATTCTTCAAACATGCCGAAAACGAATGCAGAATATTGTCGCGATTATCAAAAATAGAGAAAACTAAATTAAAAAAACAGCAAAAAGTTCAAAGGAACGTGTTCGTGAATTTCGTGCACGCCGAAAAGCGTCATTGAATGTGGAAAATGAAAGTTCTATTACGCATAATGATGATTTTACTGTTCAAAATAGTGAAAGTGATCATAGTAAGTACTCAAATATTTTTATCACTATAATCATAACTAAAACCTACAATTATCCTCTTCCCGAAATTTTACATTCGTCTCATTATCTTGAAGCCAAAATTTTTAAAGGTTTCACTTCTACCACGTGCACACATGATTTTTTTTTTTCATATCATAATTGGATATCTCTACCATAATTGGATAAAGCAAATTATTAATTGCAATAAATATTTCCGATTGTTTAAATATTTATACTAGGTGGAGAAACAATCATTGAATTATCCTTTTGAATGGCGAGCCTTACAGAAAAAATATCGTATATCATGGTAATGAAAAAAAACGAAAAGGTGATTAAATGAAAATCATTTTTATGATACCGTGTAGTATTTTAATACTCCCTCATTTATTACAAAAATAAACAAATTCTATAATGAACATAAAAAAATTCCTTAGAGTTTTTGTAACAATATAAATGATTGATTTTTTATTTGTTTTCAAGTGCCGAATTATTAAATTAACCAATGCTTTTGTTGGAAAATGCAGGTTAAAATTAAAATTTTTTTTAAAGAAAACGTTTTAATAGGAACATGTAAAAATTTAAAAATGATTAAAAGGAACGTATTAATGATTATTTAATATTTTCATACTTATTTTACCAATGAAAATAAAACAAATCATTTTTTATTAAAATATTGTCCATTTTATTTTCCGTTAGTTGCTAAAAATAAAATGGAAAATATATTTTTTTTTTTTCGGACCAACCGAAAAAGGGAGATGGGCCAAGTTGTGACTAAAAGACTGACAAAATTTTACCTTTTTCGAGATATACACTTTTTTAAAATTTATGAAAATCACTGTGTCGATGTATTCGGTGCCACCGGCTACGAATAAAGTCTGATTGTTAATTTGTATTTTTGCGATTAAGTATATTTAAGCAACAATACTTTTGAATGAATTTAGATATTTTATGACAAATAATACGGTTCTTCAAGAAAAAAATCAAAAACGTACATTTCAGGAACGTATCATTTTTATAATCCAACTTTGACTGTTTGTGCTGAAAAGAAATGTACTACATAGAATTGGCAAACCATTAGAAAAATTGGCTCATGTAATACAATTATAGTGATCAGAGTGTTATCGCTTTCAACTATAAAAAAAGATATTCATACCCAACCACAGAAGACACCCATTATGAGGTAATTACATTGTGTTTTAATTTTCTTTTAATTTTTTTGTGATAACTGTTAAATACTTCTTAAAAACAATAAGAGTAATTTAAGGTTAAAAAAAATTTGACAATTTCTTCACAAAAAGTATGTTTTTATATTTCATTATAACAAATCTTCAAATTACCTGCAATTGGTTTTAAGACACTTGCGACACCGAAGCAGTAGAAATAGTTGAAGGTTAAAACAATTTTAATTATGGTTAAAAACATATAAACGCAACTTCATTTCGAGGGCAGAAACTTAGCAAAAGTTGCTGCACTTTTTATCATATTTTTTATAAATATTGTCTCATCAAAAGCAAATACGAGTACGAGTACTAGAAAGACATATAGGTGTTATTCCTACATGTGTAGTTTAAAAAAAATTAGATTTTTGTGCTTTTTTGAAAAAACCAATTCAACATTTTTTTTAATTTATAAATCGTTTAGATCAAAATTTTGTTATGCAAAGTCTGTCCTACAATTGTTTTTTGACTTTACCTTGATGATTCATAAACAATGTTACAATTTTCGCAATTAACCTTTTCCTTAAAACTATAAAGCTAATGAAAAGTAGAGGCTGACGAGAAGGACCCGTTCACCAGATTGACGATGTAGGAACGAACCACCGCTGACGAGGAGGTTTGAAAATTAGAGGCTAACGAAGAGGAACCATCCGGTGGCCACCAGGTTCACAAAATCTCAACCTCCTAGATCAGTTCCTTTGGAGTTATGTTAAAGGTATGGGTTACGAGAAAGAAAAAAAGAAACAAAAATTACTTCAGAAATGAAATGCTTCAGCAAATGCGATTAAAAACCGTGCTCTGAGTCTTATACTTAAAAATAAAAATTGTAATATGATTTATGAACCATGGACTTAAGATCCATAAAAATATTTCATGATGAACTTTTTCTCACTAATTTTTGACCTAATCGATTGATAAATTAAAAAAAAATGTCATGCGATCCTCTCAGCATTTTTCGAAAAATTACAAAATTCGAATTTTTTTTAAAATACACATAAACGAATAACACATATGTATCATTAATTTTAGTCATACATATGCTCCTGACGTGACGCCATTTAAAAACATATGATAAAAGGCAGCGACTTTTGCTACGGTACTTTAAATTAAGTTGCTATGAATAATTCTAACTATAATTAGAATTGTTTCTAACCTTAAATTAATCCTATTACTTCGATGTGACATGCGCATTAGAGCTAGTGGCACGTGCATTAGAGCTTTAGATTTGTTATAAGGAAATATAAAAACTTAATAGTTTTAAGAAATTATTAAAATTCGTTTATAGTTTCCACGATAAAAGTTTAAAGGAAAACACATTTACATGAAAATTAAAACAATTACGGCATAATGGAGCCCGTCTGTAGTTAAGTATGAATATCTTTTTTTTTAGTTAAAAGTACAAGATTTTTATCACATAATTTTTTTATAAACATTTTTCAAATAGTTTTCTAGTTTTATGCAGTAAATTTTTTTTCACTACGGATAGTCAAATTTGGGTTACAAAAATTATAAAATCTTAAAACGGGTGTTTTTGAAAATGTTTCTTGCGAGAACCGTAATACTTGTCGTAAATTATTTTAATTTAATCAAAAGCCAAGCAGAAGAGATTAAAAAATAAGAAGCTGACTTAATTTATAGCTTCGACATCCAAAAGATCCACAAAGAGCAGTAATTTTTAAAAATTTTAAGTATCGATATCCCGAAAACTAAGAGATTTTTATTAAGGTTAAATTTTGTCAGTAGCTTAATCATAGCTTGGCCTACTTCCCATTTTCGTTGGTCCACGACTTACGGGACACCGATATGCACACACACGCACACGCACACGCATACGCACACACAAATATATATTTAACAAAATGTTCGAAAGTAGTGTCGGCGAATACTCAATAAAATGCTTATTTTATTTGAACGTCTAATATGATAATATTAATTGGACTATAAAAATATTGCCTCTAACTCCTGTTATCGAAGTTTTGACTTTACATGACCTTACCTAACTAAATTTAACAGCCCTTTTTATTCGTCTCAGAGGAAAACGCCCAAAGCAAACTCGACAGTCTTCGACCCTCATTACCTAAGCAAAACACAAACCGTCCTCAAAATATTAAGAGTTGAATTTACATAATAAATTTAGCATTGAAACAAAAAATTTGCCTTTTTTGTCTCACAACTGTCCGGGGTGTTTTTACTTTGAACTAGGTGAAATAGCATAGCTCAGTTCTCTTTGCATAAAAATGGTTTAATTGCAGTTTACCGCAGAGCAACGGTGGAGGATAAAATCTCGCAATTAAGACAACTGTCATTTGGCGTTAGCGATAACGACGTTACATATTTATTTAGAAAGGAAATATAATGTAGTAACTTGTTCTTGAAAATTTTCTGGAGGAAATTTGATGGAGTTTATTGAAATATAATAAACTTCTAGAATACCCATACTCGTACGACAAGAATGTAATGTGTTATCAAATTGATCCATTTAGGCGAAGATATATTTAATTATTTTTACTAATATCAACATGATTAGGGTATATTATTATGCGTACATAAATTTTCATATGTGTACTTCTTCATAATTCTATGCCTAATATCTTTGCATTGTAGTCTTTGTTGTATAAATTATAACTTTGTTTTCCAATTTATTAACAGTTTACTGTAAATAATTACCGTAGTTACAACGTATATAAAGTCGCATTTTGATAAAACCTGTAGTGAAATATGACGATTCTAATAAATTATCAATTGAACATTAGCATATTTTGAAAAACTTTATAAAACTAAAAATATAGAATTATTCTAAACTTACACAAAAAAGAAGGAAACTCAAAAATTCGGAAAAAATACATGGTGATCATAATCCTTTGCGGACTATATAGCATCGACTGGCATGGAATATACTCAAATCAGCCATAAATAGTATCTCAATAATAATACCTCAGAATGAGTCGAGAATAGAATAAACTAAATGTGAATACACGTCTCGTGTAATCAATTTCAATAATACAAGTGCGCAGAAAATGGGAGAATATTGCACTTGCACTAAATTTTTAATACAATATCTCACCAACCGAAAACAATTGCCTTGAAAAATGAATAGGATTGGAAATTAAAGTCTTTAATTATAAAGATTTTAATTTTTCATTGTTTCTAGTACTATTCTCATAACTTGATTCTTTTATGATTTTATCAATATTTCATATCTTCTTTTAGAGTTTTTTTTATCTGTATTCAAGGGTAGATACTTGCATTATGATACTTCCTTTTATTATGTCAATTTTATTAGAAAGAGTGGCATCAGATGACCTTCTTTCGTTTTGGATTAATTCGCTTTAATTCAGATTAAAATATAAAAATATATTTTGCTGTTATATGATTTTCTATATTTTTGCAATCTGTATCCTTAATAGTCTCTAATATGTATCTAATATGTGTATGTTAATGAATATTTAGTTTTGTTTTTGAATATGTATTCATTGTAGATGCCGCTGTTTTCGAGCGAATATTAATTAGTTTGAACTAAAATAAATGGAAGATTGAATCAGAATGACGCGACAGAACTGAAAAGAAATACTATGATAGCTCTACAATAGTGATAAAAAATTTCACGTGAGAGAATAAGGCAATCGATAAAAATATTATTTCAATGGATTTATTTAGGTAGTTAGACGTTCAGATTCCCAGTTCATGTTGTTATTTACAAAAGTCATGTAAAAATTGCTGCCAGTTTCAATAAAATATCTAAGCTTACCTTTAACTCAAAACGATACCTAATAAATTATAAGCAGAAGTACAGGTATTTAAAACAAATTTAACCAGTTTACATATATCATTAAGTAAACACATGCTTGTATGGATTATTAACTTGAAGCTCAGATTACGTACCGACGTCACTATTATAATAATTAGTCTATGGTACGGTCGTCCCCTTACCATAGACAAATCATTTTAATAGCATAATCAGTTTAGTTTATGATTAAGGATATATGAACGATGATTCCCTTTTACTTATGCCGTTTGGTGATATCAAGAATTGTACCGATTATTTGTACGGATTCCTTATCAAGGAATTCCATCCACTCAACATTAATCAACAGGTTATGGGCCCAGTAGTTTAATATACAAGAATTAAGGAAGCTCTCAAAACGATATAATTTATGAGCGTGCAAATTTTCAAAATACCAATAACGAAATGAGATAAAAATGTCTTCAAATAATTCCCCCACATTGATCGAATGGTCAACTGGATAGATAATTAAAAGGTAGGCGGAAGATAATATATCGAAAAGTTAGCCGGTTAGGTAGATAATTATTACATGTAGAAATTTATTGTAAAAACGTAACTTTAACATAAAGAATTATGGAAGTATGTGAATTAAGTAGTGAAACCATTGATTTGAGATATGATTTCAAGGTGGCAGCAAAACTTATTTTGATAATTCATTGCTTTAAGTTCATATTCAAGAAGTTAAGAAAATGAAAGAAGTTTAAAATAATACGATACGTGCTTTTAATGATTTCGGGCATCACATTAAGTTGAACATAGAAACAAAAAATAGAAAAGACAGTACGAGCTCATAAAAATATTCATATAACGAACGTGTGACAAAAAATAAAGTAGCTTATGTTTAGAAAATTGAATTTGTTATTAAAAGGAGTCATCAGGAACATTTAACCATGTATTATTACACGTTGGATATCGACGACTGAATCGAGCTAGTACTATATAATATGGTATTTAACAATTGTCTCTTCTCTACCGTTTAAAACACAGTATAATAGTGGTAGCTAGTTTGGTAGGGCAAAAGTTTGTTCGATGCTTTATTAGCATGGACGCTAGAAAATAAAATGATCCCGATGTTGACGCTCATATGCCAAATATTGTATAAACAGAAGCTTTAACTAACAAGACGTTATTTCTGAAAAACAAATGTACTGATCACATTTCAACAACTATTAAATACAATACGTTAATCTTTAGATACAAATAGCAGTTTCGTTCGTCGTAACTAAATGAAGTTCATTTACTGACTAAATAACCATCTGCACTCTTCATGTCATTGCAAATCGTTGATTATAATCTTATATCAGAATAGTTGTTCTTGGTTTTTATTGTAAACATCACTTATATGGTATATTTTACCTTTTTCATGTTTCAGATGCATGCACACACTGTGCATTAAGCTCGGTTTTCTCCTATTAACTTTATTTTACACACAATATCAATATAGTCTAGGAAGAAATTTAAAAATAAGTATCAATTCAAGTTTTACTAATCGCAAACTTAACTACAAATTAATCTTAATTATAAAAAAAGGGAAAATAATTTATTATTTAAAGACAATTATCTTAGAGTATATAAGATATAATTCAAAGGGGTAATTTCGTAAGCCCGCAAAACTTCTATTTTGTAGGAAAAAATTATTCTAATTCTATTTCTGCTAGCAAATTTCTCTCTAGTTTTACGTACATTTTTTAAACCTGTTTTCTTATTTTATATGTCAAGTGAAAAGAATGAACAGAAGAAGGCAAGAAAAAAGATCTTGTCAGTAGTAGGGGCCGAAAAAAATATTATAGACGAAGTAGTCTTTTAGTTTAGTTGTTGCTATTGTGGAAAAAAATTTGGTATGCAAAGTTAGTAACGTCGCTTACTTTATTTTAGTTACTCTCAAAGACTTAAGTTTATTGCTCAATTAAAAACACAGTTGGTAACGTCAAGTAAATGATATTAATCGGATCCTTTACAGAATACTTAACATATTCTAGCTACTGAAATGAATTTGTGCGTTTCTCGAATCCTTTTATTGTCTTTGTTTGACCGGAAAGATGTGCGATGCGCAGATCCTACTGCAAAAAATTTAAAAGCTTTGAAGATGTGCGCAATCCTTATTTTTTCTCAAACTTGATTCTTTTATGATTTTATCAATATTTTATATCTTCTTTTAGAGTTTTTATTATGTATATTTAAGGATAGATACTTCCATTATGATACTTCCATTTATTATGTCAGTTTTATTAGAAAGAGTGCTATCCGATGGCCTTTTTACCGTTTCGAATTAATTCCCTTTAATGCAAATTAAAACATAAAAATGTATTTATACTTTATTTTTGCAATCTATATCTTTAATGGTCATGTGTAATATATGTATTTTAATGAATATTTAGTTTTGTTTTTGAATATGTATTCACTTACGTAGATGCCGCTGTTTTCGAGCTAATATTATATAGTTTGAACTAAAATAAATGGAAGATTGAATCGGAATGACGCGACAGCCGTAAAATGATCAACATTTTTACGAAAAATCGTAAAATTACTGAACGAAAGGTAATACTATAATAGAACTACAATAGTAATAAAAAAAATTCTCGAATCCTTTTATTGTCTTTGTTTGGCCGCATAGATGTGCGTTGCGCAGATCCTACTGCAAAAAATATAAAAACTTTGAATATGTGCGCATTCTCTATTTTTTTTCTCAAAAATACAACCGTATTTACTAAATAAAAAGTTTGCAAAGTAAATGTAGTAAAATCGGTATGTTTTTCCGTTGAAATAATCCAAATTTTCCAACTTATCACTAAAAAAAATCTGTTTTATGTCTGTTCATGGCATTAAGCAACTTCTGTTTATGCAAGAAGATCTTCTGTGTTCAAGCTGCAAAATTTGTCATCAACTAGATGCTGACACCATATTTCTCATTTTATTTATTCATATTTGACACATGTACTTAATTTAATATATTCTTTTTACTTAATTTTTCTCTATTTAGTTTATTTTTTCTTATTTCTAGATATTTTTAATATTGAAACAGTTTAATTTCAGTAAAATTTTTTACAGCTTTCCACAAAAATGAACTTTAAATTTAAACAATTTGATTGATCAAAGAAGCCTACTCCATTAGCAATTTTTATAATATAATGTTATTAAAATTATTGCATTCTCCGGATTTTTCGCATGATAAGTAATATCAGTTGGTCCGAATAATTTAAATATTTTTTTTCTAAACGTTTTTATTATCCCAATAAAGTCCAGGATAATATATTTGTATTAAATAGTAAATAAGTAGGTTAAAGTAAGAAAAGGAACATAACTGTTTAATATAAAATTAGGGGAAGGTAATTATAGGGATACGTTTGTTTTAAAAAAGAAGCATTCGGTGATATGTGACATTAATTAAAAGAATAATTTATACGAATGCCATAATTTGTTTACATTAGACCTAAAGCTATTTTTGGAAATGTCTTCCCAAAAGAGATATTTTTTTATAATATCCACATAGATATTTTCCGCAATAAAGTTAAAGTTATGAAAAAAAAACCTATTTAATAGAAGTCAAGTTATTGTTTAATAATAAACCGAACAAACCGAACAATTATTGCTATTTTTCTGGTTTCCCACTTGTTAAGATTTTCACAATAATTTTCTCACACCTGTAAAAAATATACTACGCTATATATTTACATGATCGAAATGATATAGATAATTTTAAACCAGCCATTACTTAAAAAGTTAAATCAAAGTTAATGGAGATATTAATATTGAAACATTTAAATTTTATAAAAGTGTAGGGAAGCAATCTTAGCAAAAGTTTTTCTTTCTTTACAATGCTTACACCTTTACAATAGTATCAACTATAACCTTGGCACTCACAAATAGAGAAAATATTGCGAGAGAATAATCAGCTAAATCTCTGACTCTTCTTGAATTTCTTCGGCGAAAACGAACTTTTCTTCGATTATCATAGAAGTATTCCTTGAGCAAAATTGTGGAGTCACATACCTGAGCATTTCGTACCTATTTCATAAAGGATGGAATCTGTTGTTTCAATGAGAGGAGAAACTATGTTTCATTCATTACAACGAGCTCGACCTAGATTCGGCACTTGGATCGTTGGATCTTTACTATTTTAATTAAGCCACAATATGATTAGTCTGAAGTATTCAATTGTTTAGCTCATATTTATATATATATATATATATATATATATATATATATATATATATATATATATATATGTATATATATATATGTATATATATAATGCAACTCTGTTGAGTATTATGACTGATATACCTAGATAAATACTTCTCATTTAACTATATTGCATCGTCATGAAAATTCAGCGCGACGTAAAGGAAAAAAAACGTGGAATTTGACTTAGAGTGTAGTAAATAAATGTAGCTTACATTTTAGATTAATTTACATTCACTATAATATCTTCGATGGTTGTGGCTTCGCCAGCAAAAGTTTTTTTCCCGAATTAACATAAGCCAGAATGTTTCCATGTACATTTACTAATGTCTTGAACATTTTGACTTATATCGTATGATCTATAGTTTATATTAAACTAGTAGCCTATTCAAAATTGAATATGTGACACGTTATCCTTCTGTTAATTGTTTAGTGTTGTTATAATTTAACTAAGGAATAAATATATATACAAAGTCATGTTTTTTATAATTCTACTGACTTTGAGAGAACTTGTGTTATCTTTGTATTATTTTTAATTTAGACCTTAAGCTACAAAATTATTTGACAATTTAACTGACAAATTCTCAGCCTTTACTACTTGGATTAAAGCTTGATATATAATGATTGAAAAATATAAGTATTACTTTTTTTAAATTCTTTTACACTTACGTAAATGGAGCAGACAAATTTAATCAAATTACCTTGGTAAACATTTATTTATTATTGTTCATCATTCCCCGGGACTAAATATCGTTTAAATCAAATTTGTAACTTTTGCCCCTTTCACAATTGAAAATCGCATCAACTGGAGATCCATTTTTCAAAATATTATGCGTTTGTTGTAGGTCTTACATAAATTTAAATTATTAAAAATCCCTTGTGATTCCTTTTTGATTTGGTTTTTTTCTACACTATTTGTAAAATCATCATGTAATACCGAATGAATATTTAATATTTGGTAGGTATTGGAATTTGTACAAGTTCGGAGTTACAGGTACGCAAATAAATTTTTACCATAGATACTCCCTAAACTTCAAATAATTATTTCCAAATTTAATATGCTCAATTTACAATTAAAATTTATATAAAAATCGTTAAAAATTTAACACTAATCCTAATCATAATCTTATCTTCTATTTTATATATAAAATGCAACATTTATTCTTTTTCCCGCTTATAACTTACCAAAGTAAACAAATCGGTCTAGGATTTCAATATTATTTCCATCGTTGTGTAGATTATTTATTCCGGAAGGTTTTAGTGCATAAAATACTCGTATTAGGAAAACTTGAGAAAGTTTTAGGAAAGTTTGATTCTGAATTTTGTTGGTCCTAAAACATACCAGTAGTAAGTGAATTGCGACGAAAAGTTATTAATAAAATATTCTCGAATGTGAGGCAAGAATTGAAAAAGTTCTTGAAAATTTGTGAAAGCACAGGAAAATTTAACACTGAACTTATTTTTCCCCGAAAGGTCTCAGATCAAAGTATGACAATTACGAAGCAATGTGAAAGAATATTCTTGAATAACGGAGAAAATTAGAGAAAGATCTATAAAATTCAACACCGAATTTTACTCTCTTCAAAACTTATCAGATTGGAATAAGAGAATTAAGATACAATATTAAGGAGCATCCTTAAAGGTGAGGAAACATTTTAAAAGTTTCTAGAAAATTCAAACATCACTGACCTGACTGTAATCAGTATTAAATCAGTCAAGTATTCATAAATATATATATATATATATATATATATATATATATATATATAAATCAGTGGACTAGTGTAACTCTAATATCCAGGAGATATAGTGAGAAATTATCCAGGATTTATAATATCTATTACATAACCAAAATCAACTAGTTCAGTTATTTAAAACGTCTCTAAAATGAATAGTCTCTTAAAGTCGTTATTGGGGCCGATAAAACAGATCAGTTGGAGAGAATGAACTAAGGTTTAATGCATCTCAAGTTAATGAAGTCACCTTAATTATTGATAACGAATATAGTCAGCGTGACATTATTCATCGCTAAAGCCATTATTCACTACAAGGTATTACTGAAACACATAGCAGTTATAACGTACTACAATATCCGCTGAACTTTTGGAAAGATAAGGCTTATCACTTCAATATCCAACAAGTCGATACAAGTATGGGTGTTGAAAACTGTAAAAAAACGATACAATTTCGTGCTCACCGAATCATGATCGGGAAGGGCATATACAATCATATCTTCAATTATGGGCGATTGTTCAAACAGTTAATCTTAGGTATGTATGCTGAAATTGAGGCGGACTTATTGCGCTTTATTTCACTACAAGTAACGAAAATTGCTTTCACCTGAATATATCCTTTTAAGGGATGCAATTTTGACCGATGGAAATGACGGTAGCATGGGACAATTGTTAACGGTAGTCTACGTCATATGCATGAATAATTACAAAAAAGATAAGAGGTTGGATTTATTCATCATGATTACGTGCAATTCTTTTTGACTTGAAATAAAAAAAATAACTATAATATGGATAGCGAACTTAAATCAGGATGTGAAGCATGATATGAAGCGTGATGTGAAAAAAAAATCAAATTAGCAGCAAATATAAGAGCGCAAGTCTCGAGCGAGTAAACAGAGTAATTGTCGAGAAACTCCTGCAAAGAGGAAATGTTAGGTTACCAATAGTTAAAATCGAATAATCATATTGATGAATGAGTTTGCAACATCGTTGAAACAACCGAGCAACTCGTTAGCAAAATAGACGACATCGTCGAAATTTACTTCAATTCGTAATATCTATGCGAAAGGATCATTCTAGCAACGAAAAACATAATTGTCAAAGGCATGAATGAAACCGATTAAGACGTGATTCCTTGGCGAAGAAGAAATTTAAATCTTGGTCGATTCCATAATCGAGGTCATTCAAAGTGTAAATTTTCTTACAGAATTTCTGAATTTGTTAAATATATTTTGTTGCGTAACCTGATTTCGTTGAAATTCTGTAAAAGTACAAGACCCTTTACAAAACATCTGCAGAATAGCATCAACAAAATGAGTAATCAGCAATACCTTTAAATTCGTCCAAATTACCCTTCAAATTTAAACGATGGCCATTTCCAGTGAACTTCGCTAAAAGTATTAGTAAAAGATCAAACTTTTGATATTGTGGTGTCAACTTGAAAGAATGATATTTCTCACAGGCCCAATATACATCTCGTACAAATAAGCTTGATCGCCTGGAAATTTATTTATTTGCAGCCCGAACAACAAGACTTGGGTATAAAATATAGACAAGTATTTTAAGAAAAAATTAAAAAGAATAAAATAAAAGTAAAAAAAAATAAAACAAAATTTCAAAAATTAAACAAAAGAAATTTATTTAAAAAGAAGAAACAAGGAATAGACAAAACAAATCTGAATCTGAACAAAAGTTGTGGCGTACCGAAATTAGAAAAACACATGTTTCTCGGAGACAGAATCTTCTTCTGTCTTATCAATGTACTTAGGTCAAGCGAGGCGCAGTTTGTCGTCAGCACAAACGTGAACAAATACGCTCAGTTTACTTGAAATAAAATAAAGTACAGCATATTCTATAGCGAAAGGTTATACATCTTAATTTCGGTCAAATAAAAATAATCACCAATATTATCAATTCCGCGGACAACGAAATAACGGTCTGCTATTAATTGTGGTCTAACGCACAGCTTTCCTCAAGCTATGTGCTAAGAACCCATTCACAAAAACCTCTCTGTATTGTGAAGTGCCAACTTATTTTACCTGGGTCAATAACAATTTTCGCACCATGAAGATTTAACGAATTCATAAGTAACGTTTATTACATATATTGAATGTATGAAGGTTGTCCAATCAAAGGTTATTCCTGGATCAAAAAGGTTAATGCACTCGCTTGCATCTACACCATCCACCGTAGTCTTGTCTCATACTTTTTACGTATACCTTTTTTAGCATAAAACTTAAGGTCCGATTTCTTTTCAAAGATAACGGAAACATTCACAGTTTTTACCAGTTTTTATTCTCACTGGGATAATACTTTCAAAACAGCAGCTCTGAGTAGAAGTGCAGCATATATACGATTACATTTTTCTCAGATCTCTAATTCGTTATTTCTATGAAATTCTCACTAAGAAAATATGGCTGAAAGCATTTAATACCCTATAATATAGAATATTGAACATATTTGGCATTAATTTAGTAGAAATTCATTATTCACAATCAAATGAAACTAGGTGATATAGTATTATTTCTACTTTCTTTAAGTTCTTTACCACGACCTAGGTTTCGCTATATTACAACATCCTCGAGTGGGCTATTAGCAAAGATGATGAACAAGAGTCTGGGCATTATCCAACTCGATTTTTGTATTAAGTCAATTGACTTGGCACGTCATCATGCTCAAAGTTGAGGCACCGGTCATACTGCTCTGAAAATAATACAGTTTTCCAATGGAAATTATATCTGCAAATTATAAAATTGCCTACTTATTTTTCAAAGACCATTATAATCAGTGATGGTGCCAGGGGATAAAAAGATAATAACCTTTTTCGCCCGTAGCATGACACACCAGGTACGCCCAATAACATTAATATTCTGTTCCAGTTTAAACGACCAGTTTGATTTTTCTTCGCTGTAGCCATAAATAAAGAACAAGGTGAGACTATAAAGATGCTGCAGTTAATTTAATATGACCCAACTGTTTTCATGGCCAATTATATGTAGACTTATCGAAGGTCAATTCCACAAAGAAATCTATAAGTTTTGGCCCCTAATAATAAATATAGAAATATGGCAAATCAAGAAATGTTAACATTACACTATGTCTAACAGTTTAAAAAAATAAATATTATTTTACATTTAATATTACTTAAATAATGCAACATACCGTATGTCTTATTTTATAAGAAAAAAATACCACAAAAAACTAGTACTATGACATCCATGCGCATCAATTTGATGGAACTTCTTCATAGATGACCTTAAAATTTTGTATACATTTACACTGTGACGCGAAAATAATTATAGAATATTTTAGCCCTATTTTTTGGTTTTTTGCACGCAAGCAAAACCGGCTGTCAAAACCAGTATAAACATAAATTATTAATTCACAAGTTTGCAAATTTCAGCTTTTTGTTCCTTTTTGGATTTGTAGCTGATATTAGGTTATTATAGTGCGCTGATTACGAATATATACTATTATTTTCCACATCATCCTCAGTTAAGTAACAAAATTATATTACAATAAAAATACAATTACACGATTTTAAAATATTATAAATACATTTAAATTACGTTAATAAATAAATTAGAAATATTAAAAACTGTTGAAGTACCTTGTTTTTTTTCACTGAAGTTCCAATTATGGGATTTTCGCATAAAAGTCCGACTTGGATCTTTTCGCTTTAGCGACCAATAGTCTGCCATCATCCTTTTATTTCACCTTCCCTGATAGCGACATTCTATCTCTTTATAAAAATACTTTACCTTGCTCTTCTCTAGTCCAAGTGCGAATTCCGAATGTGAAGTTTAATGCTCATTCAACATCGTATTTTTCCGAAATTTTCAATAATTTTCTTCAAAATTTCCTTATAATTTGGACTATTATGATTTCCTAGGAAATTGTTCACTACTTTTTTAAAAGATTTCCAGGCCTCTAATTCAATTTTATTTAATTTTTCGTCGAAAGTTTGGTCTTTCATCAATTTTCTTAACAAAGAAAATAACTTCTTTCACTTTAGCTTCATACAGAGATATAAAATTTGGTGCAGATATATAAAACCTTCTCCTCCTTTATTGAGCGCCTTCACAAATTGTTTTATCTTTCCCAGTTTTATGTGTAAAGGGGGACCCGAGGTTCCCGAGGGACTAAATTTTCTCTCACAACATTTTTAATTCCAGAAACTAGTTCAGTTCTCGGTAACCACTCTTTCTTCGTCCAACGTTGTCCTCTATCTCGATTATTCCACTCGCAGAGAAGGCAAGGGTATTTTCTGTAGCCACCTGATTGAACAAGCACTACACTTATAACTTTCAGACCTCTACAGACCATCCAACCGTGATGTACGTACTTTATTTTATCCAACACATTTTTTAAATTATCGTAGTATTCTATCAAATGGACAGAATGGCTGACTGAAAGAGAAACGTACTTTTTGCCATTATGCAAAAGGACTGCTTTCAAACTTTGCTTTCATGAGTCTATGATCAATCCCCATTTGTTCGCGTCATACGTCATGTTAAACATTTTCACTAAGCCAGGAATGTCTTTGCAATACAATAAGTGGGCAATTTATAATTTGCAGACACGTTCCATTGGACAACTGTCTATTACGATCTTCAGCAAAATGTGGTATAAAGTATTATTCTCTGTTGCGATACCAAGAAAATTAGGAGCACGCATATTCTCTTCCCATAGTCTTAATCCGACAAGCTCAGCTGCATCTTTTGGCAGGCTTAGATCTCTCGTTAAGCTGTTCAGTTTTGACTGTGAAAATAACAGTTTTTCACCTGTACTTCGCTCAAATTGAACTTTAGGTTGAGATACCTCTTCGACGTCAGTGCTCATATCTTCAGCTTGTACTGATTCCAAGTACGGAGGTGATGGCGGTGCAATGTTCCGTTTCCAATGCAATGTACGCGTTACTGATTGCACGGTTGGATACACTAAGTTTTTTTTGTTTTATAATTTTAGCCTGTAGTCTTGCAACAGCAAAAATACTCTTTGGTGTGATTCTAAGATTATCTCTATAACACAGGCAACAAAGGTATCGTTTTAGTCTTTTGACCACATTTAGAGTTCACGAACGCATGTCGCAAAAACTTTATGTAAACCCACTGTTTGTCTTCGTTAGCGATTGCTGGGCCGAAATATATGTAATAAACGTTACTTATGAATTCGATAAAATTATGCTGTTGTTTTGTCAGCATTAACTCTCCACAAATATAACAAAAATTACCCAGTGAGTTTAAACACATTCGCGATGACATATTTTAAGTGAGCGTTACGAATTGCATGGAAGTACTGATTTTGTAAAAACAATGATGTTGCTATTTACACATAATCTATTAATCTACTCTCAACAACCCTCTTCTAATCATTTAAGTTAGTTACGGTTAAATGCGGTCTTTAGCAAATGACCTAAAAATTGACCTTTAATCCAATATTAAGGGTATGTCACTTAGTTAATTACGTTATATCTAACTATTTATGAGAACTTATTCATTGTTGTCTACTGCAATCAATCAGTGTGTTTATTGTTCAATAAGAAATAATTAAAACAAAATATCAGTTCCTGACTAGATAAACCTAGGTACTTATCATGGGCCTAAGCAAAAAAAATATGGTAAATAACTAAAAATCCTGAAATGTTTTTAGCATTTTTCTCGTAATCCGCACCCCAGAATCTATCAAAATTGGTCATCAAATCTGAAAGTGGAAAACTATTGTAGACCTTTATTTTTGATTATGATTACGACGGATATATTTACGTGAAAAAAATTTAGTGCAATTTGAAAGAATAATATAATTGTCTTCTACCACTAATGTTTTAATATTATTTTTAAATAATACAGATAATAATTTTGTTAATTTCAATATAAAATTTCACTATCAGATCATAAACACAAACGTATAAGCTTTTCCTGTCCTTTATATATCAGCGTCAAAACTTTAATTAAATACAGAAAGAAAATGCATACGTTAAACAAGCACTGATAAAAAAATATTTTAACGGTTTTTTTCATATCAGTGCTTTAAATATTAAAGCATTAGTTAAATTATTAAAGTTATAAATAAAATATTAAAATTTTTTAGTTAAATTTTAAGAATGGTAGTACTCTTGTTTTACTCTTTACATGTGGAGCGGTGGGGTTAAAAGTAAAAATTTTTTACTTCATTTCGAGTGGCTTGAGGTTTACTAATATAGGTTAGCAAAACTTAAGGACCTACTTTCAATTTAATTCAGGCCAAAGCAATTTTTTGTTACAAATTTCTTTCAGGGAGTTGTTAAAACTTTCATGGTTTACTTAGCTCTGAACAATACGTGGATTTCGTACACGTGTCGAGCTTTGCTCATAGGAAAATAGGTGTGTTACGCTAAGTTATTTATTGCCTTTATTACTTATTTCGCTTTTCACTTTTTTTAATAGGTATGGTGTGTTACGAGCTATCACACCATACCTACTAAAGGTCATGGAGTAATCCTACTTTACATCATTGTACTTAGTAGTATTATTGTTTCTAAAATTACATCAGCATGAAGTCACGACATTTAGTATTATACTCGCGTGGCAAGTTTATAACATAAGTTATCCAGTTATATAAACAGTCAAATTATTTTTGAAGTAGACTAAATCTATTCATAAATTATTTGGAAATACAATCTTAGATTTTTGAATAGAAAGTCTCTAAGGTTTAAACAAATCCCTAATATACGATCTAACTCGCATTAGTAAAATACTTTGTATTCTATAATTTTTTATACAAAATTATTATTAATTTTTAAAATGCAAATATATTACTTAGCGTAACTTACATAAGCATAAAAATATCGCGATTTTCTCACAAATCATAAAACATTATTTCATAGTTCCAGATCCCAATAATCTTTAGGCAATTTTATTTCGTAAATTTGACTTCATTAATTTTAAAAAGACCCCTCTTTAGAGAGAAATAATAATGTTTTGCTGATATTCTCAGTAATACTTCAAGGTTTAACTTAAAACAAAATTGTAAAATAATTGGAATCCTTAGACATCGAAAAATAATTTATGTATCTCGTTTATTACTTTAAAATTTCAATGTTTTTACGCCCTATGTTTATCACTTCAGCAAAGTTCAAATTTTTAATTGAAAATATTTTTAAGGAAAACAGCTGCAATTTACAGGTATATACACGAAAATGTAAAATATATTTTCTTTCATCTACTACCTAATTGAAGACCCAGGAAACCCCAAACGACAATTTAAAAATACAATTACGCTGTAAGCCTTAACGTGGTGCCTATAATAAGGAAACGTGCTAATTTCCGGGATCCGATTTCGTAACTTTAGTTTTACCGTTATTTCGTTTCATTTTTGTTTAAATTATACGACTTTAGTTTCTAAATTAAATTAACTAAATACTATTAACACGCTGAGATATTTATTTTCAAATATTCATCTTCGCAGCAAAAATACTTTAAGAAAAATTCATTCAATATTTTATAAAATTTCATTCCACATAGGAATGTGAAATGTGGGAGGTAACAGTGCGGTGGCAAGCTACAGGATTATCTCTGTTATTTGTAGATTGTAATTACTTGTACCCTCTTTCCATCTTTCAGTTCTACAGTGTTTAAAAAACTATAAAATATTTTCATGAACGAATTAAATATAATCGGGAAATATCACATTCCGTAGTATATAATACGTATATGTATATTTTTTAACAATTTTTTAAATCACTTTTTCCCACTCAAATATGATATGATCTGAAAGCACATGTAACATATTAATAGGTGATTCATACACGTATATTTTTATGGTCAAAAATATTACTGACAGCTTATCTGCCAAACTATATCCAAAATTAATATTTGATGTAATACTTTTGCCTCATCTTCAGGAACTATTAAGTATTTTGCTTAATAGTATTAGTAAGATTACAGACAATAGAAAATATTCTAATCAATAATCTAAAACAATTGCAAGTGATGACCGTAGCTAATATGTTGTGGACAATATATCTACGATTGTTTCACATAACATTTAGTAAAATATATTTTAAAGCTATGAACTTACCGAATTCAAATGATTAGAATTATATGGTATTGTGGCAAGAAAATATACTAATGAGAATAATAATTTTATACTCATAAATGCCTTTAAAACCATGCAGTTTTATTATACAATAATATTGGACTTCGTGTTTCTTATATATTTAATGTTATGTTTACGATATAATTAAAAAATCTATATTTATATAATTAAACAATATATATGTATATATATATATATATATATATATATATATATATATATATATATATATATATGTATATATATATATATATATATATATATATATATGTATATATATATATATATATATATATATATAGAACTGAATTGAGAATTCTGTGTTGTTAATAATATAAATCTGTATCTGAATATTATTATTTGAAATTAAATTAAAAACTAAGCGTAGTCATCATTTCTTCGTGTCGTTTTCATTCAGATGTCAGCCATATAGTATCGCTTTCTTTTCAATGAGTGCTTTTTATAGTTAGAACTGATGGTCTTTCTTTCCAATTCTTCTGAGAGAATATATTTTTGATTCATTTAGTATTATCTGCAATGTTTTGTTTATTGAGTCTAAAATTTTTTTTCTAATTTCTCTTATGTATTTTATTTTTCTTCCATGCTGAAGAGTACTATATTTTTCCTCCTTATTTTTCTCTTTGTATTGGCAATTCGCTTTTCTCCATCTCCCAGTTTATTGTATAACTCTTTGTATTTGTGTTCTATTTATTTAAAATCCCTATTTGTTTTTGTTGTTTATTATTGTCAGTATTGCTATTACGTTTTTAACCAAATAATTAAACTTTTGTTTTTGGCTTAATATTTCTGTTTTTATACTTCTAGTATTTTTGTGATTGGTACCATAGCACTTTACCATAATATTAAATATAGTTAATCTTTATGCTATTCTGATAATAGGCCAACTTTTTCTGTACAAGCTACAAGCCGCAAGTGATTCGAATTCGCAGACCCATCATTTGCCCAACTCACGCACTCCACTTTTCCGATTCAGAGATACAGGTTTGCCATTAAATATTTTAAATAGTCTATTACATTGGTGGAGTCCAAGACTTATATTTATTTAATAGCTTTTCCTGAACAGTCAACCTCGTACAACTGAAATGAAATCAAAACACGCTTTTAGACACATGTTCTAAATTAAGCTGTACATTCGCAGTGATAGCATAAAAATTTAGTTTTCAAGTCAATAGGCTACCGTATATTATTACTACAATGGTAAAAATTTTGGTATTTATACGTGGTTACTCAAGCTAGACAGAAAAAGTGAAATTCGGTAATTTAAATATTTATTTTTATTACTATTTACTTACAGTGGCTTTAAGATAGATATTACGCATAATGCATTGCCCAATATTTCTACTTGAACGCTATTAATATTTTTTTATTTATTTTATGAATATTCAACATACTTTAAATGATAATATCAAAATATTATCCTTGACAAGGTAAACTTCAATGTCAATATATCAATACCCTTATCAAGCTGCTCATGTATGACAAATAACGACAAGGGTTGACAATAAACGAAATCATCACAAAACAAACCCTAGCAATCTCCAAGCATTTTGTTGGCTGTTTAATGACTTTCTGAAAGTAATTAATGCGAAAAGTTTGCGTCGATGTAAGTCACGCCAGAAGTATGGAGGTAACTACGTCTGTTAAGCTACACGGGCAAACCTCAAAGCGGTCACCCGAAATAAACCAAAAAACTTTTATCTTCGACTCCATCGCCTGTACGGTACATAAGAAGGACTAAAAGAAGTTATCTACTCAGGACTATATTTTAAGTTATGATATTATATATAAAACTTTGACAATTTTTGTTGTGTAACCGTATCATTCTTGTGAATTTGATTTTTCAGTTCAGGGTACTTTATTTATCATATTCATAAATCAAGTAGTTTAATGATATTTTTAATTAGTTTTTGTTGAGTACGATAAAGGTAGAGAAGTCAAAGCATTTTCAAATATCATGAAAGTTAATTTGATGTCATTTGACATTATATGTGCTCCGTTTCACTCACTGAAACCAGTGAGTAGCGGTCAGCCTACTCTTCATTGGCACCAGGTAATAGTATTTCTCGGTGCTTATCATTTATTCTTGGGAATAAATAAAATCACATGGTGTGAGATCTGGGCTGTTTCCGTTTGTCTAAAGAAAGAGGTAAAGTCTTTTTGCTTATACTTCCTTCTTTCCTTCTAAAAGACCTACATACTCTATACGCCCACTTTACAGACTGCCTCCAGTTTTAAATTCGTAACATATTCAATTTTCATTGCCTATTATAATGCCGCATACAGCATTTGATTGACCTCCGTCGTCGTGTTTTTGAGCTTTGGTCTTATTGTAGCACATTAACGAAACACAAAGTTTCCTGACGACTAAATATGCATGTAGAATTTTCTCTCCTTACCTCATACATAAACATGTTGGTATCTGTCGATAGGTTACTTTGGTCATGTCATGAGCTAAATAGTATTGAAGTTATTTTTAGATATCATGGTTTAGAGGCGTCCGTCACACAGATCACCATGGGATTGGTATGACCACGTTTGAGTTTATTAAGGAAGCTATAAATTGTAGCGTAAGACATAAGTTCATTATAAAGTACCAATCAAAATCGATCGTAACTTCATTTTTGCTTGAGATCAAAATAAATGTCATAAAAATTCGTGGAGGGAATTTTTTTAATTACAATGATTTTATAAACAAATGACAAATTCAAGAAAATTATTCAATGAACTGCCAAAGAGATCGGATTACGAAATTTGAATTTATTTTTTCTAATCATTATTATAAAGTGTCACTTCTAAGAACGCTCTATGCGGTTTTCATATAGACATAAAATAAACAGAGGGAAACGAAATCGTACGTATAAGCCTAAAAATAAAAATCGAGTCCTAAAATCTCGTTCCTAAAATTCGAGCCTTTCGTCGACAAATATTTGTTTTATTTATGAAACAAGGAAAATGAAAACAGACAGATAAAACAGTACGATAAACTACTTTGTTCATGATATTATTATAAATACTTCGGTCGAATGAATATGCGGTCATATTTTTATAACTTATTTATAGAAATAACACCAGAAAATCTATGAGGGCATGAAAAATTCTCGTTTTGCACGAAACTATATACGAGTATTGAAAGTTCTGGAAAGCGCGAAAAAATTCTATTAAATTCGAAAAAGTCAACACGGTAATGTGGACAGTTCTCAAATGTAGGTGAAAAACCCAGACCATTTTAGAAAAATCGTAACGTACGAGAAAATTGCAGAAAATTCTTGAAAATTCAATGACACTACGAAAAGTTCTCAAACGTTCGAGAAAATATTGAAATGTTCTAGAAATTTTTGCATTATAAATATAGATCCGAATGTTAATAAATTACGTAGCTTGCAATAGCCCGATAGCTAATAATTTACGTGCTCATTATCATGACTAGATTGGTAATTGATTTAATTATTTTCTATTCCAATTTTTTATTTAATTAATTTTTACTTATTTTAATTTTTTTTAGACGAATTGTTTTCCAAACATTCACCTATTATAAAAGAACGATGAAGTTATATTACAGAACGAAGGATGCTTAAAGAATGTGTTTAGTACGCAAACATTCTATAAAATTAACGCCAAATTGACTCAATATTTGATTACGACATAAATTTCAACTAAAGTATTTGTTAAACAGTATGAAATGTCGCTCATATTTTTCTTTATCCTTTAATATCCCATTTTAATGATTTTAAAATCTTAAAAGTTTCAAAATCTTCAAACACGTTTGTCATGGTAAGATGTACACCTGGCACGATCTCTAATGACCTCCACAAGCCATGTGCAGATATTGATAAACCTCATCTTATTTTATTTTTCTCACTTAATTGACTTTCGTGTCGCTGCTTTGATGAAGGCGTGTGTGCTACATAGGCAATTGATTATAATAGTAGAGTTAAGTCCCAGAGATCCTTATCTAAAACAAATATGTCTATCTGCTTCCTCAAATATATAATTAAATCCTCCATCATCAATGGGGTTGCCGTGATTACATCAGCATCCGCCGTTCTAGCAGAACAGATCCAGTAACATCGAGGATATAACCCTTGGTACACATGATCGGGAAGTGCCTAATTAGAAATTAATTAGTAAGTAATTACGCATTAACTAGCTTAATTTTTAATTCCGGGCGGAATTATGTTTTCTTATAATTAATTTGTATTTACTATTTAGAAAGGTACAGTAGGCAATTTTGGCCATGAGAACTACGTACCCTTAAATATTATTAAGTGCCTAAATGTATAAAGAACTCTCATAGTACAAGCTCTACTCGTTCTTGATAAGTTTTTTGACTTGTAACAAGTTTTTTCTTAATTCATGTGAAAAAATATACTAAGAAATATTAATATTTTAGTTACATCACATCATCACAACTATTTAGAGTTTTATTCTTAACTAGCAATGAAAAAGTAAGATATGTTTCTGCGGGCCATGACCATCCTTTTTTACATATAATATTTATATATATATATATATATATATATATATACTTTTTGGTGAAATTTATAGAATATAATTAATTGTTGACATAATTATAATACATTTTTGCATTAAATGATAAAGGTTTAAATATTATTGATTTATATAACTAACCAGTATAAAAAAATTGTTAATTTTATTTCATTTACAAATTTTATTTATTCATATTAAAAAAAATATGCAAACCATCATAGAACTTTTAAAATATATAAATGATATGATAAATAGCTTACGTTGAATAAATAAATTTTTGTTAGTTATAATATACCAAAAATATTTATAGAATTCGTAAAAGGTATCATTGAAAATTGTTACTTTCATTAAATTATTTTTTTCGTAAATTCAAGTTGTCAAGAAAATTTTCGCAGCATTAAATATATTTATTTCAACTTGAAATTTGGACTAGGTTAATTTTTTCACGTATTTATGAAGATTCTACAGATTTTAAATCTGTTTTGAATTATTATTTTGAAAGCTCCCAAAAACTTTCAGATATAATTTTGAAAGTTCATGAAACAATTCTATTACGCTTTTTAATTGTTTTCCTTTGACAATGTTTTTTCCGTGTTCCAAAATAAACAACTGCCGTCGAACTATATATTGAATAAACTATTTATTATTTTATTTTTTTAATCAATATGGTGAAGGCGTCTAGTGACAGAGATTCGTATTAAATCGAAGTCTCAAAATAACTATTAAGTGTTTAAAGTAGATTTGCATATAGCAAAATATTCAAAAATATACCTGGTAATAATTCATTTATAAATATGGTACACAAATAATAAAGTATAAAAACATTACCGGCAATTCTTGTCACAAAAATTTTACTTTCCCTTCACCTTACTTCACTTTGAATAGGTTTAACAGCCCCTACATTCCAGTCTCAGGGGAAAATACCTAGAGCAAACTCGATAGTCTCAACCCTCATTAACTTAGCAACATACAAACTGTCACTGAAATATTGAATATTAAATTTACATAATAAATTTGGCATTGAGATACACGTTTCTACCATTTTTGTTTCACAATGTCCAGGAGTGTTTTCATTTTGAACTGGGCAGAATAGTGTTGCTCAATTTCATTTAAATAAATTATTTAGTTTTTATTGCGGATTAACCGCACAGCACCCTTGATGGAAAAACTATAATTTGGCCTTAGCGAGCTTGAATGCACAGCGTTCTGTAAAAATACTCAACTAGTTGCTAAAACAAACCTTAGGATTAATGTTAATAGAATATCTTCCGATTATATTGTAATAGATTATAAGTGCTGTAATTTATATAAATTTAAGAAATTTACTGTCAGTGTATCAAATTTCTATAAAGTTATCTAATGTTAATTTAGATAACTTTATAGAACTGAAACCATTATCTAATAAATAACTTAGAGATCTCGATGAAATTGATAATCAAAATAATTTTAAGAATCACGTAAGTTTTCCTATAATGAGTATTATAGCGATTTTAGTATGTATAACTTTCATTTTGTACTATTTTTGTAAAATTGCTAACTGTCTCAGGCGTTTCCGATTTTCAAAGAATATCCCTAATAATGACAATGAACATCAGTTTCAATGAAGAACCTATAGCACATCTACGACTTAGAGTATAATTATATGAAAAATTAAAATCGCTTGTAAATTTTCTCTTCATTGGGGGGCTGTTATACTCCACGCTAATATAGAGATATTCTTAGCAAAGTGCTGTATCATCACAATACATCTACCCAGATAAAACACGAGTCTCAGATGGAAAATGTAGCTTCAAGTCCTGATCCTGCTTCGTGTGTAGACAGTTGCCAATTCCTTAAGAATTGTTGTTTTTTTTCATTTTATATTTTAACTAAAACAAATAATAAATTAAATAAATTATTTTTTAAAAATCTATCTTCTTCGAACCCCGTAACAGAACAAATTATACGCTTTCTAGTTAAATATTGAAAAAATCTAGAAAAGTAATGAAAATATCCTAGTATCATATCATATATCATATACAACATCTCGCTAATACCAATGTCTCCTACCCTTATATATCTCAACAATCTAAACAATACTCCCATAATTTACTAATTTATGAAAATAAATTTTTTTGTTTTTTTGGCTTTTGGCGAAATGAATTTTATATGCAGTATATATCATAAATAAATTGAACCACTTCAACCACTTATGTAATTAATTATGTTTAATCCGGCAAAATGTTATTTTTTTTTAATTAACCGCCTAGTTTGTAAAACAATTAAAGTTTAAATTTTATTCACAATTACATGAAACTACGTGATGTAGTATTATTTCTACTATCTTTCATTTCTTTACCACGACCTAGGTTTCGTTGTATTACAACATCTTCAGGTGGGATATTAGCAAAGATCTTTGCTAATATCCCACCTGAAGATGTTGTAATACAACGAAACCTAGGTCGTGGTAAAGAAATTAAAGATAGTAGAAATAATACTACATCACGTAGTTTCATTTAATTGTGAATAATAAATTTCCACAAAATTAACACTAAATATATGGAATATTTCAAATTATTTTGTTATGGAATGTATTCCTGCACTTACCTAAATTTTATCCTAAGGACGTCGCTTGCATTATGTGTTAAGAAATTTGCCAGTATTATAATTACATTCGGCATACATTAAAATCACGTCCAAATATTTGCTCACACTAAAAACGACGTATTCACTAATTCCATCGTCCCGATTATGTATTATATATATATATATATATATATATATATATATATATATATATATATATATATATGTATATATATATATATATATATATATATATATATATATATATGCTCATGCAATACACTAAATATCGAATTTACCGTAAACGTCTACAGACAATCTTTCACAATAAAATTAATATAACAAAAATCGTAACACGGGACATTTAAAACATAATATAATACTTCTAACCTCATTTCATATAATATGTTACATTAATAAAATATATAATCATTATTATTATGAACGGATGAATCTTGTCACGAAGAATTTGATTTTAAAATAATCCATGCAATCCCATCCTCTTTGATTCTAAAAGAATCCAATCTTATCAAGTATGCGACATATTTTCTTCGTCATACGAACTGACAAATAGTGAAATTAAATGAATAAATTTGAACTAAATTGTTGCTCTAAACTTTAAATCCGATGGAATATGGGAACTATTCTAAAATTTAGAGCTTTAATTTATATTTTGAAGAAAAATATCCGTCGTCTCAACCGTTTTACCTGTAATAGAACCGTAATTTTAATTACGTATTAAATGTGTGTTTGTTGGAAATTTAAAACATACTTAAAAAAAAACTTGCATAGTATTAATTGTCAAGGGAACAAAAACATAACAAATTAGAAAACTCGGACATTGACTTTATAAAGTTATGGTTAAATATATAATTTGTGAAAAACTATTTTGACACACTTCACAACAAACATTTTTGCATAATGGCGTAAATTTTTTTTTTTTAAATTCAAGTATGAAGTATAAAAGATAAGCGTACGTTCATACCCTCTTAATTTTCGCCATAACTACCTACCGCCTTTCACTTGCGATTGTTATGGTAAATAGCCCTTAGTTTCTCATCGACACTAAAAGTGTTTGCTAGTGGTGGCTGTACCTGGGTCAGAATGAGTTCGGAAAATGTGTGCCTTCACGGAATATTTACTAAGAATATTTAAATTGTTTATGGAAAATTTCCGACTTTTCTATAATATTCCATAATAGCCTAGAACGTCATGGATTCACATACACGCCTGCCTTTCTCAACACTACTATCTCCTCATACATACAAGACTGTTCTGAACTGAAAACAGTACATGCCAAGTTTTAGAAATTTCGATCCTCGAAAGTGTATAGATAAACTGTGGCGTGCATGTAATCAAGACTATTCTGAACTGGAAATTGTACATATTATGTTCTAAAAAATTTTGATCCTAGAAAATAAATACGACGAACTTTAGTGCGTCTCTGTAAGTATTATTTTAGAAAAAATGGCAATGGATCGAAGAGAATATAAACTAAAATATAAATAGAATTTTTTTCTTCTAAATTTTGTAGGAATTTAAGAGAATTTGAGAGAGTGCTTCACGGAAGGGAAATCAAAGTGGAAAACGACATGAAAATTTTAGAGAAGAATTGAAAATTAGAAAACATTCAAAAAGGAAAAGAAATTAGATGTATAATGACCATTGCAAATCGAGAGAAACAGAAAAAATTAACACACATCGCACAAATCAACATACCGAAAACATATTAATTGCGATTTTAAACTTGCGGTATTTCATTATGATCCTTTGAAAGAAAACAGTAAACATAGGAGTGTTGTTATCAAAAATGCTTTTAGTCAAGAACGAGACCAAAGGCACGTGCTGTACAAATTATAAAATGAGGTTACCAACATTACCTGACACCAGAACTATTCGCTTACATGACCTGAGAAACACCGAAAACAATGCTTGCTTCCAAAGGACATAATTTAGGGCTACATTTATAAACCAACTATTAAACGCGTTTGAAACATCTAAGACTAAACTCGTATAATTATAAAATCGATATTCGGGCTGATAAAAGAGATCAGTTGGAGAGCACGAACTAAGATTTAATGTACCACAAATTAATAAAGTCTCAGTATCAATTGTTGACCACGAATATAGCCAGTGGTAAAGAAATACTCCTTTATATATATATATATATATATATATATATATATATATATATATATATATATATATATTGCTAAAACACATAGCAATTATGTCGTACTACAATATCCTCTGATCTTTTGGCAAGGTAAACACTGCTATCGGTTCAATGTCCAACAAAGCGATCTAACTACAAGTATTAAATACAACGAAAAACTAACATCGATGCAATTCTATGTTCACTGAATTATTATCGGAAAGAGACGAAAAATATGAAAGACCTGATTCATTCATAAAGTTTATAAGCAACGTGCATTCGTAACGTTTACATTTTTTTTGACCGGAAAATAAAAAAGAACTATAATGCGGACAGGCAGCCACAGGTTTATATGGCATTATTTTTCGAGTTTTTTATTCAATAAGAAATCAAATTGTTATCTGTTATCGAAAATCAAATAAACAGTGCTGTTATCTGCTAAATGTAAATAATTTAGTGGCAAAAGGCGGATTGTCATAACGTCTCTTGATTTGGCTACACAAAAAATCGACTAAATAAAATAAACTAATTGATCAGGATTGAATTTCCAAATCGGGAAGAAAATCTTGGACTCTATGCGATAATTTTGGAAAATATGGTTCACGGTCCGTGTAGCGTATTAAATAGAGATTCACATAAGGACAATAAATGCATGAGATGTTATCCCAGACCATTTTTAAACGAGGTTGTAATTAGCGAAAACAAGTAAAGACACCGTTCACCAAAACAAGGTAAATCCATAGCAAAGATCAAAATGTAAAACCGGAAAAAAATTAAAATTGACAATCAATGGGAGATTCGTACAATCTGCCTCTGTCGAAAATGTTTCAGGATTCTATTAACATCGAATACTGCAGTTCTGTAAAGCTTTTCAAACACAACTGCAAGTAAATCAATAAGGGCTTCAATAAATCTTTGAAATGACAAGCAAAAACAAGTACGACAAAATATTACGGTTTTAAATAAGTCACTATATTAACAACAATCAAGTAATTAATAAATGAAGCATACTTAACTTTAAAAATGCCTTTAACCTAGTTGGCAATAATATCCAATTTGTAAAATTGATGGAGGCAGGAATATCTTCTACTATAGCAAAATTCTTCGCCAAATATTTTCGAGCTTGTAAACAACACACCCGGTTTGGAAACTTTAAATCACCGCCTTATGTTACTGAATCTGGAATTACTCTAGTTATTTATTAATGTCCACTTGCTTTTTTATTGTGATAAATGACTTATCCTCAGTTGTGAACACTGCTCGTGACCTTCTGATCGCCCATGATTTAAAACTATTCTTAAATTTTAATTGCCAATTTGATAGTTAGCTATTCCAAAGTGATATTGTTACTTTGTTTAACTTATTAGTTAAATCATTACGTTGATAACGCCATGACATTGAGTTTAATAGCGCTTTATGCTCCTGGTTACAAATGAGGGGATGATGTTATAGTTTATTTCATCTGCCCAGAGCACGGAAGAATATCCTATAGCATTCACCTGTCTTTTATACACTCACATTATTTAAGGAAGTATTGCGAGAAGTCCCAGCCAAGATATTTTTTCCACACCGTTAAGCGTGTCAGAAATTGGGTTCTCAAATCCTCAGGATGTTAAAAACTGAGTACTAGGTGATATTTAACCGAATTTCTCCGTGTTTCTGTCTTGTTCGTTATTGTTACTGTGCTTTATATATCAGTGCTTTGAGTAGTTCTGTAAGAAGAGCATCAGATTTTCAAGTAAATAAATATGGTAAATACTAAGTTTTCCAATGCACTATCTAAATCCAGCGATTATCTATTAAAGCATACATAGAAAACTGCACCTGTATTTTATCAGGAAATCGGCAAAAAGAGTTACGATGGAACCACCAGCGCACAGAAATATGAGTGCCTACTTTAAGCTATGCGAATACGACCCATTTGCGGGAACCTTATTTTATCCGGAAGTGTCAAGCTTTCTCATGACTTATTAAATGTAGCTTTCTTTAGGGCCAATTTCCAAAGAAATCAACAAGTTCTGGCCATTAGTAATGAATCCAGAAATTCATTGAACTTTAATATAATATTAATTATAAAGAATAGTTTAAAAAATAAATGTTAGTTTACATTAAATGCTGCTTAAATAATCTCAAGTAACGCTTATCTTAATTTAATTAAAGAAACAATATGATGTGAATAAAATTTTACTAATTATTCAAAACTACAAAAAATTAACATTACGGCAGCCATGCGTACAAAAGCTGTGGGTAACACTACAAAATTATTTTTTTGTTCGTCTCGGTTCTACGCAACTTCTCAGTCAATCTCCTTGAAATTTTGTACACATACACATTATATCCTAAAATGTAGACATTATATCCTAAAACTCATCATAGGATAGTTTTGTCCCTATTTTTTTGGCTTTTCCACGCAAGCGATACCACTGACCGTTCCGTCAGTATAACAATAAATTAATAATTAGGACCAATATGTTTACTTCAAAAGAATATAGCGCAATTTTAAAAGAATAACATCCTTCTGCTATATTTAATCTACTATTAATATTTTGACACGTTTTTAAACACAGGAAATTTTCTACTATTTTAACACGTTTTTAAACTATATGTTGAAATTATGATCAGACTTTAATAAAAAATGGAAAATCAATACTTACGTTGAACAATAATTGATATACAAAGAATAGATCTAATAAAATAGATTACAATATCGTAGTTTTAGTTGACCTGCAAAATATTGAAATTTCATAAATAACTCCTTCGAATTGCTGTGCTTTTGTTTTATTTTTTACGTAATGAGTGGGTAGGTTAAAAGTAAAAGTTTTTCGGTTAATTTCGAGTTGCTATTTGAGGTTTATCCGTATAGCTAAGCAAAGCTGAACCACTTATTTTTAATGTGATTTAGGTAAAAGCAAACTTTTCACTAATTTCTTTCAGCGAGTTGTTAAAACTTTCACGGTCTACCTCCGAGCTCTGAAAAATACGTGGAACTCGTAGAAGTGTCGAGTTTGTTTGGATAACAGGTGTATCGTATCGCCTTTATTTATTATTTCGCTTTTTACTTTTCATTTAGCAGACCTATAGTGTAAAAGCTTGTTAAGGTTGGGGAGGAAATAATTCAGTTCACATACTTATTTTGTAGTATTATCGTTTTTAGAAATATATTAATATGAAATCACGACATTTTGTATCTAAGTCGCGGGGCAAGTTTGTAGCATGAATAATATAACAAAAAAAAAACTCTTTTCGAAATAGAATAAATTTACATCTAAATTATTTCGCAATGCCATTTAGCCTTATATAGAGAAAGTGTGTAAGGTTTAAATAAATCCTAAAATACGTACAGAACTCGCGCTATTAAGATTCTGGAAAAACGTAAGTACTTCTGAATGTTTAAGAACACATAGTATTTATTTAATTTTCTTAAAAATATTATAATTTTTTTATATTGAAAATGTATTGCCTAGCCTGAATTTTTTAACGTATTAATCCATCGCTTCAGTTCCTAATAAACTTTGTTTTTCGTGATATTGACTTCATCAGTTTAGAAAAGGAGTGAGAAAAAGTACGAAAGAAAGAGTTACGTTTTTTTGGAGACATTTTCAGCAATGGTTTTCCTGATAAAAAATTGTTAAAAAAAATTGGAATCATTAAGGCTCGCTCCTTTAGCATATGCTCACTAGACTGACATTTAAAAATAATTTTTGTGTTTCATTTTCCCCCTCCAAATTGCAATATGAATATTTTTGCTTATCACTGCACCAAATTTGAAGTTTCTGGTCAAAATGTTTTCGAAGAAAAATGGCTGCAATTGACAGGTGTAAAATGTCTCCATATAATGGAAGATACAGAGTCTCAAAAAATAATATTACATTAAAACAACGCTAAAGTGTTAGTGTAATGTCAATAATAAGATAAGCGTCATCTTGTCTCATTTTTATTTAAATTATACGAATTTTGTTCCTGAATTAAATTTACAAGTTAATTTCACTAAATAAGGAGACACACTCAAAAATTTACTTTCAAATATTCACTTTCGCAGAAACAAACGTTGAGGAAAAAATTATTCAATATTTAATCAAATTTCCTTCCACGTAGGAGTGTGAAGTGTGTAAGCTATGCCGGCTTCAGAATTACCTCTGTTGTTTGTAAGTTGAATTCATTTGCACCTGTATTGTTTATTTCAGCAGTACTATAAAAATAACTAAACATGTATATAAACGAAAAAACATAAACTAGGGATATTATATTCAACAACAGATAATATATACATGCATATTTTTTTAACAATATTTAAAATATTTTCTTCCCGTCAAATATTATGTAATACAAAAGCCTAAATAACATATTCTAATAATAATATGCGCTTCATAGACGTATATTTGCATTGTCGGAAATGTTACTTACTTTTTGTTTGGCCAAAGTTTTATTCAAAATAGATATTTTGCATAAACATTTTTACCAATTCCCAATCTTCAGGAATGACCAATTGTATTGTTTAATCAATATTAGCAAGATCATAGACAGTATATTATATTATAATCAGTAATCTAAAACAATTACAAACAGATGAGAACCTTGCTAATATATGATGAGCTAATATATTTTAGACAAAATATCTACGACGATTGTTTCGCGCTTAATTAAATTCGAAATATCTTAATGTATTGAAATTATTTAATTTCAAAAATTTAATTTCTGTTTTTTTTTGGCGAGGTGCATTAATATTAAATGTAGCCATTTTTTATATTATTTTGTTAATATGCCAACTGCTGCAACTTTTGTACAAGCCACAAGCCGCAAGTTATTCGAATCCTCAGGCCCCTCCTTTGCCCAAATCACGCACTACGTTTTTCTGTTCGGAAATCAAATTAGTGCAGATTTTAATTGCGAGTAGTTTCTCTTGAAAATTTCGCCGCCGCAGAGACACATATTTCCCAATAAATATTTCAACTAGTGGGTTGCGTTAGTGGAGTCCGGGACTTATATTTATTTAATAGATTTCCCTGAGCATTCAACCTCGTACAACTGAAATGAAAACGCAATACGCTTTTGGAAAAATGTTTTAAATAAACTGAAAATACGCAGTGACATTTAGTTTTTATTTCAGTACGCTACCTTATATTATTGCAACAACAAGTTTTTGGTATTTATTCGTGCCCGATCAAACAGGGGACAGAAACCGAATTCGGGTAATTAAAATCTTTAAAAAAAATGATTTATAGTTATTTTCAAAGAAAACTTACAGCATAACGCACCGCTTAAAATTTTTACTTGAGATCTGTTAATAATTTGTATTTAGTTATTTTTTTATTATTTTACAAACCTTAAATGAGAATATCAAAATATTATCCTTCGCAGTGAAA
Organism: Druceiella hillmani; assembly: GCA_039881145.1. Lineage (NCBI taxonomy): Eukaryota > Metazoa > Arthropoda > Insecta > Lepidoptera > Hepialidae > Druceiella > Druceiella hillmani. The sequence goes on along the minus strand of JAYKKI010000028.1, from coordinate 28,271,815 downwards.
ACTTTAACATCAATATCTCAATAAGCCTATCAAGCTGCCCACGTATGAAACAGACAATTAAAAGAGGTGACAATAAATAAAATCATCACTGAACAAGTCCTAGCAATCTCCAAGGGTTCTGTCGGCCGTAAAAGTTTTAACGACTCTCTGGAAGAAATTAGCGAGAAAGTTTGCGTTTACGTAAATCACGCTGGAAGTACGTAGGTATCTACATCTGTTAAGCTACACGGACAAACCTCAAGAAGGTCACTCGAAATAAACCAGAAAACTTCAACTCCATTGCTTGTAATTATGTAAGAAGTAAACTTAAAGAAGTCGCCTTCGAAATTTATATATTGAAGACTGTGTTCTGTAAACGTATCACTTTTGAGAATTTTTTTAAAAAAAAAACACAATAATTGTTCAGTTCAGTGTATTTTATTACCCATATCAATAATATAAGTAGTCTAATATTATATTTTTGTTGAATTCAGCATAGGCAAAAAATTGAATATGGAATATTTTTGGAGTTTATTTTGTAGAAATTCATTATTCACGATTAAATGGTACTACGTGATGTAGTATTATTTCTACTTTATTTAAATTACTTACCACGACACCTAATAACACTACAACGAAACCTATCGTGAAAAGAATAATAAAAGTATAAAAAGTAAGTATTTCAAATATCATAAGTGGTCTTCAAAAATATGCATCTCTCCACAAACATTAACGAAATAAAAGAAGCATTAGCAGAACTTGATCATGAAAGCACCAATATTTGGAATATAAAACAACATGCGACTAAAAAACCACTACCAATGTTTATAGTGGAAATAAAGCAGAAAGAAAATAATAAGTCCATTTATGACATAAAACATCTACTGCACTGCAAAGTAGTATTTGAACCTCCTAGACTTAAGAGGGAAATTCCTCAATGTGGAAGGTGTCTTCAATATGGACATACAAAAGCTTACTGTAGGAGAAGCCCAAAATGCATAAAATGTGCAAGAGATCACTTGTCAGCTGACTGCCCTCGTAAAGGCTGATCAAGTAAAGTGTATACTGTGTGAAGGTAACCATCCAGCAAATTATAAGGGTTGCAAAGTCTACAGAGAGCTACAAAATATTAAATTCGCACAGCCACCAGAAAGAATTAAGAGACCTCCACAAATCGATAAGACAAAACAATTATCTAACATGACAACAACAACAGGCTTTAAATATGCAGAAATTACAAAAAATGCAACTGATAAACAGCAACCTAAAGAACCTATGAATAAAATTAGTAATAGTAATGACATAAGTAATAACAATGACATAAGAGAATTAATGGCATTAATGAAACAAATGATGCAACAGTTAACAGCTATGACAAATCTTATTCTAAATCTCACGTCCAAATTAACTCCAAACTGGACTCCATAAAAATATCTCTTTGGAATGCAAATGGACTGTCAAAACATACCCTTGAGTAAGTGCAATTGGAAGTGCAATTTTAATTAAGAATAATATTAGACACTACTTGGTTAACCACTATTGTACAGAAAAACTGCAGGCTACTAACTGGGCCTCTGACCTTATCAGCCGTTTACAGTCCCCCTAAACATAACATAAAACAAGAGTACTATACGGAGTACTTTGCAACATTGGGGCCAAGATTCGTCGCAGGTGGTGACTTTAATGCTAAACACACGCACTGGGGTTCTCGGATAATCTCACCTAAGGGACGGCAATTATTATTGACTATTAAAAAATTGCATCTTGGAGTCGTTTCTACTGGTGAGCCAACATACTGGCCTACTGACACAAAGAAGAAACCAGATTTAATAGACTTCTCTGTCACTAAAGGTATCAACAGCGTATATTTTAGCTGCAATTCCAGTACAGATCTCTCTTCTGATCACTCACCTGTTGAGATAAAATTAAGTCGTTCAATTCTTAGAAGGGAAAAACCGTGCAGACTTCATACCCGTAGAACAAGTTGGAATTACTTCAGGGAATTAATTACAAACTCCATTAACACAACGATACCTTTAGAGTCGGACGAGGATATCACACAGGCAGTGGAATACATTACCAATAGTATCCAACAGGCTGCATGGAAAGCTACACCTCAGCCTCTTCCCACCACTAACGACGGTCTTCATTGTTCTCTAACTATCAGGGAACTGTTGGCTGAGAAGCGTAAGGCTAGAAAAAAATGGCAGACTACAAGATATCCAGGTGATAAAACAAAATATAACAAATTGACGGCACAACTTAAACAACTGCTAGGTGATGACCGTAACCAAAGCCTTACGACGTATTTACAAGAGCTGGATAGTAAACCCTCGACTGATTACTCACTGTGGAAAGCAACCAAATATCTCAAACGTCCTATAAGTCACCAGCCACCCCTTCGCAAGGCAAATAACTCTTGGGCCACTAACGATGCAGAGAAAGCTCAAGTATTTATGGAACATCTACAAGAAGTTTTCAAGCCCAATCCAGATGTCGGTTCCACAAAAATTGAAATGGTCTGCGAATTTCTAGATACAATACACCAACTAGAGCCACCAATTGAAAAATTAAACAAAGCCGAAATAAAATCAGCAATCCGAAAACTAGACGTAGGGAAAGCACCAGGCTAGGACCTCATAACAGCGACTGTTTTAAGAGAATTGTCTGATGACGGTATTAGAGTCCTAACACAGTTGTATAATGCCATTATAAGAGAGAATTCATGCCACCACAATGGAAAATGGCAAAAATTATCATGATTCCTAAACCAGGTAAAAGTCCGCAAGAAGCTAAGTCATATAGACCAATTAGTTTACTTCCAATTCTCTCCAAAGTCATAGAGATCTTGTTCCTGAAGAGGCTTAATCCTATAATAAAAAAGTCCAAATTGATACCTGACCATCAGTTCGGCTTTAGAAGACACCACAGTACAATCGAGCAAATTCACAGGCTAGTTGAGGGAATCGCCAAAACATTTGAACAGAAAGCTTACTGCACAGCCTCATTCCTTAACATATCCCATGCGTTTGATCGAGTTTGGCATGACGGCCTGTTATATAAAATAAAAATGACATTGCCAATAAGATTCTACAACTTTATTAGATCGTATCTGATTGGTAGACACTTCTTTGTCAGCCAAGGAGAAGCAACAACAGAGCTAAAATAAATCCTAGCAGGAGTGCCGCAAGTAAGTATAGTGGGACCTACTCTGTACCTTCTGTACACAGCAGATTTACCAATATCAGATGATGTCGTTATGGGGACATTTGCAGACGATACAGCTATTATGGCTTCTGACGATACACCAAATCGGGCATCTTACAAACTGCAGGCCAGCTTAGACAAAATAACAAATTGGCTAAAAGACTGGCGCATTAAGGCGAACGAAGCCAAATCTGTTCAAGTCACATTTACTACCCGAAGACAAACGTGCCCGCCTGTAACACTAAATGGTATACCGATCCCACAAGCAGAAGAGGCCAAATAGCTTGGAATGTATCTAGACAGTCGTTTGACATGGAGGAAACACATTTTTACTAAACGCCTTGCAATGGGTCAACAAGTACGCAAGCTGTACTGGTTAATTAATAAAAACAGTCCACTGTCAATGGAAAATAAACTCCTTATATATAAAGCCATAATAAAGCCAATATAGACATACGGCATACAGCTGTGGGGCACAACTGCGAACTCAAACCTGGAAGTCTTACAAAGATTCCAATCAAAAATATTAAGAACGATAGTTGATGCACCATGGTATGTCACAAACGAAAGATTTCACCACGACCTTGGTATAAAATCTGCGAAGGAAGTAATAAGAGACACCATTAAAACTTACAAAGAGAGACTACAGATACACCCAAATGAACTGGCACACCATCTTATGGATGACATATTCCCAAGTGTTCGGAGACTGAAAAGAAGAGTATCACAGGACTTATATTAAATTAATTAAGGAAATGTCATAGAATGTTTACCTTGCAAAACCTATAATATTGACACAAACATTGCTGAATGTCTCTTGGATAGATTGTAATACGAAAAAAAAAAAAATCATAAAAATGATATACCCAACAACTTGTTCTTTTTATGAGATTAGTTAGATATCATGTGTGCTCCTAATTTTTCATTGATTTTTTTTGTCTTTTCAGAGGACTATGAGGAGTTTTGTATCACATATGTTATTAATTTTAAAGTGTTACTGGTATATTCACATTTAAGAGAAACCACGTATACTAATGAAATTCATTCACGAGATCCAACAGACCTTCATTGTTTTACTTTTTATTTTGTATTTTACACACCTTCCAAAATTTATTTTACATATAAATGCTTTTCAGTTCATTTAATTATGTGCCTATGATACGTAAAATTGCAAATTTTTATAACATGAAAAATAGAAATAATTAGCAAGTTTGTAATTCATTTACTGTATATCAAAATAATCTTCGAGTTTCAATGAAACATATGAGAAGCAGTCGGCCTTCCCTTCTTGAACATGTCATCTACGGCCTTTTCGAAAGTAATCACCCCTTCGTTCGCTCACGCAGAAGTGATGTGATGTGAAATCAGACTTGTTTGCACCTGTTTGAAGAAACAATTGAAATATTTTCTCGTACTCTTGTAACTTTCTTTACTTTTAAAGAAATTCTTTGAAAGTAACAGTCAGTTTATAGACCGTTCCTTAGTTTCGAATTCGTAACAGCATATTTAGCTTTCATCACCAATTACGATGTCGCATACAGCATTTGATTGATCTCCGTAGTTGTGTTTTTGATCATTGGTCAAATTATAGCATATTGCCTTATACAAAATTGCATGAGGCTTAAATATTCATGTAGAATTTTCCGTACTTACCTCATACCTAAACCTAAACTCGAAATGAAAATAAAAGGGACAAGCAGAAAGAAAACCATTTAGCTAACAGCAGAGAATTAATTTCTTCTCAAAGAAAAACTTCTGTCAAACCTAAGGCTTGTTTATCTTTAGAACGATTAGACTACAATCAGCATAATAAATTACAAAGAGAAAGGGAGACTTTGTCCGGGCGTGACGTTATTTTCAATTGAAAGACAAACTTCAGCAGAATGACATAATCGACAACTCTGCTATAATAATGATTTTTCTATAGAATGCAAAAAATAATCCTACTGTTTTTACGGATACTATGTCTTTCATTTTCTCCTAATATTCCACTTTAAAATAATTAGTTGAGATAAAAACCACGTATTGCTTGCAGGGAAAAATTACATTTCAAAATATTTCCTCACCTCCCATATAAGTATGTTAGCTTCTTGGAAATCAAAATTGGCTATACAAGAATGTATGTATCATATTTGACAATATAATAAAGCCCTTAAAATTATATATTTTATAAGTTTGCAATAAGAATAGTAAGTTGTTTCAACTTTAATTTTAAAGTACGGGGCAGGTTTATCATATTGTTCTCAATCTGATTACTTATCGATCAATTCAGAAATTTGTACAGATTTACTTTATAGCAGATCATAAAATTCAGCAATCTACTTGATGTAGAATAAAATCGCAATCACTTGATATAGATTATTACAAGTCATGCTGCACTCTCATAACCCTTACATACGACCATTTTAAATTACTCTTGAAAACGTATGCCCAGTTTTCCCCGATTTCAGTACTATTCATGAAAATAAAGTACTGATACGAAAATATTGTATCCATTCTCTCTTTCTCAATAGATGAAGCAGTAGTTGTTCTTGCTGGGTAACAATTTGATAAACAAGTTGTACTATTGTATAGCCACTACAAACTCGAAGAAGTGACAACTAACATAATAAACACATACTTAAAAGTTTCATGTGATATTAACAACATTGAAGCAGTCAGAAGACTGGGCAAAAAGGCGAGGAGGTTAGACCGGTGAATTCAAAAAAACAAACGATATATAGTCACCATTGTTTATAATAGTCACCATTTCTACATATATTTTTTTTTATTCTGTACTGTTTTATTATTACACAAACATTTCATGATGAAATTCATAGGTTTTATATTACATTTTAGTGGACTATTGAATTTAATGATTCTGAACTGGAAATGTTGCCTAGCTATTATATATAGTTTTAGCATCAGAATAATGTTGAGACTCATAAGAAATAATTGACCTCAATTTTCTGAATAATAACAGAACTCATAGCCATCATTATACACTTTCAATTATAAAACTCAAAATGGGAATCAATGTACAATATAAATGCATATCGGTAATTTTTATTTAATAATAGCAACATTATTAATTTCAATGTACCAATGCAAATTCAATCTACCAATATAAATGCATATCGGTAATTTTTATTTAATAATAGCAACATTAAAAAGAATTATATTATCTTTACCTTGGATGAGGATTTTACCCGAAGGGGGTCCATGCAAAAATAATTTCTACTTATAATGTAACAACATCACAATACAAAACATTAATATGAATAATGATTTGAGATTCCATTCTTATTAAGCTTAATTTATTTTTAAACTATGTTTAATTATGTTAAATCGTTTCTAATTATATTAATATCTATTTATAATTTTGTTTGTTGAATGTATAGAAATTATGCATTGTAAATTTTTGTACGGAATTTAATTTCATTTAATAAAGCCTTATTATTATTATTATTATTATTATTATTAAACCCACAACAACCTATGACACTTTACGGTAAATAATAATTTCATCTAGAGGTGAAAACGGCGATTTGATAAATATTTTTTGAATCGATTCAGATTTGGAAAACAAACTTCAAGTATTAACTATCATTATTATAGAGCAATGATTAGGCAAAACAGTTTTAATACTTTATTTAATTTTCAATACCCTTAAATCAATATTTACATATAATCAAGTGTACATGAAAGAAACATAATCTTAATTTCGAACAGAAAATAAATTTGTTTTGAAGATGCCTTATCTGTTAAAAAAATATTAAGGAAATTGCTCTGTTAGTAGTATTACCGTCAATTTTTATTTGGTAACCATGATATCATCTGGAGAAAACGCAGGACACGATGATATATGTCGCACATTATGGCGAAGCAAATTTGTTTATTTAATTTACAAGTAAACCTAACTTAAATTAAATAAAACTTCCATGCGAGGAAAACTCTGCAAGAAAAATATAATATTATTATATTATATTCAGGGAATTTTCATTTGAAACTTCAAAAACTGGTATACCTAAATAATAAAGCGCCCAGATTCGGCTCTCCGCTCTCGCCGTTATATGTACACAGTGGAATGGCAAAACGAGGCCAACCACTTACTGTCATAGCTGCAAAGCAAGATTAGAACTGATCAAATTGACTGTGTAATTTCAACCGAGTTACCAAACAAGCACAATTATCGAATTTTAGTTAATATTGCACAGCGACATATGCATTATGTGGAGCTTGTGTCCCAGAAACCTTAAATCTGTATTTGCTATCCACGCGTGAAGGAAAGTGCACAAAAAAGTTCCTAAGTAATTTCAAAATAATAGATACACAGGTGGTTACGGCTATGCAGAACACCTTTATTCATCACCTCATAAATCCGAAAACATTGAAATCATCTGGTATAATGAATTATACAATAGATGGATGGTATATTTCCTAGAATGTTTGATATACACACAAATGTATAATTGTATAATTCAAAGAAATCAATAAATAATGTGTATAAATATATTAATAAAGAGAGTGAGTAAGCTAAATTTATTAGCTACCTAATGCACAAAGTTAGACAACACCAATTGGTGGTTCAAAATCTATATGGCAAATTTTGTCGTTTGTTGTACACAAAATAGCCCCAAACATCATTCTCCACGCTGTGTATTTACAAAATGGACAATCGAGTTTATTATGTATTTACAAAATGGACAATCGAGTGTATTTACAAAATGGACAATCTAGTGATATCGTGAATATCACATATCGAATGTGATATTCACGATATCACGAACAATTCCTGAGAATACAACTTCATCGGCAGTTTTCAAGTTATGTGCAGAAAATGATCATGCAAAAATGTTGAACTCTAGTATATTTCCGAGATATAACACATGGAATTGAAGCATCGAAAAAATTCCAGAGACGAAAACTAGACTAACCTGTTAAAAGTATTTCGAAATTAAAGTAACTGATACGCTCGACGGAGCTTATGTGTTGGACCCCAAATAACATAAAATGTTTTTATCTTAGTATGTTGTTACATATAATTCAAGACCTTACTTCTTTTCTTTATTTGGGAAGGTTAGAAAGTCTTATATACTATAGTTATGGAGAGGCATGTAAGGCTATGGGAATATTGGAAGATGATTTTTATTTGAAAAATGCAAAATCAGAAGCTGCGTTTTGTTTCTTAATAAACTTTTACGATATTTGTTTTAGTGTTTTTCAAGTTATTAATTCCTTGAGCCTTTGACAAAATTTTTTTTTCATATTTAACATCTTTGTATCATGGTAAGATATCGGTAGAAATATTTACGTTAATGGTTAAATTAAATTTTCTTTAAATTTTTAATTCAAATTCGAAATGTATCGAAATATGTTTTGTTTAAAACACGGACAACGCTACTGGAGATGAGAATGCCCAAACACCTTCTAAACATTCTTAGGCATTTTTCTGAAAAGAGAACAGTCTTAGTAAGAAGATACGATGTATTATCGGATTACTCCCAGCCCAGTGTAAAAATAATGAAACATGTAAAATCTTGTCGCTCCTATTAAATACGGAGCTTATAATGATAATTACTTTTGGGAATTGGACGATCGAAATTAAAATCGGGAATAAAACAATTTCGAATCCTCGATATGTGGATTCGAAATACCACCTTATTCGTGATTAGTACTCGCTGTTTTGAAAGCATGGTACAAGGCATGCAAAATATTAGCCTTGATTTCCAATGAAAATTAATCGCAATAAGATGCAGATGATGATTGTTGACGGTGCTAACATAACTCATTCGGAAACACACAACTAGCGCATTGAAAGATGAGTCAATCAAATGTATGTTTGGAGGTCTTAATTTCTAATAATTTTAGATAAACTGACGAAATCAAAAGGCACAGGACGATTAATAGTTTTGCTATGAACAAATTGAGGAAGATATTGAAGAAAAGTAATTAAAAAAAAAACGAAAATTAAACGAACGAAAACGAAACGAAAAAAAACGAAAACGCATCAGTTTTCCCCATTGAAACGTGGATACTACGTGGAAGTGTGAGGAAAACATGCTCGGAGTATCGTAGACTGAGTTCCATACTAATGCATCAATATTGCAAGAACTCAGTATCTGGCAGCGTTTGTTCAATATTGTGCAAACTTGCACAATCATTTACTTCGGACACATATCGCTGCCTAAAAGTACTAAAGATAGTATTAAATATTAAACTTCTGATGATATAGAGCAAAGTGGAAAGTACCGGACTACGTTGGAGAGCACCGATTGGATAAATACTATAATATTTGTACACATATGTTTTTTTTAACTGAGACAGTATGGGAAAATTCGAAACCATAGCAGATACAGAAAAACGGTTTAAGATACCAATAAGTCTTTTTTTATGAAAACCATTTTGGCACAGTCAAATTTTTGGTCAAGCGTAAGTTTTTTTTAATTTAAAAAAATTGACAACCGACACGTTTCAGAATACTTATAAACAAATACATGTGGTGAATTTTGGAATAATAATAATAAACGGCATCGTTTAATTCCTGTACGTTGTTAAAGTGATCTCATATGAAAAAATTCAACGGCGACATGTCAGATGAAAGTGGTGGCATTTTGTCGAACCATATGCACACATCTAACGCTTCGAAGACTGTTCATATACAAATTATTTACTTGCTATCCTATTAGGAATAGATACACCGTCTTGTAGGGATATTATGTTATTTACTTCGTTAGTGGAAAAATCTTATCCATTTGCTCCATGACAAAAAAATTACTTACAAAAGATGTGCTTACGTATTATATCTTTGTTACAAGTTACAAAAATTTAAAATTATCTCGTTTCTTCGAAACGATTCGACCTCATATTGTAGTGTTTTATTAATAAATGTAAACCTATAATAAGGCAAAAAACTACACATCGCATATATTTTTTTTTAGGCAGACCATTTAAAATTTTATCAAAATTATATTCAAAAAATCATTTACATATGTACAGTTTTTTATTTTACAGAATATACATTGTGGATTACCTACTATAGAAAAAATTTGACAATTAAATTTTTCAGTAAGATACAATAACTTTCGATATATTTTCGATATGAAATTGAAAGTTTGTGAAAAGCATTTCAGATTTATTTTATTTTTGTGTTTCAGATTCACTGTGTTTTTTACCTGTGCTCGAAATAAACAACTGTCATCAAAATATGTATTGAATAAACTATAAAATGTTTGCTTTAAACATTTAAAGGAATAAAATTATTTTACGATTTTCCAAATTTATTGAAATTTTGGTTCACTGGAAGCAAAACAAAACAACAAATAATTTAATATTTTTTGTAAACTGGTACGAATTTTTTTATTTATTTTGAAGTTTATTTTATTTAAGTATGTTATGAAAATATATTTGCCTTATAATTTTTTTCGAGTCGTCATCAGGATTTAATTTTTATTTTTAAATAAACGTGGTGGAAGTATCTAAAGAAAAATGTTATTTTTAACTGAAGTTTCACAACACTGTAAGTGAAGAAAAAAAGTGTATATACATACACTTATATATGCATATATATATGTATATATATATATATATATATATATATATATATATATATATATATAAAATGTTATCACATTCAATTTGAAATTTAATAAAACCAAAATATCGCCGAAATTGATTGTTACCAAATGGTATCTTCACACAACAATCGCTTTAATTTCAGTATCAGAGAAAAATATCCAAAGGAAACTTAACTCTCTTCGACCCCTATTACCTAAACAATACACAAACCATCCTCCAAATATTAAACGCTAAATTTACATAATAAATTTGGCTACGAAATAAAAGTTTTCGCCTTTTTTGTCTCACGACGGTCGGGAATATTTTTGCTTCAAACTGGGCCGAGTATTACCGCTTAATTCAGCTTAAATAAAAACCGATTAAGTGCGGTCTACCGCATAATAACCTTGAAGAAAAAAAGGTCGCCATTAAGAAAACTGCCATTTGGCCTTAGCGATAAAAATGCCACTTATTTATTTAAAAATGAGATAATGACATAGCTTTTGCCCGAAATTTTGCTAGAGTGAATTTGACAAATTCCATTTAAATGTAATATAATTAAAAATTATTTTTTTCTGAATATTTTAGTAAAATACGGTTGTTTCTAACAAGTATTGAATATATAATTGGATATTCTAAAAACTTAGTAAAAATATTTATACCTGGTGTTTAAATTTAAGGGAGTCGTTATTCTTTGTAACTGAAAAATACAGACTTGTTCTAGTATAAAGCAAACAGAAACAAACTGAAAAAAAAACAAAAAATACATGAAAATGATAACCATCTGCAGCCTACATAGCATGTATGGATGCGGAGTAAACTCAACTTGGTTATAAGCAACAACTCAACAATCACATATCAGAAAAAAATAAAAAAAGAACATATTTCATATCGTTTTTAATCGACCTGAATTAAACAAGTACAGAAAATACATAAATACTGATTTAATTTCCAATTTTAATTTCCAATTACAAATTAATATCAGTGCATCAGGATTAGAGACAGAATTACTAATTACAAAGGTTTAAATTTGTTTGTTATTTCCAATAAAATTCTCTTAACTGGTTTCTATTACGTTTTTATTAATGTTTCTTGTCTTTTTTTAATATTTTCTTTGTGTATATTAAAATAAAATTTCCAGAGGCAATAATTTAATTATGAGCTAAATTTTAAAAGAAACAGCGTTATCAAGTGGCGAATCCATTATTTCCGATGTTTTCTATATTTTGCACTGTTATGTAATTGTCTTAATCTATTTCTCTAATATTTATTTATAATATTCACCTTTTAATTAATACCGAATTTTGATATAAACGTGTAATACATACGATACAATGTAATGGGAACGCAATTTTTCCACAAATAGAAGTTCTTGAGTAATATCACAGAATAAAACTTAAAATAAACCAAATGTTGAATTCAAATAAAGCGACAACTCTAAAGTGACCAAGATTTTTACGGAAAATCATAGTGTTCCCACAATAAAATGATTAAATTTTAATAAATAATTTATTCATGAAAGAAAAGAAACAAGCGGAAAAAACTATTTAGATTTTAATGGACGTATCTTGTAGTCGACAATGAAGTGTTGATATTAATATACCCAGGTTACATTTTAATTTATAAAACATATATAAACAATTTCTACCAATTTCAGAAATGTATTAATGACTACTACTAACTCTGAAAATAGTTGACTAAATTTATCATGTGTTTTCATAAGTTAATGGCAATTTAATAATTTTCTCTACCACATCAACATAAATTAAACATTCGATGATTATTTATGATATTCGTTGTGCACCCGATAACGTTTTGGGATGAATCCCTAACCCACGCAACTGTTTTCAAACTGTTTAAAAATTTCAAGGTTGGTTATCCTAGAATTTCAGTGATGATCTCTTTGGAAAATGGCCCTAAATAGTGACAATTGAAAATATCGTCAATACGATACGACTCATGATTAAAAAAAAAGAGTAACTTAAAAGGAAATTTTAACAAATTAGGTATTGATATAAGTTAAATGCTGAAAATTATACATGAGTATTTAGACATCAGAATACTTCATGTTGTTCTCCATGATTTGACCGAAGTGATATTCGAAGAAAACATTTTAAAGAACTCTCCTTTATTGAGAGTTTCATTGACAATCATTTTAACCCAACTGACTAGCGCCATTTTTTTATTAATCACATATAAAATACACATATTTAATACATTTTAGTCGAAAAACGACAAAGTGAAAAATCGATGCAAGACGAAAAGTAGGAAACTTTGATTTGAATGATACATTTCTTATGTTCGTTCGTTATCATAATCTACAATTACGTTGGTATATTTTTTTTTTCAGTAAATATACTTTTATATTGGCAACACTATCTAGTTTTATTATCTATGACGTTTTATATCTCTACTGACGTTTTATAGCAATAGACTCACTATTGCTGTAAAAAGTAAATAATGGATTGATCTGTGAAAGAAAGTGTGACAGATTTAATTATTTGATTTCTTTAATGTCTATATATGTCACAGCCTAACAATATCTTTATTCATTATTTTAACATAGAAGTAATCTGTGGGTCAAAAGCAAGAAGTCAAAAGGTTAAATTGGTTCAAAAATATAAAATAAGAAACGCGATAATGGCGGCGAAGAACAGTGAAATTGAAATTCTAATATTTGATGGAGTAGATTGTCGTCACTGAAAATAATGCACATTCTAGTTTTTACAATTCATAAAGTATAAATATAGGTTAACGAAAGCAAAAAAATACCGATGATGACAGATGGACCAAACTAGATATCCAGTCGACTAACTATATTTACAGCTTAATAACAAACAACTAGAGTACATAAGTGAACTCGATTCAGCTTACGAGCTTATCAAAAAGTGTGATGAGATGCAGCCGAAAAAGTCAACAGCTTTGTAAATTGCGTACCAACATAACCTGAAAAGTGTCAAATTGAAAAATTATTCATATGTGTGCTTATTCTTCGATGAATTTGAAATAAATAACTATGAACTAATTAAGCAGGCACGGCACAGAGCGAGAAAACTATACTACATGTTAAAATTGCTACAACAGAATTATAGTCATATTGGCGATTTGTCGGATATTTTACCAGGAAATGAAAGAAATGTTGATAGTATGAAAAATAAAATAAATTCAAAAAGTGCAAATGAAAAATATAATGAAACGTCAAAAGACATAAAAGTATCGTTGATTTTCTAGTTACTAAGGACATAGATTATATAAAATCAGAAACTAAAATCGAATAAGAAGAAATTTTTATCATACAAGTCATGAGTATAAATAAAATAGTTTTTATATAACCATTGCAAATAATATTTATATACTAAGTAATACTTGGTAAAAAAAATTCAAATAGAATGATTACTTTTTCGTGGTTGTACAAAACATGTTATTAAAACTGATCACTACTTTTTAACGTGTAAGATATTGATTTAATATAATGAAAAATCAATGAAAACGCGATATGGCATTAGGAATATCTTGCCAACGCAATAGTCTGTATAGATATCATATCCCTATTAATTTTAATTTCCGAAACAAAACACTTCAAATAAAATAAAACTCTTAAACTCTTAAAATAGATACTAAATTTCCACAATAAATATGGTTCACAATTAAATGAAACTATGTGATGTAGTATTATTTCTACTTTCTTTAATTTCTTTACCACGACCTAGGTTTCGTTGTATTACAACATCTTCAGGTTGGATATTAGCAAAGATTCTTTACTAATATCCCACCTGAAGATGTTGTAATACAACGAAACCTAGGTCGTGGTAAAGAAATTAAAGAAAGTAGAAATAATACTACATCACGTAGTTTCATTTAATTGTGAATAATGAATTTCTACAAAATTAACGCCAAATATATTCAATAAGTATGGTATTAAAATAATTTTTTGTCTTTTTTGACTTTTAGCGATACGAATTTCATACATAAATATTTGTCTCTTACTTGGGCGGAATAGATTACCTACAATAATATAAAGATTCATTGCGGTTTCTACTAATTAATAATTGTTCGCATGCAGTTATCTACGAGGCGACTATAGACGATGAAAAGCCATGGTTCAGACAAATTTCATTTATACGAAACCCAAATAAATGTGCTCAACCGGAATTTCAAAACGCTTGAGCGAATTTAACAAAATGGGAAGTATTATCGATTATAGTGCACTTTATTAGGACTTTAGAACATTATGCAAATATCAGCATGATGTATTTTGTCAATGATGAATTTTAAAAAATAGTTTTTGATTAAAATTTAAAAATTGTAATATATATTTAAATACAAGAATAAACAAAAATAAGGAAGTAGGTAAAGAAAAAGCAAAATATATATATATATGTATATATATATACATATATATATATATATATATATATATATATATATATATATATATTTATATATATATACTTAATGTCTAAAATTATATTACGGTGTATAAATGTTTAATTCAATCCGATTAATGTTATAAGCCTTCCTAACCAATTACCATTTCTTTGACAAAAAATTATCAAACTGCTTCGAATTTTTATAATTTTCTCTTCAGTTTCACAAACATTTTATTTACCCTATTCTCCTATTTTCGTTGTCAAGTAAACAGAGCGAACCAGAGTAAATGGGGAACGGAACGAAAAAGGTCTAGTCCGTAGTCAAAGCGTCCTGAAATGTTATTTATGAGGCAGTCTTCTTTTAGAGAATGGACGTCACAATACGAATCGGCTATATTTATAGTGGAAACAACTTTGCTATGTGACGTAACTACATTATTTTCTTTTGGTTAGGTAATATTATTTTTCTTTATTTACCTATTTTACTGTCACGGACTTGTGTTTACTGCTCAATAACCTCAGATAAATAATATTGGTCCTAACATTGACATAACCTTTCTTTTAATATATTAAAAATAATGTTGCAGTTGAAACTAAGGTGCGTCTCTCTTGAATAATTTTATTATCATTGTTTAACTGTGAAGTTGTGTGCTGCATAGATTTGAATACAAAAAATTAGAACGTCTTAAAAATTTACGTCGAAAAATTTGGCATCAATTGGACGCCATTTTCGTAATATTCCTTAATTAAAATATATCAATATTGAACATTTTTTATTGCAATATTCGCTATTTTCTTTGCTTTTTCTTAATTGCAGGTATTTTTAATTTTAGGTTTTGACTTATTTTAATTCTTTCTTAGTGAAATATTTTACAACCTTCCACAAACCAATACATCGTATTTAAACTTTACGGTTGCGGTTTTAATTCTTGAAATTAAAAAATAAATCATTTCAATAAATTCTTCTCCAGCCTTCCAAAAAAGTTAATATTCATATTTAAACATTGTACTTGCACGAAAAAGACTACTCTTTAGCATTTTAAATAATATTATGAATTTCATTATGGTTACTGGATTTCCCATACCTTGCATATGCTACTCTTTTATTATCTCAGTGAAATTAAAAGACACGAATATTATTTTTATTCCATAGTGTAACAATTTACTCAAATAAGACATAAAATATATATTTTTTACAATAAAAATAAGAATCCAAATTGATAGGGGTAACAAAAAAAATTGAATTTATGAAAAATGTACTTATTAGAAATATTATGCTTCTAAATGTTTAACCTTGATGTAAACTATATATACCTAAGGGTGTGCGAAACCATCCTAATGAGTCTTTCCTTCTTTACAAAATTTACTCCTGTGATATTACAATTAATTATTTTTTCATATATCTTGTTTCGTGCTTAATTCATAAATATTGGCGTCTATTACTGCATTGAGAGTAGAAACTGTGTTTCATCTATCACTACGAACTCTGTCTGCTTTCGACACTCGGACCTTTACGTCGTCACTTTTCCCACAGATTGATTAGAATTTTAAATTTTTAAAATTACTTTAGCTCATTTTTCAGATAGCTTAAAGCCAAATCGCTAGGTTTTTTAATATTTCTATATATTATCTGCATTCTGATACAGATTTATTATACCACAAATTATCGGTTTTTAATCTCCTTCTAGCAAGTAAGGTTGAATTTTATTTAGACTAGTCAAGGCTTTTGAGTAATCTGTATTCGTAATAATATTTCGATATTACGTTATTAATTTCAGCTCATTTAGTAAACTTAGAGACTCCTTGAAACAAGTAAACTTCTGTATGTGTATTCTATGATTTGAAGGGTTTTATCTCAGCTAAGTGCTGCATATGCAAACGTAATGGTCTATTCATAATTCGCTAAATATACTTAGTAGTATTATTTTCATAATATTTACTTGTTATTATAGGTTGCCAAATAATTATTAGGCATATTTTTAAGATCCTAATTTTCTATTTCTACTAAATTTTAGCCCTTTAATCTCCATGCCTACATGAATGAAAAAAATAAGTAACTTTTTACTAAACAGTTAAAAATAAATCTTGTTTAATCCAAAAAATAAAACAACTGCTCCCACCTTTTTTTCATAGGGGTGTCATCTTTAGTGACACTGGTTATTGTTCAAACTGCTTATGCAGTTTTTCTCTTATTTTCTTTATTGAAACAAAACATCAGTTTTTACAAACGAATAAATATATGTATATACGAATTAAAAAAAATGTAATAAACTATGAAGTCTTATTTTATTTATTGTGGAACGTAAGCCAACATTTCATATCGATAATACATTTAGCGCTAATTTTTTGCATCCGTTGGTGACTATATCCAAACTGACGCTGGAAGCTGTTAATTGTTACATGGTCTTTGACAATATCTGCAGACCACAACTCATTTGGTACTCTTATTTACAGTTAAACTCAACAGTTTAGCATATTTTTGTACGTTAATAATAGCGACATTTCTGCAAAAATCACAGCAGGTCCAATTATTTGCGGATTGCCGTTTTACCATGCATTTCAACATGCAGCCTCTATACCAAAAGGAAACAAAAGGTAAAGCAAACCTGGGCAATCGACTTGAATTTTCAATCGCTTTTTATTTACAAATCCAATGCTATCGTTTTTCGTGACAGGAGTAAATTCGCGATAGTTAGATGCAATTAACAAATACTGTTATCATGCCACTTAGCCCTAGATATTTTATGACACAACTCACTCCTAGGTTTTTTTAATCTCTTTTGGTTTTGGCAGTCTAAAATTTTCCAGACAGTTTTCACGGGCCGTACCAGTTCCTCGACATTCTACTCTCAGAGATATTTGAGTAATGGTAAGCCAGTAAAAAAATTATCAAAGGATTAATTTTATGATTTCAATTTTTGTGGTAATCGGAAATGAAGTTCTAAAATTACTGCAGCTTTTAGACCCATATCCAACAGCATCTTGAGGATGGGGTTGGACGTAACTCAATAAGGCTCACAATTTATTAAATATCCATTGCGAGTACCAAACCTTATTGGTTATCTATGGATATGTTGTTTTGTACCTTACCTCTCAAAGTATGGTACCATAATTATAGGTACTATAATCTATAGAAATTTGTGAAGAACTAGTATTTTTAATATTTGCTATAATTTTTTTTTCAGTTTTGTGAAATACTCGGGAACTTCGGCAAATTTGTCTTTCGATGGCAAGGATGTACTACTGCTGTCGAGTGTTTCGAATTGCTGTATAGCGGCAACACAGTAAAATTTATAGCGGGTATGAACAACTTGTATGGTTTACAGAGAAATCACAATCTTAACATAACAACTAATGAAATTAGAGTATGAATTGCAATATTGCTACTTACAGGTTACTTTACACTAAGAATATGACAATGTTCTGGGATATAAAGTGTGATGCCACAACGAGCTCGTCGCATCCAGCTATTCCGCCGTATGCAGTTATAAATACTTAATTTTTGGATCCAAAAATAAAATTACAATGTGACCGAAAACAAATTTTAAGCATTTGTCCCTGCAGGTGGCACGGGGGAATTAAAGGGTTGAGAGGGCATAACTTCTCTGTATACTAAATTTAACTTGAATCAAATGGTACAAATTTGAATTTGAAACTAACAATTACAAAACATTTCGAATAGGCCTTGGTAAGAAAGATTTAAAAATATAAAAATACTTATGCTACTCCATTAATTATTTTAATCTTAAGAGAGCAGAGTTAACAAATACATCCGAACGATTTTGCTAAATATTTGTAAAGTTTTACTTATAATCCCACTTTACGTTGTTCAAATCAACTTTACATATTGCATCCATTTCACTACTGAAAATCCCTTTAACCACAGATTATTTTTTTTAAAATATGGGTTTTTCCGCATGTCTTAGATGAATTTAAATAACTTACAATCTCTTTTCACGTTTTCACATCTCGAATTTAATTGTTTCCTTATTAGGTTTCTTTCGCAATATCTGAATAAGTATCATGCCATATCTCAAAAATGTATATATGGTCTGCACATAATACTTTAATAAAATGACTTTCTTTTAGAGCTACAAACAAATATTCTACTTACTCTAAAGGTCAAAACATCGAATCTCTGTTTGGCAATCTCTTAGTTTCACATATGTCACCTGTTTTATCATCTCGAAATATTTTACGAAAACGTTTGATGCCATTACTTCATTCAATTGTTCTTTAAATCGCTTTTTAATAGAGTGTTTATCCTATAATGTGAATTGTATGTAAATTACTAACTTAACTAAAACAAGAAATTTGCACAAAAAACACTTTTGTTTGCTAGCAAGCGAATTAGGGTCGATGTTTTTCCAGGCGTGAAAGGGGTTCATCTTTAGCTCTCGTGTACTAAATAAACCAAGATAGAAAAAAGCAATAATATTTCTCAAATTATTGAAGTACGCAGCAATCAAGAAATAAACAATTTGATTCTGAATCTATATACTTACATAGAATATGATATAATCACGAATACCAATTCATATTCTTTGATATGAAGACCAATTTAAACGCGCTCAAACTTCTCACTCCTTTATCAAAAATGACTTCGAATACATATTAATACGCTTCTTTAGTGCTCATATAAATTAGATATCAGGTTTACAATGAGCAGCTACAGATATTCTCTTACGATAACATTAACACAACAAAAATCGTAACATGGGAAGTTTTAAAAAATTATTTCATTTTTCGACCCGATTATATTTACTTCTTTTTTATAAAAAATAATAATCAAAATATATGTTATTATTATTAGCAGTATTATAATTGAATGAATCTTGTCATCAAGGGATCTTGATTTTAAGATAAGACTAAGAAATCAGTTCTCTTTGATTCTAAGATAATCCGAGAAACATAACCCTCTTTGAGTAAACGTAAATGCATATAAATTAAGTAACAGACTAAGTTTATGAATTTGTCGCAAGCCGACAATATACTTAAACAGTTATGTGGGGCATATTCCACCCCAAGTACATAAAGCAACCCGGTAATGAGTTCGGCGTCGATGTATCCTATCAGATTATATCGCTAGCAACTGTCGACCGGACATGACTCAAACTGGTACGGCAGCCTCTTATGCACTCAATGCTCTAGATAAGCTCTTCTTTTTGTCACACATATTGGGAAATAGTAAAATTAAATGGAAATATTGTATCAAATTTTGGCCCGTAACATTAAATTTGATGAAATGAACTACTCCAAAATTTAACTTTTCAAGTTTTATTATGAATAAATATATCAGTCCAGAGAATTCGTGTTCGTAAATCGATGGTTTTGCCTTTATTAAAACCATTACTTTATTTTCGTATTAAAACTTTACGTATTTGGAAATTAAAAACAAATTTTAAAAATCTTGCCTGGTTTCAAATTGTAAGAGATTACTGATAAGAAAAATAGATCTCAAACTATAATCGGTAAAATATTATAATTTAAAATAATAAACATAAAAATTTTACCTTCACCGCTGTTTTTCTATAACATTTATTGATTCCTGCAAATATCTGAGCCTTAAATTTTATACGAATATTTTAAAACCACAAAAAAGAGTTTTTTATAATTAGTATAAAATTAGTATATTTTTATTATATCAATAATTTCAACAAATGTAAATAACTACGGTACGGTTGTGTGTGTTTTATTACATACTCGGCCTATTACATTTAAAGCCTTGTTACCCTTTTTCGTATTTTTTATTCTTATATTTGATTGCGAATGAATCTTTACAATAGCGGTAGTAGCCAAATAAGTCTATAACAGTGACATTCGATGGGTAATTTTTGGACGGATATTTCTTAATAAAATGTACCAAATGTACATTTGAGACTTATAAAAAGAGGAAAAATTATGACAATGATCCTAATCCTGACTTAATATTGTAAACACGAAAGTGTCTGTTTTTCTTTCATATTGCAACAGAGCGACGATTCGACGAGATTGTTTAAAACCTTCACATCAATATATCACTCTGTTTTATTTCTAATTGAGAAGAGCAGTTATCCTGATTTTTTTTGTCATTTTTATTTTTATAAATACCTAGTACCAATTTTCCTTAATTATTCCAAACGCTGCTGCATGTTTTAATTTTACATTATAATTTTTTTTTAACTGTATCCACCCAATCGAAGCCACAGATAAAAGTACGTGTTAAAAATGTTTAAATGTTTATGCATAGAAGAATATTTCTTTATATTTAAGGATCAAGCATCAAATTGAGCTTAGCATAAAATATTTAAGAATAAAATCTGTACTCGAGATAACTCAATCCACTGTGCACAAAAGTTGTTAGAAAAAGATGCGGCCATCCATGCTGTAATAACTATCGAACGGTTTTGTTATGATTACTATGTATATAGAATGAATTATAATAGTTTAATTTTCAATCGATTTCTTTTACCCGTAGTTGCGGTAGAATTCTCGTTCTAATAGGTGAATTCGAATAGTTTATTTGTCTTATCAATACTGATAGAAACAATAACATTTTTAATTAAGTTTCTTATATATTTGGTAAATTTATTAAGTACTCTAAAAACAATCTATTTTGGTAAACCAAAGCATCATATACTGAATAATTACGGAAGATAGTAGCAATGTAAAAAAAATACAAACAAAATTAAAATGACAAGAAACCATCGCCACGTCGTGGTGAGTTGAATGGATTTCAGTCTTACGATCTTTGATGACGCGACGTGCAGTAGGTTTACGGGTTCGATTCCAGGCCGTTGTAATCAGGTGGCTAGAATAGTGCAAACTGATAATGGCAGTCCAGTCCAGCCAACATTGAAAATCCCGGCTACAATAGCATAGAAGTTCAGAAAGCAAGTTCGATTAAAATTTTGTCATCTGTCATAATAATCCTTTTTCCTGCAAGTTCCTAAAGGTATGATAGAAATTACATTTTCAAAACATATTATTCATTATCCTATCTCTATTTTTCTGGGATCTGTTACCAAATGCCAACTTATAATTTGAGGTCGAAAATCGAACTTTTGATTGGAGTATTTCCGAGTAGCCGAAACCCAAAATTTTCGAAGATTTCTATTATTAGCATCACTTCAATTTATTAAAAATATAAACAAATTTTCATCAAGATGTTCCATTTGAAACTCATTAGTTTATAGACTTTTCAAACTTTCATCTTTTTAGGCTGGACAAATTGACGTTCCTCAGCCGCCAATTACACGAATCGCGACATGGTCTAAAACCATACGGAATGTTAAGTGCTTTTAATGATACCTTATTCGACCAAATCTAGATATCTAATACGGCTCTAGAAACTAACATTTGGACATAGCTACATAATAGACTGACAAACACAATAACCTCCTTGGCCTACCGGAGGTTATTGTGTTTGTCAGTCTGTGTGGTTATTGTGTGCGGCAGGCTTTAAAAAATTGAAATTGTGTTAAAATAATTACAATATTACCTTCGCTCGTGATAGCAGTTGGTGCCTTTTACTGCATTTCAAATAATTGTTTTGACATTTATAATATAATGAGTCCTAGGATGGCTCAATGACACCTGAATTTAAAATGTTTGGTTTGAAAAAAAATTAAATGTCCTACATTTTTATTGTCCTGTGATCATTTATATGTGAGTAATATTAAAATTCTAGAAATATTTAACTGTAATGAACCCGAAGTCAAGGAAAAGGTGTCACTTTTGAGATGCCTGATACGTAAATAAACTAATATACAATAACAGAGATGGTTAAAAGCAGATTAGGTTTACAAGGTTAAATGAAACAAAAAAGGAAATGTTTTAATTAAATATACGCAATTCCATCACTTCTTCTTGCTTAATGTTTGAAAATGGAGATTGCTACATAAAAACCAAATAAAAATAATTTTTTCGAAAAAATGTACAAAATTAATTGATAATATTAATTTACGTTAAAGGTCGAAGGTCTTCTTCCGTAATAAACTCGAAGCTTATAAAAGTCTATGTACTGACTATGTAAACTCGATATGGTGGCAAGTAGGTAAAGCCGTCAAATATTGAGTCCGCCGTGTCGATGTGCGCTCCGCATATAAAACTCTACCGGAAATAAATTAGATTAGTCAGGCTGTCATTAGCTGGACAATATTCTTACGGCGAATCTTCATTATGGGATAATAAAAGAATATAGTCAAAACATTGAAACGAGAAACAAAATTACTGTCTGCTAAATTATTTCATCGCTACTAAGGGCTAGGAAAATAAAGAGGGTTTATTTTAGGTGTAAAGGTAAATACGGCCTTCGATATAATATCACACTAGGAGGAATATTCTAAAATCAATTTCCCATATTTTTTTCTTATATGCATATGTAAATTTATTTGTATACACACGCTTATATCAGGGAACGTAGGGTTGATTTTAATGAAACTTTAACAGATTGTTTTTCGGTTATTAATATCAAATCATTTATTACAATCATTTGACATATATACTGTGTGTATGTGAACTTTTCATTGTATTTTGATAAATGCTATAAGCTAACCTAAATAAACACATATATAATTATCTCGCCTAAATATAGCAATTACCTTGGACTAAGGGAGTTAGGTACCTGAATTAACTTGTAGGGCTGTAGGGAGGTGGAATTCCTAGAACAAAACAATTGCTGATTTGTCTTTATCTATGTCTGCTGTTAGGCTTCAAAGTTTCTATTAAAACTATTTACAAATATTATTTTTTCACGACGAAAATATATGAATATATAGTAGATATATTTTATAGGCATAAAAACGTGGTGTATATTTTAAAAGTTACAAGATCTATGAAAATCGCAACAGTTTCCTGTAATCTTGAAGTCAGATATTGCCAACTTTTTTTCCATTATTTTTACCCTAATATTTTCAAAAATAAGAGAGACGGTGTGAAGCTTCTAATTTAACATATTTGTTTTGAACATCATTATAAATATGAAATTTTAAATTATAAAAACATTTGTGTTCTCTTCATAGTAAATATTTTCAAATGCTATCCCAAATTACATAAAAATAAAAATAAATTATTTAAGGCCTTTGTTTATCCCTTTTTCTTAGTTTTCTTAAGTGTTAGAAGTTGAGAGCGAGGGGTTTAAATGAATATAAGGGAAAGCCTAAGCGAACGTATTAAGTGAATATATTTTTTGTCAAATAGACAATTATAATTTTCATAGTAAATAAATAGCGGTGTTTTATGATATAGTGTCGTAATCAGTATTCGTAAATAGTATGTCGTATTACAATTACGTAATCAGTTTTATAAAAATCCGCTTATTATATTGCGGTATATAAAATATTCTTTGCTTACTTCTAAAAAATATTCATTGTCTGAATTAATTCGCTTCAACGAAATAAATTCAAAAAAACGGGTTTACTTTTTGAACATTTAACGAAGCAAAGTTTACTTTTAGTGAAGATTGCGTAGCAATAAATGCCTTTGGTTTCCATTACAAGGTGGGAATACCGTTCTCGTATAGTAAGTGCAATAAACGAACAGAGAATTTATGTTATACATGAATTTCAGTCCATACGATCTAACCCTGGTAGCTGCGTGATTTGCTAGTTTATTTATTTCTAAATCGAAAGATTTTTATTTAAATTGTTTATGAAATGTGGATGTTATATTTAACGTCATACTAAATAAAACAAAAAATATAGCATATTCTCTTTAGTTTCAGACAATTTGGTCAGATTCTAGGGATATAATTTAAATGGCTAGAGATACGTTATCATCACAATGTTTATATCATTCATCTTTCTCGTTAAATATTTCAAATAGTCCCTTAGGAAAGATAACTTAAGCTCAGATTTTCAACCTTTTAACCTAACCTAACCTTTTCATATTTGTTTTTCCATATACGTACTAGGTATTTTTAGGTAATATCCATATTGTAAAATAATAAAATACAGAGGTTATCGTAAACTTTAATTTATCTTGGCTACATAATCTAATATTACATAACTTAACAAGATGTATTAATTATGATTTTATTAGTTCATTTAATACATTTTCAAAGAATGTACATACTTTTAAAATATAATAATTGCTTTAATAAAATAAATTTTTGACTTTTTAGTAAATAGTACAATTTAATAAGTTAATTATAATGTTAAAAAATGTAAAAATTATGAAATATTTCTAAATATGTTATTAAAATGGCATGTAAGTGTTTACTTTTAAAATTAATTTTACATGACCAAATAACTAACTCAATAATGTAATTATTAATCTAAAAATAATTGCAAATACTGTTAAATATTCCAAATACTTTCACTATATAATAGAAAATTTAGCAGTTTCATTGCATGATGTTATACTACTACTATTCACATAACATATTCGACTACTTGAGAGGTGACAATGTCCGTAATTATTATTGTTATCATTCGAATTTTATTACCTGAAAATATTTAATTATATAAGTGCTACATCTCATGTAACACAAATGTTATATTTTATTCAATTCTTAAGTTAATTCATTCTACTACGCAGAAGATGATGGATTATTTGGACACGATGACGAACCAACGAAATTAAAGCCACTTATTACATTTTCGAAGAATATACACACTTTCGAAAAAAATGATTGATTTAATAAAATAAATTTGTGACTTCTTACTAAATAGTATAATTTAGTAAGTTAATTACAATCTTAAGAAAGGAAAAATCACTAAATATTTCTAAACATATTGTTGAAATTGCATGCAAGTCGTTACTTTTAAATATAATTCAATATGACAAAATAACTAATTCAATAATGTAATCTGAAAATAATTGCGAATACTATTAAATATTCCAAATACTTTCACTATATTGCATATTAATTCAGCAGTTTGATTGTATCATGTTCGATTACTACTATCTATATAACACACTCGACTACTTGAAAAGTGACAATGTTGATTATTTTTTTTTTATTACCTGAATGTATTTAATTATATGAGTGCTACATCGTAAGTAAAAGAAGTGTCATATTTTATTCAACAGTTTTGTAAACATAAAAATGGATATCCTTAAGTTAATTCATTCTACTACGCAGAATATGCTGGATTATTTGGATACGATGACAAATCAACGAAACGAAAGTCACACGCTGATAAATTTGATGATTACAACTGTATAACTAAATGCTTTCACCGTCAAACAAAAAAAGAATAACGAACACTAAACTCATTTATAATGTAGCCCACAATGGATGGCTTATCACACTTATAACCGATGATAGTAATAACAGAGCTCACGTAATAAAAGTTGAGATAATGAATAGAGAAAACTTTGACGATCCACTTGATGTTTTTTCTATTCATTATCAGCAAAAAAGCAGTGAAAACAAGCAGATGTACGAGGTAGATATGTTATAAAATATTCTGGTGCAGATGTTTTCATCACTAGCAAAAATATTTTACTAGTGATGAAAATAGTACAACGAAAACACTATGCAACCGGCAAAGTTGTAAAAAAATTACGGTCAAATCTGAATATTTTTTATCGCATTATGTATAGAAATTTAACTTAGTTCATAAATTGTAAAATAAAATAACCATACAAAGTACATGTATTTTATTTCTATTGCGAAATACGAAAATGTGAATAAAACAGATTAAAAATATACATATACACTAACTACTAGAATCTTTATTAACGTACTTATTTTTAGCAATCTCTATTTTATTATCAAACTTTGCATAGACTATGTACAATTAAATGAAACTACGTGTTGTAGTATTATTTCTACTTATAATTGTATATCAGGAGGATGTTTATCAATTCGATCGATGAACATATTTGTGTTAAAAACCTAATTAAAGGTTTAACTTATTTGAGGGATATACGCAATTAACAAATCTATAGATATTGGAGTTGAAATATTTACTTAAACAAGATTCGTTATCTCATCAAATTAAAATTAAATTTATCTTTTAAATGTATATTTCAATTTAGTACTTCAATGAGATCTGTAATATCCTAATTAGTGGCAAGAATTTTAAAATGATTTACATACATAAGATTCCCTTCATAATGGTTTCTGAAATTTTTATAGTTTGTATCATCGCCAAAGTCATCCTCTTGTGCGTTTAACATAGAATAAGGATAAAAGAAATTCAACTGTACTGACAGACTGGTAATCATTGAGTTCTATTATTCTTGGTAATTTAGTTATGAACTTAGATGTTTTTTCAGAAATTTAGTTGCGTTGCATAGAAATATTACTTAGATAGGTAATATAAAAATCGTTTTCTATCATAGCTATTGTAAATTAGTATAAGGATCCAACTATTAAAACTATCTGAATAACCTTTCCACTTCTCCAAAACTTTCTTTTTCATAATTTATCCTAGTGTCATTATTACTTTATCGATGTTATGATACATACTATTATCGATATTTACCCTTGTAACTCTTTATCGTAAAATGTACCACTAATATTTTTATTATTTATATCCTTTATCTGATAAAAAGTAAAAGTCGACTTTTATAACATTTCTGCCATTACGAAAATTTCATTGCTCACATTTGCTACATAACCTCGCAGCTAATTTTTGTATTACATTCCTCACTTTCTGTTCTTTACCTTACAAATTATATCACACTGTTATAATTTTATTGGGATTAACATCAGCAGCGTACATTTTTATACCAGGACGATATGAATGATTATCTGAATTTATTAATTAAAATGAGGCATCTACATCTATCAATAGTGTCATATTCATATAAATAGTGTCACATTTTCATTTTCAACATTCTTTCAAAACGTTCACCGACGTTAGCTTTTAAGTTGTTCGTAACATAAAAATTTATGTTTTCATGAAAAAACGGAAGCACTCGTTTTACCATAAACACCAACTCTTTATCAGAATGAATATACCGAAATTTATAGCCATGTTCTGAAAAAATACTTTGGAAACTCCTATAACACTGAATATTTTTATTTTTCCATGCACGTGTCAATACTATTTTACTAAAAATGCTTAGTTTCTTCTTTATGTAGATGATGATAAACGTTTGGATATATTTCTAAGATATGATTTGTTTACATGTTCACATCGCCGGTAATTCGAATTAAATCTATCGGTATTTTAATATCTTTTAAAAGTGATGCAAATCTTTTCAACCCAACAGGTTTACTTTTTCTTCTTTCTCTTTATCTCTTATTACCTCAAGCTGAGTTTCCTGATATATTAGTTTAACCTTGGTTTTCATTATAACAAAATTAAAATGTTAGTAATAATCTTCTCTTTCGAATAATTAGTTTATAATCAGATAAACAAACGTCTCTTCGACATGGTATTTCTATGGATTTACAATTATGTGATATTCGATGCAAATACTTATAGACATATAAATTGTCGCATTTGTCGCAAGCCAACAAAACACGCATACAGTGATGTG
Source organism: Druceiella hillmani (assembly GCA_039881145.1). NCBI lineage: Eukaryota > Metazoa > Arthropoda > Insecta > Lepidoptera > Hepialidae > Druceiella > Druceiella hillmani. The sequence goes on along the minus strand of JAYKKI010000028.1, from coordinate 28,243,304 downwards.
AGGCAAATTCTATCCCAAATACATAAAGTAATCCGGAAATGACTTAAGCGTCGATGTGCCCTGCTGGATCATATCACGAGCAACTGACGACCGTACATCGATAAAACTGGTCCGACAGCCACAACCTGTCGTGAACTCAATACTATACGAGATCTTTTTTTGGTCATACGAATTGTAAAGTAGTGAAATAAAACGGAAATATTCAATTTACATTGGTCTCTTATCAATAAATCTGATGAAATGAACTACTCCTTAATTTAGCTTTTTAAGCTTTATTATAAAAAACCAGTCCAGTGAGTTCCTGTTCGCAAATCAACGGGTTTGTCTATATTAATACCAATACGTCATTTTCGCATTAAATATTTAATATATATTTGGTGGAAATTAAAAACAAATAAAGAAAATCCTGCCAAGTTCCAAAACGGAAGAGATTACAAACAAACAAAGTTTTAGCGTTATTGGCATTATATTTACAAGTTTATGTTTCGTATGTTCAATATCAATTAATATACAATAAAATTCAGAAAAATACTCGCAGTTTCTCCATGTCGGCATTTTAGAAGATTTTTTCATATGCAATCGTCAGACGGGGTATCATGAGACAAGTTTTTTAAAATTGTAATGAGGCTGAATTGACCATTTTTTCATTTGTCAGAAAATTCTGGTCAAATTTTAACTCATGGTTTTTGAATGAAAAATTATTTCGGTCAACTTCCATTAATAATTTCAACAAACATAAATAACGATGGAACCATACTTTACGCATGTTTTAATATGCCCTTGGCCATTAACATCTAAAAGCGTATTACTTTTTTTGGTATTCTTTTATTCTTTGGCTGCTTAAAAAATATAGAAACGCCAGCAATTAGCTGGCCAAACAAGTATATCAAAATGTTAAGCTTAACATTAGGAATGTATTTTGAAAAACGTTTCTTGTTATTTCCAAACGACTTAATCAATGAACTTCTGCGCTATATGGCTGACAACATTTAATCAATCACCTTTAAATGGCTATACTTAAAAATTTTAAATTAGTACTTTTTCGAAATGCAGTACAATAAGGTAAAAGTCATAGCGCAAGGAAAATGGTGAAAACTTTTATAAATAAATGCCAATACTGTCGTGTAATCAGTTTCCTCAATGTGAAATTTATTTTAACGAGTATATTGTGAGATGTTGAGTTTTCTCAGGATGTAAAGTCATGTGGTATTCCATCTCACTCAATGTACGGTTTTAATCGGCATCACTCTTTCTACATTGGTACATTTGGTTGCGACTGAACCTTTATTACAGCCATTGTACCAGATAACAGTCGGTGTGTAAATTGTGGATTAAAATGTTTAAATAAAATGTGCTAAATGTACAGATGGGATTTATAAAAATAGGATTAGTTATAACACTTATACCAATCATAACTTAATATTATAAATACGAAAGTTTGTTTATCCTACTTTCACGTCTCAACAGAGCAACGGATCTACGTGATTTTTTTATTCACTACATACCAACGTAATAACTTCCTTCAGTCTCTAATTTAAAGAAAATTATTTTTATTTTCCTAGTCATTTGTATTATTTTAAACACCTAGTATTAATTTCCCTTAATTATTTTAAATACATTTATGTTTTAATTCCACTTTATAAGTCTGTGACAATATCCACGCGATTGAAGCCACGGGTAAAAGTTAGTGTTAAAAATGTCTCAAATAGTACACATTAGGCTATTTTTGGTAGTAGCAAATATCATATAAATTTATGTTTACGGATCAAGGATCAAATCAAGGTTAGCGCCAAATATTTAAAAATAAAATCAATACTTGGGATAGCTCAAACTACTGTGCAGAAAATTTGTTAGAAAAAAATGCGGTCACCCATAATTGCTTTTAAAATTACCTAATTTTTTGATCGGATAATAATCAAAATGTTCAAAACTCGAAATGCTTTACTTTTATAATCGTATATATACAATGAATTATAAATCCCCAGTTTAATTTTCAATTTATTTCTCTTACATGTATACCAGAAAAGTCTCGTTCTAATCGGTGAAATTGAAAAGTTCATTTGTCTCTGCAACATTAACAGAAAAAATACTTTTTTTAAATTAAATCTCTGATACATACATTTAATAAGTTGATTATCCTAATGTGAATATTTCTCGTTAAACGACAGTACCTACCATAAACTTGAAAATTATGGACGATTACAACGCATTAGAAGTAAAAAAATGCAAATAAAAATGAAAATAACAAAAAACCGCCGGCGCCCTTAGTGAGTTGTGTGGATATAAGTCTTACTATCTTTGATAGCGCCGTGCTTCGTGGGGTCTCGGGTTTGATTCCCGGCTGCTAGTCGAGTTGGCCTGAAGTAATGGTTGTAATCACGTAACTAAAATGGCACAAATCAGTGACAGCAACTACGCCACTGACGTGAGAAGCTAGGCACTGCGATCGCCAACCCGCATGCCCAAAGTGGTGTTTATGGACATTTCGTTCAGAATTTAGGTATTGGGAGAGACGTATAAACAAGGAAGGTATTCTATTGCTGCTGAAATAAGAAACTTTATACTAATAAGTTAAGTCCTTTAATATTGAAAACTCGGCTACAATAACACAGAAGCTTAGAAAGTGAATTCGAATAAAATTTTGTCATCTGTCATAATTTTGTCATTGTCATCTGTCACAAAATTTGTTCATTCAAACCTTTATTTGAAAACCCACGTTTATAACTTTTTAAATTTTTATTTTTTAGATTCGACAAAATGATGATCCTCAGTGGCCAATTACATGAATCGTCATGCCACCTAAGAATATTCGGAAGGTTAAGTGATTCTAACGACACCTTATTCATTCAATCTATTTATCCAATACGGCTTTAGAGAGAAACGTTTGAACACAGCCCCATAACAGACTGATATACATAATACCTTGGCGTGCTGCATTCGGCTATGAAAGATTTAAATTGTGTTAAGATAATTCTTATATTCATTTCGCTACAGTGTAGCTTTTATCGAAATAATTTTACTAGACATTATGATGTACTTATAAAAGAGAACATGGTTGAGAAGTTGGTGGCTTTTAGCGCCTTTCAAATCAATGCTTTGAATTTATTAATATATTGAGCTCTGGGAAGGCTTAATGACACATCAATATAAAACGTTTAGTTTGATACAAAAATTTAATGTCCTAAATTTTCATCATTTATTTAAAATCCATTATGCCTCCGTTTTAGTTTTAATCTGTGATCATTTTTACGTTACTGGTATTAAAATTCCCGAAATATTTGATTATGATGAACCCAAAGTTAAGGAAAAAGTGTTACTTCTTGAAATACGCGATAAGTAAATCAATTAATATATAATAACACAGATAATTGCAAGCTAAATATTTACTTCACAATGTTAACTGAAACCGAAAGGGAAGATTTTTAGGTAAACATACGTAGTAACATTAATACCTTATCTTTAATGTGTAGAAAATTAATTATTAACAGTAACTTACTAGCAAAAATAATTTTTTATACATTAAAATATTCTTCGGTAATAATCCCGACCTATATAAGTTCCATATCGTGACAAGTACATAAAGCTCTCCAATAACTAGTCCGCCGTGTCGATGTGCGTTCCGCATATAAAACGTTACCGGAAATAAATCAGATTCGTCAGGCGGTCACTAGCTGGGCAATATTCTTATAGCGAACCTTCTTTCTCGAATAATAAAAGAATGTAGCCGAAACATTGAAGCGAGAAACAAAATTAGCGTCTGCTAAATTATTCCGTGGCTTGTGCGAGCTGAGAAAATAAAGCGGGTTTATTTTTGGAGTAAAGGTAAATACGACCTTCAGTATAGTATCTCATTAAGAGGAATCTTCTAAAATTGAACTTCTTGTATTTCTTACACATCGATACATACATACGTAAATTTATTTCTATATACACACCAATATAAGTAAATGTAGGGTTGTTTTTAATAAAAATTTAACAGATTGTTTTCGTTATTAGTCTGAAAACAATAATTACGATAATTTGACATATTCACATATGGATGTGAAACTTTCCATCTTATTTTGATAAATTCCGTTAAGTTAACCTACATAAATCTGTGTAATTACCTGGTCTAAATATAGGAATAACCTTCGACCAAAGAAGTTGGGTATTCAGTTTAACTTGTAAGACTATAGGGAGGTAGAATTTCTGTAATAATACAATTATGAATTTAGCTTTTGTCTATGTCTGCTGCTAGGCTTTAAAGCAGCGACACTCTCATGGTAAAGCGACTGTTTCATAGTAAATGTAACTCGATCTAAATATACAAGGTGAAAGATATCAAAAGGAAAGGAGAGGAAAACAAAAGTTTGAAAGTGGCAAATGGATATAAGCGTCTTCATTTAAAGCCATTAATGTTTAAATATATTTTATTTATAGCATTCAAGCGAAGCCACACTTTAGTATGTGATCTGTGGAAAATACATGTTACACGCCTATGATTAAAATCAGGCATAAAGATTATAATTATAAATTATACATAATGATATACGAATAATGAATATAATGGTATTTGAAAATTTTCTATTTTAATAATACGCCTGTTATGTTTCGTCAATAACTTTATTTTGTCACTTAATATGTTACAGCTTTCTATTTTGCATTTATTTTGTTAGTTTTTTCATTGTGGACGGGCGTTGTCGTCGTGGGAGGTCATAATGTGGGTTGCTTCGACTATTTAATTCAGGTGAAATTTTCCAATTTATCTTTTATTGAAATAACCTGTCTGATACGAGCAGAACTCGTATTTCCAGAGTTTTGCACACATTTAGGAAATTATGGATATTTAAGAATACCCAATATTTCTGTTAAACTATTTACTAATAATAATTTTTCACACTTAAAGGCATTGCCTATTATATTTATATCAACATAAAAATATGGCGATCGAAAAAAGTTTCCTGTAATATTGAAGTCACATTTTGCCAATTCCATTTTCCCTTATTTTTGACAATACTTTCGGAAATCAAGACGACAGTGTGAATGCTCTAATTTAATTTTTTTTTTAATTTAATATTTATCTGGAATATCTTTTTAAAAGTGAAATTTAAAATTATAAAAATGTCTTTTCTTTCTTGGTAATAAATCCTTTCAAATAATGCCCCAAATAACACAAAATTTAAAAAAAGTTGTTTAAGACTTTTATTTATCTCTTCTTTAATTGATATATGAATATTTTAAAAACGCACGTTTCTGGACTCCTAAAAAACACGTTTTTTCTTAGTTTTATATAAAGGAATTTCGGTAAAATGTATTTTTTTCAATATTTTTTGGTATGTAATAGACCAAAATGATATAACACCTAAAATTATGAAAAATATATTTTTGTGATTTTAGCCCTTTCAAACTATTTTACATATTATACATGGTATAAAAACAATATTTTTAGAGTGCATAATTTGCTGGCAATTTTCAAATGAATATTGTTATTATGTCCAAATGAAATTTTAGCTAGTGATGCAAAATGCGGGTTAAAATGTTTTGTAACTACGCTAAATTTCACATTTTACCGGCAAACGGTTTGTAAGGAAAACGGCTCTGATGGACCAACGGACAATGATGTGAGTAATCTTATAAGTATTTCCTTTTTAGTTTTGAGATACGGAAACCTAAATTTAAAAAAAAAAATTTAAAATGGTAAACTGAGACTATTTTTGAAACTACATATTCCTGATAAGTGTGTTACATCGTAGTCATTTATGCGATGAATATTTGTGGTTAGCCGGTAGTAGCTGTACTTGACAATAACTTCATTTTTGTTTTTTTTTATAAACGACTTTTCATAAAAAACAATAAATTTAATTAAAAAAAATTCTCTTGTGACAATTTTAACAAAAAAATCTATTTCAAAAGTGCTTTTACTGTGAAGAAACTACCCACATTTTGTTGTCAAACGTCAAATTTATAACCTCCATTTACTCAATATTTCTTACTTATTTAAATTTTTAAATTCTTTTACTTTATTTTTTATGTATAATCGTGTATTCATTTGCACATTCAGTACACAGTATCAACACGAATGGTAATTAGACGAAAAAATTTGGCAGAGTTAATTTTTTCAGAATAAAATTAGTTTATTTGCTCAGAATAAAATTAGTTTATTATTTAATGATAGACGAAACGTTCGAGATCTTAGGAGAAAAAGACTTACAACTATAATGAGACGTGTATCAAATATTGACGAGCGATTTATTGATTGGTGTTACGAGTTGCGAGTGAAAAGTTCAAGTATTAACTGCACATATTTTTTGTCAAATAGACAAGTATAAATTTAGCAGTAAATTAATAGCCGTGTTTTATGACGTCGCATCGGTTACGTTATTTGAGTTAAACTTAACTAGTTTCATCGAAATCCATATTGCGGAATATAAAATATTCTTTGCACGCATCAACAAATTGTTAATTCCTTGAAAAAAATCGCTTAAATACAATAAATTAAACAAATTGGTTTCTTTTTTGGGCAAACAACGAATCGAAGTTTAGTTTTGGTCAAGACTGGGTATCCATGAATACCTTTTGGTTTCCATTATTAGGTCACAATATCATTCTCATATAGCAAGTGCTATAAATTAACAGAGACTCTATATTATAAATACTTCGGTCCATACAATCTAACTTCAACATCTGCATCATTTGACAATTTGTTATTACGGATTTTAAATCGGAAGACTTTTATTTAAATACTTTTTTATGAAATATTTGCCAATATAGATGCTATATTTAATTTCTTCAAAAAAAAATATAGCATATTCTTTCCTAATTTTAAATTTGTAATCTGAATAATTAATTTATTACGATACCTTTTTGTGTTTTTTAAGGAAAACGGACTATACCACCGGTTTATTTTGGGGGAAATTATGCAAAAGTCGAATTAACGATTTTGTAATACTGAAATTAATAACTTTGAAACTATAATTCAAAAGAATGTTATGCAATATTATCCTTGAGAGAATAATATCGCAAAAAACATATGAACACCAACATTTAAAAAAATGTAAATGTAATGGATGTATTCAATCAAGAAGAACCCTTAATTAACGGCGTAGAAACTCGAATTAAACCAACACGATCTAAAGATACGTTCAACTTAATAACGTATATAGATAAACCTATATCCAAATCTCATCTAATAGATAGTGCATTAATGATATGCAAATCACATAAAATAATAGAATCATATATATATATATATATATATATATATATATATATATATATATATATATATATATAATCTTCTGCAAACTATCAATTCCATGACCACATTGATAAGGTGCTCCTTTATCATAATTTCTGAATTTCTTTATCATAACTCCTTTATCATGATTCATGAAATTTTTATAAACTACATTATCGTAAAATTATGCTAATTACTTTTTTATTCTTAAATCTTTAACCTTTTGCACATTTAACATAGAAAAACGATATTGAAATTTAACTATACTGACAGACCAGTAACCATCGAGTTTTATTGTTCTTGGTAATTAGTTACGAATTTAGTATTGTTGTCACAAAAATATTGCATAGAACTGCTACTTAACCAAGTAATGTAAAAATCGTTTCCAAGTAATGTAAAAACTATTAAACCCATTTCTTTCCGATAACTTTTTTGATATCATTATTATTTTATTGATTTTATTATGATTATTAGTATCAAAATTACCCTTTGTAACTCCTTTTAATAAAAAGTGCCATTAATATTTTCCTTATTTAAATTCTTTATTCGATACAAAGTAAAAGGTGGCTCTCGTAAAATTATAAAAATGACGAAAATGTTATCGCTCGATTTTCTTACATAACCTTTCTCGAAAGTATATTTACTTTTACTTGTTTGCACTTAATGCACATAATCCCACAGCAAATTTTTGTATGATAAAAAAGTCAAAAGTGAAGATGACATAAGATAGATATAACTTTTAACTTTTCATCATACAGATTACGCTATATTGTCATAATATTATTATATTTAACATGAGCGTGGCACATCTTCATACTAAAACCTGTAAAACAGCGCCATATTTAATTTTCAATGTCGTTTGAAAACGTTCAATGGTGCTAGCTTATTTTGTTGGGGTTGCTCGTGGTATAAAAAATTAATGTTATTTTGTTGAAAAAAATAACGCTATTTAATATAAACTTCATTGCAACTACCTCAAAACCCTTATTGAATTAATATATGTAGACAACTAAGTTATTGGTCAATACACTAATAACAAGGTAATTATTGAATCAAAATAACTTGCGTGGTGTAAGAAAATTATTTTTTTTGACGATTCACTGAACAACTCAATTGTCAAAATCTACAGCTCACTTTTCGTCGAGCTGGAATCTTGAAATTTAGCATGCTGAATCTGAGAAATACAGTTTTCTCACTAAATCCTAAGTTAATGTTCTTAATCAACTCAAGAGTTATGCGCAACTCACATTTTTATGAGACTTTACTAAAGTATTGGTTATTTAAAAATATATTATAAAAGGTGTAACTATGAGTCAAATGACAGTTTTAGTGTGTACATATTGAAACTATTCGTAAAAAAATGTTATTTAATGTAAGATGGCAGTTACTGATAAAAGGTTTAACTTAATTATAGATTTAACTTCATCAGTTTCTAATGAAAAGTTTCTTGATTTTATAAAAAAGTTTTCAATCCTTCAATTCTTAGAAATTTGACGGATCGCAAAATTCTTTTTAAGTTTTCACAAATGAAGAGGGATACGTTTACAGCGTAACGTTTATGTGAAATAATTAATACTCACTTACTTCATTAACATAATTCTCGTACGTTATCCGTCTTGGAATAAGTATTTAGAAATTTATATTTTTATGCTTGCGACACCTTTAAATTAATGATGAGGGATGTGCACATATACGAATTGTTCTATTTGATATAACATATTCTATTTGTATATTTGTACACACACACAAACACACAACATATATATATATATATATATATATATATATATATATATATATATACACACATACACATACATATATATTTTGAAAGTCTTAAAATGTAACGTGAACAAATATTTATTAAAGTTCTGTTTCACTAGACTATATGAAACTTTACAAAATGTGTATGTTTCCAACATCTATTTTTCTTTCGATTTATGTGATCCTTGAAAATATAATATAATATAAAGGTTGAAATATAAATTGGCTGTATTTGTATATTAAATTGATTATAAATAGACAGATAAACAGAAAATCTCCTGTTAACATTGTTCTTTGACATATGTTTCGTACTTTACCTGAAATTTCAATAAATGAAACGCTCATTTAAACCATTGCAGTTAATTTTTGGGTCACGAAAATTCAGGAAATTGCTTATCTGGATAATTCCTAATGGTAACGTCCCAGTGATATTGAAATTTCCTTATATACTCGCTATCTGATACCATATATATTTCTGCACGTTTTAATATAGAGTACGTTGTTTATCGTAAATTTACTTCCCACAATTAAATGAAACTACGTAATGTAGTATTATTTTTACTTTCTTTAAGTTCTTTACAACTAAACAAAGTAGAAATAATACTACATCACGTAGTTTCATTTAATTGTGAATAATGAATTTATACAAAAATAACGCCAAATATATTCAATATTTAAATTTACTTTTAAAAATTAAGTAGATTTGTAATTAAAATAATATGCATTTTGAATAATGATCTATCAGTAGGTACAGCGTACTTAAATGTATATTTTTAAAATACAAATACTAAATACATTTTAACTAGTGAAGAAACTTATAGCTGACAAAAACGATACCTTAGAATTTTGTAACCAAAGACGGATTATTTTTATTGCGTAGAGAATCAAAAGCGATAAAATAAAATAAATAATAAAATAACTAATCACAAAGAATTCTTCTCAATAACCACGATCGATATAGGAAATATGTATATGATCGTTAAAATAATAAACACATAAAAATAACTTAAACAAAAGAAATTATACACATTGTTATGTATTTTATCAAACAGAAACAGTTATATCTAATTAGTTTTACAAAGAAGGAATATTTGTTTTGTAAAGTTTGGCCTACAAGGGCTCATTCGATTGAAAGGAAACGTTCATAATACTATAGCCTTTAGTTTTCACAAGTATATAGGGTACATACATTTTATTAAGCTTATGGATAATGAGGTATAATAATTTGTTTGAATGAAGTCGAAATATGCCAAATTAATATTTAATTAAAATTTTAAATTATCAGTTAGGATCGTTTCAAATTAACAACACTGTTTACGTCATCAAAATAATGATTGAAATAATTGTATACGACAATCAAATTAACAAAAAAGTTTCAGGATACATGTAACGCTAATTATTATACATTGTTTGTAATAAAAGTGCTCATGGTACAAAATTTGGCAATACTGTTCTGTACTTGATAAATAAATACTGTACCTCTAAGAATATCTACGGTAAATAAATAATTTCCCTGTTGCATATTTTTGACACCGTTTTAAAACGACAGATACATCCTAGTTTCATAAACGAGTAATAAGCTTTTCAAAAGTGGAAACACCACTTGTGCGATAATTTTCACGTAATACTATTAAGGAGAGAAAAATATTTATAAATATTAATACCTGAAAAAACAATTATTTTCATTTAACTTAGAAGTAAACTCTAGGTGGCTATAAAAAAAGAACAATATATTACCATACTTCTACTGTTTTATTATATATTATGTACTTTTAAATATAAGTATATAACTGATTTCTGCAGGTCAAAACGGTGCGAAAAAAGTACAGTTATGTTCATGTGACGCCACTTTCAGAATTAAGGAATCGCTTAAAAATTTCTTCACACGTTCATGGAAATATTCACTTCTCTTCCAGCTCAATCCATAGAAATTCTTATAGTTTTGAAATAGTTTACTGTCTACTTATATTTACAATTTTATATTTTATTATATATTCACTGTTCCTGTCTACTTATATAATACTTACTGAAAATTTGCTCCGTAGCTTAAACTACTTTTTGTTAAATTTTGAGATGTCACAATATTAATATCATTATCTAGCAAACCAAGAAAGGTTTGCTGGTTAGAATACGACTATTGAAAAAGTGTCCGCCTAGATAATCAACAACTTACTGCTTTAAATGGAAAGTGTATTGTTTTGAACATGCTACTTCATGGAGAATGGATTTTCTCTGACAGTACTTGGTTATAAACTGTAAGCAAAATAATCTAGATAGAACAAACCGAGCGAATAAAATAAAAAATTACAACTTAAATTATTAGTAAGAGTCGACGTGTGATAAATCGAATGGACAATACCGTATGCCACAGTAAATAATACAAAATATTTAACTCTAGTAGCAAATACACATAAAAACTAATTTAGGAAATATAAAGATAGATACCTAAAAAATATAAATTTAAAAAGGGAAAACATTTAAATATTTGCGTATCAATGGAAATCAACTCACTGCACATGGCATTTTCAATAGAATTGTTAGTTATTTTAGAATTGTATACACAAATTACTTTCTTTTCGAATTGAGAAATAAATACAATTAAATTTGTTTTTCAATCAACCTTTATATAAATTATTCAGTACAGAACAAATTGCGATCTAAAAATTAGATACATTCGGATTACCACTTTTGGATACTAATTACAAGATCAATAAAATGTTTTATAGATATTTTTATTTTTAAAATGACCCATAATATTTTTAATAAAAGTAACATGAACATGAAAGAATTTCTTTCGCGCATAAATGGAGTTAAAAGTATCAGCAAATCACAGCGAGATATAAATTAAAATAATACTTTCAATATCTTTTTTTATTTGTTACATCACATCCCTATGCCAACGTATTTCTCAAATTATTTCAAATGTAATAAACGTTTTCAGTCGGTCAGAATATTAATTATTTTCTACAAAAACATCTTGAAATAATTTTCCCAAGGGCGCCTAGAATGACCGCCATCTGGAAATAACCATACCCAAATATACAAATTTGTCTGCTCGAAATCCACAGTCTTGGAATAAAGAAAGAAAATTTTTAAATTAAATTTTAACAACAAAACTATTTTATCATTATATTTTGTAAAATTAAATCGAGAAGAAAATGTTTACTTCTCGTTTATTTGGACACTTCAATTAATTAATTACCACTGAGAAAATATTAAAATGTGTGCTTACCTTTAAATTGTGTATTGTATGAATATTTATTTATTTTGCATACTCTTTTCATTATTGGGTGTCACTAATTCATAGTGTGGTAGAGAAATTAATAAGTAAACACCGCCTACATTAATCAGTTCAAAGTATATAACGAAAAAACAAAATTTCCACGTAAAAAGTAGTATGGTCCTTTGTCTCTAATGATAAATGACCTTTTCTTCTTTCCTAAAGGTTTTCTTACATAAATGAGTCAAATGTCAAAAATATTATATAATTATACTCGTAATGAAATTACAATGAGCTGAAGAGAATAATTACACAATATTTGTTCAAAGATTATATAATTTAAGAGATATCTTAAAAATCAATTGAAAATGTTCAGTATTATTATAAGGGTTTTACTTAGTTAAGAATATAACCACATAAATTTACCTTCTGGAAATATATCATCAATCATCAAGAGCATATCTTAGTTCAATGTTGGAAATATGCCTCTCCAAATAGTGTTTATGAGAACTGCGTCTTTAAATCAAATCAATAATCCCAATGGTTCAATCCTTATTCATTATATTTAAACTAACCAAGCAGTTGAAGATTCAGAGTATTCATCAAATATCTACAAACTATAATTACAATTCTAAAAACAATACCAACCCATTTTAATAGGTTTTAAATAATAGTAGTAACATGAAACGAAAAAATAAAGCAATGTTCACGATAACAACATTTGTGATATAAACATATAATGTATATAATTAGGGTTATTTAAAAAATATACCCAATGAAAACCGCCATTACCTGATTAGGCGCAGAAAAAACATAGAGGAAAATTATAGAACGATAAGATGAGAAATTAAGTTGTGAGAAGGTGATATGGGTTGAAATAAATCATGTTTCCCTAGTTTAAGACAGAGGTTTTAAAGATGCTTAGACGTACAGGTCAAAAGATAGAGAGCTATTCCCAAAACACATAGATTTTATAATAATTTTATATTATTTGAATTATAATTATAATTTTATTTTACTAGTTAATATATTTAATTTAATATACATAATTTTATATTATATTATGATTTTATAATATTCTTAAAATCCGAGAACCCATCCACGGATAAGTATTCGACGCAGAGGAACGCGAGGAAAGTGTGTCGTGAACATAAAAGTAGTCATTGTCTACATTATATAAAATTAAGTAAAAATATATATTCATATATTTTATTTGGAAGATAGACTTATAAATACAAAGAGACTTAAAACACTTAACTATCGTTATCCTGCTTCAATCATCGAATAAAACCGGATATAAGCCGTTCTCATTTTAATATAAAGGCGAAATAACCCTAAAACATACATACCTATATATCTACATCCTAGTGACCTTTTCAAACAATGACCCGGTATTGACCGCAGCTAAATGAAAACGGAATTAATTCATTTGTACCCCGCCAGATGATCAATTGCAACTAAAACCCTCATTATTTAAAATATATATGTTTGCGAATACGTATGGTTTCAATACCAAACTGTTTATAATATGAATTTGGTACCAAATAAACATAATTCGATGCAGGGTTCGTTTAAATAATTATGGTGGGAGAAACAAGCCAAATTTCATCATTTTGTCAAATTCCCGCGTTTTAACGATCTTTTGGAAATTTTTCAATTTATTTTACATAGTCTGTAGTTGTTATCATAACAATGTATAATTAGTTTAAAATTATTTGTAATAAATTGGTCAATTAATAACGTTATTTGCTATAAATATTTAGCCATATAAGTGCTGGGATGTCTGAACGAACTATTCAAACATAACTGTTAGACAGAGAACACCATGATTACTTATATTTAATAATTTTTCGTAATAAGCTTTGCAATTCCATTTTATATATATACATAATGATTTAAAATTCCCCTCTGAATGAAGACGGCGCCACGATCAAACTCGGCTGGCTGCTTCCATTATCCTAATTCAAACAAACTTTCCACCGATTAACATTCAAATACCAAATTTACACATAAAATTTAATATTAATATAAAATTTGTTGCCTTTTTTGTCTTACAGCGGTTTACCCTAAGGCTGAGATACTTCGTCCATGGTTCGTTTATAATTAAGAGGTTTAAGTGCAGTTGATCACTGGGCGTGATAAAATGGACTTAATTCAATTAGCTGTCAATTATCCATGGTTATTGATTAAAAAGGTCACGGGAATATAAAGAGTACGTATTTCTTGACATTATTTCGTAGTTATATTTCCGCAATTATGGCTAATATATCTTTTTTACCATACGATTTAATATCGTTGTGTTTGGCTATATGCTAATATATTCTTAAATTAATTTTTTTAACGTAGTATTTTTCAATCAAAATTAATATCTATTTATGTCATCACACCAATTTCCATTGTAGGGTGTAAAGAGTGATAATAGCGTATAAAATAGTTTTGGTAAATTTATCTTGTTTCCATAAGTGAAAAATAACTCTACGGGAAGGCTTGTCTATTCTTACAATTTCTAGTTTTGATTTCTTTAAGTTCTCTATATCCCAATTTACTAAGTTTTCTAGCGTAAGCACAATAGCTTATTCTTGTAAAAAATATGTTAAATTTGTTTGTGTTATTAATTCCCTTTTAGTGTCCAAACCACCTCTAATATTTTTTTGTTTGTGGAACCATCTTCTACTTCAATTCACGTTATTTTATTGTATCCTTTATTATCATTATGATTATTTCTCTTAGGCTTTTGCTATACTTACGATTCTCAATAACTTCATTTTCACTGTACATACTTAAATTTCTTTACTCATGTATAAAATTGTTCTTGTGAACTAACATTTATTCGAGATCTTCACAATGTGGTACCGATTTTTTCTTACAGGAGAATTGTTTACTTTTAACATTTCGTACTTAACACATCTTTTTAATTTATATGCCTTCTAGCTTTAGTACTACGTTATAATTACTGAATTTGTGTATCAAAGCATATAAATGTGACGTTAAAAATGCATTTTGAAAATGCATCTTGTGCATACTATTAGCCTCATTCGTCTATTACTACTCTGATAAAATCAAAACCAAGTTTTAAATATTTAAAATAATAAAACGATTCAAAATTCGAGTCAAAGGACATTAAAACTTTCGACAATATGAGTTTGAATGATTAGTACGAGAATATGAGAATGCAATGTTATAACCACGAGAGAAAGTGATTGCGGACCCTGTTGACTTTTTAAAATTACATATTCAAAGCAACTTTAAATAAATATTCGCCTGTTTCCAAATATTTCTCATTATGATTGTCGTAGTCAAAATTATACCGGCTAAAAACATATTATGAATTTAAAAAAAACTTTACTCGTCCAGGTGAATTTCTTATTACAGTTACATAGATCACAATGCAAAATACATGATTTACTTATTTATTTCCACCTGCCCAAATAGCAGTATTATTCAATTTAATCGGCTCACATTGAATTATAAAATTAGTATAAAAATTGTACTATAAAATTATTTTGCCAATACTGAAATATTTGAAATTATATTTTTGAAAGCTACATGTCTTCTCTAACGTAAAAATCCACTATAATTTAATTCAATTTGAACCCTTGAAGACTTGAAAGGTGATATTACTTTTGTCTGAAATTTAATAATTCTGTCTATCTGTAACAAGGGTTTTTTTTAAAGGATGAAAACGACAATGCCAAAACATATTTTTTATATAATTAATAATTTTATCTAAAATGTTGGAAACATTAAACTTCAACCTTGCTTCAAAAGAATCTACCTTTCTCATAAATATTCACTTTGACTTCATTTTTTGTTTGTAAAGTAAAAACATGCGTGTATTTTTTAAATACACTACAGTTTTGGCGTCATATGAAAAGCTAGAAACATTATATACATAATGGAGATGAAATTATGACAGATTGGTTTTTAAAACCAATTTCCTAAAATACCAAATGGACGAAGTTGCAGACAATATCTATAAATAAACTTCAATTAGTGGTTCAGCAATATTATAAATATTTAACTTAATTTAATTTCATCGTTAAATAAAATTAATAATCTCTATGATTTGCATTTAGAGAACTTAGGCATCGTATTTTATCTTTCCTATCCCATCTTCAAGTCGGTTGTGATTTTCAGCCCCACTTATTATTTTGTAATCATTTTAATAATGTAATATTGCAGTTTATTTACTATTTATATATATATATATATATATATATATATATATATATATGTATACATACAAATATATATAAATATATACATACATATATATATATATATTATATACGTTCTATGTACGTATATATATATACGTTCGCCTTCGCGTTAGCCTTTGCGTTAGCCTTCGCCTCCCCCTTTCCTCTTTCCCTTAAACCTTCCCCTGAAATCTTCCCCTGAAACCTTCCCTATAAACCTTCCCCATAAACCTTCCCCTTAAATTTTCCCCTAAACTTTTCCTTAAACCTTTCCTTTACAAATTCCCCTTATACCTTCACCTTAAACATTCGCCTAAAATCTTCACCTTAAACCTTCGCCTTAAATCTTCACCTTAAACCTTCACCTTAAACCTTCGCCTTAAACCCTCGCCTTAAACCTTCCACTTAAACATTCCTTTTAAATCTCCCCCTTAAACTCCCCTTAAACCTTCCCCTTAAACCTCCCCTTAAGCCTGTCCTTTAAACCTTCCCATAAGTCTTCCACTTAAACCTTCTCCTTAAAACTTGCCCTTAATTCTTCCCCTTAAACCTTTCCCTTAAACATTCCTCTTAAAACTTCCCCTTAAACCTTCCTCTGAAACCTTCCCCTCCTCCTTCCGCTCCCCCTCCCCTCTCCTTTCTACTTCCCCTCCTCCTTCCGCTCCACCTTCTCTCCCATTCTCCCTCCCCACTCCTTCTCCCCTTTCCCCTTCCATTCCCCTATGTTTTCCTTTCAAGAGTTATTAAGTCATAATAATAGTGTTCACAGCAATTTTGATAATTATAAATGGCTGCCATTTCCAAAATATTCAACCGACATTATGGAATATGATCACCCAAGAATAAATATACAAATTTCATCGAAATCGTTAGGGTCGTTTACGAGAAACCATTTATATATATATATATATATATATATATATATATAATATATATATATATACATATATATACATACATATATATATATATATATATATATATATATATATATAATCGAATGATTGTGCGTACGATATGTTTCACAAAACCTTTTTTGTGCCAATTCAATAAAATTTATTACCTGCTTATCCTTTCAAAGATTACAGAATTCCAAAGTGTAAAGACATTGTGATAGACTAAGATTTAAGTTGTCAACTTACGTACTTTTATATATTTAAGTACCGTCAATGTAATATAGTCTAGAACGTGAGAGTGTTCGGATATTTTTGGCTTCCACTTTTATTTTCATTCTGACTATTTCCACTGTTATCATTAGAAATTAGCAAGTTTCATGTTTTTGACACTTTGTAAAGACATTAATACTCCATAACTTGTTTTCAGCAGAAACAATTGTTTAGGGTATCTCCAACAAGACAAGCTAATTGCATGCGTTCGTATCGAATTACTTTGGAGACGAAGTGGAGTGGAGGGAAGAGGGTGAAAGATTGGTACGTCATGCAATCAAATAATACTGATATAACTAAATAATATAATATAATAAAAATGTACTCCGATATAATAAAAATATTATAAGCAATGCAATTTTACTGCCAAATCAAACAGACTTCTGTTTTGCGACCGAGATAATACATCTGTACAGTAGATTTAAATAGATAGTGCTTTGAAGGATGAATGTTGCTGAAAGGAATTATATTGTGATTTTTTCTGTTACTTATTATTATTTTAATTTTATGTTTACATTTTCTGAGTACCTGTTTAAAATATAAATTAATTGTGATCGATTTGTATTTTAGATGGGTACTCAGAACATGGAAATATTTTAGATTATCAATACTCCATATTGATAGCATAGAAGAGAAAAGAATTTTAATCAATGTTATTTAGCTAAAAATGGTCAATGAATACTAAGTTTTACTACACCTAATATGACGTTTATACATAGTTTCATAAACTGTTACCTTAAATTGACACATTAATTCCATTAAGCGCGAGTAACAGACGGGATTCCACATTTACAGAAGTACTATTGGAAACATTTATAGTTATAATCGATCAATATATGAATTCCATTCGCGATTAGAAAGTGCACTCGTTAATTGAGCAAACAAATTGTAAATTTCACCAGAAAATTTAAGATGCTCTAAGGCATCTAAAAATCTTGTAAAAGCTGCAATTTGTAATATGATGACCAATTTTCCAATTTGCCAGGTATTAACTTTCAGTAAATTGGTAATAAGAAATAAAAATTTGGTGTGTTTTAATGCAAACTACTATATGTGTTACACATAATATGTGTGTTAAACACTATGTGTGTTAAACATCGTTCATAATAAAAATTAGAAACAAACATAATTACCAACAATAATGGGCATGCAGTAGAACGCAATTTTGAAAGGGTTCAAATATACGAAATGCTTGATCTTTGAGAATTTCATTGATAATGTAATAAAATCTCATTTTTTTATTAATACAGGTGAATTCGCATATATATTTGTAAAAATAGTAGTAAACAGTTATAATTTAATATCCCATTTGAAAACTTTAATATTGTTACTTGAGATTATTAAAGGCATAAAAAACCAACATATTTATAAACAAACATTTACAAATCTAAGGGAAATATTTCTAATAAGACTATTATCAAAGACGGGTTAGAACAACGTGGAGATACTTTAGAGAGAGACATAGAGAAATATATGCATGTGGTAGAAAATATAAGCAATGAGATTTTTTTTCGTTTAAAAATACACTAATTTAAACACTCTCTATGAGGTAATGTATAATTTTTAAAGACGACTAAAATTTCATACATACTGAAAAATTACTGACTAATTTCAACAATAATAATTTTTCAAAATCATTGGCTCCTCCTGTATTCAGTATAAGTAATGTACTATATTACTCCTTTTTAATTTGAATATAATTTCAATAAAAGTTCACTGTGCATGTAAATTGCAAATCTATATAAAGTAGAGTAAGAAAGCACACCGTAAGCACGCAACTTGTGTTCCGCGTGTGTCCGTACGAAGATTCGCGTGTACAGATATTCTTACATTCAAGATAAATTATTTTCATTTTTACGCTGACTCAGAGGCGCGGGGATTTATTTCGACATTTATTTCTATATGCATGTCATGAAGTGTTGAGAGAAAAGGAAATATGTTTGCGCTCATAAAGATGGGCTTTTAGATTGTATTTATCTGTGCGTGCGAGTGAGTTTATAATAGTTTACACGGTCTTTAGCATTATGCGTTACGCTCAAAGACGTATTTTGTTTCGTGTTATAAATGTCGATCCCCAGTATTAATTAATCTAATTATTAGATGTAAAATCTTATGTTCTACTTACGTTTGTGACAACGATGCTTATAGGTACGTATGTATACGTCATTTACGATTTACTTGTATAAATATATTTTCTGGAAATAAAGCAATGAGGGCATTTAATTTCATTAAATTTTCATATAAATTGACTTTATTATCATCACGGCTCTATAATAAAAATGTTTATTTGATTAAATCTCGTCACCCATAACTCATTTTTATTGCAATCATACTGCAGTGACGGGAAGCTTTCATTAATGCAATTTTTTTTTTAAAAGACAACAACAAATTTTCGAAATTAACGTTATTAGTCTAACGTGTAAATATTTCAGCTTTATAATTTTATGTCAAAATTTTAACAATTTCAAAACTTGTGAACTCTTACACTTTCTGAACAAATGCTCCGTACTTATGAGTTCTTAAAGATATTAATCAGCGTCGCGAAGCCTCCAAGTTGTAAAAGATACGCACAAAAAAGTACAATCAAGCCGACGACTTAGAAAAATTTCATGAATAAAAGTAATTGTATAGACTATCTATATATAAAAAGTAAAACACCAATGGTCCATGTATTTTAAATACTTATTTAAACCTAACTTTAACCCTTTTTTTAAAGCAGTTTACCATTGAACCGATAATCTCCAAATTTTACCCATACATTAAGCAAATATTGTTTCATTATTTGACGTACCACAATAAGGGTAATTTGTGTATTACGCTTATATAACAACAGTCGAATTTTGATGTTTAAGATAAAATAACCACGAAAAAAATTACTATTTTTTTTATAATTTTCTTTTCAATTCGAATTCGTGACGATTAAACTGAGGCTATATATTTATAAAGATGTATAAAATAAAATATTATATTTTTCCTTTTATTACTGCCTTTGTAAGATCCTTTGTAAGATTCCTTAAAAGATCGAATATTCTTTTTATTTTAGGAGAATGTTTAAACACATTTTTATAATAATTTATCTTCCTTGCGTTGCACAAATATAAACATCGAAATACGAATTATGTATGAAACAAAAGTAAACATTTCGGACTTAGAAAAACTAGAAGAGGTTGTATATTTAAGAAGTTCACGGATCGTCACGACGGCGAAAATGGCGCTCTTATGAAAATAGAAAAGAAATAAAAATATTTCAGTGAAAGCGGGAGTATTTGTAAGCAATTATTTATTCGTGCTAACAAACATGTACGAATACAAGGAGAGCTTTGAGTAATGTCAAAAAACTTGCCAAGTTCTTTTCCGAATACACATAAAAAAGATTTATACTTATTAAATTTGTTGTTCTAAGTTAACTAGAGTACCTCAATGCCGAATAAATTAATTAAAGTACGCCGTTAAGCCGTTAATAAAGTATTAGTTAAACGCAAGTAAGCCGTTAATAAAGTATTAATATGTAGAATTGTTTTAAGTTCAGAAACTGATAAAAATTAATTGAATCCATTCAACCCCGATTAACTCCAGTTAATAAGACTCCAGTAAATGCATGATAGTGATAAATTAGTAGGTCAATGCGGTTTATTATGACGTATATTAATTTACTTGGACGATGAAAGAAGTATAATCGAAACATCAAATTTAATTCTGTTTTGTTAATTTTTTTTCTAACTATGGTACATTCTCACTTTCGATTCCAAGACGACATGTCATACGTACGTTACACTTTCATAACTAAATGAAATAGGTGCCAACTATGTGCAACATGTAATACATAAATTACGTGGAAACAACCTAAGAAGATGATAACCACATGAAAATTAATCAATTTTAAAAGAAATTATTGAAATATTTACGGAAATATTTTGCCCTTTCAACGAATGTAAAGGAATTATTCTGAATAAAATGTAATATTTTACAATGAATTATAAATGATGAAATTGATACTCGTTTTTATTATATCTTGGAAAATACAATTAATTTTTACTGAATTTTAGTTGTTATTTTTTCAACCCATTTGATTGATCTGTTTATTGTTTCGAAAAGTCAACCTTATTTCACAAGGAATTTTTAGTTTTATAAATTTTATTTTAACAAAAAGAATCATAAAATAAATAATAAGACTGTTCGTTTAACCTTTTTGCGATTTCTCTTGCACATCGGCTGCCAAATAAGATATTTTATTGATTATTTTTTAAGTCAAAATAAATCGGAAAATCTTAACTAAGCCGCTTACATCGCTTCTATAATATGTTCCATCGTAATCTTCCTGTTGAAGGAGATCGCCTCGTAAATAACTCCTCCGTTGACCTCGTCCGCTCGCTCGACCTTTCTCGTTCCCTTCCTTTGTCTATGTATTTCCGTGCTGTTCTTGTGTCACAGGATTTCGGCCGTTATGCTTAAAATATTTCCCGAGGATATTGAACAAACAGTCATCATGGGGCTGCACTCACATTGTAAATATTAACAAACAAGGTTACATAGCAATTTTCATGCTAGCCTAGAAACGGTAAAGCAATTCTTTAGTGTCATGTTAGGTACTTATATAGCTTAAGGTTGAATACAGACTGCGAGAGAAACCACGATGCATTGATTAGTTTTGTTATACTTCGTGTTCTTTACTTGAAAACTTTTGCTTTACATTTTAGAAAAAACGACCGGCACGTGTAATAAGTAATGTGCATTTTGTAGTGTGTGCAAATGCACGATGTGCATTTTATAGTAAGACTGAAGTGGGCAGGAAATATGAGCAAAACATCAAATTTTTAAAACACCTTCCTGTTTTCCAGATTATTACATAATGTCATATATCGCCACCGAATCAACAAATTGTATATATCGCCACCGAATCAACTGTTCCATTTTGCAATCGAGAAAAATAGATGTAAAACTGAATAAAGCAATTAAATCCAATCTACATATGCGACTGGCACAGTTGGGTATTGCGCGAGCCGAGCCGATATATGCCTAATGTATAACATCTATGTATACAAGCTATTTGGCTTGGGTCGGTTCTCCTTGGACAATCACCAACGCCAGGCAACACTCGCGTATGTAGATTGGGTATGTAGATGTTATATACATTACATATATATCCATATATAACATATAGTTGAGCTTACATTATAGTTGAGCGCGCACACGCACACGCGCACGCACGCGCTCGCGCACGCACACGCACGCGCTCGCACGTGTACGCACGCACACGCACACACACACGCACGCGCACGCACAACGCACGCACGCACACACGCACTCACGCACACACACACACACACGCGTGCACGCACGCACGCACGCGCGCGCACACACACACACACACACGTGTGCCCATATATTGGCTTTACGTATAAAAGTAGATCAATTCGTGACATAGTTAGGTCAGTAAAAAGTTCATACTTAGGTACTCGTAGTATATATACTATTGTAATTTGACACGATATTTATATTTTATATGCATCAGCGCAAATATCTAAACTATCCGAATTTTCAGAATACTTTACTGGATATTAAGTGTTTATTACTATTTGATTTTTTTTTATTTTTGGCATTAATATAAGCATTAAAAAAGTGAACGTGCATAAAAGCACGAATTTTCGTAATGTAACCCAATTCCCCCATAGTAGCGTACAATAGATTTGTTCTGACTTGTTGTCGCAGGGTTTCTTCAAGAAATTTATTTCTACATGTACGTCATGTGTCTAAATAAAAAATAAGTTTGCGTTCATAGACAAGACGTTTATATGGGTCCACTTGATTGCTAAATTCACGTTGTGTTAAATCTAGTTTTATGATATAAAAGGGTGCCTTTTTTTGTTTTAAATGTTAAAAAATTAACAGAAAAGTATATTATTATTATCTTGATTTTGTAATCACGACGTAACTTTCAAACTAAATTTATCTTTAACTATGAAGATTAGAAGATTATGCGTACAAATAGAACGGACACCTAAAATATCTCATCACATTTCTTTAATTGATGACGGGCTGGATTTCAAAAATGTCCTATTCTTGACAGCGCTGCCCATTAGATTAAAAAATATACGAACGAAGGACGAAATACGATGAAACAATCCATTAGTCTGGTTATTTTAAATTTCTTTCTTATGAATCACTGACAGACTATGAAAGGGCTGATCAACATTCTGGCAGTTGTGAGACTATTTTATATGATCGGTATGAGAAACACCGTGATAAAAATATGGAATATTACCGGTCAACAAAATTACCACTAACAGCACATATTGTGTATTATCTTCTATTAAATCGGAAATGAATTGTCACTACAAACACAAAAGCTGGTCTTCAATTTAAAATTAAAATTGGCTGTATTTTACATTAATGATGAAATGTAAAAATCTAATAAAGAAATAGTGACCCAATGGATCAAAATCACTTCTTAGATAAAAAATTATAAAACATTTGACATTTCAAATTTACAATTAAATGAAACTACGTGATGTAGTATTATTTCTACTTTCTTTGATTTCTTTACCACGACCTAGGTTTCGTTGTATTACATCTTCAGGTGGGATATTATCTTTGCTAATAGCCCACCTGAAGATGTTGTAATACAACGAAACCTAGGTCGTGGTAAAGAACTCAAAGAAAGTAGAAATAATACGACATCACGTAGTTTCATTTAATTGTGAATAATGAATTTCTACAAAATTAATGCCAAATATATTCAATATTTCAAATTTAATCAGCAGCAATAGCAATCCCCAGTTTTCTTGAACACCTTCATTACACATGAAAAAAATATAGCTTAGAATAATGACAAATGTTGAAATTGAAGTATAAACATTATTAACTACTAATAATTGTTCGTTTTCCGTTTTTTTTCTGTATCTATCCCTTGGCCCTTATTATGTTTTGAGACTGTTGACTTTGTTAAATCTCATGTAATTGACACAGTATTTATTATATCTTACACGATGTTCATGTAAAAAAGATGTAAAATGAAATTTTAACTAATACACCAACATTTGAAATTTACTTTATTATTGCAAGCAAAATTTAAAGGGATTTTTTTCTGACTAAATGCCAATGTCTCGATTCGTTCTTATTTAGCATAGGTATAACTACCTATGCTTAGAGATGAAGGAGCACTAAAAAATGTTCTAGACATTTATATCGCAAAGAAGACAAAAATATATCCAGACATTTTCGATTGAATTTGGATATACTTCTTTAATGATGTCCAATATTTTGAGGTTTACGAAAATAAATTTTTCATCCCTAAGTCATATGTTCGATACCTAAGTAAGAAAAATTCTTTATATATGTATATATATATATGTATATATATATATATATATATATATATATATATATATATGAATATATAACTTCTCACTCTTTTTTAATTTCATCACAATCAGTATAAATTTAAAAGAGCTATCATACTGTAATACGCAGACGTACGGACTGGTATAGTGCAATTATAAGGATTATATTTTTGCTATCTGGCTGCGACACTTTAACATTTTTTAAGTCTAGTTTAAACTATGGACAGTTGCGACACGCGAATCACAAGTTTTGCACTGCTGAAAATCTGCGTGTGACATTTAAGAAATTGCTGTACATTTATCTCTTTGTTATTACAAAATCCCTCAGTTTTAGTAGGAAATATATATTTTGCTTCTTATATTTTTCTATCAATTATAATATTTTAAGCGAATGTACTTAATACTTAAAATTAGCAAAAATTATAGGGATATAAATGGTCTTTTTATTTCCTCGGAAGGAATTGCTTTTGAAACTAAATTCATTCAATTTATTAATAAAGACATCAATGAAAAACATATTGCATGGTATCATTAGAGATTCTTTTAAAATATTTTTTTTTGTTTCAATATATTATTTATTCGTTTCAGAATCGTACAAAACATGTTAAAACAAAGGGAATATACACATCCTTCGTCTTAGTATCGGTCGTATGAAAGAAGCATGGAAGCTTTGAATACGGTTTAATATCGCTATAAGGATATATGGAATTAGTATCCAGTCCGCAAACCTACGTCCTACATAAAGCTCGACGAAAAAGGCACGACGCGAGCATGCGCGCTTCCTTGTGCGCGTGCATGTGTGTGCGTGTTCGTGTGTGTGTGTGTTTGTGTGTGTGTATTAACTGTATCCTCGACTTCGTTCCTGGTGCACGTTTAGAATTGTTTTATAAGTTAAATCTGACATTAATACATGTAACAATTTATATTATAATAATTATAAAACTACCCCTTTCTAATTTATATCCCTTGTATTCAAAGGTCTAATAGACACATCTCTTTTTTAACTACTTAATGACAATAAAATATAACAATAAACGTTACCTCAGATCCAACCGAATCAATCAGTAAAAACTTAATCGAAATAATTCCACTTTTTTTGTTGATGTGCGAACAAATAGTCTACATATTATTCCGAAAACAATATTTTATTACTTTAATGATATCACCCTGAATATTTTCTTCCTAAATACTTGCAATTTAAAAAATGCCAGTGCTACAGTTTTATATTTAGCATATATAATGCAGTTAATAATAATCAAATTTATACAGCCCTACACTAAACCGACTAAAATAATTAAACTATGGATATTTACAATAGATTGAAATTTACAACAGGTTGTTGAAACAAAATAAGGTTATAACGAATAGAAGAAACATTGAGAAATTTCGTGTGTGGAAGACGAACGATGTCTGCATCACGCATCATCCCCTATTATACTAAGGCACCTATACATCCCTATATACCCTTTACTTCTGGCATCGCCCATTTGGTCAATGTATCTTCGGATGGAAAATATCGTCGTATGATTTAAAATACATAGGTATACTTTACATTTGTACATTTGTAATTACTACGCATGGACTGTGAACTGGAGTCGAATACGTGAGTGATTTTATAAAAGTTTAGTTTCAGTCCTTTTTAACTACTGTACTTTTAAAAACCTGCGTTAGGATGTCATAAATTATGATTGAACATTTCAGGATCTAAAAATATACACTTTTACAAAATATGTAAAGTGTGTATGTAAATTTATATTATGCTGTAGTATGTTTTTTCTAGTCTATGCCATTTTGTCATAAATGAGAAAATTTAGCTGAAATTATTTATAAATTTAAATTTAATCGTTCATATTCTTTTTCCCACTTTTTTCTTCTACATATCTTATATCCAAAAGCTTATACAAATATAGTCTTCCAAATACATAGTTTCATGATGAGTTTGGAACATAAAAAGAGAAAATATATTTATGTAGTAATTAGAGGAGTTAAAAGTATACATGAAGGATGAAACATAAATTTATTAGGAAAGATTATATAAAAGTTATTTTACCATATGGTAACAAATAATGTTATATTCAAGCATCAAAACGAATACAACGCGACATTTATTTGAACATTAACTATTTTTTCCAAGTTGGAACTGGGTAATGCATGGGCAGGGACACGCTGAAATATTTTATGAATGAGATATAATATCTTCAAGCTGTTTTATTTTTCATTTAATACACATTAAATTGGTACTGCAATACAGGTTTGCCTCCTTTTGTTTCATTTTATTAAAAGTGCTATTGTAATTATTTTTTCTAATAAACTATACTTTTCTTTTATTAAACTATACTATAAAGTTACTTTTTTCAAATAACGGTGTAGCTATTTTAGAAACCGATAATATAGAAACTGTGTTTTTTTCCAAAAATGTGTGACTTATTACCTATAATAACTAATTTTATATTTCCTTTTTTATATCGGAGAATAGACGTTGTTTTGTAGCAGATAATGTTAATATTTTTACTTGGATCCGACGTTGAACCAGGTTTAAAATTGCAAACAAGTTTTGTCTACTAAAGTAAGCAGAATAATTCTAGTGAAGACAATATTCCAATAAAGTTATTATATGTTAGCTTTATTTTATAATTTACAATGATGACATTATTCACCTTAAAAATATTATATAATTTTTAAGGTGAATAATGTTTCGTCATATGTTTTCGTCTTAGAATCCACCGTGAATAGGCTACTAAATTCTTGTGAACCTGACAGAGTTAGTTCTGTTAGTCGTCTAAACCTCACATTTCTGAGAGCTCCAGTTATACGCCAGAGTCCACAAAACCTCCTGTGGATATAATAAGGATACATCTTTCAAAGCGAGTCCTTATCGAAACAAAGCATATACTCATCGAACATGAGAATAAAAATTCCAATACCTACACATACAACATTAAAACTAAGATAAAAACAAACACGTTTCAAAAGAACTGTAGGAAATTGTTACCTGTGCTAAGACAAATTTTATCTGATTTCATACCTTTGAACTACCAAGAAGCAATAAAGTCGGCTAACTCCAAGAGGTCAAAAATATCAGTAAAAAGAGAACTGAAATCCCGCAGCAAAATAACAAGATAATAATATCAATTTCAGTTGGCAAATATAGGGAATTGAAAAATAATTGTTATCCAGAGTCCTGTTTTTCATTAATTAATTGATAACGATTACATACATTATAATTAATATTTACTGCGTTTTTTTCATATTTCATCAAGCTAATATTAAGTATAAAAGAATACATTTCTCGGAAGTCATCTATAGTATACTTTGCATTTTCCTTGGCAAAATATATAAGCCGTGGTAAAAATTTGGAACCAAGTCACATTAACATATGTAAGTAAGATAAAGTTTATATAAAGAGTCGAAAATCCGTCGACGTAACCGGTAAATAATGACTGAATGAATTATTCATATGACGAAAGATGTTGATAATCGGTTTGCACGTGATAAATGATGGTACGAGACTTGCACAGACTTAGTGAGTACTTAGGGCGGTTGGCTGCATTGCGACTGTATTTTGTATTTCTGAAATTACTAATATATCAAAAAGTTCTTGAAAATTTGAACTGGAAGACGAAAGCTAAGGTCAAGAAAGGAGAAGACGCAGGTTCTAGAATACGTAATTTAACTTCAATGGTTATCATAAAATATAATTGAAGACATTTAAAGAAAATTAATTTAAATATTTAGTACCATGCGTAGTAAATGTGTCAATTAATTTTATTTCCTTTTGAGGCTAAGAACTAACTGGTGACCGCTTGTATGTATATATATATATATATATATATATATGTATGTATATTTATTATATATATATATATATATATATTTTTTTTTTTTTTTTTTTATGTTTACATGTATTTTAATTTAGTTCATATTTATTTCTAAGTTTACTGTAAAATATTGAAGGTTATTAATAAAACTGTAACTGATGGTATTTTCTTAATGTCGTCACGATAGTCATCTTAATAAATGTAATCATAGGTAGTACTTTGATGATAATACTGAATAGCTAAATATTGTTTATTTCTCTTTGCTACTTCGACGAACTGTGATTTGGCTTTTAAGCCACTTTTTTGAAATTTTTAAGTTAAAATTATTTTATCTATATTACAAATATACATGAAGGTTTCTTTTATTAACCATTAAAAATAATTTTAGCACTTTTGATAAAATTCCATCGCTAAAGGTCTTTCTCACTTATTTTCCTTCATTGTGAAAGAAAATGAGCGAGAACGTTACGTATTTTTAAAATTATGAAGCATTGGTAAAATAATGATACCAATATTTCATTCAAAAACATCTCACTTTTTTCGTGAACAAATATTTTAACTCTCCGTAGTTATATTTATTAAAAAATAAAAATCGTTACTGTAAGTAAATGTACAATTAATAGCATTTGAAAACTATTCAAAACTGCCAACAATGGAGCAAAAATTTATTCAGCGGTTGAACTGTCTACACATTTGTTAGTTTAATTTAAAAAAAAAAGTATTTAAACAAGTTAACTCTAGCAGTTGAAAATTGTTATCAAATTTAGAGCCTTAATATTTCACTACTTTTGATAATTACTTTTTAAGTTAATTTTTTTTTAATTTTATTTATATTATGATATCTAAGTGTCCTGTTCTATCATAAATTTTTTTTTATTTCAACTATATCAAACAATATTTCACCCAATGGAGTATCTAAATATACACCACTGAATAGTTAATTTTTTTCAACATTATCCATGTTCATGTTCCTAGGTTATTTACATTTAATTATAATATCAACAAAGCAATTCTTAAAATGCCCATATTCTGAAATTTTTGAACTGGTGTAAATTTTCATCAAAGCGTTCTTTAATTTGCGATATTGTTATAAAACGTGCGTTTATATTATCACGATGTATAATGAGCGAAACCAACAATAAGCGACAACGTGAAGAAAAGTCCACAAAAATACTGCACTGAACGCATGAATTTGCATGACCAGGTTATAAGCCTAGGGAAGTTTTAGTATATTTAGACAGGTTTATAAAAAACACTATATGTTTTCGTTTTTTTACGTATTTCGGAATAATTCTTCGATAAGAGAATATGTTCTCATGAATTTTACCAATAATGTGTAGAAAAACGCAAAGGGAGATTAAAGATGCAATGATTGAATCATTTAACGTTATTGCACATTGAATGTATGTAATTATTGAAATAAAATTAATTGTTTATTTAACATAGTTATTATTGATTATTACATATAGTGTAACATAATTGTAATGAATTTAACTATGTTGATAGGAAACCAAAAAAAACATTAATTTTATCGTTGCTTTAATTGAACACCAATCACTTTGACTGAACCAATGAGTTTCCGTCATAGAGCTTAAAGAAGAAAGTATTATTCACCGTGATTAAACTGGTTTAATGATAAAATTAACTGGTTTATTGATAGCAACTGCCTACTCTGTGACTAAAATGAGTTTTAATAATATATATGAATATTTTGCTAGACAAGAATTGCCACAGGTATATACAGTGACAATTTGTTTCAAAATATTAAATGTGTACTCAAATGCGGCTAGTAACTTCATACTTGTATTGTGTGCATGCGTGTATGAGTACGTGAGTGCCTGCGTGCGTTCATATGTATGTGATTGCGTGTGAGTATACGCGCTCCTATAAATAATAAACTTTTAGTTTATTATTTTGAGTTAACGGAAATATGTATAGGTCTGGCATGAGATGAGTGCTATTGTATGTGGTAACTAATTAATGATTCATGGTATCCAATTAATAGAACCTTTAACTTTGTCTATTAGGGAATTTCTGAAGCCGTTTTGAAGGTATGTCACATAACGCATAAAAACTATTTATAAACTCGATATTATTAAGTGGATGCTAATTTTTTCACACCCAATAATAACGACAAAAACACCTTCCTCAGACTGTACATTACCAACGTTAATAGTTCCTAAGTAACAAAATGCACATTCGAAGGGTATAGGTGATATTGACAATGATATCGAGTGCATCATTATGGATGGATAGCTCATATATAACTATTTAATATGTAAATAAAACCATTTGACGAGTCAATTTAAAAATTTAAGTTTTCTCATAAATGTTCACTTCCTTCAGATTTATTCTTACCACAAATATTAAAGCTTTAATAAAATAAATGATACAAGATATTATGTAATTTAATTTCGAGTTGGTTTAATTAAAAAAATAATGATTATTCAGTCTGAAATATTGTTGTTCTATAAATTGTCTATTTTGCTTGTTGATTCCAAAGAAATAAGCGAATTGTAACTGATATACAAAAGGAATAGCAGAATTTAAATAGCCTAAATACTAAATTAAAATTTAATGCTGTGTATTATTTTTATTTAAATCTAACTATCTACGCTGAATCTGTACAACAAAGATAGAAACTTAGATTTAAACGAAAAATGACAGGTATGATATCTAGTTTTAAAAATAAAATAAATTACAAAAAACCATTACCGATGGCTAATGAAGCCGAGTATGAACCCTTAATAATTAATTTATGAATCTCCTTAATCATGTAGTTATTGAAAGCAAATATCTAACAAATACTTAAAAAAACACAAAATCTACTTTAAAAGCTTCTTAAACATTTCCTTACCTCACATCATACTTTCTCTTCAAGCCTGTTAATGGTCTTTTTCGAATTACGCGGATGTTTAATTCGATCGTAAACTATACACGTGTATTGATCGGCCAACATTACCAAAGACTCGTTTCCAAGGGTACTTTCAAAATTGTAAAAGTTCGTCTTATGCTAGGCTCTTAGTGAAATTAATGTTTCTACGGAAGACGATACATTATTGGATTAGATATAGATGTTATATTAGGTACACGTTTATATTCTAAATCTATATTTCAGAAAATTGCTTAGTAAGATAGACCTGTTCAGCAAGAAATATCGATTAAATTTCTATTGCATTTTGTATGTCAAGTATTGTAATTAACCTGCTTACTACTAGACTTAAAAGAAACTGATCAGAGAAATTACAGAAAATGCACTTTTTTAAGTATTTTTAGGCTGAAAATGCATCACACATTTTCTTCTCTCTATCACACATTTTTCGCTCCCCCATGCATCACACATATTCCATTATTTTTTAATATGTAGTTTATATAATATAATATTAATGTTTTATTGGGGAATAAATAATTTTTTGATAATAAAAGCTAAGTGAGATTAGATATTACAGATGTTAATTTTTTCCTATATGTTCCAAAGGAGTTCAAAATTAATCTACCATACTAAAAAAACTAATACTTAAATAAAATGAAGTATATTATCCGTAAAACCCTCTAAAGAAACTGCCTGAAAATTTTGCACACGGAAATAAAC
Source organism: Druceiella hillmani (assembly GCA_039881145.1). Taxonomy (NCBI): domain Eukaryota; kingdom Metazoa; phylum Arthropoda; class Insecta; order Lepidoptera; family Hepialidae; genus Druceiella; species Druceiella hillmani. The sequence continues at coordinate 28,210,989 of JAYKKI010000028.1, read as the reverse complement.
TACTGTTTAAACTGTTGTCGTTGCACATCATTTCATTTGTAATCCACTCTCACGTCCACCAACTACCATTCTCTCCAAACGTCAGAACCATTTCAACGAGAACGTTTTTTTAATTTTTTTTTTTATTTCACTAATTATCAACCGATAACCGGAATACCGGATTCCATGCATGTATTCACTATTTAATGTATATAAGTATTTCCACGTATATTTTTTACAATTATTTTGTTTCTAACGTTTTCAATTTTCTCCTAAACTTTTAGTGTAAATAGCTTCGTACATAACGTTTATAATAAAATACGGTTTTCTGCAAATCATCATGTCTTTTCTTCCAGTTGTTATAATTTTATAAAACTGCATGATAATTAAAAAAGTATCTATTTGCACACCGTTCCTCAACTTGATTATATACAGTTTCTTGTTGTTAAACACCATGTCATTTTGCTTTCTTTTCAAACTACTTATCACTTTTCCAATTTTTAAAAGCTGCAACTAAGTCAACTAATTTATTTAATAGATATTTACAGACTAGTCTGTAATGTAAATATCTATTAAATTATATTATCTAGATACGACTATTTTCTTTTTTTTATTTAACAAATCTGTGCCAGATATTAACGTATAAAAACATGTATACGACACAATATTTTTCAAATTTATTAGCAATTTATAACATATTGATTATTAAAACTTTCAGCATATAAATATTCTATCTTTTTATCCCATTGTTCCTTTAAGGGTTTCACAACCAAATGACATTAACGAAACCTTCATAATTTCATTATGTTAGTATGGCATAGTACAATATCTCTTTCCATTTCTGAGGGATTTCGATGAGCTTATAGATGGAAACGTACTATCTATGTTTTTTGAATTCGGTAAACACATTGAAATACAGATTATTATTTAAATTTCTTTTGGCCTAGCTCCGAAAAGTTTCCGTGTTTGGGAATGAAATTAGTTTTACCTCATTGATACGTTGAATCGGTGTTCTTGGGGTATTTGTTTAATATAATGAAGAACTCTAAGTTCCCTTGCGAAAAGAGTCCGCAAAAAACATCTTATATTGCGTCCTTTTTATCAACCGTGTAAGTAAATTTTCAAACATTTGAAAGAAAAATAATATTTATTAAATACTTCTTACTTTCTTTTCTCGTCTTAGATCCATAAATGATATACTAGCCAATATAATTACATGACAAAAATTAATATAAATATTATAATATAAATATACTTGTTTAATAGAGATTCAAATTTAAATACTGAGACTTTTATAATGTGAATGGAGCTCTCGCAGTGGGAGTTCTAGTCATATTTAACAGTTTATTTATTTCAGATATCTTGGGAACTCAAATTTATTTATAGTGTTTTATTATTTTGTGAAAATACCATAACAAGATGAAAATTAGCGAATACAAATGACCTTTATATAATGTTTGAATATAACTTTTCTTGCAATAACTAATTATTCTAACACAAGCAGGTTTTATACATTTTTCCGTATCTCCATTCATGTCCGTATCTTGCTTTAAATGATCTAAGTGTTTCTTATTCTTATATTTCTTAAACATTTCGGCTATCTCACGTTCTACTGTAATGCTATTTTATAACTTATATTTCTGCCCATTTTTCATTATTAGTTACACCACAATCGCAACGCTCTACTGACAAATTTGTACATTTTTTTAATAATTTGCACAATTAACTAATTTAAAGATTAAAAATGTGGGAAACAAAAATTTGTTGAATTTACTTTCTCTCACTGCACACACAACCTTACGTGAAATCAATTGCTATCATTTTGGTTAACTATAAGAAGTCACTCTTAAGGAAATAAAATAATTCGTTCGTTTTGATATCTCATTTATACGATATATTCTTTCGCAAAATGATCAAATAAAACTAAGTGAAAGGGAAAAAGTATGTACAAATGAAAACGAAGTTGTCAATAAGAAGATATGTGGAAATCCTTTAAGACATTATTGGATCCAATTCAGGACTTACTGAGCGAGAGTAATTTTATATATAAAAATAACTCTAACAGATGGTGTTGTGATGATGTGATGATGTGTGAGAAGAAATATTTATATGATATAATAATGTATAAATATTTGTACATACATAATACAAGAAAAAGTTGGTAATAAAACAGTTTACTTAATAATGTTAATCTCATGAATATCAGATTCAGATGATTATATTATTGATTTTATAAACAACATTTAGATATCTAGAGATGTGAGAAACCGCATAATTTATTTTAAGTGTTCGCAAGTGACAGTAATAAGTATGCACTGTGTCGTTTTTTTATATATTTAGTAGTAACTTAATTCCCATATTTGCTAAAAATATACGTTATCCGTCTAGTAAAAAGTATCTATAACTTTAAGTTCTTTGCTAGTGACAGCTATCAACTAAGGGTCGGCGATGAATGTACATAGACGGTTGTGTAAAGAGCGTGCAATTTATTTTATCTCAATAAATTAAATGAAAAAAAAACATTGTACGAACAGACTCAGATTTTACGGATAAAGGAAGGTGATGAAAATGAAAAGGTGATAAAAAAACCTATGATAATTTCACTTCTTTTTTTCTTTAAGTAAAAGTATTCTTTCACGTAAATATAACAAATTTCTTTCTATTTTTATGACAAATTCATATTTATATTTGCATATTACAAATATTTCGGAAGTTTACAAATATTTATGTAAATAATTTTTTGCAATAAACAATTAAGGGAGGAAATTATTTCTATTAATAATATCGTTTTTAATATGTGTCCTTCCATTTAATAATAAATTTTCGATTTTCTCACAAATATCTGAATAGTTTAAACAACTTAAATTTGGACGTCAATCAATTAATGTTTCATATTTACCGATTAAATTGTTGTTTTTGAAAACAACAATTTAATTGTTGTAGTGTATATTACATGTATATATTATAAAAAGTTCTGTCCCACTACATTATATTTTTTTCTCTTTTGATTTATTTGATCCTTAATAACGTAATATGATGACGTAAAGATTGAAATATAAATTTGCTAAAATCTGTAAATTAGATTGTTAACAAATATATTGACAAACTGACAACCTCCTGTTGATACTCTCCTGTAACATTATATCAAAGGCGTTAGTTTCTATGTTAGTTTTAGGATCCCGTACCTCAAAAGGACAAAAGGAACTGTCTGTTTGTCTGCTTTTTTTTTTCTTGTCTGTTTTTTCGTTGTCTGTTTTCTTTGCCAAGATCCTTTTTCTCAAGAATGCGTAGAAGTATCAAGTTGAAATTAATATCAAATACCTAGTTCTACGGTCCCTTAGAGTTGTAAAAATCAAATTCCTAAGTCAACGCGATAAAAAAAAATCCAAAAATACGGCTGTTTATGCTGCATATTTTGATACTCGCAAATAATTAAAGACCTTTAGGGTACTTCCCGTTGACTTAGAGTCGTGAAATTTGGCAAGAAGCAAGGGATTATATTACAAAAAAAGAAAATTTTGTAATTGTATCACATAAAAAAATATTTTTTTTAAATATGCGCCTGCGAAAGATCTAGCAATATATTTTCTTTCTAAAAAAATAAAATTTAGTGAATAGTTGAATAAGAACATTACGTACCATTAAACATTTATAAATGTCTAAATGTGTACGGAACCCTCGTAGTGCGAGTAACACTCGTGCTTGACAAGTTTTTGTTTGTAGTTAATTATGGCTAGTTTTTATGTGACGATCTTATACACAAATAAACAAACAAAAAGTTCAGAAAATTGTTTTTCTGGTTGACAGTTGATGCTAATATCTTAATGAACTTGCAATTTCATTATGTACCAGCTGTTTCATATTACCTACATGAGTTACACGTCCTCCTTCAATTGGATAATATTGCGTATGTAGTTTATCTTAAAGTCATTTTTAAAAGTTAATTACGTTTTTAATTGAATTGGAGTTGGTGTCAATAAATTATGTATCTATCAGTTAACTAAAATATTGGTAATGAGTAATAATGTTTTAAGTGAATGAAGTTGAAATAAGCCGAGTGCATATTTAATTAAACATTTAAATCATTACATAGAAATAGTATTTATTTAAACAAACTAGAGAATTTTATCTACAATAATCATGTTTGAAAAAAACTATGCACGACAAGAAAACTTTCAGAATGAATGAGTCGCTAATTACATTGCTTGTTGTAAAGGTATTTATGTTCTAAAATAGCCTGTGTATTTCTGTACCCGATCAATAAATAACTAAATCGTTAAAAATAATCTTAATAAATTATTTCTCTTAGACGTGTATCTAATAAGACTTTAGCACAATATATAATACATTCTGGGTTATTTTATGAGTATTGAGATTTACAATAGTGAAAATATAATCCGATGGGTGACCGGATGAGTGCGTAAATGGCAAAACATCGCTCGATGCTCGGGTTATCAGACACAAATTTTATAAAATTAAATTTAATAAAAGGAAAAGTACACTTGGTAAACTGCTTACACCACAGAGAGTGTTTTCATGCTTTTTCTAAAATTAATTTGGGAATCAATATGGAAAAATCTCAGAATACCTTCAAAGGTCTTTGGCTTCCTCAAATCATCCTATTGACGATTTATTTTAAAATGTCTAGATAGTCTAGAAATGTTTAAGGTGATAAATAATATAAAGAAAAGAAAATTTTATACATCGCACTGCATTTACCATAATTCAAGCAAACTTTCTGAAAAAAATTATTTATTTGCCGTTCGCAATTTATATGTAACAATGTATGGGATCAAATATTTAATAAATATTTATATATATATATATATGTGTATATACATATATATATATATATATATATATATATATATATATATATATTTATATATATATATATATATATATGTATATATATATATATATATATATATATATATATATATAGTACTTTCAATGCTTTATATAGGGTACTGAAATTCAGTTCCAATTTTTTTTTGAGATACAAGATGATGACGTATTTTTCTTAAAATAAATGAACACCATATTTATTGATAGCTTACGCGACTAAAATATCACTTAAATTTTCAGTTATCAGACGCAAATTAAAATATGTTAAAAAAATACATAGTTAAATATGTTAAAAATATATGATGTACAATTCGAATTCCAAAATAGCACGTCTATTACGTGCTATTTTGGAAATGACTGTATATTTTGAAGAAGCTGTATAGTTTATAAGAAGCTTGACTCATTTTAGGGTACTGAATTTAACTTTCACAATGTCCATAATGTCAAGATGGCGACATCCGTCATTTCCAACAAATCATCACTATAATCGTTTTGGACTAATTTTAGGGTCCTGAATTCTATTTTCACAATATTTTTAATGTAAATGCAATGTCTGTGAGATTTAAGAGGCATGTGCCATTTGCAATAAATCGGCACAATTAGCGGAAAATTTGCGTACAAAATTTAAGATGGTATCATTCGCAATAAATTACCACTATATTGGTTTTCGTCTAATTTTAGGGTACTGCATTCGAATTTCAAAATGTGTTTGATATGTAGGAATACGGCTTCTGTTATTCACAGAAAATGGCCACTACATCAATTTTCAACCAATTTTCGGGTAGTGAATTCGAATATCACAGCATCTGTAAAGTTTAAGATGGTGGCATCTGCAGTTCTCAATAAATCGACGGCCATCTTGGATCTCAAAAACTAAGTAAAATTCGAATTATGTACATCGAGGTTAGTCACAATAGGAAGGAACTGTCCCCATCTTATTTCTCAAAAACAATATAAAATTTGCATCCAACGCGAAATCGAATGTATCCATTCCCGAACGGATCCGAATGTATCCATTTATTACGAGTGATATTGAATCTTAAAAAAATTATGAATTAAAAATTTTTTAAGGTTAATCGAAATTAAGTGTAATGACGATTTATTATAATAGGGACAGATGTATATTAAACTTGGAGATATCGCCATCTTGGTTTTCAAAAATATTACAAATTGGATTTCAGATCATATTTATGTTAATAATTATGCCGCCAACTTGAAACTTAAAAACGTTATAAATTTCAAATTTTGCACCACAAAATTAGTCGAATTGAATATAGTAACGATTTATTGCGAGAGATACAGATATATTCATATTTAATTTATTGCTAGAGATACAGTGTCGCCATCGAGTGCAAATTTCGGTGGTAAGAAAATGGTCTGGTAAATCCAGCAGCTATTTCGGTCATGGGTGAACCCAGTCATCAAGCGAAAAATGTTATTTATATTCTCCCCAATCGGAATTAATGCTTGTCTTATAAGTATCTGGTAACAAACTCTGTACTTTATCAAGTTATGGTGCTGTGAAAATGTCAGTCTTCGAAAAACGAGTACGCTAAACGTAAAAATATGTTATGAATGAAATATCGCAAATTCGAAATAATGTAATAATCTTTGAAAATAATATAAATCAAAAATATTTTTTGAGATTATCACAACCTTCCTGGCAAAACTGATTTCAATATAGTAAATATTCGTATGTTATAGACTCTATAATGTACATGAAATCAAGAGTATTTAACTCACAAAATATTTATAAAAATACCCAAATGTTTGTAAAAATAACCATAATATAAATGTAATCACTTCCATATTAATGCATGTAAAAAATCATAAATTAAAAAGAAAAGTATTATTGCATGTATTTTAAATTGTGTCTACATATACCGCACGAGTTGAACACCCTTCTAGTGAGTTGTGTAGCGACCGACTCCGTGTATTTAAGTCAAATTATGTAAAAATACCTAACTTCAGCAAACGGCTTTGCATACTAACAAAACAACAGTTATAATAAACAAAAAACTAAACGAAAAATTACATTATACACAACTAACAATTACCCTTAAGTGGTTATCAAAATATCCAATATGCTAGCTCTCTTCAGCTAAGTTCCTAAATACTGTCTGCTTATCAATAAAAGTATATAACTGATGTTTAGTCAAAAATAGGGAAAAAATTGAGTTTATGACATAATTATACATTCAGAATTAAGAAATAGTGCTGATTTGTCGCTTTCAATTTTTTCATACTTTTACCTAAGCATTTTATTCTCAGTTCAATCCAAATTTGTTTGGTTTCATGTAAAAACTATAAAGAATTTTGAAATTGTTCATATTCTGGAAAAGAAAATTCTCTATATTTTCCGTTACAATTCAAATGTGACGATGATTATTCTACAATTTTATAGCAATGTTTTATTTAAACAAAAAAATGCTCGTTAGTTAGAGTAAGGCCGGCGAACAGACTATATGCGTTCGTTTAAATGTAGCCTCTCCCTATAAAAACGAGACAAGAGGATTCAAACCCATGGGCGATTAGCAAGATAAATAGGGCCCAGTAAACGAATTGAATATTGTTACTTTAATTATCACAAACAGTCGAAAAACCAGCGAATTAAAATTAGAGATGAATGTGTTATAATATATACTATGTTGCAATATTCTACAACATATTAGATATTACAAAACATTTAACTCTAATTTTAACTGTTAGTATAAGGATGCCCGCCATAATAGTACTTCTAATAGTTCAGGCAAAACACAAATTGAAACAAATAAATACTTATAAAAACAGATATCCTCAAACTAACTCGCAAAGGTTTGGAAAAAACAGATTTGCAAAACGAACATATTTAGGTATTTGCACATAAAATGAAATCAACCCACGAAACACAGCTTAAAAAATAATTTACATAACAATTATATACAAAATAGAACTTTGTATTTTTTTCAGAATTTTCCATTTGCGTAATAAAATTAATATTTTTAACTAATAACTATCGAATAAAATATTTCTTACAGAAAAATCAAAATATGATATTCACATATTTTTAGATTAGCACAAGTCTGATAGAATCGTTAGAAATGTTTTATACGTGTTTTAATTTTGGAATAATTCGAAAATATTTGGGGTTTTAAATAAAAATGATATGAATATTAGTCTGTGATGTTATTTTCATAATACTAGCATGTAATTTTGTGGATAACAAATTAACAATGAAAAAAAAAGAAAAGAATCACCTAAGAAAATGAGCATCACCTCTCCCCTTTAAAGGTCACTTCGTTAAAAGTTACTAACACAAGACAATTGTATCTTACTATCTTTAGTACAAAATTATGTCACATTAAAATTATAATTATGGAATAAAACACAGTGTTAAATATTGGAAGAAAAGTAATAAATAGAGAAGGTGAAAAGAAACATAAAAGTTTATATATAATGGTGACAATTAGATGTACCAATTTGTTTTAAAATTGTAGTTTCAAATTAAAATCTAGTATAACCTACTCACTTTAACATTCTTTCATTAGAGTAAAAATTTACGGTATTCTTTATATGTTTTATTTTGCTTATAATTTAAAAGGTAGGTTTAATATAAAAAAATCGCAAATCGTTTTATGAAGTTTAACATCAAAGTAGTAAATTCAAATGAAAAATAAAGAACGTCCCATTATATCAAACTGATACAAAATTTATTGCATATAATTTGCGGTGTTTATAGAAAAACATTCAACTGAATATCGTCTTTACCCAGTTAGGTGAAGAATAAAAACGAGAAACAATATACTTCTGACCACATCTCATATAAAAAACTAAAATGCTGTGTTAAAGTAAGATTTTTGACAGGAAAATAGTACAGTAGTAATTAAGAGGAAGACTAAAAATACGTAAATTCCAATATAGAGATATTCGAAGATATTTTAGTCGTTTCATGAACGTCATGACATGACATTGTACAAGGACAAGAAAAGCCAGATAAATGCGATAAAAATCAGAATGTGGAAAAATAATGCAGATTGATATTGATATTGGCTGATTTCATAATACAAGAATAATGCCGGAAATCTCAAAATAACCAAAGCGCCCATGAAGAAATATTCGGCACGGAAGGAAGCGAGGGAAGTGTATTGAGAACGTTAAATATCGTTATCTATGAATATACACTGTGATAGATAAGAATAAACTTGGGCAGAAAATAACACCGTTGTCGTTACCTACATTAATTTAATTCTAAATAAAATCATGTGTACATAGCAATACACCCACATATTTAAACTTCCAAACCCTGAACCATTCTCAATCTACTGCAGTCTTGGAGTAAAAAAGCTAAGTAACCGTCGTCGTTAGTATATTATGGCAAAGTAACTTTAAAACAAATACACTTCTCATATCTTAGTGACTTCGTGTTGATCAAAACTATATAATAATTGACTTAATTACGGCCTTTTTTGTGCCGCCCACTAATCAACCTTGTCATACCCTCATTATACAAACAAACCACCGAGCCGGGGTATCCCAATTGTTACTCGTGACATTGCAATATGAAAAAAGACGACGCTTGGTATTTAAACATTAGAATTGGGTGCACGAATTATTTACGTAATGTTGGCGATAATAGTTAGCCACCTTGCGTTGTATCACCGCCTTATAACGGATACGGTAGCTTTTATATAAATTAATAAATTATAAAATTAATATATACAGAAATATATTAATATTCGTCACATTACTTTAATCGGGATGTCATGTGTAAAGTAAATAAAATTGGTCTGTACTTCTTAAATATGTGGATGTGGGACTTTTCTGAAAGATGATAAAGGTTTTTGAATCTGAAGCAATGTATAACCAATTTATTAAAATATTTTATAAATTTCTCAATTAGGAACATTAATTAATGTGAATATTTTACTAGATAAATATTTATGCGGATGGATCAACTGATCAAAAATATCTATTTTAGGAATTTTAGAAAATTATGATTATTGATATATAGAGAATTTTTCGTAACAAATTTTTCTATACCATTTTAAATATGCATAAAATGATTTTAAATCGCTGAATATTGTTGAATCCCTCCACGTTCCGAAAAAAAAGGCGATACTACCAAGCTTGGTCATTATTTCACTTACTTTAGCTATCATCATAAAGAGCCTTACACCGACTTTAAAAGAAAATTGCTACGTAAGTACTAAATTTACATAACAAATTTTGTACTGAAATGGAAGTTTCGTCTCTTTATATCCTATAACGTTTTACTGCATGGCGAAGATATGTCATTAATGGTTTGTTTCGAATAATGAGGGCTACGAAGGGCTTAATTAAGTCAGGTGTCAATTCCTTACGATCTTCTTAAATATGGCCTTTGTTTATGGAATGGATGGAATATGGAAAATTAAAAAAAAGCATGTATGTTTCAAAATTACACACTAATTACATTACCAACATTATGGCCATAAAATCTGCCATTTTTGCCTGGCCGCTAAGACAGTCCTAGGACATTATTGTGTTTGGCGATCTATTTATGTATTTTCGTAATTAGAAGCCTTCAATCAAGATGACTTTCTCTATATATAATAAAACTATCTTCTATTACAATAAGTAAACAGTGATAATGCCATAGCACATTAAACAATTTACATAGTTTCTCTTGCTTTCATCAGTGATAAGTAATTCAATGTGGACGCTATTCTCTTTCTAATAATTCTTTATCGATTTTCTATAAATGTTATGCACAATCTTCCATTGGGGTGTAAAGTTGAATATTATATACAAAAAAAACAATAAACCAGAATTGTATGCACAGTACTTACTTATTTCGAGAAGAAATGTAAAGTTTTTGTTTTCGTGGTAATTTTGTTATTTTTTTTATACTAATTTTGTAATTTATATCAGAAATTTATAAACAAAATTTATCACTTTTAAGCGTTTTAATATACAAAAAGTCCAAGTTCATTTTGTACTTATAATGATACCTTACGATTAACTAATTCGCAATGAGTATGAAGTAAATAAATATGTAAAATTATTAGCAGAATAAACAATAATACCTTTACAATAAAACGTACAGTGGCCGAAATATATTCCAAAAGGAAAGAAGATCAAGAAACGGAAATGACAACGATTTCATAGAAACTTTAAATAGAAAAAGGTTAGTGCACAAAAATACCTGAGGACGTTTGATAATCGGTTTTGTTTTATACACTTCTTTCTTAGAAAAATTATCTTTCGGAAACCAAAAAAGCATTATGCTATCATGATATTTTAATGAACATATTATTTAGGAGATTGCTTCTCCACGACTCTGACATGACGAAACTACTGATAATAAAATTTAATTCGAAGATAAGATATTTAGCAAATGGCTAACATAACGCTAATTTAAAAATGAAAAACGAGTATCTTGATACTTGATTTTTAAGTAAGCATTATGTCATAAAAATGCATCATATATAAAAAAAACAATCGAATTATTTAGAAACTTTGAAATCTAGTGGGTGTCTTTATTTTTTTTTAATTATAAAAAAAAAATGTTTTTAATTAATGTGTAATAAAATTAATTCGCTTTTCTACAGCAATGTAAAATTAATAAAATACAGAAAAAAAAGGGTTATAATAAAACGAATTTTCAATTCATAAGTGTCGTAGAGACGAATAATTTTATTTAGTTTATTGAAGAAAGCCAGGGCGTTAGCATATTTTCTTATAATTTCATGTTAATAAAAGTCACATAAAGATATGTAGAGTAAGAAAATGCATTTTTTTACAATTATACTTGAAATTAAATATTGCTATAAATAATAAAGATAAAATAGAAGCGATTAAAATAAAGCCAAAAGAAATAAATTAAGTAGCGTCTAATAAATGCAATTAGACAAAAGTCTGCTAATACAAGGTATGAAAATGTTTCTAATTACACCTTTAATTTAACACTAATGAAACCAATAACAATTAATACGAAAAATAATTAAACATAATGTCGGTAGAAAACATGTTGGAAGTAAAAAGATAGCAAGTTATATATATATATATATATATATATATATATATATATATATATATATATATATATATATATATATACGTTAGTCAAGATAACAAGTAAACTTATAGATTGATCGAGAGGTTAGTAAAGGAGCGAAGATTGATGTGTGGGAAACCGATACTATAGTAAATTATTGCCAACTCCCTTCTTCTTCACAATTAAATGAAACTATGTGATGTAGTATTATTTCTACTTTCTATAATTTGTTTACCACGACCTAGGTTTCGTTGTATTACAACATCTTCAGGTGGGATATAAGCAAAGGTAAAGAAATGATAGAAAGTAGTAATAATACTACATCACGTAGTTTCATTTAATTGTGAATAATGAATTTCTACAAAATTAACGCCAAATATATTCAATATCCCTTTTTCTTTTTTACAAGCCTAACAGCCCTTTGTAAGCCTTGGCTGCCTCTACTATATGCTCTTTCCAGCGTCTCCTATCAGTGGCGATACGTTTGCAGTTACTTATGTTCAAAGTATTTTTTGTCTTTTTTTGATGTCATCCATTCATCTAGAAGGTAGCCTACCTCTTTGTCGAGTAGCCTCGGGTTTTTTTAATGTTAATAATTTAGTGAGATTATCCTCTGGGCTTCTCCTCGTGTAACCAATTCATTTTAATCTATTACTACGGATTACTTGGGTAAATTATGGTTGTCCGTAAAGTTAATACAGTTCAAAATTATATCCGCTTCTCCATCTATCCTCTTCTTGCACTGGGCCAAAGGTGGCTCTGACAAACGTATCCCGTGACGGCTCTATGTCTACGTTTAGGATCCTTGTTTTGTTTGCATAAAGTAGTACTGGTAGAATTAATGTAGAATAGATTGTGTATATAATTACAAATACATTTTTACTTTAGTCTTCAGGCCGATGAGTTTAGACCTCACTTTTCTATTCAGTCCAAAGAAGCATTTATTTGCCAATTTAACTCAGTTATTAATTTCTGTTCTTAGTTTATTTTTGTCATTAATTAAAGTATTTAAATTCATCAACTTTTCCAAAGTGTAGCCATTTATGCACAAAGGGGTATTATAACTTACCACGGAATGTGAGATTTTCATGCATTTATTTTTATCCTGGTTGACATTTAGGGCCATATTTTTTGCAGAGAATTCAAAGGCTAAAAAGGCTTCTTTTACTGCCCTTTCTCACCTTTCGACAAACTCAATGTCATTCATACAAGCCAATATTTGTAGAGATCTATTCCACGGAGCCAACACCCTTACTCCGGAGAAAATGACTCGAACTGAATATCTATGTCTTCTTCCAATTTAATTTGTATACGTACACTTATAAATTTCGGTATACGTTATGTTTACAACTTTCTAATATATTTATGGTATTTAATCGTCTCATAAACCTAATGTTCTTAGTCTTTAAAAGAATAATACCAGAATAAAGAAAAGAGTAAAGAAAGTATTGGAATTGCCAAAATTCAGCAATCGACATTTTAATGTTAATTTAAAAGTATAAACATGGTAACCAAATCAACGCGCATACATAAAATGTCAATTCCGATTATTCAGATGAAGAAAGTCATTCGAATGTTTTCATATTTATGAATATGTCTAAAGACTTCATTAGCTACGCAATAAAATATTTATCTCAACAATGACTTGAGCTATTTTCTACTATGGTTTTGCATTATTAGCTTTTTCTAAACCAAATAATATGCCTAACTTTTTTTTGCAAAATAATTTAATTTGGATATCTCATGCAAATTAAGCGAATGACGTGCGTTTATAAAGAAAATTAGGCCGTAGTGAGGGAAAAGGGACGGGTGGAGAGTGAAAGTTAAGTTCTCTATGAGCTCAACGACACGAGTAGCAATACAGTTTAACTGCAAAATCACAGAAGACACATATATGCAAGCTTATGCTTGGTGAAAAAGTAGTTCAACGTCAATTTACAGCACATCGAAGGGTGAACGTAATTGAAAGGAAATATTTTGTGATTTCACCAAAATGGGTTAATTTGTACTTTACGATTTCTACTCAGAACATCAAAATATTAGGTGCTTACCATACTCCACACTGACTACATAGAACGGCAAAATATTTTGATAGTGATATTTATCAGACAGTTGCTTATGAATAAGTTTTTTTGTAAAACTTAGATTTAGGGGCAAATCTACATATGATATAAGTCAGTAATGGAGGGGCTATTACATTTTTGGAACTAAATTTAAATATAAATCTGTTATAATTTTAATTGATCAGGGCACGTATTAATTTCACAATTAATAAGTGTATTCGTTAAGCGAGTAAACAATCATCGTGAGAAAGGTTAACATATTGTAAGAATATATTTAACAAAAAACTCATGGCTTGTAATACGGTGACCAATATGCCATATTTATTAGATTTTTTTTTAATACAACGACTGTTAGGTAAAAACTCAAATGTAAATTATTAATATTCCTAACTCACATTTTCTTGGTACAAATGTAATGTTTCTATTTTTTATATTAATCGTATATAATATAGATTTTATTATTTGAAAAACAAAAATAATACGTGGGGTCGATTATTCTAAGTTTTGTATACATACTTAGTGCTATCCGCGCCTCGAGTGCCTGATGTGGGTTTTGAAAAGCAATTTAAATTTTAATAAAATTAATAATTTTCTGTTGAGATGTATTAAGCGTAAGCCATATTTTCTACAAGATGACAAAGTAATATACAACTTTCAATGGAATTATCTTAGTGCATAGAATTATCAAGACTCTTACATATTAAGCAGTACATAATTATATATTGAACGATTATTATAATTACGTACAATCGTGTGTGGAATGAGTCTTATTACTAGCATTACGCATATTCGAAGAACATATCAGTACAAAATAAATTCCAGTTCAATAGCTTCTGAGTTCAGTATGTTAATGAAATTTTTAGTAGATGACTCAGATCATTTCCCACACCCGGATGTATTGAAAAAAAATACCTACATTATCGATTACGGTATTGTTGGATGTAACAGAGTTCAAGAACATTTCAAAAGAACTATTCAATTATTTTTTTAATTTTACCGTTGTAATTACACGCTATAAGATTTAAATTATATATATATATATATATATATATATGTACGTATGTATTTTATTCAACACTACTATGTTAGGTCATTTTGAATTTTAATATTTAAAAAATTAATGTGAAAATGAAAAGTGGTTGACGAAACCAAAAAAATTCATTTTAATTCCATCCAATAAAGACCTATACAATAATATCCAACTTAATGCCAAAAAAATACTAACTCCTCTTCGAAAAATTTTGAAATTTTATTATTTTAATCAGTAAATGCGACAATCGTTTGCCTTAATTTATCGTGTTAATAAAAATCAATTCAGTAGTTGAGAAGGAGTAGCACGATTTGTGGGAAGAATATTTTTTATCTATTAATTCAATGAATATTAAGCTAATATACTTGCATTTGGCTACGAGAATTTTAATCAATATTAACCTAGTACATCTATATTAGGCTACAAGAATTTCAATGAATATTAAACTAGTACACCTGTATTAAACTACAAGAATTTCAATCAATATTAAGCTAGTCTAGCTAAATTTATAAAACTAGTTCTCTCTTAACATTTAAAGCTGTTTAAATAAATGAAAAATGTTTTAATATCTAAAAATTTACTTAAATTAATATTAATTCATGTAATGTCATATTTTCCATACGCAGTCCTTTATCTCATCGTGGAACGTCACCTTATTTGACAATCCCTCACCAGCTTTTATGAATACGGCGGTTACGCCGACACCCACCATTTTCCCAAGTCCCTGTAAGTCCCCACGATTTTTCCCTATATAAAAACCGTTTATCCTACTCCCTCACCGTATAAATAATCCAACAGGAAAAGCTCTGTAAACATGATCTGCCACAAAATGAATAAGTATAAAAGGTATAAATTAAAAAGGGCTCCTGGAACGCAGTCGTTATTTACTGGTGACATCGAAACGAACCCTTTTATACAATCGTTATCACATTTACGTATACACATATACGAACGTGTATTTTGTTACATATTTTTATCATGTCAGAATTGACGTGGCGAAGAATACAGAGTGTCTCTTTCAAATGATGAAATATATGCTTTTATGCTTTGTCGTTTGTACGTTTATAATAAGAATTAGATATAAATATATTTATTTTTAATTTTTATTCACTTTTCAAATATTTCAAAGTTGATTCTTTAAATACCTTTTGATCTTAAAGAATTTCATTGATAATAGAACAAAGCTTTATAACAAGAACTTTCATTTTCGTAAATAATTCAAGTGAATGTGTTGTATGTTTTCTTTAAGAAATGTTTACAATAAGTTCTACATTAATATCCCAAATGAAAACTGCCACAAATGTGCAAGAATACGTAAAACGAATCCTATTTGGGATTGGTTTGGGATTCTGGCTGCTTTTGTATTCGTTAATATTACTCGTTGAAATGATTAAGCATATACAAAATTAGTCATACCTACTTATAATCCCAATTATACATATTTTTCAGTCCCGTTTTTGGTATAAAAAAATTAAAAAAATTTGTTTCTACCTTTTAATACGTATATGTGGCTTGAAACCCGTTTAGTAATATATTTTCCTCATGGCTCTGGACATCCTCAAATAGGTGTGATAAAAAACGAATCGCATAAGATCTAACGATAGATATCTACTCGGCTATCTTGAACAAATATTTATCGATCTAAAGAAATTTCACAAGGCACGCTGTGTGTTCGTTTTACTCATGTAAGAAAAACGTCTACACGAGAGCGAGAATGTGAGTGAAAAAATGTTTATTTAATTTAAATGATGGAGCTGAATATAGCTTTAAAAGACTCGTCGAAAAAGAAAACAAAGAGAAACAGAAGTTTCACAGTTGCAGAAAATAGCACTAAATGATTTCGAAAATTATAGTTATTCAAAATAATTTACATCTCTTTATTTAATACGTATAATAATAATAAAACCGACATCCTGTACATACACATATGAACGAATGAATCACCACGTACGCGTGTACGCGGAATAAAATGTATGAACAAATATTATATTTAAAGATAAATTATATTAATTTCTATGCTAGCTGTAGATGCGGGGGTTTATCTCAAGATTTATTTCTGTATGTTTGTCGGGAATGTTAAAAGAAAAAATATGTTTACGCTTATAAAGAAGGGCTTTTAGATTATATTTATATTGGTTTGGTGTGCGGCTGTGTTTATGCTACCGCCAGTGTCTTGCGTTAGGGGCAAAAGTGTATCTTAATTCGTATTTAACTGTTGAGTTTGATTAATTAAATTACGAAATATGTAATTTTGCATTCTTGTTTACGCTTGTAATAGATAATATTGACAATTAACAATAGTGGATGACAACGATACGTCATTTACGATCTACCTGCATTTATTAATGCCGAATTTTGTAATTATGGGTCCGATGAATTCTAAAATGATGGCTGATCTACTTTGAATTAGACTCATATATTTAGCAAATAATCTTATTTGACATACCTCAATACAGACGAATTGTATATTTCATTTCTATAATGGAAGTCAAATCCGCCGTGACAACACATAATTTTCTTCACACTTTTTTGTTTCTGGTTCGTGGCTATTAAATTGACGTTCGTATTTACGTATAAAGAATAAAATGGTTTTCTCTAGTTATATGAGCATCGTACAATTTCTGTGAGCACGGTACAATTTCTGTAAGCTAGACGAGGAGCATCATATTTAATTTCTGAGCCAAACACATCGTGAATAATATAGATACGGAATGTTTTTTGTAATAAACACAAGTAAACAACGTGGTCGCAGGAGAAATATATGAATTTATATATTTAATAAGTTCGAGAAAAGGAAAAACGTAAAACGATGAGGATGGCGATATGAATGGCCCTCTTATGGATATAGAAAGGACAAAATTATAACAAAATGGGCGTAACTGACTATGAACAGTTATATATTAGTGCTAAAAATCATGTACGGAAGAGCCTCGAGTTACTCTAAAAAATTGGCTTGCTGTATGTTGGAATGCACATAAAGAAGTGTTCCGTGCTTGTTTACATATATTCAAATTTTTAACACAAGTTAACCGAAATTCGTTAATAAATTAACGGAATAGGCAAGTAAACCCACTAATTAGTATTTAAAGTTTTTCAAGTCGCAAAAAAATAGGAAAGAAACTTAAGTGCAGTTGACATGGTCTCACCAGAAACATTAATGTGAAAAAGTCTAGTTCACAAAGGAATTTAATCCCATAAATAACCTGTTTGCGTTCCTCGTTGTTTTTTTGTTAACACCTTTTACCTGTAATAAAAAATTATCAAAAATCGTGTTTTATTTTATTTTAAAGCACTTAGTGGAATACTTTCTACCTCTTTTTTGAACAAACGATCGAACATTTTGAATCGTTTGCATCATACGAAATGTTAATATTTCACTAATATTTTTTCCAACCTATTTTTCACTCAGCTCAAATGTAGATAAAACGTACTGTACAAATATAAAAGAGATTGGAGATATAAAGGAGACATGTTACTAGTAGAGTTATAGCGTATGTTAATACTGGGATAAATGGTGGTGTTTTTTGGTTTTTGGGAATAACACCTTTTACACTGCAGCAACAAAAATATATTGATCAGAATAGATGGAGAGAAATTTACACCTGTTTGTTTCTAGTCTTCTATTGACGTTGTCTTTTTATATTAATATAAAGTCCGTTAATTTCTAAAATTGAGGTAATATTTTAGAATAAATTCCGGAAAGTAATGAAAACAATACTATTGTATTTTTTGATGAATTAGACTAGTAACATTATTAGTCTAATTATTTTTTTAGGAATTTAATTCAATTTCAAAGGAAATCTAAGGTGTCAAACAAGTTTTCCGTTTACAAATTATATGGTAGGTATCTACAAACTATTTACAAAAATGCTCCTCAAAACCAAAGTTAGAATTTTTTATTATATATAATAAAACACCGTGCAATAGACTATTATTTTGTAACTTACAGAAGTTAGTTCATAGCTGATGGTAGATGGCGCTAATTATCATATCTTATATTTAATTTGATACATTAACACATCCCTTCAATATAATAAAATGATAACACAGGCACACATATCACAAAACAATATTTAACAAACTAAAATTACATGCTGGCTACCTTTGTAATCCCTAACTCAGTTAAAAAATTCAAATGTTTACATGGACTCAAATTTTGACGACCAAAACAAATATTCTGTCTATACGTCAACGTAGGTAGCTATCTAAGATAGTTGATAACTTTCTATCTATCTTTAGTTGGCTTTCCACAAGATCTTTGATGTTTTAATTGTCTATCAACATTCGTAGATAGCTTCCTATCCGTACCCTCCCGTACAAGCGTCGTATTCTGTCAACACATATGGCAAATTCGCCATTAAAAATATGTCCGTACCAAATAAATAAATAATAACAGAAATATTTTAATTATGTCAAGAATAATATTAGTTAAGTAAAAAAAGTTAAAATTGTGTGTAGTTATAGAACCAAATCAGTTTCTGCTTTATTTTCTGTTAAGTGTTAAATCAGACAAAATTCTGTGTTATTTTAACGTTCAAAATTAAAGGAAATAATAAATCATAATAATAATTTTGATATTATATTAATTCAACAGAACTATTATTAATTCGAAATCTAGTTTTCTAATTCTACTCATTGAGTCACACGTATAATTTACTCGGTGTGTATATGTACACCGGGCCCTACTGCTTTCATCATCGGAATCATCATTCCAGTATGACAACGATCACATAATTTCAATTAATCGCTGTATCTAGAGAATGTCATGCATGCTACTAATTTTCAATAACTTTTTACAAAAAAAAATGACTATTAACCGCTGATAAGAATATTGACAACAAAAATTACTATATTTCTCTGATCTTGTATTAACTTACATTATTATTTTCATTTAAGTAATTTCTTTTAAATTTTTCACATTAAGTTTCTTTAATAAATATTCCAAAAATCATTGCTCATTAACAATCAGTACATTGTATTCTTTTCTATCTCGTGTACTTAAATATTCCTTTACATTTCCTAAATCTTTCAATTTGAATCTAGACTGCAGCTCATTTTTAAGATATTCTGTTTCTTAATCACAATTTGAAAACACAAAAAATCATCGAGAAATAAGTCAACAGATATTTTAATATTTCCATTCTGCTTAATATATAAGCAAGGTTCAAACATACAATTTTTATAACCTAGTTTTTGTAAACAACCTTCCCGACCGAGAAGAGATCCTTTCTATCATGCCTTTGCAGACTGTTTTAAATCATAAATTTAATTTTTGTTTTAAACCTTTATTTAACTTTAAAACATTATTTTTCTCATACAAATTTTTTGACGTGAATTCATATATATAGTTTCTTCTAGGTAACCATTAAGGAATGCAGTAGTGAAATCAAGATAAGTTATCTCTAAATCATACTTTACTTAAAGCAAATAACATTTTTAATATTAAAATGAAGCGCTGGTGAAAATGTCTACCAACTTGCTGTATAAAACCTCTGGCTTCAATCCTTGCACTTTATTATCCCCTTCTAATTTCTTACGAAACTATCCCTTGTTCTGGTTTATCAACTATTTCCCATGTTTAATTTTCATAAAATGACTTCTGTTTTTCTTCTCTAACTGAACAGTGTTTCTTGAACTATGGGCCATTTATCGCTTCTTACAAGTGTTCTAATCGTCCTGTGTAGAAAACACACTTTCTGTATGCAGGTTACTAAAACCACAGCTATCAACTCATTCTTGAGAACAATATCGAAAAATTGATCTGAAGGTCGGTTTGAATTTACTTTATATTCTACATAAGTACTATCATAAGATCTTGGTATACCTTGCGATTGATTAGAATGTACATTTTCATTTTCATAACTGTTATGCTCCAATGCAGTACATGATGTTGGTTTTCAATTTTCTTCCACACTAACTTGAAACATATCAGAGTTATTATTTGGCTCGATGATAGTAACAGCTCTGCTAATGATTCCTTTCCTTGTGACATGACTAATATTTCGTAACCCTTTACAATTTCAGTATATCCAACTAAGTAAAGCTTCACTACTTTTTATTCCATTTTAATATTTTTCTTTCTATACCTGACTCATGACTGTGCTACCAAATATACGTTTAGGACTGACATGTAGCTTCATGCCTGTCCTAAGCTCAAAAGGCGTTTCATGGTTCAATCCAGGCATATGTACTATTTGAGCATTAACTTTTTCATCAAAATGTAAACACCTAGCTCTTTCAACAACTGTACGGTTTAGATTTTGGAGTGTATGGATTTGTAGGCGAATGTAAAATACTAGATTGTTTTAAAAAATTAGTTGTTTCGTTCGAACAAAATACTTTTCCATTATCATGTCTTATTGTTTAATCAGTAACCCTTTACATTTTCAATTGTAGCATCGCAGGTAGGTTGCTCTGTTCAATTTTGGGCCTCCTTTAAAACACAGACTTGAAAATCAAGGATATACAGCTATTATTACAACGGCCTGCCATGTATGATAATCCACAGAGAAACTGCACAAAGTACCGTTTTAATTACATTAATAATACCAAGTTTCCTAATATAAATTTTCATGCAACAAAATAAATACGTTTCCCTTATATATTATCAACAGAGCCACCTTCTACGTTATGTATATAACCATAAAAGTATCTAGAAAATAAAGGAGAGCAATTAGATATAAAATACAGGAAGAAATTTCAATTAAAAACCTAGACAGTAATCTACACATTGCATTAGTTCCAGAATAAAAAATACGTCATTAACCATAACATGTAGTTGCAGAAATACTAAAACTTTGAAATAAAAGTGGTCTTCAATGTTATAAATATTCAACAATATCTCAAGAGAACTAAATTTCATAAAGTGGTTGTATGGAACCCAACAGGAGACCTATTCTATGATAAATGCTACGACCATAAAATAATTACAAAAATGAAATAAAAGTGGTCGATTCGTCGGTCTACATTTGGCTGGTCACGATTACAATGGCGTTCTTAGTAGGTAAAAGATCCACACTACCCGAACGATCCAACTTGCTGTCTTGAATTTTTTTTCATTTCCATTAACATTTAAGAAATCATTAGTTAAAATTAATTAATTTTTCAAATTTAAAAAAAGAAATCTTTTATTAAACCTTTAAGAAAAATAAATGGTTGAAAAATTTCATATTTTAAAGCAAAGATCCTTTTTTACCGTTTCATTTGGTCACCAAGAAAAAGAGAGGTAAAAGTATATAAAGCATTTAGAAGCATAATTTATTTATGAGACTGGGTCATGATAATTTTCCAAAATTTTCAGTGCAGACTTATAATAGTTCAAATGACTATGAATGTACTCTGTACTGAAGTATAATGTACTCTACACACCTTTGGTACTGAACTTGGGTAACATCAGAAACAAGTTGATGACTGACTTTGAAAGTAAACATACAATATTAATCGCTTAAAGGCCTCAGAAATAAGAACAGGCGATAGGTTTCAAGCGGTTATTTATCCTGCTATCCAAGCAATAGTAATAACAAATTATTTTCCTGGTTATGTTTATAAATTGCATAACTTAAAATTATGTTAACTAAATTTGGACTTAATGTATTCATAATAAGTTAAAAATTATTCTTGAAAATTAACACATATCAGTCACGATCCACCGATACATCAAAGAGTACAGTCCATTTGTCCCAACTATCACTGAAATTCGTGTGGCCATTTGTTATTTGAACTAATTGCTTTAGTATTGAATCATATATACATATGCGTGCGTGTGTGTGTGTGTGTGTGTGTATGCGTGATATAACGGAATTTTTAGATGCTATGGAAGCCATATATTTTATTTAATTAAAATGAAACTTAACACAATAATAACCCAAATTCAAATCTAAATTTATTTCATAGATAGATAAAATTGGTTTGAAATGAGAAAATTAAATGAAAAATCATCTTGTGAAGTCATAGAGATAAACTAGAGTATACAATTGATGACGGTTAATGAGAACCTTTAAAATGTTGCCAACTGGCTGGAAACTCCCTTCCATACTTGTTACTTATTTCAACGCCCTAAACTGTATTTCGACTAGAATACTTGAGTAATTTAATTTTAATAAATGTAACAAACATTTGTATACAAGATATGGTTAAAAAAAAACGATTCTATATTTTATTGCATTTATTAACAAGAATCTTTCTAGTTGATTATTTTATATTCACAATTTCTTGTGCGACGTAAATAGATTCGCCACCTAAATTAGATAATAACCAAATTTAAGTCAAATAGGTGGCAATGCGCTATTTAGATAGCAAAATAAAATATTATATTTATTCAGAAAAGAAATTACATTTCTACGTACATTACGTTCATAAGTTGGCACTGTATCATTTCATGGAAATGTTGAATTTTTTCAGTTTATTTTTTCATAATCAAAGTGCCAGTTCGAAAATAGCTTTTTGGATGATAATTATGTTGTCCAAAAATCCAAAGTACTGGTTTCTCATACACGAATACACAATATTTTCTTTTTCTTAACAATGTAATAGTAAAAATTCTACAAATGTAATTGTAATTATAATCAGCGTTATTTTTCTCAATAAAAGTTATAGGCCTTCCACTGTATTTTATTATTGATCTCATGGTCATCAATAATAAACTACACATGAACTAACCATGAACTACTCATGATTAACCCAAAACGTTTTTCAAGTTTCATTTAACTTAATAAATGTCAAGTTATAAACAAACGATTTTCATTTACATAAACCGCTTAAAAAATACCGATAATCATATTTTTAACATTTTCATTTGACGCCCTCTCGGTAACTGCAGCTACTTTTCCTATGTGTTAGAATAAAATAGGATATATGTAGAATAATATATTAGTGGTACTAAAATCGTCCACTACAAAGGCATAGACCCTCGCAGCATACGTCCTGTTGAATATCTCGTACTCATAAATAACGCATCCACCGGTATCGTGCGTTCACTCGAACTTTTTCATATATTTCCTTCGTCCTTGCATGACTACCTTGCTCTTTGAAAATATCATACCATAGATATCGAGCACCGTTTGCCAGGATTGGTTGCAAAACAAGAATATACGTTTTTCCATATTCATTCATATTTTTAGTTTTCAAATAGAAAATGTATTCTTCAGAAACGCCTCGATTCGATATTTAGCTGGATTAAAATCCAGAGACCCGTGTAAGAAGGTATCTCGAAGCATAAAGATAATCATGGTGCCTAGTGGATATATGAATATATTAAATACACAAAAAAATTAACAATGTTTTTTTTTTAAATTGCGACGAACGTGAATGGAACACTACGTTTAGGCATAATAGTAGAAGCATTAAGGATAGATTGTTTATAATAAATTGCCTGTAACAAAAAGTTTTGAAGGTATTTACTTCCAGAGTAGTGTGAAGAACACGCTTGTGGAAAAACCTTATTATACAGTGAATGAGGCGTTAGCTGGTAAATAAATACTTTATAATTACCATTATATTAATTCCATTATTATCCTTGGTATTTTGACAACGTTTTCTTCTTTTTTTAATTTGACAGTTCGTATATTTAATATATTATAATAACATACTTTTTATAAGTTTAAATTGAATATTTAAAGTATTATCGTTGTTATTTTTATTTATGGAACTGGTAATCTTGACATTATTTATTTTGACATTTTGTATTATTATTATCTCATAATAATACATCATTTTTAGTTGATATTTAATTTTTAAAATGTTATTGTTATTAGTATTATCATTATTTGTTCCGTTTGATTGGCAATATGGTTGACATTGATTGAAGGTCATTTTTAGTGTTAATGGAATTATTACGTTTATCTAATTTTTATTTTAATTCATTTGACTCGTTCCTAGCTTATCGTCGGTGGCATATTTATTTTTTTTTTATATTTTTTTTTATTGGTTTTACCTTCAAATATTCTTTTATATATATTATGTACATTAATACATAATAAATATAAAGGAAGAAGCGAAGTGATTGCTGTGACTTTATTATTATTACTTGTTTGCTACTATTTATTTCAATGATATATACCAATGTTGACTACATTGGTCTTTATGTGGTTCGATTTTTTGTCGTCAAACCTATTTCGTAAACTTCTGTATTTATTAAAAAAAAGTGTAAATTATTTATTTTTTTTTATTTGAGGTGTTTATTAGGGGATTTTCAAACAAATACACTCTTTAATACTTTTTCCATAAATTGTTTCCATAGGTTTAAACACTTTTTTTTACTGGATTCCATTCGTATCACATCATGCCATGACTCTTGCTTTATTATTAAAACTTATACTGTATAAAACGAAAAACAAAGAGTAAGGATTTAAAAAATGCGTGTCGAATAGAAAAACATATTTTGTAAACAGCACAAACACACAAAGCAACCACGAGTTACCATAATAATATATACACATACCACACACACACACACTCACACACACACAAACACACGCGCGCGCACACACACGCGCGCACACACACGCTCGCTCACACATATACATTTATATATATATATGTATAAATATATATATATATATATATATATCTACATATATATATACATATATATATATATATATATATATATATATATATATATATATATATGTGTGTATATACTATATTACGTCAATTGGCAATTTACGCATATAATTTTCCTTCTTATGCCAATATCAATAAAACAAATTTCCAATTCAATATAAAGTAAACAATTATAATTTACTTTTGCGTATGAAACGGGCGATTCGCCCCGGATATCCGTAAGAGATGATGCGTCACAGGAATAATACGTCGTAAGAACCGAAGCCCAGCAAGTAGCGTGGTTTGGGGGAGCTTTACCGGATTTGCCGTTTGATTCTGCCAAGGAATTATGGCAAATGTACACTACAATTAATTATTTGTTAGTAATATTTCTTTATATTCACTAAAGTGTATACCGGTGTCCTCAGAGTATGTATTTAGGGTTTTCTTATGATATAAATGTTACATATATATGTACAGAACATATAG
Source organism: Druceiella hillmani (assembly GCA_039881145.1). Taxonomy (NCBI): domain Eukaryota; kingdom Metazoa; phylum Arthropoda; class Insecta; order Lepidoptera; family Hepialidae; genus Druceiella; species Druceiella hillmani. The sequence continues at coordinate 28,185,023 of JAYKKI010000028.1, read as the reverse complement.
AGGCAAATATTATGAGAAGGTAAGATTCAAAATCTGGACTTAAATATTATGTTCGAAATATTCAACAGGAAGTATATATAAGGAATAATATAAAGATGTAATATTTTCAACCAACGATAATACAGTTCTCGGTTGTGGTCTTTGTAAATAAAATAATAGGGAGCATAAAATTATTTTTCAAATAATATACATCGAATGTATACGTCTCCATAACGTAACGAGGAAAGAAACATTTTGTGAGTTTGTTCACATGTTTCAACGATTAACTTCGTGTTAAAAACGGCGTTTGTTTTGATACCAATACTTACTATAAAAAATTGACGAAAAGAAATATATCATATAAATTATATCATATGTAAATCATATCAATTGGCTATTTTCCTCTCAACATAAACAATTTTCTTTTAGTATAAACATCAATAACTCTCTAAAGGAATTATAGTAATGTAGATGATAACAATGTAAAGACGCCTTGGGAACCTAGTCATTTTTACTGATGAAATCGAAGAGAATTCACCTCGAGTTACGTAAGTTATATCTCATATACATATTTATATGGGCAAAAATACAAGCGTATTCTTATATTGACATTTTTTCAAATCTAGTCGAAAATATTAAAAAAGTAATCTCCTGTAAATCTTTTCCTATTTTCGGTTTATGTGAAGATATATAACAGTCGTTTATTTATAACACTGTCCAACTTGATATTTAAATAATTAGTATAATATTTTTTAATACAGAAGTTTATATAAAGAAATATAATTAGTGTAATATAATAATATAATGAGTATAATAGTGTTCAAATACTATTTATATTTTAATAATTTTCTTTCAACTGATTTCTGAATGTTTTTTAGAAATAATAATATAAAATGTTGGTATGCAACTTTATATTATTTTCATAATCCATAAGTTTCTGAATCTTAAGTACCCTTCATGCGAAATAAATATTATTTTATTTTTTAATTATCCATTTTCTATTACTTTATTATCCAGTGAATTTAATTATGTGTATAAATAATGAAAACAATGGAAAAGTTTCGGATTAGACACTAAAGTAAACTTTATTAACACCACCATAAAATGTGTAATAGATGTTTAAAGTGGCATAGATTTAATAAAAAAGTAAATTGGAAAGAGGCTGCATAAAAAGTGAACTAAATAGTCGAAAATAAATCCGACTACATGTATCACAAGATGCATGCAAGAAGGGGTTAATTCGTAAAATTACCTCGTAGTTCGAAGTCTACTAACGGCTAACTCACAATCATCAAATTTAAATAAATTAGGAGGCTTGTACTGATTGAAACAAAATAATGCCAATGAAAAGCGTGAGTCGAAAATTTAAATTTCTTAGAGTTTTTGACTATCTAGATTGCTAAGAAAAAAATAATACTGATAAATCGTGTGTAAGGAACAAGTATATTGGATTTTTGGTTACTATAATTATAACCAAAAGTTTCACTATCGTACTGCCGTTTAGATTATAAAAAAAACCCTAAAAAAGAATTTAGTATTTTTACGAAATATTACAGCCCCATCTGGTAATCTTCTAGCACACACTTAATTACTTTCCTTAATAAATGTTAAATTTTATTTTGCTATTTAAATAACACATTATCATCTTATAACTGAAACTGGATTAATATTCAGTTTAAGTGGCGGATCTACCTACACCGCACGATAAATTGTATGTATCAAGTAATCTACCAGTAAAATTCTTGTTAATAAATGCACTAAAATATAGAATCAGATATACGGTATCTTATGCACGCATAATATTACATATATTTATCAAAATTAATTTACTGAAGTAACTTATTTTAAATATAATTTTGAGCATTTTTAAGGAGTAATGGAAATAAGTAATAATTGTGAAAAAAACATTTCGTGTTAATAATTGTAGTATTTTGAAAGTTCTTGTTAATAAAATACATTGTATATCCGATACAGAATGAATGCATTATTATTTTGATATATAAGTAAAACGTTATGCAGTATTAATATAGATGACTGTGTATGAAAAGGAATAAAAGGCAAGAATATTTTAATAAGCTCTAACACCACCACGTGGGAAATATAAAGTTATTAAATAAGCATTAATAAAAACTACTTTGCAACAATAGCTAACTAATACATCAATTTATAATGCTTATTATAACATAAATCTTTTGTTAATAAATCAGCAGGCGTATCATTGATGGGCAACTACAAAATATTTATTAGATATTTTGCAACAAGCTCGCAAACAAAATGATAACTAATTTCTATATGTGCATAATTTAGATTAGAAATAATAATTTTAATTTTAATTTTTAGAATTAATAAGGATTGGATGTCAATTTAAGTGTACTTTGATTTTAACCCAAAATCTTCGCAAATATACTGCTTCTCAACTTGCTTCTATATATTCGGCCTCAGTACTTGAAATATATAGCCCACTATTTCTACTATATCCCTAGGATATATTAGACAACATTGTATCGTTTTTTTTTCAACATATTTAACGATACATTTCGTGTAATTACTATGTAAATCTGAATAACCATTACTAAATTAGCCTGGATGACTAACAGTAAGAGGAATACGCACGTCACCACTGTATTTAATCTGTAATTTATTTTTATTAACCAATACGATAAATTAAACCCTGGATTTCAGCGACATATTCGTTAACCATTCCTTGTTCAGTGACACGTGGTTACTTGTTCTTCAATCAGCTTATCAATCTATATTACTACATTTAGCACTTTAAAATACTGCTTTAAAAAGAATGATCGCTTTCGCTTCTCAGATTTATCGATAATTGTAAATTAATTTTCGTAGCGACCTATTTCTTGATACTTGTAACAAATTATTGTTTTACCAGCTGCCATTTTGTCTATCCATAAATAAAGTTCTACTTTTGTTATCAGTTTTGTTTCTCTGCGAACTTTTACCGCAAAACCACTACTACATTCCGTTTCACCTGGTAACACCATATCGAACAATTTCTCTTTATGAAATCCGCACTAATCATAAAACCTGCGTATTCTATGGTTATGATAATTGGCGCAAATTTCCCGGTAATTCCATTTACAATAATAACCCGACCGTTACATCATTTATATCGAAACCCGTTCCACAGAATCTTTACGATTATTCAATAGCTTGGGTCATATACGAAGTCATTGAATCATAGATCTCGAGTCTGATTGATATTAAATAACGTTGTAAGGTTGTCTTTTTGGAGAAACCTCTATCATCGAATTTTGTTTTCAACTCTGTTCATAACTCGTTAGTAGTTTTCATTGTTTTTAATTTGAACGTGTAATACCGGGTCCATTGTTAAAACTGGCTTCACCTTTGCTTTTGGGTCCATACCTGCGATTGCGCTTCTGTTTTGATGGTTATTAACATGCATTCCGAGACGAGTAATTTCTCAACTGAAAAAGCTCAGTCATCATAATTGTCGCAACCTTTCGATTGCACCATGCTTGCTAAGAAATGTGAAGTCATTTATTAGATGATAACAAGAAAATATTCACTTTAATATTGTCGGAACACAACTGGGCTAATTACTTATTATAACACGTTGGTTATCCGATATAGAATAAATGTTTTATTAGTTGGACACACGGGTAAAATATTATACAATACTACAATAGATAGCAGCATTTGAAAGAAAAGAAATAAAAAAAGGAATATTTTGAAACGTTTTCACATTTATTGATCTTTTGCATATTTTTTATTTATTTCCAAATTTTAAAAAGAAATACTTTTGGTTTTCCACATTTCAAAGCATTGCCATTTTAAATGTTTAAACCAATTTTATAACATTATTTTTGTATGACGACTTATTTCATTTAAATAAAAAATATAGTTGCCGGAGCATCTAAAATTTCTGTTATTTAACACATGTAAATTTGTATGTGTGTATATATTTGTACATATGCATATATATATTGTAGCTATCCGTGGGTTGGCATCTATTACTCAATATTAAACCAAACAGTTCAAAAGTTATGTTCCGACGATAACTGACCACATAAAATTCTGGCGACGACCCGGATAAATGGATGATAGTTTTCGACATATCGGTGGCATGTAAATTATATATGACTTTAATTATCTGCCGAAAATTATAAGCAAAAATGTATTACTTAATTTCATTGTATTCTATTTAAATTTAGTTAACCGATCTTTAAGTTATTCTTCTTATAAACATAACCAGGAAAAGTATTATATTTATAAATTGTGTTTCACTGTTGTTTGGATATCAGTATAAATGACCGTCTGATGCCTATCCGTTGCCCTTAATACTGAGATCTTTAAGCGATTGTAATTTTGTTTTCAAAGTCAGCAGTGGTTTTGCTTCCAAAGTCAAGAGTAGAGTGCGAAAGGCGGTCGAAGTATGTTAAGATAATTTTAATATACACATCAACCTTTTTAATTTCTGCCAATGTTGTAAAAGACCACGGAGTGTGAAAGAACATTGTGAGGTTTATATCACTAACTACACCTTAGGTTTCACTTACGCTCTAGGAATACTGAGATCGTCTTTACTCATGATACTACATATATAAATATATACATATATATACATATATATATATATATATATATACATATATATATATATATATATATATATATATATGTATATATATATATATATATATATATATATATATATATATATGTATGTATGTTGGTGTATATACATATGAATATAAATAGCTATAACGCTTTGCATTATTTAAATTTAAGGTACGATTATGTCAAAACAATGTCAATAAATGATTGTTGAAACTTCTCTTTCTGTCAATGTTTTCTATTTTTGTACATTTTTGCCGAAAAAAAATTACAAACATTTTATGTTTGAATTCGGAGAGAAGCATACAATTTCAGAAATGTTATTTATTTATTGAACACAGGTTATTAAAAATAATATCCGTTATTAAATGTTTGTAGATATCAATTCTATTCATTCACAAATGTTTTATTTAAGAATGAATATAATGGATATCTTATATTGATACTAGTTCTAGATATAAACACGAGTTCTACTCATACTTAACAGTTTTCATTTATTTTTCAAGTTACTTACACATTTTTACTAAATATGCTGTGTAAAAGCAATATAAATATAAAAAAGCAATAAAAATGTAAAACAGACAATTAAAATTGAAGCGTCTGAGTTATCGAATACCAGCTTTCAAATATTTTTCCGTTTAAATGCTAGAATTATTAAAAGGAATCTATCATTCAAAAAATTAATAGTGTTTCTCTATCTGTACGAATAGATTTTAACTCAAAAACTACTTAAATTGTTGCTATACAAACGTAACGATCCCAATATATTGCATAAATTAGGATCGTTACGTTTGTTGATCTCAAACTTGGCAACGTTTACGGAAGTTCCTACATTGCTAATACGGAATACCGTTTGTTCTATGACTTGAAAATTAACAAAAAATATTACGTTGTGTGTGTGTGTGCATATGTGCATGTGTGCGTATTTGCGTGTGTGCGTGTGAGCGTGTGTGCGTGTGAGCGTGTGAGCGTGTGCGCGTATGCGCGTGTGCGTGTGCGTGTGCGCGTGTGCGTGTGCGCGTGTGCGTGTGCGCGTGTGCATGTGCGCGTGTGCATGTGCGCGTGTGTACGTGTGCGCGTATGGGCGCGTGCATCTGTCCGTCTGTGCTTGTGTGTGTTTGTGTCATTAGGTTATACATTCATGGTCTTAGGAAGTAGGTAATAATGAATTATACATTTTATAGAAAGTTTTAGTCCTAGGACGATCATAAACAGCTAATATTAAATTAGGTACAAATTTTCATTCAAAGTTCAAAAATGATTTTTATTTATAAAAATACATGTACAATATTTTCATTTGAAAACCTACCATCGGCATAATTAGAATACGATCTTTATAAAAGCGCAAATTATTAAGTCAGTCGAGAATTGTATATAAGAAAAGTTTTTATATAATTATGTATGGACATTTTTGTAACTGATGGAGCATGTGTGTTTTAATATTTTTATCGTATAAATTCCAAAACAAGAGCAATTTATGTTATTTCACTTGTTTGTCAATAGATAAAAATACCAAATTGAATAGAGATTTGTAATAATCATTCGTTCGTTTTGAAATGAAATGTCTAAATAGCTTTTAATAAATAATACGTACACCCGCTAATATGATTTCACTTCAGCATTAAATGTATTAAACAATACCAAGTGCAGTAAATACGACCTATGTTGCGGGTTTCAGTAACTTTCTGGTTGATGTTGCCTGTGTATGTAACTATGACAACTTTTTTCATATATAAAATATTTTATCGATTTGTGTTAAAGTCGATAAGAGTACACGAAAGCTAATGGAACTGTAATCAAGTGAGTGCATGGTCACTAGATGCGAATCCCGTTGCCTTGTTTTCTTTCTTTTCCTGGAGATTACTCTGTTAGCAATAATTCTGCCATATTTATCAATTATGTACATTAAAAGCTGTAAACAAATAAATGAATAAATAAGTGTAGTATTTGTATTGAAAAAGAGAAAACAAATTAGCTGAGAGTTTACTCATTGATGGAAAATGGCACATGTTTTTTTATTTTATGAATAACAGTGAAAATACATTATGAAAACTATAAATATTAATACGATCTCGTAATGCAACAGAGTATACAAGAGTTGTGTATAACACATTCAAATATCTATTAGTCGCCATAAACATATGGATGTTACGTTATTAATGGATTAGTATAGTATTCAGTCCGTCAGTCTTTGAATAGTGTAACTTAAATTTTGTGACGCAAGTATAGTGATATGTTCATGTATATATATATATATATATATATATATATATATATATATATATATATATATATATATATATATATATATATATATATTTATATATATATATATATATATGTATGCGTATATAAATTTCTGCATTTTGCTAAAATTGCCCCACAACATTTTCGTGAATTTTTTTGGATTTATTATCTCACGGATGTAACTTCTCTTCAAGAGTCCCTAACTTGTAAATTATGTCTTTTTTTGATAACACCTTTTATTTTATGGTGCTTCATCTTAAGTTTTGTTTTCGGCGCTGTATAGGGCATCATGACACAGAGTGCCAAACGTTTCTCGAGACTGTCCTTCAGCGGTCTTGGCAATGAGCCTTGCAATGTTTTCAGCAGGTTTTAGTGCAATGTGATCGATGTATTCGAGAAGTCTACGGAGATAGATGGTGGGCAATCATCTTTTCATTTCAAGCTCTTTCAAAATCGAATCGCTAGTTCTATTATCAGTCCGTGAGATGTTGACCATCTTCCTCCAAGACGTTTCAAAGGCTTCGATTCTTTTGCAATCAGCTGTCTTGAGCGCCCGTGACACATGAGATGTATAAAATGTTTAAGATCAGGGTTCTTGCTAAATGCGATTTGAATGTAATAACATATTCTAAAATGATACAGAATATCATTACAGAGTACGATCAATTTTTTTCAGCTTTTATAGCAAAATTACTGAAGATGATTAAAGAGTTTAAAAATATTTTTCAAGCCCCAAGAATTAATAATATGGTAATATTCTTTTAATAATATTTGTCAGATTAATCAAAATTGAAATATTCAGACAGACTTCTTTTTATCCACGGTTCATCGCTTGTACCGCTGAAAGTCGTTGAAGGAGCAAAATAAAGAAAAGTTTGGTTTCAATATTAAACTTATCTAACAAAATTTTCTTTAAACTTGTTACTTTGACGCAAAGTTTATTTGTATAACGATAATGGAATTTAATAAGTTTCTTCGGATCATCTTCACTAGGTAGGAGGAGACGATAATCTCGACGATGATGGTAAATGACGATGATGATGATAGATGATTATAGTCACCATAAGATTTCGCTCTAACACTTGCAGGAATAGTTTTGGAAATTTTGGATTAAATTTGAATTAAAATAGGGCAGCGATATGAAGGCATAGTTCTGGGAAAAATTGTTTAAATTAGTTTTTGTTTAATTGATTTGTGTATGATTATGTTTAGTGAGTTTACTTATTCATTGAAGTCAACAAAATTTTTACGAATAAATTGATTTATTCGTCAGATGCCCGCTACTGAGTATTGCTACATCCAAAACATATTATATTATTATACAAAGAATTAAATTTAGCAAGAACCTAGCAATTTTTGCCCATACTTTGTGACACACAAAAAATCGTCAGACAGAAAGCTACAAAGACAGTCATTTTACTCAGTCAAAATTAATCAAATTTCACCACTTTATAAACAATATATTCACTATACGATAGTGAATATATTATTCAATAGTGCTGTACACCTCTCAAAAAATCTAAAAAGCTTTTACTAAAACCCCCATGTCACTTGATGAAAAGTGCAATTAATTACAGACTCACACAACGTTAGTGTTATTACTTTCTGTTCTTCATCATGAACGTACTATTCCATCATTCTCAACAACCTTACAGATATTAATCTCTAACCCCGTCATATTTATCAAGGTTCCAATGTTACTAATATTAATCAAACTTTTGTGTTTGAACTTTTGGCGATTCGTCAAAAAACATTCGACTCTTAAAAATTATTCAAATCAGCTAATGAATGTGTATGGAGAAACGTAATTTTTTTGTTAACTTTCAAAAGTCAGAGAACAAACAGTATTCCGTATCAGCAATGTAGGAACCTCCGTAAAGGTTTCCAAGTTTGTGATTAACAAACATAGCCACGCCCCGCTGGATGAAGCTTTTCTCCGGCACTGGGAGATTTTACGTGTATTCACCAATCGTATCGTGATCGTAGAACGACGAAGTTGGTAATAATAGCAATAGTTTAAGTAGTTTTTGACTTAAATCTATTCGTACAGATAGAGAAACACACTGTTATTTTTTTAACGCTAGACTCATTTCAATGATCTAGTATTTAAATGGAAAAAAGTATTTAAAAGCTAAAAATTCGATAATTCAGGCGCTTCAATTTTAATTGTCTATTTGATATTAACTTTTCCATCGTTTATACAAAGAATATTTAGTAAAAATGTGGAAGTAACTTGAAAAGTAAATAAAACCTGTTCAGTATAAGCAGAACTCGTACTATCTTGGTTCCGTAGATAACTAAACAATATGATTATTAACATTTAAGAATGGATAGTATTTTTATTAACCCGTTTACAAAAATTGAAATTAATTTTTGCCATTTATTTTGTGTAGTACATCTTTCCCAAACCACAGACAAAGGCATAAAAATATTGAAATAAATAACATTTCGGAAATTGTACGCTTGCTCCCTGAATTCAAACCTAAATTTTGTATAATTCTTTTTCGACTAAAATGTACAAAAATCGAAAAAAAAGTTTGCGTAGAACTTTTTTTTGAAAAAAGAGAAGTTTTCACATAATCAATTACATACCTCAGTTGAAATAATGCTAAGCGTTATAAACAAAATGGTGACCGGCTCGTTTTGTGCAGTTATTTATATTTATTTGCATACATTCATATACATTCACATGTATTTGCACACACACACAAATATATATATATATATATATATATATATATATATATATAAATATATATATATATATATATATATACATACATATATATATATATATATATATATACCTGGAATTATCCCTGGGTAGAAACTGTCAGGCTAATGAAAATTATAAAAGTGGACGTTCATTGCACATAGCGTTAAAATTAAATGACACATATGTTTCATCGTATTCTTATGTGTGTAAAAATTAATGTCTAAGTAATTGATTATTTTAGAAATATACGAACCCAAAACGCGCGTTCTTTACAACAAATTACACGGTATTATCATTTTCCTGTTGATTCATCATTTTAATATAAAAGAATATAATAATAATGGTGAAGTAGTGAAAAAAGAGAAATACTCTGATTATATAGAAAATTCACTGCATGAGTCATTCTAAATTTATTACATAATATTCATTAATGTTTTAAATAAATATTTACTTCGTCACCTAACATTTTTTCTTCTTTTAGTTTTAATTTATGTGATATGATATTTTCGGTCAATTCCTTTATCTCGTCGAGTAAATTCAGCATTTGTTGAAAAACCACCTCCCCATATTTATGAATACACCGGTCATCCTGGCATCCAACCATTTCTCTATATACTTGTAACTTCCGCACAATTTTTCTCTACATCCAAACCGACTATTATTTTCCCTCATCATATAAATAATCCAGCATGAAAAGCTGTGTAAGCAGATCTGCCACAAAATTATTTAATATGAAAGATCTAAATTAAAAGGGGATCCAGAAGCGCAGTCATTATTCACAGGTCACATCCAAAAGATCTCCTTGCTTTTATATGTTATCATATCATGTGGATAAACACAAATCCGCATGTGTACCTATAATCGCCACACAATGGGTAACTATATTTGCCACATGTAAACTATAAGTTTACATGCGAATAATTCAGAATATTTTTAAACACTGAATTTAAAAAAGAATTTAATCAGTTTTGGATGGCGCACCGTGCTTTATACATAAATCATCTAGTCGAACTTTTCGTGCTTTTATGTACGCACATACACAAAAGCACGTACCTTGTGTACGTACTCGCACAGTATACAAGGTATAAACAGATATTATTGTATTCAAAGGTAAATTATTTTCATTTTTATTCTGACTCGTAGGCGCGCGATTTATCTCGATATTTATTTCTATATGTGTGTCGCGAAGCGTTGAAAAAATATGTTTACATTCATAAAGGTTTTTAAATGGTATTTATGTTTTCTGAGCGGGCGGTTGTGTTTACCCAGCTTTTGGTGTGCGTTGAGAGTAAGGAAGGGAGTCTTACTTCTTATATTAAATGTCGTGTATAGTAAATTAAATTATGTTATATGTAATGTCATGTTGTTTCTTACACTTCTCTTAAATAACAGTGACAACTTGTTACTTATGCGCTACTTAATAATCAAGTTTGCGTAGGTAGGTAATATCTGCTTTAATTACAATTCAATTTCACTTTTTAAATATTAAATACAGAATAATAATATTTTAAATTGAGTTAATTATAAATATAGTCACGATGGCCTTCTCGGTTTTTTTCGACACGATTACTTAGATTTTAATCTGTTGCAAAATTTTTACAATGTTAATTAAATTATTAATTAGGACAGACAAAAGAGAAATACGAACCTAATTTATCAATGTTATTTGATAATATAGTGAATGTAGATATTAGTCCTTAACATAAACGAGTGCTTTATTTGTGGAAAAGTGTTGACAAATACTATAAACTTGTGAATTGTAATTTACCAATAATGATTAAAAGTATGGTGAATGGCATAGTGATGTTAAGCGTATTGAATTAGCAACAACTGATAAGCAATGTAAATGTGAATGTGATTTAGCTCAACCCAGTATACGTCTTCTTTTAGTAGTGGTCGACTAGAGGAAGACGTATTAGATTGACCAGAGGAAGACGTCCATTTTTTATAATTTATAATATATTCATTTTAGTGTCCTTAACAATTAAATATTTTTGCTATCTCAGTAAAAGATCGAAACGTAGACGTCAATGGAATTATCTCAGGTTAACGATTCAGCAGTTAGTTCAGATGCGTCAACATCAACAAATATTAGTGCGAATGAAGTTTTTATCACTTTGTGGAAGCTAACTGTACGAAACATCAATATTTGTTGATAATGAACTTTGTTAATAATGTGACCTCTAGTAAAGTTTTATCATCGTGTCAGAGTATGTTGAAAGTTAAAGAAAATTCCTATCGTATCATTATGGTAATTTCAGAATCAAAAATCGAGATCGAATTGCAAAGTTTGTTAGATCACACAGTTTCGCGGATTTCAGAGTCAGAGACAATTATTATAAATAGTATTTCCGTAGAGTCAGCTACTTTAAAGTTAGTAGGTAATAAAAATAATATAAAGTAATATTCTAATTTAGATGATGACAGTAGTTTATTTGTAACTTGTTAAGTTCCTTCGCAGTTAATAACAAATTCAGATAGTGAAACCGACATTTTGAGGAACAATCCTCGCCCTTCTTCTACAATATAGTGTAGACCTATTCATTTTCAACTTGTAAAGGAAATTTATACTGTAATGAATAGCTTCCTTTCTAAAGTTAACTTCCTTTTGCCCGAAAATATTCACATTAGACGAATGATTTTTCAACGACCAGCATTCTTAGCATGATCGATCGTAAAATTTGTAGTGCGTTAAGTAAAACATTATCTGCTAAGTATTATATTTGTGAAGCAATACCCAAAAAAATGAATGATATAGATAATTGCTTGCGAAAAGAAAGCGATGAAAGTCGTTCAGAATCCGGTTTGTTACCTCTATATTTGTGGATCGTATCTTTGATTATTTTCTCCACCTTTCTTACAGAATAGATTTTAAAAAGTAATAAATTAAGTAATACGACGATAAAAACTGTTATCTGATTAGAAATTGTATTATTGTTTCGATTAGGCTTAATTTTAAATGAAACACGAAGTGGCTAAGGAGGGATATCGAATGACGTAAATAACGCGAGAAAATTATTTTCGTATTCAAATGTGTCAGCCGAAATTACAGGCTTAAACAAAGATTTATTTGACCGCTGTTCTACAATTTTGCAAACTTTATCTTCGGCATACAACATGAATATAAAGTAATTGAAATCTGTTAGGAAACCACTCGACTTTTGTTACAAGAATATCAATGGTACAATCTCTTAGCTACCGCATAGAAAGTACAAATGTATGGCTCAGAATTTATAAAGCATGCATTAGTGTCTTTCAGAAAAATTATGTAAAGAAGCTTCTAAAGCTATTAAGAAAAAAATTATATGAAGAGTCTTCTGAAGCTCATAACAAAAAAAAAGACGTTTAGACGAGGTCATACTCGAAAAATAGCTCGGCAACGTACTAATATCAATTTAATGAATATTTATTTGTAAAATTAACTTTTTTGGGAATATTAGAATTACTGTTAGTTTATTTCAGGCTAAATCTTATAATAAAGATTGCTTAATATTAATTAACATAAGCGTTGAAATATTTTACTTTTATTTACCTTTTCCTTTCCTTATCATTTGTAATCAAATTAATTACCAAGATTTCGTACAATATACAGGATGTCCGGTGGCAGATTTCAAAGTTTGAACAAACATAGTTTCTGAACGCAACACATAAGAGGGGCGCGGGGGGCGTCGTTAGAAGCGCAAGCGGTGCGGGTGTTTTAGTAGCCATGGAACAGTGGAGTGGACAGCACCACATTTCTAGTGGATTTCCGCTGTCTGTAGCACGCCGTCGATTTAATAATCGTTAGAATATTCGTCGATTACGTGATGGACCATCAATCAACCTCATTAAGTCATGGGTAGTAAGGTTCAGAGCTACAGGATCAACATTAAATAGGCCCAGGCCAGGACCTACACCATTGGTAGCCACGGATGAAAATGTCGAGCGTGTTATGGTTTCTGCCGTTGAAAATCCCCGTTTATCACTGCGTACACGTTCATCGATATTGGGAATTCCAAAATCAACTTTATAGGTAATAATGCGATAAAAGCGCAAGTTCCATCCATATAAAATTCAAATTGTTCAAGATTTACACGATTCTGACTTTGAATTAAGAAAAACTTACGCGGGGATGATGTTGTCACACATAGTTTATAAATAATGTATCAGCAAATAAATGAGGAAAACTTTATATTTTCAGTTCAGGGATCAAGCACATCATTAAAGAAAGGTTATTCTCAATATTTTTACATTGAAACGTTGACTGAGTGAATTACGAAATTTGGAAGCCGTATACATATTTCCCCAGCCTAGGGCTAACGTTTAAAACAGAATTAGAAATACTATGAAAAAATAACTTCGGAATAAGCATCAACTTTTTTATTTGTCTTTTATAAAACTTTTACACATTAATGTATCACTAGAGCAATACTAATGAAAAAATAGAGAATTCTCTATTCCCATCGCTGTTTAATAAAATTATATAACTGAACACTGAAAACAATGAAATCCAGATCGTGCGCCTATCTGATTCGAGTTGTATCTTTACGTTCTTATACTTTCGTTAATTCTCATAATAACCGTTTTCGTCCTATTTACCTGTCACTAAATAAACAAACATATTAAAAGTTATCCCTTTAATACCTACGCCACGATCACCATATTCAATTCTAAATAATAAAGATATTAAAATTTAACGTCGTTCCTTTTTTATAATCATTAAATTGTTTAACAATTCGCTAAGTGTGAAGCAGTGGAAACATTATAATGGTTATACGTCGTACCACCGGCACTTTTTATAAAACATATATTCGTGTTACCTCTTATTTCACAAAACTGTATATAAACGTACAGTATAATGATACGTCTATTACATAGATTTTCCAGGAATTATGGTTGCTTCAATTTAAAAATTCGGTCATCATTTGCGCGAAACACAACATTTGCGCACACCTTTATTCTCTCCCTATCGTATCCATCACTACTCTTCTCTATAAGAGGTGGTCTCACTCTAGAGTCTATATTTACATCGGATTTATAGAATCTTTGGAGCGTAGGTTAAGCCCAACTTGTTATAAATATTGTAAACAATCCAAGGTTTTACGTATTCTATCCTAAAATGATTCTTTACTTTAAACACAAATGCACATACCTCCAGTTTTTGTCCATAGTTTTGTCCGTAAGTATTTAATTTATTGATATTATGTGCTATAAAATATTAAAATTGTTACATAAACTAACTTGTTCTTAGCATAAATCCAGATAATCAATTGTGAACCATTACTTTCAGTTTATTGGCCTAGTAAAATATGCAAGAAATATATTTATATGTTTCGGATATAAATTAATTCCTTTTTTTAGTGATAAATTAATTAATTACGCATTTTGGCTAGTTTTTGTTCAATTTCTCTTCACGGTACTAAAAAAGTGTTTCAAAGTTATTTAAATATAAAAAAATTGTCCGCATTATTGTATGTAAAATGAAATGAGATACTGTAAAGTTCGCAAAAGATGAAAGTATTATAATTTTAAGATAACGAATTAAAAATACAAATTAAAATATTCGAATTGTTCAAACAAACTACAAGCACTGTGAAGTATGCGAAAGAGTTTAATGAAAGTTGTGTGGTACAGAAATATTGTTGTTATTTTGAATATCCCACTAATTGCGATATGGTGATTGATAGATTAGTGGCGATTGAACTTAAAAAAATTCTTCAATATTTTGACCATTTTTTGAAGTTTGAAGTATGATGCCTGAAACTAGTTTGAGAAGAGCGAGAAATTGTTTTCATTTATATTTGTAATGAAATATAATCATATTAGTTTCAGACTTATTAGAAAAAAATAAAATAGTAAAAGACAGCATATTGTATGGAAATAAATATTGAAAAATTCATTTCTTTTAACCTTTTGCGTCCTCATCTTAAAATAAATTTAATAAATTGTAATTTATTATTCGGACAATAATAGAAGACAGCAACCTTAGTGAAACAGAAAATAGATCATTTCTCTACGTAGTTAAGGAAAGACAGGTTATATTTTATAAAAGAAAATATTTTCAAAAATGTTTATTAAATACCAAAGCACAAATGTATCTTTCAAATTATTTTTTCCAATAAACAACCATCAAGGTTGCCTTTTTTATATTTTTATGGAAAGGAATTTGGCATAAATTAACAACTTACGTACATATTTTCCTTTAGTATCTTATTTACTCTTTCCATCTATTAAAATTTAATTTATTAATTTACATCGGGCCATTTACATCGAATATCCGTAGAACAAGGCGCCCATAATAAGTCAAAGGAAAGCGATACCCAGCGAGTGAAGCGAAGCTCTCTAGGACAGATAACAATATGAAAATTAAAAATAACTTAGGTAAATATGAGATATAATACTTAAAAAACTACTGTAATGGTTAAGTCTTTGTTACTGGTCTTTTTGGATTTAACATGAAACATTTATTTGCCATTATTAATTAATAATACTATGAGAAATAAATTAACCTCATAGGAATCATTTAAATAAAACAAAATAAAATTTAAAACAAATATTGAAAACATATTGATACTTCTGTCTAGATAAATCAGGAACTTTATTTTGTCTTGTGGCATAGCAAAATTTGCAATTTATTACCGCCGAGGACATGATTCAATGTTTAATGTGTCATTAATGGGTACATGAAGATTATGTTAAAAAGGGTCAAAAAATATTTTTGCATAGCCTGTAAAAACTAATCATATTACTTATTAGTTCTTACAGGCTACACAAAAATATTTTTTTAAGCTTTTTCAACGTATACTTTATGTATCCATTCACGAAACAATAAACATTGAATCATGTCTTCGACTGAACACAAATTGGATATTTTCCTGTAGCACTAATTTGAATTGGAGCTTCCTTTGTTTATTTTCTTTAACTTTTTAACTTGAGAATTCTCCCGACCTGCTTTATACGGGGAACTCATTATGTATCGATGAATCTTACGACCCCTTTTTGTTTTGCGATTACTGTCTTCTTTTTTGCACTTGGTGATATTTGTCAAATCGTGAAATCAAATCGTTAGCTTGAACTAGTTTGAGAGGGATTATCAAGATATCGATGAATTTGCGGCACCTGTATTTGATAAAGTAGCTAGTAGTTGATAGTAGTAGCTTTAGCTAGTTTTAAGGGAACTGTTTAGCGATTGCAATATTTCTGGTGCTGATAAAGATGATTGATTATTGGACGGAATGTTATTCTTTCCAAAAACATCAGCAATTGCACCTGTAGAAGTTGCACGCTCGTATATCTTAATCTCAATTATCTTAATTCTCATAATATAAGTTAAGAAACTTAGTCTTTCTACAAATTCTATTTAAAAAGAGCAATAGACTTTTAATGAAGACTAACATGTATATTTTAAGTGCAATGAACATCAAATTGTCAGTCTAAGGTTAGATCCCATAGAAAGCAGTGATTTATCTCCTATACCATCTACTTCATATACCAATACTATAATGACCGGATATGAAATAGTTGAGAAAATTGTAACTGAAGCGATATCTGAATCTGAGATTAGAACCTCCTTTTTTTCAAGTTTGTTAGATCCCAATCAAATTATAACTGCTTTGGATATTAATGATAGTGACTCTATCCAAAATAATGTTTTCAAAGATTGTTCACCAAACAATTGTGATATGCCACAAAAGCTCTTATGCTGAACAGTAGTTCAACCACATAATTCTTTATTATTTGAAATTCAAGCCAAGCTAGTTGAATACAGTAGTTCTGATAGTGAGTCCACCAAACCTCTTCAAAAAGAAAAAATCCCTCTGATCCTTCAGAGTGATTTAAGGGCGAGGAAAATTAATAAAAAAAATAGGGAAAGAAGAAAAGAATATTATGATAAAAAGAAAATCGAAGGTACATGGAACAAAGATATGAAAAAGCCAGTGAAAATAATGAAGCAGCGATGCGGATGCAAAGAAAAAAGAACGGGGTATTAAATGTCACCTCAAAACTGAAAGTGAGTAAAAACTACCGTTTGAAAGATTTTGGAAAATGACATGGAGTAAAAAACACGTGTATATCGACGTTTTATACTAAAGAATAATGATAATGAATAGGATGACCAAAGGATAAGAGTTTGCAAAACTCTATTTTGAAATAAATGTTGTGTTGGAAGAACTAGCGTTTGGAGCTAGAAGGTGGAAAATAAAATGCCAAATACATTAACCAATGCCAATAAAGTTCCAGTTACCTTAAAGCCATTTGATACAGAACTTAAAATATTGCAGAACTTTCTAGAGTATAACAAAAATGCCATCTCTCTTTGGTATACCAAAAATGCCATCTCACTGCTGCCGAAAAAGAAAAACACAGTTATATGTTCAACCAGATATTTCATCAAAACAACAGCTTTATGATTTATATTCTCAATATTGTATAACCAAAAACTCAAAACCATTTTCAATAACAACTTTTTCGAATCAACTGACAATAAATAAAATCTCTTTAATCAAACCAAAAATCTTCTGCGAAATTTGCAACGGATACAAATTAAGACGAGTTTCGGAGAAAAATTATAAAGAGCTCGTTGACAAGAAAAATGAAGCAAAAGCAGAAAAAGAGTTGGAAGAGATCAATAAGCCTTTTTTCTTCACTGCAGATTTACAAGCAGTTCTTTTAGCACCGAGATTAAATGTTTCTACTAACCTGCACAAAACTAAACTCTGTGTCCACAATTTGTGTATCTATGATCTAAAAACTGGTGATGGACATATAAAGCCATATCCATCACCAGTTTTTGGATCATATCATGGAATGAGGCTGAAGGTGGCTTGAATACCGATAAATTTTGCAACTATCATGTCATTCTATATTATCCAAACAGTTATATCCATGTTAGAAGAGCAAAACAGACGTACCATTTTTTAAACTGATGATGTACTTACGAAAACTGGAATTTAGTGTTGTCTAACGCTTTTTTGAATATTGCTATGTTAAATAATGTAACTGTAGAACATAAATATTTAGAACTCGAACACTCCCAGATAGAAGTGGATAGTACGCATACAATGGTAGAGAAAAAAACTAAAACACAAGCCGTTAATGTTCCTGCTGAATATATAAATGTATGCCGAAAGGCAAAAAAAACAAACTTTACAGTATCGAATAACTAAACTATAACTATTTAAAACATTTTAAAAATATAACGTTCTGTAAGTCCATCAGACCAGGAAATTGAAAGGAAATCCAAAGCGTGCAATCACCCACATAATAATTAGTTCATATTTCAAAACTCAAAAACATTTACTTATCTATCTAATACACTTTATTAAACTCCACTAATATTTTGCTTTTATTTTCAGGTCACAGACATACAGGTCCTCAAATATGTTCCCACTAGCGAAATTTATTATAAACTGAAATTTTCTGAAGAATTCAAGTTGGTAAGCTAAAGAATGAATCCTAAGGTTACACCCCCTTAGAAACCATGCCGGACCTGTACAACACCCGAAGAAAAATTAGAGAAAAGAAATATTTGGATCTTCAACAACTCAAAAAAATCTATACCACTAGATTATCAAACTTATTATGATAATTTTCCCTACGAAAATTGACTATTTAACCTGATTTAATAAACTAAATTTTTATTTTCTCAGAGTGTACGCTTAATATTAACCTTTTTATTCGTTTTATACATTATATAAAACGGATAACTCCGAAAACGTAGTAGCTCCTCCGAAGAGTAGAAGTATCCATTGTCGGATGAAGGCCTCCTCCATGTCCTTTCTATCCTTAACGATCCAATCGCCAACTTTAGCATCGAAATCACCCATAACAATTGTGTTTAATTCTGTATATTCTAAATCTGTTCTAGGATGATTGTAGAAATGTGAACGACAACATTCTTCTTCATTAGACATTTCTGTAGGCGAATAAACTTAAATGAGGTTAATTACTTCGTTTTTTATTTGTAAGTCTAATGCTAGTCTGACAACCCTATCTGAAATTTATTGAAACATAGATTTTATATGGTCTTGAGCATAAAATTCACTCCATTACATCCACTTATGTTGCATATATACACAAACATTTTATTATTTTCTTCTATTAATTTTGTGCTTGCTAGTTTTCTTACAGAAAGCCACAGAATGTTCCATTTTATATATATCATAGCATGTGCTAATTCAGTCTTTCTAACGTCCTATATTAAAGATCTAGTACTCAGCTTACAAATATTTAGATAACTGTTTCCCTCATTGGCGCTACTTTTCTTATATTCCTTGGAGAGTTTTGATCAGTTGCTCCCACGGGGACCAGCCATATTGGGAGACTGTTTGAATTTTTGGTTTTCATCATTAGTTATGGATATTATTTAATTTAGGGACTAAATATCTCTTACTGACAATTGTCTAATTATAATTATATCTCATTATAGTAAAACAATAGTTTCATTGAAAGAATAGATACTTAGTATGGCAAATACTTGCAATCATCGGGGACTTCTTTTATATTAATTGCTTCAGTAAGTATAAAAACATATTTGGAAATTATTTAATAATCATTATATCATTATTTTTAATACTCCTTAAATTTTTTGTGAAGCTTTTTTGATACATTTTTAAACCGCAATGAAAGTAATTTTTTTTCGTTTCAAAAAATTTGAATATACTGATTTTGATTTTTTGTCGTGAATATGGTTTTAAGTAATAATTTGAAACTTGTTAGTAGGTAAAAAATTTCATTTAGTCTTTTAAAGAAACTCCGAAGAAATGTTTACCAAAGTTTATTAGAAAATACCCTTCTTTTTGTAATAAAAGAATGAGTAATAAAAATGTTTTTTTTTCATTTCCCGAAAGGTGGAAAGGTCGATTGGTAATGTTCTTCCCTAGTAATATGGAGGATCTGCGTTGGAATAATATGTAAACATTTTTATATTTCGAATTATTAAAGCATTGACACTTACTTAAATATATTAAACATTCTCATACAGTTAGTTCCAAACCAAGAGCCTACCTTTTAATATTATGTAAGCGCTCTACCACAGCTAACAAGAAGATCAACTTTTTAGCTATATCGGTAGGAAATTTTATTCATTAATTCACTAAAAAAAATTATTAATTCACTTTTAACAAATTTATCTCATTATGAAATATATGATATTTTCAATAAAATTAATTACCTATTAGTTGGTTTATTATTCATCTTTAAACACCGCTGTCTTTTATATTTCGGATTCAAAAAATACATATAATATGAATGAAAGGAGAATGTCCTTAAATGTAATACATTTATTGCCTTGTATCAAATTTATATTACAAAAATAAGAAGTTTTATTTGATTTTGTCTAATATATTCTCGAATATATATTAGATATATAAGAGGCATTTTGTAACTGATTGTACTATCCAGGCAAATAAGCAAAACACGTATCGCCTAGACGAAAGATGCGCCCCACTGTAGCACATTTCAAAACTGTATAGATATTTACAAGGTCACAAATACACATTAGCACACACAAAAGGGTAAATTTAAAATTGTTGGATTAAAAAATGTTTTTAAGTTTGATTAGATATTAGCACTTGTAGTATATCGTTGTGTAATTGGTAAGTAACGTATGCAATTGTAATATTCATGAGAATTATTTTACTACTATATGTATTGTTTGTAGGCAATTTTTATATTTCGCATTTCTTAAAAAATATTTTAAAATTTTTGAAGTATGTTCAAAAAAGTAGTTCATATGTGTGTTAGAGATTTCACCGATGTCGGTTCAGGAAATATTGATATATACCGAAGACAGATGGATAAAAATGGAATAATTAAGTCATTAGTATTATAAAATTCAAATAAATACAGCTAAATATTTATTTTTGTTTTATACAACCTTCATGTGCTAATGCTATACTTTTACGTTTCGCGAGTCGCTAGGGCAACTTCTAATAAAAATTTTGTAGAATTCTCTGTTTTATCGCTGTTTATTAAAATAATATTCTATTTTTTTTTGCTACATTCTATACTTGAATATATTTTTCATTGCAATACTGCTTTATTTCTAATACCTAAGTGACGTACGGAATATAGCTGAACGCTGAAAATAATAAGAGACAATTGATCCGAATTGCATCTTTCCTTTCTTGTAATTTCACCTATTTTGATACTAACTGTTTGTATCGTAGTAAATTAATGAATATATTAAAAGTCTCGTAATACACACCCCTCAACCATTGCATTCGGACTTGAACAGAAAATATAATCAAATTTAACGTTATTTTTTTTAAATTTATAGAACGATTTAATAATATAAAATATATCTTCATTATTCACAGACTCGTTTAAAGTGAAATAGTAAAAAGAAAAAGTTATACGTAGCATCAACGGTACTTTCTATAAAACATATGATCGTATTACAACTCATTTTACAAAACTTTGTATAAACGCACAGTATAATGACACGTACATAACCTAGACTGCATAGAAATTATGGCTGATTCCTTTAATAATTTTATATATATATATATATATATATATATATATATATATATATATATATATATATATATATATATATTTATATATATATAAATTCAATATTTTATAGCACATAATATCAATAAGTAAAATACTTACGAACGAAAACTGGAGATATGTACAATGTGTTTGAAGTAATGAATTACATTTATGATACAAGTGCGTAAAAATATCGTATAGTTTAAATACGTTTAGGCAAAAGGCCTACGCTTCATTGGTTGTAAAAATGCGATGTTAGGATCTATCCTTATATCTCGTTTGTAAGGATTGCTTTTTTAACGCGATGTAAGGATCTATGGCGCCTGGAGTGGGACCACCTCTCATTAGAGAGGGTCGTGATAGATACGAGAGGGGAAAATAATGGTGTGCGCAAGTATCGTATGTCGCGTAAATTATAACCGATTTTCTAAAGTAGCCATAAATTATGCGCAATATAGTTTTAATGAGTGGTAAAACGATCATATATTTTATAGAAAGAACAGGGGGGTATTATTTCCTTTTTATTTCTTCACTCTGAATGAGTCTATGAATATTCAACGTCAGTTTTAGATTATTGAGTCGTTAAACTATTATAATGATTCTTCTTGAAAATAATCTTTAAATTTGATTGTTTTTTAATTTAAAATTAAATGGAAAGGTAGATGTTACGAGGATCTCTTTTAAAATATTGTTTATTTATTAATACCGAAAACAACGAAAGTACAAGAAAGAAAAAATGCAACTTGGATCAAGTCAGTGCATGCTCATTTGATCTGGATTCAGCTTTATACTATATTTTTACTATATATTTTATTATATTCCGTATGTGACTTAGGTATTTGAAAGAAAGATATATTATAATTAAAAATATATCGATGTCTATAATATTGCAAAACAAAATAGAATATACTTGTATAAAATAGTGATGATAGTATAGAATGATAGTTGTCCATATTTTTAATGATGTTTTTCTTGATAAACGCAAAATTTAAAATTGTAATATTAGCATATAAAAGTTGTATGTTATACACCTAAATATTAATCAGAAATAGTTATTCACATATTATAGTATTAATATCATAAGTAGCCCTTTTTTATATCCATCTGATTTAGGTAAAAGTCAATATTTTCTAAACCAATATCTGAGAAATCTTTAATACATGTATATATATATATATATATATATATATATATATATAAGACCGACTTTTCACCATGACCACCCACTGCCACCCACTCGAGGTTTTCGTGGCAGACGCCCCTTGGTCTCCTAGTGTGCGTAAGGGAGTTTAGTGCCGGTGGGTGGAAATGGGTGGGCGTGAGTAACAAAAATGTAATAAAATATTTCTATCCTTTTCTAACACGTTGCATTCTAGAATGTTCCAGAACGATCTTGAATATTCCAAAATATTCTAGAAAGATCTAAGATAATCTCATATTTCTAAAATATTCCACGAGAGTCTGCTGTGGTGTAGAATGTTCTAAAATGTTCTAAAATATTATTTAATGTTCCAGAAAGATTTACAATAATAAATCCCAAATGATGCAAAGCAAAAATTTAGAAAACGTTCTGAAAATTTCTAAATTACTCAAATGATATGAATCACTTTAAATCGTTCTAAAATTTTTCTAAAAATTCGAAAACTTTCTGAGAAGTTTTGAATTACTTTCAAATGTTATGAATCCCTTGTAATTTCATCTGATCGTTTTAAAATGCTCTAGAAAGTTCTAAAAAATTTCAAAACTTTCTGGAAACTTCTAAAATATTTTCAAATGTCGTAAATTATTTGGAAATAGTTTAAACCTTAATCAAAATATTCTGAAATCAGAAATTATTCTTTGACCAGAAATTCCGATCGTCGATGGTATATAAATTCGAGCGCAGCTTATTTCTGTCACAGTGTTTTCTCAGCAGCGAGCGGTCAAGAGATGATCAACGAGAAATCTTTCTAAAAGTAAAGAGTGAATATTATTTTTTTAATAATAATATTATATTTATGTAAGATGTCTAAACGTAAGAAATTGTTCCCAAAATGTTGTGTATATTCACAAAGAAGAAAAGTAGCACGTAAAAATAAAACAGAAGAATAAAGAACAGAACGACTTACAACAATTCAAGAAGGACAGCAACGATTAAAAGAAAATTAAAGTGAAGAACAAAGAGCAAACATTAACGAAGAAACGTGAATTAGAGTGCGATCAAATAAAATCGTGAATCAATTAATCAACATCAGGTGGTAAATGAACAAAATAAACAAAGCAGGTTTCCATACCAAAAACGTAAGAATTAAAATTCAGAATAACAAGCGTTCAATTATGATCCTATGAGAAAATACGATGAACATCCGAATATCGTTGTCGGAAAAATGTAGTATACAAGTTTTGCAATGCCAAAATATTTCAAAAGTAACTGAAAATATGTATTGTTTGAAGGGAAAAGTCAAATTATCAGCATTACTAGTACCACC
Source organism: Druceiella hillmani (assembly GCA_039881145.1). Taxonomy (NCBI): domain Eukaryota; kingdom Metazoa; phylum Arthropoda; class Insecta; order Lepidoptera; family Hepialidae; genus Druceiella; species Druceiella hillmani. The sequence continues at coordinate 28,160,537 of JAYKKI010000028.1, read as the reverse complement.
ACCAGAACGATTTGCTTATATGGTCGAAACAACACTGAAATCAAAACATTGTCTGTACAATATACGTCGAGACAATTCTTGCTTTCAAATGATATTTGGAGCTTTATCAAAAAGCAACGAAGAAAATTTCAGTCCAGTTTTTAAGGTTCAAGGGAAAATTAAACACTGAATAGGCTCACTAATGCCGTTACCAAATAGAGAACCGAAATTCCTTCAAGCATACTTTGTCAGTAATGAAAAAGTTTAAACATATCAGCGTTGTACTCATATTCATGGGCCAAAAAGAGAAATTGTTCGAAACATATAACGTTTACTCCATAAACATAATCAATTAATTAATATATTCAAGACTTCTTTAGAACGAATGGCTGCAAACAAGTATAAAATCGTCATTCCGGCTGATAAAAGACCAATGTCCTAGCACGAGAGAAGGTTTAATGCACCTCAAGTGCATTAAGTTGCAGTAGTAATTATCGAAAATGAATATAGACATCGTGAAATCATTATTCAACGTCAAAGCAATCAACTGCAATGAATTTCTGAAACATATCGCCGTTACAATGCGCTACAGCATCCGCTAATATTTTGCAAGACGAAGACGGTTACCACTTCAACATCCAACAAGTCAATCCTACTACAGGTATCGAAACTAACAAAAAAGTATCAGCGATACAATTCTGCGCTTATCGAATTATGACTAGAGATGGTGAATACACTCACATTCTTAATTTCGACAATTATTCCATCAATTCATAATTGATATATATGCTAAAATTGAGAGGAAGGGAGGCAATTTATTTGCCATAACGCAAGCTGCGTTCAGAAGAATATGGCCATTTAAGAGATGTAATAATGAATCATCTTGCCATCTACATTTACTGGAAGTCCACGTCATATATATGAGTATCGTCAAGATGCAATGACCTACGTTAAAAAACACCATCTACCAGATTTATTTATACATTTACACGTAACTCTTCTTAGTTGGAAATGAAAGAAAAATTACAATATTGCTTTTGATCGACGTACTATCATTGCCCGAATTTTTCGTCGAAAACAAATCAAATTTGTTGATGTCATAGTTAAAAATAAAATATTCGGCACTGTAATCTGCTGGATGTATTCGAGGGAATGGCAGAAACGAGGACTGCCACATTCTCACAAGTTAATTTGGTTTAGAAACAAAATTCAACCGGATCAAATAGACAATATCATCAAAGCTGAATTTGTTGATGTCATAGTGACTGAATTTGTTGATGTCAATTTTGTTGATGTCATAGTTAAAAATAAAATATTCGGCGCTATCATCTGCTTGATGAATTTGATGGAATGGTAGAAACGAGGACTGCCACATTCTCACAACTTAATTTGGTTTAGAAACAAAATTCAACCGGATCAAATAGGAAAAAAAACCGGATCAAAATTCAACCAGATATAATATTATCAAAACTGAATTTCCAAATCTAGAAGAAGATCATCTTTACGATATAATAGTGAGAAATATAATTCCTCTTCTTGATGACGAATTAAATAGAAATTCTCCATGCATAAAAGATAACAAATGTACGAAACGTTAACATAACCAAAACCATTGCTAAACGAAACAATAACAAGCGAAGATGGATATCCAAAGTACAGACGTCGATCATCAAAACAAGACGGATTTACGACAAAAAATAAAAAAAAAACAATCAAATCCCATATCAATATCGAACACTGTAGTTCTGTTAAATCCATCACGTATGCAAGTATGTCAAAACGCGTATGCAAGTATGTCAACAAGGGTAGTGATGTGGCTGTCTTTACTGTGTCTAAAGAAATTGAGCATGATGAAATAGTATAGTATCAAATGGCTCGTTATATTAATACCAATGAAGCAATTTGGTGAACTTTGAGTTTCCCGATACATGATCGAGATCCAGCAGTTGTTCATTTATCTATTCACTTACACACGTTACTAGAGAAACAGGGCACTATAGAAACAGCAGGACACGTTGCGATAGAACCAACCAGCACGAACAACTTTAACAGCTGTTTTTGAGCTATGCCAAGAATATCCCTTTGCAAAGACTCTGTTTAACTCAGAAGTACCAAGCTACTTATACATGGGATGCATCAAATAAAAAAATTTACTGACGAAAAGGAGGAACGCCAGTACGAGGACATGACGGAGTATTTAAAAGTAACGTTATAGGGCGAATCTATACGGTGCATCCGTAATATACTGAATGTTTGTGTTTGCATCAATTGCTTCACTATATTCGTAGTCCAATATATTTTGAATACTTAAAAACTGACAATTATTACATGTGTGAAACATATCGAGAGGCATGTCAATTAATAGGTCTATTAGAAAACGACAATCACTGGGAATTAGTTATGAACGAAGCAGTACAAGTGGCAACAGCAAATCAAATTCATCAACTGTGTGCAATTATATTAACTACATGTAATCCACCAAATCCAAATCGACTATGGCTGAAATATCAAGAAAGTATGAGTTACGATATCCTGATACAACGACAAAACCCGGACTTGGAAATCAATTTTAATGAAGAAATTTTTAACAAAATTCTTATGTTGCTGGAAGATAGATGTTTGGAGATATCCAATCAAACACTAATACAACTGGGTTTTCAACCACCTCGACAAAGTGAATTTGATGCTATGAACAGTGAATTATTAAAAGAAACAAGTTTTAACATCGATGAATTGCAGAGCTTTATTCAACACAACAAACCCTTATTAAACCATAATCAAAAACAGGCATACGACAAACACTTGAACAACTCATAACCAAAATATATCCGAATATCATCGAAAATTATATCAATTCAGAATAGTTATGCGAACGCGTTATTCTATCGACGAAAAATATATATAGTTCACGACATCAACTGGAGTGCCCAAAAGATGATTCCAGGCGAAGAGAAAACTTACATAACAAATTAAGTTGTGAGAATGTGGCAGTCCTCGTTTCTGCCATTCCATCGAATACATCCAGCACATGACAACGCCGAATATTTTATTTTTACCTATGTTATCAACACTCTCATCTTCATAGATGCAATGATAGATGAAGATGAAAGTGTAAACTTTCCTACTGAGTTTTTAAATTCACCGAATGTTTCAGGAATGCCATTACATTGCCTCAAATTGCAAGTTGGCTCATCAATTATTTTACTGCGGAATTTAAACTCACCAAAACTGTGTATTGGTATAAGACTCTACATCAAGCAATTAAAGAATCATAACATTGAATCCAATATAATGCCCGGTAAAGGAAAAGAGCAGACGGTATTTGTATCACGAATATCTTTAATATCAACTGGATTGCCCTCCACTTTTAAGCAAATAAAATTCCCAGTAAAGTTAGCTTACAGCATGATCATTAACAAAGCACAAGGTCAAACATTCCAATATTGCGGTGTTAACTTAAAGGAAAAATGCTTTTCGCACGGCTAATTGTATGTTGCGTATTCGCGAGTTGGATCATACCAAAACTTGTTCATTTACAGCCCAGACTATAAAACTCTAATTACTGTGTATAAACAAGTGTTGTGAGTAAAAATTAATAAAACATAACTGTTTATAAAAATATAAATATGTTATCTATATATAAACATATATTGTGTGAAAAATTTAAATGTAACTATCTGTAAAACATGTAGATTTTAATATATACAATAAAACATATTTTTTTTATTCAAATAGGTATTTTTAATTCTGAGCTGTGTTTCACTTCAATTATTTAAATTATTTTTTTATTTCATATATATTACACACATATCGTACGTTTAATGAAATAAACATCTGTATACATAAGATGAGAAACTGATCTTTAAACCATTAAGGGCGCATTATATTTTGACCGTGCAATGCTGGGTATCGCAGCTGGTACTTTTATAAATACCTATAAAGTTTTCTATTGCGTAATCCAGATGCGCAGCTGTTGTCTGAGTGATATATTTTTACCCATTTGTTTGGTAGGTACAGTTAACTATAAAATGTCTAATGTTTCTTCAGGGATATATTTTACAGAGTCAGATAAAACTTCATATTTTATTCATATTACAAATTATGTAGATTTGTCACTAGGCAATAAGTATTTTACATTTAATAACATTCTCCTTTCACTCATATTACATGTATTTTTACACTAAAAAGTACAGCAAAAGTAGGTAGTTTTCATTAAAAATGAAATGTTTTATAAAGAATGTTAAGATAAGTTCGATAAATTTTATTATTCAAGCTAAATAAGCATGTAAACAATGCATGAAAACAAACAACTGAAATGGTGGAATCGTTAATCAGAACGATAATGCGAGTATTTTGGCTGACGAAAAAGAATCAGTTCCTAAATTGGAATCGCTACATAATAACAGAAAAATATAATTTCGAACATCACGATTTACCTTTGGTAAACAATGGGATAGATACCTTTATGTAACGTAAATATAACAAGAAAAATGAAGCGTAAAGGTTAAAGATTAACTCAAAATTATGGAAAGATATTATTAAATGGGCGATCAATTATATTTTGGGTAAACCGATATTTCGACATGGAAACTGGGTTTTATAACTGATTTGGGTGAAACTAGTAATTCGTAAATTAAATTTTTTTTTTATAAAGGTGCAAACTTAAGGTTTGTTCGTAATACCCACCTAAATATACTTTTATTTAATTTTTTAATTTAATCAAAATTTACGAAAGATTAAATAAATATATGGCATAATTATATTTTAGGTATAAAAATTATACTTACACTTTACGTTTAACTTTACCTTTTGAAACGCATGCACACACATCATGGCTGTACCATCTTATCGCAGGAAATTTGCGTGCTCATGGAAGTAAATTTATGTGTAACGTCCTAATTGCGGCGAATCTGCTAATCACCTATGAGCATTGTCACTGTTTCGTCGTCGAAGTAGTAAATACCTCATCGATTTAGATTCTCCAAGGAATTTAATTAATATATATATATATATATATATATATATATATATATATATATATAAATATATAATTAAATGTCAATTTATACTATTAGACCTATTTTTAATCTAATCGTAAAATTTACAATTAGAACTTATATATTAATTATAAGTTGATTCTTAATTTCATTTTAACAATTATTACTCCACTTTAAATGTAAATATTTTATTATATTTTTTTTGGAAAATATTGACAATTTGATAAACAAGTTGATCGGTTTGTTGGCTAGGAAATGATTAAACTCTTGCAGAATAGCAAGAAAGCCCTGGGTTCGTTTTCCATTTAAAACATTTTTTTTTATAAATATTGAAAAAGTATTATTTATGTATTTGAATAAAAAATAAAAATATTTACATTTTATTTCTACCTTTTTATTTATGACCAATAAATACTTTAAATGTCTTTTGCTTCTGCGGTGGGGAAAATAAAAAAATATGTGAAATAAATAATAAAATTGATGCCAAGTAAATAAAAAAATTGGGAAACAAATTTATATATCTAATAAATTATAACTCAAAATGCAATTTGAATTTTAAGGTTACTTTTATTTTTTGTCAGATTACATATTGACATAAAAAGTTGCGTATAAAATGTTTGAATTCCTATGTGTTTTTGTTCGCCACTCTCAAGATGGTTTTCAAAATCCAAATTATTTACAATCTTCGTTTTTGTACGATTTATTATATGGTAAAAACAACTTTCTCATTTACGTCGACAACCAGAGAAAATAATATTTGTATTGGAAATGATAAAACCGATTCTACACCATTGTACTTTTAATTGTGTCGCATTAGCGTAATAATAAAGAGCTTCTTTCGAAAAAATGATTATTTCTTCTTAAAGCGTTAATTTAACTTTAATTTTCCAAAAAATATTCAAAAAGACTTCTTAAAAAATATTGCCAAAAATGTTAACGTTAATTAGTTTACATTTTTATATGATAAATTTATATGGTTTTAAAAACATTTATTTTCGGCTGAAAATTGGACGAAGTAAAATTTACCATGAATTGACTAAGATTGTTAGTAAGTTCCGAGTAAATATTTCGAAAACTTTGAACATCTTTCAGAAATGATTTCGAAAGTTAGTAAAAAAATTTTACATCATTCAATTTTTTTCGCGCAACTGAATTTCTTACCCGTTCTCAACATAAACAACTTTCCTTAAAATGTATATTGAATAAATTGCATGCATTAAATTCCTACAATTTTTTTTTAATTTATTGTAATTCTGGTTCACTGAAAGAGAAAGTAATAATTGAATCATCCAATAATCCTTAACAGGAATAAAAATTCATTACTTTTTGGATATAAGTGTTTAATTATTATTTTTTTAAATTATATTTATACAAATCTATCAAGTAAATAATATGTATTGCATATATATTTTTTCGAAAATTCGCGAGTATTTAAAATAAAAAAGTATCATTTAAAAATCTCAAAATAATCCACAACTAAATTAAAATACACATCGTGGAAGAAAAAAAGACAGTTGATAAAATATATATTTTCATATGAATGAATGTATCTGTTAGAATTAATATCAAAATAATGTATTTAATGTACTACTAGCGCCTTCTATGTGGTATCGTTTGTAACTACCGACCTAAGGTTAATATTAAGAAATAAATTTAGTCTTTGATCAACTACCGTACACGTTTTATTAGGTTATGTGCCCAGACCCACATTTTGCTAAAATATTTTTTTTTCTCGTGCGAAAGTAACTATGTCGACGTCGGGGTACTTAGTAAATGTGCCGAAACTCAAAGGACACAAAAATTACGACGATTGGTCGTTTGCAACAAGTAATTTCTTGTTACTTGAAGGCATTGACATTGAAAATGTACCGGCAACTATCAGTGAATCTGAGAAGAAAAAAGCTAAAGCAAAACTCGTTATGATAATTGACTGTTCATTATATGTGCATATAAAAAGTGAAACTACAGTGAACAGTGTGTGGAAGAAATTAAAACAGTTATTTGACGACACGGGGTATCAAGGAAAAATAAGTTTGCTTCGTACATTGATTTCAATACGCCTCGATAACTGCGAATCCATGACATCCTATGTATCTCAAGTGGTTGAGATAGCACATAAATTGAAAGGGACAGGTTTCGAAATCACAGACGAGTGGATTGGGTCATTACTTTTGGCGCGACTTCCAGATAAGTATTCACCGATGATAATGGCAATAGAACACTCTGGAATAGCCATTAGCGCTGACGTCATTAAAACAAAGTTACTTGATATGTGTTCGGAGGTTGGCACTATTGGAATCGACTCTGCCTTTTGGTCAAAACAGCGAAATAAAAAAGGCAACACTGACAAGCAAATGTCAAAGTCAACCAGCAGTAAACAAATAAAGTGTTATAATTCCAAGAAGATCGGCCACTACAAAAATAAGTGTCCTGAATTAAAAGCAAATAAACAATTGAATGCTTTTAGCGCGGCGTTTTTCAACGGTTATTATAACACAGAAGACTGGTACATCGACTCAGGCGCAAGCGCGCATATGACGTCAAACCAAAAATGTTTACTCCGAACTCGACCAATACACGAACCTAAAGAAATCGTAGTGGCAAATCAAATGACGGTGCCTGTAGTTAGTGTTGGTGAAACACAGTAACGACATGCGTGAACAGTTCTCAGTATGACGTGATTGTGAAGGACGTATTGTATATACCGAATCTCACGGCAAACTTATTATCCGTAAGTCAACTTATAGCTAAAGGAAATAAAGTTGTATTCAAAAAAGACACCTGTTTGATATACAACCAAGTGAATGAGCTTATTGGTGCAGCAAATTTGATAAATGGAGTGTACAAGTTAAACACAAAAAAATTCGAGAACTCGTTATCGGCAATGTCAACATGGCATAAAAGGTTAGGACATATAAATAGTAAGTCCTTACAAAAAATTAAAGAAGGAGCAGTAGAAGGAGTTTCTTTTCACAAGAAAGCTGACATACAGATACAGAATTGTGAAGTGTGCTGTGAGGGAAAACAATCACGTTTCCCTTTCCCATCAGCAAACCATAGAAGTGAAAAACTACTGGATGTAGTACACTCAGATTTATGCGGGCAGATGGAGACCAAGTCAATTGGTCTGGCGAAGTACTTTCTTCTGTTTGTGGATGATGCCAGCAGAATGACTTTTGTCTACTTCTTAAAGGAAAAGAACCAGGTGTTCCAGCATTTCAAAAAATTTCGAAGTTTAGTTGAGAATCAAACTGAAAACAAGATAAAAATAGTGAGAACCGACAATGGAGGTGAATTTTGTTCACGTGAGATGGAAAGTTACTTAAAACAAGTAGATATTGTCCATCAGAAGACCAATCCTCACACTCCAGAGCAGAATGGACTCTCAGAGAGGTTCAACAGAACTATAGTTGAACGGGCAAGATGTTTATTGTTTGAAGCAGGTCTCGACAAAAGTTTTTGGGCTGAAGCAGTTAATACTGCAGTTTACCTAAAGAACAGAACACCAGCCGCCAGTTTAGGCATGATGACACCATTTGAGAGGTGGACAGGTGAGAAACCAGACCTCAGCCATGTTAGAATTTTTGGCAGTAAAGTAATGGTGCATGTTCCCAAAATACAACGACAAAAATGGGATAAAAAGGCTGACAGATTAATTTTAGTTGGGTATCCAGAGAATGTGAAAGGATACAGATTGTATAACCCAAGAACTAAAGAAATTACTACGAGCAGAGATGTCATCATTATGGAGAAAATGGAGTTGGACGAAGCTCAGATTGTAGTAAACAATTGTGAAAATAAGTCAAAGAAAGATGAAAACTTAGAAGAAGATGAAAGTTTAATAGAAAATCCAGGTTCAGATCCAAATGATTCAACATATATTTGTGAATCATCGTCTTCCCAAGATGACTCGTATCAATCTATTACTGAAGAAGAGTCTTTTGCAGAGAATGAAGTTCAAATTGAAGCTAAGCGTAAAAGAAAGCCAGTAGAAAGATATGGGATGACCAATCTCTGTCTTCTGGATAATCTGGAATCATGTGATGAAGAACTCAGTTATGAAGCAGCAATAAATGGACCAGATAAGGAACAGTGGAGACAAGCGATGGAAGACGAACTGAAAGCTTTCGACGATAATCAAGCATGGACGTTTGTAGATAGAAAAGAAGCTGATAGAGTGATACAGTGCAAGTGGGTATACAAGAAAAAGTACGAAAGTGATAATAGTGTGCGATATAGAGCAAGACTGGTGGCAAAAGGTTTTACCCAAAAAGAAGGTGTGGATTACGCTGACATACTCACCAGTGCTTCGTTACTCTACACTAAGGTTTCTATTTGCTTTAAGTGTCAAACTTAACCTTGAAATTACTCACTTAGATGTAACTACAGCATTCCTAAATGGTTACTTAAATGAAAAAGTGTATATGCAAGTTCCCCCTAATTTAGATTGTAAAGAAAATAGTGTTCTTAAATTAAATCGTGCAATTTATGGTCTAAAACAGGTCTAATCAGCCAGGGCTTGGAACGAAAGAGTAAATGATTCTTTATTAAAATTAAATTTTGTTAAGTCAAAGTTAGAACCATGTCTGTATATAAAAAATTGTGAAAAGGAGCAGATCATAATAGCAATTTTTGTTGATGATTTTTTAATTTTTTCAAACAGTAGTAATATGGTTAAGGAGTTAAAAACAAATTTAATGTCAAAATTTAAAATTAAGGATTTGGGGCAATTAAAACAATGTTTGGGTATGAGAGTAAAAATGTATCAGAATGGCAATATTTCCTTAGATCAAGAAAAGTTTGTAGACCATATTTTAAGTAAATTTAATATGACAAACTATAAAGTTGTTGGTACTCCTATTGAGAAAAATTTAAAACTAGAGAAAAGTGTAGATGTTTGTAAACAATATCCATTCCAACAACTAATAGGAACTTAATGTACTTAAGTGTTTTGACTCGCCCAGATATTTCCTATAGTGTGAGTTATTTGAGCCAATTTAATAATTCATATTCCTATACTCATTGGAAGCATGCGAAACGCATCCTAAGATACTTATGTAAAACTAAACCTTATGGCCTAATGTTTATCAAAGATAATTATAAATTAGAGGGTTTCGTTGATGCAGATTGGGCTTCAAACACACTAGATAGGAGATCCTATACAGGTTTCTACTTTAAACTTTCTGGAACTGTTATTTCATATGAATGTAAAAAACAACGTACTATAGCCTTATCAAGTACAGAGGCAGAATATATGGCAATTGCCGAAGCCTGTAAGGAGGCTATTTATTTAAAAAACTTGTTTTCTGAAATTATAAACAGTTGTGATTATGTAATTATATTGTATAATGACAATCAAAGCGCTCAGAAACTGTCTGAAAATTCTTTATTTCATAAAAGAACTAAACACATAGATGTGCGTCATCATTTTGTTAGAGAAGCAGTTGCTAACAATCTTATAAAGATAGTCTACATGCCAACATTTGAAATGCCAGCAGACTTGCTGACCAAGGGTTTAGATAGTGTTAAACATAACTATTTTCTAAAAAAGTTAGGTATTCAAAACATTGTTTAATAGGTGACTATCTGTAAATTAATAACATTTTTTGCTTTTATTAGTTTGTTAAAAATAATTTATATGTGACAAAGTTCAGATTATTTTGATAAGTGGAGATGTTAGAATTAATATAAAAATAATGTATTTAATGTACTACTAGCGCCTTCTATGTGGTATCGTTTGTAACTACCTACCTAAGGTTAATATTAAGAAATAAATTTAGTCTTTGATCAACTACCGTACACGTTTTATTAGTATCTAGGTAGTCGACGTTGGTGTATTGATTCTCAGATACTCAGATTAAAACTCTGTTATTTAAAAAATTAAAAACAAAAATGTTGTGCCAATTTCTATTTACATCTATGATTACTATTTACTTTGACAATAACACCTAGTAAATTACCAATCAGTGAATAAAAATGTAAAAGTTTTATCAGATTTAAATTACACTTAATACGTAAGCCATACAATATACTTGAATAGTTTATTGTTTATTAAGCATGAATTTTATTTAATAAGCATGAGTTTTATTTATTAAGCATGAGTTTAAGCGAAACCTACGTTTTGATGTCAAGTTCAAAAATTCGAATTTGCAAACCAGTGTATTGGTATATTTTTTTATACCTACTGCGATGATTCCACATGTCGTCAATTTTTAAATAATTTCCATCATTTTATGCTTTTAAAAGATACAGTAGGTCCTACATATACATTTGTCTATTTTAGAAATGTGCCGGATCGTTAAAAATCCATGTCCGCAGATACGTATGCGCGATACGGGTACGGATACAGACCTCAACTTTCGTACTAAGTCGGCTACGATGCGTGTGACCTTGGTCCAAATGTTGAAGAACATCTCGCTTTACGTTAGTTATGCGACGTATTTTGACTAGCGTTACGCGTGTTTTTAGTTTATACTTTGGTGTGAAACAAGACGGCAAAGATTACATTTGTATTTTTGGAAACGTTATAAGTTAAATTAAAATAAAAACTATGTCTGCAAAAAAGTTTAGTACTGTAATATGGAAATAATTCACGATAGCAAATGACAAATGTGTGTTGGTTTGTGAAAAAATGTGTTCCCATAAGGGTAAAAATATAATTTCGTTAAAAAATCATCTTCAGAGGAAAAACCTATAATAATACAATTTATTTAAAAAAAAACTGCGATAAGAAGAGTAATAACAAAAGTATTCAGCAGTATTTTTGTCAATAAACTATAAAAGTGGATTTAGACAAAAATATTTTTAACGAATACTTAGAAAATTCAAAATGTGTGATAATACAAGCTGCAAATCAATAAAATTTGATTATTTAACTGCATAAATGATAACTTCATATAATTTACCTTTTCAATACGTCGAAAATTTGGAGTTCCGACAATTGATGGATCACGTTATTCCAAATTATGTTCTAAAAGGCACGAAATATTTTATAGAATTTGTTTACAGCAAATTTTACAATAAAATGTATTCGATAATAAAGACCATGCTGAGAGTTTTTGAGAAAGTTTCCTTCTCATCAAATATCTGGTCAAATTTTTCGTCAGGAGTATCGTTATTATTCTTAACAGGTCATGACATTACAGAATATTTTGTAAGAAAAATATCGTTTTAATAACGGAGATTCTTGAAGAATGCCATACGAGTGTGTACATTCTGGCTATATTTCAGTGCATACTTGAAGAGTGGAGAAACCCGAAACAGGAAATGCACTGCATGACAAGAATCTAGGTATCCAAGCTATCGGATAAAACATGTATGCTCGTAGCATTAAATAAATTGTAGGACGATATTCAAGTTTTACTGGTAGTGGGGAAATTCTTAACATCAGGAAACCGACCGTTTTTGTTTTTTTTTTTCAAAAATGAATTATATTATCGGTTTATGAAATTTAAAAAAATGTATTGTACCAAATAATAACTATCTGGACCTACGTTAAAAAGATAAATTCTTAACTAACTTTTTCATCAAAAATAAAAAAACAGAAATTACTTACAGCTTTAGAAACAGAAGTAAATCTCAACCAAACTAAAATTAGCAGAAAGAAACCAAATGCTGTAAGAAAATAACAATGCAATAATTGAGAAGCATTTATAGCCAATGTGTTAGTGACGATGATAATGCGGAACCTGGAAACCAAATATCAAACACTAATACTAATTCACTCACAGAATATCCCAATGAAAAAAGATTATCAAGAGACCAAGATCCTTCAAAATAACGGGATTTAAATAGTACAAAATTTAGAGGTACAAGTCACATGGTTCGCACATATTTATCGTCACCTGCATCAAACGTTTCAAATGTGCAGTTCTTTAGAATAGCAGGATTTTTTTACGATCCACATCGTAATATACTCCTGGGGGACAAAACTGCCAAGTTACTCTTTAAGAAAGAAAATTTATCATTACGTAATGTTAATTATGACATTTAATGTTTTAGACTTTCTGAACAAGTGGTTGTTTTGTATAATGTTAACACTTTATAATTATTTTATTTAGCATATCACAAGGTCTAAAGTCTTGGTCTCACTGTAAACATATTTACCTAAATTTGTAGCTTATACTTTATTATAAGAAATGTTCAAATATTTAATGTTGCCAACATAAATGAGCTAAATATATGATTTCAAGAAATGAAAATAATTTAAATTAAAGTTGATGGTATTTCATAGCTACATTTATCTTTAAAATTTCATGTACTTGATGAAATTCATTATTGTAAAAAATCCATTAAATATCCGCTAAAATGTAACGGATACTAATAAATATCTTTTCCCCACAGATATCCGCGGATGCGGATACGGATATCCGACATATCGCTATAACTCACATATCTTTCACCAATCACTTTTTTTTAAATATTCGTATAAAAATTAAAAAGAGGTAAATAAAGTTCTTCAAAAAAGATTTTTTTCTCATTTGTATATCGTGTGGGGTATAATTTGAAAAGATTGTTATTATTTTAAAATGTGAAATTCCCCGCCCTTATTTCGGAATTTATTGAGCCAAAATAATGAAAATAAACAGGATTGGTAAAATTTTACTAAAATATTAAAAAAACTAATAAAGACTATCCTGGATCTTTTAATATTTTAAATATGTGTCAAGTTCTTAACCCTAAAAAATATATAGTTTATGATACGTCACAATATATTTAAGCTATGAAAAACTAATATTTGTAATTAGTTCAATAGAAATATTATATACGTTTAAATATTTGTAAATGCTGAAATATATAACTTTTTGTGCGAGTTCTGCTCGTGTTGATAGGTTCTCCTTTCATTATCACTTTGAGAGATGTTTATTATTTTTCGTCTTTATTTTCATTGAACACAAAAAGAAATTATAAAATTTTTAAAGAAATTAATAAAAATGTTAAAAGGAATTACAAGGAAATTATTATAACTTTTATGTAAAACTTGTTTCGTTACAATCGTACATAAAGTTTATAAGTTATGGCATCCGATAGTGGTGGTGGTGCTTCCTTGACGCAATCTCAAATTAATCATTTGTTTATATTAATTTTAATTAAAATTTATGTTAAAAATGATTTGATGAATTTTGTTTTTTAATAAAGGACTGAAGAAAATCTTTAATTATATAATTATATGACAATATTAATATAAAAAAAGCATGATATATAAGGCGATTAAAGTTTTTTTTTTATTATACCAGTGAAATGTCACCTAATGGGTCTATAAGTTATATTATGTATCCTGCTTTATTTGTGCATCCTAATAAATATTGATCATAATTTTATGAATACTTGACATCCTTTCGCTTTATTCTTTATTGCACATTCATTAAATGTCCGTGATTTACCAAAGAAAACTGATCCAAATGCATTTTAACTTACTTTAAAATTAATAGACGTTTTTTAGTTCAGAGAATTTTGACACTACCAAGAGAAACTAATGTCTTGGGGTATCATGTGAAATGAATAAAGAGGTTAGGGTAAAATAGAGTAGTCGAATCTTACATTTAATTTACTCTAAGTAATTCATTTAATATTGGTCTGCTATTATCGTGCGAAGATCTCTCCTTGCTGATTCGGGACACTTCGAACGTGTTAGGTAATTTATTTATACAGTTACAAGAAGCAGTACACGGTTAAGTTAATAGTGTTGCCCAATTGTTAGACTTTATAATAAATGGTACCTTTATAATCTGACTAGACACAGAGAATAAATTTCTTCAGGTGCAAACGCGGCTTCCAACTTTTTTTTATCGACACGCTTTTGCTTCACCATAATGGTTTACTTATTACATTTCATCTATGGAAACAGTCGATGAAAATACAAACGATAAAGTTGGCCTCTTTTAACACGAGTGTATCTTATCTGGAAAAATTCGCTTTTCTACATATTTGCTAAATATTAGGTATCGCCTGAATTTCCCGTAACCTTTTCAAATTTTGGTAGACATTATCCCTGTCACAACGAAATCTAATCATATAACTAACAGCAAAATTTCCAGAAGTGAATTAAGGAAATCGCTTTTGAAAACACGTTTTGTTAAAGCATTACCCTCATACACATGACAATCTTTCCATAATCATGCATCATTTTGTGTTTGCTTCTTTTATATATATATATATATATATATATATATATATATATATATATATATACATATATATATATATTTATATATATATATATATATATATATATATATATATATAAAATAGTATAGTAATTTGCTCAAATTATTACAATGACAATTTTAATCGATATTTAACCAGGTGCCGATTAATGAAATACTGCACTTTTTCAGAACACATTGACACAAGAACAACACGGTATGATTCTGTTGTTGATTCTCTTGATTAGTGTCTCGTTATTTTCGAGTAACCTATAACGAAATGTAGCGCTTGCATTATATGTGCTAACTTTAACAAACATAACTGTCACCATTTGACTAAGTCAGCAGTAAGGTGAAATCAAAGTAAATGAAAAAAAAGGTTCGTGGTACTAATTATTATTATTATAGAATGGTATACCTATCTTAGTACCACTGTAGTTGATTATTAAATAAACATATTTTTCTATAAAACATCGTTGTAATTTATAAAATCGTTCATTCATTTCAGTTTCATTATTCTCTTCGTAGACACGAAATACAATCATATATCTGCAGGTAAGTGGAAGATACAACGTAGAGTAATCTGATTTACGTATATTTCACATTTTCACCTATTTTCAGAAGAATTTGGATTTACTACTATATACTTTCATGGCTTTGAAAAAGGTTCCGAAATTTTTTCTTATCTTTTATCACTATGCGATTTAGTTGACGGTTCTTAATTGCACCTTAAAATTCCGTCACTGACCAAAAGGTAACCCAGTATATGTACACACCCACACACATATATATCAACACATATATATATATATATATATGTATATGTATATATATATATGTATATATATATATATATATATATATATATATATACGTAATGACTGAAAGCAACTACTCGAACTATCAAAATTTCAATATATGTGCCTGATATTCTGTCTGTCGGGCGGATATTTAAAATATTATGGTATATTTTTTCATATAAAACGTGGTTGGCATATTTTTTCCAAAACTGTAGTCATCGAAAAAAAAACAAATTTCAAAATTTAAACCCTTTAATTTATTTGAAAAAATTGAATGTGTAGCAGTAGCTAAAATTATTTTAATACAAAACTGTCTAAAAAATTACTGTGAAAAAACATACGAGAGATAGTCCATACAGCAAATGAACTTGCTGTAAAGTCGACTGGATAATTGTAAGTTGTCGAAAAAATTACGCGTTATGGTCTCGTTATACTTACTCTTGTGAATCAAATAAAAATCTCATACCAAGCACTGAAATAATGGACGTTACGTTCGTTTGCATATATAAGTTCGAAATTATAAAATGGGAAAAAATTCAACAAGGGCCGCCATCGATAACCTCTACAGCAAGATGATATCGGTTTTAAGTCGGTGGTAAGAGACAAAGCTTCTCATCCACGTCTCTCATTAAATATATGAGTAATGCCGAAAAACTGAGTCACCGCTAGGTAAAAGGGCTCCCGTATAGTTAATGGATGCTTACTAGCGAGCTTCATATGAGAAAAGTCTACAAGGTGAGAACTGATGGCGTTAAGAGAAGATCGAACTAAAAAAATAGCTTGACAGTTCAAGGTATTGTCCAACAATCTATCAGGCTTACCTGGAAAACAAATTGCTACAATCTATTTCTGTGGTAATCTAGTATCATCACTTCGAAATCGAGACGAAACACTACTCGATGGTTTGCGAAATACAGTATTTGCTAGCAACCAAAAAAATAAAATACACAAACTCAACCGGAAAGGTAATGACATTTCTTTTTTGGAACGTAGATGGTAACGGAAATGAAAACGGCTTAGTATATTGCGTGTAGCAATTTAAAAAATTAAAGCAGCCGATAGAAGAGAAAACGCAAAGAAAAGAATAAATGGGTGTTCTTTTTCATCAAGAAAACATATTTGTGGACAAGGTTGAAAATGTCATACTTATTTTTATGCTTAAGTATTTGAACGCCCATTTTATTCTCCATATCCAACGCTCAAAAACTTCCACCGCTTCCCTCAGATAAAAGGACATCTTTGACGAAAAATAACTGAAAATAATGGCGAGCAACTACTGGCATACAAAGTGAAGAAAAGGATTTTTTTTTGAGAGGTAAGGAAAAATTAATTAAATACTTTGATTTACTATGAAATTACATACAAAATTTAATTTCATATTTAACTATGTATCATGCTTAACTTAGTCAATACTTATTACTTTTGTATCCCTCTCTACAGCGGTATTTTTTTTTTCATTTAGTGAAGATTAATTTATCTAATAATCTTGAAGCCTTGATCAGTATTTACTCGACAGGAAAAGAAATGAAGTAAAAAGTGGCTGTTAGGCGAAAAATATGAAAACTTTGAATTATTACGCAAATTCGGTAAGTAAATGTTTGAAGACCTTTCTGCTCCACCCTTTGCATGTGTGAATAATAATGACGGCGAACGTAGTGTCCTTAGAATACGTTGATGTTGACCATCAAAACACTGTGGAGATGTGTGAAATTGAATATTTTCATGTAAGTAATCTATCTAAGCAATCATCGTATTAAATGCAAATAGCTACTCTGCATTTGGTACGCAATTCTATCTTAAAATAATATCTGGGGCGGGTGATGTTTATGAAAAAATTGTCAATGTCAAAGTTTCTAAATTTTACCAATAACTGATAAATATCATATATTGAAAGAACATTGGAACCAATTGTAATATTAATATCTATGACGTGATAAAAAAAATGTGTCATTAAAGGCAAAGCGGATATAGATATTCGTGAATTTGAAGTGAGTCATAAATAAGAAAATGTGGAAAGCATTGACATTATGTTACCAAAGATTTTAAAGGAAATAATTTAGGGATAATATATAAAATTATAAGAGTAAATGTAATAGTAATAATATTTTTTTACCAACAAATATTTTATCAAAACTAAAATTAAATGTATATAAATTTAATTGTGGGTAAATTTGAGGCATTGAATATATTTGAGCATTAAAAACATTTGACGTTAATTTTGTAGAAATTCATTATAATTTAATTTTTTGCAACTAAATGAAATGATTTTGATTAAATTCTTTACCACGACCTAGGTTTCGTTGTATGACATCTTCAGGTGGACAATCTGTATCAATTAGTCTAGAGATGTATATAAACCGTATAATTATATATATACATATATATATATATATATATATATATATATATATAAATATATATATATATATATGTATATGTATATATATATATATATATATATATATATATATATATATATTAACCATGAATAATTATTAAAAAATTAAGCTAGTAATATATATAAATAATATACAGTGATTGACGTTTTCTCCTAGCAAAGCTCGTTCCCGCCGTTAATATGTAATAAGCTTGCAAGTGTTTAAAAAAATCACCTTCCAAAAGAAGAAATGTTTACATTAAATTAGCTGCGCAAGTTTATAATTTATAAATAATTTTCATTTATCAATAACATTATAGTATTCGGAGATGTTTGACTTTGACAGGAGTTGAGAATCAGTGGAGGCATAGGCTTTTTTTTCAATGAATGTAGTAGTAAATGATAAAAAAAATTAATGAATACATAGAAATACTTGACACGCCTTTACAGTAAATTGGAAGAAAACAATCGTTCTGATCGAAATACATATTTCCATAAGTATACCAAACAAAGACATAAGGTACTATTCAACGCACTCTCTGTGTGAGTCCAATTTATCGACAAGTAGATAAAACCGTCCGTCCAATAAAGGGTCTGCCGTATCAATGTGTGTTTTGCATATAAAGCGCTATCGGAAGTAAATCAGACTCGTCAGGCAGTCATTAGCCTGACAATATTCTTAAGGCCAACCTTCATTCTCAGGAAATAAAAGAATAACAACAATACCTTGAAGCGACAAAAAAAAATTACAGTTGGCAAAATTACTTTGTCGATTGTATGGATTGGTAAAATCAAAGGGCGTGTTGGCTGCGGTATCGGTATTGTAGTATTCAATTAAGAGAACTTTTCTAAAGTTTTAAATTATAATTCTTAAAGGTACACATTTACTTGTATATCTATAGGATTTAGTTAATAATACAAATTTGCTTGGATACTTTCTAACACAAATGTAGGGTAAATTTTATAAAAAAATTATTTAATTTTTTTAAATTTTAGTTCTGTACATGTGAGTAAAACTTATAATCTTTACGTAGGTTGTTCGGTAAATCCTATCATTTTGATGGGAATAATTAAATCAGTTTGATCAAATATTTATGATTCAAAAACAAAATCATTTATAAAAAGTCGTAGAGAGAAGTTAGACAATTTTTGTGTAAACACGTGTACACTTTCGATATCTATTGTTCAACATTTTCACAGATTCATCCGATAATTCATTCATTCATTTCATGATTTTTCACGTGGTTTATATAATCAACAATTCCACGGTTAGGCAAACTGCTTAGTAAGCAAAAATACATCATGTCTCGGAAGTGTAGAGCGATGGTAGAAACATTTTGAAAGAGATGTTTTTTATTTAGAGAATGATCCATAGCCGGGCCGGCTAAGAGATGTGGCTACTCCTAAATAAACGATTACCCTTGCAAAATTGATTAATAAAAACCACCCACTCATTAACAAGCAAATTAAAGAGAATCAAAAGATATCTATATGGATAGTGAATAAAACTTTTTATGAAGATTTGAAATTATATAAAGCATGTACATTTTTTGTGCCCCACAGGTTGACAGATGAGCAAAGAGCGAATCATGCCCAATGGTGCGAAGAAATGATTTTAAAATTTAAAACAATTCCCAATTCAAAAGAACTAGTGTATTGAATACTGTTTATGGCTTTTTTTCAGTATACTGAGAGATTTAGTCCAAAGATTCAACTATTCACTTGGACGTTGCATCATGAACATGCATCGACTCATCGAGCTGACCAAACAGACAACTGACTTCCACAATTCTTCCGGTATCAGACTCTTAGGTCATCTTCTGTACAGTCCAAATATTGCATCGTACGACTTCGTATTTTTTCGTACGTAAAAAATCTATTGAAAAGACTGAAATTTTCTTATGATACACAGCTTTGGTGGCTTGGGAAGAAAAATGTCATTCTAGTCTAAAGGTAAAACTGAAGCAATGGTTTGAACACTGGTTTGGGCGTATGATGTAGTTTTATTTTATTAGTGTTATTAATGATGGACATTATTTTCAAAAATAATAAAATGTGAGTAGTCAGCGATAACACTTACCCAGTGACCTATTAATGTTTATCAGAGTAACATATGCCGTCCATTTAAAATACTAACCTAGGAATAAAATAATTTATTGAAGTTCTTCAACTTCTTTAATAATTATACGGGTGGTCCGAAAGCCCGTTAACATTTTAATCGGCAACTGCGTCGAGCAGCGAGGGAGAGGTGGGACGGGCGAGGTATGGAATGTTAGAGCGGCCTGTGGGAATTTAGTGCCATGGCGTCATTCAACGAGAAACAACGTGCATTCTGCGTACGCAAGTACTATCAAAACAAAAATTTTGCGCTCATTACAATATACGGCATAAAAATAAAGCTCTGTCGATTAAGTCGATTAAAAAATTGGGTCCAGAACTTTGAAGAAACTAGTTGAACGATCTGGCTAACCTAGAACATCACGGGATCCCAAAAACATAGAGCGTGTTAGAGGGTCTATTCGTGAACAAGCTGTACTCTCTACTCAAAAGCGGTCTAGCGTCTTAAACGTATCCAAAACATCTTTAAACCGCATCCTATACAAAGATTTACATTTATATGTACAAAATCCAAATGGTGCAGCAGTTAAAGCCATATTTTTATGAATATCAAAGAGGAAACATTGTTACAGTGAATAGAGAGCAGTATATTGCCATGCTACAGAACTTTTTTGCTTCAGCGCTTCAGGATTTTGATGGTTTCAATCAACGATCGTGATTTCAGCAAGCTGGGCCAACGACTCTTTAAGTGCAGTTCGTGAAATTTTCGGTCAAAAAGTTATATCCAAAAAGGTAACATTAACTGGCCACCTCGCAGCCCAGACTTATCCCCAATGGATTTTTTCCTTTGGGGATACCTCAAAAGTAAATCTTCAACAGCAATCCAGCGTCTTTTGAGGAATTAAAGGGTCATACTCGCGAAGAAATGCAAAACACTTATCAATCGATCATTGAAAATTTCCGGTCCAGGTTGCAGCAGTGTCAAAAATGTGATTTTTAAGAAATAAAATCCCAAATTTTGTATCTTCAGATTATAAAAGCCATTCATTTATTCTTTCATATAACTAGTTTTTTTATAATCATATGAAATGTTAACGGACTTTTGGACCAACCTGGATTTGCTGACATAATTGTTTTCAAATGAATTAATAAATAGATATATGGATCGAGCTATATAACAAGTAATGCCAATTCATGTAAAAAATGCACATGTAGAATTTATAATTATAGATTTTAGGTTTTTGAATATACTTGAAAAATAAAAATCAAAACCTACTAAGGTTTTAGATAAAAAGATTTTCCTAATTTAAATAATAAATAATATTAAATTTTACAGAAGTCGGACCTTATCGGCCGTACCGTAATACATATAAAACTTTGTTTTAATGTATGGTTTTATACTAGCATTATTTGTCTTTGTTACATACTTAGCATTTACTAACCGACTTCAAAGAATAAGTGGACGACTCAATTCTTCGAAATCTTTTTTACGTATTTTTCGATTTCGATGATTCTTCTTTTGTTGGAGAGAGGATAATTTGGAGCGCGTTCATTATGAAAATAATGACAATCGGATGATGAAGTCTGGAAATGAACAATAGAATCAGTCAAGATATTTGCTGCGGGTAGTTATTACTTTGTAAAATAACCACACCACTAACTAGCTTAGGGTCTAATTATGAGTTCTTAAGATGAACAATGGATCTGTTTAATGGATCTTAGTAAATTAACCGCGATAAATATATTTGCCACCAATAGTTGTTACTTTGCAAAATAATTACACCATTGACCAGACCATTGTCAGAGTTTGATGATACATTCTGAAGATGAACGTGGTTCAAGTTATTGGATATTGGTAGTTTATACTTCGCAAAATAATTACACAATCGACCACATCAAGGTCTTATGATGAGTTCTAAAGATGAATTTGCAACTACTTAACGGAATCCGTTAAGTAGTTGCAAATTCATCTTTCATTCTACACAAAATTTACTGTAACTGTCATTTATGCGTTTCATATATGGGTGGTATTCTTAAATAAAGCTGAGTTTTCCTTCATAACTTATAGACATATTGCAAATTATGTGGTAACAAATTGGTGTTTGAAACATTTTGAAATGAAAACAGTACTATTCTTAAAACATCTTTTATCACTAAATATTACTTAAAATTGTGGAATAGAATACCTTTTAAAAAAAGACTTCAAAAAAGTAGATAATAAAAAGTAAAAAATAATTAACTCAAAATAGGTATCTACTTATTCGCAATAAATATTATTATTAAGTTACTCATTTTTGAAGTCGGTGCCAGTACTGTCGACCACCTTGAACATATTTAGAATTTAATTTAATTTATAAAGTAAATTACAAATTTTTACTTCTAATGCACTCAAAAGACGAAATAGATTTGGCGACGAAATAGAAGAGGCGTTGCTGGCACCAACTTAAAGAATAAGTTATTGCGAATAAATAGGTACCTATTTAGAGTTGATTATTTTTTTACCTTTTTAATACTTACTTTTTTGAAGTCAGTTTTTTGGAAAGGTATTTTATTTTAGAACTTTTAGTGATTATTATTATTAATCATCACACCATAACTACTGTTCAATTATTTTGTTTCTTAAAATATTTTATGATCACAATCAAGAACTGATATTTTATTTCAATTATTTATTTTTGAACAAAAAACACATTGAATGGTTGCAGTAGATAACAATGAATAAATTTTCATAAATAGTTAGTTAAATATAATGTAAGTAACGAAGTGCCATACCCTTATTATGAAAAAAGAAGTGGATATTTAGGCAATTTGCTAAAGATCTCATTTAACCGTAAATCACAAAAGTGTTTAAAACTCATCTGAATTTTTTTGTTATATTTGTGGGCAGTTTATGCTGATAAACAGTAGGATAACATTGCCGAATTCATAAGTAACGTTTCTAACTTGTATTTTGGCCTAGCAATCGCTAATCAAGACAAACAGTGGTTTCCACATAAAGTTAGTGCTACATGCGTTCGTGAACTTTGAAAGTAGTCAAAAGGGCAGAACAATACCTTTGATTTAAAATTGCCTGTGTTATGGAAATAATCTCTTAATCACACCGAAGACTGTTATTTTTGCTTCTATAAGACTACAGGCTAAAATTCCAAAACAAAAAAGGACTTGGTATGTCCAACCGTGCTATCGGTAAAGCACGCGGTGCATCGTAACCCGAACTTTGCACCACCATCACCTACATATTTGGAATCAATGCAAGCTGACGACTTGAGCATTGATGTCGAAGAACTATCTCAACACAGTTATTTTGGAACTTATTTTCACAGTCTGAACTAAACGATTTAACGAGAGATCTAAGCCTACCAAAAGATGCAGCTGAACTTTTAGGATCAAGACTATTGGAAAAGAATATGCTTACTCCTGGCACTTCATTTTCTTGGTTTAGCAACAGAGAAAAAAACTTTGTAGCATATTTGGATGACAGATAATTGATGAAAAACTAAACTTTTGATGAAAAATGAAGTGGAAGTGAATTAGAAGCCTGGAACTTTTTAAAAGAAGTAGTGAACAATTTCCTAGGAAATCATAAAAGTCCAAATTATGAGGAAATTGTGAAGAAAATTATTGAAAATTTTTAAAAAATTGCATGTTGGATGAACATTAAACTTCGCTTCCTCAATTTGCACTTGGACTATTTTCTGATAACTTAGAAGCTGAAAATGAAGAGCGAGGCAAAAGATGGAATAAAAGAATATTGACAGACTAATGTTGGTTGCTAAAGTAAAATGATCCCAACAAAAACGAGATATCACAAATGTATTTAATATTTCTTATTTATTTATTAATATCATTAAGATGTATTTATAATATTTTAAAGTCATGTAATTGTTTTTTTATTGTAATATAAAGAATTTTTACTTAGTAAATTTGGATTTTTTTTGCGATTTCATACGTAGGGCTTTTCCAAAAAAACTGTGGGTGATGGGAAAAATCTAAATACAGATTCGTTATCAGCTCATTAAAATACACTAAGATAAGCTATCAAATTCAAAAAGGGATAATAAAAGATAAAATTTGCAGACCTGATTATAAATCATGGATATAAGCTAGTATGTAGCTAATTTCCTCCTTGTCTAATTATTTTGCGAAGTATAAACTACCAATATCCAATAACTTGAACCACGTTCATCTTCAGAATGTATCATCAAACTCTGATGGTGGTAAATCAATCATGATTCAACATATTTGCTACTGGTTAATTTTTACTTCAGTTATTATTTTGCAAAACCTGATATTCGATTCGGATATGGAAGACGGAACTCCTCAAATGGTAGTTGTCACTTTGCGAAATCTGATATTTGACTTTGGATATCGAGAATGGAACTCTTTAATGGTTAAAAGTTAACCACTAGCGGCTACTATCATCACTTTGTTTCTGTATGTTGTTGATAATCAACTTTAGACAAGGAGGAAATTAGCTACATAATAGCTTGTATCCATGATTTATAATCAGGTCTGCAAATTTTAACTTTTATTATCCCTTTTTGAATTTGATAGCTTATCTTAGTGTATTTTAATGAGCTGATAACGAATCTGTATTTAGATTTTTCCCATCACCCACAGTTTTTTTGGAAAAGCCCTATGTATGAAATCGCAAAAAAAATCCAAATTTACTAAGTAAAAATTTTTTATATTTCAATAAAAAAACAATTACATGACTAAAATATTATAAATACATCTTAATGATATTAATAAATAAATAAGAAATATTAAATACATTTGTGATATCTCGTTTTTGTTGGGATCATTTTACTTTAGCAACCAACATTAGTCTGTCAATATCCTTTTATTCCATCTTTTGCCTCGCTCTTCATTTTCAGCTTCTAAGTTATCAGAAAATAGTCCAAGTGCAAATTGAGGAAGCGAAGTTTAATGTTCATCCAACATGCAATTTTTTAAAAATTTTCAATAATTTTCTTCACAATTTCCTCATAATTTGGACTTTTATGATTTCCTAGGAAATTGTTCACTACTTCTTTTAAAAAGTTCCAGGCTTCTAATTCACTTCCACTTCATTTTTCATCAAAAGTTTAGTTTTTCATCAATTATCTGTCATCCAAATATGCTACAAAGTTTTTTTCTCTGTTGCTAAACCAAGAAAATGAAGTGCCAGGAGTAAGCATATTCTTTTCCAATAGTCTTGATCCTAAAAGTTCAGCTGCATCTTTTGGTAGGCTTAGATCTCTCGTTAAATCGTTTAGTTCAGACTGTGAAAATAAGTTTCAAAATAACTGTGTTGAGATAGTTCTTCGACATCAATGCTCAAGTCGTCAGCTTGCATTGATTCCAAATATGTAGGTGATGGTGGTGCAAAGTTCGGGTTACGATGCACCGCGTGCTTTACCGATAGCACGGTTGGACATAACAAGTCCTTTTTTGTTTTGGAATTTTAGCCTGTAGTCTTATAGAAGCAAAAATAACAGTCTTCGGTGTGATTAAGAGATTATTTTCATAACACAGGCAATTTTAAATCAAAGGTATTGTTCTGCCCTTTTGACTACTTTCAAAGTTCACGAACGCATGTAGCACTAACTTTATGTGGAAACCACTGTTTGTCTTGATTAGCGATTGCTAGGCCAAAATACAAGTTAGAAACGTTACTTATGAATTCGGCAATGTTATCCTACTGTTTATCAGCATAAACTGCCCACAAATATAACAAAAAAATTCAGATGAGTTTTAAACACTTTTGTGATTTACGGTTAAATGAGATCTTTAGCAAATTGCCTAAATATCCACTTCTTTTTTAATAATAAGGGTATGGCACTTCGTTACTTACATTATATTTAACTAACTATTTATGAAAATTTATTCATTGTTATCTACTGCAACCATTCAATGTGTTTTTTGTTCAAAAATAAATAATTGAAATAAAATATCAGTTGTTGACTGTGATCATAAAATATTTTAAGAAACAAAATCATTGAACAGTAGTTATGGTGTGATGATTAATAATAATAATCACTAAAAGTTCTAAAATAAAATACCTTTCCAAAAAACTGACTTCAAAAAAGTAAGTATTAAAAAGGTAAAAAAATAATCAACTCTAAATAGGTACCTATTTATTCGCAATAACTTATTCTTTAAGTTGGTGCCAGCAACGCCTCTTCTATTTCGTCGCCAAATCTATTTCGTCTTTTGAGTGCATTAGAAGTGAACATTTTTAATTTACTTTATAAATTAAATTAAATTCTAAATATGTTCAAGGTGGTCGACAGTACTGGCACCGACTTCAAAAATGAGTAACTTAATAATAATATTTATTGCAAATAAGTAGATACCTATTTTGAGTTAATTATTTTTTACTTTTTAGTATCTACTTTTTTGAAGTCTTTTTTTAAAAGGTATTCTATTCCACAATTTTAAGTAATATTTAGTGATAAAAGATGTTTTAAGAATAGTACTGTTTTCATTTCAAAATGTTTCAAACACCAATTTGTTACCACATAATTTGCAATATGTCTATAAGTTATGAAGGAAAACTCAGCTTTATTTATGAATACCACCCATATATGAAACGCATAAATGACAGTTACAGTAAATTTTGTGCCATGCACATACTTTAGCGTTAGTTCAAGTTAATTGCTTACAGCAGCCATCGGGATCGGTCGTGTGTCATCACAAGAATTTTGTCGAAAAAAATAATTTCTAGGAGCCAATATAATTTCATACCAAGTTCAGAAGTGCATAAATAGCAGTCATAATATTCACAAGATTAGAATTGTAACTTTCTGCGTGTAATTTTGATATTTTATACAAATCATAATTATTTCGAAACAACTGTTTATTTTAAGCTTAATAAAATGGCCTCAGCACTAAGAAGTAGAAACTATGTCAAGAATATTGATTTACGCGAATATGTATTTTAGTGCTCGTGATGAGGCATATGTGGATAAAATAATTTAACACGGTTGTATATTATTTAATAGTTATCTCAATTATTTTACTATCAGTCTTTGGATGTATAAAAATTAACATTATTTCTTTATGTACAAAAATAACATACATTTGAATTTTTTTCAATGATGTTATTCTCTGTAGATCTGTTCAAATTTCAAAATTCGGACGTGTCAATAAATATTTTGTAAAAAAACATTTCAAGTCAGCTTTATTTATTTAGTTCAAACATGGCATGTAGGTGGGGAAAAGGCAATCACACGCTCACCATGTACAAACTACCAGTATATAAGGTTGACTAGTGAAAATTGCAGAGAAATGGAGGTCTGGCTCTAAATCATTCGCCACAAAATAATATTTTGTACAGATAATGTGTCGAGTAGTGCGCTTTGCATCACATTTCCAGTGATCTTCACTGCATTATTCACGGCGCGTCGTTGTTTTTATTCCAGATACTATTTATGGAGTGACATGTTATTCCAGATACTATTTACGGAATGAGAGTGCGATACGTATACTTAAGAAATTTCTCAAAAACATTTTAATGACATTTCTCTGAAGTATGAAATTTCAATTTTATTTAGTAGTCGCAAAAATGTTGAGGGCTCAAATAAACTAAAGTTTCAGTATGACTAAAAGCTATATAAATGTTATCAATTCTGATCAATTAACATATAAATGTTCAGCTTCAACAACCACGTGCTCTATAATAGATTTGAAATTTAATTTGTTTTAAAACGAAAAATTAAATTAAGAAAAAACATACCACTTAATTTTATTGAAGAAGTTTTATTTTTAAATTTCTCCTCGGTATAAAAAGAGCTGAATATTTTTTTAAAGATATTGTAATCTAGGTAATTGATCATTGATATTTCAAAGTTGAAAAATAGATTCCGATGAGGACTACAAACAAAAATTCTACATATCAATGTGATACAAATTACCATATATTTCCTATATTTTCAAGGAAAGTCAGTGTTTATACAACACGTACCCTGAATATCTATTAATTCCTGTTTTAAGTACATGTTCTAGTTCTTAAGGTTTACTTTGCGAAGAAAATTAACAAATTTCAGGGAAAATTATTAAAGTTAGCTCGAGGATGGAGAACTACTTTTCTTCTTTGCTCGAGTAGAGTCAATGTTTCTACACATTATAACTTTCTGACTCCTCTTTGGCTGATTTCAATATATGATTTTTCCTTGTGTTCAATATATGATAGATCTTTTTCAAGTTCGGCTTTGCAATAACAAGCAAAAAGTTTTAGGGACCATCATTAAAGTTGATTAGTGTGGATTTGAGGCAGGACTACTTTTCTTAGAGTTAGCTTCGGTTCGCTCGAGAGTTAGTTCGTCCATGAATCAGGAGGCTAGATATATCGGTCGTCTAAAAATAAGTTTGTTAGATAGGATACGAAAAAGAAACGAAATTTCTTTTTTAGTATTTTCAGTCATATTCAATATTTCACTTTAACGGAGTTGCAGACGCTAGCTAACAATGTTATCAAAAACTAATTTTTCAATTACTATCCACTCTATTTAAAATGTGAATTAATCATTAAAATTGTTTTCCATTTTTCTCTTCCATTTAATTAAGTTCTATATTTTTCATTTGATTTTTTATTCCTTTTTAAATGTTTTGAAGCTTAAAAGGATAATCGAAACGCTTATAAGTCCACTTACGTGTCTATCCGTATGTCCGCTTTTATTAGAAAACGCTTGACGTTGAAACTGAAAATTTAACTCAGTAATAAAACATATTAACTAGCAGGTATCAAAATACTTGGAGATTACAGGGAGCGCAAAAAAAATTAAATTCCGTATACAGGCCAGATTACCGTTTGTAAGGCCTAGTTACAAGGATTTCAAAAATGTTTTTTTCCTAATTTTCGGTATTCCGTTTTGGAGATATACTGAAAAATATGCAAATATAAATATGTTCTGTTCCCCTTATTTTCGACACCTACTCAATCCAAAATTATGAAAAAAACATGGGTCTTTAGAAGTTCACCCAAAAGTTGTGAGAAAATTATAGCAATGATTATATATGTCAAAATTTGTTAAAAATTCTTCATATTTTCATGTTTACTAAAGATATAGTAAGCAATGCATTTATATTTTTTATTTATAAAACCTGTTTTCCCAGAAACCGTGCGACCTGGAAACTTAAAAGTTGGCAGAGTATACATCTTATGGTCTCATATATCGTGAACCATTATCTTTTTAAAAATATTCGTGTAATAATTAAAGATAAGGCCTTAATTTTTCATGTGGAGTATCATTTTAAAAGACTTGTTAGAAGGAATTAAAAAATATACAAAGATATGCAATTCCAAATTGAGAAAAAAAATAATTATAAATTGCATGTTTAAAACGATATTTTAAAAAATATATAAAATGTAGCATATCGCCTCCTTATTTTTAAAACTATAGAACTAAAACCCATCAAAAATAGTGTCCCTCAAACTTGACTAAAATATTACAGGAAAACTATAACAATTAGTTTAGATCTTTTAATTTTTCAAATACGCACCGTGTTTTAACCCTATGAAAGGTATATTATATAATATGTAGCAATACATTTACGTTGTGAGAAATGAATATTTGTAAATAGTTTAATAGAAATACATTGTACGCTGAAATACGATGTCGAAATGTGTACGGAACACTCATTTTGGGAATCCTTCTCGTGCTTGACAGGTTTTTTTCACTTAATTATCAATTGTAACTGAATTGAACAATCTAAAATATTTTATTGGATATATTGTGTGACCATTCGCCCAATGAGCAATCCAAAATTGTAGTATTTGTTATGATTCTAGTTTTCATAGATGCAATAAAATAATTTATATCCATGGATGGATGCGCCGGATTAGTTTCAAGTTATAAATTCGTTTTGTTTTCACCTAATGAAATGTTATTTGCTTGGGTTTTATTAATCAATTGCATCTCTTCAATCAGTCATCAGTATATACATTTGTGAAATAGCTCAGAAATTTGATTATGTGTGCTATGACGGTCGATAATCCTTGCTTCGTGCAAATACGAATCTTAAGTATTTTTCTGTTCTGTCAACAAAAGCATTCGTATACAACGGCAATATCAGTGATTAACAACTGGCGAGGAAGTGAATGGTGATGTAGATATTAAAATGCTGTTGACTTTTTTTTTCGGAAAGTGTATTCCATTCAAGGAATTATAGGAGCCATAATATATTCAAACAAGAATATATATGCGGATTCTACAAATAAGCAATTCATGGAAAAGAGATAGGGAAAACTCGACCGTTATTCTATGGCGAGCGGCTCAAGTAAGAGTTAGGGATATACACACGAATCTCAGCTCGACTTCGTGCTTTTTGCGTTTTGGTCAAATACGTTGTAAAAATAACATGCTTTGATATTTATTCTGATTTATATTTTTGTTATACAATATTTAAGAAGACAATTATCGAATTGAAGGCGACTTTGTTTATTCTCATATACATTAAAGAAAGGTTCACAATGAAATGGAATACTATTCAAAAGATTTAAGAAACATTGAAATTAATTGAATGATATTTAAAATAGTGTTGGTTTTCAACTTTAAAAAAATAACTAGAAGACATTTTTCTAAAAAAATATACTTGCTGTTTGAAGGGTCGGTTCCCGTAATGCAGATTATTTGCCTTTTAAAATGTTATTTACATGTATAACATTAGATTTTAAAATAATTAAATTTTTAAATAATAAATAAAATTGTGAATTGAAGTTATTATTTGACAGAAACATTAATTAAATTGTGCAAAAATGTTCTTCCCAGTATTAAGTATACATTCAGGTATTTGAAAATACTATGAAAATATAGTATTCCTTATTCTTGTCTATATGAAGACAGTTCGATAGTCTACGTATTAAATTTTTACTCTGTATATAAACAGTTTATGAAATAAAATCTAAATTAGTTTCAAATTTGGTTTACTAAGAAAATCACGTGTGATTTAAAATTATCTAATGCCTTTATATTACAACTAATATTTTTACTTAGAATACGGTATGTCAGTTCAATTCATAATTAATATTTCTCTTATAAATCCTCCAAACGCTTAAAATCTGAGATATGATCATCCAAACACTTTAAGAATAGAGTCATAAATGATTTGAAAAATAAAGTTATAAGCATAAAATCGATTAATTATTCCAAGTTAAAATAATTAGGTAAAATTTTGTTTTATAAATTTTCAACGATCGAAGAAGAATATTATTTTTATGTGGAGATACGTTTCAACCCCAGTCATAGATTATATTTTTATTCAGGAAATTCACAGTTGTACTTTTTGGATTGAATTTCAAAAATGAAATAAACATTTTTATTGTAATTTCAAAAGTGTCTGCTATATTTTAGATACTAATAGGTATTAATTAGTTTGACAAATTAACTACATTGGAACTACCAAGGGAAGAGGAAGCGAGATTCTTCGAAATTGACTTGGCAACGGAATGCGCTCACCAAACTGAAGAGCATCGACAAGACTTGATGGGAAACAAATCGTGACGTCCACGACAGATTAGTACAGAGTATCACACTGGATGGCTTTCGTTGCACTAAGAGATGTAGGAAATTAGGAAAATTAAAAATCTAAAGGCAAACCGAAATAAATTGCAGTTTAATATAAACACTCGATGTGTTTTCGTTTCTCGCAAATCAGTTGCGTTATTTTTCCAACTCTGCCTTAATAACACTTTCTTACATTTATTCCGCCATGGAGGAAGTAAGGCGTATGAACATTTAAGACTGTTCTGAAAAATAGCCACGAAAATAGCCTAAAACATCAATAAAGAAGTGCGAATCTGCTACTTTTTATTCAAGAATTTTACAATATATATATATATATATATATATATATATATATATATATATATATATATATATATATATATATATATATATACATATATATATACATAAATATATATATATATATATATATATATATATATATATATATATATATATATATGTGATATACAAATTTTTTTACCAAAGTTCTTCCATATAAATTTATATTCCGTAATACTTCTTATTTAGCTACAAATATTTCTATATACAACAGACATAAAACGGTATCAGTCTAGGTATTCATCTATATGAAACCAGCTTCATTTCATGTACATACAATAGTCCAACAATGAATCTGATGTCGATGAGGCCGGATCACATCGCCAGCACCTGTTGTATGACAGAAAATAAATCAAGCTCACCAGGCAACTATTACCTAACTTTCATTACCTTAAAATAAAGAGATGAAGATGAATATTATAATAAAAAATAATAATGTAACCGGCAAATTAAATTAGCATAAATTATAAATATTTTGGAAAATTCTTCAAATGAAAGCAAAAACTATTACTAAATATTTACATAACTTTACTTGCGAATCAATTGCAATTTTATTGCAGATGCAGTATAGTAATCAATAATGCTGTGCAGATAATTTGTATCATATATTTTTGTTACATTATTTATATATACTTGTAACTATTAAAAATATAAAAATTAAGGTTGTCAGCGTAATTAGTTTCTGGTTATATTTACTTGTTAGCAAAACAATATCAAAGCAACATGGCGGTAATATGAAATTGCATTCAGTATTTTATTATCTTATAATTTTTCAAAGTGTTTCGAAATAAATTTTAGGACATGTAAAAGTATGAGAACGGCTTGAAGCGATTTTTTTTTATATTCAACACTAGCAAATAGGAGATGGAAAAAATTTAATCTAATATAATATTGAAAGCAGACAGTATGAAAATATCAGCGCGCAGCATGGAATGAGCGAAATATTGTAATTAGGTGAAAATAGATGATAGTAAACAGAGTCACGGAGAAAGTGATGAGTTGTTCTTATATACAGATGTTGAGAATTTATGGTTTCTGATGTTGTTGCTCTTTTGAAAGTTGTGCAGCCTAATAGAAAATACTTAATGCAATTTCTTTGACAAATTCTAAATAATTTATTACCTAGCCTCTAACCAAATTTTAACAAGTTTTAAAAGTTTTATTTATATATATATTTTTGTAATCAATTTCTTTGCAAATTTTATTCAAAAAGTTCTATTTATTTAAATGTAACGTACATTGTGTATGTTACATTTAAATAAACAGAACAGTGGAAAGAGAACATTTCTTATGTAGGAAAATAAACTCCTTGAAACAAGATTGCCGAACTAGAAGAGAGCAATTACCTCCCCTTTATCTGTCTGAAAACATTAGTCTGGAAAATAAAAAGGCCAAATAATTAGACAGCAAAGATGGTGATTCAAAGTTTCATACTCTTTAATATATGCAGGATATTTCTACAACTGTGAAAGGCAATATATAAATGATTTAATAGAAATACTAAGATTCCTTAAACTTTTATTTATGCCTAAATTTATGTAGAATCCTCGTTTTGCGAGTTCGACTCAAACTTAGCGTTTATTATTATACCTTCTTCCGTGTGCCAGAAACATATACCTCCTACACAATCGATGTTCTATTAAACAAATTAATAAAATTTAGGCTGTACATATGTTTAGCGATTTCTCAAAAAGAACAATGAATAAGTCTCAAAATTATAACAAAATCTTATGGCGCCGGCACGTTTACAATATATTATTTAAAAATAGATCTGGTGAGTTATTCAATATTAACAAGAATTCCTAACTAATTTAATTAAATTCATTTTTTTTAATTGATGGCAGCACTGACTATTGAGTCAAAGTTCACTTATCGAAGTTTTTGAGTGTTTTTTCATAGAAAGATCAAAAATTTCTATGAATTTAGAAACGGTTTTAAAAAAGATTAAGATAAAATTCATAAAAAATTACAATATAGTTTTTCTCCTGAGGGTAAAAAATAGAAGCTTCGTCAATGAAGCGGCAATCACACTTATTTTTCTTACTACGTTGCAAATGATGAAAATATTTCCTTATTTTTTAATGGTTCCCGAAGCAATTGATGATTTTGCATTCACTTTATTCACCAACAGGGCTGATATCGTTCCCTCCCAATATTGTTTCAGGTTCAACACGTCCGCTCGATTCCTTTGTTGTGTGAGAACAAAAGTTCGTCGTAATCATGTAGCGAGCAACGGTCGACTGGAAAAAAATGTTTTCCCTTCGACCGTTGCTCGCTACATGATTTAGTTATCCACATCGACGCCGTACTCATTGCCGAATTGTTTTATGTGTTTGGAACGAAATTACTTTCATGTTGATAAAAACACATTAGGCAAATCGCAATATGACTTATTTTAAAACTGTTATAATTTTTATTCTTAACTAATTTTCAAAATGTTCCTTCCTGAAAATCACACCATATACAGATTTAATTCATAGAATAATACTTACGTAGAATTTATCATTCTGAAAATTTGTTTAATTTTTTTATTAAAAATGATTTTCGAGTTACCTGTTTTCACGGTGAATTTCTTTTCTTTTCCACCATTACGTGAACGGTTGGAAGTTTTTAATTTAGACATATATTAATTGCAGTTTCATACAACTTCTATGCAAATATAAGGCTTTCAGTCAACATTCCAGATCAACAGTATACATTCCAGATCATATTTCACTGGTCTGTAACCGTGTATATGTTATACAGCGAACTACATGCACCCAAATTTGGTAGAGTCGCTTAGTGGTAGAATTTTTAGGCACGAGCAAAAAAAAAAACTTTCACAATTAATTGCTCGTTTTCATCTTTGATTATGGTGAAGATTTAATTGAATTTTATTTATAAAAATGCAATTACTTGAAATCAATTGAACGAATTCTGTTCCGTGTGCTCGTTTAAATATAATATTAGTACACATTCATATATGTGAAAAGGCGAACAATATACTCTAAAGGCAGAAAACACTTTGATGTCTTTAAAGTAATAAGGTTACTAGAAAAGCAGAATATTTTTTATAGTACACCATAAAATTCACGTAAAGACCATCGACTCGTATAGAATTTCTCTAAAAGGATCAGTTGTAATGAAGTCAGCTCATATCATTAGAAAAATACATGTGTATGGGAAAAAAACGTTTCATTTAAACCACCATAATACTGTTTAGTGCAAATTCAAACAATGTGGAACGTTCTCTGCACGTTGGTACTAAATAATAGCTTCGTGCACGTTCAACTGCATCCCCCATACGCTGCGGCTGACAGCACCTTCTATATTTTGTTTTTAATTGTACTGGCAATTAAGGTGACAGATAGTTATTTATTGACCTGTTAATATTCACACTGTAAGGTATTTGAAAAATTTTGAAAATTTTATGTTCAATACTAAGAAGCACAGAAGTAAAACGTGTTGTGTCCGAAATATGTTGGGGAAATATCGTAAGATACATTTCGATAATATTATAATGTATCCATGACTAATAAATTTTATCATTGGACCGTCATTTTCAGTTTTATAAAACAGATAATCCCGGCAATTCCGTTCCAAGTACATAAAGCAAACCCGTAATGAGATTGATGTCAACATACACCACGATCAACTCACGACCGGAACTAAATCAAACCCGTTCGGCTGTTATTACTGCGAACAATATTTTTACGACGAACTTTCATTCTCACAAAACAATGAGATCAAGAGGGCATATTGAAACGAGGAATAATAATGCGATCGGTAAAATAAATTTATCTGTGTTAAAGAAGTGAGAAACTGATGTAAAATCATGTGCATCAATGATTAAAAAACCTGTATAAATTTTTTTTACCATTTACGCCATATCGAGAAACAGATAATAATTTATGTAGTTGTTATCAAGTCAGAGTTATATTTAATGAAGTTATCGGAATAACACTTTTTTTGTTTTCAAGGGAAAAATTTTCTCGTCATCTTTTTTTATCTTCTATTATTAACTATCTTCTTTACTTATTTTTAAATTCTTTAAAAATATTTTGAACTTTCTAAGAAAATATCGCTGAATAAGCTGAGACAAGTGAACTTCGGTTATTCTTATAACTTTAACTTACCCATATTTAAGTGCGATTTTAATTTTACCGCGTATTAAGAAAATATCTTTTTGAAATAATCCAAAGCCTTTGGTTTTTTCTATCTCTGTAATTATGCTTCAAGAAATTCATTCTCCTACATAAAAATTTCTCTTTCTGTAACATAACACGTAAATACGTAGAACTTATAAAATTTATTCAGAACCATGTTATTCAAAATATCCAAAAGTTTTAAAACTTTTTAAAGTTTCAACAAGTTCGAAGTAGAAATAAACTCACGCAGAAATAAACATCTAAATGATATATTTTCTAATTTTGATGAAGTTAACTTGCTTTGGTAACTTTCGCATTCCGTGAAAAATGAACAAGATTTCGTTCTTAAATAGGAATTAAGTATTTGTATTTAACTTTATTTTGATGATATCTCGAATACAAAATATTCGATGCTTCACTTAATTTTATTTTGTTGAAATCATAAAATAAATCTCATGTCAAACATTGTTGTAGTGTACATATTTTACAAACTATTAGGTATTTTATCGCGGAAAATGATAAGCAAAATGGATTGAAGTGTGGTACAAAATCGCTATTGTATACAAGTAATAAAGTTTAACTTATGAATTTAGCTTATTAATATTATACAATTTCTCTGAGACACGTTAACATTTATCATTCTGTGTCCGGTATGTCAGAAATTATTATCATAGACGTTTTCACTACTTATGTATTATATTCTCATTAGGACTGAACTTAACATGCCCATGGTATTCTGGTATCATAATGACACCTTTGCTAAAACAGTTAAAAAACTTTGTGTGGATTTAGATATGATAGAGATTTTTATTTGAATCAAAATAGTTTTATCTAAGACGGATTTGGAAATACTTTTTGTTCAACCTGAATTTTTCTTGACCATATAATTAAAAAGACCTTTTTAAATAAACAAATAAAAGTTGTTAATTTATCCGAACACATAAAAGTAAAGCATCAGTTGATATAACACACTTTTATTTGCCAGCTTGTCAACTTCGGGTTGTTATGAGGATTCCTTGTACTCTCTTTCTTAATTTAAAATTAATTTATCGACATCGGAGAGCAGCTATTGTTGCAACAACTTTACTACAACCTCGGTCACCTTTGGATATAATGCTTACATATCTACTTTGTCTCCTCTCAAATTATCTTGTTGCCACCCTTATTGGGGTTTTCGACCACATCATGCCAAACTGCACCACATTGCCTGAGTGTTTCTCGTTGGGTACCGTGTCTTCTCCTAAGATGTAAATCCATATTATTGATGATAAACCAGTGATTTTAGGGTTCTTTAAATATAAAAATCACTGTTCTCGTACGTCAGCAACGTATGGTATTTAGATAACACACAGCATTCAAATATTAAATTGTTTGGGCTCGATATCACTTTTGCCACATTTTTCTTTTAATCTTTGCTGGTTGCAATAAGAAGATAGTCCTCTCCTCAAATATACGGGATTGCGTTATGCACATGAGCGCAGCATTTGGGACACCTATCTCTGAAGTTGGCGCCGCCAGTTCTCAAGTCAGGAGTGTGCGATGTTTACACTATTACTTTTGCATTTTTTGGTCAGATGTTTTTCGTACTCTAATTTGCTCTCCATTTCTTTATAAGTAGAAAGCAATGTTTATTAAAGTTTTTTATAAATCTTTCCACTTAAAGATTTCAATGAAAGTTCCGAAAGCTTTCAAATTATGTTTAAGGAATACTCAAGAGGAAATATTAGCGATAAAATAAATATACACCACGATATAAACAAGTGATGAGACATTTCATAAAAAACTAATAAAACTTTCATGAAATAGTAGATCAATACTTGGTATAACCTAAAAATATTATTTCAAAAATACTTTATTTACCTGTAATATGATATTAGAATTATATTATACAGGGTAGAAGTGATCTTATCTTGCACGTTCATGCTGCTATTTAAGGATTGCTTGCTCCAATGTTTGGAGTATAATGTGAGGTGAATTAATTTGCATTAGCGTCGTTAATAGTAAAAGTTTTGTGTGAAAATAACTTCGGCGCAAATCTTCTAAGGCAGTATCAAAAAGTATTAAAAATCTTCGAAGGCAAATTGTCTTTTTGTCGATATGTGTCCAATAAATTAATTTAAATATTGGGCTTCACGTTTATTGCTTTGAGTATCATGATACATCAGGCAGGAAACTAATATTAATCAAAGAAATTAGATGTATGAATTAATGAGAATATTTTGAGTTAGATATAAATTATTCCGAAGATATTGCCGAAAAAATCAATTCAAAACATTAGTATAATTTTACATAATATTTTTCGTAATTTTTCACATTATAGTATCTCGTTTTAAGTGCTTCGAGTAAATTACCTGCGACTATTATAGCGATGTTCGTCGCTTCCGCTGTCAGTATTTTAAACATAAATATATGCAGACAAATAAACAGCACGGACGTGTATGGCCGGAGGGAGTCGATGAAAAACCTCAAGAGAGCGAACTGTGCCTACGGGGGAGTTATTTACGATATAGTCTCTTCAACAGGAAGGATGCGGAAACACGTTACCTGTGCAATGACAGCGGAAGTAACGTGAAAATGCTGTTTTATATTTATTGCTATTTCGAGTTCATTTATGCTATATTTATAAGTTTTAATATGAAAACTTAAAATTAGTTAAATGTCTTTTGATTGTACTTAAAAATAATATTAAGTAATAAAGAAATAAATGAAATGTGACTTTCCTAGGTAAGAAGAAAATATTGACTTTTTCGAGAAACGATGAAATTAACATAGAAAGAAAACAGTTATCATTAAAAGCTTACAATAATTATTGGCGAAATGGTATCTAATATTACTAAATCATACAAGATTGTTAATATTTTGCCATGTTTATCCCAAACAAAATAATCTCGGAATAATGGAGCATATCTCAGAAATCATTTGTTTAAAATTTAATGGCTTATATTAAACGTTATCTTTGATTTTGGATTCACCAATCCTTTCTTATAAACGAAAATCCGTTTATACCGAAATCCCTTAATACCACTTCGGTTTTAGGGTTCCATACCAAATGGAAAAAAGGAAACTTATATAATTTTGTCCTATCCATCTGCATATCCGTATGTCATAGCCATTTTAATTTGAATATATGGAACTACATATATGAAATTGGATGGTAAGTGTCTTCTGTGAACCAGTATACAATGAAGTAGTAATTATGAAAAAAATAATATTGGGGGTAGCACTCCATACAGGTAATTGAGGGATGAAAAAAAGTTGCCCATAGACGTGTGTGTTATATCAAATAGGTCTTAAAAATGATTTGGAGTTTCCAAAATACCTTTTTTATTTAAGTCAATAGTTTGTGAGATGTGCGCTTTTAAAATTTTAAAAAGTACGTCCCCACATCTCTAACTTTTCTATTAACGTGAAAAAAATTATGGTAGTAGAACCATTTTTTTTTCATTTTTATCTTTCTTATTAATGTTGACATTGGACGAACGTATAAAATAATTAATACTATTTATACTATTTATATTTCTCTAGATGCAAAAAATAATAAAACTAACACTTAAAAAATTCCATAATAATTGTGATAGAATCAGTGTCAAGGGAATTTTTCCAATTTGTAAATTTCATGAATCTACAATGTACATAATTCTATATACACAATTACCAAAGCCAAAGTCAAATTAGCTATGTAAATCCGCCCAATATTAAAAAAGAAAAGTAGTAATAAGTGAACTCGGATCACCTCCTGTGCGACCAGCATGTTACGGGAAATAAAATAAGCTTATCCAGCTTTAAACGGATAATATTTTAGTGTGACTCTACAGTCATCTATAGCAAAAAGAATAAAGGTGAAATAAAAGAAGGAGAGACAATATAAATGTTAGAGAGAAGATTTTCTTAATCTTAAAGTCAAGAGAGAAGTGATTGGTTATTTGAGATTGGTTTATTGTTAATGAACTTTTGTTTCTGTAGGAGCTTGATGTAAAAAAATAAGATGTTTAAATTAATAGTATGTTTAAAATATAAATTAAATTCTTGAAAGCATTAAGGTAACATTTGTAATACAAATTTTAGATGATAAAATCCATTTTCTTTAAAACTCAAGATTTTCAAAATTCCTTTTTTTAGAATTTTATAATCTAGTTACATTGCTGAAAATGTCGAAAAATTTTATGTTCCTCCTATATCTCAAAAATTGCTAAAGTAATAATTTAAAGAAGAGCGCTGCTATAATTTTATCTAAAGTTAACTGGAAAACTGTAGTAAAAGCTTTTGTAATTTATAATTACTGAAAAATTTACTATCTTATACACCAAAACGTATATATTCTTAAAACTATGAAAGATACACTACGCGATTTACATACCCTTATATGTTTATAAACATATGCCTAAACGTATCCGAAACTCTTGTAGTGCAACTCTGTTTGTACTAGCAAGTTTAAAGGAAGGAATTTTATTTTATAAAGTTGAAGACGATAAACAGTATTTTTGTTATTCTTATTTCATTTGTCTTGCTGCGGAGAGTAATGTTGGTTTCATTAGCACTTATCTTCATTGTACTTTAACTACGTATCTGGTATAGATGGTATTAACAATGGAATAATGTGAACATATAAATTATATATTAATATGACTTATATTACGAATGGCCATTTACATGCAGCATTTTTGTAAATATTTTAAAAATACAAAGCTTTAGTTTTTTGTAACTTTTTGTGTTTCATTGACGGTTTTCTATGACGATTAGCGACTGACTAAATTTCAAGAGTTTTTCAAAGTAAATTACTACTATTTAACATATAATACCCATTAAGATAAAACTGTACATAAGAAAAACTAATATAAGCATCAATATGTCGTTTATAATTTCCTGCAAACAAACATTAAAAAAACGATAACGTAAAAAAATATATTGTACTTTCTATGCCATTCGCGTGGTTTCTAATTTTAATTTTTTTTTATTTTCTGAAGAACTCGTGTATGTTGATGTACATTTTGAAAAGTAATAGGAAAGGAGCTATACCAAGGGAATTAACAATAAAATTCAATGTTCACAATTTTGTTAACAATTTTGAAGATATCGTAAATTTAATTTTGCTTCCTTAATTATGCTTTTTTCCTTAATTATTCAACTATACATTTGTTTACTTTTCCTTCACTTTTAATAATGGTTTAATTTACGCCTGGCCATGATTGATCTGTTGTTGCTAGATGAAGAGAGGGTGAAATTCCGAGAATACTGTTTACGTTACCAAGCATCAGAAATATGAAACCTTCTATTTTTTATTTATTTAGCGGGAAGTTTTATTTCTCTTAATTCAAGTTGTTATACCAAAATAGTTCTTTGCAATTTATCTTTAAAAATTCTCCTAGGAAGATGAAAATTGTTCAAAAGTCTGTGTCAATTTTTTGCTTTTAATATTAATTTTAATTATGATACTATCAATTAATTTAATTTAATAAGAACGATAATAAAAAAAAATTTATTACTTTTTTCGGTTTCTTATTAAAATTACGCTACACATTTTTTATAACGAAATATCTTTATTACAAAATAGTTACTCTTAAATGAAAAATGTTCTTAAAAAATATTATAATTTTTGATTTACGTTGACGTTGAACGTTCGATGGAAAATAAAAAAATTACACTTTTGTTTTAGTTTTTACAAAACACAAGTTCTAGAAAAGTGAAGTAGATATTTAAAAAAAATTACCGTATTTAAAACTACCTTAACAACTTATATATTTTATATACATTGTAAGGGCTGGGGCAGAAAGTGGCATACTAAAGGAAATACATAATTTTCCGTGAGTTTAAAGGTAATCGGCATTACAATTGGCATGAACGCGTAAGCACTTGGCTATATTCAAACGTAGATGATGCA
This sequence comes from Druceiella hillmani, assembly GCA_039881145.1. NCBI lineage: Eukaryota > Metazoa > Arthropoda > Insecta > Lepidoptera > Hepialidae > Druceiella > Druceiella hillmani. The sequence goes on along the minus strand of JAYKKI010000028.1, from coordinate 28,118,345 downwards.
GCATATAGTCCAGTTAATCTCCATATGAAATGTGGATGGGTATGAAAAATAGACTCGCATGAATTTATGAAGGCAAAATATTTTTCTCTATTTTTTGTAGATCACTGTTAAGTTAGATTCAGATATCAGAGATTAAGTTAGATTTTATTTTCTATCATCCTGAAGTATTATTACTATATAAAGAAAATCTACAGTTAAAAATCAAAATCCAAATTATTTTCCATTTTATAAGTGTGTTTTGGGAAAAAACGCATTTAAATTTTAAAAACATAATTTTCTAACTGATCACCCGATTACAAGAAATATATTATAATTAATGGATTAATAATAGATCTCCACTATTTTAAAACACAGATAATGAATTTATCCATTTAGTCACTTTAATTTATAATTTTCATTGCTATTTATCATATCAAAATATAATTTATCAAGTTTTATCGAAACGTACTTCGTTTATCAAATTTTATTATTTTTCATAAATGCTTGTTGGTGCCATAGGTTAGTTATTGATGACAATTTTTTTGTCATCAATAAGTTCTTTCACCTTTAAAAGTATAATAAAACTAAATTTGGAAAGTTTTGCTACAAATATCTCATTCGAATTTCAATTGTTTTCCGTTTATCAGTTGAGCGCCAGCCCCTTACATGAAGTAGCTCGTAAAATATTTCTAGTGGTTTCCGTGCCTTTTATAAATGATAAATTATGTGATTATATTTTAAATACTTTTAAGTTTTAATAAGATTTTATTATCTTGTGTATTCTATATTTGGATAAAACAAATACATCATGAGATATGGATGCTTTCAAACATACCATTAAGTATAACGGGCAGGTTACACCAGCAGCCAAGGGTGTCACGATATATTTTTGATAGAATTTAAAAAAAATTGAGTTTAAATTAGATTTGATTGCAAAATGGATAAAAAATGTGGAAGAAAGATGTGATTGACATACCGTGACGAGATGTAAAAGAGCATATATGGGTAAAGAGTATTAAAGCGCCCAGGAGACTAACAACGAAACTGGCTAACGATACTAAAATCAACATATCTGAACGTACAACTACTAGAAGAATGTGGTAATTATGATTCGCGAGCCATATAGTAGCAGAAAATCACTGCTTATACCACCTACGACGGTAAAGTGTCTTAACTGGGCGAAGCTCAACGAAACTGGACTATGGATGATTGACAGGAGGTAAACAATATTTTTAATTTTATAACAGTTCATATTTTATAGCCATATATTACATTTGTTTATTTAATACCGTGTATATTTTTATGACAAATATTTTTTCTCGAATAAATCGTCGACAGATATTCTGGATGACGAGGCAGCTTTTGTCCAAAGAGGGCCAGAAGAATAATATAATTATGAATACGTAGTGAAAAAAATAAAGCATCCATTAACCATAATGGTGTGTGTGGTCAGGCATTAGTACGCAAGGAACGAAGCGCATTTATATTTTTGAAAAAACTATGAGGCAAGATCAAATAAGTCCACAGTACATGAGTAATTCCCAGATGGAGATTTTATATTTTTCGTCACTCGGCTCTATACCATAAAGCAAAAAATATTTCAAAATATCTGTTTCTGTTCTGGACTCGTTACAAAACTCAGCTGATCTGAGTTCAATAGAAAACTTTGGGAACTGCTCAACAGGGTGGTAGAAGGAGAAATCATTTGCCAATAAATGTCACCTAATAGAAAAGTTGATATAAGTATGGCATTACAATCAAGTTAGAAGCATACCCTGAATGTTGGAAACTATTGTAGTAGTCAAAGACGGCCTGACAAAATAGTATTTAAATTGAGTGCATTTAATAATTAATATAACGTAAATATTCAAGTAATGTTAGTATATGTTATACGTGTTAAATAAATATTAAAGTAACTTTAATTACTATAAGAAAAAATGTTTAGCTTGCCAAGAAAAAAATATGACAGATTTTTGTTAATGGCATTAATAATTAGGTATTTACATAAAACAGTCATTATATAGCAACCATACCAACAAGATTCACATGAAACGCGCAAGTGGGGAAAACGTTGCGCTAAATATACTTACATTACAAATTGTCACTATGAAACTTTAATAAGCAAAAATTTAAAAAAAAAGTGGAACCCTCTCTGCACGTCGATCTAAATAAGAGTTTGTAGGGATAATGCGGCGGATCGCGTACGTTCAGACGTATCGATCCTCAACACGCTGCTCTGGTAGTGCCCCGCTATACACAGGGTTATTTCATTCCTTGTTGTAATTGAAAAAAAAATGTATCGCAGAGATTTCTTTAGTACGCTGTCAATATTTATAGAGTGAGGTTTGGGAAAATTTTGAATATAAAAACATTTTAGTGTTTAGTAACTATGTTATTCATATGCGAAGAAAATTTGCTATTACATTACGGAATTTTAATTATTTTCGCTTTATAATGTAATTGTAACATTTGAAGACAAAGTATTTAGAAATTATGAAATTTGTAATATTAAATATCATTTTAATTTATGCTATTGATAGATATCGATTCATAGACAAAACATGTTCCAAAAATTATTAATATTTCTTATCATATTTTACACCGCAAATTGGTAAACATTTTGTAAGATATCGTGTCCTAAAGAATTGCGTGAATCATCTTTATTATAATGATATTTGCTCTCTAACAAAATTCTAGCCACATCGCTGTGTACCAATATGAGAGCTTTCATGAAAGATAAGGTGCTGTACTCCATTAGAAATTGTGATTCACAGTAGTTAGGATTGAACCAAGTTTTCTGTATTTATTCATAAACACTCAGGGAAAGTTACCCAGTAGTCATATCTTTAGAAGCTCAGGCCTTTTAAAAATGGGCCCCTTTTTTCTTCTAGATGGTTCTCCAACAAAGGACTCAAAGTAGAATAAAGTCACGTTGAAGCTCCTATTTCGAGCTACTTGAAGTAGCCACGCGTATTAAGATTATGAGATCGACGGATAGAAGACCTATCATAACCGGCAGCGCATCCATTTACAATGGTCTCTATGTCTTGGTCAGGACCCTAAACTGCGCATGTAGCGATCTAAGCCTGATTCTTCTTACTTGCTATATCCTGATGCACCATAAAGCTCACAACTATGGCGTATAAGCCAATAAACCAAGGTATACAACCATTTGCATGAGACTGATTGTTCGATTCTGAAGGTAGCGTTGAGTCCTCACCAACTTCAGCAAACTTAGTTACAATGTTAGAAGTTACCCTCGCCATCGATTCGAGATGACGCACCGTTGGTGAAAAGCTCCGCTTGTAGTCGATAATAATTCCCGAGTACGCGACCGAATTCAGCAAACCGACACAGAACCCTTTCACAATTACTAATATTCCTGTATATATGAGACACCATATATCCCATATGTATGTAATATATACACAACGATGGGTGAAGGTATGCTCACCTACGACATAGCCAAGCACTGGCTCCATATCTATGTACATGGAGCCAGTGCTTTAAATCTTTAAAGAAGGAAATTTTGACCAGTCCGATAAATCTCATACAAAGCGACCTACTACAATCGATTTAGAAAAATTCCAAAGCCTTATTGAAACAGATCCCAGATTAAGTTTACGTTGTTTGGCAAAGCTATTTTTGTAATCTGTTACTGCATTGGGAAAACAACTTCATGCTTTGAGAAAGAAGTGAAAATATTCCGTTTCACTACCACATGAGCTAACACCTTTTCAACTTCAAGAGGAGAGCCACTATGTGCTTGAAGTTATTAAGTTCCCATTGTAACCACGAAAGGCTAAATTATCTGGTTACAAGGGATAAAAAGTGGGTGGCTTATGTTAATTTTTAGGGTAAACTCCAGTGACTAGAAGTTGGAGAAAAAGGTTTGCCTCGACATAAATATAATATTGGACAAAAGGTTCTTTTGAGTGCGTGGTGTAACAGTACTATTATAGCTAAAATTTATTGTAAACAATCCAGCAGAATCACTGTTAAACTTCCTTCAAATCAAAGCCAAGTTTATTTTTTACATGACAATATTCGACCCCACGTAGCAAAAGTAACACGTAAAAAACTACATTCACTTGGATGGAGTATGCTATTTCATCTACCATTCTCTCCAAATCTTTCGCCATCTGATTACCATCTATTTCGCTCTCTGTCTAATAATTCACGTGATAGAAAATTTAAAGACGAAAATCATATCAAAATCGAACTTCACCGGTTTTTCAGTCAAAGGCCCAAAGATTTCAACAAAGACCGAACAATAGCTCTGCCTATACGTTGGAGACAAATGTTAGGTACCGACGGTTCTTTCAAATTCTACGATTGATTTTATTGACAAGTTTGTGTACAGAGATGTTTATAAATTGCCAACCCATTAATTAGCTTTTTTTACACTTTTATTAAGCTACGAATAGAGAGTCTATTTTTTTAAATTTTTCGATTTATTTGCAGATTCCTATTTTTCTATTAAGCAATTTAGCAGCTCCTAAAACTACAATTTCTTGTGAGCAACAATGCAACTATGATAAGATTTGTGTTAAATACAATTTTTGCTGAGGTGGAATTTGTATCAAACAAATTATAACTGCTTTGGAATAACTGGAATGATGTAGCAGTTCACGATTTTCAACGGAATTAGTTATTTTTATTAATTTATTTACAAATTCCATGTTAAAATAAATTATGTGTTTGGAGTTCCACGTCCAATTCGCAAGTATTACAAAAATATTGATGGTTGAAAAATATTGAAAATTTAATGATATGAGAACCATTAATATTATACATAGAACTATATTGAGTTTAATACAATATTAAACAAAACATGCTTTAAATATTTTTGATATTGCAATGGCAATGCCATCATAATGCAAAGTTGAGGTATGAGAATATCGCAGCGATGTACATTAATTCATAATAGCTCCAGCTTACATTGTGTGAGCACGATAGATATTTAAGGGGTCACTTGTTTTTTTTCTTGCACTTTATTAAGTAGATTTTAAATAATGTAATTGATAACATTGTAATACTGCCGCAATTTAACATAAAATAGTTTAATTTATCAAAGTCTCGGTATTTACTTCAGGAACTGAATGTGCCTAATATTTCACCCTTATTTATAATTTATAATAGAAGTCATTTTGTAATACATTAGCATTAAATGTTAAATAAAACTACTCAAATAACTCAAAAAAATGTAATTTTTTCAATTGTGAGCTAAGTTTATCATTAAAATGAAATATTTGTGATAAAACTACACTTTGAATCAAGATTTATAACATTCATTTATTATTACGCACACTGGATAAAGTATTATCCTTTATTCAACTGTGCCCTGCACCTATTACTTTAGTACTTATTAAAAATGTATATATATATATATATATATATAGATAAATAGTTTAATACCGATAAATATAATAACGATATAACGCAGATGTCGACCATATCACATCATAATAATATAATCTCAGCTATGGACGTTCTCCTTTTGTTATTGTTATCTATATAGTTTTGTTAAATCTTGTTTTTTTTTATTAACTAGGTATTTTATCAACTAGTTCTTCTATTTTATTTTACCTTATCTCACATCAGGAAAAACGTGGTGCGTCTGTTGTCTCACATCTTGCGAGCGCAAGACAATATTTTGCATCCTTCCTTTGTTGTATAAAAGTCGGTTTGGACACCTATAAATTCGACAGTCTGTTTCGACATTTTGCAATTTTCCATTAACAACTTTTTCAAATTTTAATATTTTTCTCAGCGACATTCTTACGGAAGTGGTAGTGGTTTTTGAAATTGTCTGTGTTGCAACCTGCTGCAAGGTAAGGTTGATTACCCTAGTCCGTGCAAGCAAAGAAAGAAACAAATGAAAAGACTTGATGTAATGATTTGGAATACATATATTTAAATATATGTGCATATATATATATATATATATATATATATATATATGTATATATATATATATATATATATATATATATATATATATATATGTATATATATATATATATATATATATATATATACTATGGGTGTGTGTGTACATACATTGATACATATATTCATACAAATATAAAGAGCGCATGCAATAATAGAGTAAATTCTTACAATAGGTACGCACATAATAGATCTCGTTTATTATAATTGTTGCACTTAACTATACGTTGAAATAAAAATAGAAACTGTACTTTAATTTTTTGGTGATTACCATTGAAAACGTATGTCAAATTAATATTTTAAAATTGAATTTAGATTTCAAACGACAATAAGGACTATCGAATTAAAAGGATGAATTTTCCGTCATACGTCACTCATAATATATATATCTCAGACCACCCTAGCTTGCAAACATTAAGTTAAGCGTAGTTCTGATAGCCATATCACAACGTCACATCACACTTGCGTCCATCAATAAACATTTGACGCGTGAGAGGCGCTACACGTTTACACAGGCGCTCGACTCCACTGGTCTTGGCGGGGAATTGGATTTCGTTTTACGAGTCAATCTGGACTTAGCAGATAACGATGCGTCGAGATATGCTTTTGCAAGAGAGTCAACAAGTAGTACTACTTATTGATACAAACGAATGAAGAAGTCAGTATGGTGGATTTATTTACGGAGTTGGATAATGAGAATGAAGGTAAATTGGTTTTACACTATATATGCATTTGGATCTAAATTTCTACAAGTTGGTTTTAATTAATGTCAGTTTGGATTTTGACGTAATTTATTTACGATATTATTGCTCCCAAAGGTCCAACATATATTTTGATTATTCAAATGAATGCAGATCGAAAGTACCATGTAAATTATTTTACTTCAAATTGTGTGAACAATATGCTACTTATTCCCTATGATTTTTCTACAAATAATTATATTTAAAAACGTCCTTTTACGTTTAGCAATTTGGCAGTTCTTGAAAGTGCAGTTATTTAGTAATCAACAATGCAGCTACGAGAGAAGTGAAATATGCATCTAACAAATTATAAAGCCTCATGAAGAACCAGTGTAGCGTTTCACAATTTTTTATAGATATAATTATATCCAATGTATCACGGATAATTGTAATTTTGTTATCCAGGTTCCACCATTAATTCATTAGTGCTACAAAAACATTGGTCATAAAAACATTAATAATTTAAGAACTGTAAATGGCACATACAGCAATTATACTGCTTTTAAAAAAGTATGGAACAAGGTATGTTTTAGTTACTACTCATATTGAAACGTCATTGGCTGACGTAACAAAATGCAAATTTTAAATACGAGAATGTGGCAGCGACGCATATTATTTAGTGTAGCTCCAGCTTTTATTATGCGAACATGAAATTTGAAGTGTTATTTATTTTGCCTGTCTTTTCCCGTTATAAAACCTAAAAATTATAAATCTTAGGTATCACCCTACAAACTGGAACTTTTGCAATAAATCAAAATTTTCCATAATATTTACATTAAAATTTATCTTAATATTTAAATTTGTGTCTCACGTAAAACGCAGTATTATAAACGGAATTCATTCCACATAAATTTTTATCTAAATAATTCCACATATTTAAACAGAACAAATAAGAGTGTTTGACAAAGATTTGCTTTGGTTTCAAACATAGACTTAATATACCACGAATATCCGCACAAAGAGTGCGAGCAAAAATATATTCTTTATGGCATTACTGCAAATGAAAAAGAGATAACAATAGGTGAACGAATAAAACTATTTTAGATAGTTTCTTCCGTCGATATTTTTAAATAATATTTCCATAATATTATTTTAGTACAAGTAATGGTGTCTTGTTCGGTATTGGATCGTGAAGTGACATATATGAATAATCAAAATAAAGAGACATTTCACAGGTAAATGGGATGCCCGCACCTACTTTTTTATCACTTATATTCCGCTAAATTAACTAGACTTGGACAAATATACATATCATAACAAATATGTTCTATTTTACGTTTGATTTATATTTTCTGTGTATAAGTGTATAATTAAGAGATATTGTATCCAAGAAAACTGACATTTTAGGGATTTATATATGGGGATTCTCATTATTTTATCGACAAGTCATATCAATATTTTTTATTGTAAAAATAAACATAGTTTGCTATAGACATTGTTATTAAATCATTCAGTACTTAAAATAAGAGATGGCCTTGCATAATGTTGGCATATAAAAAAAATTCATAACAACCTGGCAATTAGTGGGAAATCAGAATTTTTAATTCGGTCCTTTGATAATGTCTTCCATATTATTGTTCGGATTATCACTCAAAAATATATTTTTCAAGTTTCCAATGGATTCTGTACGCCGAGACAAGGGGACAAGAATTCTTAATAAATATAACCGGATTCCCCATAAAAATTCTATGGTGTGTAGTAAACATTTTAATAGCAAAAATATTGTGTACAAAAAGCCCTTCGGCGTATTTTGAAATATGACTCAGTGCCTATAGATATCCTTGACTCAAAAGAAAAATGACTCAGTGTTTATATTCTAATTTATATTTTATCATTTATAATTAAGCCTCTTATAAACGATTAGTGTTCTCACAGATTGGACAGGATATACACTGCTTAATAAGCACACGTTTACTCATACCGTGTCCTGATAATCGCGACTCTAGAGAAAATTCATATCACGTATATATTTTGGTTAAAACGGAAAATAAGTTTTCTTGTTATTTAGTTTAAAATACAAATATAAATATTTATCTGTTCCGTAAGATATAATAATGAAGTATTAATGATAAAATTACTAGCTATCTTCCACATTAACATAATTTTTGTTTTCAGATAAAATCAATGTTATCTCATATATATATATATATATATATATATATATATATATATATATATATAGATTCCGTTCGAGCCATAGACATTGCACCCACTACTGTCGCCAAGAAAAAAGAAGAGTATTTTGAAATGTAATAAATTAAAAGAAAAATTTAAAATATAAGCAGCAGATTATTAGGAGCTTGATGGCTAAATTCAAGCGAATGAAGAAAAAATCATAATACTGTAATCGGTACTTGAATAATATAAAAAACCTCCAGGTTTTCGGGATGACTTAAACGACATTACCACATTATGCAATAATGAAACGTTGCGATTTATAGTACATAGGATAAATGAAAGAAGGTAAAATAGTCCATTCAACGGAATATAATAAAGAGGTTGAAATATCTGTACTAACTCTCCACTTCTATAGTCCAAAGTTTTATAAATATATCTATGAAAAGTTTGATCTTTGTTTACCTCAAATTAACACACTTGGGAAATTATAACAGAGAGTAAATTAATAGCGAACCGGGTTTTACATTCATTCCATACACGAAAGGAAATGGCTAAAAAAAATTATTATTTTTTACCATCACTTTTGATAAAATCAGCGGTAGAGAATAAACTGAATTTCCTGACAAAACACATCTTAGCTATATTAATATAGGCAATTATTTGCACGGAGATGGATCAGCAATCGCAAATCAAGTTCTAGTATTTATGACTATGACGGTGAATACCGTTTGGAAACTTCCAGTTTTTTCTTTCCAGCTAGAAGTTTTAGGGCTTCACAAAAGGCAAATTTATCAAAAATTTGGCTTGATTGACTTAATAAGACTGCAAGTGTACAATTACATTTGACCGAATCGCCTCAAATCTTAACATGTCCAATTTATTTGACGCAAAATTAAACATCGAACGATATACTCCATATTTCATATACGAAGCCAAAAAATATTATATTTAACTCGATCTGTGTCACTTGTTAGAATTAGTAAGGAATATGTTCGACAGCAAAAAAGTTTTAATGGACCAAAATGGTATTTAAATTAAATTTACATTTATTACGCAATTACACAATATTCAAACGAAGGGAGTTCTGAAATTGGCGGCCAAAATTACATTCATACATATTAATTAATTCAAACAAAAAATTAAAGTTATGCTAGGAGGGTAATTATTTTCAAGGTTTGTTGCGACAGCCATTCAGTACCGCCGCCATTTTTCGAATTTATCACAATTTGAGAATTCGGAAGCCACTGTGTTATTTATTACCCCAGTTAATGACATTTGATGTTTTTGATTCCAGGAACTTTCTTTCTTCTGGGCTAAAAAAACATTTGTGCTCAACTAATAGCATACAAATATTTTAGAAATTAAAAATTTGAGGATGGTACACTCACCACAAACTTTACAAGTCCTTTAAGTTTAGCCTAATTCTTAATAAACATAACAAGTCCAAAATATTTATATGTAAATTACATTAAAAAACCCACTTGCAATTTTTGCCTTTTTCTTCTATATATATATATATATATATATATATATATATATATAATGATTTATTCATTATCTTGTATATTAGGTACATTATATTCTTGTAATATACCTAATAATGTATGCAGTACAGAAATAATTACCATAGTTTTGAACATATCTTATAAAAATTATTAACACCAATATAGAGAACAGTACCCTACCCAATCCTATTTATTATACTTTTATCACATAATTTTACGTTTATATACATGAAATGAAGATGTTTTCATCTTGTAAAGTTTCAAGTGATTGCCATTAAAAATGTATTTCAGGTCATGTTTACAATATTTAAAACCAATACCAAATTACTAAAATAAATATCCCATGAAAGAAAGAATTTAACTTCCCCACACATATAGATTTCAACCAATCCCTGCTTGTAGATATTCAACTAAACATAAGTCATATCACAACGTCACATCACACTTGCATCTGTGAATAAATAACACCGTTGTAGGCAGGAAATTGGAGTCCACACTTAACGGATAACGGCGCGTCGACATACGCCTTTAGGAGGGAGTCAACGAGTGGAATATATATGTAATAACAGTGAGAAGAAAGCATCTAGCTGCAAGGAGGTACAAGCGATTGAAGAAATATTTATTGTGGAGACTTTCATATTTTTCGATATTAGATCTAAATTTCACACACAGGTTGTCATCGATAGAATAAATTTGGATATACCTATGGTTGGAGTGGCATTTGTCAGACTTTTAATTTTTATAAAGATTTATAATTTACCATACCCCAATATTTACTTTCACATTGATTACATTTATTTAAAACGTTTTTCACAAGCCTCAATACAATAACACGTTTTGAACGATAATAATAAAAAACACTTTAAAATGAAAATCTATTTTCCGGATCGATCTCAAACTCGGTTAAAAACTAAAGTGAAATATAGTTAGATAAAGCTTCTGCTTGAGTTGAGCTGTATTAAGATTAATGAGATATATTTATTATGTTGGACGTTAGGTGAAACCTATTATTCATAATGGTTTAGATGATCCGCATACCTGTTATTTTTAACTTATTATATATTTACATCTTATATAGATTAGGAAGACTAACCATAAATTCCCTTAAAATTTAACATCACTAGTGCGGTGATCGTATTTGGGTAATATAGACCTAATAATAATATAGTCAGATGAGTTTATTTTTTCCATTATAATTTAATAAATACGACACAAATTTCTGCCTTAGCAAACTCAGAGTACAATGATGGAGCCGGAAGGTCGTAACAGGACCGCATCAGTAATGAAGAGTAAACTTATCGAGATTGGACTCATTTGACTTGCGTTGGCGTAGCAAAATAGTAATAAAGTACATAAGTGGGTAAATATTACATGGCTACGTACAAAAGCATGAAACTACGTTTTTAAATTATTTTATTCAGCGTATGTTGTTGTTGTTGACTCGCATTTAGCAATCGATTTTTCAATTTATTCGACTTAGCTGACTCTCTTGAAACTTTGCACACGTTATTTGTTCCCAAGACAATAGAACATTATACTAAGTTCAATTTTGGATCCATAAATCGTGATACTGCAGGCGCTATTTACCTAAAGTGATTTTCGTGAATTTTAAATAAAAGATTAGACTTAAAGGAATGTTTTCCTTTTTTTTTTGAATTTCAAACAAAGCATTCTTTCTACGATAATATAGACGTCATACCCTTTTTACAAATGTTATGTAGAATATGGACAAGTTTTTTAAATTATTAACATTTGCAGTTTAAAATTTTCATTCAAATGGCATTTTGCCTTCAGGACAAGGTAGTATTTGTATTTTTAATTCTTATAATTTATGAATGTCCTTTATATATAAGGTATACGTCTGATTAAATAGCATGAAAACTGTCTCCAAAATAACATAGATGCCACCACGTTTATCTCATTTTTATAACCTTAAACATATAAAATTCCATCAGTCAAAACTAGATAAAATTCACTTATTATTCAGTTAACCGCCCCATAAAATTCTAGAATATCCTGAACTCTACAGTATGTGCCAATATATAAATACAATTCGTAGTTTCTTTTTATTAGAAAATTAAGATTAGATTGAAGATTTTTTTATTAGATATTGTTGTTTGTGGAAATCAGTTTAATTTTGGTATAATTTTGTTTTTTTAATTATCTGTAAAAATTATTGATTTAATATTTTTATATACTTTGATGTTAGAAAAAGTACATTGAATTTAAACAGAGGGTAGCGTTTTCAGCTATGTGATTACAGGTTGGGATTTTTTTTATAATAGACATGTGTTTAGTTTTATTTTAATTAAATATTTTTAATGTCAATCTCCTACGAATGAATGATATTACTGTTGTAATTTCAAATATATAATATGTACGTTTATTATAATCGCAAAGTTTCTCTTTCCATTTCACTTTTAATTACTCAATTATTGATTTATAAATAAAATAGAAAGCGTAGCCGAAAATAACTTAGGCTAATACATTTTTGGCGTTAAAATATTATTTCAATAGAGAGCATTAATATCATTTGACAATAAAACTGATGATAAAACACATGTGTGTATTTCAAAGTTAGTTTGAATGTAATTTCATTACCTTTATCTGATATATAATTTTCCAGTGAATGGGAGAGCCATTTATGAACTAAACTCTTAGACAATTAACAACGAATGAATGATTAGCGACTTATGCGTAATCAGCGGTTAATAAAGTACCAACACATATATGCCTGCATTTTTTACTGTTTGAAATCAAGAACTGTTGAATTAAATTTAATGTTCATACAAAATTAAAGGGGTATTTATATTTTTGACGAAAAACGTCTAATTTTACAAGTTTGTTATAAAACCGGAGAACATGTATTCAATTATTTGAATGTTCATATTAATTACAAGTATATAATGCTTTATTGGTTTTACGGATTTATTTCAGGAAAATCGGCTCATACCTCGTCCAAATCGCTAAAGTTTGGCCAATTTAGAATATTCGTTTCGAAGAATTTAATCTTAATTTGGAATGGAAAATCATTTTTTAATAAAACTTTTTTAAATAACTTAACAGTAAAAGAAAAAAGCAGAAATATACATTCAACAAAAATAAGTTTCAATTTCTCATAAATTTTGTAGGACGGGCGAAGCGGTATCTTGCATTCACTAATCATTTTGCGTTGAGAAACTTTAGTGAACAGCCTTTCCGGCTGCTTTTCAAAAAAATTGCAATCTTATCTAAACTGTCGATGTGTCTATTATTTATATGTACTGTTGCAAAGTGAAAAAACATTCAATTGAAATTTCTTTTTTCATGGTATCTGTCTTATTAAGTTTCCTATTTAACCATTTACATAACGTAATAAAACATTTACGTTATTAAAATGACATTGAACAACTAATGTACGGTACAATTATTTATCTCACGTTAGTTTTCGTTAAAATTTAAAATGGGGATGTGTAGTGAAAGATACATTATTTATAAATATTGAAATGTTTAAAAACATCAAGTGTTTAACTGTATCCCGATGTTTAGAGCTAGCATCAAAATGAGTTACATACATTAAATTATTAGTCCCGTTAGTGAAGCTTGATTATGATATACAGTTAGATTACAATCCATTGTACCACTAGTTTACCTATACTTTCTATTAAATTTGTGACGCATGGAATATAAATAACTGTGATTTCGTAAGCACAATTTCGAATCTCGTCTAGACTATAAATGAAAGACAATAAATATAAAGCGTCAATCCAAAAATAGTTAATATAAATTATCTAATATATTCCTTCGTAGAAAAATCTGTGTCTGTCATTATAACATTTTCAGAAAATTTTGACTCGGGTTTTCATTCATTGGTAATAATTTTCTAGGTGAAATAAATTAAAAATATTTATAAATTATTCTCGAAAACTCTGTAACTGAGCTCATTTCGGCGACAAAATTTTACCATTATATTTTTCTGCAAGAAAAAAAAACAAAATTTGCATTATAAATTGTGGTTATAAAAGTGTCCGCGTTAACGGAATTTTAAAATACCTTGTCATCTTAGAGCATTTTGAAAATTAATAACACATTGCACGTATCTCAACAAGGATAGTGGCAAAATATCAGTTGAATATTACAGACTAAAAAATTAATGACAGTACATTAAACGAGTTGTCTTTACTCCGTTATCACAGTACCCGTTGTTGGGGTTATATGATATATTGAATATGCTAGTAGCCTAGAAGCTTTATGATCTCGTTAATATGTTTCTTTGCATCTATTGAGCATTTAAAACATTAATTTTTTAAATATAATGACATTGCACTCGAGTCCAGTGCTAATGTTATTTTGGATATACAAAAACAAGCAATGATCTTTTGTTATAAAAATAAACTTGTAAAATTACAGTACTGGACTTTACAACGAATATTTCTGTATCTACAGATATGTTTTGTAAAAATTCTCCCAAAAAACATAAAAGAAATCAAAGGAGTAATAATGAGATTATTATGCCTGGGAATTATAAGCATTTTCCTCGTATGAGGAAAACATTTGTAGGTAGAAAAAATGTGAGCGAGAAACAATTATTTTTTAAATTTTAAATTTAAAGAAGGATATTCGATTTTTGGGGTAGCACGATACCCTTTTGTGTTTTTACGTACACACGTACACAAAAGCTCTAATCTCCACACGCACACACACGAAACACGGGGATCATCGTTGTGTATTAGAAACAAGGACGCATTCTGTTTTATTTTTAAATGTTGGGTACTATTAATCAAATTATGTTATACGTAATGCTATGTTGTTTTTTATATTTCTCTTAAATGATAGTGACAAGTGTTACTTATACGTAACTTGATATATATTCTGACGTAGGTACGTAATACCTACATCACATACAATTTATCTTCATTTATTAAAAATATTAAGTGGAAAAATGGTGTCATAAATTTACGCGTACATAAATACACGCAAGGGAAAATGTTTGGCAAATAAATTTTATTCCTCGCATCATTTTAATTACATCCTCATTCAGCAATACCAGTGGACTTTTTTGTTATTTTCGGTATCTTTCCCTATTTTTGGTATCTTTCTGAACAATCATCATATTAAATATAGAAAATTAAGAAATATTTTTATTAGGAGTAACCAACTATCGGCTACTTTCATCGGGAAGGACTGTGTGGAAATCTTGAGTTACAAGAGCAATTTTATATAATTGAGTCAGTAAACTTGAGGGCTAAGAGAATACTATATAATATCCTGGACTCATTTTATAATTCATTAGGGTAAAACCAGGAGTAATTACTGCCAGTGGTGTATTACCAGGAAGCATTATTTTCTTACCTTATGTAGATGTTTAACCATCTAATATTGATTACTACAGAAAAAATAATTCAATACCGTTATTTTTTAAAAAATAAGCCAGGAAACATATTAATTGTATTGAATAATGTGAATGATTATACATTATCCAGTAATATGTTGTGATATAGGCGGAGACTACTGAAAAAACTTTACGCCTGAACCATTGTAAAGAAAAAAAAAGTATGTCAAAGTAAAATTATTAACCGAATAAATATATAAACAATGTCTCCATAAAATTGTATGTTTATAAAATTGTCTAATGTTTTTAACCCTCTGGGATTGATATTCTTAAGTTTGGAGCCCTTAAAGTTTTTTACCTGCCCTGTAAATTCTCAAGGCAGCCAAAAATTCTCGGAAATATAATATGTGCAGAAAAAAAATTGTGAAGAAACAAAATAATTGATTATACTAATGAAATATTGATAAGAGACCAAATAATTATTTATAAATACACGTGAAATACTTACTAAAAACAAATATAAAACATTAAGTAATGCTTTCCCAAAACATATTTCTTCAACTAAATGCCAGCGGAATAGTTACTCAGGCTACATATTCAACCAATATTGTTTATTTATTTAATGAAATAGAATGCAGCTAAATCATATACGTATTCAATTTCCATAACAAAATATAAAATTTCTATCCCAAAAATTAGCACGAAAATTCCCCTCTTACGCGACAACCGTTTTCGATGCTGATTCGTGAAAATAAATGTAAATATAAACGTATTATTGTTATGAATATTTTATGAGTTTATTTAGGAAATTCATTGTTGACTAACGGATAGATGTAAAACGCCGAAGATTGAGAGGACAATGGAGCTCTTATGAAAATATAAAAGAACAGATAAACATTGTGTTGGCAAAAACTAATGAAAAATGTTAACATTAAAACATTTTAGTTTAATACAAAAAGTTGTAGAATGTTCTGGAACATATTACACGAATGGTATAAAAACATGCACAGTACGACGAAAGAGTAAGATGGACGAAAAACAAATTCGAAACGACCGAGACGAATCGAAGTTCACTTCCTACACGAAAACGCTCGGTCACACATTGTTTCAGTTTCTCGCTGTCAACTGGAGAAGCTTGGCTGGGATTCGTTACCTCCATCAGACTATCATCTCTTCCGAATCCTCAGGAATTTTCTACGCCAAAAAAATTCACGGTTTTAAAGATTGAATCGAACCTTGAAAAGTTTTTAACAACCAGCTTCCAAAGTTTTGGTTCGTTGGTGTCCAATCTCTGCCGTCGAGATAGTCACAAATTATTGATGCATATGAAGACTACATTGTAGATTTAAAGTATCACATTAATTAATAGATAAATAAACTTTTAAATTTTTCTAAACGTATATCTGTGTATGCGTGTGTGTATATGTATGTGTGTGTGTGTATGTGAATGTAAAGGTAAAGAAGGAAATGTTGAATTTCTTTGAATAGTATGAATAAAGTAACTAAACCGATTTTCGTGAAATTTGCAAATATGCAGCCTGTGTCATGAATATGAATATAGAATACTTTTTATTTCAGAATATTATTTCTGGTAATTAAAATATAATTTCATTACAAGAATAGTGTGACCATAAGTATGTGTGTATGAGGGCGAATTGAAAGTTTAAGGCATCATAGAAAAATAATAATAATATCGGTGTCGAACCGCATTCATTATAGTCATTAATTTTTTAGTTTTTATTATGTAAAGATTCATTTTTGTGTTGCTTTCAAGTTTATACCGATTCAATCAGTGACAACTGACAGATTTCTTCAATATATTTAGAATTTAATATTGCACCATTATTAAAACCTATTGTGGAAGAAGTCAAAACCGAACCAAGTTTTTGAAGGCATGGTGACGATGCTAGAATAATCTGCTCCATTGTATACACTTGTTAAAATGTGGTTAGCTTAATGTGAATTTTGTTAGCAGAGAAAAGAAAACAACCCTAATACTAGGGATAGGTTCACGCTGTTCGTATACATTCGATGTGTCACTGAACACGATGAACACTGCCCACAGAAATTTTAAAAAATGTTCATCGTAGGAATGTATTCAAATAGTATATATTAACAAATAAGACTAAACGGATGTTGTCATGCCAACTTGGAAATGTTAAGGCAATTTACTGCCATAATATTGGATGTTCTTATGTTTATCTTAAATTATAGTGACAAGTGGTTCTTTAGTCTAAGGCTAAATCATACATCTATATGATTTAGCCTTAGACTAAAAAACTTATATCTACTTGAAATCTATTAACATAATTTTCCATATAAAACTACCTTTCAAAAGATATAATTACCACGAAATGTGAATAAATATTGAGGGTAGAAAAAACATGGAAAGAATCAAAGTGCTCAACATATTTTTCGAATATCTAGATTCATGAACCATGTTAATCTTTTTCAAAAAATTACAATAATCAGGTATTTTTTATTATCTAATATTTGTTGAACTAATTTTCAAATATATGGGAACCTCCAAAATGTAGAGACTTGCGTATAAATAATTTAAATAAATATCGCCTACAATTATCTACACTTTTGACCCATATTTAATAAAAGATGGGGGCGGCTCAATTTATTTCAATCAAAATCTCAATTTATTTTAATTACAATGGACATGAAGTCCTACAAATTTCGTTTGTAAAAATATTTTCTAAATCAGTGGAAAAACGATTGAATGACAAAATTTTTTTTCTACTGTAATAAGTACATTAGAATGTAGCTCTAAAGTTCTGTCGTAGAGAGACCCACATTCTTTCGATTCTATTACATGAACGACACGAAAGTGAATTTGTTGAAGATGAAATGACATTGCTTTTTAGTGTCGCATGTTCTATGTGACGTGAACTACAGCTGCAGGGCTACATAATATGCAACTGTTGTTCGAACGACTAACAACTTGTGGAGTTATGAACACAAAAGATTATTTTCATGTTCTTTAACTTACTTCGTGGACGTTTGGAACTGATATATTCTAGTTCAAAATTAAAAGCTAGAATCTATAGGTTTTAGAATCTCTACCAGACTATAGGTTTTAGAATCTCTGTTATCTTGACGTTCAAACGATGGCAATAGTATAATTAAATACCTTTCCTGTTAAATTTTCAAACGAATGATACTTTCAATAAAAACAAATATTAAGTTCTGTTAAGTAAATTTGAACTCCATATTTTCATTGCAAAATTTGATATCTCAGACAAGAATAAATTTACGACAAGTTGTAAGATTATTTTGAAAGGAAAAAATTATGATCTAAAAACTATATAGAAAAGTCTCTGAATGTTATGCATTTACACATTATTTTTGAGATATTTACAAATATAGAAACTTATTTCAAGATGCTTGAAACTCCTCTCCTGCAACATCGCTACATATATTGCATACTTCACTGGAATTATCAGAAAACAAAAAGAAAAACCCTTACGTGAACCAAATTTTAGAATCCGTTTCCAAGTGGATAGAACTTTGAATTGTTGACTTACTGAATTAAGAAAATTTTATCTGTATACGTACGGTTTAAGCAGAATTAGGAAAACTATGAAAAAATGAGTGGAATAAGTGTCCACTTTTATGTTTGCATTATGTATAATTTTATATCTTTAAATCACGCTAATGTATCGCTATATCAACATTGGTGAAAGATATGGGGATAGTGGTTCTCTACTCTCATTGCTATTTAATACAATTTTTATTAAAATATTCTGTTTTAATTTGCAACATTCCAGACTTAAATTTATTTTTAGTAACAATATTATTCTATTTCTAATGTGTAAGCTATATGTGCAATATGACTGAACACTGAAAACAATGAGATCCAGATCAAATGATCGTGTGCTTACTTGATCCTAATTCTATATTTCCTTTCTTATACATTTGTTGATTCTGATACTATTCATTTTTATCATATTCGCCTCACAGTAAATTAACAAACATATTAAAAGTTATCCTCGTAGTACTCTCCCGTCCACCATTATATTCAAGTTTAAATAATAAAAATAATAAAATGTAACATCATTCACTATAATAATCATTAAATGTTTTAACGATTCGTTAATGTAAAACTAATCTTCACTATTCACATACTCATTCAAAGTGAAGTAGTAAAAACAAAATAATGGTTATACGTCATACCATCGGCACGTTCTGTAAAATATATGTTCGTGTTACCACATATTTTACAAAACCATATAATATATAAACGGACAGTATAATCGAATGCAGATCACCAGGTAATCTTTCCAGGAAATATGGCTGCTTGAATTTAAAAAATCGGTCTTCATTTGCGCGAGACACAAAACTTATGCACACCTTTAATCACTCTCTCGTATTCATCATTACTCTTTTCTATGAGAGGTGATCTCACCCCAGACTTCATGTTTACTATAAATCGGATTTTTATAACTTTTGGAGCATAGATAAAGCCCAATCTATTATAAGTATTTTAAACCAAACTATGTTTTTTACGTATTCTATCCTAAATATAATTTTTACTTCAAACAAAACATACATACCTCCAGTTTTTGTTCGTAAGTATGTTATTTATTGATATTATATGCAAAAAATGTAGTTATATATTTTAATTAATTAGAAATTTATACATTTATTTAATTTTTGTGATAAATTCATTCATTAATATATTGATTCACTACTTAGTTTTTGTCCAATTTCTCGTCCAGTATTAAAAAAAGTATCTCAATGTTATCCCAGTATAGAAAAATTGTTCGCATTATTGCATACGCAATTAAATGAGATGCAGTGAAGTCCACAAAAGATGAAAATGTTATAATTTACAAACAACGAATTGAAGTATAAACTAAAGTATTTGAATTTTTCTAACAAAATACATGTCTTGCAAGTTATGCAAAAAAGCTTAGTAAAATCTGTCTGGTACAAAAATATTGTTGTATTTTTGTAGAGATATTGACTTTTATAACTCTTTGTGATTTTATTACATCTTAACCACTCAAGGTTTCAACACAAAATGTCAGATAGATGACAATATTTTAATTATAAAATATTCTATTAATTGTGACCTGGTAATTGATTGATTGGTTTTCATTGAACATATTTTTTAATATTTGGCCATTTCTTAATGTTTTAAGTGTGATACCAAAATTAGAGTGCTATAAATTTTCTTCGTTATACTTGCATTTATAATGAAGTATAATTACACCTGATTTAGATTTGCTTAATTTTTTTTTAAGCGAATGACGAAATATTATATGGGAACTAATATTGGAAAAATTATTTATTTCATTGTTTTGTATTCTTATCTAAAAAGAAATACAATAAAATTATTGTATTTTATTATTCGAACAAAAACAAACATTACAGTCTTCATTAAACAGAAATTAGATCTTTTCTTCAAGCAGTTAAGAAAAGGCAGTTAATACTATATAATATAAAAAAATTTCGAAAATATTTATTATATTCCTTAGCCCAAATATATTTTTAAAATTATTTTTTTCAATAAATAACCTTGAGAGAGACTGTCAAGATTGTTTTTTTTAAATATAGCTATAAAAAGGAGTTTAGAGTATATTGGCAATTTTAATGTATAATTTATCTTTGTATACTACTTACATAGGATTAATTTACATATAAACTTCTTTCCTCTTACTAAATAATTAATTTATTAATTTGAGGGCGATTTACATCGCGTATCCACAGAACAGGGTAGACGTAATACATCAAAAGAGAAAGATAGTCAGTGAGTAAAGCGCCTTGGCGGAGGTGTCTTGGTCTCGTTGTGGCATATTGCAAAATTCTTAAGGCGAATATACACTACGGTGAATACGTTTTTCGGATATTTCCTTCAAATCACTAAAAGTGTATGCTACTCAGCTCCGAGCAGATATTTTGTTGTATTTTACAGTGTGGATATTAAGCGGTATTTACATCGTATACACATAGGGACACAAATGTTATAAGAAGTTTGATTTGAAAATCTAGTCTCAAGTAATCGTTCCTGCGGAACCTTTCGGTTCCGGTTCTTTCTTTCGGTTCTTTCGTTCTGCGGTTCCTTTAAACCGCGTCTCCAGACCTTTAAACCAAATTCCTCAAATGTGACCAAATTGCGTTTAACTGAACATTCGTCGACTATTAAAAATATAGATAGCATACGTCTTCATATTAAAATAAGAGAAAAATAGGATTTGGTATTATGGGAGTTTTAATAAACGGTGGTTATCTTGTTTAGTCTTATTTGATTTACGTTACCTTACATAAAAAAGGTGTGAGCCTTACCCATATAAGTTCACCGATGAAGTAAAACTACTTTTACAATTCATATTAATTTGTAATTTATATGATTAAATTTAAATTATTTCTATATAATTTTATTATTTATGCTAGAGAAGTTGTGGCGAGTACCCTCGAACTTAAATTTGAATTCTAAAGTTACGTACAAGTGAAAGGATAATTATAAAATTAAAATGTTTGATTACCAAAATACATCCGCCGTTTTGATCATTAATAACTAATAATCAACTTGTAATAATAATAATTAATACATTGAAATGCAATGTAAAGTTGCGGGTATTAGACCACTTTTTTCTAATTTCAGAATTGTAAAACTTCAGTGAAAAGAACGACATTACTCAATTTGAAATATTTTTTATAGCTCTTCAATCATTAATAGTTTGAGCATAAGATATTTAAAAATAAAACGATAAATTAAATTTGAAAAGTAATTCTTTAAACCACTGGCACCTTCTTTCAATTGGAAAAAATGTTTGATTGGACCACTAGTTCAACAATTAGAGAAGGGTTTTATAAAAAATAAAACTATTTAAAACTTAAACAAATCACATTTATTAATACTAATGTCATTGTTTTTTCTGACACATTGTTCCATCATATTAAAGTAGCGCTCAGAATAACAACTTTAAGAGATACAATTTAATTTGTTTACAACAAACAAAAACTTTTACGTAATAGACATAACCAAAAATTCTCCTTTTAGCAAAAAATAATAATAAGAAATTTAGATAACATTGAAAATAAATTAAATAAATATCAAATATAATACCTAAAGAGCTACTGCAAGAGTTACGTCTTGGTTATTAACCTTTTTATGTTTAACATATGAAAATTTACTTAAAATTACTAATTAATAATACGATAAGATGTAATATTCTTACTCCATAATAATGACTAACGTAAGACAAAATAAAAGTTAAAATCTTTAAAGAAAAGTACACCGATATACCCCTTTCTAGGTAAAATAGAAATTGTATGTTTTGTTGTCGTACAGCAAAATTTACAATTTGTGTTACGTCGAAGACATGATGCAATGTCTAGTGTGTCGTGAATGGAGAGTATGTTAAGAAAGTTTTAAATATATCACTGCATAGCCTGAAAGACCCAATTGGAATTATAATTATTTCTTATAGGCTATAGAAAAATGTTTTCTGAAAGTTTTTCATTCGCTTTCTAAAGTGAGAAATTCAAAATTTTTAAACATATATCTGTCAATGAGATAAATACCATTCTTCCTGAAAACACCGGCATTTGCACTTACAGAAGCTATTCACTCGTTTCCTCTACCAAAAATCATAGAGATCTCACATTGCGTGACCTGTCTTATTACGTAGCGATTTTTTGATCTTATCAGTATAATATAAACTAAGTCTTTAAAACTTAAATCTTGAGCGGCTATAACTTGCGCAAATTACGCATTTATTTTAAAATAACGATTCCATGTCGTCACGTAAAAATCAATTGAAGACGAATGTCAGTTAATATAAGTTACGTTACCATCAAGAAATAGAAAAACTTTTTTTTGCAGATGATGATTAAATACGTTCAATAAAATATTGAAATCAAGCGTAGAAAATGTTTTGTTATATATCCACTATCGGGATTAAATTAAAAAATAGATCCAAAAGGAGCGGGATTTTGATACTCGACTTTGGGTTTTTTTCTTTTAAATATTATCAGAGGAGATACAAACTGTTCTACACCAATTTTATAGCAAACCGCTGTCGTATTCGATCGTTACCTGCTTCGGTTTCGTTAACTGGTGGTGATTGTTTAAACCTTATGATTATCCTTTTTAGGTATGATTTTTGCAAGGTCTACTTTACACAATGGACTTTTCCGATTACGCCAACATTAATAATTTTTACACCATCCATTATACCGTAGATATCGACAACTTTGGTCAATTTGTCATAAAACCTTTATACTATTTCTCTATTGAATACTGTTGCCATAGTCGCTCGCATGTACTCGTGATAATTTTTGAGAAATGTTAGCGGTTCAATGAAAGCAACGGTCTAATGGCTGCAACCTTACTCTATATTTATTACTCGTTATTTTTTACCGTGATTTTCATTTAAAAATGCCAGAGTATGATCGAAAATTGTTTTCTGCCCGCTATGTGCACGTTTCCATTAATATTTATTTCCTATTTTAAAATATGGTTTATACCGCTGCATGCAGATTAAGGTCTGGATTTATATTATTTTTTTAAAAAATTAATAAATATTACATAAAAAAATTACGCCATGTAATCTATGTGAAACCCAATTTTCTGTGCGTTAGGCCTTGTAACTTTAAATTGCATATTTCAGGATGATATTTCTATTATCTACTGCTGTAATAAAATATTTCTATTCTAAGAATATAAATATTACGATGGAAAGATAATTACATGTTAATTTAATTTACTGGGGAACTTTGTAATCTATTTTGGTAATCACAAACGTGGCCACCCTTCTTTTCTCAAAGAACTTTTGTAAATTTCCATTTTTAATTATAGGCAATACTTCACGAAGCGTCAAAGTGACGTTTTCAATGTTTTTTTTTGCTTGGAGAGACGATTGCGCAGAAAGGAAAGAAAATTTATTTTCTGTTCAACTATTAATTTTGTAAAGCATGATGCATCTAAAACGTGTCTGTCATTAGAGAGTAATTATATATAATACTAATCTAGGTTTCTGATGGATCGCTAGGTATTATAATCAAATTACACTTTTTTACTTTCGTAACGAACTTGTTATTTTTTTTGACGAACTTTTTAAGTCTTTAGATTAAGTTTTTGCCGACACGTTTTAAAAAAGTCATCGACGTGTGTATTATGTAAATGCAGCGTTTTAAATTGTAAGGATGGTTTGTGTGTTGGTTAAGTAATAAGGATCAAAAAATGATGACTTTGTTTCAGGCATTTTATTCAGAGATTGGAATGAGAGAAGCTGTTAAATCTATTTAGAGTAAGCTCAATGAAAAATTTTCAGGGTCAGGTCAATGAAAAATTTTGGTAATAAGAAGTGTTGGCAATGATTTTGCATTTTTAAATTCATGTATTACGTTTTTAAATGAAACAAGTATTTCCTTTAATATTTAATATTTGCCTGTACTAAGTATAATGTTTGAACATTTGCTGTAAACGTGTATATTTTATTTGGTTATTTTGAAATTTTTAGGTGAGATTTTTTGATTTTATAACAAAAATTAAATAAACAAATGCACCGCTTCAAAAAATATATGAGAAAAACAAAATATATACCTTATATACTTGAACAAACGGAATTAAATAAAAAAAATAAATAAAGTACTAATATGCAAAAAAGTAAGGATTTTTTTTCTCTATTAATAAAGCCACGTGACCATTTATTTTTTTCAGTGCTAATGAACCAGACTTGCAACCAATTTAAAAAAAGAATATGAGTATTTTTGTACGTAATAATATTTAACACGTATATATGAGTGTATTCAGGTACAATACATATTTTTGAGAAAATGGTTCCTTTAGAGAACGAGTAAAAATACTGTAAACCAGAAAAATTAAATGAAGTAAAAAAACATTTACTATCTTTCAAGGTCATATCTGAAAGATAACGAAAGTTTCAAAAAAAATTATTCAAAATTTACTTACAATCTTAAGATGTTCCATAAATTTATAACAAAATTTAAGTTTGCCTAATTTTAAAGTGGAAATAAATATTTTTAGACTTTAAAAATTTCTCACGAACTTTGAGCTTCCAAAAGAAATGTAACCTAATTAAGTTGAACAGTTTAGAAAATATAGTTTCAAGAAATCTTTAATATTTTGTGTTAAATTACAATTAAAATCATTCTTCAACAAGAAGAAAAAGTCATTCATCTAACGATTACAAAAATATTGGAGATCAAAAATGTTATACAAACTTTAATTACGCCAATATGTAATTAACATTTATAAATCTCAAAAAAAAACAAAAAAGAACTATATAACAAAATTCCATTTTGGCCATTAATATGTTAGACTTGAAAATTTGTTTTTAATTTTTTTATTTATTTAGTATCAATTTTTTTTATTTCTTTAACACAATTTTTGAAATGACGTGATAACAAAAGCTAAAAACGTTTTATAAATTTATTGGTAACACATATAGACAAACTATAATTTTTCAATGATGTCAGTATTTTTAGGTATTTACGCTAATTATTCTCGCTGACATTTAAATTCGAATAGACGAATTTCTACAGCAGTTTAAATTCAGTATCAATGGTGGTATTAAAAACTCTGTTACACTTTTTGCGAAACTCGCAAAGAAGTTTTTCAAATTTTTCCTAAACCTTTACAATAGAGTGAGAATTAAAAAAAAACTGGAAGTATTTAATACGGCAACCCGAGAATTTAGATGCGTATTTAAATTGTTGATGAATTTTCAAAGAAATTTCTCAATCAATTTTGGAAGAAATTTTTTTTTTTTAATCAAGGTTTTTGTGATATTCACATTGAAGGATATTTTGCAAGTAAATTTTCATAAACTCTTCAAATTTTCCAAAATTAGCCGTCTATGGAAGACAGAAGTAGATACTTACTACCGTTATACAAAAAAACTGGAATTTAATACAAGTTCCAACATAATTCAAGGACTTAAAATCTTTTTTCAACAATTGTCTAATTATATTTATATTTAAATATAGTGAAACAATGGTTTTATTGACAAAATAGTTATTTAATATAGCAAAAACTTGCAACCGTCGCGAAATAATATTCAAAACGCCATATTATAAAATTACTCCTTTTATATTTATATTAATTGCTTCAATAAGTAAAAAATATGTTGGGAAGTTGTTGAAATAAATTCATTCATTTTTAATATTTCATGAATTTTTATATTTTTATGTGATATTTTTCAATACAAAAATATCACTTAATTTTATGTAGATCTGAAGAATTTTTCTTCCAATGTCTATTTAAAATTAAAAATTATTTTTTTAAACCTTTAAATTATTTACAAAAGGCCGAAAGGAAGACTGGTAATATTCTTCCCTGGTAATGGAGAAAAGCTGCGTTCAAATAAAAAATAAATATATTTATATTTCAATGTTTCGTTTAATTTGTATGTTTCATTTAATAAAATGTAATTTTTTTTCAAATTTTTAAATAATTAGTACTTTTTAAATGTATTAAAAAAACTGTATACAGTGTGATCCGAACCAAGAGCCTTCTTGCTAATATTAAGTAAGAGCTCTACCACTTGGCAATTTGGCAGCTAACAAGAAGATTAATGTTTAGTTATATTGGCGGCAAATTTTATTAAAATAAATTTATTAATTCGCGTTTGACAAATTTAGTTCATTCTGATTTTTTTACATTTTCAATAAAATTACATTTTATATAAAACTACACATTTTTTGCTTTATTATTCGTCTTCTAAAAATATATCTCTTATCACTATATCCTTCATTATTACACTAAATTTCCGTATGTTTTCAAAATAAGTTTTTAAGGTACCTTTGAAATTGACATGAAAATAAATATTTTAACATAAAAATATCATACATACACAGATAAAATATTTTTAATAAGTGCAGATGTATAAATATTTCTTTATTGATATTATAATTATAGATTTATTACTTAACAATATTCAGATTTAAACGTCAGTTAAAATATAATTAAATATCAAGTTATATTTAATATATTAGGCCTAATTTTAAATTTTCCTTAATTTTTCTTAGAGAATTTAAGTCCAAACAATTTTTAAAACTTCAATGATTAAACAACGACAATTCTTATAGGCAATGGGCGAATTGGCCGAAATTAAAACGTTACACATCAATTCACTCATATTCGCGCGAATTGCGTTTGATAATATTGTAAATCCAGGTGTGTATGCATGCGTGTCAAATGGTGCTAAACCTAAGTTGTAAGAAAAGTTTTTATACCAAACATATAAAGCATGCAATATTTTTTTAAAATTTGTTTCAAAAAATTTATTAACCAAAAAAAAATTATTTTTTAAGTAGGATCAACAAACTGTATCTTCTGTACCTTTACCAGAAAATGAAAAAGTTAAATTGAAAAAGTTTCAATTATAAATTTTGCTTCCATGTAAAATATCTATTAATCACATATTTAACCATATCTGTCCGTCGCTTTAATTGAATATTTCATCCGTTGTGTTAATAATTCCTGTTATGTTTACGTTTGGTTTATTATTCCTGTTATGTTTTTTATTTGTCTGAATATATTTACATCTCCCTCTGCCAAGCGAGGGTAAATCATGATGTTCGAATTGATATTTTTCCTCGCTTCTTCCTGTTTTTATGTATCGATTTATATTTAGAAACGGATTCTTTTTCGTCAGCCAAAATATTATTGTTTTTATTGATACTTCTATCTCAGCTCTCATTTTTCATGCGTTGTTTACATATTTGTTCTACTCTCATAATATTCATTTTGTACTACTTACACTTCCAGAAAACTATGTACTTTCGCTATAGTTTTGAGTTCAAAAAATACATATAATGCGAATGAAAGGAAAATAACTTTAAACTAATATGCTTATTGCCAAGGCAATTAAATTTGTAATTTGACTAAAATACGACGTTTTATATGCTTTTGTTTAATATATCCTAGACAAAATATTAGACATTTTGTTATTGACTCCACTATTTAGACGAAAAGGTAAAACTACTTATCGCCCAGATTACAAATGCGCCTCACTGTAACACATTTCAAAACTGTATAGATATTTACAATGTCAGGAACACATATTAATGCGCACCAATGAATTTAAAATTGTTGGCTAAAAAAAAGTTTTTAAAGTTCATTCGATATTTGACACTTTTAGAACATTGTTTCGTAATCGTTAAGTAACATATTTTGCCTCTATATGTATAATTGTTTGGTAAGCAGTCTTCAAATTTCAAAATTTGTTAGAAAACTATTTAAAAGTTTTTGATATATTTTCAAAAGAGAAATTCATATGTGTATTATTTCTCCGATATCAGTTCAGAAAATATTGACATATAACAAGGATAGATTGATAAAAATGGAATAATTAAGTCATCAGCGTTATAAAATCCAAATAAATATAGCTAAATATTTACATGTGTTATACACAACTTTCATATTGTAATATTACACCTTAATATTTCGCGAGTCGCTAGGGCAACTAGTAATGAAAATTTTGAAGAACTATCATGTTGTCTTTCACCGCTGTTTAATAACATTTTATTCTATTTATCATTCCCTTGTCATATCCATCGGCACTCTCTTCTGTGAGTGGTGTTTTTAGTCTAGATTATATTAACATCGGATTTTTACAAACTTTGGGGTGTATTTTCAGACCAAAGTGTTATAGGTATTGTAAACCGTACTATGTTTTTACGTCTCCCATCCTACATACAATACTTTACTTCAAACACAATGTAAATAGCTTCAGCTTTTGTCCATAATTTTGCTCCTGACAAAACATTGAAGTAAACACAAACTAATTAACTCACTTGATTAACTTTTTTAAGTAAATCTAAACAACCAACAGTAACCGATTTCTTACATTTTATTGGCGCTCACGGCAATAGAAAATGCAAAAAACTTATAATTTTGAATAATTATTATACGTGTGAGATAAACATCAACCATCTCTGCGGATATATTTTCGAAATACATTAAAGGCAAATAATTTTGCCACTTATATTATTCACCCAAAATCAAAAGATATGGTGCTTATTGTACATCTAATAAAATTTTTCAATGACATTATTGTTTGGTAATCGTACTACAGTTTATATATTTTTGTAATGAATGAATTCACCATGCGTTTTGACTTATTACTACATTTTTACACAATCTACTGTCATGGTAATTAAAAAAAATTTGTCATCCAAATGTGAAAGAATTGTTTGCTTATTGTATATGAAATTGAACAAGATATTAAAATGTTTATAAATATGAAAAGGTTATTCTGAAATTTGAAGCGGTTTTCCAAAATTTTCCTGTTTAGCGAAATTTTAACTGTGATACCTAAAATAGTTTGAGACGAGCCAAATAATAACATTATTTTAACTTTTGATTAGATATATAATCAATTAAATGGCACTGTATATTTAGGTCATATGATTTTAAGTGCATAATATTGGTTTTGAAATATTTTTTTCGATACATCTCCAAAAGTATATTAGGAAGTATGGATGATGCCTATTTTACACCGCTTATAATTATTCAAATTTCACTAAAGACAATGTAAATTATTTTAATTTACATTCTTACCTACTTTACTGCCGTGTATGCCAATAAACCGAATGCATTTAGTTACTGTCGCTTATCTGGATTTATACAAAAAAACAAGTTATATTATTCGTTTGTATTCACTTCAATATTTTATAGAACATGATATCAATAATTAAAATACTTACAAAAAAATCTAAAGATTTGTACAATGTGTTTGAAGTAAAGAATTACATTAAGGATAGAGTACTTGAAAACATTGCGTGGTTTACAATTCTCATAACACGTTGAGCTTTACCTACGCTCCAGGGGTTGCAAAAATAGGATATAAAGGCAGAGCCTGGAATAAGACCACCACTCATAAAAGAGAGTCGTGATGGATACGAGAGGGAAAGAATAAAGGTGCGCGCAAATGTCGTGTCTCGCGCAAATGGTGACCGATTTTTTAAAGGGAAGTAGCCATAAATCCTGCGCCATCCAGTTTATGTACATGTCATTGTGATGTGCGTTTACTTATATTCTTGTGAAGTGAGTGCTAATACGATCATATGATTTATAGAAAGTACCGGTGATATAACTATTGTTTTCTTTTTATTAGTTCACCATGAATGAGTCTGTGAATAGTTAAGATCAGTTCTACATTACTGAGTCGTTAAATTATTTTAATGATTGTTCTTAAAAATGATCCTTAAATTTGATTTTTTTTGTTTAAAGTTTAATAAGATGGTTGGAAGGTGAATGTTAAGAGGAACTCCTTTAATACATTGATTAATTCACAATCATAAAAATATAATAAAACGGTTTAATTTCAAAATCGGATAAAGTACAAGAAAGGAAAGATGCAACTCGGATCAAACCGGCGAACGCTCATTTGATCTGGATTCAGCGTTCAACTATGTTACATATATGGCTTATATGTTGGAAAGAACCCAGTATTATTATTATTAAGAATGTGGAAAGAACCCAGTATAATATATATTATTATTATTATTCTAACAAACATATGAATTTATTTTTTTTCATTTAAAATAATTAGGAATTTAGCAGAAATATTTCAAGACTTTTTAAGTGTTTTTTTCACAAATTCGAAAGTTTGATGATTGCTTACAAAATACTTGCAGTATTATCAATTATAAAGTTCTGAAGTATGTTCGGGAATATATTATACAAAGTTAAATAAAACTTCATATTTTAGTCATACTATGAATTATATAAATTTGTTACTAGGCAGTAACTATATTATATTTAATATGTGGAATGATCTTAATACTCATAATAAATGTTTTTTTTAAAACTAAGGACTATAGTAAAGATATAAAGTTTTCTAACAAAATAAATAAGTCACATTACACATTAAGATAAGTCACACAATTTTTAGTATTAAAGCTAAATAAGTGTGTAAACACGGAGTCAAAAGGAACAGCTGAAATAGTGGTACTGTTAATCAAAAAAATTATACGAGTAGTTTGGCTGACGAAAAAGAATCAGATCCGAAATTTATATCGCTACAAAAAACAGGAAAAATATCATTTCGAACATTACGATTTACTCTTGGTAAATAGAGGAACAGATATATGTACCTTTACATTGAGTAAATATGACATGAGTAATGAAGCTAAAGGTGAGAGAATAAATCAAACTAATATAGTGAGATATGATTTAATACACGATCAACTATATTTTAGAGAAATTGAAGAAAAAGTTAACCGATGTTTTCATATAGAAATTGGGTTTTATAATTGATTTGGGTAAAACTAGTAATTCACAAATATAAAAGTTTTGTTTGTAATACCCAAGTATTTAAACGTTACCCTACCGCTACCCAAGTACGTAGTCGTTTTTCCACTTCGGTGATTGGCCAGGGTACTCTGTCTATTTATGCTTTTATGTTCAACAAATATTTCCAAATTGTTTAAAAATTTCTGTTAGCCGGATAGATGACCGCCAACGTATTATTTAAATGAATAATAGAACAAAAAAGAGTATCCAACGAGAAAATTAAGAAATAAAAAAAATATAAATAACGTTTATCATTTGCTGAAAACAGTAAGTTGATTAATTACTCATTCATTTGTTACAAAAAAAATTAATTTTTCAGTGCACATGGAAAAAACATTTCCGCAGTTTTGTAAAAAACTGAGTGATATTGTATCCTTATCAACAAGTTTTAAATTGATTGATTGAAACTATACCCATGATAAAAGACTGATCAGTATTTACGATTTTAATTAAATGAAAAAAATTACT
Source organism: Druceiella hillmani (assembly GCA_039881145.1). NCBI lineage: Eukaryota > Metazoa > Arthropoda > Insecta > Lepidoptera > Hepialidae > Druceiella > Druceiella hillmani. The sequence continues at coordinate 28,085,990 of JAYKKI010000028.1, read as the reverse complement.
GTAGTTTTGAAATTAGAAGGCTTTATATAAAGGCAAAAATAGAAAAAAATTATTAAAATTAAAAAATAACGAATATTCATAATTTATTTAAAACCATTGTTTTATTATAGCCAAATATAAATATAATTAAACAATTAAAAATTTTTCAGAAAATAGTGGATATTGTAAAAATCTTGAACCACTTGTTTATTTCAAAAGTGACTGACAAAGTTCATTGAAAATGAATCGCACGGTTAGATACACGTGTGAATATATAGTCGATCTACAAATTTCCATTTTTTTTAAATATTACGATTGTATAAACATTTCGGAAAATTCTCAAAACTTCTCTTTTTATGAGTTTCGTAAAAAATGTAACCGAATTATTAATTCCACCATTGGTTTCCTCCATTTAAACTGCTGCAAAAATTTGGTCCATTCGAGTTGAAATATTATATTCAACGAAAATATTTAACGTATCACGTATTATTTAACATCATCTGAAAATCATGCCGATAAATACTTAAAACGTCCTTTGCTTCCGCTGTTAAGGAAATTTAAAAATGATGTTAAATAAATAAAAAAATAGTTACAAAGTAAATAAAAAATTAGTAAACAAATTTACATATATTATAAATTATTACTCAAAATGCCATTTAAATTTTAAGATGGCATAAAAAGTTTTGACATATTGGCATAAAAAGTTTTGATTTCCTATGTATTTGTGGTCGCCACTCTCAAGATGATAAGTTATTTGCAGTGTTCATTTTTGTACGATTTACTAAATGATGAGAAAATCTTACTCATTTATTTAGAACAGACAACCGAAAAAATATTATTTTTCATATTTTGCCATTGAAAAACGGTGTCTAGTTTTATTGAGAATGGTAAAACCGATTCCATACCATTGTATTTTAACTGTGTCGAATTAGTGTAATATTCTTATTAAAGAATGAATTTAACTGTAATTTGCCAAAAGATACTAAAGACTTCTTAGGAATATATTTCCAAAAATGTTAACTTCAATTAGTTTATATTTTTTTTTGGAAGTTCAAAATATGCGAAAAATTTATATGGTCATAAAAAATATTTATTTTCGCCTGAAAATTGGACGAGGTTAAATTTACCATAAATTTATTAAGATTGTGAGTAAGTTCCGAATAAATATTTCGAAGTAATTTTGAATATCTTTCAGAAACGACTTCGAAAATTTGTTTAAAAAAAATTTGACATCACTGAGTTTTTTTGCGCAGCTGAATTTTTACCCGTTCTCAAAGTAAACAACTTTCCTTAAAATCTATATTGAATAAACTATAACATGTACATGTGTTAAACATTATTTTGTATTAAATTCTTACAAAATTTTTAAAATTTATTTTAATTCTGGTTCACTGAAAGTGGAAGTGATAAATGAATCATCCCATAGTTTGCTTAACAGGAATAAAAAATCAATGCTTTTGCAAATAAGTGTTTCATTATAACTTTTTTAAATATTATTTATTCAAATCTATCAAGTACACATTGCTTATACATATTTTCAAAACTTCACAAGTATTTGGTAATTTTTATTAAAAAATAATGAAGTATTATTTAAAAATCTCAAAATAATCCATAACTAAATTTAAATATAAATATATATATATATATATATATATATATATATATATATATATATATATACATATATATACATATATATGTTTATAGCAAAATATCAAAAAACATACTAATATACTATAAAAATTTATAACATATTAATGCTGGCAAATGTATAATCGCTTGATTTATTTTAAAACACGTCAATATTAAAATTTAAAAAAATTACCAGCACTACGTTTCCAAAATTTTACATTTCCAAGACCTTACCTAACTCTGGATAGGTTTAAATGTTCCAATCATTGCAATCTCAGAGGTAATCGCCCAGAGCAAACTCGACTGTCTTCGACCCTCATTACCAAAGGACTACACAAACCGTTCTCAAAATAATAAATGCTGAATTTACATAATAAATTTGGCGTTGAAATAAAAGTTTTGGCTTTTTTGTCCCATGAAGATCAGAAGTGTTTTTGAATTGAGCGAAGCCGTGTCGCTCCATTATCTTTAAATAAAAACAGATTAAATGCGGTTTACCGAAGAGAAACTGTAAAGGATAAAAAGTTGAAATTAAGATAACTGTCATGTGGTTTTAGCGATAATGTCATTTATTTATGTAGAAAGAAGATATAATGGCGAAGGTATTACCGGAAAATATTCCTAGAGTAAATTTGACGGAGTTAATTTAAAAATTATAAATCTCAACGATACCCTTACTTTTGTGACAACAATATAATAGACTATCATTTGTCTCATGAAATCTTAATTCTTTGACCAATATCGAATTTATTAGAATACATACGAATCTACCACGGAAACATTGCAGAAATGTCATCTTTTAATAAATTTACTCCTTGCATCAATCCTATATCCCTGCTTATTGTAACAAATACATTTATTGCTTTCTTTATTATATTTAAAGTTATTTTATATTAAAATTTATTATAGTTTATCATAAACAATTATTATAATAGCAACAAATTGAAAGTCAGTTTTTAGAAATATTTTATATAATAATTTCAACAAACGATGAATTAGTTAGTAATGTATTTGAAAAAAAATTTTTAATAAAATAAAATAATTAATACAATTTAAAAGAAAAGCTATCGAATTTTTAAAAAAAATGCATGATAATGATTATCATTTGCAGGTTAGGTTAAGATATATTAATTTTTTTAGGCTAGGTTAGGTAAAATCAGGTTAGATTAGGTTGGTTATCTCGCTACTCCTCGTGGTGATCAAGTGTAAAACTATTAAAATCGACTTCGCTTATATTCAGTTTACTTAATAGTAGTTTAATGTATTTGATCTGATAATTGAAAATATAGCTCTTTCGTTTGTCTATCATTATATATATTTGTTTGTTCATGCCTGAACGGAGGAATTAAATTGTTGGTAAAATTGTTGGCAGGATTCGGTTTCAGATTCAGAAAATTTGCATTGAAAGTCATTGGTTACCTTATTCAAAATATATTTCCCCTTTGGTCTTGTCTTATATAAATCTGTTGATTAACTTTACTCCAAATATAGCCGAAATTGTTTAAACCGTAATCATAATTATATTTCCGCATCCAGGTCCTTGTTTTAATTAATAAAAGAGTAGTCTTAAATTTTCATACCAAATCTGGTTCGCATTCCAGTCGGGCGGTGTCATATATGTATTAACTTTCAAATCACCATATAAGAAGGCTGTGATGATGTCAAAAATTACCTCTACCTATGGGCAATAATAGGCGTATGGATTCGTGTAAAGTAAAATGTTTCATCGCAATCGATCCCTTCGGTTCTTAGATACCCTTTTGTACAGAATCGTGGTTATATAGTGTTTTATAGTCTTATTCTTAATGCCAAATACTTATTTGAACCCTATCGGTTTGATATATTGAGATTTCTTTACAAGTGTTCATAGTTTGTTTAGAAATGAGATTCTGGTTTGTCCATTGACAGTTTCCACCTTCTAGCCGACTTCATTGCTTCTTTACAAAGTAATATTGAAAGAACTTTTATTATCACATATTTTTTCCGATGGTTTAGAATATGTTCATTTCTTAGTTGGTCTCAGTAGTATTTTAAAAGGAGTTGAAATTTATACATTTATATTTGGCGAATATGCCCTTTGACAAGGCTAGTACTAATTCCACGAATCGTGTATTTGGTGATGTCTATTGATTCTGACAGTTCTCGATAGTTCTTGAAAATGCAAGGTGTCGCTGACTCATAATTAGAGTCAAGTTTACCGGGACATTACTCTTTTTTCACGGCGGATTCTAAAAAGATTGCCTCTCGCACTTTGCCTTTTCCGCACCTCTGTTCCGTTCGAGTATGCATTCTGCATTCGCGATTTTTGAGTATTTAGCTTGTACATGCTGTTGAATATGTAAGCAGAAGTCACGATTGTATGTTACCTGCTTTTTATTAAATATCTTTTTTTATATTACTTTTTCACTGATTTTAATAAATCTATTAACTAATAATAAATTCGTTACCAAATCTGCTCGATATAATGCATTTCTGACTAAGTTTTTATTATACTAACCTTTGACGCGTACGTGCATGCGCGCATGAGTACGAATGCACGCACACACGCGTGCACGCATTCGTGCGATACCCTGAAAAGTGACACTGTTACGGAATACCTCTCAATACTTAATGCCATTTTATTATGAAGCATAGCGCATGTTTTAACTATTATTTGTTTATAAAGACTGTCTTTGGCTACTGTTTTAGAAGTGATATCTATTTTTATGAAAGCATAATTAGTGATTTATATTTGGACATATAATTATCGAGCGTGACACATGAATAAATTAGCTTTATTAAGTTTTTATTGTATATGTGTGCATAATATGCATGATGATAAAAGATGTTCAGAAACTACTTTTTGTCGACTGCGCACCTTTTTTCACTTGGCTTCTGGTTCCTGGTTCTTTTGGTAGTAATAAATTTAATTTAATGATATAAATGTGAAATTAAATACACGATAATAAATGACAAATGTGCTTAATACAAAATTTGAGAAGGAATGTATTCCTGTAAGGGTGAAAGTATAATTTCGTTAAAAATCATCTTCAGAGGAAAAATCTACAAGAATATGACTTATTCTTGAAATAAAACTCCGGTAACAAGAATATTAACGAAAATATTCAGCTGGTAATATTTTTATGAACGGTAAAAAGAGAATTTAGACAAATATTTTTAAAGAATACTTAGAAACGTCAAAAGGTGGAATAATACAAACCCCAATTCAATAAAAGTTGATCATTTAATTGCATAAATAATAGCTTCATCCAATTTGCCTTTTCTACACGTAGAAGATTTGGGGTTCCGACAATTGATGGGTCATGTTATTCCAAAATTATGTTCTAAAAAGTTGGAAATATTTTACAGATCTCATTTGCGGCGAACTTTATAATAAAGTGTCATCGATAATAAAGACCATGCTGAGAGTTTTTGGGAGAGTTTCCTTCACATATATATTTGGTCATATTTTTTGTCAGGAGTTCCGTTATTTTCCTTAATATGTCATAGCATTACAAAAGATTTCATAAGAAAAATACCGTTTTAAAAACAGAGATTCATGAAGAACTCCATATGATTGCATGCATTCCGGCTATATTTTAGTGCATACTTGAAGAATGGGGAATCCTGAAACAGAATATACACCGTATGATAAGGCTCTAGATATGCAAACTATCCGTGTGTTATATACACAAGTATGCTTGTAGTATTAAATAAATTGTAGGACGCGATCCAAGTTTTTAATGGCAGTTGGGAAACTCTTAACATCAGCACACCCGCTTTTCTTGCTTTTTTCATGTTTCAAAAATGAATTAGATTATCGTTTTCTGAAATTAACAAAAATTCATTGTACTAAATAAAAACTTTTTGCACCCACGTTACAAAGCTAAATTCGTAAGTAACTTTTTCATCAAAGATAAAAAACAGAAATTACTTACAGCTTTGGAAACAGAAGTAAATCTCAACAAAACTACAATTAGCAGAGAAAAACCGAATGCTTTAAAAAACACTACTATAATTTAGATGACTTTATAGCCAATATATTAGATAGTGACGATGATAATGGGGAATTTGGAAACCAAATATCAACCACTAATGCCAATGCGCTCACAAAATATCCCAAAGAAAAAAGATTATCAAGAGACCAAGATCCTAGAAAATTGGGATAAAATTTAGAGGTATAAGTCACATGGTTCGAGCATATTTATCGTCAATTGCATCAAACGTTCCAAGTGAGCAGTTGTTTTAGGGTAACAAGATTTGTTTACGATCCACATCGTTATAGACTCATGGGACACAAAACTGTTAAGTTACTCTTTAAGACTTACAATTTATCATTACTTAATGTTACTTATATCATTTAATTTTTTTAAACTTCCTGAAGAAATTATTGTTTTGTGGAATGTTAACAATGACTTGATAATTATGTCATTTAGCATATCTGAAAGATTATCATCAGCTCATCATATAAACATTTAGTTCAATTTATACCTTATAATTTACTGTAATAAATGTTTAAATATTTAATTTTTGCAATGTAAATGTGCTAAATACAAGGATACAAGAAATAAAAGTAGTTTTAATTGAAATTGATGCTATTTTATTGCTACATCTTCAAAATTTCATGTACATAGTGAAATTCGTTAATATAAAAAATTCGCTAAAACATATCTTTTCCCTTCGGATATCCGCGGATACCAATGCGGATATCCGGCACATTACTAAAATTCACATATTTTTCACCAATAACTTTTTTTAAATATTCGTATAAGAATTAAAGAAGAGGTACATAAAGTTATTAAAAAAAATTTTTTTCTTTATTTGTCATGTGGGGTATAATTTAAAAAGTTTTTTATTATTTTAAAATACATTCTAAGAAATAAGCAAAAATTTTAAATTATTTTGGAAATTTTATTTCGAAATCTACTGAACCAAAAATACTGAAAAGAAACAGGATGGGTAAAGTGTTACTAAAAGATTACAAAAAAGTTAATAACGACCATAATAGATCTTTTAATTTTTGAAATATGTGTCAAGTTCTTAAGTCTGAAAAAGATATAGTGTAACTGTGAATAACTGATATTTGTAATTAGTTCAATAGAAATACCATAAACGCTTAAATATTTGTAAATGATGAAATATATAACTTGTGCAAATTCTGCTCATGTTGACAGCATCAAGTGCACAATTGCCAATATAACAATTACTAACGTTATATCTTATGACTATATATTATATATATGTAAATATATATATATATATATATATATATATATATATATATATATATATATATATATATATATATATATATATATATATATATATATATATATATATATATATTCTAAATCAGTAGTAAGACGATGCAAAATGTATTGTAAAAAAAGGTTCATGGATATTATTATTATTATTTTAGAACAGTATACTTATCTTAGTACTACTGTAGTTGATTATTAAATAACCATATTTTTCTATAAAATATCGTTCTAATTTTAAAATCATTTAAACGAATATGAATCCTTGTGTCTCGCAGAATACAATCATATATCTGCATGTAAATGTTAGTTACAAGGTAAAGCAATGTGATTTACGTATATTTCACATTTTGTCGCTATCTTTCAAAAAATTTGGGTTTACCAATTTATATTTTCGTGGCTTATAAAAAATATTTTGAAGTTTTCCTTTCTTTTATTTTAAATTTCCAGTATACACTTTTTCAGTATACACCACTTTTTCAGTATATTCCAGTATACACGTTTTTATATATACTGACTTACATTTGGACAGTGACGGAATTTTAACGAGCGATTATGAATCGGCGACTAAACAAAACATGGAGAAACAAAATATGGAGAGAATAAATATTAAAAAACATAATTTTTTAACGTTTCCTAACATTACGGCTTTACTAAAAGGTAGGAATGTGAGGAAAAGTTAAAAAAAAAATTTGTCTTTCATCACTGCATAATTTAGTTGCCGATTTTTAATTGCTCCTTAAAATTCCGGCCCTGATCAAAAGGTAACCTAGTATATATATATATATATATATATATATATATATATATATATATATATATATATATATATATATATGACTGAATACACCTACTCGAACTATAAAAATTACAATATAGTGCCTGATATTCAGCCTGTCGGGCGGACATTTAAAATATTACGGTATGTTTTTTTACACCAAACATGTTTGGCATATTTTTTCTAAAACTATAGTCATCGGAACAAATAAATTTAAAAATTTAAATACTTTAATTTACATGAAAAAATTGAAAGTGAAGCTATTTTTCCGCTGAAAATATTTTTACATTAAACTGTCTAAAAAATTAATGTAAAACAACATACGAGGAATAGTCCAAAAGTTCATCTATTATAAAATTAATTGTATATTTGTAATGTGTCGAATCTAAAAAAAACAATGTGCTTTAGACCACACGACTGAAGTAAAACTTCAAATTCACAAAATATGAACTTTAAAATGAATTTATAATTTTATTCACTTTAAACGTAGAATATTTAATGTATTGAACAAAATAATAATTTATAAAATTGCTCAAGAACGAAACGAAATTACAAAATAATAAAAAAATCACCGTTTGCGAAACGCTAGCAAAATCGCATGTATATATATACATATTTATATATATATATATGTATAAATATATATATATATATATATATATATATATATATATATATATATATATATATTTACACATATATCTCATGTACTGGCTATGAGAGAAAGAGGGAAAGAAAATGTGTCCTCGCACCTCTCTCTCTATCACCACTTCAAAATCGTGACGAAACAGTACTCGATGGTATTGAAAATACAGTTTTGATAGCAACGAAAACAAAAATTAAATGCACAAACTCGACCGAAAAGGTAATGGCATTTCCTTTCTGGGACGTAGAAGATAAAGGGAGTGAAAACGGCTCAGTATATTGCGTGTAGCAATTAAAAAAATTAAACCAGGTGATAGAAGAGAAAAGGCTGGAAAAGGGGGAAAAGGAAAAAAATAGAATAAATGGGTGTTCTTTTTCATCAAGAAAACATATTTGTCGACAAGACTGAAGATGTCATAGTCGTTTTTATGCGTTAATATTTGAACGCACACTTTATTCTCCATGTCCAGCGTCCAAAAATTTTCATCTCTTTCCTCAGATAAAGGTACATCTTCGAAAAACAATAACTGAAACAATGACGAAGTGGTTGCTACCATATTATTTTCGAGGGTGAAGAAAAGAATTTTTTCGAATGGTAAGGGAAAATTATTGAAAAACTTTGATTTATTAGGAGTTTAATTAGAAATATTAATTTTTTATTAAACTATATAAAATGTTTAATTTAGTCGATACTTTTTTTGCCTTCTTTATACTGGTGATTTTTTTTTCATTTAGAGAATATTTATTTCTTTAATAAACTTGAAACCTTGATTAGTATTTATTCGACACGAAAAGAAATGAAGTAAAAAGTTGTCGTGAGGCGAAAAAGATGAAAACTTTGACTTAAATCCTGAACTTATTATGCAAATTTGATATCTGCGCCGCCCTCTGCTTGTGTGAATAATAATGTTGACAAACGTTAAGTTTCCTCTGAATACATTGATGTTGATCATAAAAATACTATAGAGATGTGTGAAATGCAATATTTTCATGTAAGTAATATATTTATTGACATCTAAGCAATTACCGTATTAAATGCAAATAGCTAGTCTGGGTTTGGTGCGCAATTCTTGCTTAAAATACTATCTAGTGCGGGAGATGTTCATGAAGAAATTGTCAATCTCACACTTTATAAATTTCACAAATAACTGAAAAGTATTATATTTTAGAAGAAGATTAGAATAAACTGTAATATTAATATTCATGACGTAATTAAAAAAATGTGTCATTAAAGGTAAAGCGGTCAGAGATATTCGTAAACTTGAAGCGAATCATAAATAAGAAAATGTCGAAAGTATTCGCAATATGTTTCCAAAGATTTTCAAGGACGTAATTTAGGAATAATGTATAAAATTATTATAGTAAAATATTTAAGCTTAAATATTTGGCAGCCGATTAAATAAACGACATAAAAAAAAATTTTTATGACATTTTATTAAAACTAAATTTAAGTATTTATCAATTTTGATGTCAATAATTTTGTCCCTACTCTATGTAATAAAAATTTGTTTTACCGAAAATAAATATTATTTCACAAAAAAAACATTTAATGTTAGTTAGCCTTTTTACCAAGTAGTTAAAAGTAATGAGTCCTGCTTGGTGATTCAGGAAAATGAAACAATTTGTAAAGTTGCTCTAAAAGGGGTCCAACGAAAACTTATAGAAACTACAAACCAATGTTGTGAAAATATAAAATTATTTATAAACTATACCCTTTTATATTAACAAACTTATGAATTTTTCCTAGACTCTAGTTTTTCTTCATTATTTGAAAGACATTTTAGCTGTAATTATTTCGTCAGTTATAATTATGGAGCAAAATATTCAAATAATATTGAGATCGAGAGAAAGGTTCAATTAATATCCAAATAGTACTGAACACATTTTAAAGAACTTTTTTCTTCCACGGCCAAGTAACTTAATTAACAAACTCCCTACGCTACTTGGCTAATTTATCCTTGGTGTTAACGCGCTTCACTTGTCCTTATTTAAACATCTGCATCAAAATTTGTTTTACATGTGGAGAAATGAGGCAAAAGTTCGCTGCGATATGAGAAAGGTTAATTTATAAAACAACTGTTAATTCAGTTATGTAAAGTCTGTTTTCAGATACTCGTGGTTAGTGTAATTTAATGTTCCACTGTAACAAAGTCGTATAATGAGACGAGATTTCACATCTGCCAATTTTGATTCCTACATACTATATTTCGTAGTTGGAAAAGGAAAAATATTTATTTTCTTATCAGAAGTATAAAGGTTGAGATATAGGAACTTTGTTATTTGACGTATTCCAATTACAAATATTCCACCAATCGTAACCATTCTATGTCGAATTCAAATTAAATACAAACCATACAAACATGAAAAATATTTAAAACAAATTCTGTCGTATTTTGAAAAAATGTATAAAACTTCAGCGGTTTTTATAACTCCGACAAATATTTTGTTACGATAAGTTATTTATTGCAAAATTTAATACTAAAAATACTTTTTAATTAAACGAACTAAAAGCTTATAGCAAAATTAAAAAAGATTTAAAAGAATTGTCCAAAATGAAATTTGCAAAAGAAGTGATGTGGTTAATATGGTCACCGCGATATTTGTAACATGAAAGCGAGTACGTAATATGTATATCAATTTATCAGTTTTCAGTACAACACTAAGAAAATTTTAAAAATGTATCACCCACACTTCTTATAATAATAGTATCATGTATACAATTTTTAAATTTGAGCATGTTTAACGATATTAATTACGTGGTAAGGAATAAATACGTTTTACGTTTTTTTAATAAATTTTGTCTTTAATATTGAGAGAAAATATTTGAATTATTCTGATAGCTTATTACATGTGTGAACAACTTGACATACTTTCTAAAAGTCAGCAAAGAAATTTTATGGATTCAAAAAATTAAGTGTTATTCTAAATATATTGATTTTTCTGTGCATAATCAAGAAAGAACTTGGTGATATTCACACTCATCGAAAATAAGTCTAAAGACTTATTTTATACAATGGAAACGAAATCTGGATCATTTCATTAGTTCATGCCACGAAGATGGATGAATTATATGGTAATACGTAACCATTTTTAAAGAAGATAAATACAATAATTACTCATGAAAAATGTGCTGAAATTAGAAGGTTACACAAAACTTGGCTACACACAGTATTGTTACTTCCTTTGTAAACTAGGTCGCAAGGGACAAAATAATTATTAAAAAGGATTGATCGAAGCTTACTTCACTTATTTTTGGACAAAAATGTTTAGTTCCCTTTAATGAAACCAGATGATCTACTTCTTTTACCATTACATATAGTTGTAGAAGTATGTCAATCACTAAACATATTTTGTAAATGTAATGTAAAAGCAATGGATTTTTAAATTTGAAGAAAAAATGCATATGGTCTATAATGCCAAATTAAAACAGCGAATATTTGGTGGACTACAAATAAGTCACTACTACTATGTATATATATATATATATATATATATATATATCTAATCACAACATATATATTATTCGTAAATAGTTATTAAAAACGAGCTGTTAATATATGATAAGCTTGCAAGCGTTTAAAAATTATCGCTTTCGAAAAAGACCAAATATTTAAATTAGCTATCCAAGTTTATAATTTAAAACAGTTTTTCTTTATCAATAACCTTATAGTTTGGAAATATTTGACTTTAGCAGGGGTTTAAAATCAATGGTGGAATAAATGTTTATTTTTCAATAAATGGGGCAGTGAATGATAACAAAAAAATAAATGAATATATAAAAATATTTGACATGCATTCACAGTAAATTGGTTAACAACAACAATCCTAATTGAAATATCTATTTCCACAAATGTACCAAACAGATACATAAGTTACTATTCAACATACAAATCGTGTGAAACCAATTTCTTGATAAGTACATAAAGCCGTCCATTAACGAGTCCGCCTTGTCGATGTGCGTTCCGCATATAAAGCGCTACCGGAAATAAATCAAATTCGTCAGGCAGTCATTAAAAAGGACAATATTCTTAAGGCCAACCTTCTTTCAGAAAATTAAAGAGTAAATCCGAGACATTGAAGCGAGAAAAACAATTACAGTTGGCAAAATTATTTTGTCGATTGTATGGATTGCTAAAATCAAGGTACGTGATTGCTGCGGTAGAGGTTAAAGATTCAAAGTACCTATAGGCATTAATGTAGGGGAGATTTTGTAAAAAAATTAATAGATTGGAAATTATCTCGTCCAAAGTAATATTACTTTAGTCCTTTTGTTCAAACTACATTCGTTTATAGTATATGAACGGATTCCATTGAGTTCCAAACGACTACTAAATACTTTATTGGCCAATACGTACCATTATTAGAAGATAAACAATTTACAATTAAAAAAGAAAATTATAAAATACTTTTTGAAACACCGACTTCAAATCGGGCATATATATAATTCGGCCATACCGATAAATGTTTTATAAAACATATGTTTCAAGTGAGCTTTATTTATTTAACTCAAACATTACATGCAGGTGGGAAAACGGCGATATGTAAAAAACGTAAATATTCAATCACACATATTTTTCTATTTTAAAGCCGATTTTCCCAGAAATCATATGATCTATAAATTCAAAAGTTGGCATAGTGTACATTCTACCATCCCACATATTTTACACCTTCAACTTTTTAAAAATATTCGTGTAATAATTAAAGAGGATCTAAATTTTATTCCCATTTTAAGTATCATGTGGAGTACCATTTTAAAAGGCTAGTTATAAGGAATACAAAAATATTTTTTTCACAATTTTAAATTGCATATTTAAAACAATATTTTAAAAATAATCAAAATACATAACATAACATAGCATGACATCTCCTTATCTAAAACTCATGAAAAAACAGGGTCGGTAAAATCTGACTAGAAAATCACACGAAAATTATAGCGATTTTCCTAGATATTTTAATTTTCTAAACATGCACCATACTTTAAGCCTGCGAAAGATATAGCAAATAATACGTTACAATATATTTACGTTGTGAATAATAAACATTTGTAAATAGTTTAATGCTTAAATATTCATAAGCGTCGAAATGTATATGGAACCCTCATTTTGCGCATTCTTCTCCTGCTTGACAGATTTTTTCGCTTCATTATCTATTGACACTAAATTGAATAATCTGAAATTCTTTTTTCGAAAGATTGCGTGACATTCGCTATATTAGAAATGCAACGTAGTAGAATATATCATGATTCTATTTTTCATAGATATAATAAAATAATTTATGTCCATATAAAATAATAAATTTGTTTGGTGAAGAAATATTGAAGTATTTGGATGATATTCAAAATTGTGACCGTTTTTAATTTTAAAAAAATAATTAAAAGACATTTTCCTATGAAAATATAAATGCTGTTTGAAGGATTGGTTCTTATAACACAAATTTGTTTATTTTTTAAAAGGTTTTCAAGTAAATTATAAAAATGTGACTTGAATGAATTCTTTGATAGTAACTTTAATTAGATTGTACAAAAAGTTCTTCCTAATATTAAGCATACATTCAGATAAAAATACTATGAAAACATAGTATTTATGTCACTGTAATACTTTATGTCACAAGTAACTAATATTTTTACTTAGAATTCGATATGTCTATTCAACTCCCAATTAACATTTTTCTTATGAAAAAAATAGGCATCGAAATGATTTAAAAAATAAAGTTATAAGCATAAAACCGATCGATTATTCCAAGTTGAAATAATTCTGTAAAATTATGTCTTACATATTTCTAACAATCAAAAAGATATTATTTTTATGGCTTGATACTACTAAGGGAAGAAGAAGCCGGATTCTTCGAAGTAGACTTGGCAGCGGATTGCGCTCACCAAATTGAAAAGCGTCGACAAAACTTGGAGGGAAACAAAAGGTGACGTCCATGACAGATTAGTACAGATAATCACATTAGATGACCTTTGTTCCACTAAAAGACGTAGGAAATCAGGAAAATGAGTTAAAATCTAAAGGCAAACTGAAATAAATTGCAGTTTAATATTAACACTTGATGTGTTTTCGTTTCTCGCAAATCAATTGCCTTATTTTTCCAACTCTGCTTTAAAACACATTCTTACATTCATTTGGCCATGGTGAATGCGTATTGACATTTACAAGTATGATGAAAAATAACCGTAAAAATTGCTTGAAACGCCAGTAAAGAAAAGCGAATTTGCTAATGAAAAAGAAACTGTTATTAAATTTTGCTCCGGTATATCTGGAAACTTCTGTGAACGAAAAAGTAAACTTATAAGTCTTTTATTTACTATATATATATATATATATATATACATATAGTGCTAATTATTTTTAGATTAATTTTTTTATTCTTTATTCCTGCATTCGAAGACTCTTTTCTGCTCTAAAGTGTAGATCAAATTTTATTTTTTACATTTTTTTTACTTGCTAGAACCACAGTTTATTGAAATATTGTAAGTATAAAGTAGATGAATGAGCTATGCGTCAGATTATAATTAATTTATATGCTACTGGTTAGATTGTTCACATAATGAAAAAAAGAAAGATCCACGAGTGTTGAATTGGACGCAATTATTCCAATTATGCCAATTTTTCGTTCAACAATACATAAACTTTCATTGTAGTCTATGTAAGAAAATATATGTTATATACATTTTTTTGCGTTCATTTTATTCCAGTTTGTCTATGTAATGTTATATTTCGTAATACTTCTTATTTAACTTCAATTATTTCTATATACTACAAACCTAAAACTGTATCAGTTTCGGTATTCATCTATATGAAACCAACTTCGTTTCAAGTACATACAATAGTCCAATGGGTCTGACGTTGATGAGACCGGATCACGTCGTGAGCACCTGTTATGTGACAGAAAATAAATCAAGCTCGCCAATCATCTATTAGGTGGGCAATATTTTTATAGCGAACATTCAGTACCTTATAATAAAGATTTGAAGATGACATATTGTAATAAAAAATAAAGTTGTGCCCGGTAAATGAAATTAGGAAGAATTATAAATAGTTAATAAAATTATTTTAAAAAAAACAAGAACTGTTACTAAAGATTTACGTAAATTTACCTAAAAAATCAAATTTTATTGCAGATCCATGGTCGAGCATGGTTTTGAGCGTTATTTTTATTAGCATGTATTCCTCTTCAATAACTTTGTGTAGATTATTTGCATTATATATTTTTGTTATATTGGTTAGACATTACGATTAAAAACATTTGAATTTAGATTGTCAACGTTTCTCATTATATTCACTTATCAGCAACACAATATATAACATGGCGGTTGATTGCGTTTGATTGATTGAAGCGGGAAATTGTATTCACTGTTTTATTATATCTTATCATAGTTCAAAGTAGATCGAAGTAAATTGTATGAGATGTAAAGCTTGAGAAGTGCATGAAGCAAACAAATAGAATTTGAGGAAGATATGTGTATGAGATTTAAATTTCTAATTCGACACTACTAACTACGATATAAAAAAAATGATTCGGATATGATTTTTACATAACTAGAAATTTAAACAAAGACGAATGAGGCAATTCATACTAACATAAATTATCTATTATCTATATAACTTATTAGAGAGCAAATGAAAAAAAACTAAATTCTTTGACGTAATGTTAAATTTATTCATTGTAGCTGGTCACGAAGAAAGTGATGAGTAATTCCTACATACAGATGTTGAGAATGAATCGTCTTTGATGATGTTGCTCTTTTGAAAGTTATGCAGCCAAATAGAAAATATTTAATGCGATTTCTTTTATATTGTGGAAAGATATACACTCCTTGAAACATGATTGCTGAACTAGAACACGGCAATAACTTTCCTCAATCTGTCGAAAAATACAATGGTAGTATCAAGTAACAACAAAAGATCATGCAAAATATGAGGAAGACTATCAGTGTGGATAACTCCTACCGTGTGGAATATTAGTAAAAAAATCAAGTTATAAAGATTTGCAATTTTTCAGAAG
The DNA here is from genome assembly GCA_039881145.1 of Druceiella hillmani. Lineage (NCBI taxonomy): Eukaryota > Metazoa > Arthropoda > Insecta > Lepidoptera > Hepialidae > Druceiella > Druceiella hillmani. The sequence continues at coordinate 28,069,712 of JAYKKI010000028.1, read as the reverse complement.
TTTATTTAAAATTATTCTAGAGATGATTAAAAACGTTCCTAAAAAATTTGTAAACACGCTTGATTTTTGAAACTATTAAAGTCGTGATAGGAAAGAAAAGGTAGAAAAACCAAGAAGTAAAGACGGTGATTCAAATTTTAATAATCTTAGTATATGCAAGATATTTCTACAATTGTGAAAGTTAATATATACATGGTTTAATATAAACACTATTTATCCTTAAATTTTACATATGCCTTAGTTTGTGCAGAACCCCCGTTGTTCGAGTTCGTCTTAAACTTAGCGTTTATTATTATAATTTCTCCCGTGTGTGAAAAGAATTATGCCTCTTGCACGATGGAAGTTCTACCAAACAAATTGATAAAATTTAAATTGTACATGGGTTTAGGGATTTCTCAAAAACAACAATGAATAAGGGCAAAATTATGTAAATTTTTATCGCTCTGTCACGTTTACAATTTATTATTTAAAAATAGATCCAATTAGATATGTAATCTTTAAAAGAATGGCTAATTAATTTAATTCAATTTACTTTTTTTTAATGATGGTAGTGCTGAATATTGAATCAAAGTTCACTTATCGGAGTTTTTGAGCGATTATTTGACAGAGAGTTCAAAAATGTTAAGGAATTTAAGAACGATTTTAAAAAGAGTTAATCCAAAATGCATAAAAGATGAGAAGAAAATATTTCTTTTGAAGATAAAATATAAAAGGCAACCACACTCACTATTATTTTTCTTATTACGGTGCAAATGATGGAAATATTTCCTTATTTTCAACTGGTCCTCGAAGAAAGTTATGATTTTGCAACCACTTTATTCACCAACAGGACTAATCTCGTTCGCACCCAATATTGTGTCCCGTTCAACATGTCCGCTTGATTCCTTTGTTGTGTGAGAACGAAAGTTCGTCGCAAAAATATTGTTCGCCTAATAGCTACCGGACGAGTTTGATTTATTTCCGGTCGGCAGTTGCCTGCGACATGATTCGGCTACCCAAATCGACGCCGAAATTATTGCGGATTGTTTTATATATTTGGAACGAAATAACTTTCATATAGTTTGACGCCTACATTTATATTTTTAAAAGGTTGGCATATAGGACTAATTTCGGCGTGACAAAAATAGAATATGTAAAAATTATTTAATGTCAGTAATATATGATATTTATATGGTATATTTGACAATTACTACTCAAAAATATCATTCATTAATCACGTATAATACTCTAAAGTATTGCCGCAATTTATTCCACATCATTATTTACGCATTTAAGAAACTAATATATTTTAGAGTTTAATAACATAGTTTATGTTTTTACTTCATGGTACAGAAATAAAGTACGTTCATGATACTAAATGCAAAAGTATTAAAAATTTTCCAAAAACCTTTCTGCGTTAATATCAACAGCTTACTAAACGAAATCTCGGCCACGTTTACTGCAAGCAATATTAAAAACAAAATAACGTTGAGTAAAGCGGACCGCTGCCAGCCTTAAGGAATGGAGGATTGTGGGGCTGAACATACACGATCCACCGCATTAGAGCCGACGTGCAGCAAGTATTTAATTTTTTTTTTCAATTTCCACTAGAGAATGTTATGTTGAGAGTAAATTTTAATACGTTTTTTCTTAGACACGTCTCTTTTGAATGAAATGAAAATTCGCTTGAACTGAGCGTTCTAAAGGAATATTACACAACTATTTGGAGGGTATTTTATATTTCTGTAATGTTAGCCTAATTTCAACTTTTTCATCGTTTTATGATTATTAAGAAACAATCGTGTCATCTAGTGGCTTCTTTGCCATACAGAAGTTAACGAAAATATAATTTAGTTTTCTGTTTTCGGAGTACATCGTTCCTCGTTTCATAAGTGTGATGTGTACCAATAGTATAATTAAACACACACACGCACACAGAAACAGCCTGCCATCAGGTTTTTTGGCAGAAATAATTTATTTTCTCATTTTTTATGGCTATGACCGATATTTTCACTTATAATATACTCATACCTATGATAGATTATTTAGAATGCCAAAAAATTGCGGTGAATTCATTAATAATAACATAAGAGTTATTTAAATCTAAACAGACGTTTTCCGCATTTAATGAACCTAAATATATTTGTATACATCTACACGTCTACACACACACATGCATGCACACATAGAAAACGCCATATAAATCATAGTCCTTTTTTGGCTTCATCAGAGTCAATACTACCTGCTTATATATTCATATATACATATATTTTTGTATATATATATATATATATATATATATATATGTATGTATATATATATATATATATGTGTGTGTGTATATATATATATATATATATATATACACACAAATGTAATTTTCTACCTACTAAAATTCCTGTATATAACTGAACCCGAAGTTTAATGACAGAATCTCAGCTCGAGACGTACAATACTGGTTTAAGAACAGCCGATCTTCATGTTTTACAATTTAAGTAGACAGTACCTCCGCAACACCAAGACTGAGTAGTTAAACCAGAAGTTCAATTACAAGGTTTCTGGTTAAAACGCAAAACAAATACTTAAAAATAGCAGATTTTTCAAGTCTCACGGTTTAGGCAGACTGTAGCCCAGCAAAATCAGGACTAAGAACGATAACGGACTCTACGTGATAAACAAAATGATAATTTAAAAACGGCAGAATCTCAAGTCTCATGGTTTAAGCAGACAGTACTCTTGAAGCATCATAACTGGGCAGTTGAAAACATCATGACTGAGTAGTTGAATTTTCGTCACAGAGCTTAAATTTGAGACCCAAAACCCTAACCTAAAAATAGCAGATTTTCAAATCTCATGGTTTATGCATGCAGTACACTTGCAACATTAGGATTTATGGATCAAACGTTGAAATTTATTTTTGGTTCTTATTGTTTTCAGGATTTATGGATCAAAGGCAGAATTATTTTGTTTAATAATGTTATATTATCATGGAACCTGAATACATTTACGAAGTTTCATAAAAATTGGATTGGCAGAATTGGGTTCATAAAAATTGAGTTGGTTCATAAAAATTGGATTGGCAGTAGTTGGAAAATCGATTTCACAATTTGAAGCGCAAAAAACTTCATACGGAACGTAAAATTAAATAGAACCGTGTAAAACGTGGCATTGTACCTTTGTAATATCGCATGTAATATTTAGCTACCAATTTACTTTGTAACTTTCTTGCTACATCAAGACAAGTCAAGCAAGCCCAAAGTCGAAAAATTTACTCCTTATCACTCAAGAATTCTTGCCACCGCTTTTCTGCATCAAAAATAGGGTACAATAACCTAATTTGTTTTAAAAATAAAATGTAAGTCGCCCTTAGTCGTGCCTCATTTTGTAATTAGATTTATGTCCTCTAAACTTGGTTAAGGTACCTGTAGTATTCAGTGATTTGGACTACTATAATGTATCTTCAATTCCAATGATCAGATTTTAACGATATGTTCATGAGATTGTAATGGGAGAATATCCCTCCATATAAAAAAATTGAATCCTCCAAATCGTTTGATAAATATCGGAGACATGAGTACAGCCAAATTGAGAATCTACTGTTTTTTTTGAAGATGTATGTATCTCAAAAATCGTATTTTGAGACACCGACGAGTAAACCGACGAACTAAAAAAAGATTCACAGTCATGTTTATCTCGACCTGTTTTTGTGCGTTTTTACAGCATATAGTTTTGAAGGAATTGCTAATGAACAAATATAAAAAATATGACATTAATTTCTCTATTAGTGCATGAACATTAACCAAAAGAAATTATAATAGACATTTATGAACATAAAAAAGTTGCTAATCAACGGAACATATGCATCTCAGTGCATACTAGTAAATATTTCTCATACACAAGGTAATACGCTATTTTACAAAAGGGGTAACACGATTATTTTAATTTGTTTTCTATTTCATTTTTAACGAAAGTAAAGACGTTTCGAGTTTATTTTGGATATAAATTACAAAAAATTATTTAAAAAATTGTCTGTTATGGAAACTAGCAGCAAGGGAAAGCTATTTACGCACCTAAGAGGATTTCAATTAGTCACTAATTGATAGAACACCAAAATTTTAGGCAATGGCAACCCCGACGGTTTTTTTGGGTTATATTAATAGGTTCTTATTTTCTCTTAGTTGGGGGGAGGGGGATAGTTTATCGAAAAAAAAAATTTAATCGTTTTTCAATTACAACGACTGTCGTGGGTTTTATTTTCAAAAATTTAGATTTTGCTTTTTAGTATTAATCTTAACTGAGCTTCTAAAAAAACATTCGACAAAGGGCATGTGGTTCTTAGAAGAGTATGATCTTTAGACACCGTAGTAATAATTGATCTAAATCAAAGATATGTCTTCAACAATCCACTCAATAGCATCGCATTGGAAGAATTAGAGCGCTTGAGAAACATGTTACGTGGATCACACATCGAAGAAATACCAATAAGTAGTTAATTTAGGTCAAGTAAAAATTTGTATTACAGCGCCCCCTGACGAGTTAGCAACATAACACGTAACTACTAACCGTCACTGTGAAATCACAAAGTTTCTACCGAAAACTGTTTCTACATCGGTGAAACCGTTTTTGAGGAAAACGGGAGCATTACCACCAAAACACTACAAACCATCACCGATTAGACCCAAATGTTCTTCAGAAAACCGTATCTAAATCGGTCAAACCGTTTCGGAGATAAATGCGAACATTCTTTTCCGACAAAAAGTTTATCGCGGCGCCCCTGATGAATAATCACCGTAACAATTATTTAAGAACCATTGCCAATGACCCACAAACATTTTACAGACAACCGTATCTAAATTAGTTAAACCATTTTGGAGATAAATGGGAACATTGGATTGCACACACAAACAAACAACCTCTCACCTGAAACGCATATAGCTCCCCCGTTTCGTCGTGGGTAAAAATGCAATTATTTGAAATAATTTGTATTAATTCCAGTCCGTTCTCTGTGCTTGCTTAATTATACTATTAGTACACATTCTGACATGTGAAATGGGGAATAATATACTCTAGAGGAATAAAATCAAATGTGCATTCAAGTTGATGTCTTTATTATAATAATGCTACTAGATAACCAGAATATTTCTTATTATACGCCATTAAGTTCACAGAAAGACCGTCTACTCGTATATCATTTCTTAAAAGTGATCACTTCGAATGAACTCAGTTCATATTATTACGAAGACAAATGTGTCTGGGAAAAAACGTTGCATTTAAATGTACTGTTACCATAATATTGTTTAGAACACATTGAAGAAATTTGGAACGTTCGCTGATCAAACGTTGGCCGATCGTGCTTGTTTAATCTCATCAATCCTCCATACGCTTCGGATGGTAGCACCTTCGATTTACTCAGGGATATTTTGTTTTTTATTATACTAGCAAGAAATGTTATATGGTTTTTAACTAAAGATAGTTTTTTTAATAAGCTGTTAATATTCGCGACGTTGGGTATTTATAAAGTTTAAAAATTTTTATTCCTAGTACCAAGCAGCACAAAAGTAAAATGTGTTTTATTTTAAATATCCTGCGGCAATATCGTAAGATAAATTTCGATAATATCACCATGTATTCATGATTATTGAGTTTTGTCATTGGACCGTCATTGTCAGTTTTGTTATATTGTCAGCTTTTACCACTGGCATTGAATAATTCTTACTTATTTTTTAGTAAAATGTCTTATTTCTCTCCTGAGTTAATCCTATATGTACATCCACATCATATAAGTTTAAGCATCAGAGTCCGTAACATCAACTCAGTCCCAAGTATAAACCGGTTATGAGATTGACACCGATGTACATCGCGATCAATTCTCAACCGGAATTAAATCAAACCCATTCGACTGTTGTTACACAAATCCACAAAATTCTAATGACATTCGGTGGCTTGTAAATCAATTCCGCATTGTTGTCCTTCTTCTCATTTTATTGTTGTTAAAGCCATAACAAGAAATTTCAAGTGCTTGTATTTTAAATAAAGATTATCCACTTGTCTATATAGGTCGAGATTATCTGTGAGTAATTTGCCACCAGGTGTTTGCAGTGCTAGTTTTGCATTCTTCATCTACCGCTCACAGTGCTCCACCATCTGCAGCCTTCTAAATGCGCTATATCGGCGCAAGCTATGCATCCTGCCGTATCGGTGTATGCGGTTGATCAACTAATGGCGGGCCTATGACAAACGTGGTCCGAGAAAGAGATTTTGTTCAAAAGCGGCATAGAGCGATTGTTTGGCAGTTTTTTTGTAAGTCTACTTATCCAACATTATCTTTGCCACATCGATAAATAATCTTGTTGTCACCCTTACTGGGGTGTTCGACAACATCGTGCCAAACTGCACCACATCGTCCGAATTTTTCTCGCGTGGTACCATATCTTATTGATGATAATTCTTAGTGATTCTGGGGTCGTAAAAAGGCTCTTCTCGTACGGCAGCGTGGTATGGTATTCATATAACACACAGCATTCAAATATTGTATTGTTTGAACTCGATATCACTTTTGACACGTTTTTATTTTAATCTTCGTTAGTTGTAATAGGAGGATAATCTTATCCTCAAATAAACGTGAGTGCGGTATGCACATGAGCATTGCATTTAAGACACCTGTCTCTAAAGTTGGCAGCCTAGCCTTCAAGTCACTCAAGACTTTTACTTTTGTGTTTTATGGTCCGATGTTTTTTTCCTACTCCCACTTGCTACCGCCATTTCTTCATAAGTAGAAAGTAATACTTATTAAAGTTACATTACGTTAAGTAAACACAAATAACAAATACGACAAAATGAAAGAAATGTATCGTTTTGTGTTATTCTGATCACAACAAAAACTTCATATTATTTCAAGGGTTTTCGCGTTGCTTTAGGATTGGAACAGTACAAAATCAAAGAACAATGAAAAACGAGAGGAAAAAGCACTAGTTCTGCCATTGTATATTCGTGCACCGAATTAAAAAATGGTTACCTGTTATGAGTACAAGGAAAAAGAAATTAAATTAATTCTGACTACAAAATTCGTTGCTTTTTTTAATGTGTCAAATGATGGTAAAAAATAATATTAACACCTGTCTTAAGTTAAATTATTTCATCATTTTTTATTGATGTTCTTCCCGTAACATAAGACAGGTATTGCAATTTTTTTGCGACTATTGCTAAATTAGTTTTTCTAAGTGTGATTACGTAATTATGGATAATTTATTACAATTAATGGATGAATAAGAGGAATTGATAATATTTTCTTTTATTTTAAAGCACATAAAAAGGAAATTTAGCCTGACATTCACTTTCATTTTTAGACTCTATTGCCGTTTATTATGTAAAAATAACATATATCAACTTTTTTTTTAAAACATGCGCTATTTTGTACAATTTTAATATTTTTCTATAAATGGTTATCGATTTCATGGTTAGTTATTAATGATAAAACTATGTTCTTTTCTGAAGCACCCATTGAGCATAATGGTGTGGTCACCTATCTGTTTGCAAGAAACGGGGTCCTTTATATTGTAGAAAAAACTATGAGACAAGGCCAATACATCAAGGTTTTGGACACAAAAATGCTCCGCAGGTGCAGGAGTAGTTCCCAGATATGGGTATATTTATGGTTGACCCAGGTCCATGTCAGAAGGGAAAAAATGTTTCAAAATGCCTGGATAATAATGAGGTGAAGATTCTGGACTGGCCAGAAAAGTCAGCTGAAAAGTCGGCTAAGAAAGAAAGAGGAAAATGCTGAACAAGGAGGTAGTAAAAGAAAACATTTACCATTTAATATCCTCTGATAGAAAAGTTGGTAGATGTATTAGGTCATAACTAAATTAGAAGCATATAGTAAACGGTGGCTGCCAAAGGTGGTGTGACAAAATATTAGTTAGGTTGAGTGTATTTAATAGTTAATTTAACTTAAATATTTAAGTAATATTAGAACATGGTACACATAGTTAATAAATATTAAAATAACTTTTTATTAGAAGGAGAAAAAAATACCTCGTAAAAAAAATATAACAGATTTTTTTCGGTGCTAATAACCAAGCCACCTGCCGCATTTATATCAAAAAATCATTACAAAAAACGCTACCAATTTGACTCAGATGAAACGTGCTAGTGGGAACAACGTTGCACTAAATATAATTTCACTGCAAATTATCACTACGTAACTTGAATAAGCGGAAATTGAAAAAAGTAGAACGCTTCCCGCACATCGACTTAATAACAGTTTGTGAAGATAATACGGTGGATCACGTACGTTCAGAGGCATCGATCCTCAACATGATGCGATTGGTAGCGACCCGCTACACTTAGCGTCATTTCGAATAGTCACTAAATACATACAATTATTTAATAAGAGGTGTAGAACAATGTTGAATACAAAAACATTTATTACTATTTAGTAACTATGTTATTTATATGCAAAGATAATTAGTTCTTTCATTAAGGAACTGATGCAGTATTTGACGACAAAGTATTTAAAAATTAGGAAATTCATAATATTCAAGATTTATTAATTTTGGATACCGATATTTATCAAGACTTATTAATTTTGGATATCGATATGGACCAAATATGTTCCAAAAATTATTAATTTTGTTTGTCGTATTTACATTGCAACTTGATAAATAATGTATAACTTTTGCGTTCTCTCTCAAGTCTACAAAATAATAAAAACGCAAATTTTATTCCCACTTCCTGTCTCTCCTACGCGAATTTGTTCCTAAGCTACCACTAAATTCCCTTTGCAATGATTTATACACGATCTTCATCTTTCCAAAAGATATTTAACTAAAGCAAAAAAAAAACCTGCAAACAAAATCTAATCTAAACCAAGTTACAGTAACTAAAGATACCACCTCCTAAACAATTGCGTGAAATCTATGCAAATTACATGGAAGATAAGGTACCGTATCCTATTAGATCTTATGACACACATAGTTAGGTTTGAACCAAGTTTTCTTTATCCGTCCATAAACACTCGGAGAAAGTTTCCCAGTGGTCGTGTCTTTAGAAATAGGCGCAGGCCATTTAAAAATGGGCCCCTTTTTTCTTTCAAGTTGTTTTTCTGCAAAGACCTCAAAGTGGAGTGACCTCGCGTTAAAGCTCCTACTTCTAGCTACATTGAAATTAGCCACGCGTGTCACAATCGCGAGATCGACAGGAAGAAGACCTATCATCATCTATATACCAGTAGCGCATCTATTTAGAGGGTTCTCTATGTCTTGAACAGGGCTATAAGCGCCGCATGTAGCTATCTATACACGACTCTTCTTATCTTATATCCGATCCTTAGTCTACACTAATGCACGACAAAGGCCACAACTACGGCGTATAAGCCAATATACCAAGGTATACAGCCATTTGAGTTGAGTCCCCACCAACCTCGGCAAAACGATTCATAGCGTGAGAAATTACCCTCGCCATCTCTCCGATGTAATGTGTCTTTGATTAAAACCTCCGCTTGGAGTAGAGGATAAGCCCTGAGTCCGCAACCCATTTCTGCAAATCGACACAGGCCCCTTCCATGCTTACTTACTAATAGTCTAGCTTATATGAGACACCATATATCCGATATATGCGGATCCGATTACAGGAGAAAAAGGAAATTCCTAACGGTCCGGTAGTTCCTCGTGCTGCCTTTTTCATGAGTAAAGTTTCCATGGAATTTGAAAAAATAATACATATTAAATAATTGCAACTATTTACCAATTTATATTATACTAAATCAGGTTTTAGTTGCTATTTCATTCTAATTAATAGTCTATTTAGCAAAAAAGTGATAAATAAAAACCCTGATATCAAAGGTTAAATTTCTCCTTAAGAAGTATATAAAGAATTAAGAAAAATAAACTTTTAATTAGAATAATTTCACACATTTCACTTAGAATAATTACACATTTCATTCAGAATAGTTTCGTAACTTATTAATGTCATTACTCAAATATTTTATAATTTCCAATATTCTCTGAAAAATTAAAGCTCTTTTTTAGCTTTTCTTTTTGAAAAAAAAATAATAAGTTCAACATGCTTCTTTCTTTTTACGTGCTTTCTTCGATTCCGTGCATCTCAAACTATTCATTTTATATAGACCAACGTTAAACATATAACTATAAGTTTAAGCATAAGTCTACAGGAGATAAATTTTTCCAAGTATATTAAGCGATCTGCTAATGAGTTTGGCGTCGATGTCCGCTTTTGGATTACGTCGCAAGCACCTGTCGGCCGAAAATAAATCAAACTCGTCTGACAGCCATTAGGTTGACAATATTTTTATGTCGAACTTTTATTTTTACGCAACAAAAGGATCAAATGAACACATTAAAACGAGAAACAATATTACAGTTGAGGAAATTATTTTGTTTGTTATATAGAAGTATAGAATAAAATGAATGCATAAATTGTAAGGGTAACTTCGAAATAACAGGAAATGTTTTCTGGATTTCTTTCATTTAAGAATTTTTACCGGATCGGAAATGTAGTGTGTGAGTTTTTCTATCATGCCTTTATGGAGCTGGTAATATTATATTCTAATAACTATTATTCCCTCACATTTGTTATATGTACCGTTTATTTTATATTTATGTTTTAAATTATTTGCCAGAAAGATGTCTCTCATAAAGCACACGCAAGTGAACTTTGGCTACATATATTTAAGTTTCAGCATTGATGAATTCTTTAATTTTTTGGTTCAATTTCAATTTTGCTGACAACTACAAAACTGTGTTCTATGAAATTGTGTGTTTTCGTCTTAAATAATAAATACTTATCTAATTATATTCGTTTAAAAATGGTAAACTACGAAAGTAATAGAAAGGTCAATTTTGTCAAAACTGGTAATTTTCGCTGCCTTATGTTCATCAATTTGAGAATAATTTATAGGTTTATCTGAGATTATAATTTTTTTTTAACCAAAACTATAATTTTTTTTTATTTCATATTGACGTGTCAGTGCCAAAGTGCATTGTTGTATTGGCGATTTCTATTTTGTTATTTATTTATATCTTGAAAACCCTATGTCCAACATAAGAATATACCAAAACTTTGGACAGTGGAATTACCATAAAAATAAATGATAATAAAATATAGCACAAATGATAACAAATAAGATACCGAACAGAAAAGAACGTAAATTCTAAAAAAAATATAGCTCTTATTTTTATAAGTCACGAACCATAAGCAATTCCATAACATTATTCCTGAAGCGGGCAATGGTGGAGAAAAATAGTATAAAGACTGGGCACATACCGTAATATAGTGTTGAATGATGCATGTTCATGTAACACAGATGAACACTGCATGATAATTGTGCAATCTCCAGATGAGGAAATGTAATCACGACTTCGTCCTTTCACATAACAGCCAGAAGCATAAAGCGCTGCTGAACTTAACATCAAAGGATTATAAACGTAATATTTGAAATAATGTATGACGAAAAGCAATACTCGTCCGATTGAAGAAAATAATATTAAAAATTGTTAATCCCATTGTTAAATCGAAAGGAAATAAATAAGGATAATACACATACAAATTGTAATACAAAAACCTAAAAACCTTGAACATTTTAAATATTTTCCCAGCATGAGGATATAAGCTAGCTTTCATATCAAGATCAGATGATGAACATTTTTGAAAAATGTTGAATAATGTTATGATGTCGGACGATAAATTCTGCATCGTTGTAGGCTATATAATAGTTCTCTATGATAATAAAATGTCAGATGACGCTCCATAATTAAACCTAAGTCCCGGACGAATTAAACCCTAATAAGCGTGATTCTATTCAGCTAACTGTGCGCAAGGAGAACATGTAAGTGGGAATACGTCATCATTGAACATTTTCTGATATTTTTAAATGATGATGTACTAAATGATTTAAATTAGTGATCGTACTTCGAACAGCATATTCTGGCACATAAGAGTTTTCAGTTTCTGTTACTTTACATGTCAATAGATTGATTTTTCCTGATAATTTTGTTAAGAATCGGACATAAAACTTTTGAAACTAGGAAAAATTTGATCAAAATTTAATAAGAACTTAGTTAATTCTGTAGAATTTGGTGTACTAGGTAAAATTTGATCAAAATTTATTAAGTACTTTGTTAATTCCATTGAATTCCATGGAATCCGATGAGATATGCCATATAAATTTTAAGATACAGAGACTGTAACGCTACTTGGAAAAATCTTGGTAAACAATTTGAAAATAAATTAAGTAGTAACAAATTTATAAATAAAGGAGTATTTAGATGATATATTCTATAATTTTGAAAAATCGTATTAACTTTAGTGTATGTTATTAATTTGATTTCAGTTGGTATTTATTTTCCCTCCTTCGTTTATTACACTTGTTTTAGTTTATTTAGATTAGGAATTAATAACCGTTTTAAATTTCGAAACGATGAGTTTTGCTGTGACCATTTTATGGTTTTTTAATTTTATTTTTATATTACGATCGATTGCTTGGTAACTTTTTGTATATAAAAAATATATCCATTAATTTGTTAACCTAAAAATAACATAACTTTTAATACATATTTCCTATTAGAAATAAGCAATTTTTTATCAAATCAAATTCTTGTAACTCTTTGACTGGTAATTGCTTTTAAGTTACTGTTTTTTTTCTATAATAAATGGTTTTTAAATTAAAAAATCCTTCCTACTCTGCCCAAGTAAGATAGGCTACGTTTTAGTGTATAGATTGTACTTATACGCTAGCTCTGTGTTTTCCTACAAGTAATTGTCTTTCAAATCGTCCATTTAACTTTGAAAGGAGTGTCCATTTTTTCACATATTCATATTTTTCCATTTAGACATTTAGCAGCCCCTGAAAATGAAAGTATTTTGTGATAATCAATGCAACTATGAATAAATTTGTTGAACAGATTAAAGCTGCTTAGAAAGAATTGAAATGTTGCAATGTTTCACAATTTTTATAAGAAAATTTACATCTAATTGATTTAAAAATTCTATGTTATAATAAATGATGTAACCGGAGTTCCGCACTTAATTCTCAAATGTTCCAAAAATGGTGGTCGTTGAGAAACGTTGAAAATTCATTAATTTGAGAACTCTTAATAATACATATGATATACATAACTATATTGACTTATAGAAATAAAGTATTAAATACAACATGTTTTAAATTCTATTGATATTACAATGACATGATTGGATGAAGCAATCATAAGGCAAAGTTGAGGTACGAGAATATCGCGGCGATGTATATTAATTCATAATAGCTCCAGCTTACGTTGTGCGAGCTGGATGTTTAAGGAGTCATGTTTTCTTTTCTCTTTGCACTTTATTTAGTAGATTTTAAATTATACTTCAATTAATATTATATTGCTGCAATTTAATATGAAACAATTCAAGTTAACTAAGTCTCAATATTTATTTCAGGAAAGGAGTCTTTCGAATATTTTACCCGTATTCATTTCATTTCAAACAAAGCATAGGTGATAATACCAATTACTTTACATTACATTAGTATTAAATGTTAAGTAAATCTGCTGAAATAAATAAAACAATGTAATTTTTCAGATTGGGAGCTTGGAATATCGTTAAAATGAAATATTCATTATAGTGCTACCCTTTGAGCTGATCTCTACCAAGATTTATAACATTAATTTTTTTATTACGCACGCTGGGTAAAATATTATCCTTTACTAAGCAAACATTTTCTGCACCTTACTTTATGACTTATTAAATATTCATATATATATATATATATATATATATATATGTATATATATATATATATGTGTGTATATATATATATATATATATATATACACATATAAACTTTGTGCTTAGTTGCATATATTTGATTATTCAAATAATTAAATGTATACAAAAAAATTAGGTTCTAAATAAATATTAATATAGTAATTAACCTAGCAGAAATATTTTCTTTTAACCATAACTTATTTCACTGTAAAATAAGCAATATTATAGCTTCTTGGTATATAGTTCTGAGGCTAGATTAATAATGAATATTTAGTTTATACATATAAAAAAAACAAAGTGAATAATTGAGAAAATTCCGTTGTTTGGTGTCAAATCAACAATACGAAAGTATTACTAGAATAATTATTAAAATACAAATTGTAAATACTCTCAACCGCTTTCACAAACAGAGTGATATCTGAAATAAAAAAAATTATTTTCATTCTTTCTTTTTCCACTTCATCAGGTCACGTCGATAATACTTGTTGGAAAAACAAATCTTTCCTCGTCATATATTTCATTCTCTTTTACTTTTTTTCTCCGTGTCAAGTGTAATAAATATACATTTTTTTTTTTAATTTTTCGGAATAAAATTGTTAATCTTTGCAATAGTTGATTTATTAAGAAGTACCCATTTTTTATTTTTCTCAAATGGTTCAAGAAGTGAAATAACTGTATCAATAGGATACTTTCAAATTCTTTAGGGGCATATATACATTTTTGAAGACAAGCGTCTATATTTGTGAAGTTTATTTTAAACTTTTAGAATAGGTAGTGCAATGATTTTGATACCAAGAAATAGATCAAACCTTCATCATATAATTTAAAAAGATTAGGTTTTATTGGTTTTACATATTGAATATATTTGGCGTAAATTTTGTAGAAATTCATTATTCACAATTAAATGAAACTACGTGATGTAGTATTATTTCTACTTTCTTTAAGTTCTTTAAGGCGATCTAGGTCTCGTTGTATTACAACACCTCAGCAAAGATTAACTCTTAGGTACTTCCAACAGCATTTATATATTACACAAAATAATAGCGGAAGTCGGGTTTGTGGGGGTTTTTCATTTCGCTTACGTTAGTGAGTTTATCATCATACTTTCGAAAGTTATAAAATATAAGTATTTTAGTAAAGGTAATAAATTAAATTAATGTTATTCTATGAGGTTATACAATGCAAGTGTTCCGGTGTATGTAATCAAATGAAATAGATATTATTCTCAGCAATTTATTTATACAATAGCAAGGGTATCTGATGGTTAGAACAAGGTTATGCCACTAATTATAAGTATCTCTCATTTTATTTATTGTAGATAATCGCTCAATGCGAGTCGTCCCTATACGCCAACAACATAGTTGTTTCTCTTTCTAACCAACAGCGTCGATCGAATGACCGTCTCGATAGCACGCTAGTGCAGTAACTTTGTACTCGCGTTCATGTTTTCATTGTCACCTGATTGTAAAAATGTAATTACGTAAATAAATATTTTATAATTGCGTGAAAGTGATTTTTTAAAAATAATTTTCAGATAAAATTAGTAAAAAAGGAACTTAGTATGAATCCTACAAAGAAAATGAAATTTTAAATAATGATATGTTTTGTTTATTTATGAATATAAAGCACTGAAACATTTTCTTCGTTGTATCTCTGACTTGATTAGATTTGCTTCATATGAAATTTCCTTTAATAAACAATACAATAAGCCAATGACAGACACTACAAAGATAAATTTTATAATCACATCGACGTTGAAACAAAACAATGACTTTTAAAAATAGTTTGTAATTTAAAACTTCTCAGTAACATGTTTGTGGATATAAAATTATAGGTACTAAACACATAAGTTTGTAACCTGAAAGAAAATTATTTACAACAAACAAAAAATCTCTTATCCTTAATGATTTCATTGCTTTCTAAGCTCCCGTACACAGCGCAATAACCGATCATTCTATTGAATTATTATAAATCGTTGTCACTTAGGACTGAATTAGACAAGTTAAACTCAACAAAATATTACAAAATCGAACAAATCACACACGCACGCAACTAACGGCAACCTAGTAACGCGTATTCTAGGTCGTATCTGTTATAGGCGAGTGACGTTAAACTAGCGAGTAGAGGTGAGTGTTGCTTCTTTACGCAATGATAGTTAATATTCTTTGCATTTAATGTGATTAAAGTTGGATGATCCATTCGTAAGTCAAAGCTAAAAAAAAATTTATTGAAATATCATATCGATCTTAATACTTTAAATTTGGTATTTGCCCGTGTATATACATACACAGCACATATACACATATATATATATATATATATATATAAATATTTGTGTATGTATGTATGTGTGTGTGTATACATATGCAAATATAGTAGTCGTATTTATGATTATTTGATTAGATTAGCGTACTGAATTCTTAACTAAATACTATTTATTTTAGATGTCCTTTCGAATTGAATATTCCAAAACTAATTTTAGCGCGGTAAGGAAAAGTGAAAAATTGGCAAAATTATAAGCTACAAGTTTTTTATTAGTTTTTATGTATTTTATGTCAATCTAGCGTTATAGGGACAATGAAATTAATAATTACCCAGTCTTAATATTAATAGTTGCCATTGTATGACTTTATTACTTAATTATGATTTAATTTCGATTATATGGAATCGAATGAAACGTCATAACGTATACTGTTTTCTTTTAGACAAAATTCCAACTAACATTCCAAAATAACACTATTATTAACTTACTTATACGACTAGGAAATATCCGTTCTCGAGGGACGAGATTTCGTAAATACGTACTTAAATTAATTTACAAAATAATTTTCACTAGTACGATAAATGCGGCAGTAACATATGTTAACGACGTTTAATTGTGAGTGTCAACGGTATTCTGTTAGTCACATTATTTTTCATTGCACTATAAAGTCAGTGCCATATTTAGATCAACATTATATAAATGTATAAAAGTCAGGTATCCAATACATAAAGTAATCCAGTAATGATTATGGTGTATATGTTCGCTACTAGATCACACCGCTAGCAATTATCGACCGGAAATAGCTTAAACTCGTCCGGCAGTCAGTATACGAATAATATTTTTACGATGAATTTTCATCTCAAACAGCAAAAGAATCAAGCAAACAAACGAGCAATAATAATTCCATCGATCGGCAAAATTATTTTGTTTGTGGTAGGGAAAGGAAATATGTCTACCTTTCTGAAATTGATGCATAATCATAAATTGTTTAGGCAACCTATGAGAAATCAGGAAATATTTTCAATGGAAATATTTCACAACGAAAATAAATAGTTGGCATAAATATTTTTCCAAATCAAATATATAATGAATCAGAGGTCCAGAGTATACACAAGTACGCTCTGGTTCAATCTTCCAGCATCTTTATGTTCAATTTCAATTTTGACATGAATTTCAAAACTGAATTGAATGAAATTAATTTGTCCTTAATTTGAAGACTGATTATCAGATTTTTTTTTGGGAAAATGAATTGCAAACCCTTAGGAAAGCTGTATTGTGGTGGTGTAGGCGGGTAAATTAATCTTAAACAAAAAATATTGTTTAAACTAATCCAAAGCAATATTTGTCTAGATTCAAACTTACAATTTATTACAATCGCCGACTAGAAGAGTCAGCATTCATATCAACGTGTATCAAACGATTAAATCATTTATTTATTCTCAGAATTACAATGAAAATAAAAGTGCAAATTAACTAAATCACTGACCTGAAGACTTCCGCTACGAGGTTGATTTCTGCACTTCTAGGAACTCCTTTCAAATCAGAGCCGGGAACTTCCAAGATTCTATAAAGATTCCAAACAAATGGCATTCGCGTTGATCAGGATAACTCAAGAACTTCAATTGTATTTCAACTCCAAAATCGCCGATTATATCTAACACAATAACGACTGATTCAATAAATATCATGATAGTTGCATTCAAATTAAATGAGACGAGACGATTGCACCTTTGAATAACTCAACTTCTGGGTATATTTTAAAATCACAAACTCTTTGTAAATATAATTACATGAATAGACAATTTACCAGCAAAACGATTAAATATAAATTTCGATTACCAATACAGAGTTACATTCAACTTTTATTAAGTCGGATTACATTTATCACCACGACTTGTTTCAACAGACTCTCAAAAAAAATTAATGCAAAAATAAATATCAAAACGAGCTGCTCTATAAAAGTATCTAAAACGAGTAGAATGTACATTTTGAATAAAAGACAGAAAATAGGCAACTGTTTTCAACAGAAATTTCAAAAGACATCGAAACATCTAGCCTAATTTTAATAAATTACTTACTTTCCTTTTTATATATATATATATATATATATATATATATATATATATGTATATATATATTTAAAACTTGTTATAGTGCTCAAACATTAGTATATCTTTCCGAAAATATTAAATTTTCGCATTTTTTTAAAGTCGTCATTCTGAGAATTATTCATGTGCCTTTTTTAAGTTTCAAGTGCACGTTTTACTTAAATTTAAATAATTCATTATATAAAAGTAATTTAATATCGGACTTATATGCTTCTAAGAATAGAATAATAATTCGTTGAGTATTTTATTTATATGTTCTGAATCGTTAACGTATAAAATGAAACCCGACCTAGATATATAAAAAACATATTTGGTACAACAGTATTCGCTTTGACAAGATAATTGCAATTTACTTAAATTGTAGCTACTACATGTGGTGATGTATATACAAGTACGTATTTCTACCGATAATTTATATTGTATTTTGCATGAAAATCTGTAACCATGTCATGCTACTCATTTAGACAAGGTGGTCTAAAATTTTTCTTTCTAATTCGGTGATCAAGTTTTACGCAATATATTTTATTAAAATCTAGATAATTACGTAATACGGAATTTATTCAAAGGAATTCTACAAAGTTTACAGATGGATACGTATATAACAAAGCAACTCGGAAAATCTTTGTAAATAATTTCAGTAAGAATGAAATAGAAGTAAATTCTTAAAAAAAAAGAAACATTTAAATTGAATATTCTATTTTAATGAATCTAGACACAAGCTGTCTCAGCTCATCTGGGAAAATTTATATAAATGAGAATTTTGGTATTTAGAGCATTTTTAATTCCATTTTCATTTCAGTTAAAATATTAAATCCTTTATTTTAATTAATTTTTTGAAGTCCTAAAATACCATTAACAGTATGATGCAGAATATATGGAGCATATCATTAAGTAATTATGAAAAAAAAGTTTATTTTTTTTACACTGCGTATTTCATCAAATGGTTTTTTTATGTTATATTACATTATCGTCTACTCTCTCATATCTTGCGAACGCAAGACTTATATTGCCTTGATATTTTGCCGCATTTCTTTGTTATACGACTTTCGGCATATTTCAATTCATTATCAATAACTATATAAAAGTTGTATGTTTTCAACGACTTTCTCAAGGTAATTGTTGCGGTTTTTTTTTAATTTTTTGTGTGTAAACTGATAACTGAAAAACCTATGCATCATTAGTATTGTAATATAATAAACCGCTTTATTATAATTAGAGTAAATGGCTATTTGTTGAAATAAATAATAAAATAATAGAAACTGTATTTTGATGTTTCGTTAATTATCATTGGAAATGTATGTAATAAACATTTGACGAGTGAGCGGCGCTGCGCACTTACATAGGCCGTCGGCTCCATTAGTCTCGGCGGGGAATTGGAGTTCGTTTTACGAGAGTCAATCTGGGCTTAGTGAATAACGACGCATCGATATACGCCTTTGCAAAAAGCGAGAAGTGGTATGTATATGATAATGATAGTAATAGCGAAGATAGTTACGGCTGCAAGGTGGCACAAACGATTGATGAAATCAGTATTGTTGGTATATTTACAAAGCTGAGTATTGAGAATGAATGGAAAATATATACTATAAGTTGGTTGTCGTTAATGAATTAGTATTTAAAAATATTTATGTCAAATATTTCGTAAATTTTGCAGCTTGGTCATAATATTAATTAATCGGATATTAATTACTGGATTTCGACATTATTGTTTTACAACATTATTTATACTCACTCGTCCCCAAAGATCTAATAATACATATTTTGATTATTTAAATTAAAGTATATCGGAAATATAATTTAATTTATTTTACTTGTAATTATGTAAATAATATTTTACTTATTCCCCAGCTTTGTGATTTTTCTACATATAGTTATTTTTGAACTGTCCTTTTACCCACGAATGGAGTATTTATTAATTCAAATATTTTTTATTTTTCGGTTTAGCAATTTAGCAGTTCTTCAAAGTGCAGTTATTTTGTGAGGACAGTGCAAATACTAGTAGGTTATTTTTAATCAATTATATTTGCATATGTATTTCCTAAAATAAAATACTTATCGAATAAATATAAACCTTTAGAAAGAATCGGTGTAACGTTTCGAAGTTCTGCGGTAGCAAACCGGTATTCTACAAACATAGTTACATCCTATATATTCCGCATAATATTGGTGTGTACGTTTTACTATTGAAAACGTTGATAATAGAAACATAAATGATTAGAAAACTGTAAACGTTACACAGATGAATTATATTGCTTTTAACAATGTATGGCTGACATGTAACAATCTGATCTTTATATACGGTGAATACAGAAAGTCCTGGATGTTCGATATTGAGTATTATTGGATTCAACGACAGAATTACTTATTTTTAGGAATTATATGTACACAAATATATGTAGTTGCATCAACAGCTACTTTATTTAGCAAAGTCTTTTGTTGCCGTCTCAATTCATGTTACTAGTTTTCATTTAGACAGGTAGTCTAAAGTCCTCCTTTTCTTTCCTAGTTCTGTAATCACACTGACACTCTATATTATCGTACATAAGAACTTTTTACGTAATGTAACACGTGAATAGCTAGAGGTTTTAAATTAAAATTGATTAAGAAACAAAATATTAAAAGCAATCAACTTTTAAAACTTTACAAAACTTTATTAGAGTTCAGATGAGAAATTAATGCGGCATTTATTGACAAAAATTGCATGAAGTTCATAGAAAGAATGGTAATGCACCTTGGAAAGTATATATAAAAATTGTTTTCCATAAGATCGAAGTAGATGTAGAAATGAACATCTAAACTGTGTTTTTATAATTTTGTGAGAATGTGAGCAGCCTTTGTAATTCTGCGTCTTGGGAACATTTATCTGAATAACAATTGTGAGATTTATTGCGACTTATAATCCTAATTTTGATTCCCATTCGAATGGAACCTTTATTAACATTTGTTTTAATCAAGTCACAACATAATATTAATATTTAATAATATGAAAGCGATATGTAATGTACATATTATTTATTACTGAAATTTCTACTGCATAGCAATTATGAAGTTGTTAAATTATTAATACTGCTTATTAATGAGCGGTTTATATGATATAACAAAGTTATATAGGATTTTGACGTGAATACGTCTTTAAATTCGCTACCATACGAGGGTAATCCAAAAAACCTAATGATAACAAAATCGGGGGATACAGTTTGGCGTTGCAGTTTCGAATCTGTCCTCTACTTCAAAAATTAAATTATACCACTGGATAGCCAAAGGATCAAAAAATTCTTTACGTTAAGCGAGAACAATGACGTATAGCGCGCGGTGGAGGGGGAAGCGCCGCTATTTTGAAGTTATTTTGCTGCGTATCAAGATTTGCAATTAGTATAACTTTTGATTCGGAAATGCTACGATGTTCGTTTAAGTTTTAATCGCCAGCTATCATCAAAATCTATCGATTGTATATAAAACATTAGTTTATAAAAGTGACAGTGAATACAATGAGGTGAATATAACAATAAAAAATATTATCAAAAATATTTTATTTAAAAAATATAACCCGTCACATAGATGTATTCACGTACAACACACGGCCGTGTCCACGGCACAGCCATACCCCATTTTTTTAGTTTATATTGTAACGAAAATTATAATTATAAATTTACTATTTAAAGATTATATTCTTGTTAGCACTAAATTTAAACTAAGCTAGACAAGAAGGCTAAATTTGCTAATTTATCGCGGTAGAAAAATTTCAGAAAATTAAGAATAATTTTCATTCTTGAAAGAAGGGAGAGACATCGATCATTTCTAAAATAAATGTATCTGAGTTACATTAGGCTGAAAATCTTACTTCTTATCTTATTTTGTTTTCTTTCGTATATTTCACCCAATTATTATTTTATTTTATATTACGTCGTTTCGTATCCGGGAAAAAAGGTGTATTTATTATTTCATGACTTGCGGCACAAGCCAATACTTTGCGACATGTCTTTATTATACGCATTTTAGCATATTTCTATTGGGAAATAATAAGTTATGTCTTTTTCCTATTTGACTGATATTCTCAAAGAAGCGGTTATGAAGTTTTTATTTTCGTGTGTGACCAGTAGCTTGATATTTTTTTTTATTTATGCATTATTACCTACTTGGTTCACCTTTTAAAGTCCACTGTAATTTTGCTAAAACTTTTGTAAAAATGTACGAATAGAATTTATGGGATGGAAAAATTCATACGTTCCGGAATATATTACTCGTTATACTCGCAATTTCTTTTTCGTAAAATAAGATTTTTGTGAATTTTTGCTCGGTATAATTGTTGATATAATTTGTAAATACATTTTTTTGAATAATCATTCACAAATAAAAAAATGACCTAAGTGTATACGCAAGTGAAGATTTCAAAACATTGGTATGTACTCTTAACTGAATATTGAGAGATTTGTAAACGTGTTAGAATATAATTACTGTGCCGAATGGAATAAAAATTCAATACAAATTATAGAATTTAAATATACTATCTATTTTGTTTCTTCTAGAGACAAAAGAGGACAAAAGTTGAATAAAATGTTTCTAAAAGTAATAACTAGAAAAATTTTAAAAAATGTTTAAATTGCTTGTATAAGGAAAGTCATTACAAAGCTTTTAATTTTACCAGCATACGTTTTAAAAATACTTTAATATATGTATTAAAATAAAACCCGAAAATGCATAAAAAGCTAACTCAAGAGATGAAACAATCCTGACTGTGTATGTGTCATAAAACCTTTGTTCTTGGAGTCAATTTCTGTAACTCAATATATGATATGTACAACAATGTAATTTCAGAATAGAACAATCAACATTGAGCATAATTATGGAGTACAGTAACATGGTCAGTAATAGGTACCATAATAACATCTAATCTTAAATATGTTGAAACACGTGATAGGAAATTTTATTGCAATTTTTAATATTTTTAGCAATCTCCATTTAATATATATCTCAAGTTCATATTTATGTACTATTACGTAATTATCATTCAAAATGTATTTCAATTCCCTTTCTAAACATTTAATACGAATTAATAATTAATTTAGACGTATGTATATAAATTGTTCCTTATACGATGATGTATACGTTAATTGCACCAATTGAATTTACATAAAAATTTACGTAATTATTATTATTCAATTTAACACTTTAAATTTGAAAAAATTATGGATTGATAGAACTATACTCCATAGAAGTATGCTATCCAACCCTATCTTTAGCATAAAGGACTACAGGAATGCGCAGAACCGGCGGACGAGACTAAATGCTAAATATTATGGAGTACCTTAAATCCAAGCAAAAATGGTCCTTCTCTTGGATACCGTGAAATACGTACACTTTCAAAAAACTGAAGCTACGAGATGTGTGTGGTGGAACTTAGAAAAAACTTTGGATAATAATGGTCATAAAAAGACTTGATTATAACGACTTTGAACAGCTATGGGGTGAACCTTACAACGATTCAAGAACATATTATAAATGTACTAAATATCAATTATTTCTTCGATTACATGTGTAACAAATAAAAAAAGACCTGTTCACCCAATACATAAAACATTCATATAATTTTTTTTACAATGGTCACTTCAGTTTTTACATATCTGATAGGGAAATGTATTTTTCCTCTAACAACTTCACATATTTGTTTTTTTTCTAGTTTGTTTTTTTACACGGTATAGCAAACTCGGGAAAAACTATTTTCGTAATCAACATATTATACTCTGTAAAGGTATTCATGTATTAAATAAAGAAATTGGTAATTTTTTTTTCAGTTTAAATTGAACCACCAGGCAAACAATTTATCATATTTATACCTTCTAATCACGGTTTACGATGTTAGGAGAATTCTTTCAGTTTTGAAAGAAAATTACTTATACCATAAGTTCTGCTTGAAATTATGTTTAAATTTATTTATATACCAGCATATTAAATTGTGGAAGTAATATCGTATACTCATGACAAATTAATTATTTCCTTGGGCTGTGTCAGTTCATTATATTCCTTATATTGATATGTTAAATAATTGTTATGTAATTATTGTTATTCCATTATGATCTCAATACTAAATGTAGACCAATCTTATATAACTATAGGTTGAAGCGGTAGACTTCACGAAACAAATTCCTTCCTAACTACATAAAGCAATCTGGCAATGAATTCGAGATATACGCAGCCCCATTACATCGCGAGCAATTAGCAATCCGTTATTAATCAAACTCGTCCTGCAGCTATTACATAGACAATATCGTTTACAATATTACAACGAACTTTCATCCTCGACAAATAAACGGATCAACGCGAAGCAATATTACGATTTGCGAAATTATTTTATTTGCCGTACAGAAGGGAGCAAAGACGAAAAGAGATTTCAAAGTTTATGAATAAAATGAATGTAAAAGCACGTATTGTTTATATAATTTTTGAAAAATCAGGAAATATTTTAGTCGTTTACGCGGAAATGAGAAAAATCTGCAGTTCTTTTTGATAGGTTGTATAAAGCTTTTGTAGTATTCTAGTTTTCTATAAAAATAAAAAGTTTTCTCTATCCGCAACGTAACATGTGATTGAGTAGAGTAACATATGTTTTCTATATAAAATTTATTCGAAATCGGGATATTTAAATTACTGTAAAACTTATAAATTTTGTTAAAATTTTATTTAAGTTTCCGGTAAGAAGATATTGTGGAAGTTATAAAAATAAATTATATTATTTTTATATAATAATAATTAATTATAGACACTACTTTGAATATTTCTGTAAATAACATAGACAAGATCAAAGGAAAAGTAATAAACATGTAAATGAAATTATCTAGATAGAGAAGTATTTCAACACATATTGTAGAAGTATTTCATTCAGAAATTTCAGCAAGTGTCAGCAAGTTCAACGCATGAGACATATTGGAAATAGATGAGTAACTTTTTATTTTACTTTTGAAAAAAAAAATAACTCCTGCTAGCAGAATAAATAAAAATTTAAAATTTTTTTTTAATTTGACGGATCAAGCAATGTAGAGCAATTTTTATATTTCCATATTATGGGACAAATGATCAGAAAAAATATTTAAAAAATAACTGAATCCTAATAAAGATTCATTTGGTAAGTATTTCGAAACAATTACCATTCACACGTGTTCCTAGTAGTTATTATATTTGTAGAAAACCATATTCCTTCTAATTTTCTACCCATTTTTCTTAACTTTAAAAGTAAGCACTTTCAATAAATACTTTACCGGATGCCATAAAATAACAGATACAAATACAAAAAATTTATTCACTTGTGGAAATAGAATTCTCCGTTTCAGTTTGAGGCAGTTTATCGTCCCCTATAAATTATTTGTTATTCCCTTTTCCCTAAGAACTAGTATCGAAAACTGTATTTTCATTGACAGCGGGCGTTGATGATGCCCATTATTGGGTAATATGCGTATTAACTATTCCTAAAAGCGTCAATTTCTATTCAAATTAATTACTTCTCAATCTTATTACATTTTGATTGAAACTCTACATTATATTGTTAAAAAAACTCGAATCTTCTTATTTCTTATTAATACCTCTCAAAATTGTATCTTAATTTCAAAATATTTTCGCATATCTTCCCTTCGTAGTATCTTACGGACAACAAATCGTCGGATGCCAATACGTCTTTCTTTGACACATACTTAATGTTGAATTGTTTTAAATTTTAGTGAAAATTTATTCCTCTCTGGCGACAACATTTACGGCTATGAAACTACCTTGAAAACTGATCCCTGATAGTTTGCCTTTCAGAAACGATAAGTTAGTCTGACAAAGACAAAACCGTCAGAAAGTTGTTGCATCTTCCTGATCTTTGTTGGTTGGTTAAATCCTGCAGCGTCCCAATAAATGCCTCGTGCAACACCATAATACTGATGCGGCGAGTGAAGCCGCGTCAGTTTGCCATGTTGTACCCTTGCTAGGTTTTGAACCATGGTAGGTAAACAATCTAATTCTTTTTGCAAAAACCCAGACTACGTCAAAAAGCTAAGTCATTATTACTGATACAGTATCCCAAATTAGAAGCACAAAAGAAAGCCAGTAGACGATATCAAAATCATAAAAACGTATAAACCCTAAGAGAACAAATAATATATTTTAGTAAGCAAAAGACAAACATCTGAACTGAACTGAACAAATAAACCAAAGTACAATTAAAACAATACTGATTTCTATCACTTCAAATAAGCGTTTCTCTCTCGTTTGAATTTATTAGTGTTCATTCATACACCCGGCAAACCCAAATAGGATTATGGTTATTACCTGTTCTTGTAAAAATTTGAGAAACCTAACTCGATTTATCAAGAAATAGTTTTTAGATAATTATTTGTTTCTCGTTTTTTTTTATTTAACCATTTTGTTGCTCTGGGACCTGGGATAAAAATGTCTGTTTTCAAAATGTTGATATGCTGCTGTTTTTTTTTCAAAGGTTTCCAATTTATATAGCATTAATTATAGCATTTAAGACAACTTTAGAAATTAGAACAGAAACGTTTTAGAAATTAGAACAGAAACGTTTTAAAAATTACTTTTTCTATACCAAATAATTAAAATTTCAGAATTCTTTAGGTTTTTATACAAAGTAATAATCAGTTTTATAGCCACATTCGTAAACTATATTACCACCAAAATTTCATACTTATCTTTTATATAATCATGCAATTTTGCATCGATGCAAGGTAATTAACGTGAGTCAAGATAGGAAAAATCTACATATTTTTAAAATAACGCATACTTCTAAATTATGTACGTTTGTATAATTTATAAACATTACATTAATTTCTAATTACATATTTTGCCAAGTTTTTGATTCGAATACTGACGCCGAAAATAATATGGACATGACAGAAATACCTTTATGTTAAAGACGGTTGAAAATTTTTCTACCTTTGATCAGAAGGTTTCTTGAAACTGTACTATACAAAATAGTTATATATTATATCAGTTTTTACCTTGGGATAAAAAGATGAGTTAATCGCTTCGGGTCTTACGAATGCAAAAAACTATTTTCCCAATTTTCTTAGTTGCTCGTATATTAATTGGTTTTAACTTAGTTTTAAAATCAATCTGTTCCAAATATCAATATTTATGTTCGATTACGATATTCTCTTCGGCATTCCCATTAAAGTGATTGTGAGGTTTTTCTCTTCATATTTTGACTGGATGCTCGGCACCTTTTTCTCTGCACATGATCTACAACTGACTTTTTATTTAATAAAATTTAAGAATATGTTCCACATTATACTAGAAATGAAAAATTAAATTCTTATCGTTTTATGGACGGTGATACATTTGATTAAATTATTATTAATCTTCCTTTACAGTAATCAACGTTTCTCAAATAAAAATGTTTACTAAAATTTATAAATATTTTGAAATACATCAAAATATATATTTAATATCAGTGCAATTTCCCAACGAAAAAACCACACACACATATACATACATACAAACACATGTATGTATGTGTATATATATATATATGTATATATACATATATATTTGTGTGTGTGTATAATATAGTAACTTGTACGTACGTTAGCATGAATTGAAATTGTTTTGTCTATTCTTCCTTTTGTATTGTATGATAGAAGAAAAATGGGCAGGAATGTACAAACTTGGAGTTTTTATTTAGAATATTATTTACGACCGTAATCTGTCCAATGTACAAAAACACGGCAAATATATTTATTTTATATATGTCATTATTGTTTAATAATAACATATATCAAATAAATATATTTGGCGTGTTTTTGTACATTGGACAGATTACGGTCGTTTATGATATTCTAAATAAAAACTCAAAGTTTGTACATTCCTGCCCATTTTTCTTTCACATCTTTATACAATCTGAACCGACAAGTTAAATTTACATGATTGTTGTGAGTGTTGAATCAAAACCATTTTGAATAAAATATTGAGAATTTTCTTTTTTTATGGCAATATGGGTAGATTTACTGCGTTAGAAAGGAAATTTTAATCTGTCGAGTGCATTGAATTAGACAATGAAATGTGGTTATTTGATGGATTTAAATGTGTAAACACGGTACTAATTTGGTGATTTCTGTAGATAAAAAGACTAGAGAAACTGTTTAAAATGCTGGTTCCATCCCCTTATCTTCCTTATCGCTACAAAACTTGAAAATATTCTTAAATATGAAAATTACTCTCCTAATTAAAGTTATAGACAAGCTGCAATCTCAATTGTTAACTGTTTCCAATAATCGTGATTTCCTTTTTCATCTTGTACATTAGCCACATTATATCCTTGTGATAAATCTAATTATGTAAGCAATAAAGATATAAATAGTTTTGCATATATCTTACAAAAATTTCTTATAGCAATATAGAGAACAATCCCGTATCCAATTCTTTTTATTACAATTTTACCACCTAATTTTACGTTCATATACAGGATAAAAAGCTGTTTCACTTTTTAAACATTGAGATAATGACTATTAAAAATGTATCTCCAATTCGTGTTTAACAAATTGAATGCTAACACCAAATGACTGCAATAAATTTTCCTTGAAAAAATGAATTTAACTTCCCCACACATACACAGATTTCAACCGATCCCAGCTTGCAGACGTTAAGCTAAACATAAGTCATATCACAACGTCACACCACACTTGCGTCTGTCAATAAGATTTCATGAGCGAGTGGCGCTACGCGCTTACATTGGCGCACAGATTCATTGGTCTTGGGGGGAAATTGGTGTTCGTTTTACTGGAGTCAATCTGGGCTTAGTGGATAACGACGCGTCAAGATACACCTTTGCAAAAGAGTCGACGAATGGTATGTATCTAGAATGATAGCGATAGTAAAGCATCTGGCTGCAAGGTGGTACAAACGATTGAAGAAACCATTATTGTGGGTATGTTGGCATTTTCCGATATTGGGAATAAAAGAGTTATGGTCGTATTATATAAATATAGGTCTGTATCTAGACTTCACACACAAATTGTCATCGATAGAGTCAATGTGAAAATACCTATGTTTGGAGTTGCATTTGTCAGCATTTTCATTTTTACAAAGTTGTAGAATTCACCCAAGTCTCAATATTTACATTGGTAACGTAAGAATTTTTATATCGATTACATTTATTCAACACGTTTTACACAAGTCTAAACATAATAAAAAAATACCTAAAAACACAAAAAAACCTTAATTGAAATGTAGTTAGATAAAGCTACTTCTTGAACTAATCTTATAAAATGAACTTATTGCTTTGGGCGCAAGGTGAGACCGATTATTATAACGGCTTAAACGATCCGAATACCTGTCATTTGTAATTAATGTTATATCTACAACTTGTATGTATTTATATACTTTGATTTTAATGTATACAATATGGCAAAATCATATATATATATATATATATATATATATATATATATACATATATATATATATATATATATATATATAACAGATAAATCTGTAAGTAGTACATCTGTTAGAACATTTATCTAAGGATTAATCTTATTACCTTGTCAATCCTAGTTTTTATTGGTATTTAGTTTAGACGTTTGAACCTAAATTAAATTTTTTATTTGACACTTGTGGTATTGTTTTGCTTAGCGTTAGTTTTTTTTTATTTAATATTTACTTTCTTTACATGTAACAATTATATTGGTTTAGAATGATAATTATGTGTATATGTATATTTTTTTATAACTAAAAATCTGCGCAGTGGAATGGCGATTATAAATGCACTCAATCGCAATCAAATAATATAAGAACAAAAGCGACACTTTTAAAAAAACATTTTCACTCAACATCCTATAAGTCACTTCGTGTTTTTCTAATGCAAAAAAAATAAAGGGTTCACTTGGTTTCATTTGTTTTTTTTTTCTTCAAAATACCTATGCTGATACTGTTTACCTATTGCGTCAAACTTTCTGTTTTTATATGCAACAGCTTTCGTTTTAGATGTGGTCGAGTGTAGTAAATTCCTATAAAAACGAATATATTCCTATCAAGTAGGAGCAGAATTTGCACTACAGGTATTCCGTACACATTTAGTCACTTAAAAACATTTAATGGTTTTTATGTAATTTATTCGATATAAATTCCGCATTTACCAACAAATTTTTAATTGGAACTACACTCCAACCAATACTCCCAGCATGGGTTCATAAAAATATAGTTCGAATTTGATCATGGAAATTGAAGACTAACCATAGATTTCCCCAAAAGGAATTCTTGAAACTCAACACGAGTACTCAGATCGAGGCGTAATAATAGGCCTAATAATAATCTAAAGAGTCAAATGAATTTATTTTTTTCATGGAAATAACAGTGACGTTATCCTTGGAGAAATCAAGATACGTTGATGGAATCGAAAGGTGATAACAGGAACTCTTCAGTGATGAGGAGTGAACTCATAAAGATTGGACTCATTTGACTTGTCTTGGTGTAACAAGAAAAGAATAAAGTAAACAGGTAAGTATATATTATATGGGTACCTATAAAAGCATGAAGCTACGTTTTAAAATTATTTTATTCAGTTTCACATTCCTTGCATTGTTTTTGTTGACTCTCATCTTGCGAACGAGCTATTGCTTATTAATCACCTAGTGCTTATTAACCAATTCTTTTGAAGTTTCACATATTTTCATTCCGCAAGATAATATAGTATTATGATAATTTTAACTTTTAATCCATAAACCGTGATGCTGCAAGCATGCTACCTACCTAAATCGTGACACTTGAAAATCTGTTACTTTTAAATTAGTATTGTAGACCTCAAGTCGAGATTGTGTCATTGAAACTGTGTCGTTGAACTGGTTGCGTCTCTTCAGTATTCATGCTGTGCGGGTATCGTCTGCTTAAATCCTGCCACTTGAAGATCTGCCATTTATAAATCAATATCGTGTCAAGCCGTGACTATGCAAATTAACTCTGGATTCCAATTCCTCAGCCCTAATAGTGCGGGAGTACCGCTTCCTTCAATTGTGAGACTTGAATATTGGTCGTGAGCCTCCAATAATTTTTTTTTCCAAATTACACATCCGCTTTAGTAAATTCTAGCTTTCTTAAATTTTAATTGCTTAATGTAAACAAGATGAGTTTGTTTTTTTCCATTAAAATTTAACGCATTTTACTTAATAAATAAGATCCACTTATTTATAAGGTCCACTATCTATCGACAAGTAGCAGTTTTTCAGGATTTATTGGTTTGCTAGTTGTACAAAATGAAATGTTACAAGATTAAGCAATTTATATATAAATCTTATATTTAATGCAAAATAGAATACACAGAAGACCTATTGTCAATTCAAATGTTTTGTATTGTCACAACATTTAAAGTGTGTTATCTATTTACTTTGTATTTGATCGTCGCTTTATATGAAATCTTCTATTTAGTACAGATATCTATCCTTGTCTATAAAACAAGCAGAACAACTTTTCTTAATTATCTCACATGTTTTGCATTATCCCGACATCTAAAGGGTGTTGTCTCTTTGTTTTATTAATTTTATCATCACTTCACACAAATAAGAAATACTGTTTTAATAAATTAGATTATTTAGATCAACTATGCTATCTTTATCTTTACAACTATACTATCTTTCTTGAATTGATGGGTTTAATTTAATCTAATAAAAACATTTCGATTAAATTAAACCTTTCTATTGCAAAAAACTACTTGTTTACTATCTTCTAGTTCACAATCCCGTACACTAAGATTTGGTCTCATGATTTTTACCCTGTACATCTGATCACATTGTTGCGATAAAGTCAGCGGTTAAAAGTATATCAACCAATTTTCGTGAGGTGCTCTTACTTTTTTCAGTGGATGTGAAATATTAAGCTTAACATTTCGGTGAATATTTTATATTTAGTTTAGGTTATAATATGGATAAGGTTGTGTTTAGACGTTTTTATTTTGAATATTTTCAAGTCAATCTTTCTTGAACCATTTGAAGATACTTCTCAGATAAATAATTTATATAATTTATCTTCATCCGTCTTTTGAAAATCTAAACAGGTCGTAGTTTGAATAGCATGTTTATACCTTCTGAGGACATCTATTTTGAAAGTTGATAAATTTTACCTAGTCCCCAAATTTCAATTGGGTTTCAGAAAATCTAGTATCTGGTGGTTTATAGTTATCTTTTTATCGACAGTTATTTTTTCATATCACTACGGGTAGGTCGAAGCACGTGCTTATTTTATAGTAATAAACTACAAGTACGTGACGTATTGACAATGACATTATAATTGTATCTAATTTGCATAACCAAAATTCAGCAATTCTAAAAACGTGAAAAAGTCAAGTACAATAATAAATAATGTGGAATTGCATATTTCTTTATAAATGATGACAGACGTCATTCCTTATAAGCGTAGTTACGTAAGTAAAGAGAAATTAAGGGAGAAGGGATATGTAAACATAAACTAGTGAATTAAAATCACGCAAATTGGTCAATGTATCATCATCCGACGATACTCTGTTCATCTTAACGTATTTTTATTGCTTTAGGGAAAATCTGGAAAAAGTTTTTCATTAAAAGCACAAATTCGCACCATCAAAAACCAGTTTGAACTAGTTTGCAAATAAATTTTCCGTTCTTTTCGCTCAGTACTAATAGATAATGCATTTTTCTATTAGGTATAAGAAGATTAAAATAAAATTTTGCTTCTTTATTTAGTACATTTTGGGAAAAATCTGCTTTTATATGTACCTAATACTTTCATAGTTAAAATATTAAACCATAAATTATATAATTTTAATAAGAAAATGGATTACCGTCCCTTCTAAGACTGCCGTTAATTTAGCCAGCTGATCGCAGTTATGTACATGATGAAAACGTCACATTTCCGTAAAAAAATTATTACAAACTCACAACGAAGTTATCGTCTAAATTAGAAGTAATTTAGATCTAAAAAGGTTAAACAAAGTTGCAACAAGTACACAAGTAAATGTCATAGTGAGCATGTTATATGCAAGTGATGTTAAGAGCCTGAAATGATTTCTACTGCTAATCGAACCGCATAATCGTCGTCGGTTCAAAAGTGCTCAACCACCGAAAGCAATTATTTAAATATTTTGTAAAAGATAGGATAGAAAACGGTTAGGAAAAAAATTTAAATATTCACTTTTAGCAAATATTTCCCTGTACTGTTTTCGTCCTAAAAGGTAATGATATATTAAAACCGTGATGTATGTTAACAGCTTTTGATTTTTTTTAATAAAATATAATTTTTTTATTACGTCTATCAGAAATGTTTTCGTTTTCCTCTCAACTAATTAAAATCAATATTTGCAGAGATTAATTAAAAAAATCTTGCAGTTTCAATTCTACTCGTGTCCGTCATATTCAAATACGTAAACAATCAGTCCGTGCGTATAAATTTATGGAAATACGCTAATGAAGTAATATTTATCAATATTTTCATTAAGCCATCAAAACAGAATCAGAAAATGTCACTAACTTTTGTACTAGATTCAAAAGAATTTCTTTCACTCCTTATGAACTTGAAGTTTTTTTTAATTATTTACACTTATTTAAAATGACCATCCAGATGGCATCTCACCTTCAGAACAAGATAGTATTTGTACTTTTAATTCCTATAATTGATCCATATTCCTTTTTAGTATAAAGTACACATCTAGTGAAATGGCGTAAAAACTGTCTCCAAAATAACATTCATGCCACTACATTGGATGATTGGTATTTGGAATGGAATCTCTTTGGCATGACATTTAACACGTTATATTCCATTATACGAAACTAATTGAAATTCACTTTTATCGCTCCATAAAATTCTAAAGCATCCTAACTCCACAATTTGTGCTAATTTATAAATACAAATCATAGTTTCTAGAAAAAGAAAAAAAAGAAACCTCTTGCATATTCTTAGAAAATACAAGAGGTTTCTTTTTGAGTCGACCGCGCTTAATGTACAAAATTTCATACCACATATATAATGAATATTCAATGGTAGTCTTTCGCAGTTCGTTTTTGGGATTATCAAATTTCTTCTCTAATTTTCTAACCATAGTTTTGAAAAATATAATTAAACAATTTTGTTTAACTTGCCCTTAAATTTTAAAGATTTATAGATAATTACGGAGCCTTGTTTTGTATGTTTTCCTATGGGTACTTGACTTTTAGAAAATCACTCATATATACTTTAATTATGTATTTTGTAATTGCATCTGTATTTCAGTTAACATGCATTAGCAATTTTAGCAGAATGCCACTTGAAGCCTATTTCCTTAAGGAATAATTTTAATATCAATATCTCACGAATGAATGACATGAAATGTTGAAATGTTGAAATTGTTGAAATGTCAAATTTATAATATGTTCGTTTTTTGTAATGTGCAAATTTCTCTTTCCATGTATAGTTATTTAATTATTGATTTGTAAATAAAATAAAAAGCATAGCCAGAAATAACTTAAGGTAATACATTTTTTAGCGTTAAAATATTATTTCTGTGGAGAGAGTTAATACTAATTGGCAATAAAACTAAAATAAATACATGTGTGTGTTTCAAGGTTAGTGTGAATGTAATTATACTGTACTGCCTTTATTAGATATATAATTTTCTAGCGAAAGTGAGGGTCACCTATGAATTATACTCTGAGACTATTAACAACGAATGAATGATTAGCCACTTATACATAATAATCTGTCAATAAAGTACCGACACATGTCTGTCTGCTAAATTTAATAATAATAGTCTAAAATAACATTGAATTAAATAACATTCTATTAAATTTAATAACATTAAATTAAATATGCATACCGAATTAAAGGCGCATTTATATTTTTAACGAAAACGTCTAATTTTGCAAGTTCTTCTAAAACGGGAAAAGAATTATACCTTAATTCGGAATGGAAAGAAGTGATGGTCATTTCCTCATTCTTTATTAAAACAATTTTAATTTACGCAATAGAAGAACAGAAATATGAATTCAAGAAAAATAAGTTTCAATTTCTCTTAAATTTTGCAGGCCGGGCAAAACGGTACTTTGCGGTCACTAGTCATTTTGCATTAAGAAGCCTTCGTGACTTTCCGGACGCTTTTCACCTCTGGTTCCAAAAAAATTGCAATAGCATCTAAACTGTCGCTGTGATTATTATTTGCATGAACTGCCTCAAAGTAAAAAAAAATTAATTAAAATTAACTTTCTCACGGTATCTGGTACTTAAATTTTCTATTTAACAATTTAAATAATAAAAAAAAACATATATATATATATATATATATATATATATATATAAAATATATAAATGACATTGGACTATTAACGTAAGGTACACATTGTTTTTCCACGTTAGTTATCGTTAAAATTGAAAATGAAGGTGTGTAGTGAAAGATACGCCCTTTAGAATTATTCAAATGGTTAAAAACTTAAAGTGTTTAACTGTATCCCGATGTATTGAACTTGCATCAAACTGAATTATATAAAGTGAAAATATTAGTCCCGTTAGTATGGAGTTAGATAACAATCCATTGTATCACTAGTTTACCTATACCTTAATATAAAAGTTATGTTGCCTAGTATGCAAACAGTTTATTGAATTTCGTGAGCACAATTTCGAATCTCATTTAGACTACAAATGATATAAAATAAATAAAATGCGTCAAGTTAAGAATAGTTGAAGGATAATTTTACTGTTTGTTTTAAATTAATATAAATTATCTAACATATTCCTTTGTAGAAAAATCTGTAGCTATCATTATGACATCTTCGGTAAATTTTGACCCGGGATTTTTAATAACTTGTCACAATTTCCGACAAGTTATTAAAAATCCCGGGTCAAAACTTGATTCAATGTTCAGGGTGAAGAATATTTTAAAAAGGCTCAAAAAATATTTTTACATAGTCTTTGAGAGCTAATAGGGTTTATTATTAGTTCTTACAGGCTATATAAAAATATTTTTTGAGCTTTTCAACATTTTCTTCATGTATCTATTAACGATACATTAAACATAGAATTATGTCTTCGACGGAACACAAATTGCATATTTTCCTGCAGAAATAGTTTGAATTTGGAGTTTTCTTTCTTTATTTTTTTCACCTTTTAAGTTGAGAATTCTCCAGATCTGTTTTATAAAGGCAATCTCCGAAGCTCGATGAGCCTTACGTCTCTTCCTTCGTAATGCGGATGCCATCTTATTTACACCTGGTGATATTTGTGAAATCGTGAAATCAAATCATTGGCTTGATCTAGTTTGCGGGGATTATCCAGATATCTACGAATTTACGACGCCTGTATTTGATAAACTAGATCGCCTGAGGAAACTATCAGTTGGCTTGAGCTAGTTTTAAGGAAATTGTTGATCGATTGCAATATTTGTGATGCAAATAAAGATGGTCAATTATTTCACAGAATTGTTTTTTTTCTAAAAAAGTGACATTTGTCTCGTTTAGGAAATAAGAAGTAATGATCAGATCAATATTTTCTAATTCGCTTTGTAAAGGTAAAAATTCTAAATTTGCACCCTATCTCTATCGACGAGTTAAATGCCACATATGCACACATATCTCTGTCAATGAGTTAAATGCCACATATGCACACATATCTCTGTCAATGAGTTAAATGCCACATATGCACACATATCTCTGTCAATGAGTTAAATGCCACATATGCACACATATCTCTGTCAATGAGTTAAATGCCACATATGCACACATATCTCTGTCAATGAGTTAAATGCCATTGTTTCTGAAAACATCAGCAGCTACACCTGCAGAACCTGCGCACGGTCTTATCAACAAGCATAGAGGTCTGATGTTGCGTGACTGTTCAACCTGTGTATTTTAATCAGCCATTTTTAAACTTATCAGTATAATATATATTAATGTTGAGAGGCTCCAATTTGTTAAAATTATGCCGTTCTGTTAACATAATGATTCTATATCATCAATCGAAATCAGTTGAAGGCGAATGCTTCGTATAAGTTCCGTAGCTATAAAAAAACAATACTTCATCTATTTTTTTTTTCAGATAATAGTTTAGTATATTTAATAAAATTATGAAGTAAAGGATAGAAAATGTATTTTGTTATACTTCTACTATCGGGTTTAAAAGCAAAAATGTATCCAAAACGAGCGTGGTTCTGGAATTCGACGTGTTGGTTTTATAAATGTTTGGTTTTATTCAATATATGTGATAATCCATATTTTTACTGAATTCGTACGCAAGCACATGGACACCTTTCAGCGTATAATTAAATATAAAGAAAAATATGACGCATCATTTCAGACTCAGTCCCAACGTTAAATGTCACTCTGAACTTCTAATTTAAATATAAGCTTTAGCTTCCCTGTTTACATTAAAAGGTCGTCGCCGTAAATTAACTTTTAGAATAGCATAAATTTCACTAGCAGTATTCAAATTTGTTCATTCCAACTATATACGTAGCTTTTTTCTGCTCTCAAGCAAAGCTATCCTTGGAACATTCTGCCATTCTACCTTCAAGAAAAAATTAAAGAAATATTACTTGCCTTCATTGAACTGATTGAAATATGGGATATTACGGGAAATCTAATAATAGCAACAAGGGGTATTAATATAAATAAAGAAAAATTTAAGTCGGCTTTAATTATTCAAATAGTATAGCTATAATGAAAGCAGGGAAATACTATTATTTTGCAAAATATTGAAAATACAATAAATTTATTAAGAGGGTCATTACTTTTTCTGTGCAGAGAATTATTTTATACCTTACAAATATGAACCCACATCATTTCATAATGGCGACTGTCGCAAAATAACGTTGGGGGTAGCAGAGGCTCCTGCGTTTGCCTTTTATCTCTTTCACTCACGTATACTAGTGGTAGTTTTCGAGAAAAGTTGACGATTCAATGAAAGCCACGATCCTTTCACAGCAACCATATTCTATATTTATTATTTATTACTGATGCGCCGAATGCTTATTACACAATTTTAGGTTTACAGCTTTACTGACTCAGATGTCTATAAAGAAGTTTCACATTGAAAAGAGTCAAACGTGGATTGAACTTACGCGACGACGATTTGGTATTCAAATTTAAAAAAAAATAAGTTTACAAAAAATACTCAAAATGATCATATATTCTTATTTATAACGCTTCGTACCTCAAAGATATTCTTAAGTTCATAATTTTTTTAATAAAAATCTTACAACCAGTTTTCAAGATTTAAAAAAAAATTATTGATCTAAAAAACGTTAAGATAAGTTTCCGAAAGTTATATCCGGAAGTTATACATTTTTGTTGGAGATATTTTAAAATGTATGTTTTTTGCCTTTTATGAATATATCTTTTTATGAATATATCATTGCAAATTGTCCACTGAAGATCTTTTCATACAACGAAACCTAGGTCGTGGTGAAAAATTTAAATAACGTACATAAATTTAAATAAAATACATAAAGTACATAATAAATAATACTACATACATCACGTAGTTTTATGCAGTTGTGAATGAAAATTAAGCAATAATGAATTTCTAAAAAATTAATGCCAAATACATTCAAGTTTACTTCATACTTAAATTTATCTATTTAATTATAATTTAAATTTCACGTTTTGCTAATTATAGCCAAAAGTTAGTGAATATATTAGAGATATTTTAAAATGTAAAAACCATCTTAAATTTTTCTGTTTCATTATAACTTACTTTTTTTTTTTAAATTATACCCAAAAATTATGCATTTATGTTCGAGATATTTTAAAACGTAAAAACCATTTTTGTGATGCTTGACATTACTCTTCTTCAATCTTTTGGTAAATCGACATATTTATTGCGTATCTGAAAGGACACATTACAAAATAAAAAACAAAACCAAAAAATAAAATATTTGTACCGTTGATTTACTTAATTATAAAATTTTGAGCCATATATGTTTTTCGTCACGCAACGTGATGATAAAATGTGGCTTTAAAATTAATGTGAACTATTTCTCCGTCGTTATCAAGTACTGCATTTCAAAATAAAGTAAAAAAACAACAAAGTACTGCATTTTCGTATATTTATTAAATTACATAAAATAAAAGTAAAAAGTAATTTTTAAATATACTTTTTTTTTCAAATTGACTTGATGATATTAGGAGTTGCATAAAATTATAAGAAAATTGTAAAAAATTTTAAAATGTTATTTTAATATTCTGTAATTACAGACCTAATTTATGTGTAATTACAAAAACCTTTTCATTACGAGTAAAACTCGCACTACTTTGGCACACACAAATTTTAAATATACATAGTATTTCTATTAAACTATTTACAGAAATATTAATTTCAAAAACTTTTCTAATATATCTTAACAATTGAACATCTAACGCTAATTCCTCGAAACTCCATCACTTTGAAGATTTTAAAAATATATAGCGATATTTTGAAAATCTTGAAGTAAACTTCTTGTGATGAAATTTCTTTCATAACTTTGATTTAAGCAGTTTCAAAGATTGTGTAAATATGTTTGATAGACATTTTAAATAATACCTCTAGGACTATTACACATAACATTTTGAAAAATATTGACATGAATGCCCATAACTTCGTTCATGTGCTTTTAATAGGAACCACCACATGCATGGACACGGCAGATGAATTTGCTTTATCATTATTACAAATATAACGTTTTCATATTAAACAGCTTCTAAAGTTCCTGTAACGAACAAAACGCTGCAAGAGACGTGCAGATGAGCGGACACGTGAGTGATTTTATAAACATTAGTTTTTTTTATGTATGCACACACACAAACACACACACACACACATATATATATATATATATATATACATGTGTGTGTGTATAGATATGTGTGTATATATATATATATATATATATATATTTATATATATATTAGTCTACAAATGGTTATCATTATCATGCACTTTTTGTTTTTTGCAGTTTATTTTCCTTTTAAAATTTATAAAAACTATGCATTCTTCAGTTAAAGAAACATATAATGCTTTGATACTTAATGCAAACACGAGGTTTTTAAAAAATTTCATTAAAATATGTTAGAGATATTTTAAAATCGCTCTGGACATGAGAGAGGCAGTTAAATCTATATAGAGTTAAGTAGGCGTAGGTCAATAAAACAATTTTATGACAAGGGTTGGCAATGATTTTACATTTGATATTTATGTATATAAAAGATAAAACTAATAGAAGAGCCATTTTTATATATATTTAATATTCGCCCGTAATAAGTATAATTTTATATAACTTTAATACAAATGTATTTTATTCACTTAAGAGTTATTACGAGGTTTTTAAATGAGACTTCTTGATTTGTTAATAACAATTAAAAGAAATACTGGCGACCCTTCAAAAAATATGTATGCAAAATAATATTAATCTGATAAATTTATATAAACGAATTGAAAGAAATTAAAAAATTGCGTACAAAAAAGTAACGAATTTTTTCTCTCCTAATAAAGCTATATAAAAATTTATTTTTTTGCTTCCATTGAAACAGAATTGCAAAAAATTTAAAAAATTTTTAATTTTTAATACATAATTATCTTTAACAGGTATAAACGAATATATTCCTGTACAATATATACCTTGAAGAAAGCTGTTTCTTTAAAGAACGGACAAAAATACCGCTAAGAAAAAATAATTAAATGAAGTAAAAAATATTCACGAACTATCAAAGCCATATCTGGAAGGTATTGAACATTTTTGAAATAATTATTCGAAATAAAGTGATTCTCATGTAACCAACAGCATTCTTTCTAATAACAGAACTAACAAGAAGATCAACTTTTTAGTCGAATTTTGATCGAAACGATTTAAAAAAAAATTTGAGTACTAAATTTGGGTCTCCCCCTAAATTATTCATGTAAATATTTTTGAGTGTTAGCTATTGAGATACATGCGAGTTAATGTGTTTTACTACAATTACAAATGTCAAGTTTATATGTTAAGGTGCTTCTGAGAAACACGGCTGTGACAGATATGTGAATGAAGTGTTTCGTTTTTTCAACGAAGCAATCTCCAGAATAGTATGTCATCATAAAAGAAAAAAAAATACTAAAAACTTTGACAAGTAACGAAGCAAAAAGTAAAACTAAACATGTGGTTAAGAATCCTAATAGATTGTTTTAATTTTTCAGTCATAACTATCGTTCTAATCAAAGGGAAATTCATGTTGGTTGATTTAAATGTGCGTTCAGTAGGGGGGTCAGTTTTACAGCAGATCAGTGTAAATTGTCTAGCATAATTCGTCATACTTTAGACAGATAATTCTGTTTTAATTAAATTGTCTTACATTCGCGGGTCTACAATGAAATGCCCTGTATTCAAAGTAATTAACGTCACGTGTAAATGAAACGTAATCTAATATTAATGGGACTGTAATCACAAGTTTAGTACAATCCCTTGATTTTTGATTTTCAGTAATTTTTTTAGGCAATCCTGTTTTTCATCTGTGTAAAAATTTATTTTTTAATGTGTGCATTCCGTTTTATCTATGAGAACCAATGTGCCGAAATTTTGTTTCAGAGAAAGTAATGCATTTTTATTGCTTTGTGAACTTACTCTCAAATTTTTAAATTGGATTAGTAAACTTTTAAAATAAAGAAATTGAATGAATACCACGAAAAAAACACACCTCAAGCGGACGCTGTGACAGTTTACTGCCAAATTAGATGGGAACCACCCAGTCTAATCTCCACTTAACGCTGCAAGCTGCCATCTAGGCACATTTATCTAACTAAATTCGTTCAATTTATTCATGAACTAAGGGTATTTAATGTATAATAATGCTTTAAGATTTTAGAAGTAAGCGTTTCGAATGCTTTTTAATATTAAAATATTGTGAACTGATGGTAAGCCCGACATCCTTAGGGCGGCAGGACTGGCATCGGTCCGAAAGTAGGGAGAAATAATTAAAACAATATTGCCGGTTTGTTTAATAAAAAAGCGGGCCTTTGCATAATGCTGCTTGCGTGGGCTGGTTAATTAAAGGTAGGGCTATGCTTGGTTCGGGACATTTTATGGCCGAGAAGCATCGTAAAGGTTGAACGCTCTCAGTGCTTTCGCTATGTACTTTGTTTTCCAATGCAAGTTGAGAGATAAAATCTGTCGTTTTTGGTATAAGCTATTTATAAAAAATCTGCTCTCTAAGTATGTTAGTATGTTTTGTTCAAAAGTTATGTAAAAATTGCTGGAAATGGATATTTTTGCAAATACAAAGTCCAGAAAAGTTCCATGTTGGAAAAGATGAAGAAAATATAAGAACTGTGCTTTAGATAGGAGTTAAGATAGTATATATACATATATATATATATATATATATATATATATATATATATATAATGTACATATATATATGTATATATATATATATATATATATATATATATATATATATATATGTTATAACGATGTTTCGAATTAGCCAAATCAAATCAAAGTAGAACGTGGTATAGGTAGAATTATTCTCCTTCACTTAGTTTACTTGCTCTATCTCTTTTTATCTTTTACTCTTCTATGCTCAATTTTTATCTCTTTCAATTTTATATTACGAATTCTAGAGAAATACGTTATGAAGCGAACCCACGAAAAGAGAATTGCCCATTTCAATGCTAGATAATTGTAAGAGAAACTGAGTACTGAGAAATCGAAAACTCTTCAGGAAAAACCTTTCAAATTCAAATTAAATTTTTAGTAGAGTTTATAAAGTTTTGAGTTATTTATAAATTTAACAAACATCAAAGTAAAGATTATACGAAACATACAACTTACTGCAGCATTGGTTGATAATATTGAATGCCTGAGTGCCTTGATAACCAGCAGTAGTCTAGTTTGCACTAGACGTGCGGAGACAAATCGCGATAGTAATGAACACCATATCCCAACTCCATCACGAATAGAAACATCTCGATAAAGGTGAACCGCAGATTATAGACTATTCTGGTATTCTTTATGTTCTTATATAGCTCTGAAACTATGAACCTGCGGAAAATAAATCTTTTAGGTGTTCGAAATTTGGCGCCGGCGGAAAATACTCGATAGCCCACCGAACTAAAGACAGACTAAAAAATTTAAGTACATTATTGTTTCAGCAAGATCTTCAAATATTTTAATCATATCGCTAGAAAAAAAAGATTATAACTTTAATAAAATTGTTAATGACTAGTTAAGAGGACGCAGTTCCATGCATTGTACTGATGCATTGTCCGCAATTGAGACCGGCGTCTGTGGTATCGCCTGGGATAGTTCTAGATAGAGCCTTGCTGTAGTCGATGCTTAGGAAATTGAATTATTACTTTTTTAATGTGTTATCTTATATTGATAATTTTCCTTTTTTCCCTTTATTTTGACAAATCCTGCTGGCTTTTGGAATATCTACCAATCTGGTAGTATCGTTTTATAATACGTTATGTAACGTTATGTTATCACAGAAATAACGTTCATGAGGCGATTTCGTGTTACATTCAAATAAGTTTTAGGTTACAAAACGTGAATTTCCATGGAAACTTTTCAAAATATTTTCTTTTATATTATTCACTAATTTATACATAACTTCAACTTCTTTAAATTCAATTTTTATGACGATCGAAAAAAGATTGGTTTCACTATTATGGGAATCATGCTAAAATCTTTGTTAAGCAATTAATTAACTCGTTTAAGAAACATTTCTTAACTTCTGAAATACGTAACCAATCTGAATAGACTGACATTATTTACGGACTGTTGTCTTTATTGTTAAAAAAAAAGCCTGACTGACAAATAAAAGTGGTAACCAGGACGACAAAATTCAATTTTGAAAAAGGAAGTATGGAGTCAAATATGAAATAAAAATATTTTTGATAAAATTCTCGAAAATATACCATATAAAATTCTATATGTTTGCTAAATTTTCGGTCAGTTCTTGGTCAGTGGATTCCTTTTTGCCCTAAATAACTATCAATAACTTTTCAACGTAACTATTTGTTTATGTATGTTCAAGATATATTTCAGTGATTTCACTCTTTGACACACTTGATTCGGTTTCCTAATCGCCATACTACTATTTATTTAACTCTTTAGTCCATATTATTCTTGAAACGAATGCAGTCTTTAAGAATAAATTTATTTCTTAACGTCGAAATAAATATTTAAAAATTTTAAAAGTATCACAAAATGTATGGGTAGCATATTTATTTATTCTCCTCTGATTTTATTGGTCGGATGTAATTCCTTTCAACTCTGACTTAGAAGACAAACTATTTAAAAAAACGAGTGTGCTTTAGACCAAACGACTGAAGTAAAACTTCAAATTCACAAAATATGAACATTGAAATGAATTTACAATTTTATTCATTTTAAACATAAAAAATTTAATGTATTGAACAAAATAATAATTTATGAAATTGTTCAAGAACGAAATGAAATTACAAAATAATCAAAAAATCACCGTTCGCGTAACGCTAGCAAACTCGCATATATATATATATATATATATATATATATATATATATATATATATATATACATATATCATGCACTGGCTATGAGAGGAAGAGAGAAAGAAAATGTGTGCTCGCACCTCTCTCTCTTGCTCTCTCGATATTTTTTTCTATTCCGTTGAACGATTCAAGAATGGGATTATAAGTTGCTTCATGGTTCACGACTGATCACTAGTTAGAGTGATATTAATTCGAATCGCTGTCACGTAATCATTTGCACGAAATTATTTTGTCTCTTATTCTATATTTATACTATTTGTCTGTC
Organism: Druceiella hillmani; assembly: GCA_039881145.1. Lineage (NCBI taxonomy): Eukaryota > Metazoa > Arthropoda > Insecta > Lepidoptera > Hepialidae > Druceiella > Druceiella hillmani. The sequence goes on along the minus strand of JAYKKI010000028.1, from coordinate 28,024,873 downwards.
TTATTCGTTATTGTTTTATAACCATTTATCCTTAGGTTCTTTCACATGCCAAATATTTTGTGTAAATCTGTAAGTTAGGCATGAGGTTTTGAAGAAATAAATAAGCAATAAGTAAGTTTATCCGCTAACTATTTTAATGTAAATATCTAATTTTATTGCAATTTAAAAGCTTGCAACCTTCTATTAACCATCTATTAAAATAAAAAATATTACTTTACCGAAGTAATTTTGTATGTTATAGTAATCACAAGCATTAATGTGTTTTAAAATAGCAATTTCCGTATTAGCCCTTAGTAGAAAGCGTGAGACCCCATCATTCTAGTGCGAACAACAAACTATACCTCATAGTTATTATGATAACAAGATATGCAAATTATTATATTATTGACTCACCTCGCGATTTACGCTAATCATATATATCAACACCAGTGGGCACTAAACTATTATATTTTGAAGAAAGCTTTCGATTTTAGACGAGCGTCACGTTGTGGGAAGTATTTTGAAATTTCTTTCGCAGAACGTTTTCATAAATTGCATTTTCTCATTTATTTTTATGAGAACGAGCTAAATTTAACATTAATTTTATTTGAATTTAAGGCTGCTTAGAGAGAAAACTATATATACCTTGAAGTTTCGAGTTGCGAGTTTCAGTATATTATCTTAATTTTTTTTTTGCGAGTCGGCCTTTAATATTATGAACTTCTTTTTAGGTGTCATTTAAATGCAAATTAAACCAAATTCTTGCCTCTTATATCTAGTATATATTTAGACAATATTTTTATAAGAAAACTTTAAGCATATTTTTGAGTCACGTATTTGCAATTGCAGGTATTAATTATTAATCCAAATATGTTTAGTTGTTTTTCCTACCTTTAGACTTGATTAACTATTACTCACGAATCCGCAGTAATAAATTACATGTGACGAAAGTACATAATCTGCAGACGGTGTTTTGAAATGTTAATTATATTTCAGGCTCCAAGAAAAGAAAGTGGAAGACAGTGGAGATTACCCTGATTTGTTAGAAGAATAAAGCAGTGCAATTTAGGGACTAAGAACAATTTATCATTAAAACCTGATTGCGCAAATCTCTAGCGCAGGAGATTTGTATAAAAAACATTTATTATCTTACTTTCAACCTAAGTCTAAGTCTTAAGGTATCAAAAGGCGCTGTGTAATATGTTGGCGCTGTGTATTACAAGGCAATGAATATTCATATGTTGCGGCGTACATGACGTTCGGGAATAAAATAAGGAGCAAAATAGCTACGAGTAATACATTGGCGCTGACTACCACAGCACCGTGGGAATGTATGTGGTGTGGTATATAGGATCCGCTGAAGTATCATTGTAAACTAACAGGATATCGCCAGAAAAAAGACAGATATTTTCCAGTGACCAAAAATGTGATTAAAACGTAAATATGTTGAATTGTTTCCTACATTTGGGCCTGCTTGGCCATGCGTGGATGTATTCCTCAGCTATATCCATATATTTATATATGGATATAGCTGAGGAATACAGCTGAGGAATATAGCTATATCCATACGTTTATAACAAAATGGTAAAGAGACTGTATCTTGCACGCATCGCCCAAAAATTTCTAAATTTATTTTAAAGAAACTTTACAGTTTTATACCTTAGAAGCTTAGTCAACTTGTGTAATAGAAGTAAAGATAATTGCTGAACTCTAATACCACTTAATTGATATCAATATATCGATAAGCAATCATGAGATAGTGATATTTAAACAATACTTTAGTAAATATTGCATAAAATATATTATTTAAGCCTTTATTTTCCAACAAAAAGCAAAACGAAAAAGTTTACAATATTTTAATGAATAAATCGTGCTTAGATTCCATTGAATATTAATATTAATCTAAAACGCTCATATTAAATAACTAAAAATGTTTTTGTGTACCTAGGAAAACAAAATTAAATTAAAATATACTTAATTTCAATAACTAAATAATTTTATGGTAGTTTAAATAATATTTATACTTAAGTCATTGGGGCACCCATTGTCGGATGAAGATCTCCTTCATATCTTGCCATTCCTTTCTGTCCGTCGCGACCCTAGTCCATGCCTGCGACACGTACAATATCTTCACTCTAGCAACTATGAGGTTTGCCGCGCGACCACCAGTTCAGTACATACATGCTCTAGTGTCCATATGTAGCGCGTGCTCTCCCACATCCGTTAAATCCGTACGTTTCCTTAAGTCACTATTTCTTACTCTTTCCTTCAATCTAAGTCCCATCATGCTCCTCTCAGCTGCCCTTTGGAATCTTTGTAGTTCGGTTATTTTCTTAGCCAGAGCCCAGCTTTGATTACCATATAATAAAATAGGTGTAAAAACAGTGTAAATTTTTTTTTCCTTAGATAAATCGGTAATTGGATTTGAATGTGTCTTAATGACTAATATGTTGACCGCGCCATTTTAATTCTTCTATTTACTTCGGTACATGTTTGATTCATAAATGAGTTTTGCTGTCCTAGGTAAACTCATTTTTTGCTGTAGTCCAAAATGTTTGTCATTACGCATGTTTTGCTTTTGTTCATTTCTTCAGTTGCCCATGGTTTCCAAATAATAATCAAAGCGTAAATGCTCCGCAAAGCGTAAATCGTTCGAGCACTCACCGTTTATTTTTGCGTTATCAAATTCCAACTCAAATTACAAAAAATATTCTCTAATAAGGCTGTAAATAAATTAAAGATAATGGGTCACCTGTTGTACACCGCGTTCAATTCTACATGATTTGCCTTGTCTCTCCAATTTTACAACTGCTTTACTTCTGTTATTTATTTCTTGTAAAATGTTGATGCATTTTTTGGTATTCTTTGCTCACTTAGGGTTTTCCATAATGACGAATGCATTATAGAATCAAATACCTTAGAGTAATCAATAAATATAAAACAAATGCGATATATCATGATTTATCATACTTCGAATATTTTTCCAAAATTTGAGCTAGAATATGTCATCAGTTGTAAAATATATTGGACGATAGCCAGCTTGTTTTCTTTGTTGATTAAATTCTAATATCAGTATTATTCTTCTTAATATCATCCGTGTAAATAATTTTTTATGTTGTTTGAAGTATGCTAATGGACCTTTAATTGGTAATATTTTCTGAGTCATCTGTCTTTTACAACAGTTTTATGATATATATGATATATTTTTGCATAATAAAATGTTGTTAAATATATTTGTGATTACAAGAGTAATAGATTTTGCTAGAGCTTTCAAAATATAATTTTTATTTCCATCTTCACCTGAACTTTTCATCAATTTAAACGAATGTGTAGCCTTGTTTATTTCGTTTTCCATGAATAAAGATATCTCCTCATTATTTCTATAGCTTTGGCCGATATTTCTCCATTCGTGTACGCATTGCTGTACAATCTCACGTAACATTCTAATGCAACACTTAAAAGTCTTTTTCTCCGGATAGAAGTTTTGCTTACAGATATTTTCAATGAGGGAATGTATGTTGTAGCGGTTTTAAACATTTCTATCCTCTCTTTACGAAGTTATAATTTTTCAATTCTGCTTCAGAAATAGCTATTTTTTTTTTATTAACATTTATTTCTATCTTCCTTTCGATTTTTTTACACAAACAGTACAATATTATCTTTTCATGTTTTCTTTTATTTTTCCTGGTTTTTAGTAGCATTCTTTCTTTTATAAGGGTTGGAATATATGGAGTAATATTTAATATTCGTTTTTGCGTTGCAAATTTTCTAGGTAGAGATGCAACTATTTCCTTGCTAATTTTAATCAAATTCAAGCATGTTTCTCGTACTGGTTTAGATTTACTTAATGGTAGATTTGCTTCACAAAATTGTTTTTTTAATGATTATTTTCCTGAGTCGTGAAACTTGATATTTTATTTTTGAAATATTTGCTTGCATTTTTATAAAGAACTTAGCACGAATGAGTCTAAGATATGTGGGATGAGATGTATTTATTATATTAATACCCTGTACTATATTTTTATTGTTTGTTATGAATATGGTCTGGTGAGCACCACGTCCATTTTTGTTCCTAGTGTTTTAGAAGTAAGAGTTTATAACGTAAAGTCGGTTTTTCAAACAGAATTCTATAAGTAACATTCCTCTTTTACTTTTTTGGAGTGATAACCCCAGGGCCCATCACACTCCTATATTCGGAAGCAGAATCGCTAACTTTGGCATTTAAATCGCACCCATAATAATCGTGTTTGATCCTATGTCCTCTAAAGACGTTCTAAGGTGATTGTAGAAATGTATTTCTTCTTGCTCAGACTTTCCTATAGATGAATAAACTTGAATGAAGTTAATTACGTTATTTATTTGTAAATCTAATCTGGTAACCCTATATGAAATTGATTGGAACTCAGTAATACGATATTTGGTATGGTCTTTCAGCATAAAACCTACTCCAGTATTTTTACTTTTGTTGCGTGTGTACAAAAATTGTATTGCTTTCTTCTTTTATTTTTGTGCTTGCTAGTTTTATTTCACAAAACCCCCAGAATGTCCCATTTTTAATATTCATAGATGCGCTAATTCAGCCCTTCTTACATCGCATACTAAAGATCTAGGATTCAGCGTACAAATATTTATATAAAAGTTATTGTCCATTAGCGCTACTTTTCTTATATTCCATGTATGGTTTTGGTCGGTTTCTCCCGCGGGGACTATCCGTATTAGAAGACGATTGTGCGATTTTTTAATGTTCATGATTAGATATAGAAGGGGTGTTTAAATTTCATCATTTCATTGATCCTTGATATTTTGTGTCGATTTCTTCTCAAATAACATGCACGTCATGATTTAGTTATCGCCTTTGAGCTTTTACTCAATCGTAGTATTTGTGGAAGTTTCTTTATCCGTATTGCAGTTTGTGTTAGGTGGAGATATCGATGGCGCTCTTTTACTACAAAATTGTCTATGGTTTTCTATTATTATGAGTTTATTATAACATATAAATGCTTTATATACTGATGAAATATATATTCAGTTCAATGCCATACACAGCCATATATAAACTAAACTGTTGAATAATCCAAATTGACAGACTTACTGCTCATATCTTTAGGTTACAATTTTAAAATTTACTTACTTTCGTGAATATTCCATTCTCCATTACAAATAGTTATTAACTGGCCAAGTCATATATTTCCATTAACCAGATCCTGGTTTCAGACATCCAACATCGAAAAATATTTCCCAAGGTCGTTTGAAAAAATCTACGTATTAATTTTTTCTTATCACAACTCAAGTTCATATTTTTAAGTATTTCTATACACTGTTTGGCTTTCGTTTATGTTTTATTACATATACAGCACTTTCTTTAATAACGTACCTTTATTTTTGTAACTTATTTGCTTTGTTAAATTGTTATGAATGTGAAACAAATCACTTAGAATTTCTTTGAACCGGCAGTTTGCTGAAAAGTTACTAGAAAATACGTTAGATGTAAAAGATATTTTTATACAGGCATTTTTCTTTTTTCAAACCTCAAACGTACTTTTTATATCTTATTCATTACACGAATTTACAATGTTTCTATCGTGGAAAGGTGCAAAAAGTAGCATGGAAATTCAAACTTGATTTTTTAAATAAGCGCGACAAAATATGGGTGTACATGACAATGTATCCTTCAGTGAATGTCAGTTAATAAAGCAAAAATTGTAAAAAAATTAAATAAAGTTGTTAAACAGGTTTTTCTGATGAATACATCATTAACTCCAAAGTTATTTGACAAAACTTACTACATTACGCGATAAACATTTTTCATAGACTTTTACTGAAATTGGAAGTGACAGACGAATGTTTCATTGACGTACAAAACCCATTCGATTCCAGTCTAAATAACGCTTCTTATCTTATTATTGGCTCTCATTACGATGTGCCGTCCTTATTCCTTTATTGTTGGCGAATGAATATTAGCCGTGGAAATATCGGTCGAATATTTCCTGCGGCGCGACAGTTTTGCTCGCGACATGTTCCGGTGGGGGTGGGGGGTTGTGAACAGTCTACATTTATACATTGCGTTCAATAGATATCTGGTTGCTGTACTTGAAACGTTCCGAAACTATTTCTGACATAAAATGTAAGAGAGGGATGATTTTGTCTTTCTGTATTCCATAGTATATATATATATATATATATATATATATATATATATATAAATATATATATGTATACATATATATATAGATATATATATATATATATAAATATAAATATATATATGTATACATATATATATATATATATATATATATATATATATATATATATATATATATATATACGTGATAACTAAAGACGACAATGCTAATAATGAATTGCAAAAAAAAATTATTGCAAAATTAAGGTATTCAGCGAATATTGGATTATGTTTCGTATTGAAATTTTACATACGAAAATGATCTTGCTATAATGTGATCTAATCAAAACACTCAATAAATTACCCTTACCTTATTTCCTATGGATTTGGAAACTTGAAACTTCTAACGGAAGGTATGGTCCTTAAAGGAGGACAAAGCAATAGTGTGTCATTAATTACTAATTAATTAGATAACAAAAACTATAAACAGTAGAGCAAACACTGAATATAGAAAATATGGAACAATTTCGAGGTTTCAAATGCATTGACAATTTTAAATTCCTCGTCCCCGATCTTTATTGAAAGTCGGCACAATTAAATGATATCATTTAATTAATATTTATTCTTAATTTTTATATCGTTTTACATTTTGTACCCTGTTACATTTTTGCATCACGTTACGTAATGATATTTATATATATTAATTCGAATGTAATACATGTAAACTGTTAAAAAGCTGGGTCTACTGATCGATCAAAATCTTAATTGGCGGCCTCAAGTAAATGATGTTAGTCGTCGTGTTTTCAACAGGATACACTCTTTGAAACGTCTTCAAAATTTTCTACCGACTAAAATGAAAATCTACCTTTGTCAAACACTTTTATTACCATTAATCGATTATGGAGACGTGTGCTATTATGATCTTAATGAAGAATATTTGTGCAAATTGGAACGTCTTCAAAATTTATGCATTCGGTATATCTTCGGCCTCAGAAAATATGATAATATTTCTGAATACAGGTCACTTCTCAAATGGCTGACGATCCGTGATCGACGCCCACTTCACATACTTACACTTCTTTATAACATATTAAAAAATCCTCATAGCCCGAATTATCTTAGTAAAGATTTGTCTGCTCACTGCCTTGGGCTGCGATCTAAAAGTTCACACACCCTACTTATTCCTAAACATACCTCTACCACTTACGAAAAATCCTTCACCGTCCAAGTAGCAAAAATTTGGAATCACCTGGATCCTGTCATCAGGAAAATCACGTCTCTAAATATTTTCAAAGATCGAGTGAAAAAGTCCTGCATCTCCTGAAATCTTTTCCTTTGTGTCATTGCCATCTTTCCCATCCCAAATCATGTCAATATTTTGTTTTCTTTTTTAATGTACTTTTGGTTTTTTTTGTCTAATATGCTATGAAGAATTTTTATTTTAAAATCTCTTACAGTGTACCAATTAAATTTCAATACAAATTGTTATGATTGAATGGAAGAGATTGCTCATGTAGTAATAAGTCCGCCATATGTACTATACATAAAAGTCAATAAATAAATAAATAATAGAGTTTTGTAAGTGTAACCGAAAAACTGTTTTACTTATCACAAATAAATTGTACATACATAAATTATAGTTTCTCTATTACCTGCATTGCGACCACCATATTTCCGCATCCTTCTTGTTCAAACATATCGACTCGTAAATGTTCCCTTCGTCCGTTCGGTCCTTCACCGCTTTGTCCATTTTCTTGAACTTTTTAGTTCATTTCCTTCGTCTGCGCATGTCCATGCTATTTATTTTGTTATAGTGAGCCGGTACACGTGTGGAAAATACTGGCTGTGACATCTGAAATACAAGTTTCAGTGACATGTTTTAAGCTATATTGTGTGAAAGCATTAAGCAAATTTAGAGTTTAATGGTAAAGTACATTACTGATAAATTATATAAAGGAAACTGAGAATATATAGTGCGCTATAACCTACATTGTTTTTTTTAATATAACATGCATTATATTTTTACCCAAATTCCTAAAATAAATAATTTTACTACTGATTGATGGAAACTAATGAAATGTTCTATACCCTAAGCGTCATGCTATAACGTTTAATTTAAATTTCAACATACATTGCGAGATGGACATAGTTTTTCATCATTTTGTGCTTGTAAGGGTAGAAGGAAGTAATATACAAGCGTACTGAATATATTTGGCATTAATTTTGTTTTGTTAAAATTCATTATTCACAATTAAATGAAACTACGTGATATAGTATTATTTCCATTTTCTTTAAGTTCTTTACCACGACTTAGGTTTGGTTGTATTACAAGATTTTCAGGTGGACTATTAACTAGGCTATTGCTATAACCCACCTGAAGATTTTGTAATGCAACGAAACCTATGTCGCGATAAAGAAATTAAGGAAAGCAGAAATAATACTACATCAGATAATTTCACTTAATACGCACGTACGTTTCAAAACATTACATAAACCCTTTCAATTTATTGGTGAAACCGAAAAGAGTTTGAGTAAGATATCTGCTACTTTTTTTTATTTGATATTGGTATTTATTCGATAACTGATGATTTTTATTTAATAATATAAAGTACAGCTCATTTTCTAAAATGACCAAATTATGTAGTATCAAAGTTCAATTAGCATATTAATTTAATAGTATATATTTTCTAATATTAATTTCAAGTTCTCTTCGTTGTTCACATTTTTTCAGCTTCCATCGCATAATTGTATGAAAGGTCTTTAATTTGATAGTCTGAATTCTAAGTGGACAAAAATATTCTGTCGAATATTATAAGTTATTCGATTAAACTAATAAACTCAGTCGTAGTCAACGTGAGGATGATCTAGAAAATCAATGATTATATTACTTACTAAAGTAATGCAAGAGGAAACTTATTGTGTTATGTAGTACTTTATCTTCTTTGAAGTTAGTATTAGAAGATTACATTTAAATATTTTTAATTATGCAAATAATTGGCTTCATTGAAAAGGTAAAGATTGGATATTTTGGCTAATGACATATTCGTTATATTGTCCATATATACGTCGTAATAAACGTTCGTTTAAGGCGAATTAAAGAAAAGTTTTTCATTGTTTTAAGTTATTTCATATATTCAGAGTTAAATTGATATTTCATTTGTTTAAATCGGTCCTGGGGCATAAATTAATTTAAGATTTTTCTGCTTTAAAATTCACGTCTTTGCAATTTTGGGGCATATTCAATGTGTTTAATCTATATTTGTAATATGTCTAAATAATTTGAAGCTTCTTAAAGTGAGGAAAAATAAAAGGTATTCTTTTAAAATAACTCATTTATCCATACGTCGGTCAGTTACAGTGGCTTTTATGTTTTTTGTCATAGCCAAAATTAAGCATGGTGAATTGTTGATTGAAATTACACATCTAAATAATGCGCATATCGCAAACAATTAAAAATATTTGTATGAAAAGTCTACAATGTTTAAATATAGAATACATTTTAATTTAAGTATCATGAGCGGGTCATCACTTAAAAGAGTAAGCCCTAAGCATGAAAAATAATTTTAGATTTTTTATCGGACATTTCTAGGGACATAAGGAACATGTCGCACAGATCCCGAAAATTAAAGTCAAAGTATGGAATTTTAAGAAATTTGTTTTATTGCTATTTACTATTACATATCTAAATATATATGTTCTTTCTCCTTGTTATTTTCAATACATTCATAAAAATCATTTGTCAGTCTTATTCAGGATCGTTCATTTCTAATATTTATTTTATATCGGAGATTATATTTTATCAATTTACCTAGCTTTTGCATACTCATTTTTGAATGTTTGTGTCATAGGCCTATACGTTTTAAAGACGACTATACAGAATAAGTTAATACAACAGATTATGATTACGAATGCCTTTGCAATGATTCCAAAAACGTAATAAATCATTAGAAATTCCTTTGTAATTATAATCTTTTTATACTGAGTCGGTTGAAATAAATCAAATTGCAAAATTGAACTCATTTACCAAGCTTAATATAAATTGGTTAATTGTTACAAGGAGTTCGTCGACTACTTCTTGGTAACTTTGATTCATCCAACCGGTTAACGTGTTAATTACATGTAGGGCAAAACTTTAATATTAATTATTTAATATTTATTATGTATATTACCTTCAAATCACTTGAATATACTATTTGGGTAACAGTACTCGCGATAACATTTCGTAACGCAGAAGTATTAATTTAATTTAAATAGCAAGTTTTTAATTTACCTGTGAATAAGTATATAGGTATATACGTTCGTATACTCATAGATTTTGGATATAACATTGACAAACATATCAAAATAAAATCTTATCCGAGAATATGAATCGTTTGGGTTTCTGCAATTACCAAAATTATTACTCAATAATTAAGGTTATGAATGTCATTTAGTGCTTACGGAATTATTTACAATTATCTCAATCACATATAAGTTATGAGAAGGGTTAGATAATAATAATTCAATTCATAATCATTAGAGGTTAGTAAATTTAATAATTCATAACAACTTCTTGATACACCAATTGTCACTACGTTATTTATTTATTTATCTACTTTAATGTATCTAATTGATGCATATGGTGGACTTATTACCACGAGAGCAAACATAATATCATTCCAGCCCCGTTCGACTAATGGCCGGGAATCGAACCCGGGTCCCCACGACGTGCCGCATTTTCAAAGGTTCTATGCCTTGTGATCAACCCAACACACCACGATTAATTATCGTTTATAAATTTTCGACTATTATATAAAATTAAAAATCTTTAAATATATTTTGCAGCAGTTTCAATTCTTCTCTCCTTTAATTTTTAACTAATGACGAGCGGATGTAGGCGGTTCTTTAGCCAATACGTTGCTATAAGGAGCCTTATTAATGATCTTTTTATAATTAGATATTTTTGGCGACGGTTATTTACGCTTAGACTTCTTTGATGCTGTGCGTTCAATTTTGGAAGCGGCCAGTTTTTCCCGCCCAGGAAGTTCGGGTGCTAAACAACCCGGTTTTATTAGACAAACGCAACCAAACTAACATAGTTACTGCGTCTGGATTATTTGAGCAATTGCTGGTTGGTTCCTAATACCCAGTCGAATATTTTCGTACTCGATGCGGTCGCATCCCGATGCTCTAAGCATTTTCTTTAAAACAATGAATTTCAAAGACTTCAAGTTATTCGAAATTCACATTTTGCAACGTTCGGATTTTAGATCTGGAAAAAAGGACGGATAGAAGAATAAGTGATCGTGGAGAAGAAGGATAAGTGATCTAAGTAGGCGGAGCTAGGTTTTGGGGGAAATATTGTCTCGTTTCCCGATGGATCATTGGAGCGAAGTGAACGGCGTTGCTGTCGAGCTAACCTCGTCGTTAATCGCGTTAGTAGTTCTCGCTTTCTTCTCCTTTATCAATGATCCGAGGTATTTCAATTAGGTTCGAGTTTAGTTATCTCGAGATTGACAATTGCTTGCATTCCGTCTATAGACATTACCTTGATTTCCTCTGTGTATATTTTTAAGCCGTGTCACTGGGCAGTGCTGACAATTCGAGAGAGAAGATTTTCGTTACTCGAACACCGTAATCGGCAAAAATTGAGCTGTCGTCGGTAAACATTCAATCGGTCATATCGTATTGTACTCCTCATTTACCATCTAACAGTTTCCGCATGTTTACACAATGTTGAAGAGGAGAGGTAACTCTTGGGTACGTTGGTGAACTCCGGTTATAATTAATTGGGAATTTTTCCGAGACTTACTCCTTGATTTCTACTTGTCGATCATTACGTCTGGACGAAGCAGGCAAGCTTCGTAGGCTTTCCAAAAAGTCTCTCAGTCGTTCAAAAAATCTTGATGGAAATCGTCCAATCGTGTCTCCAAAAGGATCGAAAACAGACCAGTTTCAAAGAGCAATCTGGTTTTTACCAAACAGAGGACATATCGAACTAATTTTGCGCTTTGCCAATTTGTCGTGGAAAAGATCGGGTGTGGGAAGCGAACGGTTGTCGTCCTTACCGATTTTAAATCAGATTTCAATTGCTTTTATTGGCCTACTTTATGGAAAGTAGTGTCAATTATTGGAGTATAAGGAAAATGTAAATATATATGTTGATCGTACGATTTTTAAAACACTCTTCACTTTTGCAGTATGTAATTTTCAGATTAATATAAAATGTTAATATTTAAAACGAATTTTAATTTTTTCCTTTTTTTTTGGAGAAAACACGTTTCTTTAAAAAAAACTCTAAAACATACTTAAAAAAAAAATTTCTTTGAAAAAATATGATCATTATACAAATATGTTTTCCAATACTATTTAACCACATTGTGATTTATAATCGAATTCTGACAATATTATTTATCAGTTATATTAAGAATTTAATAAAAGAGACGCAGACATTTTATACTCATTTTCCTTCTGCTACCTACGCTTTAAAATTTAAATAAACGATATTGTCTATTCAGTGAAGTTCATAAGGTGAACAATGCGTTTTCAGACTTTCCAACTTGTACCCTCTCATATATTTTTCGCAAGGAAGCAGTTTTCCAGTTTAAAGGACACATAAAGGAAACTGGATGATTACAGTAATAATTTATTTAATGAAATCTGAATTTCAATTTTTTTTGCCTCGTGGCCCTAATTGTCTAAGCGGCGCCGCAAAATTTTGCGTCACAGGACAATGCGACCCTTCAAGGTTAGTATAATAAAAATATATTTTGAAGCAAGAAAAATTCAAAAAAATCTCATTGGCGTAGGCAAAATTCTTTTTCTTGATGTAAGTGAGAATAAAGAAATTTGTGAATGGGAATTTAAATAAAACATATTATATTTTTTTGAAGGCATGAAAGAAAAACCGGATTAGTTTTGTATACTAACCGAGCAGATATTTAAAACATTGGTCAACAAAATTTTGTACCAATTTGAAATTTTGTGCTTTTTAAAATACCTATCCATCTACATTATAAAATCATATTTATTTTGTTTCGATCAGGTCTAGTTTTTGTTTTTATTTACATTTTGGGTGTTTTGGTTTTCAATAAAGTGCCTATACATTATTTCCTATACGTTAATTCGAATAACGAATTATACGTACACGTTTAGGTTTATGTTTATTTTTAGACATTTATGTTTATGTTGTTTACATATTATATTTGTGTTTATGTTTACACAGGTTTTATTGAAATTTGTCCACCCGCTTAGATAAGTAAGATGTAATTAGAAATACGTTTTGTGTTGCTAGTTTCAACGTGTACAAAGCTGCAGATAATATTATGTGTTATTTCACCATACGAACTACATGCGTACCAAATTGGATTGTGAGTCGTTGCTTGTTTGCAGATTCATTAGATGTCCTGATTAACAAACAAACTGCCGTACAAACCAACATTTTACAATCAATATAAGGGATACTATATACAGTATGATAACAATGAAAAATAATAGGTATCTGCATATATAGATAGAAAATACTACTCTGACTGAAACAGAATATTAATGACCCGCTTCCTGGTAAAGGTTTAGCCATGGTTTACAAAGGTTTAGATAGACAAAAATATCAAGTTACCGCAGATAATAATTTAATTGTTTGCATATATCAAACTTTACCCGGTGTCCTTAATTGGGAAAGAGTACAAGGGTAAACAGAGCTGATGACCTTTTGAAAACTACCGTTCCTCTCAAACAATTTTCTTCAGTTTTGTTCCAGATAAAGGCTCTCAGGAAAAAGTTCACAAATTCTGGCATAATCATTGAAAGGCGTGTCGTGTCAACCATAAATATTTCTAATTTTGTATGTTCAGGGAACTCGGTATTTAAAAGTAAACGGTTTTTCTGCTCCGGAAAATATACGGTTATCTTGTGTATTGTGGTTTATTCTATATAACGTCATTACATTACAAGTTTAGTTAATAGATGAGTTATCATCTACCCTATTATTATAAAGAGAGAGTGTGAGTTTATGTTAGTTAGTTATAGAGTGAGCATATGTTTGAGTTTATGTATATGTAAGTTGAGTTGTATATGTAGTTTGAGTTTATGTATGTGTAAGAGGTACATCGAAAAATCCTGGACCGATTCAAATTCAGAACTATAGAAAACCAAATATTATCGGTAAAACACCGCTAGTCACCATAGGTATAGACGTGTGCTTGATAAATCTGCCGTTTCTTTCTGATACTGGCATGGTGGCTATTTTTGAAGTGAGAAGTTTTTGGGCGCAATGAGAATCAATTTTTTCAAGACGCAACTTTCTTCTTGCAACCTTTTGCCACGTTCTTGTAACACTTATTGCAGCGTATAGATGTAACGTCTGAATGTGACGAATGTGTCGCAAGAAGAACGGAAAATAGGTACTTAGCTATCAATCAAGAGGCATAGATGAACACCATAGAGTAAGATAATGAGTGAACCAATGCAAAAACACAAACAAAAATAGCGCTCACTCGTGCTGACCTGTACGTCACGTAATAACTGTTGGTCAAAAATAAACTGTCAAACTTTTGTGGATTTATTTATCTCTTTTTGATCGATTGATTACTAATTTTGCATGTTCTTCATCCATTATAATAACAACAAAATATGTACTTAAATTTATTTATAAATCCACAGTGTATATATAGTTGAATCGGGTATTTCAGAAACCCCATAAGTCAAATTTGCATAATTTTTCAGGAGAGACAAAAAACTGGTTCTTGACATAAAAGTGTTCTAAAGCGGGTTAACTTTCTTAACCAAAATTTGCTTCTTTAAAAAAACTTTCTTAAAAAAATAATAAACTCTGATTACTTTTTAGTGCCTGAAAAATCCTTTCAAAGATTGTTGACTTATTCGGTTTTTAAAATATATAAAAAAGGCAAAACATTTATTTGTGTAATATTATGTATTTTAATTATAATATCAATTATTAAGATATTTGACTTATTTAAAGTTAATCTTCAGTAATTTCACGGTCATACCACTTGAAGACATTTTCATAGAAAAGTTGCAATTTTTCTCTTGAGGCAGGTAATTTTTCAGTCTTTCCAGTCCTACCATAATCTTTGGTTAATAGATTATTAGTGTCAGCAGACTTTTTGGGTAGCTGTAATACTACTCTAGACAGATTTTACAAAGAAAATGAATGTATTCCCTGGTAGGGACTAAAACATCTAGTTCAGCAGAATAATGGAAAGAGCTATATCGGCTTATTTTGAATGAAATGTTTCGATCCTTTTTGATATTTTTGCCTACAAAATTAAAGAATAGCATGTTTTTTATAGTGCTTTGGCCGTCTGTATGTCTTTGGTTAAAGGCAGAATGACTTCGAATTTATTGGAAGTTGTTGCATTCAATAATATGGCCGCAATTTCTTAGTTCACATTTTTTAGTTTGCGTTTTACAACGGCAAAATCTCAATCACACGAAGGAATGAATGTCCACTTATAGAAAAATATTGTGTGATTCCCGTGAACATTTTTGTAGTAGTTAGATTGAACATCATACGAATCGTTGTATGATATCTGTTTTGTCCGCCGCATCTATCTGAAAATAAGTGCAAAGATCCCGCAGCATTCATATTTTGCTTCATAAAAAATGTACACACTTTATTCGGGCCTTTTCCACCATTCCTTCATGATATATTACGAAATTAGCTTTAGTATCCTTCAAGTTGTGAATACAAAATACATTAACCGTTAATTGCCTCAAAAAAAAAGTTTCCTTAACAGGTATTCGCGGCAGGTCTAAGTTTTGCATATAATCAATTCAAATAGCACCTCTTTTCCCAAATACTTCACTCTTTACTAATTCTGTAATCTCTTTTATCTCCTCATAAAATTTCTTGACTCTCCTCAAGTGCACAACTTTTTTTGCTACTGCTTTACGCTTTGTCGAAACATTTAAAAATTTACTTTTTATTTTAACATTCAATTCTTTGCACATACAACATGTATCAACCTGCAGTCATCCAAACTTCAGAGAAAATCGTTCACACAATTGTTTCTTGTAATATGAATATTTGACATTAAATTCTGGGTATTTCGCTTAGAACATCTTATGCATTATTTTGATTGAGAGCTTTGCGTCTAAGTAACGAATTTCTTTATGTGCATAACGCGATAGTTTTAGAGCAAAGCTCTGAATATGCTCTATAAGAGCGTATCCTACTGATGAAGGCTTAGCATTTTCACTCAAAGTTTTTCCTTACATTTTTTCGGGAGTCAACCCTTGGGATAGTAAGGAGTTCAACTCTTTAACTCTATCAAGTTTAATACTATAAATGTTTAAGAAAGCTTTCTTGCATACTTGGTACATTCCAGAACAGGTTGTAATATGATAATTATATTTGCAGCTGTAAAAGCAAGGATGAATTAAGGACTTACAAACATTTTAACTATGTGTGATAATAAATAAGTTCATTTAACTTACTTGCAACTATCACCAGGCTTCAAAGCTCGAATATTTTTCTTTTTGTGGTTAACATAAGCGGTTTTTTTTTCATTTTGCTGGTACCTCACAGCTGGAGTCACTTGTTTCGTCCATTTTTATTAAATTTCAGAATAAAAATCACTAATTATTCCAACAAAAACTTCTCTATTAATTATCAAATCATTCATTGAGGTAATGATAATTGTTTTACGGCTTTTGGCTTGAACTTCATAACAAGGTGACAGTAACACTAGCGACAGCTACTGATGGTTCAGTGTTGCCACAGAAACTCCAAAAGTCCGTGGCTTATGGGCTTTCTCAATAAACACAATTGTTGTTAAGTCACCGTGCCTTTGCTATTGCGCTAACTAGGGAGGTTTCTCGTTAACTTGTAAGATTATGTACGAAGAACACAAATGCAAAAAAAACATTTTGAGAAAAAAAATGACTTATGCTTTTTCCGAAATACCCGATTTAGTTATCGCAAGAGTAGCAATATATCCTCACTTCCTTCAGGCGCATTTAGCCCTTTTTTTAATAAATCCTTCGCTTTATTAATGATATTTACAAGAATATTATAATTAAAGACCTGTATATTTTGATAAAAATGGATAAATTAGATACTTTAGTAATGACACGTTTCAATACTTTTATTTTCATTTCTCAAAAACTACTCAAGTTGTGTGATATTGTGGAAATGTTTGAATTGTTTATTATCGTCTAAAGTGGAAAATTACATTATTCTCTCAAGTGTGAAAACGACAAAACCTGGTCTTTATTTTTATGTAGATATTTAACAATATATTTATTAAAGAATATCGACATATATTCGAATGTGTTTAAAGCAAATTACTTTTTAGGAAATTCCGATGAAATAAACAAGTGAGTTATATAATGAACTGGCCGTAGTGTCACATTTAGTGTATCTACGTAATATATACATACTTGTACAAGAGCGAAATGATGCGCCGTCACTCGCACGACAGAGCTCGGCCAGAGTGGACTTACACCTGCACAGTGCTTTGTGTGGTAAGTCAATCAGTGATTTATATATATATATATATATATATATATATATATATACATTATAGAAGACAAGCGATCCTACAAGTGGCGACAAGGAAAAAGAATATTATACTTTTGGAAGAAATATGAAGGAGATGTCAGTCGCAAATCATTTGCTCGATTTATGTTTCTAGTATTACTTACTACACACATAAACCTAATTGAAATAGAAGAATACAATAATTACGTTTATTGTATTTCGCATTTGCCAGTGAAAAATATTTCAAAACTGCAATTTTTAAGTCAGGTTTTCCTCATGACACTAATGTAAGAAATATTTAGAAATAATTAGAATATTACTTAAAAATAATGTTTTTATCAGCGATCCAAAACTAGCTACTTAGATAAGGATTGACATTAGTAAAATTGATTTTACATGTTATGCACGTAAAACTAAATATGTATATGCTTGAAATATACTATATAGTCATGTTTTCCATTAAATTGGCGATGTTTCTCATTAAATTGAGAATATTTTTCCTTTGAACGAAAGATGAGTTCGTTATTAAATTTGTGATGTTTACCTTTAAATTGGTGACGTTTACCATTAAATTCGGAACATGCTCTCCATTAAATTGGAGATGAACTTCCTTTTAAATTGATGATGTTCACCATTATTTGAGCGTATTTGATTGTCCAAAGGCTTATGACCTTTAATGACTTGGTGCATTGCGTAGACCCGGTTTCGATTCCCGACTACTCGTCGAGCTCTCTAATATTCTGGTTGATTGTAAAAGATTACTCTCATAGTAGTCGTATAAACAATTCAACGTGCCTAAGACTCAAGAAGTCTATTTTTTACGATTATCGGTAAAATTAGATCTCGAAGCGGTCAGCGCTTCAATGGGTATAAGACGGGAACGGTAGAACATGACTAAAAATCACCTTGAAATCACCAACATAAAACTTTGAAAAAGGGGAAATAAAACTTCAAGAAACATTTTATAACTTACCTGATGCAAGTATTGAAGTTAGTAAAAGAGGCAATATTTTGAAATATATATCTTAAAAATGTTTGATTACTTTTTCCTCAAAGGAATACAAAACAAACGGATGAAAGGCATATTTTTTTCAGGACCAAGGTTAAAGTTCGAAAAGTTTAATAAAATAAGGCATTGGACTAATTACATAAATTCAGTGACGGACAGAAAAGACACTTCAAGACGAGAAAGGTTGAAAAAAAAATTTGGAGAAAAAATATATTTTAAATATGGCAGAAGCAGGAGTGCTAAGTATAACTCAAGAAGTTTCTACGTATCGAGCAATAGGATCACATGGCCGGCAAAGAGAAAATATTATCAGAAATGCTGTAAAACGAGATTAAATATAAGCAAAGGAAAAATAGAACAGAAAAAAAATAGAAAAATTAATAAGAACTCACAAAACAGGACACTTTATACCTTATGTATCAAGAAATCGACTATATATTCAATGTGAATAATGAAGCAATAATAAAATGTGCTATAGGAGAGCTATTTGTCAACAGATGCCACTTTTAAAAAATATTTTTAAGCAACTTAAAGAACTATGAAAAATCAAACAGAAAATAGAATACTTTTAACGTAAAATGTTTATTTGAAGCTGATATAACAACAAATAAATGAACAGATTTTTCGACTATCTTATTTTATAAAGAATAGATCTAGGTATTTGCCGGGTAAGGCAATGTTTATGGTATTAGGTGTTATGAAAGTAAGTCATGGCATAAACCAGATTACACGGGAAGAAAATAAGCAAATTCAAAAATTTAAAGAGAAATTTTAATTGATAAAACATACAAGACTACTGAAGATCCTTGGTTTATATTCAAGGAAATGTAGAAACAATCAAAAAATTATTGGATTCTGCTAAATTGGAAATTGGAATTGAATCATCTTCATAAACATTTGCCTAGTGTTCCCACATAAAAGATAACGAGAAAGCATATTTAGGTATTAAAATAAGACGCATAAATACAGGAATAATTTGAGATAATTATATTAGCTTCATGGAACATTTACCATCGCAGGTAAGAAAAGCGAAATTGTTTACTAAATTAGACATCAAGAATGCATTCTATCAAGTAGAGCTCCATTCTATTTGTTGATATCTCATGAATTTCCTAATAATCAACAGTTTTTACAGATACAAAGGTTACTGTTTGTAATAACGTGTGAACCGAAATATTTGTAAAAAAATCTAAGAGAAAATGTTGATTAAATATAAAAACGGGATAAATTTCATAAACGATAGTAGCAACGAAAATCGGTATTCATAATGGTCGAAGATGTTACTTAAAAAACATGTGAAGAAAAGTAACCATTATGCAAGTATATGAAGACATGTCTGAATTTAGTGTGTCGAGGATGATTAAAGGATTACAGGGTTTTCTTAGACTTGTCAATTACATTTGTAAATTAATTCCAAATTTGGTTACAAGAACAAAAACGCTAAAAGAACTACCAAGGAAGAAATCAGAAAAAAGCGAAAAGAAAACTTTTGAAATCCATGCTGGAACCTGTGAGATATAATTACGAACTCTAAAGGTAACATGAAAATTATAAATGTGGAGAAATGTGTGTGATTACTTGTGAAAACGGAATCGTAATACCTAAATAAATATTAAATGGGAATATCACGCAACATACGAAAGTCATCCTAATACCGTGGTTGTGAGAGGCGATGAGATATAACACCAAACAGATTTATTATATCATCTCAAGATTAACTAAAATAAAAGAAAATATCCTCATCACATCTAGTGGGTAAGTTAGTAGGAATGAATGTTAGTGAAAGGAATAATGAAACAGGGCAAATATTACGACGTTGGGTAATATGTTTAAACAAAGTGGAACGTTATTCGAAGATAGTTCAAGGTGAGAATATTGAAGACCAAAGTTATATGAATACTCAAACGAGAAATTAAAATGACAGTTATTTGTAAATTAATTAATCGATATTTACTTGATGGCCATACTGATTAAACTAACCTTATTAATTAAATAAAATCTTTTATAAGGAAGGATGTAGTATTTATATATTGAGTGTATCTACATAATATATGCATACACTGTCTTATTCGCACAAGAATGGGGTGATGCGCTGTCAGTCGCACGACAGAGCTCGGCGAGAGTGGACGTATACCTGTACAGTGCTTGTTGCATGTTATAGAAGACAAGGAACCCTACACCGACAGATGGCGTGAATTACATGAGTTTGAAACGAAATATTTTCGTTTTTTATTGCATCATAGATGTCGATTAGACATGAGGAAAATTAATTAACTGTAGTAACTGGATAAATGATTATAAAGCGATTATGAACTTTGATTTAGGCTATTATTTCCCTTGAAACGTTCAAAGTTTTATTTTAAATGTTTTTTTAAATTTTAGTGCCGGCTCGAATTGTAATATAATTTTAAGTTTTTTGTAATTTTATCATTCAAAAGAATTTTTTGTAACTCATAATTTTCTATGTAAATTTATATGAAAATTTTATTAGATGTTTACGTCAATTTGTAATGACTTTTTATTAATTTTTCTAAATGCCCAGTATTAAAATCTTTGTATACGAATTTACGACAATATGAGGGTTTACACTTGGTATATTTTTTAATATTTAACTCGACATATTTATTCTTTCCTTAAGCACGTTTGAATCTTCAAAATGAACGCATGCCCATGTGCAGTATGTATTTAAACAGTGAGTAATATTTATGGTTAAATAATATTTCTTTCTCTCTCTCTCTCTCTCCTCTCCCTGCAGCTTTACTCTTTACTATATACATATAAATCGAGGTTTAGATCACCAAAGAAGTTGCACTTCTGTTATGTGTATTGTGTTGCATGCAAATTTTTAAAATTGACAATTGCCTGTGTAAATTTCTATGAAGGTTTTATTAGACGTTCATGTCGATGTGTACTCACATTTCAATAATTTTTGTAATTTATGGTATTAAAATGTTCTTATACGAATTTTGTTACAATCATTGAAACTTAGCATATTCTCTCTCTCTGTCTCTCTGTATCTCTGTTTTGGCATTTTACTTCTTACTACACACTTAGAAATCGAGGTTTAGATTACCAAAGAAGTATCACTTCTATCACGTGTAATGAGTTGCAAGTGATATTTTTTTATTCTTTGTAAACTTATTTAAAATTATAATTTATTTTGTACCTCAATATCTTTGCAGTGCAACTTTTTTCGGTGCGATGAGAATAAAATATCAAGGTTAGATTTAACGCAAGGTTTTCAATGCAACGTTTTAAGCAATGTTTTGTTGTAATGTTTTGTTGTAACGTTTAAATGTAAGAAATCTATTGCAAGAAGGACGGAAAATAGGCACTTAGCTAAGAACTTAGAAATATAGATGAACACGATAGAATGAGACAAGAAGTGTATGCATGTGCGAACAAACAAAAATGGTGCTTACTATTGCTATAAGCTGTTTTATATGTTATGTGTATCAAAAGTAAACGAAATGGCCCTCACTACTGCTATAAGCAGTTTGGTACGTTACACGAGTCAAAAGTAAACTGTCAAAATTTTGTGGGATAACATTCTGCGTTTAGCATCTTCGAATCATAACAATACTTTATTTTGATTGAATAAGTCAACAAAATAATAAATGTTGTTTGAACATAGTATGGTGTATAGTTAAAGTAAAACAAAATAGTAGTGTGTGTAGTTAAAGGATGACAATAATTTTAAAGTTTTTCGATTTATTTCCCGTGAATTCAAGTGCCAATATTCTTGTTAAAATTATATTGAACTTTTAATTAATCCATATTTAAATAAAGCTTAAAAGGAAATTTCAGTTATTAAGATACAATTTAACTCGCAGAAAGTAAAAAATAAAATCCTTTCCTTCTGTTTTAAATGTCGTTATATCGGTATGTTCGTTATATCAGTATGTCTAAAACAAGTTTTAATGTTTGTTAATGAAGTGGAAATATTGTTAATATTACGGTTCTTCGGAAAATTGCGAAAACTGTTTAAGTTATTTACAAAAGTTATAATTGGTTATAAACGCGTACAAAATGAGATTACAGAACGAATTGACTATAAGGCTTTAGTCATGTGTTAAAAAAGTACTGTTCTTAATAAAACGAATCATATTAAAGATCATTCAAAATTTTTAATATGGAATTAGCAAAAAATTAATAAATCACTAACAGCATTTTTAAAATATCCAAAAAAATTTAAAAAGTTATCGCACAGTCACCTACCGCAAAAATATAAAATATAAAACTTTGTCTCCAGCTCTACGGACAGTTTGAACATACTAGAGCTGCGGAAACTCGCTTCCGATGGACGTAACCAACACATATGGAGACTTAAGTACGTAATAAATTGGCACATATATTGCGCTCACACACACATGCACGCGCGTCGAATTCAAATTAAATTTAAATTGAAATGGAAAAGCGAAATGAAGGCGCTCACTAGTTAAGATGGCGCGAGCGGGAAATATAACTTAAATTTAAGTAATTTTAGCGAGGCTCCTGCTTGCGTCGCGACCGTACGTACAAGTTTTAAGTGGCCAATATTCTTTGCCAGCGGTGGGGTAATAAATAGTGCGTTCTGAGCGGCGGGCCGGATACATATGAGGAAGACTGAATGTGGCGACGGTGACGATTCCGATTATGAATGGCGAATTGAGTCATTCGAGTTGCATTTCGGACACGTTCACACTGCACTCGAGGCACCAATGCAATAAATTACCTACGCGTTTTTATAAAGGGAATATTAAAATGTTAACTATAATTTTGTTTATTTACTTTCTAAACCATTAATATATTTGTAGGAAATATTGTCTGTAATAGGAAAGCATTTTGACCATGTATGTCGTTATTATTGATAATTAAGCAGCCATTTTGTATGTACCAAATAAAACTCGCAGTACTCATAATATAAGAAATGTTAATTGGTTTTATAAACATACTTTTGGTTATTATTGGTATTTCTTAAATGTATTTCGGGTATTTATACAATTTTGAAAGTAAACTGTATATATTTAGTAAATTTATAATTTATGTTAATCAAGATTTTTTCTGAATTTAAAAAAATTATTTCACAAGTTAATTAATAAAACAATTAAATATCATTGGCGATTGCCAATGAAATTTAATTTTTGCATTAAAATTGTCATTAAAAACCTGTAAAACACGAGTCTTAGCAATTCAATGGCTCCGAACACATTTCGGCACACAAACATTTAAGTGTACATAGCTTTTCTATTAAACTGTGTACAAATATTGATTCTTCTCAATGCAAATATATTGTAACTTATGAAACATTATATCTTTCACAGGGTAAAAGGTATGAGACACATTTGAAAAATCATAAGATTTAGGATATTTGCCATAGTTTTCCTGTAATCTTCTACTCTGGTTTTACCAACCCTGTTTTGACTTTGATTTACCTCGTTTTTAATTATGATTTAGAAAATTTTTAAAAAGTCAAAGTGTAAAACGTGTGTACAATATATTGTTTAAAAAGATGTTTACTGCGCTATTTTTTTATTTTCAATGTCGCATATTTTCTGCGAAAATAGGCTTTGAAAATAGAAAAACGTAAAAGTATTGCCTACTTTATCCGAATATTTAAGAAAATACGAGACCTAGAATCATCGCTAAAAGTTTCCTACAACCTTTGCGAGGGCTTTTAAAAACCTGTATTTTTTTAATAATTTTAGGTTGAGTGGTTTCGGAAATAAGTGAAGGGGGAACATAATTTCTTTGGAAACATTTTTGCAGTATTCCCCTAAAGATATGACACCAAAAATTTTGAAGAAATATTTTTGAGACTCTTGTAAATATCCCTTTCAAACAATTACTCTGTATAGAAGTGAAAAACGTCTTTTTTCGAGTACTTAATTTTCTCTGTCTAAAATTTCCAAACGAATATTTCTGAGTTTTTGCGATATATGTGGGTGAATATGTCATATTACAATGCCAACATTTAAAGTTTCTACGTCAAGTGGTTTTTGAGAAAAACGACTGTGACAAACATGCGAATAGACACGAAGTGATCTTATAAGGATTCCGTTTTTCCTTTTAAGGTACGAAACCCTCGAAAAATATACTGTAGTTGTATTTTTTTTGTAGATCCTTTCAATGTTTATCATCATTTCAAGCATAATTTTGATATGATGATTTACTCTCTCTGATAATATTTATTTCTGATGATGAATTCGTCTGATTTAATAGGAGGATTTTTATTCAATTTGTTTGGTTTTAATTCTTTTAAGTTTTTTCTTTAATTTTGCTAGTTCTTTTTTGAAACGGCATAAGGTTAAATATCATTCAGGAAAACATATTCAATATATCGGTAAAATTGTTCCCCATAATAATATTGATTTCGTGGAAACTGTCATATACTTTGGCACTAATCGTCGAAATTAGACTATAAATGCATAGAATATGCAAGTCTTTAGATATTGTCACGGAAAATTGTTTTGGTCTAAGTTTTTAGTTTATTTACAAAGTCAAATTTTTATAACCTTATCCAATTACTTAGCAAAATTAGGTACCAATTTTCAAAAATGTAATTCATTCATCTTTACAATTGTTGCAGAATCTTTCCAAGAACAAGTATAAAATTTGACTTTAATAGTCCCTTAGTTCTAGCACTTTTTTTAAATTAATTACACGCGGCACGCTGATAGGATCGTTTAATAATATATAACACATAATAAATCATTAAATTATTATTCATGTTATTTTGCAGCCCAAAATTTATGTTTCCGCCTCTAAATTAATTTTATTCCTGTCGAACTCTTGGCCGGTATAAAAGTGATTTATGTCTTTGCGGATGTTTAAGCTTGAATCGCTGTGACTGAACTATTCCCGAGTGTGAAATAATACGATAATAACGAAGGAATTCTTTTCGTATCCTTCACCCTTCTCGAGTACTTTATTTTATCGTTACCGTAAGGGTTATTAATCTCTTGCAGTACACGCACATCGTACGTCGTGCAGCAAAATAAAATAAAAATAAGACACTACGTACTCAACACCTTATTAGACATTATTTCTCAGAAAGAAAGAGCGATTGCACTGGCAATTCGGTATTTTTCTTTATTTTTTTAAAAGAAGTTTTTTTTATGGTAATAGATAGCTTAAATAGAATCGTGATTAAAAAAAAATACCTTGTTATTGAAAAATCTGAGATTTCTCCATAATAAGGGCCCCAGTAAAATAAAGGTACAGATGATTTTTGTTTTATATATTTAGTAGTAACTTGAAAATAAATACTTTTATGCCAGTTAACCAATACCCTCTATACGGTTTTTTGCTCTCAACTTCATTTGCGCGAACTATTTGATTTCATCCGTCGTTAGTGATAATGCGGTTTGTAGTAAACCTTTTATAATGATAATGATGACGAGATCCTTTTTAATTTTTTTTTATTACATCAATATTCTCACTTTTTTTCCACGACTTTTGAAAGTAAAAATGGATATTACACAAATTTACTGAGAGATAAAAGAAAAACTTTCAAAGTACTATATTTACACTAATCTCCACTATTATAAAACTGCACAGTGACGTGTCTGTATCTTGAAGACGTTTTTGAAAAAAAAAGTAATGGAATTATTTAAGCTGAGGCAGTCACCAAAAACTTTTTTTTATTCAATTCCATGTCTAACTATTCATTTGTTTGCGTATTAAGTAAAAATAGGCCGACTTGAATGAACATTTCCATAGAATCTTTGGTGTTCAAACTAAAATTTAGGCTACATTTCGTTTATTTCAAATATTTTCTATGGGACGTTCCTGTCGGTCATCTTTTTTTTATTTGTTTGAATGGGGATGACTCAAAAAAATCTGGACCGATTCAACATCACTGGGATAGTACTATTTTTATAAAATATTTCTTAACGATCTTGAAGTCCAACTATTAGTACTCAGGAAGTAATACCATGCACATAAACAGAAATTATCAAGATTATTTATTTTATTTCATATATGATTATTACATGAATTTATCATTAATAAAACCTTTTTTCTAAGAACCACCGTATAAAAGGCGCGCTGAAAATGATAAAATAATGAAAATTCCAGTACTTAAATGGAATTTTTGCGGTACAATATTGTTTCCTAACTCAAATAAATTTACAAAATACTGCTTCTACCAGAGATTTTTGAAAACAGAGCCAAGTCGATGCTTGGCTTTCTTTCTCACGTGTATGCTGACCTCGATTTACACTAGCTTGATCTACAAAAAAAAATACACGCAGGTAACTGTTATATTATTTTGGAACAGATTTCTGAAATCTATAACATATTATTATTAGGGATGTATCATCGAAACTCATTCACAGCATCTCTGTTCCATGTTGAAGAATTATATGGCTCACCTTCAATTTCTGTAGTTAAATTCTAATAATATATCTATACATGTGTGATGTACTGAGAGTCTCCGTCAAATAAAAGAAAATCATTAGAATAACTTTTTAAATTCTAGTGATATGAAGTAACATACATAGAAAAATACAGCCAAATTCGCGATTCTTACCCTCGTTTTATTATGACATTGAACAACACAAATTAAGATCTTTGCACTCTTTTGTTTTATTTTTGCTTATAACTAGACCAAATTCTAACTTGAATTCCTCTTAAAAGAGCATAAATTTTTGCTCATTTTTTACAATGAAAAGAAAATTTTTCAATTGATAAATATTTTGATATTCATTTATAACATAACAACCGCCATCAACGAGCCCTTTGGAATAGTTTTGTATAAATAGTTTTCCGTTCCTCTTGGTCATGTTTTTTTCTCAAACAATGGGTCAACCATAAAACCAAAAATTGTTTACGTGGACTTTAAATAATGATAAATTCGGTCAGAAGATTTAAACAAGTTAATCGGGCGGATGAAGGCAGGTTTAGTTAAAACTATTGGTACAAAATAGCTTTCAACTATTTGGTTCACAACAACGTACTTATGATTGATGATGGGCATAAAAAATTTCAAAATGGCATTGTGCCAACAGTAATAATAATCGGTAGGGTGACAAGAAATAAACTCATTAAAATATTTCAGTACACAACAATGATTGGTTTGGTCTATGATTGATTAGCGTTGGGTGTATTATATAACAGTATAACGATTTAAAGGTTTTATTATCGCATAGAGGTTGTCTAGAAATATTTTTACCTGTATATGGCAAGTATTTGAAAAATATGATATGTCACTAGAATCGTCAAATTTAAATCTTTTTGAAATTTTATGAAACGAGTTGATAAAAATTTTGATAGAGATTTTTGACAAAAATTTACTACATAATGGAATAGTTTAGTGTGACTTTGTAATTACTATATTAGTCGATACATCATTCTTTACATTTCTTTGTTTTGAAATTATTTTGAAATCTTAATTTAAACTAATAATATTATTAAAAACATAACTTGTTTTCTAATTTAACCCGGCCATTAAATGGACTTTTATTCATTTCAGGAATTCGGCTATGACTAGATTTCTGGAACAATAATTTTAAAAGGGACTTAAAGTATGTTTACTATAACAAAATATTTCTTCTGGTTTGGAATATAAATTACATACTGCATTTGATTCATTAATTTATTTTTTTATTTACTTTCCGTAATAAGTTTAATTTGAGAATAGCTGGAAAGACGTAAAATATTTTTTACGTCTTTCCAGCTATTATATATTTATTATAAATGTTAATAGAGAGGAAACTGAAAATTGTAATAGGAATTACTTGAATACGTGCACTGTTCACACAATTTTCACAAAGTCAAAGAGGAAATGTGGTTCACAATATTTGGTCGCTGACGTATGCCAGACAATACGTATTAAGTATGCAAGTGGACGTTGTGACGCTTCGTTTTGCCGGATGTCGCGATAAAGGGGTTACTGTTTCTCTGTTTGGCGTATGACAGATAAATATAGTCGCGCAAAGCGTCGGCGGATATTTTGCGTAGTTTTTTATGTCAAAAATATTTGTTGAACATTTTTTGAATGTTTGCGCGTCCTCCATACGACGTGGCGCCGCTGTTGGTTCAATTTACATTTTTGGCAAGTCAAAAAAGTTGTTCAGTCTCTTTGTGGCAGCGTAGCGTGTGGAGTATTGAATTAGTTATTTATCTATTTAAACGCCCATTAGAAAAAAAATAAAAATTCAGACTTGTTAAAATCAGACGTATTTCTATGTAAACGAAGTATTGCATATGCGACGTATGTATATACATTTTTTTAATAAATCAATCATTTATTAATAACAATTTGACAAATTTTGTGTCTTTTTAGGATGCCGTGGACAAATAGCAAAAACAGAAAACATAGTTTCGTCCTGTTAATTTTTTCGATTATCTGTCTCTTCGTCTGTTTGTCCGTATGTCACAGCCATATTACTCGGAGACTTTTAACATTGTATGGTGAATTTTGGATGGAACAGCTATATAATTAAATAGTGAAATAGTGGATATATGTAACTAAGGGATGAAAAAAATTCAGAGCACCAAAGCTTGTGTAATATCATTAGATAGGTCTTAATATAATATAAAAGATATAAAACATTTTTTTTTAATTTAAGTCCGTATTTGATGAGATATGCGTTTCTAAAAGCTAAAAAAGTGTATCCTCCCCTCTAACTTTTCATTCTGTATAATTCTGTAAGAAAATAGGACATATTGTTTAGTTTTTGAGATATGGGATATTACCGATCGCAGTAGTAACTGTTTTTCACAGTATCTTGAGGAATACACACTTATACGTTTAATATCGTTTGCTTTTATGTAACTCTTCGTGTACGAGTCCGATTCGCATTTAGTCTTTTTTTATTAAACAAGATTAGATTAGAATAAAAAATAGGGTTGAGAATAAATTATAGAGGGAAAGTTTTAACTAGTTACATAATAGGGATAGTAGATAAAGGATATTGAAAATGATATAAATATTATAAAATTATAGCTTTAATTTTTTTTTAAACAAACTATTTTCTGCGAAGTTACGGTAGTTTAAAATTAAACTGAAAATATTAAAAATATTCAGCGATCCCTTAATTTTGCTGAGTACTATATTGGCACAAGCACTGAACTAGTATATTCTGACAATTTTATTTTACCAGAACTAAAGGTATTTATTCCTTGATATATTTTACCCTCTACAATTAATCCTGTCCTAAAATTCAAAGTTACTCCATCTTATATGAACGTATTTTTGCATCCCTCCTAAACAAACAACTAGTTAGTCTATTTTGTATCTTTCCAGCAGTAATGTAAGAGCACTCTTCCTGCTTTTTACAAATACTGAATTTAATACATCATGAACTTATATTTACTAACATTCATTCCGGGATATCTTTTTTTTATAGGAAATCGTTGATCGTTGTTTGAATTGTTAATAGTCATCCATGTTTATCAGGAACGTGAAAACGTTGAACTTTTATTTGGTTTTTACAACCTTCCATTTTGGGTGATTTTGGATAGGATTGGCTGTCGATTTATGTTCTCAGATATTGATAGGATTACAGGGAATGTCTTACTTCATTCGTGCCTTTGTTTTAAGCGTGGTTATCGTTCTAGGAGATTTCTGATCGTCTGAAATCTTGCGCCTTACAACAGAGTTGTGACGTTTAGTTCAATCGTACTTTAATAGTTATTATCTTTATTTTCGATACATTGATTCATAATGGCATAATATATTTGTGAAGTGTAGTTATCAATATGTTGATTTATGTTGTAAGTTTTATCCGATTCCTTTGCCCAAACAAGGAATCTTCATAAGTTCATCATGTCCTTTTGTCTGTCTGTCACAGTCTTAAGATTTCTACACTTTCAGAATTACGTATGTGAAATTTTGTAATTTGACAATTCATATGAAGTTCTCGATTAACATTTTTTGACAGAACGTTATTACATATCACCGGCTATTATTTGGTAATAGCGCGTGAAGTGAAATATTATTTATTTACACATAATGAATTGAAATGAATTTCATGCATATCTTTTACATTATAAAAGAAAATGTTTTGTGTATTCCATCAAGCGGAGTGTCTATCGTGAAATAGGTTTCGTACCACTTTTTTTAAACCCCGTTTCCAACATGTTAAGCTTTAAAGTGGCCTTTGACAGTCAAACCGTCGGTTTGAATCACCTGGAAAAGTAAGATTTTAGACTTCAATTAAACATTTAAATTAATTTTATTTTATTTGATACGTGTCTATTATTTAAAGAGAAACAGGTTATTGAAGAACTATGGAACCCTAATTTACGCGCATCTCGACACGCACTTGGCAGATTGTTTTATAATTTATTTTATTTACGTTTTTAATTACCATTTCCTGCTTGAGTTTTATTATAATATCTTTTGTCTTCATTATATTTGTTTTCTATTTCGTCAATTGTTAGATTCCGTACTTTAAAACAAATGCCAGATTTATACGATCAATCTCCGTTTATCCGTTTTTATCGGAAATAGTTTGACTTAGATACTGAAATGTAGCAAATTGACAAAGCAGGTTAATTCGCATATAAGTCAATGGTTTACACAAAAAATAATAATGTATAAATTTTAAACGTGGTGAATGAAATAATCGTTTATTCGTTCATTCACGTGTTGCGGTAAATATTTATTGATATAGTAATTTACATTTCCAATTATTGTTCCAGAATTTTAGGTGAGACATTTATAGAGCTATTACTGAAATATTCCTCTCTTTTCAATTCGAAGTTCTCTTCTTGTAAAATGTCTGCAGTCAAAATTATAAAAAGGAAGAACGGCAATATTACGTATATTTACGTTATGTAAAGTTTATTATTAGTATTATATACAAAGCATATAAATTTAAATAAAGTATTTGTAAATAATTTAATAGAAAAACTACTCATCCTTAAGTTGCCAAATTAATTTATCTATAAAAATTATTTATAGAAATACATAGTAATACAAATTTGAACATATTCTTACCTTGCAGAATCATTCTTATTAATTTTTTAAGCTTTATCAATACTAATAATCTAAACAACCTTCTATTGTCACATTTATAGATATATACTATCATTAGTCCTAAAGATACGTTGATGAATCATCATTATCATCAAAGTCATCATAGTCAGCATCATCATTATCATACTCATAACAATCGTCGCTTCTTTTGTTCGATTTGTTGTTATTCCAATTTTTATCATAAAAAGATAAGTTAAAAACGGTATTTTTAATAAAGATAATGCTTCTTTTGGAACACTCTGGAACTATTTCCGTTTTACTTTTGTTTACTTGAGACTACAGAAACCGAACTAAATAAAAAAAAATTTGAAAATGTCTATTGAATTTCTTTCGTCTGCCCTTTATTAAGTTTCGTACCCTGTACCTTTTAAAGCCTCTATAGCCTGGTTCTTAAGATTTTTCAGTTAATTCACCTGCAGGTAAAATTGCTGAGGGTATAACTTCTGGTCCATGGATGAGATATTTATCTAAAGTCGGTGGCTCATTATAATAAGGATACTTTGAAACGAAATATCTGGCGCAACCGATATATCTGGCGAAGAAATGGCAATATTCAGCATCTCTCCCGTATCCACTAGTTTTCCTGATAAAAATTATATATAGTTTTTTTATAACATTTAAGTCTATTTTAGTTATTTTAACGGACTATTCTGGGTTTTGAAAAAAAAAGTCTGGAAGTATTACCAACATTCGATTTTCTTAACGCTGGTTTGGTTGTCAGCAAAAAGACTGTATTTTCACTAAACTCTATATTCACTTTATTCTCGGATAAAATTATTTATCTTCTCACCCGTAAGTTTACCATTTTTTAATAGATAATTGTAATAAATGCAGAAGGCATTGAAGAACGAATTCAATCATGAAACACTGATTAGGCTGAATTTCGTCTATTTTGTTGAAACTGTTCAGCGGTCATACCATGTATAAAACATTTAATTGTTGATGTAGTTTCTGTTAGAGCAGTGCAGACTTTTCCGTCCACAATTGTAAAGTTGAATTTATGATTTATTTTCGTCTTGACTTTGTTATCACATTGCTTTCTTGATTGTCCTTTCTTTGTTCATTGTCCTTCATTTTATTTGTTTCTGCAATAGAAACATGTGTGAAACCTGTTTTGAATGTTTATTTTAATAGACACGAAATATATGGTTAATGCAGATTTTGCCTTATAGTTTCTTTTCAGACATCAACGGAAGTGGAACCATGCACATGATAAATATGGTTGAATCAATTTCTTCTAGGTCATAAAATACTTGATTGTAAGAGCTGTGTTTTAATAAATCGCCCGTACTCCATTTATTTTTAGATAAGACTAAACTAATTCATTTACTCACCTTGGAGAGGTGTTACCACCGATATTTTATATATTCGCTCTGTGGTAAGGTCTAAGAGGGCATGTAATTTAACAAAGGCGCCAGTTTCAGTTAATGTGATATTTGAAGGATAGTATAATTTTTTTGCCGCTTGTAGGTGCAGTTTTATAGCAAGGACAATTGTCGATCATATATATTCACACGTTATCACATCCTATTGCTCGCAAAACGTTTTGCTTCTATAAAACTGCTTTATCTGGTAAAAGATTTCGCTGTGGTTTAAGAGATTTTTAACGCCATTGATAATATCCGGCTTTCTCCAGGTTTGTGGTTACATCTTTTGAGACCTGAATTTTTCCTTTGGTGAGTAAGATTTAACAAATAGCGTAAAATAATGAAGACACAGAAATGAAATCAAGTAAGTTTTTCGTTTTGGATCGTTTGTTCGGTCGGAATATTCAAAACTTAATTTTAGTATATGGTCCACTGCAAATGTTTCTCGAGATACATTTTTTTAAGCGTGGGAATGAAAGTGATGATGTTCCAATATTGTTTTACTTTATTTTTTATCAATTCTATTTCTTTTCACCCATATTGACCTATACATAGACTTGAATTTTGACTTCAGTTTCAAGCACCATATCGTTTTATTATGCTTAAAAACATTATAATCAGATGTATTCAATCTGTTTCTAAATCGATCAATGATTAAAATAATATGATAACGAAGAGCTTGGCTATTGTCCAAACTTGGAGGTTCTATGTCGTACCCCCAGTGAATCATTTGAAGCTATTTTTAAAGAAAGTATCCAACTCAGCTAGGACTTGTTAAAAACAGAAAAGAGCCTGACTTTCGAACGATTTTAGAGTAACGCACCTTTAAAATAACAAACGTAGCCCTTATAAGATCACTCATTTTAATCCCTCTGTCCCTTTTTCACAGTCTTTTTTGTAAAAAACTTGAAAATTGCAATTTATATTTTTTAATAATTTTATATACGATGTTTCAAGTTTCAGGAGTACAACAATTAAATTGTTTACAGAGTTCATAAAATTTTCGAGGACCTATAAATTCCTCTACGTTTCTCCCTCTTCAATTAATTTTGAGGATTATAAGTTTGACGGACGCAGAATTGTTTATTTTCCTCTACTTAGCACAATGCTTATTCAAAAGAACTGCCAGAGAACTCAGTAAAAATAAAATTTATCCTGAAATTAGATAATTATTGAAATTCTGGATTTGACTTGCGGCTTTCCCCATCTCAGAGAGAAAAATAATCAGTCGTGTAAATTAAACATAATTTATATTATTAATACGATAATATTCAATTACCGCGAAGCACACGTACACTTATGTTCACGCTCTTATATTCAACGAGGTGATACTTTTACCCTAAAAATAAAAGAAGCGAAAAGAAGTATCCTAGGTAATGGACCTAGGACCCTTGCGAGGCGGGCTAAATGTATGCAAAATATTGGGGAGATCATTCGAATATCTGAGAGATGAAAGCAAGATAGATAAATAAAAAAGTGTTATTATTGAAAAACACACTATGGCGAAAATAATTTCCAATCCCTTTAGTCTCTATTGAAAAGTACTATTTAAAAAAACACTTTATATTAGTATATACGTCATAAATTGATGTCTTCAAAACATCTATTTATGACGTATATGCATGTTATCCTATATTATCATTAGCATTATCATAATGTACCTTTATGTATCATCGAAGGGATAAGATCTCCTATCACATTGGAAGAGTAATAAAGAAAATGCGACACGCAACTGATGGTGGCATAATTAGTCGGGTAAGACCACAAATTACCATCAGATTTTATCAGTGAACCCAGGCGTCAATCACTGGTTAATAAATATTGCTCGTTTTCCGATAGTGTTCGCCGTATTTAATTATTCCCCCCCCCCCTCCCCCCCTCATATATGAGAAGAAATAACCTTGTTATAAATTATTTAGGTATCTGATCTATAAAACATAGTTTATTTGATAAACGGTAATTTTAAAATGAAAACTTTGTAACTTCCTTAAATACCCCGTAAAGGACAGAACTTGTAAAATTCATTAATAAAACTAGGGCTGAAAATAAAATACTGTTTGAGTTGAATAAATGCACATATAATTAAAAAAATTCAATATTTTTATGTATAGTTTCAAAAAACTGTTATATTTCAATAAGTGGAAGTGATTGGACAAATGTAATATTTGTTAAGACTTGTTAAATTGTTAAGACTTGTTCAAGTTTTCAGTAAAAAAATTAGAAAGTTTTTTATGCTGAATAAATTTTATGGCACAATTAGTTATGGTATACATATTCAAAAGAGGAATTCGATAAAATATCACAGTTAATTGTCACATTCGCTTATGAAGTGTATTCAATTATGTCAAAAGCACATTACGCAAGTACATTTAAATAAAATGAAGAAAGGAGAAAAAAAAATGCAGCAACCGAAAGCGATAAATTTATGACAAGAATGTAAACATATAAACGAACGACACATTTGCTAATATTAAGACATAAACTTAAGAAAAAACGAACGAATGCCAATCGATCACAGAATCGTTTAAAGATTGTTAGTTAAAAATAAATTTAGATACATACTTTAGATAAGGTACTCCCCGGAGTTAGGTCCATTTATTTATCTTTAAATTGTCATTCTATAAAAGTATCATCATCATCAAAAGCTTATCTCAGAAAATAATTGGGCATAGGTCTCTCCACGGCGTGTGTTATTGGAGGTTATGTGCAAAATCGCTACGCCGCGCTAGGCAGGTGGGTTGGCGATTGCAGTGCATTGCTGCCCATAATTGGTCTGTGGCGTTTTAGCTACACATTTACGAACATTATTTTAGCTCCGTTCGTTGGCTGGATTGATGTTGAACTCATTTGTGGCGTTTGAGCGCAAACGCCTATTCGTTTCTCAAAAAATGACGTATCGTTGGAAAAACAGTACCCTCGTTTTCACTCCGCCTTATTCGGGTATTAAACAAACAAAATAACTTTCGCAATTTTGATATTAGTTGAAATTCTGGAAAAGTTTGTCTGATGTTCTTTCGAATGAAGTTTAGAAGGGTGAAGCAGAAACAAGTTCATGTTAAAATATTATTGATAAAATTACTAAGATTATTAAAAAAATTGAACATATTTTTGAATATATTAAATTGAATTTAAAATTTACTTAATTAGTGATATATTGTTAATACCTTTTTCAATTAAGTTCAGAATGATATATGTTCGAAGCGTTAAAATATTTGGGAGTACTTCAAATATACATTAAATGTATAACCTAAAACATAGGTGCTTCAGAAGTCACGCAAGTAAAATTGGGCGAGACAGAAAGATGGGGTATATAAAGAACAGAGAGAGGAAACAGAAGTACAAAATGAGCTAATTGGAAGAAAAAAGACGTGTTTCATATTCAGAATGCATGCAAACAAATATGCAAATTTCTTGATCCCATCGTAGCGGCGAAACGTCTCAACATATTTTAAGAAACGAGGTATTATTCCTACATTTTCACCCGGATTGTCTTAGAGCCCCTCCTGAGACTCGTATCAATACCACTCATAGAAAAGAGGAGACCTTTGAAGGTCTCCTAATAGTTTCCCATAACTATTATCAGACATTTCCTTCCTATAGGGTTAGAGAATATCCCTAGGCAAAGTCATTAACTGCTTCTTTTTTTTCAAGTATGCTTTTATCGAACTTTTTAAATGACTCAAAGCTTGATCCACTTCAAACCAAGTCACGATGACTAAAAGAGCCAATGCATTGTTTCCAACAAAACTCGACGCGCATTGTCGGGCTCTCTGCAATTAAACAAAATTCATTCCACATCCTGCGTCTCATAACCGGTTGTTTCTAAGTGCGAATTTATGTAAGTTTTGCACGGAATGTGCCATAATATGTCAAATGTAAGAAATTGCGACGCAAAACAGTCAGGTTTTAGTCAGGTCTTCTCAATCCCCTCAAAAATAGTGGTGAAACATTTTCTAGTAGTTTTGCCTTTGAAATTAGGCAAGGAGCATTTAGTCTGCCAGTGAGCACAAACTATCTCAAAAATTCGTCTTTTTTGCGTACTAGGTGGTTCATCTACGTGAAACTCAAAACCGTGATCCTATATTATAATTTCTTCCTCGTGCCAACTCAAAATTAGTCGCGCGTTGTACGATCACAAGATCAGCAGGTAAGAGGACAGCCAAAACTGGTAATGCATCCGTTGAGCAGGTCCTGTATGCTTTGATCAGAGCCGTAAGTGGCGCACGCTGCGACCTCAGTGCGACTCTTCTAACTTGTTGGACCTCGACGCACCACGAAGCCTCGACGCACCATAAAGAATATACCCAAGTATATTGACGTTTATATTAGTTTGAGAGTAGACCCATTCAGCCTCCAGTCGGTCCCGGTAAACCAGGCCATGGAATGGAGACAATGTAACGCCAAATAATAATAAATAATAAATGAGGTACTGTTGAAATCTGCATAATATCCTGAGTACCACAGAGTAATTTATTGAAAAATAAAAACAAAATGATGTCCACAATTACTTAATTTGCATCGCCCCTAAAGTTTTCGTGTAAATGTTTTTGAGTATTATCTCTTGAGATATGTGTGGGTTAATGTGTTTTACTACTATGAAAAACGAGTTTCCTCATCAAGCAGTTTCTAAGGAAAATAGCTGTGACAGACAGGCATATACGTAAAAGAAGGGTTTCGTTTTTCAGTTTTAGGTACGGAAACCTAAAAAATAAAATTTCAAGCATTAGAGGTGATCACTAGAAATGGAAACAGTACCGTTTTTATTGAGAATCCTAATAGATTGCTTTCAAATATCATATTGTACTTCGAACGGGGAAATTTATATTGGTTGATTGAAATTTGCATCACAGTCGGGAGGTCGGCCTGAGAGCAGATCAGTCTAACTTGTCGAGCATAACATATCGTACTTTAAACGCCCTGTACTCATAAAAATCCAATATATTTACGTATAAACCAAATGTAATCCAATATTATTTGAATTTAAGTCACAAATTTACTACAAAACCCTTTAGTTTTACTTTTCAGTTATTTTTTATGCCGTACCCTTTTTAAGTTCTGAAATCATTATTTTTTTTAAATTTGTTACGTGTCAAACTGTTGTTACACAAATATTAATGCATTTTTATTGCTTTTTGAATTTACTCCCAATTTTTTAAATAGGATTAGTGAAATTTTAAAATAAATAAATGAACGAACACAACGTAAAGAAAACGCATGTGTCCCCGCTTAACCTCCACTTAACGCTGCGAGCTGCCATCTCGGTACATTTATCTAACTAAATTCGTTCAATTTATTTATGAACTAAGGCCATATAATTCAATTATAATAATGCTTTAAGATTTTTCAAATAAGCGTTTAAAATATTTTTTAATATTAAAATATTTTAAGCTGATGATAAGCCCGACATTCTTGGGGCGGCAGGATTGACATCGGTCCGAAAACAGGGCGAAATAATTAAAACATTATTAGGGGTCTGTTTAATAAAAAGCAGACCTTTGTGTAACGCCGCTTATGTCGGCTGGTTAATTAAAGTGAGGTTGCGCCTGGTTCATTTGGCACATTTTATGGCCGGGGCTGATTGTAAAGGTTGAACGCTCTCAGTGTTTCCGCGATGTACTTTGCGTCCCAATGCAAGTTCCGAGAGATAATCTGACTTTCTGGGCATAAGTTATTTATGAAAAATGTGCTTTACACGTGTATGCATTTTACTATGTATAGTCGAAAAACTGACAAAAAATAGAATAACCTTTGCAAATACAAAATTCAGTAAAGGTCGATATTGGAAAAGATTGAGGAAATATTCAAATTTCCTGTACTTTAGAGAGAGGTTAAGATATTATCAATTCAGAAGGTTTTATATATATATATATATATATATATATATATATATATATATATATATATATATATATATATATATATATATATATATATATATATATATATATATATATATGTATATATGTAGTAACATTTTTGCGATTAATTTTCTTTATGGATTTTATTTAACATTATATGTATTATCACAGTGGTTCACATTACCTTAACCAAATTCAAGTATAGTATGGTATATGTAGAGGATTAAAAATTAATTTCTTCCACTTAGTTTACTTGCTCTAACTCTCTTTATCATTTTCCTTTCTATTCTCACCTCTCTAATCTATCAATTCTACATTTCCAATGCAATAGTGAATACATAATGGGGAACCTGCGAAAGGAGAGTTGTATATTTCAACGCTAGATAACGGAAGTAGATGCAGAGAAACTGGAAACTTGCTAGGAAAACACTTTTTCAATTTTAATTCAATTTTTAATAATTTATAATAACATTTTGAGTGATTCAGAAATTTTGCTCATATTCTCTATACTGATTTATTTAGTTTTCGAGATTGTATACCTGATATACGTAAAATTTGTGTCTTCCTTTACATGATACCGCGCTTATTCAAAAAACTATTGACTATTGTTAATATGAAAATTCACTAACCCAGCGCGGGTTGTAATTTCATCAATGAAACGTATATTTATTCAGGTCGTAGAAGTAAATAACCACTTACTATATAAGATGAAACGCATCAGCAAAAAATTCAAAATGAAGTATATTTATGAACTATGAAGGAATCCAAAACCATATTAAAGACTGCTCAAAAAACTTACAGCTCACTGAAACATCGGTTGATAATATTGGATGTCAGGGCGCCTTGATAAACAGCAGTAGTTTGTGCAAACCCGACGTGCGGAAACAAATCGTAGTAACAATAAATACCACATCCCAACTCCATCAAAAACATCTCGGTAACGACGAACCACAACTTAGTGACTTCCATAGTATTCTTTATGTTTTATGTAGCTTTAAAACTGTAGAAAATAGATCTCACAGGCATTTCAAATTTGGCGCCGGAGAAAGATGCTTGATAGCGCATCAAACTAAAGTCTTAATTTTAAGATATTTACCATTTGTTTCAGCAAAATCTTTAAATTATTTAATAATATTGCCTGAAATGAGAGATGATAGCCTTACCAAAAATGTTTGGTGGCCAGCAAAATGGAAGGAAAAAATTTGAGGAGACGTAATCGTAAGCATCGTTCTGATGCGTTATCCACATTCGAGTATGGCGTCTGTGGATAATTTCTTAAGTAAATGTTAGTTATCCTAGGGCCACCTAGGATAGCTCTAGGATCAACAATTCACTATCATAAGCATCATGTCCTTCACCATAAGGCTAGAAGGAGCCTTGTGGTAGTTGGTGAAGGACATGGTGCTTAGGATAGTGAATTGTTACGGCTTTTCATTGAGTTATCTAAAATTGAAAACTTTCCACTCATTTCGATAAATTGCTTGCTTTTGGAGTGTCCACTATTACGTTATTAATGAAACTACTTTTGTAAGGTGAGTTAGAACTATATTCATTGAAATTTTAACTACAAAACATGAATTTCTAAGACAGCTTTCAACTGTGACAAATGTACATTCGTATTTTTTTTTCACTTGAATTTTGATTTTCTTCCTCTAATCTTTACCAATACATGAGTAACTTCAATTTGTTTAAATTCAATTTTAAAGACAATTAAAGAAAAAAAAGGTGTTACTAGTATGGGAAACATGCTAAAATTTTTATAACTAACATTTACTTAAGAAATTATCCTCAATTTCTGAAATGCGTTATCAATCTCAATTGTTAAATGTGTTGCAAACGATTAGTTTTACAGAGGGCATTTGGAAGGGGCAAATAATACCATAATCCGATCTTAGAACTAACGTATTATTTTCATACTTTCGTCTTTGGCGCTGAAAAAAAAGCCAGAATAACAAATAAAAATGGTTCTTAAGCAGATCAACAAAATTCAGTTTTAAAGAAAGTATGAAGTCTACTATCAAATGAAAATGTTTTTTATGAAATTTCTGCAAATATACCACTTACAGTTATATATGGTTACAAAAATGTTGGTTGATTATTTGTCAATGGACTCCTTTGTGCTCTACATGAATATTAATAACTTTTTAAGGAAATTATTGGTTTATATAATTTTAAGATATGTTTCAGTGATTTCGCTCTTTGACGATCTTTATTTGGTTTCCTAATCGCCATACGGTTCTTTATTTAACTCCTTATTCCGTACTATTCTTGAAACGAATGCAGTCCTGTGGTCTCCGTATGAAGCTACTTATTTCCTCATGTTGCACAGTGGTTCCATTCATAAGTAATAAATCGTAAAATTAAACCTAATATTTATCACGCAATTTAAATTGGAAGGTGCATATAAAAAAAAGTAGTATCCGTGATGTAAAAATTGTTGACGTTTGTGACTAAACAAAATTAAGTTTATAAGAAATTCTTATTCAGTTTTATTATTTCATTCCCTAAAATCTAATTGGTTACGGGTCCAGGACGCAAGAAATATATTGTTGTGTAAAATTGTGTAAAGAGTAAATATATTGAACTTGAAAAGTTTTGTGGCACGTGCTGTGAAGAACTTAACCTCACTTTAATATGAAAGTCACAAACTTGGTGAGTTTGTGCGCAGAAATTTCAAGTAGTGGAAACCAGATTTCTCTCACAGAAAACTGCGACACTGTGAAAGATGTAATCAGTAAATCAGAAGCTATATATGAACAGAAATCCGAATTCAATAAAACGATCGTGCATGAATAGTTCTGCCAGTATACACATTGTTCAAGTGACACAATAGCGCAGCATGTTTAAAAAGTAGAATGTTTCGCGAAACAGCTCAAAGAATATGGTAAAAAATTTAATGATACGGCAGCGATTACTAAAATATTAAGCTCATTAGCTGCCATATACCGTCCTCTGGGACAAACATGGTTATTACTTAACCCAGATGGTCAGACTATCCAAAATCTAACTTGATGTTTAATCGACGAAAAAGCGAACCTAACGAATGACACAAACAATGAAACCGCATTAGTAATCACTAAGAAAAATCCAAAAGCAATTAAATATAGTGGGAAGCAAAATAATATTTACACAAGCGACGGAAATAACTTAAGACATCGATTTGTATGCTATAATTGTAACAAAAGGGATTGCAGAGCGCCGAAGAAATCTTTTCGTGAGTATCAAGAGCAGGAAAATATATTTGCGTTCAGTATAGAAAGAACTTTTTCGTGTACGAATAAATATAATATTTGGATATTGGACAGTGGAGTGTCAATATAGATGACGTACAAGCGTGAATTCTTCTGCGAATATAAACAGTATAATGGCTATGATAAGAACCGAAATGTTAAATTAGGAAACAAGCAACACATAGAAGTTTTTGGTGAAGGATAGATGTTGAGATACGACGAAAACACTTACGAAGAAAGATGAAAGGTCAGTGGGTAGATATTATATTGGAAGATGTCCTTCACGTGCCTGAATTATATAGAAATTTATTCTCTGAAGGAGCAGCAACCAGAAGAGGTTAGATGATAATAAAAAAATAATGAAATTGTTCAAGTAATGAAAGACAAGAAAATATAATACAGAATACAGTCAAGAAAATAAGCCTTATGAGTTGGATACAAAAACGATTATGCAAGAAAATGTTAATGTTGTGCAGACAGATATCCAAGTGTGGCATGAGCTTTTGGGGCACTTAAATGTTAAAGAACTCCAAAACATGAGTAAAACTGGAGCAATTCCCATTAAATTTATTGATAATGACAATTATATATGCAAATATGACAAGCAGGCAAAATTACCATTTAAAAAATTAACGAGGGGTACAACTCAGGCATGTGATATAATCTATATTGATGTTTGTGGTCCCATGGAAGAATCATCAGTATCAGAAAAGTGTTATTTTGTTTTATTTGAGGATGGTGCTACGAGTTATTGCCATGTTTATTTCCTGAAACGAAAAGATTGGCTATGCCACAGCGAATAACCAATTCCAGGAAGATGTGCGAATTTATACACGGATAATGGTGATGAATATGTGACCAATGAATTTAAGATTTCCTTGAATATAAAGGTATAAGAAATCAGTGTATTGCCCCTTATACCCCACAACATAATGGCAGGGCTGAGAGAGCACTGCGTAAAATAATGGAAAATTCAATGTTAATGCTTTGCGTGAAAGACATACCTATAAATTTATGGACTGAAGCTGTCAACTGTGTTATATATATTTTAAAGAGAAGCTCATCTATTCAACCCATTTATGTGACACCCTATAAATTCTAGTTTACTCAAAAATCAAACTTTGAATACATTCCAATATTTATTTCAGTGGGATATGTACATGTTCCTAAAGAAAAAAAGAAGAAATAATAAAGTAATAAAGTTAAAAAAAGTAATAAAAGTTATAAAACGATATTAGTGGGATATGATCAAGTAAAATAATGAATATACATATTACCAAAATAAAAAGAAGGTAATTATGTCAAGAGCATCAAACCTCACGTAGTTTAATAAACTAACCAATATAACTAAAGAAAGACAAAGTTTTATTGAGATAAAAATTATCTAAATAAACCACGACTAAGTACAACTAAGTACAACAGATGACTAAGTACACCACGACTAAGTACACCAGATGAATCTAAAGTTTCTTCAGACGATAATATGAGGAGTTCTGAGGATAATGATGCTGCTTATCATTATCAAAGAATATAATTATGGAAGAACGTAGCAATGTGACTCTAAGACCTCAGAGAAAAAGAAATTTGGAAATGAATCTGAGGTGGACATACTAAGTACCTTTTAAGAGTCAGTAACTGGTATTAATCAACAGAACTGGAAGAAAGCTATTGAAGATGAGCTTATTTGCCATAAATATAATAATACGTGGATGATAAAAAACTGAACAGGAAAGAAGCCGATTATATCTAAATAGGTTTTCCATGTCAAAAGGAATAATGAAGGAAAAATAGAAAGGTACAAAGTTCCCCTCTGTGTCTGGTGGTTTTTCCAAATTAAAGATAAAGACTATAAGGGAACATTCTCACTAACTACCAGGTATGACTCTATTAGGTTAATATTGAGTATGTCAGCGAGAAATGATATATAACAGTTTGATGTAAAAAATTCGTTCCTGTATGGTGAGATATTGGAAAAGATCTACACAGAGCCACCAGAGGGTTTTAATGTCGATTCATCTAAAGTATGCAAGTTGAATAAATCTTTAAATGGTTTGAAACAGTAATCTCGTTGTTTACATAATTTTTTATTATGTATGGCTTTAAACCATGTCATTCAGACAATTGTTATTTATTAATTGTGTTTTAGTATGACACTTTATTGATATCAAAACATTAATAATTTATGTATAATCCGTCGATGACGGATTATTCTCATCTAAGGATAAGGAGATTCTATCTGTATTATTGAAGTTCAATAATATAGGTAGAATCTAAAATGCATAAATGTACATCTATAAATCGAAGAAGGATGTTAATGTACAAATGTATAAAACTGTTAGTAATTATCCATATAGGGAAGCAGTGGAAGAAATTTTATTTTTGTTCTCAGTCTCTAGACCAGATATAACTTGTGCAA
The DNA here is from genome assembly GCA_039881145.1 of Druceiella hillmani. Taxonomy (NCBI): domain Eukaryota; kingdom Metazoa; phylum Arthropoda; class Insecta; order Lepidoptera; family Hepialidae; genus Druceiella; species Druceiella hillmani. Next base: position 27,980,441 of record JAYKKI010000028.1, on the reverse strand, counting down.
CAAATTTAGTAAGTATATGTATGAGTATTCCAGGAGCTATTCGTATAAATTTTGCGAAACGAGTAGTTTGTTATTTGGAGTATAAGAAAGATATGCGATTGTATATTATTGCAATTCAAAGCTGATTGGATATTCAGATTCTGAATTTGCAGGCAATTTAGATTCCCGAGAATCCAATACTGGATATTCTTGATGAATGGTGGGCCTGTCACATCGGCATCTGGGTTGATTTGATTTGGAAACCGTGCGACTTTTGGTACAAGAATATCAATGGTACAATCTCCCAGCTTCCGTCCAGAAAGTACTAATACGTGGCTCATAAATTGTAACGAATTCATTAGTGTCCGCCAGGAAATTATATGAAGAGTCTACCGAAGCTGATAACAAAAAAATTAAGGCATTTAAACGAGCCCATGCTCGAAGAATTGCTCGGGAAGTTATTAATACCGATTTAATGAATAGACTTATGTTACTCATGTCGACTCATGTCAGACCCCTCCAAGGATGTATCCCCGGAAGCATCCCCTACGGAAAGACTACCAAAAGCCTACGGAAGCATTCCCGAAAGAAAAATGGTTTTTGAATAGTCATTTATTAAGTTTATTAATAGTTTAGAAAATCTTGTAATCGTTATTGTAAAAATATCTGAATGCAGTTAGGAGTATGTTATTTTACTTAAAAAAATCAGAGGTTTTTCGCAATTTCATTATTGTTTTTTTTTATTATTTAAGTTTTTTTAATGTAATTTTTGTTTAAAGACAATAGATATCTATCAATTTATTTAAAGCCAAATCTTTCAACTAATTGTGCTTAATATTAATTAACATAGACATTGAAATGTACAATTTTTTACATTATATTTTTTTTTGGCATTTGTAATAAAATTATTGACAAATATTTCGTACAATATAATAAATTCAGTAAATAATACCTGGTTTTATCATTTACATTTACTTAATGCACATGTAATGCTTTATTTCCGAATTGTCAATTATTGACCGCCCGCCTTAGTGCTGTATATCACCATGCATTAGAAAGAATATAAGTTTAATGTTGAAGAAATTTACCACAAAATGTGTGAGTGTTATCCTTTTTATTCCCCTCAGACTTCATAATGCTCCGATGGAACTTATTTCAACTCTGATGAGTAATGCTTCTGATCAGTTTTTTTTTTTAATAATTACATTTTTCCGTTGATAACTCGTCGATCTTGAGTTTAGTAGTACTTCATGTTCGCCGCTATTATATAAGACGATGAAGCCATAGTTTATTTCACCTGCCTAGAGTGCGTACTATATACGTAATAACCCGATAGCATATACTTGTTTATTGTGCACTCGCGTTGTTAAGCGCAATATTGGGAGATGCGCCCATTCTAGACATCCTTTTCTGCTTCGTTATCTGTTTCAAGGATTGGGTTTTGGAGTTGTTTTATACTTCACCACTGAACACTAGTTAGTGTGATATTTATTCGAATTGTTGTGTGTTTCTCTCTCGTTATATAATTACTATTTATCTATCTAATTCGTTACTGTTTAATAACCATTTGTACTTATGTTCTTCCAAATGCTCAATATTTTGGGCTAATCTTAAATGAAGAAAAAAATAATTAAGGAATACGCAAGTTTGACTGTTAACTATTTTATTATAAATATCTATTTTTATTGATATTTGTAATAAAATAGATACCATCTAATAAAGTAATAAACTCTCATTATCAAATTGATTTTGTATGTTATAGTTATCCCACAATTAATGTGTATCAAAATAATAACTTTTCAATAAATCCTCACTAGGCCGCGTGAGACCCCACCATTGTAGTACGAACAACAAACTAGGCCGCGTAGTTATTATGATAACAAAATATGCAAATGATTATATTCCTGACTCACCTTGTGATTTACGTTAAGCATTTCAACTCCACTTAGCGCTGATATTACTATTGAAGTTTTGAAAAGGGTTTTCGATTTTAGACGAGCGTCACGTTGTGGGAAGTGCTTTGTAATTTCTTTCGGAGAACGTTTTTATAAATTGAACAATTAAATATAACATTAATTTTGTTTGAATTTAAGGCTGCTACCGACTTAGAGAGGAAACTCTATTTACTTTGAAGTTTTAGGTTGCAAGTTTCGGTTTATTATATTGAACTTGTTTGTAATGTGTCCACCTTTAATATTATAAACTTCGTTTTTCGGTTGAATCATTTAAATGTAAATTATAACAGAATCTTGCCTTTTATTTACAAAATACATTTAGATTGTATTTTTTTATGAAACCTTAAGTACATTTTTGAGTCTTGTTCGAAGAGCAGGTCAGTAATGTAGCCGTGAAACCAAAGTTGCAGATTTTAGTTATTTTTCCTAATATCTTTAGTTGTTTTTACTACTTTAATTCTTCTTTAGCAGTTACCCGCCATACCATGGAAATAAATTAAGAACGACCAAACTGTATAAACTGTGTTTTGTAGATGACTACATGATTTATTTTACATTCTAAGCTGAAAGAAAAGAAATTTGTAAACAGTATGGGTAACCCTGGAACGGTAGGGGATTAAAGCAGTGCAACTCGGGAATTAATAACAACATGTCATTGAAATTTCGTTGCTCAAATCACCGGCGTTGTACAATTCTCAGTATCAGCCTTAGCGTATCAAAAGGACGCTACCTGTTACAAGGCAATCAATATTAATAATAATATGTAATTTCCAGGTGAGTCAAATTCCGGTTATGAAATGAATTATGCCCTGAAAATTCGCATATAATTTTATATAAAACTGCCGTTTATATTGTCCTTGTATACCTCTCCTGTCTCGTTCCGTATTCTTTATTCTTGATCAAATGTACAATCTTTTTCAAGTCAATATTTCTACTGATTTTAATTGTTATTGTTTCACCTCTTTAATTAATATTTATTTTTGTCTGTCAAGTCCCTAAATACTAAAATTTATCTTTCTTTGTTCAACTGGGAGGTATTACCCTTGTAGCAATTTATCATATTGCCTAGTTGCAATAAGTCAGGAAAATAAATTGTGCAAGAATATGTCGTTGGCAATATTGGGCAAATTAAATTGGTATTGAACTTTCAATGGTCTCGATGAAATAAATTCGTTGGCAATTGTTGGTGGTTAACACCTAATAACATATCTAAAGGTAGCGGCTTCTATTAAATAGAAGGAGCCACCTTTAACTTGCAATTTATATTTATTTTCATATATCCGGTAATATTTGACAAAACATTCGAAGAACACCTTTTGTAAAAAGGGATCAAAGACGGAGGATACTATAGTCGCGGTTATAAAATCGAACTATGTATCAACTTATATCACAGGAAATAATATTAACATGTACAGGTATATACATGTATAATATATGAGTATACCATCACCAAATAGCAGCACTTCAACCACTTATGCAATTAATCAAGTGTAATTGGGCAAATAGTTCTTTTTCTTAATCAGTCGCATATTTAATAAAATAATTAAAGTTTAAATTTTATATGAAATCATAATTATGTGTAAATTAGCAGCCTGAGTAAATTACATCAATTTTCAATTTAGCAACGCATAGCATATTTTAAACTGTTAAGTAAAAAAATGATAGTCATTTATCTTTTGGAAAAAACTAGACAACAAAGCTCAGTTTGCGACCTTAATTGAATTAGCATACTTTATTTAAATATAAAATTCTTATAACTAACGGGAATATGATATTAGATAACAAAAATGGTAATAACTAACTCAATTAACGGAACAACGCGAAAAGATACGCGCAAATTCAACACATCTTCTTATTTCGTGTGTTCATGTTCGTGTTGTACAGTATTTCGTAACATTGATTGTTTGAATATTAGCGTGTATACGTATACATAATAATTAATTAACACACTATTGTGTTTTAGAATGTATTTGTGCCCTTATCTAAATTTTATCCTAACGCCTTCGACAGTATTATGATTGCATTCGACATACACTAAAATAATGTCCAAATATTTGCTTGGACAAAAAACCATATATTCACAATTTTCACTCACTCGAAATTACTGAAATTTAATTAAAGTCACATACATTTTACAACTAATAAGAATCCAAATATTAAAAAAAATAAATATCTCTTCAAAAAATTTACACCACAGAACACAGACCTAATTAATCATTCTGTTTAGTTTTAAATGACACTTGTAAATGTTGCCATGTTAAATAATAAATAAAAAGCGTAGATTAACTTTGAAATCGTAATGAAAATTATATTACTAAGAAACATATAATAATTTATCTAAATGGTTATTGAAACAAAATCGTATTAATAGTTATTGAAATAAGTTTATTTTAAAAATCGATAATAGTCTTTTTCATAATCTTAGGTAATTGGGCATATTATGTATATTACAAATATTGAAATAAAATTAAAATTTATTATCTTTTATCCTTTTCTTTTTTATAACCTTCTTTTGTAAAACTATATAAATGAAAGGGATAATGAGAAAAATTTTACCATCTATCTTGATAAGAAGGATATTTATACAATATTACCACATTTGTCACGTTTATCGAAAGAAAAGATACAGTTAATGCATTTCCTTTTTTTTTCCTGACTTTTGCCAATTTTTAAATTTCAGAAAAAAGTGTGATACACTATTACGGATTGTAATGACGCTATTTAGGGATAATACATACTTACAAATGTTAGTATTGTTTAAACAAATTCACGTAAGCATAAAACAAATATGTTTGTAAAACGTTTAACCAAATAAAAAATTAAATATCTTTCTTGAATTTTTTTTCAATTCTACAATTTTGTAATGAATTTATTGACGTACTTAATGTATTTGCTTATTGCTCAATTTTTCATAAGAATTTTGCGATATAATCAATATTTAAGCTTTAAAGGTTATACACGTATTTGTTTAAAAATGATTTCAATGAATGGATTTCGAGTTTTGTTTTAGTGTATATAAAAGATTTTAAATATTTTTGTATCTAAATGTTATGTTCATTTATGTATATTAATTTTTATTAGGATACGTTCACTAGATAGCCTCTTAACAAAGAACTCATAACTTTGTCGCGTCCGTCCGCCCGTCACAGTCGGGCCGTTTCTATTTATAGTTGTGTATAAAAATTAAATTAACTAGGTAATATTTAATTTTTGTTAGCAAGTTTTTTGTTTTCTTTAATATTTAAATGCCTACCACACTTTGAATAATATTGAACGTTGATTGTTAAATTTAATTTTTCTATTAAACGATACTAGAATTTATTATGTGTGATACGTAATACTTAAGGTATGTCACCTTCATGATAGTCGCCTATAAAATGTTGGCATAGTATTAAAAAAGTGGCAGTTGACATATAATTATAATATAAGCATAGAACGTTTTAGCCTTTGCAACCTCAATTATTTCAACAAATATAGCATAGAACTTTGTTACTTTCAACATTAATGTTTTTTTCTGGCATGTCAAGACTTTATAAAGTATAAAAATTGTATTCTTTCTTGTTTGGTATCGTGTTTTATTTTTATAATACGAAACTGTCCTACTCTTACGGTTTAGTTATTTTTATTTCCTGGAATATTTAAAAATTGGGCGCTTCGTTCATTTTCATTATTTAGTTCTTATAAAAGGTTTTTGAACACTAATAAATATTCAAAACCAATAAATATTTGTGTGTTTACAGTACATAATAAAAAGAGCCAAACTTATTGAGACAAACTCACAATACTATGTTTCAGTAGGACTTGGGTATTTAAAAATTTATACCTTTAAATTTGTAAACGTCTATGTTAATTTGTTCGAAATATTACATAGTATATCTTCCAGAGGTGTAAAAATTTGACGATTTTCTCAAAAATATGTAAACACGTAAACAAATGTCATCAATCTTGTTTCTTTCACGATCTTTGGTTAAGTAGCTTCAGAATTGAAATGTCGGAGGAAAGAATTTATTTTATTGCATATTTTATTGCTTGTATCCGAGGAGTTCATTTAAAACGTTGAAAAGAAAATGATATTCACTGTAAGTGTAACTAAAAAAATCAAATGATCGTTCATATACTATAGATTTTATAAGTGTACATCTTGAAAATTTCGTTGAATATTAATATAATAAAAATACTCTAAACGGACAATAAAACATTATACAAAATCTAAACAAGTGGCTAACCGTGCGCCATAGCCGCACCGCTCTAAGTCACCCATGCAAAGACACTTTTTATCTTATGCATTCATATATTTGTCAAACTTAACCCTCTTTCACTAACGTCGGTGGTATATACATTGCACTTTAAATTATTCGTGAAATAAGGTGAATATAAGCCAGTGCAGCATAACTCAAGCTGACCAATTTATCTCCAAAACATGTTGTTTACTAAACTAACTTTAAAACAATAATACGAATTCAATTTTACTAATAAAATATTTGCTATAATTTGCGGTGTAAACGCTGCAGCCCGAGCGTCAGCGCGATTTGAAAGCGCTGGTGACAGGAGGTTAAACCATTGACCCATTCTAATACTTTATATCCAAGGTTGATGAAACATCGACCAATCAGAATGCATTGCGATATATTACCGAGCGTGACGAAACAAGAGGGTGATCTTTTATATTTCGCTACTGTAGGATATGCGCGTGTTGCTTGTCGCGTGCACGTGTAATCCAAAAAACCATTAAAAATTAGACAACCTAACTTTTACCCATGCATTGGTTTATGCATTAAAATTTATACACATAAGTTTTTGATTAAAATAAAACGTACAGGTTGGAAAAAAATATAAATCATTCTTGTGAACATCATAAATATCTAATGAAGTACCTTCCTTCATTCAAAAATTATTCTTTCATTTATCGGCGTATCTGTATTCCCTATATGAATATAGGTTTAGTATCAAGCCATTTATAACACGTGTAAAACCCCGTTCAGAAACCTAGAGTATGAAAAACAACATGTAATCGGGATTATAGAACAATTTTTGATTCACTACATAGGATCGTTTTATTTCATTTCCCTGATCATTTATCAAAATATAATCTATAAGGCATTTGACAATTCTTTGTAATGTTTTCAATAATTCCTTGTATGTAACATTTACGTAAAAATATTAATAGATACTTTTAAATAATAGTGTGAATTTTTGAAAAGACACAAAAGCCCTGGTTCAAAAAAATCGCTCAATCATAGTTATATAGCAGACTTGGCGTCATTTCAAAGTACACAAAAACAATTATTGAAATCAATGTATGTATATAACGAATGTGCCTGTTTACAAAATGATGATGGCACTGAGAGATAAAAAATGATATATTTTGAATGTAAGAGAGCTGAATATGTCTAACGTAATAACCGTAGGGAAGATCGATACAGACTTCGAATTATTAACCCGTATTATTGATAATACAACAATATTTGAGTAATAATATCAAACAATGGTAATATTAATTAATGCTTATTATTTAAAATAAGATGACGCCAACTTTTTCTTCGTTGCATCTTTATTAACAAAAGTCGTGCACGTTTTGCTAGAGAAGCTGACCAGATCCTATTTACTTTCGACTTGTTATGCTTGGAGTTTCATGACGATTTTAAACTGTTCAGACCAGCGGCATCGACCGCGAGATCTTTTGCTTTCTACTTTTTCTATAACATGCGTGTATATATATTTTTTCCCGCTGTGAATGAGCTATATGGTAACAACTTAATTAAACTTACTGGTAGCAGATGGTATATAGTTTGGTTTTAATTTGGTGTTGGTCGGGCAGGGATTTGTTGGTTCTTTAGGTAGTACAAAGTATACGTAGCATTTTCTTTTAATACTACATCTCAAAACATTTATCTTATTCATATACTCTACCTAGATTGTCCAAAACTCGAACCCTAGTTTCTTCTCAACGCCGTTGAAATGTTTTCTGTCCAATCATATTTTAGTGAGCATCCTTTTTACTTTGATTTTAGAACTTTTAATATTATCTACCTTACATTAATAATTTGCTTTCGTGTACCATGGCTTTTCGCAAAACGGGTATTACAATTTCGAATACTATATTAAAAGTTAATTACATGTGGCAATTCATGGGTGGTGTTAGACATGAACGCCATTGTAACTTTCGTAAATCTTTTTTGAACTCTTTTTATAAAGTGGGATAATAAGTAACTTCTTTCAATCGCTGACTCACCAGCCTGGTGGCTATATCTGGTTAAACAAATTCAATAGGATTCTTTCATCTTTAGTTGTTAATCTTTATTTAATGCAGATCATATCTCACCTCAGATTTGAGTATGTTTGGCTCCATAAATGGTTTTTAACCACATGAAAATGGTCCGAAGATATGCATTCTTTGAGACTTTTATAGCTTGACGGCCCTCTTTCAATAACCTGGTAAGTTTGTTTTAAGAGATTTCCTTTATCGTACTTAATGGTCCATAGTTTAGGTTTCCTTTCCCGGCTGATAATTTTTATTTTTAGAAATAAACTTTTGGAAAAAAATTGTTTGGGGATTTTTTGCATGATCTTCAAGAGACCGGCAGGTATAATATATATACTCGTTGTAATCTCTAGGACAGAAGCGCTTGCTCACGCTTTCACTTACTGAGATCTTTTCGCTGAGAGAAATTGATACTTTACATGTCTGTCAGAATACAAATTGCTATTAATTATTTCTTACAATTCTTCTTTCAGCACATCTATCTCTATGTTTTATAATTCTGTCCAGAATTATAAATTAAACTCCTTCACTTCATTCCACTTGGTATTTATGCCATCATTCTCATTTGAGTGAAGTCAGTCGATACTTTAGAGGAGCATTCTTTGAAAACAAGTAATTCTCGCTAACTTGGGTGTTTCATTAATTTATCTATTAAACGCAAATACCACTTTAATTTTGTCTTCTTTACTGGCACTAAGAGTTTGTGGTCACTTGCACAGTTAGGCTCGGGATAAGCTTTCGTCTTGTTGATATAGAAATCAAATTGATTGTCACAAAAGAAAGAGAACATGCGTACTCTATCTTTTGTGACAATTCATTTGATTTCTAAATCGGTTTCTTAGCATTACTAATTGACAGTCTTGAACGATTTTTGTAATAGGTGTTCATGACCGTCAGAATGATTTTAGGGTAAAATTGCAACCATATCTCACCTTTATCATTCCCATCTTCAAAACCATATTTCTCAACTGCTTCTCTCAGGTTTTTATCTCAAGCGCAATATAATGCTAAACCTTGCATGTGAGTTTCTCTTACGCCAGGTATCTTCGGATTATAGCGGTATTACTTTTTACGTATTATTTCTATCTTCCCTAGTTGTATTATGTCTCTGATATTCCGTGTATCAATTTGACCTTCTTCTGGAATTGCAATGAAGTCATATGGATTTTGTTATCACTATCAAATTATATTATTACAAAACTTTAAAGTGATTCTCATAAAATTCAATATTTATGCCCTAATTGTTCACCGATTTAATATACCCACAAATTTTTTGAAGATTAGTAGGACTAGGGTAGACGCTCCACTCAGTTATTTAAAAATAACTAACGAATTATAATTAATTTGTTGGCGAACTTTGTCGAAGAAGATTCATCCATTGCTTGTTGGTTTGAATCGTCAAGATTTGATTGGTTCTGCAAATAAATTGTTTGATTTAATGTTAGTTCGTTTATTCCACAATATTACGAAATTCCTAAGGTCTGTATTTACATTATGAAATTAGCTTGAGTCCATGGTTTTGCTCGTGTATTAATCGTATATATTGTGAATACAAGTGAAGTTTTGATAATATTAGTAAACAATTGAGGTGTTAATAAAAACAATTAATTATATTTGCACCTCTATCATGTCATGCTTTTCTGCTGCTCAAATGAGTTGAGGAATAAAGATAAAAAATAATTGTTGTTTGTCTTTTAGTCCGTTTATTCGAGTATCACTCAAAAGTTAATGGATTCCATCCAAATGAATAGCGATTTCTTTGGATTAACTCAATCTAAATTAATTTTGTACATTTAAAATCAATTATAAGTTGTTCCTATTTTGCCCGTTTATTTTAAGCATAACGTAAAAGCAACGAAATTAATTTTAATTAAGCTTGTTATGAGATAAGGCATAACATTAAGATTAAAATCTGAAGTTTTTTTATAAAATAATTCTATATTGCTCTCGTAACAATAAGTTTCCTGTATTTGTATATGAGTTGTGTATATTAGAAGAAGAAATTCTGATGGAACTTGTTAATTGTTAATTATGGGTAACTGCTAATTAGTGTTTCTGTTGTATGTAACGTTTCCGTTAAACGTATCTGCGAACACATTCTGTCGTTACGAGTAAAAATAAAATTACACCCCTCCAAACCAGTACGCATACACACAAGAGCCAGCCAATTAAATAGTTATATTTCCAATTTATAAATACATAGTACCATCGCACACCTTTTTTATTCTTGAATTTAAAAAATGTCCTGCGTTTTGAGTCCCGAAATCAGTTACAAGAAAAATTCGAGATATAAATTTTACACTTCCCAACTTTAACTATGTAATAACATTAAGTACTTTCTGGTAAAAGGCTCTATTTGGATGGTACGCACCTGGCAATTAGTATCAAGTGAATATAGCTACTGTCGAACGCAATGGTCGTGTTACCTAGTGAGAGTCATTTTGTCCTGTCATCCGCAATATAATGACGATTCTGATTCTCCTAGAATCAAAAGTTGATTTTAGAAATGTTTGCCAAAGTAGTCGTTCGAGTCTTCTTTGGTGCTTTGCGTTGAATTTTTTAGATGGCCGGACTTTCCCGCTCAGGAAATTCGGTTGCTAAATGATACGGTTTTATTAGACAAACACGATCAAATTAACATAGTTACTGTTTCTGGATTATTTTATTTTACTCCTTGTTTATCATCGAACAGTTTTTGCATATTCACGCAATGTCCAAGAGGAGAGGTGAATCTACGGTACGTTGGTGAACTCGGTTTTAATTGGAAATTTCCGAGTGTTCGTTTTTTATATGGAGGCTACCTGTTGACCGTTAAATCTAGATAAAGTGAAAAGATTAGGAGATTCCATTTTTTTCCATAAAATTTCTTAGTCGTTCGGAAAGTCTTCATGAAAATCGTTCAATTGCGTCTCCAAAGAGTCGGAAACAGGCCAGTTGTAAAGAGCAATCTGGTTTTCAACCAAACTGAACAAATGTCGACCAAATTTTGCGCTTTACCAATTTGACAAAGAGGAAGAAGGAAGGAGGAAAGGGTGTGGGAAGCAAACTGTGCAGTTTTTATCGATTTTAAATCAGCTTTCAATTTCTTTTATGTGCCGGCTAAGTGAAAAGGTCTGGTAGTGCCAATTATTGGAGTATAAGGAAAATGAAAATCATATCATAACATTTATGTGTGTGTGTGTGTATATATATATATATATATATATATATATATATATATATATGCATATATATATATATATATATATATATATATATGTGTGTGTGTGTGTGTTGTGATCGTACGAATTTCAAAAGGGATTTCACGAGATTCACCATTATATTATTTAATTTTCAGTTTAATATAAAATTATAATATTTAAAATTAATCTTGTTTTTTTCCTTTTTTTTGGAAGAAGATGTTTGTTTAAGAATAAATTATGAAACATATTTATATTAAAAAAAAACGTTCTTAGAAAAATTATGTTTATTAAACAAATATGTTTTCCAATACGACTTATTTATATTGCGATTTATAAAGAAATTCTGAAAATATAATTTATCAATTACATTGAGAATTTAATAAAAAGAACGCAGACGGGCTATACTATTTCTTCTCCTACCTACACTTAAAAAATTTAATAAACAATCTTGTCCTTCAGTGAAGATCGCAAGGTGAACTATGCGCTTCAAAACTTTTCAATTTATACTTTCTCATGTATTTTTTGCAAGGAAGCAGTTTTCTAGTCTCCAAGGACACATAGGGGAGACTGGATGATTACAGTAATAATTTAAGTAATGAAATCTGAATTTAGATTTGTTTGCCTCGGGGCCCTAATTGTCTAAGCAGCGTCGCAAAATTTTGCATTACATAAGAATACGAACCTTCAAGGGTAGTATAATAAAGAAAATTACTTTACGTCGGACGTAATTACGACGTATACAAAATTTCACATTGGTTTATGCAAAATTCTATTTCTTAGTAGAAGTGAGAATAAGGAGATCCGTGAAAGGGAATTTAAATTAAACATATTATATTTTCTTGAAGGTATAAAAGAAAAACCGGGTTATTTTTGTAAACTAATCGAGCAGATATTGAAAACATTGATCAACAAAATTATATAACAAAGCAGTTGCTTTTTAAAATATGTATCTACATACATTAGAAAACTATATTTATTTTGATTTGATTAGGTCTAGTATTTATGTTATAGCTATTACTAGTCAAATTTAATTTTTATCGTTTTGATTTACATTTCGGGTGTTTTGTTTTTCAGTGATGTTTCGACTGAATCCAATTAAAAACTTTGAAAGTGTGTAAGGACAGAAGTTGTTTCTTATTTACATAGCTCGTTATATTTTTTATCCAAACACTTTTCTTGTAAAACATATGAATAATTCATTTATTAATAACAATTAATTGCGATAGATATCAATCTGATGCTTTTGGATCTGCATCTAATTCATGATTTTAATTATTTTTCCAGATTTTTTGGGGCGACCCTCTTGGAGAAAAGGGTGAAGAGGATAATTTTTAAGAATTTATGGCGAAACATTTTTAAACAAAGGCATAAAATAATACATCACATGCATTGTTGATTTCATGATGCAATGCGTTTTTATTTGCCACACAAAGATTTTTTTATTCCCAAATTTAACCCCTGAAATTAATCCCTAGTATTAAAATTGAACTTTTTATACTTCACGTCTTTAATTGAATTTCTTTGCGTTATTATTCTGCGATTAGAAAAAACGTTATAAATAAAGGCCTGTATATTTTAAAGAAACGGATAAACTAGACAATCTGATGATTTCAATACCCTTATTTTAATTTGCCAAAAACTACTCACAGCAGCGCGATATTGTGAAAAGGTTTTAATGGTTTATTATTGTCCAAAATGGAAAATGCGTGCATTATTCTATCGTGTGTAATAATATCTAACTTTACTTTTTAAATTATCGAAGACAGCAAGTCGTGGTCACAATACATTTATTAAAAAACATTGACATCTATACGAGTGTTTTTAAAGCAAATTAACTAATAGTAAATTCCGATGATAAAAAAAAAGTGAGTTATTTAACAAATCGACTGCAGTGTTTGTATATTTAGCGTATCTGCTTAATATATACATACGTGTAAGACGTATACATGCATAGTGCTTGGTGTGGTAATCGATCCAGTGATTTATATATATTATATAAGATAAGATACCCTACAAGTGACGACAATGGTTAGTGAATATTGTACTTTTGGAAAAAATATGAAGGAGATGTCGGTTACAAACGATTTATCCAATTCGTGTTCATTGTTTTACTCACTCCCCGTACAAACTTAATTCAAATAAAAGAAAATAACAAGTACATATATTGTTTATTGCATTTGGTAGCGAAAACTATTTTAAAACTCTCAGTTTGCAGTAATATTTTAAGTCAAGTTTTGCTCATGACACTAATGTAAAAAATGTTCAGAAATAATTAGATTAATTACTAACTTAAATAATAAAAGTAAATGAATCGCCTCTATTGATTTCAACAAGTGCATCCAAATTAAAATATAACGGGGAAGTACGTGTAGGTATTGATATAGGACGCGCAAATACAACAGTACTTTGAGATAATTATATTACCTTATATGGAACCTTAACCCTCCAAGATGGAAAAGTAAAATTGTTTATTAAATTAGACATCTAGGATGCATTTAAGACATGTCTAAATTTAGTGTATCGATGATGATTAAAGGATTACAGGGTTTTCTTAGACTAGTCAATAACATTTTTAAATTAATCCCAAATTTTTCTTGTATCCATACAAGGGCAAAACTGTTAAAAGAACTACTGAAGAAGAAATTAGCAAAAAAACCCAATTGAAAACATTTGATGCACATGCGGGAATATGTGATACATAATTACAAACTCTAAAAGTCATATATAAATTATAAATTTATAGAAATGTGTGTAATTTCGTTTTTATGAAAACGAAATCGTAATACCTACAAAAATGAAAATCATCCTGGAAACGTGACTTTAAGGAACGATTACGGTCTAAGGTCTGGTGGCCAAGAATTGGTAAAGAGATTAATATGATGGTAAACAGTGGTAAGGGATAGCACTGCCAAATACACCTACAAAAAAGTTGAATACTGAAAAGAGGATTGTCGAACCCTGAATATCTGTTAGTGGTCAAGAATTACTATAGCTGTTACAGAAAAACAAAAAGAGTCAAAAACGATCACGAGTGTACAAATTAGTATTATAAAAAAATTAATCTTTTGGGTTATCTACTATAACAGCCAATGATTAGGTGAGAAGTTTAAGGCCTCATGCAGCGAATGCAATATTAATTTTTTCAATTTATTGGCCTTAGATAAACCGTTAAAATGTAATAAAAAACAGATTTATTAAATCGTCTCAAGATTAGCCAAAGTAAAATTTGTTCACCACATCTGGTGGATAAGTCCAAAGATAAGAAAGTTACTGTAATAAATTATGAAACAGGGCAAACATTATGAAGGTAGGTAACATAGGTAGGTAACATATAAAGAAAGTGAAAGATTATTGGAAGAAGTTCAAGGTGAAACTCTTCGAGACTAAAATTATATGAATACTGAGACTAGCGATTAAAATGGCAGTTAGTTGTAAATTAACTAATCGGTATTTACTTGTGGGCCGTATTGATTGAATTAAACTTTTTAATTAAATAACATCTTTAATAAGGAAGTGATATAGTGTTTGTACGTTTAGTGTATTTACGTAATAGATACGTACACCGCCTCACTTGCACAAGTGTGAAATAATGCGCCGGAAGTCGCACGCTAAAATTCGGCGATAATGGACGAGGCGTACAATGCTTGGCGTGGTAAGTGAGCCAGTGATCTATATACATTATAGAATACAAGGGACCCTAAGCCAACATATGGCATGCATTACGTGATGAGTTTGAAATGAAATATTCTCCTTTTTTTGCTGTATCATAGATATCGGCTTAACATAAAAAACAAATCACGAAATATAGCCACTGAGTAAATTATTATAAAACGGTTTAACTTAAGCTGTTATTTCTCTTGAGATTTTCAAAATTGTATTTCAAATATTTTTCTTTCTAAACAAATTTTTTAAATTGTAGTTCCGACATGAAACATTTAACATTTCCGACTTGTATTGTGATAACATTTTGAAATTTTATATAATTTTGTAGAATTTTTAACGGACGATTATCTATGTAAATTTATATGAAGATTTTATTAGATAATACACAGGATTAAAACCTTCTTTTACGACTTTAGTACAATATATGGCCTTAAACTTGATACATTTTTTTAATATTTATTCTGCCCTTAAGCACGTTTGCATCTTTGTCAATCAAGTGTACGCATGCGCAAGTGCAGTATGTATTTTAAAAGTGAGTAATATTTACAGTTAATTTATATTTGTTTCTCTCTCTCTCCCTATCGCTGCCGTTTTACTCCTTAATATATACTTACAAATCAAAGTTTAGGCCGCCATAGCAGTTGCACTTCTGTTACGTGTACTGTGTTGCATGCAATTTTTTTAAATTGACAATTGTCTATATAAATGTTTATTTAGATTCTGTTAGATGTTTACGTAGATTTTTAATTACATTTCATTACTATGTTTAATATATAGTATTAAAATCTTCTTATACCAATTTACGAATAGTGCAATCTATGGACTTAAACTTAACATATTGTCTCTCCTCTTTCTGCCGTTTTACTCCTTACCACATACTTATAAATCGAGGTTTAGATCACTAAAGAAGTATCACTTATATCACATATGATGAGTTGCATGCGATTTTGTTTTCTTCCTAAACTTATTTACAATTAATTTTCTTTGAACGTGATAAGAGTGAAATGTCAAAGTTAAATTTAATCGAAGGTTTTCAATGCGACGTTTGCATGTAATGTTTGAATGTACTTAATCTATCACAAGAAAGACGGAAAATAGGTACTTAACTTGGAACCGAGAGAGATAGATGAACACGATAGAATAAGACAATATGTGTACGCATGTGCGAAAACAAACACAAAATGTGCTTACTACTGCTATAAACTGTTTGGTAGGCTATGTGTGTTAAAAGTAAACTGTCAAAATTTTCCAGACTTATTTAATTAATAAAATTTAATTATTAAATTAATAAAATGTCATTACCGATTGATCCTTTAATACAATACAGTATTGAAATCTTCTTGCACTAATTTAGTAATATCTATGATCTTACACTTAGTTTATTATTTCTCTCTTTCTCTCTAACTGCCGTTTTACCTCCCCACTATATTACCTACAAATTGAGGTTTAAATGCCAAAGAAGTTTCAGTTATGTCACGTGTATTGAGTTGACCGCGATTTTTTTGCTTGGTAAATCACAAAAAATTACGATTTTAGTGCGGGCTTTTAAATACCCATACTTTTTTTACAATTTTAGGTTGGGGTTTCAGAAATAAGGAGAGGGGGAACATAACTTTTTGTAAATTTTTTGGAATATGTTTCTGAAGATATAACACCTAAAATTACGAATAAAATATTTTTGAGATCCTTATTCTAACTCCGTACTTAAGATCCTTACTATAACTATTCTTTTGAAAGGGTACTCCGCAATATGTGTAGAAGTAAAAACATTTCTTTCGAGTACATCATTTTCCTTCCATAAAATTTCCAAATGGATATATTTGAGTTACTGCAATATATGCAGGTTAATATGTTTTATTAAAGTTCAAAAGTTTCTATGTCAAGCGGTTTCTTAGAAAAACGACTGTGACAGACATGCGGATAGGCATATAAGTGATCTAATAAGGATTCCGTTTGTCCTTTTTAAGTACGAAACTCTGAAAAATGTACTGTCGCTGTATTTTTTTATCGTAAATCCCCTGAATGTTTATAATTTTCCCATGCACCATTTTGATATGATGATTTATTATCTTTGATGATACATATTTCTGATAACTTATTTATGTAATTCACCAGAAGGAGGGTTTTTATCCGAAATGGCATAAAATTGACTGTTACTCGGGAAAACGTAATATATCAATAAAATTGTTACCCACGTTAACATTAATTTTGCGTAAGCCGTTATACACTTTAGCGCGAATCATCAAAATTAGACTATAGGTGCATAAAATTAGACTACAGATGCATAGTCATGGAAAATCGTCTTAGTCTAAGTTTGTATTTTATCTGCAAAGTAAATTTTAATAACCTTATTCAATTGCTTAACAAAATTTGGTTAACAATTTTCTCAAATTATTATAAAATTTTAATTTATTAGTCTCTTAATTATTAACTGCTTTTTTACTACTTATTGCTCACTAATATTAGATCGCTAAATATCATATCATATTATGATAAACCCTTGGCTGGGATAAATGTAATTTATATCTTTGCTTGAGCTTTAAGCTTCAATCGTTGTGACTGTCTGACAAGTGTCTCTCCACAATTTCTCAATTCTCTGCACTCAGTTCTTCTAATAGACTCATTGGTCATACCACAGACTCCTCCTGATATTAAACTTTCCAAAAATATTGATTGTGTACATTTATTCTCCTCACTGATTTTACATGACAGCATTAATTTATTGGTATAGGTTCCTGTTGACAAATCTATATAATAAGCCAGTTTATACAGGTTTTCGAGTACAAAATAAGATGAATATTATCAATAAATTCTTGTTGCATCCTAATCATTCGCAAGTGCACTACATTCAAGTGCACTTATTGTATACGCACACCAAGCGCCGCGCGGTATAATCAAAGTAATATAAGACACGGCGTACTCAACGCCTTGTTAGGTTTTTTTTAATAATAAGCGATACGTGTTTTAATTCTCAGAAATAAACAGCGATTATAATGGTAAATCGATGTTTTTTCATAATTTTTTTAAACGGAAGTTTTAAACGGAGCCAAGTCGATGCTTCTCTTTCTTTCTCACGCAAACGCACACATATAAATGTTATATTCTTTTGGCACCATTTCCTAAAATCTCTAACAATGCTAGAGCTCTATCACCCAAACTCGTTCATAGCATCTGTGACCGTATGCAGTATAATTCCTCAACGTGGAAATGTTGAGGAATTATATGACATACTAAGAGTCCGATGCCCTTCCAAATAAAATATAAATTATTCAAATACATTCATAGATGCTAGAAATATGAGGTTACATACACACTAAAATAAAGTCGAGTTGAGAAACTACTTCTTTTTGAAATCGATTGAAGGTGAAGTAGAATAGTAATTTTAAAAATGTTCAACTAACAAAATAAACCCATTTACAGAGTAAAATATTAATTTAGTGAAACAACATAGCAAAAAATTGATTTCCATCCAGCACAACTCGAAAAAATATGACGGGAGGGTGTCTCTTAACGGCTTGCGTGTTCTTCCCATGTAAATGACAAATAATAACTTAACTTTAGCATAATTTATCTACTCATACATGTAGCGAAGTGATGGTAGCTTAGCGATGTGAATGAAAGTTTCTTTACCGTGCAATGACAAATGAAACTATTAAGCATCTTGCCTGCACCGCTTTCGCTATCTTCGTTTGTCTTAAAGAAAGATATCTTCGTTTTACTTTTCTTTTTACTTCAAGTAAATTATTAGGTGTAAAATGATTATAATATTAAATTATACAATAGAGGTTAAAAAGTCAATTTTGGTATTCAACTCCGAACCGCTATTAAAATAATCTACACCAAACATCAATTTGCCGTTTTGTGCATTTGTTAATTTTATATTCGCTATATTTAAATTATTGCCAAGGATTGAGAATTCCCCCTAATTGAATTATAATCTTCCAACTGCACATTAATTTAGAAATTTAAATCTATCCACAATAAGATAGTTATCTATAATTGTTAGTAATTTTAAGTTTCTAAAACCCATTCCTACTTTAAAAAGGAAGGAATAAATGAAGGAAGCTTATTTCTGACTGGCTGCTATTGAAGATCAAATTAGAATGTTGAATGAGTGTTTATATGTTATTAACATGTAATTATGTGCACATAGAACACACGTCAAATTATATACAAAAATTATATACTCGTTCGGAAGTTTGAGTGGATTATTATAAAATGCCAACTTTTATGGCCGACGATTGCAAGTATAAGATATACTTTTGTTCCGTAAAGGTTCGATACATGAAACAATTCTGTAGCTTTTAAGCTCTCAGTGATATGTCATGAAGGTTTTTGCTAAATATCTTTTTTCCGTTTTTCAAATGAGATTAAACATCGTATTTTCTGTCGTACGAAGGAAAAAAAACATTAACTGGGAGTAATTTGTTACTTTAAACATAACCTTTACTAAAACATAAAACCACCTAAAAATAAGACGAGTGGTGGCAAAAATAAGTTTCGCGACTCTTACGCTCATCTTATTGACGATATTGACTAAAATAAATTAAAATCTTTGCACCCTTTTATTTAATTTTTTCTTCTATCTGGACCAAATTCTAAATTGAATTCATTTGAAAAGAGCATAAATTTATGCTCCTCTAAAATTAATTCAATTAGAATTAATATTTTTCGCAACGAAAAGAAAATTTGTCAATAGAAAAATATTTTGATATACATTTATAATATAACAACCGCCGTGACTACCCTTTGGAATAGTTTTACAATCTCTTTTGGTCGTGTTGTTGTCTGTAAACCAGTAAATCAGCCAAAAAATAAAAAAAATACTCAAGTGGACTTTGAATAACGTTAGTATTCAATCAGAACTTTTAAATAAATTCTTCGCGTGGATGATGTCAAGTTTGATTAAAACTTTTGGTTCACAACCTTGTTGAACTCAACAGAACAACATATTTACTAACGAAGGACATAAAAAAAATTACAAAATTGCATTGTGCGAACGGTTTATACGATTTAATGAAAATTGGTAGGGCGATGAGAAATAAATAAATTAAAATATTTCAGGACACAGTAGTAATTCATCTGGCCTATGATTGATTAGCATTGGGTTCATTATGTAACAGGATAACATTTTCAAACGTAGTTCATAATCGTGCAGAGATTGTTATGATAATTCTACTTGTATATGGCAAGTATTTGTAAAATATGATTAAACCACCACAATCACCAAATTTAAATCCCTGGAATTTTATGGAACAAGTTTGATAGAAAATTTCGAGACAATTTTTTGACGAAAATTTACCATTTAACAGATAAGTTTGGTGTACTTGTGGTTATATTCTTTGTAATTACAATATATGCCGACATATTCTTTGCACTTAATTATTTTTAATAGTTTTGATACCTTAATTCGAATTAAGGAACTCGGCAAATATTATGTTACACTTGACTATAATATGATATTTTCTTATCATATTATAGTCAAGTGTAACATAATAGTTTTTCATATTGTTTCCTTAAACATTTAATTTATCTTGAATTCATCATCAATAATCGTTTATTCTTGCCGTGAATTGATACTTAGTATGAATATTTCGTATTTACTGATTGTTGGCCAATGGCGGGATGGAAGAATGGATAAGATCTTAATCCACATATTTATCCTAGCTGATATAATTAGATATTATTATTGATCATAAGACATTATTGGTACTTTACTTACGTCATATTATTTCGGTACAATCTTATTATGTACTGTTTTTCTTACGTATAAAGTGTTTATCTAATATAATAAAAACTAATTACTACTACTGTGAAATTAATTTTTAATATGTTATCACCAAATCTCCAGAATTATAATTTCAAAAGTGAGTTAAAGCATGTTTACTACAACAAAATATTTCTTCAATTTTGCATTGCAAACTACATAATGCATTTGAGGTGAAAAAGGTTTTTATTTAATTTTTGTAGTAAGTTTAATTTGGGAATAAATGGAGGAATGTGAAAAATAACGTAATTTTGATTAACAATTATCGATGAAATGTATGTTTGCAACAAAAAGTAATAGAGAGGAAAGTGACAATTGAAATATATATTCTGATGCGTCCATTATTCACAAAATGTTTACGAAATCAATAGTTATAGAGGAAATGTGGTCCATAACCGTTGCTTGCTGATGTGTGCTAGACAATGCGAATTAAATATACATGTGGACATTTTGACACTCCAATTTGCCGGATGTCGCAACAAAAGAGTTACTCTTGTACTGTTTTGCGAATGACAAATATAGTTGCCCAAAGTGTCGGCGGCCGTTTTGCGTAATTTTTCATGTCAAAAAATTGTGTTGAAACTTTTTGAAAGTTTGCGCGCCCTCCATCCGATGCAGCGCCATAGTCAGTTCAATTTACATTTTTACAAGTCGGAAACATTTCATTCTCATTTGTGGCGAAGCGGTGCGTGAAATTTTGAGTTAGTTATTTATCTATTTAAACTCGATTTACGAGTCAGAATTATTTCTATGTAAACGACGTGTTGCAGTCAAAGGTTTCCATTAGCATGTGGAGATAATTTTATTGTTATAAAGAAACAAAACTTATTTGAGTTTGGTTCTTTCAGAAATCTTATCGATGTTCACTTATAAAGTCTCTACTCCATGCTCCCATGTCCAATGTGGGAACACGAACGTGGTGAACTGATTTCAAATTTTGAATATATATATATATATATATATATATATATATATATATATATATATAAATTTTTTTAAGATAAATAATAGTATAAAATTTATAGTTGCTATTCTTTTCGATTCTTTCTTAATTTAATTTCAGATAATAATAATAATATATCTGTTTTGTTACCTTTTTATTGTACCACGCTTTTCGTCATTGCAACTGTGTAAGCGGGCAGGACCGTATGCGAAATCGAATTTTAATAAGCGCTTTTTACTTACTTTCCTACAAACAATTAAATGAAGTATATTTTATTCTTAAGACTTATATTAAATACGTATCGTATTCTTTCAACGGATCTTGAATTTAGTTTATCCCAGTTTTACGTGATTTTTTTCCAATATGCAAGTAAATTTTTCACAACTCCCTATTCAACTATCAACTATGAACTATTTTAGAAGACCCTTTTTATTTTCATAATTACGCTGTTTTAACCTTTTTAATCATTATCTCCTTATTTTTGTTCAAGTATGTATATATTTATGTACAGTTTTGTATATATGTATGTCCATTTTTAACTGTTAACAAAGTTTTGACAAATTTTGGGCTTTTTTAGGATTCCATAGCCAAAGTGGAAGGGTTCCGTTAAAATTAAAGTTTAAAATTATAATTTACATCCGTTTTTATAATTTATGCCGCTTTTAATGTATGTTTATAATTTCGTCCTAGCCGTGTATCCGAATTTCTGTCAGTCCGTCTGTTTATCTGTCACAGCCATATAACTGGGAGACTATTGGCACTATATAGATTTCGGATGATGAATATACAGTGAAATAGTGAAATTATTAAAAATAATATTAGGTGTGGCTCTCCATATATGTGATTAAGAGAAGAAAAAAATAGGTACTTGAGGTATCGTTACATAAGTTTCAAAAAGTGGTACAGAGGTTCCAAAATAACTTTTTTATTTAAGCCAACAGTTGGTGAGATGTGCGCTACTAAAGACTTAAAAAGATTACCCCTTCCCCTCTAACTTTTCAATAACGTGTATAAAATTCTGAAAAAAATTAAGGTAGGAGAGCATAAAATAAACTTTCCATGAAAATTGGTTTGAATAAGATATTCTGTGTAGTTTTTTGAAATAGGGAATATTTTTGATACCGACCGCAGCAATAACTTTGTTTTTCACAGTATCTTGACAAATACAAACTAATAAGTTTAATATTGTTTGCTGCTACTGACGACTTCATGCACGATTCCGACTCGCGCTTGGCCGGTTTTTTAAACAAGAATTTAAACCATTAACACTCAGGAATTGAATTTAAACCATTAACACAATAGGGAGAGTAGATAAGGAATATCCAAAAAAAAAAATAAAACTTATAAAATTGCGGTTTTAATTTTATTTATTTAAATCAAATTATTTTTTGCGAAGTAATGGTTCTTCAAAAATAAACTGAAATTATTCAAAATGTTTATGGATCCCATAATTTTGCTGAATACTATGTTGGCAAATGCACTGGTCTATTATGTACTGAAAATTGTGCTTTACCAGAAGTAAAGTTCTTATTCCTTACTGTGTTCCCTATCAGTTCATTTATTTTGCCCTCTACAATTATTCCATCCTAATATACCAAATTACTCCAAAGTAGATGTACATCTTCTTCAGTCTCTGCTAAATTAACTGCCCCAAATAAATAACGTAACGCACTATTCCTTCTTTTAGTAAATACTGAACTTTTATTTACTAATATTCATTTCGATATATATGTTTCTTTTAGGAAACCGTTAATCGTTATTCGAATTGTAGGTTACTTCTCTTTACTCTTATGTTCTAACATAACAGCGTCATCTGCATTTATCTAGTACTTGGGAATGTCCGATTTTTGTTTTAATTTTTCGAACTTCCTTTTTGGGTGATTTTGGATCAGATTGGCTTTCGACTATTACAGAAATATTAGGGAATGTTTTGCTTCATTCGTGCTTTCCTGTTGAGCGTGGCCGTCGTTTTGGGGGATTTTCGATCGTCCGAGATCTTGCGTCTTTCAATACAGTTGTTAGGTATTGTTCACGATATATCATACTTTGATAGTTATTACCTTTATTTTTGATAAATTGATTCATTATGACATAATATATTTGTGAAATGTAATTATCCACGTGTATTTTTGTGCTGTGATTTTTTTTTTCGATTTTGCTGGTGAATCAATGTCCTTTTAAGTTCATCATGTCCGTTCTTCCGTCTGTCAGTTTCAAGTTTTCTACATTTTCAGACTTATGTGCACAAAATTTTTTAAATTGATAATTCATATAGAGGTCTCGATTAACACTTTCTTGACGAGAAATTTCGCGCAGAAATAATTATATATCACAGGCTATTATTTGATAAGAGATTATGAAGTGAAATATTTCTTTATTTTCACATAATGATTTTCAATAAACTTTAATACATCTTTCATATTATATAAAAAAATGTTTTTTGTATTCCATCAAGCGGGGTGTCTATCTTGAGACAGATTTTTTAAAATTTATATTTCGTTTACCAATTTTTTTTATTTTTAAACCCCTTTTCCGAAATATTATTTTTCAAACTGGCCTTTAACACTTCAAGCGTAGGTTTGAATCATCTGAAAAAAGTGAGATTTTAAACTTTAATTAAAACTTTAAATTAAATTAATTTTATGTGATAGGTGTCAATTACTTAAAGAAAAATGGGTTATTAAAGAACCATGGAACCCTAGTTTACGCGCGTCCTGACTCGCACTTGCCAGATTGTTTTATAATTCATTTGATTTACGTTTTCAAATACCATTACCAGCTTGAGTTTTAACATAATATTGTTTGAATTTATTATACTGGGTTGACTAAAAAGTAATGAGCGTTTTTTTCAATAATTATTTAGAAAATATGGGAACTGTCTAGAAGCTACTATGATTAAATATATATAAAGGACGCGGTATGCTCTCAATGATTCAGTAGTAACTAAGAGGCTGAATTGTTAAAACGCATAAAATATGGACGTCATTTAGACGCATGTGAGACAATGCACTGGACACATGTACTACATAATGACGGTAATTATTATATCGATGATTTATTACTTATAAATTGGAAATATAATAAAAAATTATATCATTAGTGACCTTTCATTATTTATTTTCCAACCCAATATTTATTTTATATTTTGACAATTGTTATGTTCCGTATATCAAAAAAAATATAACTTTTATAAGATCACTGTTCGTCTGTTCGTTTTTGTCAAAAACCGTTTGACATAAATACTGAAATTCGGTACAGTAATAAATCAGGTTAAACCACATTTATATTAATGGTTTACCCTAAAAATAATAATTTACAAATTTTAGACAGGGCAAATAAAGTAATTGATTTTTTTAAAAATTCCTTTATTCTGTGGGATATCAATTGAAATTGAAAAATAACTTTCCTTTCAAAGAAAAATTTTTAATAATTGTAATACCATGTGTCTCAGAATGTTATGTTAAACAATTCTAGAGATATTGTTAAAAAGGTTTTCAGTCATGTCCTGTGGGATTTCAAGACATTTTTTCAGAAATTTATTTAACATGGTGATTAGATATGTTGTTAAAAATTTTCACAACGAATATATTTCGTCTTCTACCTTTAAAAATGCTACAGTCAAAATTATGGAACAGAGTTATTAGAAATTCACCAAGCAAGGTTTACAGCAAAACTATATCAATAACCCTAAATTTTAAAGTTTTAGCAAGAATTTCTTTTCCTAAAAAATATCATGACATTTGAAAACTTCCAAAAACATTAATTTATGTAAAAAAATACACAATACTAATATAACAACTGCCATAACGACAGAAATTGTATCGTATGTCTAATGTTTACGTTTATATGTAACATTTATGTATTATCAAAAAACGTAATGAAGTTAGATCTGTTCACAATTTATTTTCCAAAAGACAGCTTGTCAATTTCAATACTATTTTTTTCGATACGATTTATTTTATATTTCCCTGAAAAGACATTCCGATATGTGATGTCGGCGCTTCAAAGTGCGCAAACTTGTAATGAGTATTAATACCACCAAAGAAGTAAACCTAAATTTATGAATCTTGGAAATTATTTGAAATAATAAAATTGATATATGGATTAAGTTTTGGTTAAAAATATCATTTTTAACGAAATTGAAACAATCTCAATTTTGTGTTCCCGTTTGTTAATCACGTGGAATTTTGCAAGTAAGTATAGCAATAATTTGAGGTGATCTCAATAATACGTGACATAATAAATAAATGTTTTTAATGCAACGCCCCATTTATTGTCGGAAAAGTTTTTAAGATGTAATAATTTCAAAATGTTAAGTTATTTTTCGCATTTTTAGGGTTCCATACCTTAAAAGAAAACGCTGAACCATTATTGAATTACTCACGTGGTGGTCTGTCAATCCTTCTCTTACAGTCGATTTTCGCAGAAAATTTGCGAGGTACAAGCTAGAAACTAGATGGTACGAAAATAGAAACAGCACAGTAATACATCTCATTAACCCACATGTTTGCACTAATCAAGTTTTATAAAATATTGATATAATAATTAAAGGAGTGAAATATATACATCTCCTTAATAGAAATATCATACTGAAGGTGTATAATTTATTGTTCATAAAATATAAGTTGCACTAATTTTTTCCTACTTAAATTATTAAATAAATCCTATATTCATCCGGCCCTAGTACTGACTCATGTACCCGTTTGAATTGCTTGGATTCTTTTTAAATTTATTCAGTTATTCAGTAAAGTTGTAAATGTACAAAGGAAGGTTTTACGTGATAACATTTAGGGTCCTTAGGGTTCTATTAAATGGTTTCATTATTATATTAGGGTTCTCTTTAAGGGTTCTATTAATCTATTTCCAATTTTTATGTTAATTTTAACCTTATATATACCACCAAGGACATCTTTCATAAGTCTTTCAATTACCGTGAATATACCAAAAACCCTAAAAATTATAGCTTGTATCTAGACTTTTCCGGTAAACATTAGATAAACTTTCAGTGACACTGTTTTTCGGAGATTCATATTTTTTTTACATTTGTCATAATATAATCTTACACGACATTCTGAAAAACTAGATTTGAAATCCTTGTAACTTATTTTTTCACCAAAATACAAGAATTGAAAAATTTCATATTTGAAAAATTTGTTTAAATTGTATTTGAAAAATTTTAAGTGACAACTACTAAAATATACGCAACTAAATATGCTTCATGGTACCAAGTTTCAAATTTTTACTTCAAATGGTTTCTCGGAAAATTTTAGGAGATATTTTCAGTAATGTTTTAGAAACTGCCTTTTCAAAATTGTAAAATAGATACTTTAGGAATTCCTATAACAGATTCCTTAAATTCATATGATGTATGGCACGAAAAATTCAATTAAATCGAGTATTTTATTACGCACTTCTAAGATGTTTGTGTAAATATTTTTAAGTGTCACCCTATTGCGAGGTATGTGGGTTGATACACTTAAAGTTTGAAGGTAAATAAAGTACTCAAATTTTTTCTTCTTTATTTTGTATCTTATGTGGGGTATCATTTGAAAGTATTTATTATGAGGAATATAATAATATTTCTAATTTTAAATTACATATTAAAAACAAATTTTAAAAAATATGCGAAAATAACAATTTTACAACCCTTTCCTCCTATTTCCGAAACTACAGAACCAAAAATAATGAAACAACAGAGTTGGTAAAAGCTGACTAAAAGTTTATTGAAAAACTTCAGTGTTTATCATAGATATTATAATTGTAGAAATATGCATCGAGTTTTTACGCCCGTAAAGGATCTAGTTTTAAATATATTTACGTTTTAAAAATTAATGTTTATAATTGTTGAACTATAATACTATAACCCTTAAATGTTTATAAGCCCCTGAATATGTACGGACCCATCGTATAGCGAGTTTTACTCAGACATGACAGGTTTATTTATGTATAAGCTCCATTTGATAAATACTGAGCTTTAATATGATATGTACGGCGTTCTTCTAATTGTTCAATTGGAAATTTGAAAACTCTGAAAAAAATTACGTGTTATTTAGAAATTTAATTTAAAAATATTTCAGTTAACTTGTGTAAATATTACGTAATTCCAATTGATACGAGTGTACGCATTAGGTCAGTATTTTGAAAATTTACCCCGCTGCCTGCTTCACATTCATTACCTAAGCAGATAGAAAATAAAATAAGGTAAAATGGTCAGCCTTATAAGTCATAATCAGTGACGCGCACAATTCGTAATGATGCATTAGCTTTGTCGAATCACTTCCCTAGCAGTTTGTTATGCACCAGACTCTCAGCGTCCGCTTTCCAAATTACATACATTGCACGGAGAAAGACTGCTCAACTTTACCCAAGTTCGTGCCTAAACAGGAAATTTACTCTACCAAGTTCATTCGTTCGCCGTCAAAACAGGGCTGACTTCTACAAAATCCTTTTTGCACACTGGCATAAAACGACGCCCTTGGCTTCATTGAAAATTCAATACGCAAGCAGCGAGTTAATAATTTTTTTTAAAAAAACCGACCTCAAAAAAGTAGGTAGTAAAAGTAGGTAAGTAGTCGGTACCAACACTGTCGATCAACTTATTCAAATTTATAATTTTGCTTAATTTATAATGAAAAGTTAAATCTTGACTTCTTATATACTCAAAATACGAAATAGGTTCATAAAGGGCATATTTATAATATAAACATTTATATTTGTTTAAGTTGATATTTTTGAAGTCGGTGAAGTTAGCACCGACTTAAAAAATAAATAACAGTTATTTATTGCGAATAATTAGGTACCTATTTTATATTTTTTTATTTTTTGTACTTACTTTTTTAAAGTCGGTTTTTAAATAATCTTTTCGCTTAGAATTTTGAGTGAATGATAAAATTAATCTTCACACCATAACTAATATTCAATTAATTCCTTTCTCAGAATACTATACAATTATTAAAATACAAGGGAAAATACTAGGACATAAATAATTCCATAGGTGGTTATCAATGACACACAGAAACGAAACGGTAGTAGTAGCCGCCGGTGTTTAACGTTGATAACTGTTATATCCGTTCTCCATATCTGAAGTCCAATGTTAGTTTTTGCAATGTAATAAATGAAGTAATAACTAACCATATATATATAAATAACAACTAGCAAATAGCCTGAAACACAGTTGATTTACTACCATTCATTATGAAGTTGCATTGTTCATCTCTAGAACTCGGACTCTGACCTTGTCGGTGGTGCAGTTAATTTGCGAAGTGAAAACAATCGGTAGATAATATCTAGAATCACGGTTGATTTACTACCATTTGATAAGGAATTCCATTGTTCATCTCCAGAACACATCATTAGACTCTGATATGCTCGATGGTGTAGTTATTTTGCGAAGTAACAACTACCAATAGTAAATATTGCTACATGCTACATACCAATAGCAAACTACCAATAGCAAATATTGCTACATGCTACATGCTAATAGCAAATATATAACTACCAATAGTAATTGACTATCGTCCGTTAAGGAATTCCATTGTTCATTTCCGTTTAAGGAATTCCGTCGTTAAGGAATTCCAGATCTCATCATTAGACCCTGGCCTGGTTGACAATATAGATATTTTGCAAAGTAACAACAACTCGTAACAAATATCTTTAAACACGGTTGATTTACTTACATCCCTTACGGAGATCCATTGTTCATCTTCAGAACTCATAATCAGACCCTGACCTGGTAAATTTTGTCATTAGATTGCAAAGTAATTATCAATTCTAAATCAAGATATGTATATATGTATGCACCAGACCCTGACCTGGTAAATTTTGTCATTAGATTGCAAAGTAATTATCAATTCTAAATCAAGATATGTACCTACAGCTCATATCTTGATTTAGAATTGATTTACCGCCATTTTTTAAGGATTTCCGCCGTTCATTTCCAGGTCTCATCATCAGATCTTCATTATATTTATATTAGGTCGAATATACTTGAAGTACCCTCTTTCCATTCCAACGTGTCTAAAATATTTTTAGCATATTTTATTCATGAATATTTTTCACTCTTCGCAGTTTAAATATAAATCTCTGAAAGAGTTTGAAAGGTTTCCAATATATATAAATATAAATATATATATATATATATATATATATATATATATATATATATATATATATATATATATATATATATATATATATATATATATATATATATATATATATATATATATATATATATATATATATATATATATATATATATATATATATATATATATATATATATAAATTTCGGTTCAAAAATGTCCAAGGATGGATATTTAGAAACAACATCGTTATGCAATCGGCACATTCAAATTATGGGTTTATAAAAAGAAGTATTATTGTTATAATCTTATGGTATGAATAATCTCTGTAATGGTATACAAGATCTGAGTTGAGAGTTGAAGTTGGGTAGAGAGAAGAAACAGAGACAATCAACATGCAAATGTATGAATTCATATAAATTCAAAAGTTCAACGCTTTTTCTCAATGCAGCTAGTGAAGACAAGTCAAATCTCTGTAGCTGGATTTTATAGGATCTATACTCCCGTCCAAGATGAAGTCAGAATTTATTTGTTTGATGAATACAGAATTAATTTGTTTGCACGAATGTAATTTATTTTTTATTAATAAATGCTAAGAAACATATATTTTATTTGTTTCTTTAGGCAAAAGAAAGTCAACTGCGCCGACTTTGGCTTAACATAAATACTTTAATAAAATAAGACTTTGGCTTAATACAATAGCCAAGCAGAGAAAAGAGTTGGCAAGGGAAAGGTAGCAGCGTATGGTCACCGACGGGGAACGCGGTTAGCGACATCCAAACTGACCCCGTCGTTTCGTTAATAGCGCCAGGGCTAATTGTGGAAGTCCCATCAAACAATTCTATCCAGCAATTCCAGCAAGGTACAGAACGCGAATTTCGATAAATGTATAATTAATCTTTTATTTAAACTTTTTATAAACCCATAATTTGAATTTTTAGATTTTTTTATTTGAAGTGAATTTCATTTGTACCTTTAAAATTAAAAATTTTATAATTAATTTAATAACTTTTCAATTGGACTTTCATTTTATTTTCTTTCTAGTAATATGCGAAAATGTGTTGAAATTTAAAATTTCTAAATTTGTGATATTCATTAATTAAAATTGAATTAATTAGAGTAAATTATCTACAGATCCGTCTGAGAAACAATTGACAAGTAAAACTGGAGTTTTTTTCTGAAGCCACGGAAACATTGCAACATCGTCCGAGGCAACGTATGATGTTCCTGCTGGTCAATCTTGGGGGTGAGGTGCAGGAAACCATGTTGGGCGTGGACACGAATGTACCAATACGCAGAAGACGCACCAGCAGCCAGCATTCGGATATCCGTCCCACTTTTAGCCAACCTCAGTTTCTTTAGATGAAAGAATTAAAAGAATTTGGATGATGTATGAAGTGGAGCAGAGACAACGAAGAAAGACGAGCTCCATAAAATCTGCAAGTAAATTTTATTAATTCAAGCTCGATAAGCGAAGGCTCGTGATGAAGTTTCAGAGAGGGAAATATTAGAAGAGGAATTACTATTTTTTACTTATATATGTTTAGTCTATTTTTTGTGTTTTAAATATAGTTTTTTTTTCTTATTTCGTTTTCATTTATATATACCCTATTTATTTACTTTTTGTACTATCTTTGTTTTCATAACTTTTATTTTTATAATTTTTTCTGCTCATGTGTTATTTTAAATCTTTAAATTTTGCATATAGTTAAATTTTCAATAATAAATCATATAGTCATTATTTTCTTGTGTGTAGGAAGGCAGTACGCTGTTTAAAACTTTAAAGAATTATTTAAATTACCTAATGGGAAAAATAAATATTAATATCATCTTAAATTAAAGCAGTGCTAAAGCAATTTATCCCTGATTTCTTATCGGTGCTACTTCTTTCCTGTAGATACATATGATGATACAAGTTCTATGGATACAAGTATCAGTAATAATATCTATACATTTTAAAATTAATTGTATATTTATTAATGTTAGAGGGATGATATTATTACAATGCAAAATGTCACAAATAATACAGTTTTCAAACCTTTTCAATATATATAAATATAAGTTATGGGGGATGTCATTCCAGTTGATAAAGAATTAATACAAATCAAAAAAAGACAACGTACTTTAGTAATATATTTAACAAGCAGAAGTTATTTATAAAAATATAAATGCTATTAAAAATTAATACAAATAGTAAAATAAAAAATAATACCGAATCCGATAAAACGTTACTAATTATATTTACCTTACAAAGTCTTGATAGAAAACAAATGGAGTAAGTGTAACAAGAAATCTAGTAAGTACACAGATGAAGTAAATGTAAAAATTAGAAATATTTCATAAACAGATTTAATAATATATATAAGAGTTTAATATTATTTAAAAGTAACGTGCGATCTACTAGTGTTAAGCTTTTAAACTTGCGATCATTTTATAAAAGCCTTAACATATTGCAAAATATGAATCAATAAAAGTTTATAGCCTCGCAAATTCCGAATCTGTTTTCAAGGACACTGGGACATTGATAACTTCTTCCAACACCGGCTCACTTGTTGGGTTTTCATATATGGCGCCCGGTACGAGGAGCAAAATTGGAAGTTAAGAGTTTTAAAAAAAGGTAACAGTTAGGTTTTGATCGTAAGAAGTTCAGAGCATTAAAAAATTGTAACCGTTAGGTGGCCTTTCCGGGAAACATCTCTGCACATCTTTAGAGTGAGATATCAATATGTTTATTTGGCATTTTCTTATGGCGTAATCGCAATGTCGGAGTGTGACACGCATATTGACATTTCTTTATGGCATAATCCCAATGACGGAGTGTGACACACATAGTTTACTATCGTTCGCTTATAGCAAGATGATCTTACAAAAATAAAAAGTCTCTTTTAATTTTAACTTCTTAGTCTGACGTTACCAAATGTTTTCAATTTTGTTGTATAAGTTTGATTTTGTTAATTTGTGTTTTACTTGAAATTAATTATATTGTCAGCAATTTTTATTAAAGAATTTTGATATTTATATTTATATGCAGTTTTACCTATTTTGTACATTCCAAGACAATCGTACTTAAGGATTAAACTCTAGTAGCGCGTCGGAGCTGACACGCAAAATTGTTTATTTAATTTATTAAAATAATTTAAGGAGGAAAACGAACACTCGATCTACTTAGAATTCCGACTGAAATATTATTTGTTTACGGATTTCATTACAATTACATTACAATAAACTATTATATTAATTAAACCTACTGTATGTAAATAAAAACAAATTAAAAATTGCTAAAATATCGTTGCATTCCTAAAGAAAATGATATTAATATTTATCAATTTAATAAGAAATAGGTTATAACAAAAATCGAAAATAAATCACCCCGCGACATGCAAAAGTGCACCCTCGTCATAACAATAGTGCACCCTAATAGCAATCACGGAAGTATCTAAGAATTTAATGTTAGGAAAACCTGTATTGATAAACAGTCTGAACTGTTATAATTGGGCATTTTTAAATTAAATTTAATTCTTTTATTTTCATCTAGTTTTTGTAGATACTAGACCCAAAGTGCACCGCCTTAAATTGAATTATAGCTAGGTCTATCAACGCACATTTCTATTTCATGTCCATCGCAAACAATTTCTTGAGACTATTTTCAATTACCAAATCTAGATAGTTAACCCTAAATTTAGCTTTTATATACTTGAGTTTCTTACTAGTCTTGTTCTTAGTACGAAAATAAATAAAGTGA
Source organism: Druceiella hillmani (assembly GCA_039881145.1). Taxonomy (NCBI): domain Eukaryota; kingdom Metazoa; phylum Arthropoda; class Insecta; order Lepidoptera; family Hepialidae; genus Druceiella; species Druceiella hillmani. The sequence continues at coordinate 27,946,864 of JAYKKI010000028.1, read as the reverse complement.
AATGTACTTAAAATTTTTAAATCTTTTATAACTCTATTTATTTCAATTCATTCACTTCGACGTAAATTATTTATATAGATTATTGATTTCTTAAACGTACAAAACTGTCCTTCACAAAAATTCTTCAGGTCTATTCATTACTTAAACTTTAATGTTTATACTTTCTACAGCCATTAATGTACCCACGTAATTACCTGTTCCCTTTGCCTTGATATATGTAAAATGTAGCAAACCTAGCAATTAGAAATGCCATCATCATGGAGTCGCATATTGGTATATTAGGTGTAGATATATTTCCACATGAATGTTTGCACATTATTTATCTCTACAGAAATTATTATATGTTTAAAGTTATAATAGTAATAAAGAAAATAGCAAGTAAAGACGAAAAAGACATCAATATGTTAAAACGTACGCAAAACTACCACATTTTAAAAAAAATTGGTCAAATCAAACATGGTGGTCCCCGTACGCTACTTGGCTCTGATAGTAAAATTATACAAATTACGTATACAAGTGAACGTTTTGATGCTTTCTTTTACTGAATATCGCAAAGCAAAGAGGTACTGTAGCAGACAAGCAAATAAATATAGTGCACGACGGCCATTTTACATGGCGGCCCTGGTAATTTTACATCGTTTTCCATATAATATATTTGCTTTGAAACTCTGAAATTTGGAAGTTGGCCAATTCTCCGCTCGTTGCTCAATTCGTGCGGTGTCCATTTACGATATATTTAATGTTTTCATACAAGTTAAAATAGGCAATTGATATTTTCAGTGTACGATGAATTGATGTGAAAAAGCTTAAAGATTTATTTACTTCTTATTTCAATTTATGTTGCATGCAATAAATAATTAATTTTTTTTTTTGAGTATCGAATCTTTAAATACAAAAATATCTTCTCCTAATGTAATAAATTATTGTTGTCAATTACTAAACGTCTTTTTCGTCCAATAACTTTATTTTATATATTTGTTTATGTTTTGATTGGCAGATCTTGTTATAGGCAGTAGATTATTTTGGATTGTTATACTTTTTTTTTATAATTATATATTCTCTATGTATTTAAATTCTAATACATAGAGAATAAAATATCCTAAAATAACATGTTTTAGACAGAAGAAGTATAACAAAATAAGTTTTGAATTAGAACCTAAAAAGACCTATTAATAAAAAAAGATGTGTATTAAAAAAATGAGTTAAAAGTTTTTTGAGCAAATTGTTTTTATCAACTTTTTTAATTCGTTTCTATAACACATTTGAAACATTTCAATAACAAAAAAGGAGAACTTCAGGTCTTTTAAAAAATGTTAATCCTTCTACTCAAGGCTGACTAACACATTATTGGCTTTCATCACTGTGCAGTTGGAAATACTAGATTGTTTAGAAATCTAAAATTTGTAAATTTCGAGTAGGGGTATTTGGGAGTACATAAACATTTAACGGGTCACAGTATTTCTACTAAACTATTTGTAAATATAAAATTATTTTTAACCACGTAAATTTGATACCTAATATTTTTTTCAGATTCAAAAAATATCGTGATTATTATAAAACTATGAGAACTAAAATAATTGCTATAGGTTTTTGGTAAATTTTAGATAAATTTAATAAGGTTGCTTTTTTAAAATTTTGACAGTAGCATTTTAGATAGGCCTATATATTTTTGTGGACATTTTCAACAATATTTCTAGAGTTTATTACTATACAATTTTAAAAAAATTTAATTGAAACTGACAATGTTTTTATTTATATATCTGATACTTTATATTTTATATCATATGTTTGACATATTATGTCCTTTTTAATATGACTACGAGTATCGAAAGGCCATAAAACCTCTTAACTAAGACCTTTGGGCCATATCTATAGATATTAGTATGACGACTCTGTGAAAATAATACCTATACAAATACCAGAAGGGAAGAGGAGAGGCAGATTATGTACGAGATGGCTGGATAACGTAGAAAAGTGGCTAAAGAATATGGGTGTCAACAAATGGTGAACAATGAAGTTGGATAGGTCAAAATGATAGAAAATGGTCGGGACAGCCGTGATCCGAAAGTAGATCCGACTGTAGAGTTTAAGAAGAAGAAGACAAGTATCAGATGATACCTTTATTTATAGAGATAAAGTGAACTAGTTTCAATCATACTTTTTACATTTTTATTGGTCTACCAGTGGCTAGACACCAATTAACTTGCATAGGATAACAGTTATTTTATTTATTAGCTATCTATCAAGATCACATATTTCTTCTCTCTGTAGCAAACATTTTTTTGAAGAAATATTTAACTTATTAACAACATTATTTTACCTGCCATATACTGGTCAGTCAGCTCGAATTGCAGCTTTTCAAAGCGTTCTCCACTAAATCTATAAGATAATTTTTTTTTATTCCGATTTAGTAATAAGTAGCTGGGTTGCTTTGAATATTATTTTGGTTTTTTATAATTTATTCTCAAATTTTAATAGCGTTTAAGAATTAGAAGAGCATTTCTAATATATTTTTAAGTGTTTACTATTGAAATATGTCCGAATAATATGTTTTATCAGTATGCCAACTTTCTTTACCAAAGAGATTGGGAAAAACGATTGCAACAGAAGAACAGATAAATGTGAGTGATCATATTAAAGTTTTTTTTCTATTCTAAGCATATTTTTACATTTGACAGGAAAGAGATTATTCAGATGGGTGGTCGTCAGTCGTCAGGATAGGCGATCGTTTGTCATCCTTCTCCAACCAGTGTAGCTTTAATCTGTAATAGGAAATGTGATTGCCACGTGTCCTGAGATTAAGGACATAGTAAATACACAAATTATGATGACTTTCTTATTTGTTTATGAAACTTTCCATGAGGTCAACATAGTTTATAATTTCGTAACTGAGAAATGACAGCGACATGATTTGTAAAATGACTAGAGATTAAGGTTTAAAGAAAAAAATTATCACTAATTACATAATATTACAAAATAATATTCGCATTTATTATTTATATAGGCAAAGCAAAGCAACTTACTCTTCGATAGTAAAACGTAAAAAAATAGTAAAAGTAATGTATTTCTATTTTTTTATGTTGGCTATAAAGTTAATTTTGTACTTATACATGTATATGTGAAATTAATTTTTTGCCATCATTTTTTAATCAATTTCATAAAACTGAAACTACAAGTATAAGTGCATAAAACAAAATGAAGATAGAAATAAAATTATTAAAAGCAAATTACTATTTAATATTGAATACAATTCAGGAACGAATACCTTCTTTTAATAACGTAGTTTCAAATGAAACACAGCTGAATGTCTGAACTTTTCGAACTCCCTCTTATTATCGCATTTTGAATACACATGTTGTCAGGAGACTGTATTTGCGACGCGTATAATGCAGCGGATTCATATAATTTATACAGCTACAAGATCACCCATAAATTACTTTGACATATGTACTCATTAGTCACATATTTTTTTCAACGAATTGTCTGTTAGAAATATTCATATCAGCACTTCTCTCGTAGCCACACAACGAAACGACAGGCACGACTGATCTCTAAATCAGTGTACTATTTGACTTAATTGTGTGTGCATGTATCGCTACGCGATATTCAGGTGATGAATGATTTTTGGCTTACACTAACCCCCATGCAATTACAGGCTATTACAATCAAGTATAATTCAGTGCAAAAGTTGGGAACGAATAATTGTAAATCTGCTTTTAATTTCAAAACCGTGAAATATAATATAATACAGGTTACGTTGAATTTATCGAAAAAACAGTTTGCAATTACGAGCGGAGTGGACCATTTTAAACAGTTTTATTAAAATGTCATTAAGGATAAGGACATAAAAATGTGTAAATAAGTTGATCAGATACGTAAATTTTAAAGTATTTTAAATAAATTTATTCCAATATTTAAAGAGACTTTTTTCTTTCTTTTTAGAGACTATTTTCCCTTAGACAATATGAGTGGACCCGCATGGGTCCGACACGCCAAAAAAATGTCTGTTCGATCAAAATAATTAAGTACAAGAAAATTTGGAAAGTTTAAATCTTGTGATATGGTGTTTAAATCTTTGGATGTATAAGTTAAAATCTTTGAATGTGAAAGTTTACAAGGTTTTAGAAAAACGTTCAATTTTGAGCAGCGTATTTTACTGGATTTCATTTCGAAAAAGGATTGTAAATGGAAAGTAATAGATACGTTAGTTTTCAATTATCGTAGAAAAGTTGAATTCCAATTTTTTAAATACGCCTTAATGAAAATACCAATTTCAATAAAAAAATTAAGAATATAGTCATTGCGTACAGGTTTACGTATGAAATATGAATGAAAAATTGGGATCTTATTTCACAAAGTAAAAATAGAGAATTCAATAAATTGAGGCTTACGTGAAATAAAGAAACGACCTTGGGTGACCAGACGTTTCATGTTTTTAGAAATCAAACGGATACTTGTAATTTTGTTATTTTCAATTTATGGGAATGAAGACAAATGTTTTTTTTTTAATTTGAAGACTGAAATGATCGTTTCAATTTTGGTCACTGATTGAGAAATATTCCTGTATATGTATATGTATGTATGTATAGGTATGTATATATATATATATATATATAAATATCTATATAATTTGTGTTTGTTTATTTTTCTTACTATTCTAAACAAAATCTTTAATAAACATTTTTTATTCCATTTTTTATAATTAAATAATCTATCTATGCCTGTAACGCAAAATTCGCCTCATATATATGCAATTACTTGTAAACATTGGCTATTGATTCTTGTTATTGTTTCTCGTTACAATGTGTCGCCCTTATTTATCCCTTTGTTGTGGACGGATGAAGGTTTACCGTAAAAATATCGGCCTGCTGCCGGACGAATTTGATTCATTTCCTGCTGCGCGACAGTTGCTCGCAACGTGACCCGGGAGAGCGCATCGACGCTACAATCGTTATTGAACGACACCCGAATATACTCGTATTTCGATGCTTTGAGTCAGTTGGATGCTGGATGGATAGGTTTTTAAATTACTTTTGACATTATGAAAGATAGGGATGATTTTATCTTACTCTATTACTTTATTATATATATATATATATATATATATATATATATATATATATATATATATATATATATATATTGAATAATGATTGGAAATACGTTTGAAACTAGGAGAAAACAGATATAAAATACACACATGTATACAAACACGCATTTTTACAAGATCTTTGGTTGAAACTGAATTTGTAGTCTACATAAGTTCGCCAATTGGGTGAGCGAAATAATGCAAATTAAGTGTGCAAATGAACGCATCGTCACAGGGATATCGTTTTATTCTTTTGCGGAAGCAAATAAATTCAATCGCACAAAGCGTCGCCCGTCATTTCGCATCATTTTTCATGTCATACATTTTTGCTGAAACTTTTTGAAAGTTTGCGCGTTCTATTATTATGCGCATTTGCATGGTACATTTTTAAAATATTAAAATGGACTCGGTTTCATCGGTACACAATGATGGAAGATGTTTTTGTAAATTATCATAAACGGTTGATTTGATAATAAAACCAAAATATACCAATTTTAGAGAATATTGAGACTTCATGACAGGTAAGTAAATGGAAAATTTCTATAAATATTAAGAGCAAAGAGGTATACTTTTATGCTCACGAAATTTTACGCGTTTTTGTGAATTATGAATATTTAGTCTCGGATAAATCTATTATGCCGTAAATCGGGTAAAAGAATGAAAGAAAAATTTGACGATACTAAAAATACTTTACACCCAACATAAAGACACAAATTTAAAAGACAACAAGTCAATTCTTAGAATAGGATCGATTAGTTTTTCCTCACATTTCACTTCATATGAAAACTTATAAAAATAAAATATATTGAAATAACAACAACGTATTAACACTTATATAAACAATAAGTGATGGCAGAATTTTGCCTAGTTGGTAAACATAAAAATATCGATACTAAATTCAGTGTCCTAACCTTTCCTACTTATGCTCATCACATTCTTTATTTTGATATGCCTGCCTCCTAATTATTCTCTTCAACGAATTTTTATACGCACTCTGAAATATGTGCTCTATGCCACTGTACTGCTCACACTGCACTTATTCCGGCCTGCCTCGAGTCCACCAGTGTATGGATACGACCTACACGATGAAACGATTTTACATGGACAACAAGGTTTTGTTAATAATTATTAAATAAATACATTACTGAACAGTAAAATCACCCTACTTCATTCATAATATAATACACCATTTTTTAAATTTTGAAGGCAGAATTCGGATTCGGCATTCGTTACGAGTATATTAAATGCACTGGCTGGCACTGGTTTGGCAGCTAATGTTTTAAACGTTGAATGTAGTTTTGGCTTATAGACAACAATGATAGATTTAATTTTGATCGTTCTACTGTTGTTTATTCTACCTATAACAGCAAACCACGTAGGTCTGCCTGTTGATGCCTTTCAATTATCATGCACTTCTAGTATCTTAAATATCTAAGATTAATTTAAATAAAAATGTTGTTGTTTTTTACTCACAATCTTAAATTTATATCGTAAAGTTATATGTTACGTTGTGTTACAGAGTTTCGGGAATGGTTATTATTAGGGGATACTATAAACCAGCAAGCTGCCCAGTTTCATTACTCTTTTAGAATAAAATTAGCGATAAATGGTTTTTTGCTCTTCCTAATTTAAGATATTTATTCAATTTCAGACTTGGCGTGTGTCGATTAAATTTTTTGTATTGCCAACAATCATAAATCATTTGAATTGTAGCGTTACTGAAAATTTTAGAGTTATGCAGAGGACTAAATTTGTGTTTTTTGCTGATATTTTATCATATAATATCAACAAAAAATTAAAATAATAAGTATTTTGCTTTTCGATTTGTGAATGTGATATAAGTAATTAGAACATAAAAAGTGTAAAGCAAATTCTAGAAGAATGACAAATGAAAAAAGAAACTGGCCAAGTGTAAAAATTGCGCACTGGGTATTTCATACCATGATAAGTTTATCGCTGAAGTTCAGACATAAACAAGTGCGTATCGGTGCTAAAAATTTAAGGACCAAGAGAATTCAAAATTATGCATTTATACCTCAAATTATAATCAACGTTCGTAGCACTAGAATATTTAAAATACTGGAAAACACATAAAATTAAAATATTTTAAATATTGCAATACACATCTTGACTTTGGATTTTAATGTCATAAATATACAAATAAACAAACAAATATATAGAAATGTTATTGCAAAAATGAGTCACTAAATTCGTTTACCGCAACTATTCAAGAAACTGGCTGGAATAGTCTTCGAAAATTAAACGGTTTTAATTATCCGAAAGAAATTTGAGTCCTAATGTCAGAAAAAAGGAAACTTAGAAGAAAATGGCATCAATTAAAAAGCCCATATGTAAAACTTTACTTCACAGAGCTACCAGACAACTAATTACAGAAATTAAAAATATCAAACGATTATCAATCAACAAATTACTTACAGAACTTACTGCAGATAGCAGTACTCAGTACTCTCTATGGAAACTACAAAATATCAAACAACCTTAAACAACCGTTAGCTCAAGTGGGGTATCCCTATAAAATAACTGACGGAAAATGGGCTCGTAATAATTTAGAAAAAGCATATGTATTTGCTTAACGTCTTGGAGCAATATGTTATATGAGGGAGATGATTATCGACCCATTTCACTCTAACTATTCATGTCAAAGCTATTTGAAATGAATTTGAGATTTTAAAGCATCTCAAACCTATTATTGATCAAAGAAATCTGATACCATCTGATCAACTTGGTTTCAGAAATAATCACTTGACAATCGATCAAGTACATCGTACTATTACTGATGTTATTGAAAAAGCATTAGAAAACAAAAATATATGTTTTGCTGTCTTCTTGGATGTAGCGCGGGCATTTGATAATGTTTGGCATGAAAGTCCATTATACAAATTAAGATCACTTCTTCTTATTCACTTCTATCAACCCTTTAAATATTATCTAAAAAGTTTTCGGTGATACTTTCCGGTTAAATACGAAGACTCGTATTCAGACTTAAAGCTTATTAAGGCTGGAGACCCTCAAGGTAGTGTTCGAGGCCCAGTTTTGTACTTGATATGCACTAATGATGTTGCAACTATATTATTTAGTACAACAGCCACTTTTTCAGACGATACAGTATAATGGCAGTGGGAGAAACTTTGGAAGGTTCAACTAGAAAATTGCAATCTACTCTCAACAAAGTAGCCATCTGGACAAAATGGTGCATTAAATTGAACGAATCCAAATCGACACATCAATTTTACGAATAAAAAGATAGCACAATAACCAATCTTTATTAATGACACTCAATTACCATATTCCAACAACACTAAATATCTTGGTATGGCTCTTAATGCCAAGCTTCGGCGGAAAGAACTTAAAAAGAAACGCAACAAACTTAACATCAAGTTCAGAAAAATATATTTGTTGATTGTTCGTAATTCTGAGCTTTCAACATACAACAAACTTATTTTGTATATGCAAATTCTATGCTCAGTTTGGAGTTACGGAATACAGCTGTGGGGCTGCGCTAGTAAGTCTAATATCCAAGTGATACAAAGATTCCAAAACAAAGTGCTTAAATGTGTAGTTAACGCGCCTTGGTACGTTCATAACTGTGATTTTCATCGCGATGTTGAGATTGAGATAGTAGATGATATTATTAATAGATTTGCTAGTTCTCACCAAAAGAGACTTCAAAGCCACATTAATCTAGAAACATTCAGACTCTCAAATGTGCAAAATATTATTAGGCGATTCAAAAGAATAAAACCTTTTAAGCTTGCTAGACATTAGAACACTAAGTTTTTCAAGGGAATAATCTTAGTAACGACGGCACATAATATGTTAACTTAGAAACGAATTATTTGTTAGTAAATAAAAATTAAACAAAAATATATAGATATATATATATATATATGTATATATACACACACATATATATATATATATATATATATATATATATATATATATATATATATATGTATATATACGTATGTATATCTTTAGACAGCATTGTAATGAAAGTGATTGGAAAATTGTAATATAGAAACGGCTAAAACCTGTTCAAATTATCGTCAAAAAAATTAGAAATTATTTTTAAGCTGGATAAATTTCATGGCACAATAGGTTACATTATACTTAAATAAAAGAGAAATTCAATAACATAGTCACAGTTAATTGTAACATTCGCGTATAAAGCACATTCAGTAATGTCAAAAGCATATAACGATAGTAAATTTAATATATAGGGAGAGAAAAATTTAAAAAAAAACTACAATTGGTATAAACCTACAAGACGGGCACAAGCATATACACCAACGACACGCTTGCCAAGACAAAATCGTTTAAAGGTTGTCAGTTGAAAATACATTCGGACAGATACTTAAGATAAAGTTCTCTCCAGCGTTAGGTGCATTTGTTTTTCTTTAAATTGTCATTCTATGAAAGTTTTACATTATCAATAGTCTATCTCAGATAACAACTGGACACAATCCTCTCCAGCTTGCACGTCTTTGGAGGTTATGTTCAAAACAGCCACGCCACGCTAGGCATACAGGTTGACGATCGCAGTGTTGCCCATTATTGGTTTGTGGCGTTTTAGCTACGCGATTACGTATACCATTTTAGCTCCGCTCATTGGCTGGAATCATGTTGAGCTGTCGTCTACTCGATGTTACTTGGAGTGTTGCTGCGAATTGAACGAGACTCCATTTGTTGATATTCGTTCGGGCGTTTGAGTTCAAACGCCTAGAAGTTTATCAAAAAATGAGCTATCGTTTAAAAAACAGTACCCCAGTTATGGATACGCGGGTATTAAATGAACAAAATTACTTTTGCAATTACGATATTAGTTAAAATTCTGGCAATAGTTTGTCTTATGTTATTTCGAATGAAGTTTAGAAGAGTGCGGCGGAAACTTGTTTACGTAGAAAAATTATTAAAAGATTAAATGTTTTTCTGATTTTATTATTTTGAATTTTAAATTTTCTCAATTGGTAATTTATTATTAATACTTTTGTCAATTAAGTTCAGCGTGACATACGTTCAAAATATTAACATTTTTGAAAGTGCTTCAAATGTGTTTTAAAATTATATCCCAAAACAAAGACTTCAAAAGTCAATTGAACCAGACAGAAAGATGAGTATAGAAAGAATAGAAAAAGGGAGATAGAAGAGTAAAATAAGCTGTATGGAATAGAATAGCTCTTATTCTATACGACCCCGTAGAAAGTGGTGTTATATATTCAGAATTCATGTAGGCAAATATGTAAATTTCTTTACTCCATCGTGGCGACGAAAAGGCTCAATATATTTTAATAAATGAGGTACTATTCCCACTTTTCTACCCGGATTATCTCAGAACCCTCCAGGGACGTGTAGCAACTCCTCTAATATGCCTGCGAAGATCCTCTTATAGTGTCTCATGTCTATCACCAAACGTTTACACCCAACAGGGTTAGAGAATGTTCCTACGTCCAAAGTCATTTAGCACAAGAATACACTTCAATTTAGCGAACGTTCATATGTTCCATGTCGTGCATATCGTAAATGCAGTTACAGACTGGGCTATCTCTAAGCGCGAATCTATATAAGATTGCGCGGAAGACACTATGTAAGGTTTGAGCCAATTTTTCTCGATTCGCTCAAAAATATTGACGAAAAATTTTCTAGTTGTTCCGCCTTTGGGATTCGGCGGCAACTATTTAGTCTGCCAGTGAGCACACAATAATATTATAAGTGAACGCTACAAGGATACAAATGAGAATCAAACAACTAAAACTCAGAAAAGTAAAAAACAAGGAATAACAGTATACTTCAGATTATGAATCTCAATAGATTGCTTTCAACTTTCGAACATAACATATCATATTCAGCACGGGGAAATTTATGTTCGCTAATGTATAACAGTTAGAAGGCCGGTCTGATAGCAGATCAGCCAAAATTGTCAAGCATAACATATCGTACTTTTAAAGTCCTGTATTTACATAAATTTAATATGATTACATATAAATGAAATGTAACCTAATAGTATTTTAATTAAAATCGCTAGTTATTTTCTTTATACTGCAGTCCGTTTAAGTTTTCAAATCATTATTTTCTTTAAATATGTGAATTCGGTTCGGTCCATGGGAACCAACGTGACAAATGTTTGTTCCGCAGAAAGTATTGCATTTTTATTGCTTTTTGACCTTACTTTCAAATTTTTAAATAGGATTGTAAACATTTTAAAATAAATAAATGAATGAACATAACGAAAACAATGCACTACGAGCGAACATTGTGATAGTAAACTATAAAAATGTGTCCCCATTTAATCTCCACTTAACGCGGCGAGCTGCCATCTCGGTACATTTATCTAAATAAATTCGTTCAATTTATTCATGAACTAAGGCCATGTAATGTATAATTATGCTTTAAGATTTTACAAATAAGCGTTTCAAAGGCTTTTTAATATTAAAATATTGTAAGCAGATGATAAGCCCGACATTCTTAGGGCGGCAGGACTAGCATCGGTCCGAAAGTAGGGTGAAATAATTAAAACATTATTGCGGGTTTGTTTAATAAAAAGAAGGCATTTGCATAATACAGCTTGTGTCGACTAGTTAATTAAAATGAGGCTGCGCCTGGTTCGGTACATTTTATGATCGGGGAGGATCGTGAAGGTTGAACGTTCTCAGTGCTTCTGCAATGTACTTTGTGTCCCAATACAAGTTCGAAGAGATAATCTGTCTTCCTTGGCATAAGCTATTTATGCAAAATGTACTTTATATGCATGTTGCGATTTATCGTCAAAAAATTATGAACAAACTGCTGGAAATGAAATATATTTTGCAGATGCAAAATTCAGTTATATATTTTAGAGAGGAGAGGGGTCAAGAGGTTATATATATATATATATATATATATATATATATATATATATATATATATATGCATGTACATGTAGTAATATTTTGTAATTTTGTTAATAATATCTATTTAATATTACGCGTGTTTTCACGGTTTTTTGCATTAGTCAAACCAAATCAAATTATAGTGTGGTATAGGCAGAGGAACAAATATTATTATCTTCCACTTAGTTTACTTGCATAGAGCAACTTTATTTTTATATTTTTTTTACACTTACTTTTTATATCTCTCCACTTTGCAAATTTTATAGTGAAAATATAAACCCATGAAAAAAGAGTTGTCTCTTCCAATACTAGATAATGGAAGTTGAGACAGAAAGACTGAAAACTCTCTAGGAAAAACCTTGTAAAATCGAATTAAATTTTAGTACAATTTATAACATTTTGAATTATTTATGAATTTTTTTCCTACTCTCTGTAACTATCTATACGATTTATTTAATTGTCGAAATTGAATATGTGATATACGCATAATTTGCTATCTTCCTCTGTGTGATAACATGATACAGTGCTTTTTCAAAAAACTGTTGAAGATTGGTAACATGAAAATTTACTAACCCGTGCTATGTTTATAATTTCAACTACGAAGCCTACTCTTCTTTAAATCATAGAAGCAAAAATGGTCACTCTACTAGATAATATGGAAAGCATCAGCAACCAATTCGAGCACTTCATAAATAGATCCGAAACCAAAGTAAAGACTGCACAAATAACAAACAGCTCACTGAACCATTGGTTGACGATATTAATTGTCTGGGTGCTTTGATAACCAGTAGTAGTTTGAGCAAGCCAAACGTGCGGAGACAAATCGTGGTAGTAATGAACACCACCTTCCAACTCCATCATGAATAGAAACATCTTGGAATGATGAACGACTACGCAATGACTAACCTGGCGTTGTTTATGGTTTCATGTGGCTCCAAAACTTTGAGCACGCGGGAAATATATATCTCAGGCATTTGAAATATGGCCTTGGAGGAAGATGCTTGATAGCGCATCGGCCTAAAGACTGACTAAAGCCTTTATTTTGAGATACTACCAATTGTTTCAGCAAAATCTTCAAATACTTTAATCATACCGCCAGGAAAAGAGATCATGTATTTGGAAAAAATGTTGGTGGCTAATAAAATGGAAGCAATGAATTTGAGAGGACGCAGTCCCATGCATCCTGATGCATCGTCCATATTTTAGTTCAGCGTCTGTGATACCGCCCAAGATAGCCCAAGATAGACCCTCGCTCTATTTGATTAAGTACCTGATGCTTAGAATATTGAACTATTAGGGTTTTTTAATGAGTTATCTAAAATTAATAAATTTATTTCTTTTCCCTCTCTTTCGACAAATCCTGCTTGTTTTTGGAGTATCTGCCAATCCTGATAGTGTTGTTTTACTTTACGTTTGATTTCTGTTATCAAAGAAACAACTTTTGTAAGTAGATTTCATAATATATTCATGGAAGTTTTAACTACAAAACATGAATTTCTATATAGACTTTTAGAAATCTATATTTCTCATTTCTTTTTCACTTGGGAACTCTAATTTTATTTGTCTGATATTGGTAAATACATGAGAAATTTCAGTTTATTTCAATTCAATTTTAATAACAGTTGAAAAAAATGGAAGTTTCACTAGTATGAGAAGCATGCTAGATTTGTTTATTAAGCAATTAATTAACTTTTATTTAAGAAACGTTCCTCAACTTCTGAAATGCGTTACCAATCTCAATTGTTGAATGTGTCCCAAAACGAATAGTTTTGCACAGGGCATTTGGAAAGTGCAAATACCATAATTCGATCTTACAACTAGCGTGTTACTTACATACTATCGTCTTTGTTGTTGAAAAAAGAAGCTAAAAATAACAAAGAAAAGTAGTCTTTAACCCGATTAACAAAATCCAATTTTAAAAGAGGAAGTATGGAGTCAAAAGTGAAATAAAAATTCATTTTATAAACCTCCTGGAAATTTGCTACTTACAATTATACATGTTTACAAAATTTTTAGTTGGTTATTTGTCAGTAAATTCCTCTTTGCACTACAAAACTATTAAACAGTTTTGAAGGTTGATATTGGTTTTTATATTTTTGAGATATATTTCAGTGATTTCGCTCTTTGACATGGTTTATTTGGTTTTCTAAGCGTTATACGGATTTTTATTTAACCCTTTATCTGTAGTATTATTGGAACGAATGCAATTCTCCAATCTCTGCATGAAGCTATTTATTTATAAATACATCATTACATTGATAATTCCTTAATCTTACGTTTAGTAGTACTTTATGATCTCGGCTATTACATATGAGGAGGATGTCATCGTTTATTTTACCTGTGTAGAACGCGCACAAATATCCGACATCATTCACTTGGTTTCCGTGGAATCAGATTGTTCAACGCAGTAGTGCGATATGCATCCAGTCTAGATATTCTTTTCTGCTTCGAACCTTTTTGAGTTGGAGGTTTTGGAGTTGCTAATTCATGACTGATCACTAGTTAGACTGATATTTATTCGAATTGCTATGAGTTTCTCTCTCGTTATATCATTGCTATTTATCTGTCTTATTCTTTATTGTTTTATAACCATTTGTTATTATGTCCTTCCACGTGCCCAACATTTTGAGCAAATCGTTAAGTTGGGCATGGTATTTTGAAGAAATAAATAAATAAGGAATACACCAGTTTGCCAGTTAAATATTTTATTATAAATATTTAATGTTTATTGATACTTATAATAAAATAGTTACCATCTAATAAAGTAAAAAAAAACTTACATTATAGAATTTATTTTGTATGTAATAGTATCCCCAAAATTAATGTGTATTAAAATAACAACTTTTGAATAAACCCTCCCTTAGGCCGCGTGCGGCTATACCATTGTAGTGCGAACAATAAACTAGGCAGCATAGTCATTATGATAACAAAATATGTAAATAATTGTATTCCTGACTCAGCCCGTGATTTACATTAAGCACTTTAACTCCACATAGCGCTGAGCTATTATATATTGAAGAGGGTTTTCGATTTTAAACAAGCGTCACGCTGCGAAATAAATTTAACATTGCATTTTTTTGTTATGTATCGATCTTTATTATTATGAACTTTATTTTTCAATTGCGTCATTTAAACTTGAATTATAACAGATTCTTGCATTTTATATACAAAATATATTTTTACAGTCTTTTTATTATGAAAATCTTACATACACCTTTTAGTCTTGTGTGAAGGGCAAGTCACTAATGTAGCCGTAAAATGACAGTTGCAGGTTTTAATTATTTTTCCTAATATCTTTAGTTGTTTTTACTATGTTTACTTGAAGAGGGTTTTCGATTTTGAACAAGCGAATTAAATTTAACATTGTTTTTTTTTTGCTATGTATCGATCTTTATTATTATGAACTTTGTTTTTCAATTGAGTCATTTAAACTTGAATTATAACAGATTCTTGCATTTTATATACAAAATATATTTTTACAGTCTTTTTATTATGAAAATCTTACATACACCTTTTAGTCTTGTGTGAAGGGCAAGTCACTAATGTAGCCGTGAAATGACAGTTGCAGGTTTTAATTATTTATCCTAATATCTTTAGTCGTTTTTACTATGTTTACTCTACTTTAGCCGTTACCCGCGACATCGTGGAAATAAATTAAGAATGACTAAACTGAATAATCTGTAGACTGCGCTTTGTAGATGACTACATGACTTATTTTACATTTTAAGCTGAAAGGAAAGAAAGTTGTAAACAGTGTGCGTAACCCGGTCGCGGTAGGGGATTAAAAGAGTGCAACTTGGGAATTAGGAACAAAGTAATTGAAACCTCGTTACATAAATCTCTAGCGCAAGGCATATTTATAAACAGCGTGTATTGTCTTATTTTTATCGTCAGTCTAAGTCTTAGCGTATCGAAAGGCGTTGTGTAACATGTTGGTGCTATCTGTTACAGGGCAATGAATATTCATGTATTGCGGCGTTCATGATTTTCGTACCGGGAATAAAATATGGAGCAAAATGGCTGTGTTTTATATATTGATGCTGACTGCCACAGCGCACTAAGAATTTATGTAGTGCTGTGTATGTAATCCACTGTAGTATCATCGTCAACTAACAAAATGTCAACAGAAAACCGATATTCTTCGATGATAGAAAATGTGATTAAAACGTATGTTGAATTGTTTTTGCAAGCGTGGGCGTATTCTTCGTACCTAGGGATATAATCAAATGGTAATGAGGTCATCATTAATTACTGTAAATTTTCATATATATATATATATATATATATATATATATATATATATGTGTGTGTGTGTGTGTGTGTGTATTTCAATTATCACTATTAAATAAATTCGTCGGGAATTGTTGATAGTTAACACGTAACAACACATCTTAATGTAGCGGCTTTTATTAAATTGAAGGAGTCCCTTCAACTTACAATTTATAATGCTTTTCACATATCTGGTAATATTATCCAAAATATTCAAGGACCGACGTTTTTAAAAAGGAATCAAAGACAAAGGATGCTATAATTGAGATCTTAAAAGTGAACTAATTATCTACTTGTATCACAAGAAATAATATTAACATGCACAGGTATATAGTATATACATCACTAAATATCGCCACTTCTATCACTTGTGCAATTAATCATGTGTAATCTAGGAAACTGTGTTTTTAGTGTGAAATCATATTTATGTGTGAACTAGCAGCCTGTGTAAATTAAGCGTAGGATGACAATTATTTTGATAATTGATAATTTACAATATTTTATACATTGTTAAATTGATAGTAGTATCAATTTAACAATGTATAAAATATTGTAAATTATCAATTATCAAAATAATTGTCATTGATCTTTTGGAAAAAAACTACAAAACAAAACTTAATTTACGTTCTTAATTAAAACAGCATACTTCATTTAAATATTACAATGGTAATAACCGGTCAATTAACGAAATAACATGAAAAGGTGTCCGCAGAATTAAATATATATCCTGCTTCTTTTTCATTTATTCGTTTTCTATGTACACTGTTGTACGGTTTTCAGGACACCCAGTGTTTGAATATTAGTTTGTACCAGGCAGGTTTGCAGGCGTGCTTAATAATTATATTGCAAATTATTTTGTGTTAGAATGTATTTTTGTTTTTATCAAAATGTTATCCTAAGTCCCTCGACAATATTATAATTGCATTTTGCATAAATTAAAATCATGTCCAAATATTTGCTAGTACTAAAAATACGAGTATGTCGTCACTATTTCCACTCACTCAAAATTATCAAAATTTAACGAAAATCCCTGATACGCACTTATTCACATTTTACAAAAAATACTAATCCACATTTCAAAAAGAACAAATATCTCTTCAAAAATATTTTTACACTACAGAATGGAAACATATTTATGCATTCTAATCGGTTTAAAATGACATTTGTAAATGTTGCCATATTAAATAATAAATTAGCCGTATAGATTTGCTTTGACGTCACAATTAAAATTATAGTACTAAGAAACCAATAATAATTTATCGAAATGATAATTAAAACAATATTATAATAATAGTTATTTAAACGTCTATTTCAAAAATCGATCATATTACTTTCCTATATATTTGGGCGAATAAACGATGTTAAAAATTTACCGATAACAATAATTTTTATTTACGAATCGTAAACAATCTTAACCTAGTGTTATTCAACTAATATAACTATATCTTAAACTAATCTTAGTCCTTTGCTTTTTTATAACCTTCTTTTTTAAAACTATATAAATTATTAGAAAATTAAAATTCACAATCGATCGCAATAAGAAGGGTATTTATGCAATAGCATAACATTCCTTACATCTGTCAAAATAAAAGATATAAGTCAAGAACAAAATAAAAGAAATGCATCATTTCCAAATTTTAAATTTCAGAAAAAAGTGGTATGATTTAATAAAATAGGAGTATGGGAATCTACCTATGATACATAATTATGAACTGAAGTGGCGCTGTTTAGGGATGGATACATACTTACCAATGTTAGTGTTGTCTATACTTACAAATGTTACACGTATAATACATAACGAAGTAAGCAAAAAGCAAATGTGTTTGTTACACTTATAAATAAAGAAAAAAATTAAATATCTCGTTTTGAATTATTTGTTCAATTCTAAAATTTTGTAATAAATTTATTATGTTTGCTTAAAGTTCACTTTTTCATATGAATTTTGAGATGGTAGTTACACTATTTAAACGTGAAAGGCAGATTATAGACGTATTTGCCAATAATTAAGTTATACATTGGATTTTGACTTTTGACTTAGTGTATATAAAGGCTTTCATATTATGTTTCTTTCATATTGTTAGCGTATGTAAGTGTTATGTTAATTTTTATTAGGTTATATAGTGAAACAAATAGCTCTTATAACTTTATCGTATCCGTCCGTCATAGTCTGACCGTTTCAGATTAAACTTTAATTCACCAGGCAATTTTTATTAGCAAGTTTTTTATTTTTCTTAATGTCTAAATGTAAGTTTGAGTGAAATTATAGATTGATTATTAAATTTAATTTTTCCATTAAAAATTCTGGAGTTTACTATGTGCGATACAAATACTTAAAGTTTGTCACCTCCACATCAATCGCCTATAAAATGCTGACATAAAATTTAAAAAATGCAGATGCCATACAACTATAACATAAGAATAGAACTCTGTAACCTTTGCAAATTCAATTATTTAAACAAATATATTATAGAACTTTGTTACTTTTCAACATTAATATTTTTCTGGCATGTCACTACATTTTGTAAAGTATACAAATTTTAATCTCTCTTGTATGGTATCAAATTTTATTTGTATAATAAGAAACTCTCCTTGTCCTACTCTTACCGGTTAGTTATTTTTATTTTCTGGAATATTTAAAAATTGGGGCGCTCTGTCCATTTTTATTCTTTAGTTCTTTTAACAGATTTTAGGGTAGTAATAAATATTCAAAAACCACTAAATATTCGTGTGTTTACAGTACATAATGAAAAGAGCTAAACTTATTGAGAGAAACACGCAATACGATGTTTCCGTAGGACTCGGTTATTTAAAAATTTAAACATTTAATGTTATAAACGTCTGTGTCAAACTATGTGTAAATGTTAATATTATTTTTCACTGTATCGACATATTACATATTATGTCTTCCACAAGCGTAACATTTTGACGATATTCTCAAAAATCTGTAAACATATGTATTAGACATTTACTTTTATTGCACATTTTATTGCTTGAATCCGAGGAGTTCACCCAAAATTCTTGAAAAAAAGTGATATTAAACATTATAAGTATAACTAAACAAAAATCAAATGATCAATCAGATACTATATATTATATAAATGTACATCTTGAAAATTTCCTTGAATGTAAAAATAATAAAAATACTCTAAACGGTTTTTCATTTTCGCAACAATCTCACCCAATAAAAATACAAGTGGCTACCCCTAA
This sequence comes from Druceiella hillmani, assembly GCA_039881145.1. Taxonomy (NCBI): domain Eukaryota; kingdom Metazoa; phylum Arthropoda; class Insecta; order Lepidoptera; family Hepialidae; genus Druceiella; species Druceiella hillmani. The sequence goes on along the minus strand of JAYKKI010000028.1, from coordinate 27,927,409 downwards.
GCTATCGACGGCCCGCTCTTGTTTCAAGCGTCTGTGCAAAGATACTTTTTACCTTATGCGTTAATATATTTGTCAAACTTAACCCTCTGTCACCGGCGCCGGTGGTATTTACATTACACTTTCAATTATCTGTGAAATAAGGCAAATATATAAAATTAATTATTTAAATAAAAACTAATTAAACTAAGATTCAAACACTAATATAAATTCGATGTTGATAATTTGCGATGCAAACGCTGCAGCCCGAGCGACAGCGCGAGTCGAAAGCGCTGGTGACGGGAGGTTAATATATTGACCCATTCTAATACTTTATATCCTAGATTGATAAAACATCAACCAATCAAAAACATTGCGATATATTGCTTAGCGTGATGAAACAAGAGGGCTATCTTTTACATTCCGCTACTATAGGATATGGGTGTCACTTGTCGCGTGTACGCGTAGTCCCAAGCCATTAAAAAGTTGACACCGTAACCTGCATTTAATCTCAAAATCTCAAAATTAATTTCATAAAATGTTTTTTTACCCACATGAAAGGAGTTCGAGCATTCCCATTATTCGTAAACAGACTTTTGTAGTTTGAATACTCTCTTTCGATAACAATTCATTTTTTTTTATTGATTTCCTCAATGTCCCACGTGTTAGATTTTCACTCCAGGCTGGTACTTTCCCTTTTTTGAAACAACTTTTAGAAGAAATTGCCTGCAAGTTTGGAGCATGATTTTCAATAAACCTGCAGATAAAATATATATTCATTGTAATCTCTGCTGCGGAAGTGCTTGCTGACCCTTCTCTTCGCTGAGATCCCTTTGCTGAGAGAGATTGACACTATATAAGTTTACCAGAATCCAAATTGCCTTCAATTATTTCGTTCCCTTCTCTGATAACATTACAGGATCCATTCTTTTTTCAGTACATATATCTCTGTATTTTGGATTTCTTTCCGGAATTAAGAATTAGATTCCTTCACTTTATTCCACTCGATGTTCATATCGTCATACTCTTTTAAATGATGTTTGTCGCTGTGGTTGAGAAAAAGTCTCTGAAGACAAATATTTCTTGCTAACTCGAGCGTGTCCTCGATTTATCTATGGATCGTAAACTGTCGTAATTTGTATATGGATCGTAAAAAATATTAATTGTATATTTTTTACTGGCATTGAGAGATTTTGGTCACATGCAAAGTTAGCCTCAGGGTGAGCTTTCGTCTTGTTGATGCATGATCTCCGTGTTTTACGACAATCAATTTTATTTCTATATTTTTATTTCTACATTTTATGTTTCTGGGCATTATTAAGTTGACAGTGTTTTTGAACGATTTTTTAAGAGGTATCCATAACCATTGGAAAGATTTTGGTGCAAAATCCTAACCATGTCTATCTTTTACTATTCTTATCTCCAAAACCATACTTTTCATATACTTCTCTCAGCTTTTCATCATAGGTGAAATAAAGACTAATTCTCTCATGTGAGTTACTGTGGCGCCAAGTATCATCAGATTACAATGGTATTATTTTTACTTATTATTTCTACCTTCTTTGGTCGAATCATACCTCTGATATTCCATGACATTCCTCTGATATTCCATCTTGATATTTGCATGTATCCATTTGACCTCCTTCTGGAGTTGCAATGAAGTTGTATGGATTTTGTTGTCACCAGTAACATTCTACCCCTACTGAGCCCGGAGAGCCACTCCAGTGAGTCAAGTAGCGTACTTTCTACTATGTGACTTGAACTTGGCAAGGCCCTGCGTAGTAATCGCATTGTATACCACCCCCTTCAAATTAGCCCCGGATTTTCTCATAACGTATTTCTTGAGAAGAGTAATCGTTTCCCTCAGTACCGCAGTCGGAGGTTTGTTGTCTTTACTTATAATATTTACTATCGTGGATACAGGAGAATGGAAAAAAGGGTCCAAGGACAGCTAGCAACGTTTACAAGAAAAAAAGGGAACAAAACTCTCGGAATTAATTCATGTATTATAAATATTATATGTATTAAGTAAATGTTTAGCTTGCTCATGACATGATAAGTTATTTTGATAGGATGCATCTATTTATATTAAATACCTTTCATATTTCTTCACATTATTAACTGTTGTTAAATATCAACTAAAGTTTTATTAGTTAATTAAAATTTGGTCTTTTACTTTTATAGGCTACAATATTTTGGTGTATAAGAGCGCGGCAAATAATCAAAGGTTTAATAATAGGATGCGTGTTTTTAAAATACGTACCGTTGCACGTACCGTTGCAATGGGTTAGGGCTTTTAGAGATAGCCATACAAACATTCACGATGAGGAACGAAGTGGGCGACCTTCAGTCATTACCAATGATTTGACTGTGAAAGTGGACCGTAAAAGAGAACAGACGATTCGCGGTTTCATCTTTATCTAAAGAGATTCCTGCAGTCTCAAGAAGTGGTATCTAAGAAATTGTGACCGAACGATTAAATTATCGGAAGTTATGTTCACCCTGGGTGCCGAAAATATTGACTGAGGAGCACAAAACCAAACGTTTGGCCAGTGCATTGAGTTTTGTTGAGAGCTACAATAACGAGTGGTATAATTTTTTAAGCCGTATTGTTACAGCCGATGAAACGTAGGCTACGTTACATTGGAATCGAAGCAGCAATCCATGGAATGGCGACATTCATCATCTCCAAGGAAAATGAAGTTCAAACAAACAATTTCTTCTCAGAAATTCATGTGCACTGTGTTTTTGGACAGAAAGGGAATGTTGTTTGTTGATTTTTTGCCTCGTGGTGAAACGATTAAGCTACATACTGTGAGAATTAAAAAAAAACTGAGCATGTAGTTTAAAACAAAAGGCGTGGCTTACTGAGTAAGGGTGTAGTTCCACGATAATGCCTGTCCACATACGGCAAATCGAACTCAAGAGATTATCACATCACCTTCCATACAGACCCGATCTAGTGCCTAGTGATTACCATTTATTTCTGCATTTGAAGACGCATCTGGCTGGGCAACGCCATAACGATGACGACGAAGTCAAAGCGACCATGCTGCAGTGGTTATCTAATCAAGGAGTAACGTTCTTTAAGGATAAAATACAAAAGCTGGTCCCACAATACGACAAGTGCTTCAATATTAGTGGAAATTATGTCAAAAACTAGAGTAAAATGTGGGCTTTAACATGAATTTTTTTTTTCAAATATCTACTTGTATTTTTTTTCAAAACACACCTCATATTTGCAGAGTTCTGTAACCAAATGACAAAAAAGGAACCCTTTTAATTTCGTCGTGTCTCTCTGTCACCCCCTATGTTTCAGCCTTATAGATTATTCAGTAAAGGACCGATTATTACGAATTTTTACAAAAAGCCTTGAGTGAATGAGGTAAATTAGGTGAACACACGGAAATAAAAAATAAAACTTGTTTTTAGATGAAAAAAATTTGATTTCATAACTATACATTCTCCTTCTTTATAATACTATCTATATTAAAATTTGCTTCATAGACACAATTGTTCTTACTCTTATTACTATGTATGAATTACTTTATTTATTTGTTATACAACGTTATGATTATTTACAAAATATTAAAGTAATTCTTAAAAAATTCAACATTTAGGAAGAAATATGGAAAAATATGCAATAAAAGGTTATTTCTAAGGGGTATCTGTTTTTTGAACATAACGTAAAAATAACTAAATTAATTTGAATTAAGCGTGCTATAAGATAATGCTTAAGATAAATATTAAAATTAAAATTGTGTATATTAAAGGCAATAAATTCTGGTGAACACAAGCTTTAACTGTCAACAGATGTTTCTGTTGTGTGTAACGTTTGCGTTAAATGTCTCTGTTGAACACACTACGATAAAAGCAGAAATAAAATTACACGCACACAAACTCGCATGCATACACACAAGATCCACCCAATAAAGTAGTTATATTTCCAACGTGTTGATACGTAGTACTACAGCAAATCATTGTTTCATTCCTTAAATAAAAAAATGTCCTGCGTTTTGACTTCTGGTTTAACGAAAATTTTGTAAATGTAAATTTTACACTTCCTTACTGTAACTCTGTAACAACATTAAATTGTTTATGATAAAAGGCTCTGTTTGACTCGTACGTACTTGCGAACAGAATCAGGTACAAAATGCTATAGAGAATGCAATGGCGAAACATTTTGTTCTGTCAGCAGAGCAATGAAGATCTATATAGCGCAGGGTGCGCGATGCGCAGTTTCATCTTTGAAATCTATGGTTAGTGGCAAATTCGTCTTTTCTTTGAATTTTCGCTGGCCAGAATTATATATTTGTAGTTTTCGTAATTAACAATTGGGCAAACCATTTAAGTTTTGGTAGTCACGTCTGCTGTAAACAGAATATTATTAGAATTTATGCATCTATTTTTTCATTGGTTCCAAACAATATATCTATATTTCTAAACACAAGTTGCGCCGAACTCACTCTTCACTTCAATATCATGTAAATAATCCATAGAAACCAATAACCCTAAATTAATGAAAGAGTTATCTGCTCCTATTCTTGGCTTACAATTTGTAAACTTGCTAACCTTTCGCGAATATTTCACTCTTCTACACAAACTACCCAAGTAACAAAATGTTTCTATCAACCAGATACTAGCTTCAGCAATCGAGCGTCAATTAATATTTCCGAAGGTCGTTTAAAAAAAAAATTATTATTCTCCTTTCCCCATACCAACTCATGTCCATATTTTTGTGTAATTTCTGTTTCTTTTTTTTCTTATTATTCTGAACAATATCTTTAATAAATATTTTTAATTCCATTTTTTATAATGAAATAAAAAAGGCTACGCCTGTAACACAAAATTCGCCACATGTATTTGCGATTATTTGTGAACATTTTATATAACTGAAATGCAAAAAGTCACATCCAAAATTCAGACATTACTTAAAAAGATAAAAGTGAACAAAAAATAGTACAATATATCCTTCAATTAATGCATGTTAATAAAGCAAACATTTCACAGAAATTAAGTCGACTAGTGAAACAAGTTTTTCTGAATAATACATCAAAAACTCTTAAGATATTTGACAAAGTTTATCAGCTTCTATCACGCGATACATATTCTTCATCGATTTTTATTAAATTTGGAAACGAAATACATAATGTTCGAATCCATTCGTTTCCGGTCTAAATAAGGCTTTTGATTCTTGTTATTGTTTCTCGTTACAATATGTCGTCCTTATCGCTTTATTGTGCACGAATAAAGGTCAGCCGTAAAAATATCAGCCTGCTGCCGAACGAATTTGATTCATTTCCTGCTGCGCAACAGTTGCTCACAACGTGATTCGGGAGTGCGCATCGATACTACAATCGTTATTGAACGACACCCGAATATATTCTTTGTAATTCGATGCTTTGAGTTCAGTTGGATGCTGGATGGATAGGTTTTGAAATTACTTGTGGCATTTTTAAAGATAGAGATGATGTGCATCATTGCTTCATTGATTCTTTTGCGTCATGTTGTATAATAATATTTGTATTTAATGACTCCATCGTAAGACGGTCTTACAACTTATTGTAAAACTGTTTTTCTTATCTCATATAAATAGTACAACATACATACAATTGTAAGTTCTCTTTTCTTGCATTGCAGATAACCACAGTGCCGCATTCTTCTTGTTGAAAGATACCGTTTCGTAAATAACTGCGCCGTTCGCTCCCTTCAGACGAATGGGCTCGAACTTTTTCGTTCATATCCTACGACTACGCATATCCAATGCTGTTTATTTTTTTTATAATGGGTCGTCACGCGTGTCTATACTAGTAGTGACATGTGAAACACAATTATATTTTATTAAAGTATTAAGAAAAACTTTGAAGTTTATTGGTAATGGTAAGGAAAAAAAATAATATGAATAGTGAATTCAAAATTTAGATTATTTAGTGCGTATTAAGCAATTTCAATTTTTTTAATAATACTACATTCCTTGTAGTTTTATCAAAGTTTCTAAACTAAGGCCTGATTGGGCCATCAAATATTTTTTTAATGAATTTATTGTGAAGTAATATTATTAATTACTTATTAGGGGAAACTAACGATGGTTTCTAAGCCCAGAGGGTAATTAATGTAGCATGTCCTTTTAATTAAACTGTGAAATAGAATTTTCAATTAAACGTTTCTATATTTAAATGAAAATTTAACACAATATGCAAAGCATATATAACAACGCTTTTTAAGATTTTATCTCTGAAAAGATAAAAAGGAGATTACGAATTTTTAATATATTAAATGAATTATTTTTATTTCCTATTTGAAAAACGGAATGGAGTAATATCCGAGTTTTAGATAATATAAAGTACAACTAAGTTTCTAAAATGATCAAATTCTGTAGCATTAAAATTAAAGATGAATATTTAGCGATTGGAATATACAGCAAAATATTATTTATTAATTCTGCTATAAGTTGAAATTTGTTCAACTTCTTTCGTAAAATTTCATTTAAGATCTTTAATTCGACAGCCTAATTTCTAAGTCGTCAAAAACATTCTTCCGAATATTATAGGTTATTCCATTGAAATAATGAAATTCGGTCGAAGCCAACATGGGGATGATCAAGTAATTGACCAATAATCAATATAAGAAGAAACTTAGCGTGTTATCTTCTACTGTACTTCACTTGCACTTCTTTAAGTGAGTATTAGAAAATGGCACCAAAATGTTATAAATTAAACAGAGCTAATTGGCTTCTCTGAAAAGTTAAACTTTGAATATTTTAATATGTCTAAACTAATTATGTATTTCTTTTATTTTCCGTATCAACATAAGAATAAACTTTCATTTAAAGGAAGTAATAAGAAACTTTTTCATTGTTTTAACTTGTTTCAAATATTCATGGTTAAATCGATATCTTACTTGGCACTGGTGCAGAAATGAATTTATACTTCATATTTTGTCGAATTCTCACATTTGGAACTTGTGTAGTATCAAGATTGCTTTTGGTAAAACCAATATGTTTACTCTAAACCACGTGTTTATATGTTTTTAAACTTCTGTAACTCAAAAAGAAGGATACAAGAGGCTTTTAAGGACACTCAGGAGTCCTTTTACCTGTCAGAATGTGTTTTCAGAAATAATTTAGAGGAGATACTTGAAATTTGACGTAATGATAAGTTGAATTAACACGCATTTATCTTAATAACCCTCATATCGCTAACAATTAAAAAGGGTAAGTGACGAATACATTTTAATTTTAATTTATATATTGTTTAGTCAAGTCCTTCGAATGGATTGGAAAACTATTTTTTAGAGAATACATATCTAGGGATAGTACGACATATCTAGGGATGTGGAAGAAAATGTCCACAAGACTAAGTGATAATATGGAATTATAAGATACGTTACAACCTTTTTTTTTTACTTTTCTCTATCATGTAGCCTATATTCTTTCTTCTCCTTACTATTATCAATATTTTTATTGGTTTATTTTGTTAGTGTTATTTAGTATCGCCCATTTCTAATGTTGATACAGAACTTTTAGAAGGGATAAGTGATGAATAAATGTTAATTTGAATTCGTGTGTTGTGTGGTCAAGTCCTTCGTAAAGACCAAAACTATTTTTTAAAGAATTCCTGTAAGAGATGTCTAAGGATGTAGAAGATAATGGCCACAAGACTAAGTCATAATGTGGAATTTTAAGATGCATACATTGCAACTTTTTTTATTGCTTTTCACTACCATGTAGCTATGTTCTCCCTTCTCCTTACTATGACCAATATTTTTATTGGATTAATTTGCTAGTATTGTTCAGCATCGCTCATTTCTAATACTTATTATTTTTCTGAGATTTTATTTTATTTATTTCAATGGTTTTTGCATTCAAATTTCTGTCAAAACACTGTGGTATGGAATAATGCAATCAAATTTAGTAAAAGCTACGAAAATGTTTACACGTAAAAGAATATAGATATTTTAAATTTTATTTGTAATCCTCGCTAATATCTGATCATTAATATATCCATAAATTAACTTATATATTCTATCAAAATTTTAGTTAATTATTTACTTTGATTTTTTTAATAAAACATTGTCGTCGTTCTACGTGAAAGTTTATACCAATTTTTTTTTATTTTAAAATAAAAGTGTCATTTATGTCCAGGTTTGTTTTTTATGTTCCAGTAAAATTTCTTCAATCCCACTATCGTGTATATTAGCCTTGATAACTTGTTCTGTGTAAATTATTGTAATGAAAAAGGATACTTTTGTCAATGTTCATAATTGTTTTTCTACAATTGTGCCGTTTAGCCGTTTAAAAGGAGAAATATAATATTCTTCGGTAATATTCATTAATTTTTGGTTATAATAAATCATCAAAAATTGTCCCATAGTCAATAGAAAAAATTATGGTTACCTTTCCAATAGATGGAATTACTCTGAACTTTTTAGTATGGTCTTTTAGGAACATTCTTAATAAGTGCTATTTTAGGAACATGAGAGTAAAACCAAGATTCTCTATTTTTTCTTCGTAATTCGCTCTTCAAAATTTTACTAATTAATCACACAAAGCTTCAAACATTTCTTACAATGCGAATCTACCTATGTCGGGAGTATATGCGTTAAAAATGTTATTATTAAAGGAACGCTAATATATTATGTATGTTATTAATTTCAAAACTTGATTAATTTTGCTATTCCAGAAATTTTATGCCATTATAATTTTCAACAAATTTTAGTTACGTTTTTCAAGTAGTGGATTTCACCAACTTGCCTTTACTAGTATCACCTTTAATGCTATTTACATCAATTTTAAATACGGTTTACCATTTCACGGTAAAGGGTGAAGAAAAGCTAGCTCTATTTAAACCGCGTCTATTGTTTTTTTATTGTTTTTATTCTTCCCAAAGTTAACAACTACTTGGTGGTAGCTCCTGTGTTTTATCGCTCTGAACATAATGCGGCATTATATTGCGAATGTGCGCTGCTGAGTGGATAGTTTTTCGACGGAACTAAATAAAAAAATTTTAAAAAGAAAGTTTAAGGACAAAAATTTTTCCTTGCATCATGAAAAATAACTTTTCTTCTGGAATCAAGGATATAAGCTAATAAATTATTAATCACAATAAATCGCGCTTAAATTTTTCTTTTGATTAAATCTATACCCAATCTTCAATGTAAGACAATTTTTATGTAATTTTATTATATGCGATTATAAACCTTTATCACAAACAAAAAAAACAAAGCTAAGAGAAGAAGTGTTGTATAGCCAGCATATAGTCCACAGACTAAATAAGTTATCGACTATCGATTAGTTATCATAGACAAAAGAAAGCTATTTTATTACTTCGATATTCTCACCAAATAGCGTTCCTTAAACATATCTTACAGATAAGATCTTTATATTCATAAATAACTAATATGCTTATACAGAGTTACAATTATACTGGTACAGCTAAATATCAAATATTTAAACAATCATTAACTCTCACCCAATTAAAACTTTCTAACAAACTAAACTTTACTGAAACTTTAAAATTAATAATAACAAATATAATTAAGTTATAGTTATTAGTTCAGTCTTACAACTCCTCTTTTGTTTCTGGCAAACTGAAATCTGACTCTAGGAAGAGCTTTAGTAAACAAGTCAGCATATTGCTCTTTAGTATATACATAGTTTGTCTATTTGTTTTTCCATACTATATTTTTTGATAAATGTAACTTTATTTTCTTTGATAAACTTATATTTTACATCTATATGTTTTCTTCTTTTAAGGCAGTCTGCATTTTATATTAAAGAGATGGCACTCTGATTATGAATGTTCCAACACATTGGGTCCTGACGGAAAGCACCAATATCACTTAACAATGTTTAAAGCCAAATAGCCTCTTTTGTTGCTGAACACGCGGCCATAAATTCGGCTTCAGTATTTGATAATGCAACACTCTGTTGACGCTGTGGTGCCCAGCTCAGTTCTTAATAAAGACATATACAATCATTGACTTGTGTGTGCATATATTTTTAGCATAATCTGCATCCCTATATGCTTGAAGTTCGTTCGACTGTGATACTGTATAAGAGAGGCCATAATTCTTTATTTTTTTTAAGTATTGCATTATTTTCTTGACAACATTTTAGTGAGTGTGAACATAGCAATTCAAAAATCTACTCAACAGATTGACTCCAAACATTATGTCCTGTCTGCTTATTATGGCTTGATGCAACAGTGCATCGACTACCTGTCTGTACTAAATGTTGTTATCAGGTATCTTAGAACTCGACTCCAGAACAGTATGAGGGTCAACTGGAATGTCGTTGCCGTTAGAATGACCCATATCAAATTACATAATAGTTTGTCAATATATTTGAACTGATGAATAAAAATTTGGTTTTCAGACTTTTCAATTTGCAGACCAACAACATTTTAATCTCTAAAACAATTTCAAAATTATTTTTCAATTCAGCTATGCCATCATTCAATGAATCTTTTGAATTAGATATTAAGAGGCCATCATCTACATATAACAATAAAAATACTCCATTTTTGTTTACATTTCCAATATATGAACATTTATCAGCATGGCTGTTTATAAAGCCAAATTTCTTTAATAAAGAATTAAACTTCCTATTCCAACATCTTGGGGCTTGTTTTAAACCATAAATTGAACGATTGAGTTTACATACCATGTTTGAGGATACTTTCAAACCTTCTGGTGGCTACATGTAAACTCAGTTTTTACGCCAAACTGAGCCTTTTCCAGATTATTTTGAGCAACTTCTGACAATAAGACTCGAACTGAACAATATCTTTTAGTGGGAGAGAAAGTTTCAGTATATTCTACCCTTAGTTTCTGTCCACATCCTTTCGCACATAATCTCGAATTATAGAGGGGCCTTAATGTTTCTTCTTTTATTCTGAAAACCCACTTACAGCTGATAACTTTCTTATTTTCAGGTATCTTAATCAGGTTCCAAGTCTTGTTGATAGCATGCAACTTCAATCCATCCTCTATTGATTGTTTCCACTTCTGTGAATTTAGTTTTTCAGGAGATATAGCTTCACTATATGATTCTGTGATATCTATAATGTCATCATCGATACAAATATATGTGCTCTCGTTTTTATTTAATTTTGATTTAGATCTTGTAGCTATATTTGTATGTATTTCTATTAAATCAATAGATTTATCTGGCTTATATAAATATTAATCATCGGAATGATGAAATTCGTCACTTGATTATTCACTATCAAATTGATTTTATGCTAAAGATTTGTTAACATTTTCAGTTAAATCAATTTTATATGATTCTGACAATAGTACCATAGCATAATTTCCCTTAATTGAGTTTTCTAGAAAACTTACATCTCCACTGATTACTACTTTCGTAGTCTGAGGGTCAGTTAGCCTGTATTCTTTAGTCTATTCACTATAACCAATGAAAAACTTACCTTTGAGTCCAATTTTCTAGACTTCTACTTAGGAACATGCACCATTACCTCAGATTCGAAGACTCTCAGATGACTGAAATTTGTAACTTTACCAGTTCACATCTGCTCTGGCAAAGAATATGCTAATGTTCTTGTAGGACAACGATTAGTGATGTATGCTGCAGTCGACACGACTTCTGCCCAATATTGTTTCTGTAATCGAGCATTAAGGAGCATACATCTAGCTCTTTCTAATAAGGTTCCAATCATTCTCTCCGCCAACCCATTTTGTTGGAGTGTGTACGATGCAGGTGTCTGATGTATGATACCAGACCTTTTTAGAAAATTCTGAAAATCATTACTAAGGTATACCCGACCATTGTCTATACGGAAAGTTTTAATATTCAAATTCAACTGATTTTCTGCTGGGGATTTAAAATCTTTGAACGTTTCAAAAACATTTGACTTATTATGTAGTAAATAAATGAATACTTTCCTGCTAAAGTCGTCAATGAAGTTTACAAAATAGCGGGCTCCACCTAGAGATGGTACCTCCATTAGTTTGCATACATCCGATTGAACCAGTTTTAATTTTTCTGTTGCTCGTGTACATTCTAAAGAAAATGGATTTCTTGTTTGTTTTCTTTCTTGAGATGTTGTGTAATTCTTCAGTTCAACACTTGTATTTTCTGAAAGTTTATTCATGTCTTTAAAGTTCATGTGTGCTAATCTCAAGTGCCACAAGTAGAAATTGTCTTCAGTCGCTAATATGTATGCTGTAATACTGTGTGTATTTAGCCGGTACATATAGATCACCAATATAGCTGTGCCTACATGGTCGTTATTTTTATTCAAAGTCTTACATCCTTGTTTGTCAAATTTCACATTACAACCATTTTTAATCATTTGACTCATTGACATTAAGTTGGTGGCTAATTCAGGTACATATAAAACATTTTCAACTTTTACAGTTTCAATTTTGTTATTTTTGCTGATTGCATTTAATTTCACCTTTCACAATCAGTTTCTTGTCATCAGCAACCTTGTAACACTGACAGGTGGTGTACTGATAGGTGGTGTATTGTCAAATGCATTGACGCCCAGAATCAATAAACCAGCCGCTGTTATTGTTCAGAGTTGTTATCGCAGAGAACACGGCCACATAACTTGAATCTTGAATCTTAAAAACTTGAATCTCCAGACTGTTGTTTTTTATTCCTATTTCTGCAATGTTTACTTATATGTCCATACTTATTGCACAACTAACACCGAGGCCCTTTGCTTGTGTTTGTGAATGTCTTCTTATTAGGAGCTTGTTTTGTAAACTGCTTCGGAAATGTATTTCTTTTTCCTTTGTGTACATACAGTGCAGCAGACTTCGAGTTTGTTACGTCTTGAAGAAGCTTAGTACACATCATAAAGCTTAGCACATTTGACAGCATTAGCAGTTATTACCATACCCGAGCTCTCCAGTGCCATAATCATTCGTTGATAAACCTCCGGTAAATCAGTTAGTAAATTTGTTCCAAGCCACTCATCGTTTACTATTAAACCGATATTTCCCAGTTTATGTGCTGTCGTCATAATTTTATTTACATACTCTTGAAGAGTTTTGGCAGTTGTCTAGCGTGATAGTTATCAGATCGCGTAATAACCCAGCCCGGCGCGTCAATCCTTTATCATCAAAGGCTTTGACTAAAGTGTCCCACACCTCCTTAGCTGTTTTTGCATATTGTATATGTATATAGTTGGTGGGATCGACAAGTAAAATAATTTTCGATCTGGCTTTTGTGTCGAGTTTGTCGTCAGTACATTTTTCAGAAGTGAAACAATTCCACAACTCTTCATGTTCCGAGTATGTTTATACTGCAAATCGCCATGTGGGATAATTATCTCTCTAGTTAGCTTATAAGCTTATGTGTTACTCCATCATATTAACAATATATACACCAAAGTTGATAGTGAGTCATTGCTTCGTTGCGTGTTAATTATATAACAGAAATAGAACACACAAAAAAACTTGTACGAATAATATTAGCAAATAGTAGATATGTTTGTACGTATAGACGAATGTCCCTTTGATTACAGTATATGAATGAGCCACTTAATGCTCACAGTTTAGGTTGAGCCGCCATACCTACGACATTTACTTATATATATATATATATATATATATATATATATATATATATATATATATATGTATATATATATATATATAGATATATATACACGCGTTATTTTTAGATAATACCAGTTTTAACATAAATACAGAAATTTTACTAAAATAGTATAATATACATCATTTTACCTAATATTAAACAATAAATATGCCACGTGTAAATTTGTAAAAAATATATTCAAATAAATAAATTAAATTTAAAATGTTGCATTTATTTCACAGAAATTTCAAGAAGAGGACCTTCAAATATCGGTTGATAATCACGACGCAATCAAAATTAAATATTGAGACGAGAAAAAAGAACAAAGGAACAATACTCCCAAGAAAATGAAGTTAGTAGAAATTTGAAAGCGTAGCCTGCATGTCTATCAGATAGAAGATGTTATAGCAGCGGCGTCCACACATCATTCGAACAGCGGCATCCACACATCACAAGAACGTTTCAGAAAACAAAATCAATTAACAAACCTAGAATGAATGCAAGCTCAACGGGCATTAACACTATTATTATTTAACCACATTGCATTTAGATATGGTGCAGAAATTAACTACTTTTCACATTCAAAAATAAATATTAATGATATGCATAAAGAATCCCGATTTTATAATGCAATCAAATTTTAAAATCAAACAGTTAGTATGTGTTCCGCTTCTAGAAAAGTTGTTTTGTCTGAATTAAATACACTACCTGAACCATTTCATTGATTATTTTCATGTGAGAATATTGAACAGAAATGGTTTTAGAAAAAAAAACGTAAATATAATTCATGCTGTTAAAGGGCATTTTTTGGTGCTAGAAGAAAAATACAAAATAATGATGTCCATAATTTTCAGAGCTAATTCAAGGATAAGTGTATGAAAAAATGGACTCTTTTTTCCCAATCTCTAATCAACGACCTGCAATGCAATAATGAGCCAATGTTACTTCATTATATACTTTTTATAGAAAAAAAAACCATTAATTCAATTATTGCAACGACATTAAGGGAGAAAAAAGTTCCAGCGGTCGTCATTAAAGTAGAGAAAGTTTCGATTGTGCAACACGCTCAGTAATATGCTATTAATAAAGTGGCCATTGTAATAGCTGGGCATAAATTTGTACAACAAGATATACAAATTATGATTAGAAACAATGCAATACAAAACGTACAAGATATTCACCGTTCATTTAATTCTTTGCAATATCCACCTATTTTCTGGGAAGGAGAGTATCGATATATAAATATCAAATAACAAAATCCTTCCACGAATATTACAAGATTTGCAAATAAAATATACTTTATTAAATGTTGGATTATTTACTAGTGCAGGAAATAATATAAAAATCAGATATGTGAACTATTACGCGTGTCGTTTGATAGAGACAATAATTTGAACAACATATTGAGTTGATGTCAATTATATCATTAGTACTTTGTGGATATGTATGCAAACCTTTAGAGCAAATGTTTGTAATAGATCCAGTTTAATAAAGAAAATTACGTCTGGAAGAATACGTACATTTACCTGATACTATAAATAATAATATATACTTGCAATCCACAATAGGATGAAATTCAAAAGCTATTACTGCTAGGACAAGTACCAAATGATCCCACGACCTTACTGCACGTGTCATCAAACGAAAATTAAAATGTGTTATTTGTTTATCACTTACAAAATTCTTTACTGTTTCATCTTAATGTACCTACCTAATAATATAGTATGTTGTCATTTCTTTATTATTGCATATATATCCGGCATTTATAAAAAAAGTATGAGTAGTTACTGTCAATTACGAATTAAAATCAGTCAAGTACCAGTAGAACTTGCTCTAGGGTTCCGGATATATAAGTAAGTGCCTAAATAGGCACTTATAAATATTTGAAAGTACGTAGTGTTTTCATTAAACTATTTACAAATAATAATTTTTCACAACGTAAATATATTGCCTACTATATTTTTCAAAGCCGTAAAGACATAGTGCAAATTTACAAAAATATAAAGTCTAGGATAATAGTTAGTATCATGTAATTTTCTATAACAAAAACCAAAGAAAAAAGAAAAGTGGAAAAAAGTAAAAGAAGAAAATCTTAAAAAATTACACGTTGAGTAATTTATTTATCCCCTTCTTAATTCTTACACGAATATTTAAAAAAGTTAGGTACACAATCACAATAAAAATTAGATATATTTTACATGTTACGTTTTATATTTTATATTCTATACTTTATATTTTATACCTTACGTTTTACGTTTTACATGTTTCATTTTACATTGAAGTCACACAACAACCCTTATTCTATGTTTATACAGATACATTTCTTGTTTCATATGATTTTGTAACTTTGATATATCCAGTACTGATATATGTTAAAATAAAGTTGTGCAGTATGTTATATTTTACTTGGCCATAAATTATCTGAATCTACATCTTATTCCAATCATGGTTCCACTTTTTTTTAATATCCACACCAAAATTAAATACCCAAAATAATTTTAAACCTGATTTTAATTTAAACCAAATTTGAGTAAAAATACATAAGGTACGCATTTTAGACTTACAGAATTAAACACCTTACCAACATTTAACAATGGCAGTGAAGTCTTAGCACCAAAATCATAGTTGATTTGTACATATAAGGCATTAACGAATCAGAAGATAGTTTTCTTTATCATGAGATACTGCACATAAGCGACTACATTTAACACCTGCTAATATTTATAAGTTAGAAAATTTATGGTTAACAATGCGATTAAAGAAGATTTAATCGCTGTATAAGGTTAAATATTGACAGATTGTTACCATTAATTTAACAATTAATATACTCCTGTTTAATGAGACTATTTAAGTATAATAAATTTTGTTTCATTCTGACATTCCAATTCTTTCTTCTATGAATTCAAATTTTTTTTAGATAAGAATTTTGTGAATATACCTGCATACTGATTTTTTGAAGAAACATGATTCAAGTCTGTGGTGTTTCATAAGGTTTTTCGTTACAAATTTATATTCAATGTCCATATATTTGCATCTTTTGTGAGACTTATTGTTTTTGACCACACTTACAGCACTTCTGTTATCAACATTAAACACACAGCATTTTGATTAAACTCATATAGGTAACACAGTAACTTTTTCCTCTGAATGTGTTGGAACACGTTGGTTTTTTTCTTCGTGAGACCTTGTAAGCGATAGTTGAATGGTGTGTATGTAATGTAAGACTTTGTCGATTTTAAAATATTTTGGAAGTCTTCCGGAGCACAGAACGTACCTGAATCGTACTTTGACTTTGTAAGGTTACTATAGAATTTGACTCTAATATATTTCCGAAGCCTTCCAAAGTGGAATAGTACCTGATCGCATTTTGACTCTGTGAAATTTACTGGAAGTTGATTTCTTTTAATGGTGGATTTTAGAAACAATACGTCACTACTATTTATTATTGTTCTTGAGTTGGATCTCATGAATCAGTATCCTTTCCTATTTTCACAATATTCGATAAAGATTACCTTCCTTGCCCTGGCATCCATTTAATCACCGTTTTTATTGAGCGATGAATAATTACTTCACACGCGAATACTCTCAGATTAATCACACCTCTCATGGAGTTCTATATTCCAGTGTTCGTGTTGAAACTCTATTTGTGAAATAGGTGGCCGTATATACAGCTCAATATTGCTTCGGGAAATTAGCGTCGAATAATAAGTATTTTTACTTTTCTAATAGTCTTCGTTTCATTTATTTTGCTACTCCATTTTGTCCGGGTGGTCTTTTGATGTTTGCTCCCAGCATTCTTTATGAATTGATACAATACTTGTTTTATGTATTCAAGCTTGCTGCCTTAGCGGAGCCATTTAATGCTGCAATTCAATTTATTTTCAAGTTTCTTAAAACAAGTCAAGGAATTCAATTCTTAGAATTTTTCCAATACGACCGACTTTCTTAACAGGAAGTAAGTAAAAACTTTTTTGAACATTCATCTGTGAATTTTAAAAGCTATCTCACTCCATCGTAGGATGTAGTTTCCATCGGACCACGAATATAAGAATGCACTAAAATAAAGGTTCAAAAACTGCATTTTTGTAGTTTACGAAACTTTATTTTTAAAAGGCAATTGTGCTTGTTTGCCTCCTGGACTTGGCGTGTATGTAGGGCTATTATATTATCTTTCTCAGATGATTACATGCCGGCATTATTTTCGAAAATAATTTTCTAGTTAGTGCCACAGAATAATAACCGATTTGTAAACATCTAATATATGTGCAATATTACTACTCAGATTTACTTAATATGTGATTTTCCATCTGCCATACCTTTATCACCGTGATATCTTTATCATCCCTGCCACTAAGTTCCGATGGCTGTTCGAACTCATATGAAAAAGGTAGTCCTGAAAGCACGTTACTGAAATTCTCGTTATCTAAGTTTTTTTTTTGCTTGTGCTCATATTTGTTTCTGTTCTTATGTGACCGAATTTGTTACAGTAATACCAGTATCTGAGTTCTTTCCGAGGATTATGTTTCTGTCTTTTTCTTTTGAAATTTCTGTTTATCGCGGACGCCTTAATATCAATGTTAATTGTTCTAAGGTTTTGTAAAATGCTAGCTTTGATCGTATTTGTATTTACTTTCATAGTCGAGCTTTAAATTGCCATGACCATCGGCTTGTACCTTTCCATCTGACCTAAGAACAATATTTTCCCCTCAACGAGATCTACAAGAAACTATATTTTTCGCAAGTTTGTAGTATTTTTAATGTTTAAAAAACAAAATAACGTTACCTGAGAATTTCACTTGTGTTTTTTAATTTTAGAATCAGTATTTATCAGATTAAACTAAATATATAGCATCATTATTTCATGTTATGTACATGTAATACTTCTCACAACTGCATGTCATTGAAATAGTTAATTCGTAACAATGTTTTTAAATATATCAAAAAACCAATTGTTTCATGACCCACGAAGCGGTGGCGTATTCGTATGCATTAGGAGTGATCATATAGGTCATTATGATGTGTGGCGGGCTGTCCATTACTATTTCGCGCCGACAAAACATTTGGTTCAAAAGTGCCTTTGATACTCGTATGTGCTATCGTTTTCCAGTTTTTCAGCCTATTGGTAAATTAAAAAGCTGTAGTAATTTTGAGTTCATAACAAGATTTCGACGTTGTTATGTTTGTATTTTTTATTTGTAAACTCGTTTCAAATTATAATTCTTTTTAATATTCAAAGAATTGTGTTAAATATTGTTCTTTTTAATATTCAAAGAATTGTGTTTATAATTGATTAGTCTTAATTGATTGAATTCACAATTTGGTTAATCTTAGTCGATTGATTTTACAATTTGTTTAAATTTAATCGATTGAATTTATAATTGATTAGTCTCAATCGATGGAGTATAAAATTTGATAAATGGTAATCGATTAATTTTAACATCAGTTACTCTTAATTGAACGTGTTTACCATTTGATTCGTCCTGGTCTATTAATCTTCAGTTTGATTAGTCTTTGCCGACTGTGTTTACAATTTTATTAGTCTTCATCGATTGAGATTATAATATGACTTTTCTCAGTCGGATGAGTTAGTTTTAATGGAATGAGTTCATAATTTGATTAATCCTAATCGATTGAGTTTACAATTTGATTAGTCTTAATGGAATGAGTTTACGATTTGATTAGTCTTAATTGATTGAGTTTATAATTTGATTATTCTTAATCGATTAACTTACAATATGATTAGTCTTAATCGATTGAGTTTGTATTTTGATTAATCGTAGTCGATTAATTTATAATTTGATTAGTATTAATCGATTGAGTTTTCAATTTGATTAGTCTTAATTGATTGAATTTACAATTGATTAATCTTAACTGCCTGCGAATGTTATCTTAGTGAGATTTCGATTCCATTTTTAAAACTTACTATCAACTAAAGAATATGTGGTATATTTAAAGTATAACAATCATTAATTTTTATTTATATCAATCCTTCTTGGATATATCTTCATAACGAATTCCTGTATAATAGATTAAAATAGAGAAAATTAAATTAATTTTTAATCAAAATTCAAAGAAAATTTTCTTTCCTTGCAGTAATATTCTCCTTAAGTTTTGTTAAAATTTCATTTACGCCAAAATATGAATAATGCCTAGATGGAAATAACAATTGCTAAGCCAAAATTTTGCTACCAAATTGTAGAACATGAGGAATCTAAATGAAAGTCAAGAGGGTCAAAAAGTCCTATTGTCTCAAATATTAACGACGTGTTCTTTGAGATCGCCTAAAGAATCAAGTTTTCTACTAGTCAGAATATTAGAACATCCCAAGCATGTGATCGTGGAAGTAATGCTAAGTACTCAGAAAGACTTACTAATCCAAATATACGCCTATTTCATGTGTTCATTACGAGCATATTTTGAGAAAATACAGTGGTAGATTCAGAATGTTTCCTCAGACTACCATCGCTCTGTTTGAAAATAAAAGTTTGGATTTCGTCTCTTTTATGCGTAATCTTAATTCTTTAAACCTGTACTATAAGACAAAGCACTCAGGAACAATACGAAGGAAAACATTTCTAAAAATAATTTAAACTAAAATCAAGTAGTTACGAAGAAGTTAGTGCCGGAGAAAGCGTGTCATCACCAAACGGTTCAGTTAATGTTGATGTCTTAATTGAGATATCTAGATGTCTTAATTAAGACATAAGAAAATTAAACTATTAACTAAAATATTAACTCTCAGGTAATAAAATTACTTGACTACTCATCAGCACCATCTCTTAACAATGGCCTAAAGTTTGACAACTGATAATATTAATATTACCACGTCTTGGATAGATGGTGTAATCAACTGAAAAATTTTGCATATATTAAATAAACTTGAATTTTAAACCTATAAGCGCCATCTTAATTTTATTTAATTTTTTAAATCAATTATGATTCGTTCAAGCTCTTTCAACATTACCAGTATTATGAGTCGTTCGATCTGTTTCAAACATTGCCAATATAGTTTTGAAATGCACCAAATGTAGCTTAAATTATCATCGAAATGACTGAAAAAGAGTTTAGAAAATACGACTAATGAGAAAAGATAAATAGAAATACCCGTGTTGAGAATTTCATCAATATATGAAAAAAAACAGCTGCCCCGCGTCATTGAGTCAAAAATATTTCCCATAGATTTTGAGCACTATATAAATCAGGTAGACGCAAAAATTGAAAAATTTGCGATAACATTCGAGGATAAAATAAAAAAAACGACTTAAAGGAATTAATTGTGTCCTCAATTACAGCCGAGTTAAGCACGATCAGAGAAAAAAATACTTCCAGAAGTCATAAGAATTTCACACTGCTGAGTAAGATTATTTAAAACCAATATTATCATGCAATATTTAATCGGTAGAAAATGTTAAAGCCTCGAACAACATTCTATAAAGGAAGCTATCTACAATGAAATTAAAATTTGAAGAAATTGAGCACGCGAACCGATAGTGAAATATTGAAATACAGAACATTCCTGAACTTAACAATGAAAATGCTCTGAATATATGAAAATGATCTGAATATACGTATAGTTTCAAAATAGCTATTAATGTGCCAATACAACCAGAGCAAATACCCAGTGCACATCGCGTTGTCACTGACAAATCGAACCCTCTGACTACCTGTGGCAATTACAACTATGCGGCGCCCTACGTTACGACACCCTCGGGGTAGTGCGCGTGCGTAGCTCCCCACTACACGTCCATCCAACTCTCCACAGTTCATCCAGCCCATGTAAAGGATTTACCTGAATGAATATCTCAAGCTAAATAAGACATTTCTTTATGCAAAGTACGCGCCGTAAAAAAAACAAAACATTATCAATAAATATGGGTCCGTAATGACAAAGTATATATAAGAGATGCCATCAAATTTCTTGTCATCAAATGTGTGATATTTTGAAAATGTATGAACTATTCAGAATGTTTTCTCTATATATTTTAATAATATGTGTAACAACAGTAAATTTATTTCTACGTAAATTAATTGCTACTATTTAAAATTTCAACATTTTTTTTGCAATTTTCAATCACAATGTAATAATGTCCAATAATAAAATATTTTAAATTAAGATGATATATATATATATATATATATATATATATATACATATATTCTTTTTTTTATATATATATATATATATATATATATATATATATATATATATATATGTCAGTCATCAGCTGTATATACTTCAACTCCACCCTTATTGTTTGTATTGTTTCAATTCTTTTAACCGATAGCCACAAGTTTACTCTTTTCGATTGGAACATTTTTTTAGTAAAATACATACAAGTTACCTGGTATATCAATATATTACCATAATTTTGGTGCACTCAAGACAAAAACCAGTTAACTACGTGTGAATACACAAACCAATGGTTATGGCGAAATGATATTTGTTGGAACGTGGCTCCACTCGCGTCGCTAAATTCGCTGATAATCGGTACACCGCGTTTCAACGAGATCGATATATTATCTGCAGTATTGTTGTTGCTGTCATGGCGAAGTTTTCTGCGAGGTTAAAAGCAGCGTTCAATGGAAAAATAAAGATGCATAAAAATCTTTACTGTCTGCGAACGGGAAGTCTGTATTTCAAAATATGATTCGTTAACATATCATCAAAATTTCCACAGACTATTTATAAAAAGCCTTTGTCTAATCTTTAAAATATATAAACAGAAAATTCAATCAAGTGTATGATTATATTAGGTTTTTGGCAAATTGTCTAACAAAATACTCTTACGTTGCGGTAAGCGCAAATCGAATATTTTCTTTAGAAATAAGACAGCCCATCGCCATATTTAAAATATTGGTGGCATTTGATTAAAGTATTTTCATGATATACTTAGTCTTGTTTTATCATGATATACTTAGTCTTAATTTTTGATCTCAAATTACACTACGATACTCGGTAGAACAAATTACCACACGGGCTTATGCATTACTGGGTTTCGTGTTGAAAACTGTCAAATCCTCCAGGAAGAAAAAAAAAACGTATTGCATCCTTCGCACAGAGTTAATGTTCGACCCTACCTTGAGTATGCTGTTACAATCTGGGATCCTTACTATATCACTTATTGAGGTATGATTGAGCGAGTACAAAAGCGGTACATGTGCACATTGAAATACCGCGTTAACACGGCAAAAAAGTGGGTATGCCAAGGCAATTTTTCTGTTTAAATACAGCATACTGAGCAGCAGGTGAGAAAACAACGGTACTATACAATATCTATCATGATCGATACGATTGTTCAGACATTGTGAGCCGACTGCAGTTTCGTGTTCCTGGAATATCGACCCGTAGCTCTGCGCTTTTCTACCTTCCCACAGAACGTTCTAATGCCGGTTTTCGCGCAGACATTGTGATGATTGCGACAAGCTGTTCCATTTTCTCGACAATTTCGCTAGTTCATCGACCCGATACAAGCTGTTCGTTTTTAGAATATTTCTTAAGGGTCAATCCGCTAATAAAATAATTAATATTAGTCTTAAATTCCTGTATTCTCTGTTAATTTTCACTTAAATTATTATTTGTGTTACCATATTCTTGTCATGACTATTTTTAACATTTTTTTTTATTTTCGATCTTAAATTATTTCTATTATTTTGTATATCTTTATTGTTATTATTATGTTTATTTAACACACGTAAAAGTAATTAGTGTCAATTTTAAATTTCGTATTCTCGTATTTTCTTTAAAATTATTATATAAATTTGTATTTATGTTATTTAACTGTTTATACCATTCCATGTTAATCAATTATTGTTATGTATATTTTTAATCTTTTCCTGTCCTTGTTAAACTATCATTTATATTTTATGTATAATTATTATTACCATCGTTTCAATAAATATTTATAGGTATCAATATTCAACATAGATTAGTTTCTGTATGTGAGAATGTTAAGATAAAAGTTTGTCTAGTATAAAACTTATACATTTTTATTACGCCATGACTTGTATCCATTTTTTTTCTGTGTGAAATAGACCAAACACCATATATTTGAGACTGTGAGTCGTATTTCTTTGGCGCGTTTAGTGTTTTCTTTTATTTATTTCATTTTTCGATTCTTACTTGAATTAATTTTATTATGACGTAATGAAATATATTTCATGTTACCAAAAAGGATATAAAAACTACATTACAAAAGTTAATAAAGTTTTATGTGAACCGAGTAAGTAGTTACTAAGATAACTGGTAATGAAAAAAGTTAATAATAAATAAATAGAAGTAGTGGTAGTAAAATAAATTCTTACGTGTATAGAAAAATACGTACAAACTTTTCTTTTTTATCGTTTCGTTAAGTTTTGTTGGTTGTAAATTAAGTTGTATAATAATATGATATACTAGCCAACATAATTCCATGATTCGTGCTCTTTTAGTCGTAGAAATATTAAGAGGTTTTGATTTTATTTATTTCACTTAGTCCTGCCATCTTTTAGCCATAAATTTGTCGTAATGCTGTTTACATATCGTTCCGTGTGTAAGGTCTACGCATTTATACTAAAGTGTATGGAAGAGTATTTAATTTGTTTTCATTACGATACATCTCTATTAACTTCAATTTCTTTGACAAAATCTACCTTTGTAAGAGTCTTTATGGGATATGTGTTAATTCCACGATATGATCCACGACATGTTAATTGTACACTAATTTTTCTTATAAAAACTTTTTATTGGACCTGAGATATCTCAGCGATCCGATTTTGACATACTTTTCTTTGTAAAGAATGTAAATTGATTTTAAAATTGATTTTCCCGTTTTCACGGTTTTCTACTTTCTTTGACATTTCTGATGGCAAAAACAGATAAGTTGAGAGCCTGTATTTAGATCGAAATGTGTAGGTTGATAAAGCCGGTCCAATTTCCGAAACGTTGTGCTTCTGATGATATCCGGGAAGAAAGTAATTAAATAGTAATAATTGTAAGTAATTCAGTTTGAACTTAGCTGTATAAGTTCATGATATTTAAAGCTTAGTTGTTAATAATGGATACAGTTGTAATTATTAAACAAGCTAGAACTGTTTCAACCGTGCCGATGTATTTGGTCTAACATTTGTTTAAAAAAATACTTAATATGATCTGTAAGTTTTTTAAAATTTAAATTATCAAATAAAAAAAATATAAAACTATAAAAGAAATTATAATAAACCTGTTAATACGACCTTAATAAGCAATCAAACACGTAATATTTTTGAACACAATACATAATAAATACGAAAACAAATCCATTACAATTACCCATCATATTATCTTTCGAATAAGAAATGTGGTAAGTTTGCAAAATTTAAATTTTTTATAACAAACAAGAAAAATATGAAATGAAAAACGGATAAACTAGAATTATAATTGGAACAACGGTTTTACTTTATAAAAATCGTTTACTTATGCAAAACTAGCTATCCGTCCCCATTTTACCTGGGAAAAAAGGTACCGCGGTTGAATTATGTTTCAATTGGTTTTTTTCACACAATGTTTATTCATTGACACTTTGTTAAAGTATTGTCAACATTTTTTATTTATTCTTTGTTCTGTATCAAGTATAGAAATATTCGACTCAATATTTTTACATAAAACTGCTTATCATAATAAACAATCTCTGATAATTAGCTAAGTACATATATTGTCTATAATATATCAATAATTGAATGTAACTCTAATAGTTTAAAAGTGAACACAAACAAAATTTGACATACTTTTGCACAAACAAAATTTGAACACAAACAAAATTTGACCGATTTTGACATACTTTTACAAAGAAAAGTATGTCAAAATTGGATCGCTGAGATATCTCAGGTCCAATAAAAAGTTTTTATAAGAAAAATTAGTGTAATTAACATGTCGTGGATCATATCGTGGAATCAACACATATCCCATAAAGACTCTTACAAAGGTAGATTTTGTCAAAGAAATTGAAATTAATAGAGATGTCTCGTATTGAAAAAAAATTAAATACTCTTCCATACACTTTAGTATAAATGCGTAGACCTTACACTTACTCTTAATGTTTCTACGACTAAAAGAGCACGAATAATGGAATTATGTTGGCTAGTATATCATATTATTATACAACTTAATTTACAACCAACAAAACTTAACGAAACGATAAAAAAGAAAAGTTTGTACGTATTTTTCTATACACGTAAGAATTTATTTTACTACCACTACTTCTATTTATTTATTATTAACTTTTTTCATTACCAGTTATCTTAGTAACTACTTACTCGGTTCACATAAAACTTTATTAACTTTTGTAATGTAGTTTCTATAATTTATTATTTTAAGACAAGGAACAAAGAAATGAACTAAAAACTAAAAGTTGTAATAAATACATTAAAAACTAATAAATCAACAACCTATCAACAATGTAAGTCCAATAGAATTAAACCAATTTTTTTAAATATGTTTACACTTCTTTTATTTAGGACTACCTATTTAATGATAAATGTACAAAAACCAAATTACACATAGAATTCTATAACTATTCAACTGAATAAAGCAAGTAATGAATCGCTATCACAAAATTTTAAAATGATTATACTGAGACAATAAAGCACGCAATGACTTGCTAAAATTATTCGACTGAATCAATAAAGCACGCAATGAATCCACTCGCTAAGTTATATTTGGAAATATTATAGTGGGGAGAAATATAAAACGATTCACTTATATAATATCATTTTACTAGTACAATTCATTCAGGTACTTGCTGTTCTTCGAAGGTTTAGTTTTACAACTCACCTCGTCAATATTTGCTGTGATTGTTCATAAAGACTAGATGTTTGAAGAGGACTTATTGCATAAGCGAGTCAAGTCAAATTAACATAGCCTTATGTTAATTCCATATATGAGGTAAGAGGCTACGTTGTTTGCGTATGTGAGTCAGGTGGTTCGTTAATTGCCGTAATACTAAAGGTAACACGAAACAAAATGGTAAGCAGACGTATAACTTGGTAACAATTCTAAAGATTTTAAATTTAGTTTCTGTTCATTATGGAGGATAGAGCCACGCAACGATTTTATTACTGGTGTAATGAACAAAGATAACAAAATAACAAAATTTTGTCGATTGGAAATATCTATTTCTTTAATGTCATAAACGGTCACGTAATTCTCGAAGTATTTGATTAATCAGAAGGTCAACTTTCACATTGTAACCAATATCATCTTCGTTGCGCATAATATCATTACCATAATCGAGCACACTACCATCTATCTATATGAAAATCTCGCAGATATTCATGATCAACTGATTACAGCCGGTGACCTGAAAGGAGAAATAATCATCAATTACCACTATGAACTTAATAAAACTTTATTTAAATTTGCTACTTTGTGTACCGTAACGAGTTTCGGTAAAGTTGTATCTTTGAGCACTTTAATAAGTTTCGGTACTGTAACCACTTTAGGTACCAAAATAAAGTGCAAAATAGGAGTGTGAAAGTGATTATGACGGAACGGATGGCGATGCAGAGACGAATCGTGCCAAGAAGATGTACGTAGGGAATAGTAGTAATTTGGGTGAAGTACTGTTGGGTAATAAGTGTTGACCCACGATAACGAGCGGTAAATTTAGTTGTAATGACTTGGAGTATACGGGGACGGATCCCAGTGTTGTCCGAAATATCCAAGGTAAATGCTGTATCCGCTCAGTATACCAAGCTTGGTTCTTTTAATTTCTTCAACTGAAACCACCACGGTCAAGTGGATGATGAGGGCACAGATCTACGATTAAGATTTAAAAGTCATTCCTATTTTGGGTCAGATTAATTAAAAATGACCTTAAAGATTTGTTGTTTACTGTAATTGGGGTATTAATATTTTCATTGAAATGTAAATAATTGTAAGTCAAAACATAAAACTTAACGATTCCTAATTACGATTACTCTATAAAAATTATCAGACTAAATAAAGTGATAAAATTATAAATTTCAATTTTGTCGAAATGTACAAAGCTGTGTATTTCAAAAGTATTCAATGTGAGTTCAATATCATTAAAACTGTGCATGCCAAAAAAAGTCGAAATGATTTTAAACTGTTTTCATTTTAGTTATATATGTATTAATATAACTTAATTTATTTTAATTAAATGACAATGATAGACCATAGCCATATAAAATGAAAATAGGTTTATTTATTTGTAAATACTAGTAATGAAATCAATACCGAATATTGACGTTAAATATACGAATGAAGTTTGTAGGTTTCATCTAAAATTGCACGTAATGGTCGCATTCGTTTTGTGTGTGCGAACTTCACACATACACTAATGTGTGGCTTTGTTTAAGTACCATAAATTAGATATGTTTAATACTCGTAAAAATAGGAGGCATATATGCAAAAACGCCCATGATTTTTTATGTCACGCCACTTTTATGTTTTTGTTTAAATATTGATTGTTAATTATCAGACGTTATAAGATATACTAATTAACTGGATATTATCATATAAATCATACGATGATAAAATATTTACTACAATTGAGTAAATCATTTTTATGCCAAAGTCAAGGTACAAACGAAGAACAAATTTGTTCTATTTATGAAATTATTTTGATAATTAACGGTTTTGCAACGGAAGTCTATGACGAGTTCGTAAAACACGATTTAATTTTTTTATTAAACGGTCATCTTACCGTCAGGATGACATGGCTTTAATACCTAAAAGCAGGCACAGAATCCCATTTCCCGACATCCGTACAAGTTAATATGTGTACTTAACTCCCTTAGCCCAAGGTAATTGTATATGTCTTTATTTATGTTAATTTACAGGATTCATCAGAATATGTTGGAAAGATATACATACAGATAGTGCATAAGTCAAAAGATTGTAATAATTGGTTTGAGGTTAATAACAATAACAATTGAATATATTTGGAGTCAATTTTGTAGAAATTCATTATTCACAATTAATTAAAACAACATGAAATAGTATCATTTCTACTTTCTTTAAATTCTTTACCTAAAATACCGGTAAAGAACGAAAACAATTTATAAAAGTTTCATTAAAATCAACTCTACATTCCTGAATGGCAGTACGTATACCATTAAAGTTACATTTTTACATATCAATATGAAAGATATTCGAGAAATTAAATTTTAGCGTGTTGTGGGACCGTAAATAACTTTACCATAAAAATTAATCCCCTTCATTTTCCCAGCCCGTACAAGTGACCAAATAAATTTGCCGGCAGTAATTTTGTTCCTCACTTGTAAGTTTTGACTTAATTATTTTATTATCCGATATTATCTGGCTAATGACTGCCTGACTAATTTTTTTCCAGTAGCATTTTATATGCGGAGCGTGCATCGACACAGCGGACTCATTATTGAATGGTTTTGTGTAATTGACACTATTTCAACCTATACAGTAAGTACATGGGTTTATATAATCATCGCGTTTATTAAAGCTGAAGACCTTCAACATTCAGTTTATCTTATATTTTCAATCATCGTTCTACACGTTTATGTCAAACATTGTTTTGATTAATTTATTTTCTTGTACTTTTAAATAGTTATCTTCATTTTCAATCGTTAAAGTATTAATGTCACTACATTTGTTTGTTTAGATATTTTCATTTTCTAGTCCATTTAACATTGTGAATGCATTTCGCTCATTAAAACCTTCCTTATTTTGTTGAGAGTTTCGTATCCCGCACCTCAAGCGCCAAGAGTTGGGTGCTTGAGGTGCGGGATACGAAACTCTTCCTTAATCCATCAGATCTATCACATTTAAATATTTTGAGATTTTTAATATTAGTCATAAAAATCATTATCGATTTGAAAATAAATGTAGCCATAATTAAATTTCATTTCAATTTTTGATGATAATTTTGAGGTACATAATTTTGTCAAAACCAAGCAATTGAAGTATCTTTAGAAAGACCCACTATTTTATTA
Source organism: Druceiella hillmani (assembly GCA_039881145.1). Taxonomy (NCBI): domain Eukaryota; kingdom Metazoa; phylum Arthropoda; class Insecta; order Lepidoptera; family Hepialidae; genus Druceiella; species Druceiella hillmani. The sequence goes on along the minus strand of JAYKKI010000028.1, from coordinate 27,897,918 downwards.
ATTTCAAAACGAACACAGGAAATGCGTAAAAGTCATAACCATAATCTAATATTTCGACTATACTGTTAATGAACTGTATTACCAAAGGCCATAAGCAAGATATCAACCCCAAACATCAGCGCGTTCTTGCTGTATTAATATTTACTCACCTATTGTTTTATTTATTATAAATTACAAACATCCACAATTCACAAGATTTTCAGTTTATTGTACTTTAGTTTAAGGAAAGAGATTGCAATTAAAGTAATAAATTTACCAAATGCTTGCATTAGAAACTTAATTAAATAAAAAAAAATAAATATTTCAAACTGGCATATCTACTGATGGCTTAATTAAATATTCACTAATAAATAACTGTACCATTATAAAAAAAGGCTGATGATAATTACAGCGATGATTTGAGTGAAATGAAATACCACACCATAAGTCTGTATCTTGGGTAAACCACGGACTCTCAATGTTGTCGTTAAAGCAGATACCAAACTGCTAAAACATATTTTAAATAACAGGGTTGGAATTTAAAGTGCAGGAATTTGAAGTGACCTTTTGCCTTATTGCTCTGCGCGTTGAAAAAAGGCTGAGACGTTTAAAAGTAAAGTAAAGATATTACTTTGAGGATAATGTTAAAAAGTTAAAGAAGTATATTAATTAAGTTATTTGCGGATAAATGAGAAAAGTTTTTCAATATACATTCCTATTCCAATACTATATGAATACTTCTTTTACAAGTAGCTTAATAATAAAATAATAGGAATAACAATTTTTAAATGTAACTAGTTAAGTAGCGAGAACGCGCAAAATATAAGTTTCTGTAGTTATTTATATATGTTGAAATTATGGATTTAAGTTAACCGAATAGATTTTATTTCAGAGATCCTATCAAATACTACGATTTAGACCTTCATCAGACTTTTCAAAAGCATAGTTAAAAAATAAAATATGGGAGGAGCTCAAGGTACTTTGAAGCTTAATACCTACAAAACAGGGTTCGAAAATGAAAAATGATTAATGAAATCCGTATTTAATTTTAAAAAATATTTCTAATATAATCCACTTAACGGAAACTGGAAAAGACAATTTGTCCATTTTCTATGTGTATGGACCTTGAGTATTTTTCTAATATTTAATTGTATATTAATTGACATCACCACTTGAAATATTTACTTTTAAATTTCGTACCAGTAGGATTAAAACTTTAGAAATTGTAAGGCTGTAGTGACCTTTTTTAAAAAATAAAAAAGGTTATGAATTTGTTTAATTTTCTGTCTAAAAACTTTTTTTTTATTATGATTGATTAATTCCATAAAATTTTGATTATAATTGATTAATTTGATAAAAGTATTCTGTAAACCTTTTACAATTCCTTGGACTATTCTCTCGTAATAATTATTTTTATGACGAGGGACATTAACACGACTTCGTTAAATCAACTCCACTTTTAAATTCCTTTTCCGAGTGGAACAATACCTTGCAAGATATTTAACTTTTTTTGCAAGTCAAAAAATTAAAATTCATAAATTTAACATGTTTTCATTTTAGGTTTGGTTCTAAAATGAGAAATTTTAAAACTTATTACTGATAAATTAAAATATTTCAAGTTATTGAAAAAGAGAAATTTTGCTTATAAATATAAGGATTGTTATAGATTCTATGTCATCAATAAGTCATTAACATTTTTTTTTTAATTCAGTATGATGAAACTTTTAAGAATTGGCCACGTTACCTTTTTCTTTACAAATCTATCACATTCGATTGTCATCCGAAATATCAAAGCAATCGACATGAAAAATGATATGTATCTAAAATTTAATCGTCCTCACCTAATAAATTAAAAAGTTTCGTTTTTGATTTCGCGTTAAATTTATGTTTCAATATATCTTTTATACGAGGGTGCAAAAATGTTCTCTTTTAATACATAGAATGTATATTTGTATACTTTATAATTGTTTAAAAGTTTCTTTTAAATTAAAATAAAATGTTTCCTCTTTTCGAATAAACGTGACATTTTAAACATTCGAGAATTAGTACAAATAAATAAATATTACAGGAAAACTAAGGTAAAATTTAAATTGTTATCACAATATTTTATTCGAATTATCGTTTCGGGTTTCTAAATTATTTTTTATTAATATCTCGTTATGCATATGAAGGGTCGTCGTAAACATATATGTATTGTCCACATAAGGGCTATCGGACGAATTTGATTTATTTCCAGTCATCAGTTGCTCGCAATATCATCCATCAGAGTGCATCGATGTCGAATTCATAACCAGATTACTTTATGTACTTTGGACCTAATTTGCCTCACGTAGTTTTGTACAAATAGTTGTATTAAATTTCGAGTCTGAAATGGATAGTAATTTTCAACATGGGTAATTATTATTTATGGATTTGCGACAAATTTACTCAAAGACCTCTAAAATATTCTTTCCGAATCAAACTCTTTGTGTAGAGATCCATCCAAACATGATAATTTTACATTTTGTTTAAAGTATTTTATAAAAAAATTGTAAATAAAACGAAGTTAAAAACAAACATTTTGTAGTAGACCTTTGTAGCAGACGTCTGTACCCGTTAACGGTAAATCTGATATTTAATGTGTATGAGCATTAAAAGAGTATATATATATATATATATATATATATATATATATATGGATACTTGAAGTCAATTTTGAGGAAGGAATAAACAAATTTTTAATATTATTCTCAAAAATAATGAAGTGGCTGGTAAAAGTGGCACAGAATTATTTCTAACAAAATGTTTGATATGTACATAATATATATTTCGGAAGTAGTAGCAAAAACCAAGTCTTGGATACATAATGGGTTTTCCATTATATATGCAAGAGACGACTAAAATAGCGGATTTGAATGTAAATGATATGTGGGGAAGTTTAATTTGCTGTACATATGTATCAACATGAGTCAATATTCTTAATTTTATCGAATGCTATATATGTACTTTGTGGTTAAATTCAGAGGAAAATAGTTTTTTCCCGACCTTAATACATCTGTCGGGACAATATATAGGCTAAAATATATATTTTGGTACAATTTCTAGAATTTAATAAATCTTTCGTTACAGTTTGATTATTTATCACGTTACAAGATTACTGGGCAAGATTGATGACTGGGTCGTATGCAAAGAGGGACATATTTCAAACCCTGGCAAATCGTCTTCCCTCTTTCGTTTGCTAGTAAAAAACGGTACCTTTTTTGTTTACTTTCGGTTAATAAAATACTGAAAATTAAAGTGGTCGGGTGTTAAAATACAAAAATTTCTAGCTTAGATTATGTTAGTAATTTATATGTAATAACACATTATGTGTTAAACTTAGAATATACAAATGTTTACAATAATTTTTGAGATGATAGAATAGGTGAAGTATATGAAACCAGAAGATTATCCACGTGTAGAAAAATTCGATATTATAATTGTCGAAAAACGGTTTGTGCCTGTAAAATAAAGTAATTTTATTGCGTGTAGACTCTATACTAATTCTTGAGGAATAGCGCGATATTTACACAGATATTGAGAAAGAAATTACTATTAACATGTACTATTTTGAAAAAAATATCTATTGTTGAAGCGATTTTCAATAGTGAAATGGACGCAAGGTGTTTAAATAATGAACGCATAAAACTTTGTTCAAAGTGGCTGAGAATGTGTCGGTTACATTATTAAAGAAATTTTGTAGCGTAAGATTTGTAGCGTATGATCCGTGTGAAACTTAGTATAAGAGTACATAGGCTCTCTCAAAGTAAATAGAAAGAAAAGAACAAGATATTGTAAATATACTTAATTCTTGGTTAAAAGAAAACAACACTTGGACATTCCCAGAAAAATAACGTCACATTGTCTTAAAATTTAGTTTATACAATGCTCAATTTAGAAATTTTCAGGACATTATAAAATGCATGTCGAGAAATTCTGATATTAATTCGATGAAAAAGCTATGAGATTTTTACACATTTTGGACGAATCTCTGTTTTACTAAAGGAGCAGAAATAGCCGCAAATATTAATGTGAATGCAGATTAGTCAAACGTATTGTCCAGTCTAAGTCAAATTCCACCTTACTTCATACTCGATGTCCAACGAGATACAATATTTATAAATGAGGAAAATTTATTTAGCTATCAAATCTATTATGTTCAACAAGATCAAATTATACAATCTGAAGCATAATAAATCACGCTAGACGGAGATTCAAGACCGCTAATAAAGCCATAATCAGGTTGTATTACGTCAGAATGGGAAAACATATAAAAAGACTAAACAACTTGTGATTTTGTTTAATATAATCTAAATATATGAGATTAAAAACCTTTAATATATAAAATTTTGGTCAAACCCTAGCTAAAATAAGTGAAGTATCGGAGGCAGACCGTATTTTTTAGAAATAAGTTAGGTACGTACAAATATTTATTTAAGAGTATTCTATTTACTTTTAATCATATCTTAAGTAGTTTCTGTTTTAAAAATTATTAACATTTTCCATGAAAACATATTAGCTGGTATATGTTCCATAAGCTTAGAATAATTATTGTGAATTATATTAACAACTGTGAGATCTATAAATACAACTATAAATTTTCAATATACTTTAAGTAATATGATTAAATGGACATTTTGAACAATATCTATAGGTATTATGTAAAACCAAATTTTCTTGGAGTCTTTGTAACTTATCCTTGTTATTAATATCCCACACCACCGAAAATAATTTTTTTTGTAACATGTTTACCCCTATTATTTTACATTCTTAATTTTAAAGTAAAAAACTCATGTTTTATACCGTATTTGATTAAATTTGTTACTCTTTGGAACAAAAATAACATTGCATATTATTATTTTATTGTGATAATAAAAGAATTTAGAAAACGAAAAACGCCAAAATTATTCTAATCAACATATTATGCACAAGGTCGGGCATTGTAATAGTTTTATTAACAACTATTACATTATTTATTTATTTATCAACTTTATGCATAGTATATATGACAGATTTATTGCTACAAGAGCAATATCTTCCAGTCAATCATAACAATTGATGTTGAAATTTAATGGGTAGACTGTAAAATCTTTACAATGAAAATTATATATAATGCATTAGACAAAAGAAAATAAAAGAAAATACAAAAGTATGAGTAATAAAAACTTGAATTTTCATGATTTGGGATGGGAAAGAGAGGAAAGGACAAGGACATACAGGAAAAGGTTTCAGGAGATGCAGAATTTTTTCACTCGATATTTGAAAATATTAAGGGTATTTTCTGATGAATATATTAAGGGATTTTCTTGGTGTTAGGATCCAGGGGATTCCAAATTTTTGCTGCTTGGACAGTGAAAGATGTTTCGTAAGAGGTAGACGTATGTTTAGGAATAAGTAGGGCGAGTGAACTTTTAGGTCGTAGCCCAAAACCGTGAGCAGACAAATCGTTAAATTTGCCAGTAAGATAATTTGAAATCTGAGAATTTTTTAATATATTAAATAGAATTGTAAGCATGTGAAGTGGGCGTCGATCAGTGATCTTCAGCCATTTGAGAAGTGATCTGTATTCAGAAATATGATCATATTTTCTAACGCCGAAGATGTACCGGATGCATAAATTTTGAGGACGTTCCAACTTGTGCAAATATTCTCCATTAATATCAGCATAGCACACATCTCCACAATAAATTAGTGGTAATAGGAGTGTTTGACAAAGGTCGATTTTCGTTTTAATTGGTAGATAATTTTGAAGACGTTTGAAACAATGTACCCTGTTAAAAACACGACGACTAACAACATTTACTTGAGGTTTTTAACAGTTGACGTATATGGTAACACTTTACTATTTAGCATTAATTTTGATAAACTAAATAGGTTTACTTTAGAAATCAGTTTTTATATACCAATGATAATAGCTTAAGACCTGCTTGGGATAACCAAAAGACCCATTTCATCAATCCACTGACCAACTGAAGCGAGATCTCGTTTTTGATAAAGAATGAAGGTCTGAATGCGCATAGATTTGTAGGGCATCAGCATAGAGATAATAATTGCTACATATATTCTTAACGTCATCAATAAATACTGAGAAAGGAGAGGAGGTAGAACTCCACCTTGAGGTACACCAGCTGCAAGATCAGTTCACCCGTGTTGAATGCACTGCCGAAACCAAAAAGTACAAGGACATAAACAATGTATTAGCCATAGCCAAGTGTATATATCAGTTGAGGTACTGTCACCAACTTTAAAGCCAGATTGAAGTGGATTTAGAGACTTATGATCGAAACAATAAGAATAAACAAAGACTGGATAGAAACAGTAGGATAAATATGGGCCGAAAATCCTTAGGTTGCGTAGGCAATAAAAATTTTGTGTACGTGCACAATATGAACTTTTTCCATTCCAAAGGGAAGACTAAAGGGTTGTTGCCAAAGAGGTATAAGAAATATCAGCAATGATAGGAGCCACAATATCTATTATCAGTTTAAGAGCATTAATATTTAAGCCTTAATTTCCCATGTATTTCGATTTTATCGCAAGAAGATTATCTTTATATTCGGACTCACAGGTATCCATAAGTGTAAACTTATGTTCATTAGAAATAGATGAAGATACCGTTCATAGCTGCAGTCTTAACAGCTGGGCAAAGTACCACGGGTGGCGTATAAAAGTGTGAATTTAATTGGTCAATTTTCAATCGCGTTCCGAATTGGTAAAAGATTTTTCAATGCCTAGAGTACCCACAAACTTTCAAATATTATTAAGATTAGAATCTCGTAATGATGTAGAAAAATGGTATTTTTTAGCATTTCAGCCCATTTACGAACATTTATTTCTAAACACTGTAAAATTCACTTGCAAAATACAGTCCTATACTTCGCTTTAGCGTGATCATGTGTGGCCATCATTTTTCTAACAAAATAATTTAGCCAAAGAACAGCTCTTCGCTTAAATTTGGTAAGTTTTAGAGGGCATGTTTATCGAGCAATTTAGTAACACAACTGTTGAAAACTGAGCTTTTCATCAACAGAGTAATTGATCGCGATTGTATCCCAATTAATTAATCTAACATCCTCAAGAAAAGATGGTTGGTCAATACGATTAAAGTCACGGAGGAAGATGCTTTTTGACGAGGCTGTAAAGCTACTTAATTTATAGGAAATATGAAGGAGATCATGATGAAAAAGACCGGGTGCTGGAAGATAACCGTAGAAGGATACAGTTTTAGGCTACTAAGTATTAATTAAGTATTAGTTACTAAGATGAGATCGAGAAGGGAATGAAAATTATCAGCACGAAAGATAGTAAAAGATGGAGAATGGTGAGGTTACCTGCCCTGACGATGTCACAAAGCCTTTGATTTATAATATTATACTTGTATAGGCAGGTATTAAAATCACCCATAATCTAGGCATGGAGATACGAAGGTAAGTAGTGGTCAAGTATAAACCAAAAAAAAATCACCGAAATATGAAACGTCAGGAGGAGAATATATGACACCAAATTGTAACTTAATTTAAAAAAGTCACTTCAACAAATAAGTATTCCATTATAGGCGTGCAAAATCAAAGATGTCCAATCAAAGATTTTGCGATAATTTCAAAGGGTAGATCAGCCCGAAGATATATTGCAATAACACCGCCACGTTTAAAAATACAATCGATACGTATTAAAACGTAAGCTGAGAGTGAATACAAATTTAATGGGAGTGAAGTTTTGAGCCAGATCTCACTAAGAAGACAAGCATCAAGGTTCAGTATTTCGAATTAATTAATGAAATATGAATAATGGCACGGAATACTCTAAATGTTAATGTAGCAGAAATGAAGATCTGATCGCAAGGAGAAAAAAGTAGATTGAAGTATATTATGTGTAGAAGAATTACGAAAAGTGTCGAAAAATGTATCTTCAAATGAAAAATCGAGCGAATAGTTAGAATAAAAGAAATGAAAGGAATTTGAGGAAGATGTCGATGACATGTCGATATATTAATTTAATATTAATCAGTGACAAAAAAGAGAGACATATAGGTATATTTATTTAATATTAATCAGTGACAAAAATGAGAGAAACAAATTACAAACAAAATAAAAAAATAAAAATATATACATAAAATAAAGAAATAACACAGCTAACATTAATTTCAATTACATTTGATATAACCAATAACAATAAAAAAAGAGAATAAAAAGAAATAAATACTTATAAACAATATTTTACTGTTCTCTTTATTCCATCCGTTTTCTATGTTTTCGCCAGACCGTTTGTAATTTATGGCTTGCGCGCATAGATCACAAACTCTTGCATTTTATCTATGCCTAGAACACAGTGCATAGATAAAATGCAAGAGTTTGTGATCTATGCGCGCAGGGCATAAATTACAAATGGCACTGCAGTAGATTCAGCGCACATAACGCATAAACAATACATTCGTACCTGGAGTGCAGCTAAACTTTATTATATACTTAATACTATAAATTATTATATTATTTATTATAATATACACGATTAACAATGAGACGAACAGTCGACATAACTTTTATCAGTCAATGATTCTTAATCGAAATTAATCTCTTATATATGTCTAACTATTAAAGTAAATTACAATTTTTACAGACAGATTAGTCCATTTGTTTTAGAAAATTTCGTCTTGTTTTTTAAAGCGCGTGGTTATACAAGATATTATATTTGATCATCAATACCGAAATCTATTTATTTTTTAGTATCGATGCTAAACGAGTCTCAAAAATGTTCATCATATCAAGGGCGGTTGCTGCTGGTATACTGTGTTCTAGGTTTGAATCATCACATTAGAGTTTTCCCAATCACCAGCTAGGACTATATCATGCTCGGTTCATTCTTTAAGACAAGTTGAATAATATATGCTATCAGTGCATTTGATAGCTTATCATAACACTTTTTTGCTTGTCATAATGCCTTAGTCAATTTATTTTTCTAAATATCGGCTACTTTACTTTTGTTATACTTTTGTTCCAGCTTCATTATTCCATATTTTCTCTTATATTCTTATTTTCGACCTACAGTTACTTGTATGTGTTGGAATATGATGTTTTGATACTCAAACCATACTTGCAATACATCGCGCATATCTGTCGCTTGACACAATTACGTACATAAAGATATGTTACGGAAGAGAAGATATAAAAACATGTAACCTTCAAATGTCAACATTAATGATATTGCCAATAAATTTACAGTGGACATAGTTAAAAATCCATTACCATAATTATTCAATACAAATTATAATTCTTAAACAATCACCCCCTTTCATATTGTTAAAATAAAACTATCTCTTGCTACACGTATTTTCTGTGAAATATTACCGTTTTCAACTTATTTCTAATGTTTATTGAAATATTAAATTAGTCACGGTAAACATTGTACTTGTACTTGTTTCATATTTGATTTCTCACCTTTTTGAAAGAACCGACGGGATAAAAGAACTCATTAACTTGTTCGTTAGATCAACAATAACGTCATAAAATGTTTTATATCATATATATATTTATAATTTGTTATATCAATAACTTAAAGTCAGAGAAAATTACGATATAATCGGTATAAGTTAATTAAGCTGGGCTTTGTACACATACGAATGTACTATAATTATGTGCATATTGGTCAAAATATTTCGTCGAATAAATCGATAAATTTGATAGTCTATTACATTGCTGTTGCACAAATATGGAAAATTTTGAAGACCATTATAACTAAATTGACTCCTTCAGATTAACACTAGAAAATTTTCAGGCACAATCTACGGCATTATATTTCTTTTTTAAATAAATTAATAGCGGTGTTATGGCTAACGCCAAACGACAATTGTTTTAATTGCGACTTTTTATCCTCCACGGTTGCTCTGCGGTAAACCTCACGTAAACCTTTTTTATTTAAAAAGAGCTGAGTGATGCTGTTCCATTTGGTTCAGAGTAAAAACACCATCGTTCGTCGTGAAACAAAAAAGGCAAAAACTTTTAATTCGATACCAAAATTTATTATGTAAATTTAGGCTTTAATATTTTGAGGACGGTTTGTGTGTTACTTAGGTAATGAGGGTCGAGGTCGAGTGTGCTCTAGGCATTTTCCCCTGAGACTGGAATGATAGAGGCTGTTAAACCTATTCAGAGTTAGGTGAAGTCATGTGGAGGTAAAATTTTGCTACCTAGAAACTTTGGCAATGTTTTTTATATTTTATTCTTGTTTTTTTAAGTTTTTAAATATTATTGAAAGTTAATTGATACTACGTACTTTTTGAATATTTTGCTATACACATATATATTTTATTTACTTGAGGGTTATTTTGGAGCTTCGGTTAAATACGAAGTTTGTTTGTGTATTTTAATTTTTTAAATTTTTTTTTCGTGGAATCCAAACTGTTTTAATACCTCAATTACTAAATAACGGCGAAGCTTGTAGGCGATGAGCGAATTCGCCGAAATCAAGACACTACACATTTATTTGCGGGCGGACAGTTGCATTTAGATTGTATAGCTACATGTGTATTTATGCGTATAAAAAAATTTAAAAGTGAAGTAGAAGTATAATTTTTGTGCCTTAAATATAATGTCTACATTTATTTTATATATTACTTAACTTCAACGAAGCAGATAAATCGTGATGTCTGAAATTAAATTCTTTTTCGTTTCTTCCTGTTCTTTGTGGCGATATAAATTTCGAACTTGATTCTGCGTTTTTAGAAATTTATGTGCTTTATCGTAATGCTTATTACGGATTACTTAATATTTTAAAAAACTATGAATCTTTTCAATAATTTTATGAGTTTAAACAAATTATGTGTTGTGAGATGAAAGGAAAACGACTTTAAATAAAATACGTTTCTTGCCTAGTAACAAATTAATTATACATAAATATATATAATCTCTTCGGAGATATATCAGACGTTTTTTACATTGACCATACTAGTCAGATTGGTAAAACATTTTGTCCAGAAAAAAGCTGCTTTACAAAGCCATGCACACATACTCGTAGTATCGCACACAAATGAGTGAATTTATAATTATTGACCAAAAAAAAAAACGTTTTACATGTTCATTCGACACTTGGTATTTGCATTTAATTGTTTTTTGATTGTTGAGTAATGTTTGCAATTGTTATGTTCATCAGAAATATGTTTTTATCTATGTATAATGATTTCGCATGCAACTTTCAATTTATACTTCAGAATTTGTTAAAAAAATATTTGAAATGTCGTAAAATATTTTATTCAATTTTCAGATACATTTTTGTATTTAAAAATAAATTTTCATACGTACTACACATTTCGTTAAAATCGATTTAGAAAATTTTGATTAGTACTAGAGATAGATGGACAGACAAAAATGAACTAATTGTTATATTCATACTATGATATTCAAATACCTATAACTGATAATAATTAAGTATGTTATACGCAACCTTTACATGCTAATGCACCCTGACATCTCACGACTCGCTAAAGTAACTTTTATTGAAAAAATAGAAAACTGTCATTCCATACTCTCATAGCGGATGTGTAAAATTATATTCTACTTTCCGTTGCAAGATTCCACACATTCCACACAATATATTTTTTAATAAAATACTGCTTTCTTTCTAACACATATAATACATACGGAATATAATTAAATAGAGAAGACAACGGGATTCAGATCATATGACCGTGCACTCAGTTGATCCGTGTCCCATCAAACCTTTCGTCTACTTTCATCCATTTTGAAGTCAACTATTTTCATCATATTTTTTTGATAGTTAATTAATAAATGTGGTAATATACATCCTCATAATATACACCATTCAATGAAATCTTATTTTAGAATAGTAATTAAGTTTCTTAGTGAAATTGCAAAAAAAAGAACTGTCGTACCACCAGGACTTTCTTTAAAATATGTGATAGTAAAATCCTTCATTTCACAAGATTATAAAAAACATATTGCGTAATAATATGTACATAACCAATTTGCATAAGATTTATGACTACTTCATTTTAAAAATCGATATCGCTCATATTTTTATCTTTTTCAAAATTTTAATATCGACTTTCGTATATTTTCTGCCAATATTGGAAACGTAGTGTACGAAGTTTTCATTTAAGAGTATAAAATCTAATATTATCAAGAAATGATTTCGACTAAAAATTGAAATTTCTTTCATGAATCATCTTAATTAGCAAATCATCTTGTTAGGTGGTGCACAGTGCCTGTTGTTTCACGTTTGTTTCACAGCGGCGAATAAATGAAACGGTCATGCAAGGAGGAAGGAGGAAATGGACGAAAAAGTTCAAGTGGGTGCACGAGACAGACGGATGGGTTATTTACGAGTACGAGGCCTTCAACAGGAAGTGAACAATGAACAGGCTACGCTTGCAGAGTTCGGAACACTACAATTACGTCACGGATTAGTGCCAATGTTGAATAGCTCTATAGATAATATCATATTTTGTTGTATGATATTTGAGAAGAAGCTATAATTACGAAGAGGCAGATAAATATCAAAAACCGGTCAAATATGAATCGAGTTTACATTGCTAGTGCTACTTTAATGAAAAGCCGACACATTTTGATACAATAGGTATTTATATATTTTTTAATTCGACGAGCACGATGCGTGTAAATATTTTTCTTCAGTAGATTGTATTTAAATAAACACCGAAGGCCATCTAGATAAATTATTTATTTCCTTTGTTTTACTCATAATTTTTACGCAATTACATTTTAGTATTGACTTTATGAATACAAGATATCCTTAAGGTATATCCGTTGACTGAGGTGATTTTGAATTAGTTGGAAATGTGCCATGTTCGATTGATAGATATACGCTGTCGTCACTATCAAAATGACGATTGACTTTATTTGTTTGGAAATTTTTATAAAATAGTTTTGAAGTTAGTTTCCATTCTCTTTATTCCGAGATATTGTTTAAATAGCTAAATCATGGAAAATGATTACACTTTACCATTTCCTTCTCATTAGCGTTATTTCCTAAATTTTATATCCCTATTCTTTTTTATTGTACTACTAACAATTTATAATTAATAAGTTGGTGACAAAGGAAATAACTCTAAAATACGATTTTTGTTATTTGTTTCTTAAACATATTTCACATATATAGATCGATTTTGCTTCAAATTTTGCTAATATCATTTATCTTACTAATTTACTTAAGTTAAGTGAAAAAAAATTCTATTCAATTTAAAATAAACTGAATAATTAATTTACCTTCCTTATAGTATGCGGGCGATTTACACCGGATATCCGCAGGATACGGCGCATCAGAGCAAGCGTGTTACCTCAAAGGGAAGCGAAGCCCAGCGAGTGAAGCGATTTAGCGGAGCTCTCTAGGATTTATTTTAGGATGCTGTAAAGCGTTTATGGAATAAGTACACGATGGCGAATATTTGTTACGAATATTTCCCTCTATCCGCTTAAAATGTATGCTTGTACTCAAAATAGATATTTTATTGATTTTACAGTGTAGATAGATATTACGTTGAAAACTAAAAATCTAGTTCAAGTTGGAAACTAAAAATCTGAGATTAAATAATCTTTTCCAAGGAAATATTTAAAATATTTGCTAAGAAGTAAATTATATGTGTATTTTGATATTAACCTATCTCTACCCATTTATACCGCGTTTATCAAACGTGACCGCTTTATTTGAAAGAGAAGTTAAGAGCAATCCAAATTTTATTTCTGTATCATCGATTTTCAGTAATCTAGACAGGATAGGTCTCCATTTATCATAAGCGATATAATGCGGTTTTAGGAGTATATTTATATGTTTACCATGAATGAATCCCGTAACGAATTTTACAAAGATGATGTTTGAGATGATATCAGCATTTCTTAATTCTTCCAGAAGATTCTTTTCTGCAGATATGCCGATTTGTCTTTGAAAAATTCAACTTAAAAAGCTTCAGAAACAATTGCACTAGTATATAAATTATGCTTATTAAAAATGCTTCGTGACCTCACTAATTATTTGTTGATAATTTCAAAGGAGGCTGCGCTCAGTTTATATAATTTTTATCTCGTATATTCGCAAAGTTTTTTACACGTAAGAATAATAATAATATCGTTAGTAGGAATAGTTTATTCAAGAAATAGTACTTGTTAAATCTTATGTCCTTGATTCATTAAACAAAAGCGCAGTTTTCGATTTTCATCATTAATAAAATATTTAATGCGATCTTCATTACTTGTAATTTTACTTCGTCATAAATTTTAACATTCAATCAGTATGATTTTTAGTAGTTGGATATAATTATTTTGGTTTACGTTACATTTATGTACAAAAATATATCAAACATTAATTTAATTTGTGCAGTGACATTTTAATCTTTATTAGTTTGTAAAGATATCGCGAGAGAAACTCTTATATTTCCCAAAGATAATTATACCAAATACAGGGAGCTGTCGTCAATATAAATGGTTGAACTGTTTCTATAATGATGTCTACAAACTTCTGACCGATCAGATGCAAAAATACGCCGCATTTCTCAATTTTCCTGATCTTAAAATAAGCAAGGACGAAATATCAACGTTTAACTATACTAATACTATTTAATTACAATACTGTGCCCTCGAAGAATCTTTATTGGCATAAGGGTGAGGATATGAGAAACAATCTTGTTTACAACTGTATGCGGTGTCAAAGTTTTAAAACGATTATGCATTTCTTGCATTGCGCTGATAACAACGAAATTGATGCAAGTGATAAAATGTGGAAGCTGCGATCTCTTATAAACTTCCTCAAAAAAATCTTGAAAATTACGTCCCATATCTTTATTCGAATTATGACGAATCCATGATATAATATTTTGTAAAACATAGATGTAAACACTTCGTTTGTAGAAAACCGATCGGTTTCGGTTATAAAAACTGATGCTTGAATACACCCTACTGTGGAATTTGCTAAAGAAATTAGAAAAGCCGCAGTAGCTCCATTCGTAAAAATGATCGATGACTTACGTGAGGACGTCCATTCATTATCGATGAGTTTGTACTTCGGCAATTTGTTCACTAGCTTTCAGCATCTCGACAATCTAAAAGAACGAGGTTATGAAGCTTCAGGCCCGGTTTGAGACAATCGTCTCCCTAAGGACATTAATGTCCAAAAATACTGCAAGTGGGTCACACGAGTTTACTAAAAGCTAAGTAGGAAAACGTAGTCGTTCTACAATGGAAAGACAACTCAGTCATTACAACTACGTCCACGCTGACATTGACATTGATTCTATGGTATAGAATCAATGTCAATTGTTGGAAGATATTCCTCATCTGAGAAAAAGCAAATACAGTTATGATGTCCTACTATCTTTACGAACCATAATCGATATGGGTGGTACTGATTTGATGGACCAGAACAGAAGTACATACCGGGTTGGTATTAGGGGAAACATGTGGTGGTAACCTGTCTTCCTCTACCAGTATGCAATGCCTTGGTATTAGTTAGGAAAGCAGGAATACCAATTAACCAACTTGATTTTCGAAAGCATAGTATTTAGAAATACTTCCTGTGATTCTGTAACGTACCTTAGAGTGGTGGTCACCTGAAAGCATCGAAACAATCGCTGATAGGTCACAGAATACCTGATAATATTCGTTATAATGGTTTCGACCATTATTTGATACCTGGTGATGACGGTAAGCGTCGAAAATGTGCATTTGAGACAGAAAAGTTAAATTAGATTGCAATGTTGCAAGTATAATGTTGGACTCTGTGCTAAATGCAATTATAAATTTTATACATAGTTATAAGAACAGGTATTACAATTAAAACTAATCTTTTCCATATTATTTCTAAGTAATAAATGGTAAAAAAAATAATGGTGACAGTAATGGCATCCCCCTATTTTTTCAAAAGTTGGGTGTAGATTTTTTTTTGCTAGAAAATTCTGTTAAGGGGACCTACATTCAAAACATATTCAAAAATCAGTAAAATCGGAATCATTAAGAAACTAGGTCCATAATAAGTTAAATAAAAGAAAGTATGAAAATTATTTAAAACAAATAATATAAACAATATATATTGAGCTATGAAATCGACTAGTCTGACAATAAATTAAGACGCTCACATCTAATCATCCTGGTCCACTTTTGTTTTTCTCTCCTTTCCTCGCCTCATTTTGATATCTTTCACTTAGACTTGTTTATTCAGAATAACTTAAATTCGTTATTAACCGGTCAATTTACCGTCAGGGTGGCAGGACTTTATCACCTAACAGTGAACGTGGACAGAAGCTATAGTCAGCATTGTTTATTTTGCGAATTCTACCTCCCTACAGCCCCTACAAGTTAATCTTAATGCCCAAATCCCTTAATCCATGGTAATTGCTGTATTTAGATAAGACGCTTGTAGATGTGATTAAGTCAACTTACATAATTTACTAAAATATGTTGTAAAATATTTACATATGCGTAGTGTTTATTTGAAATATTTGGTTTGAGATGAATAAACCAAAAAAAATCTGTAAAAGTTTTATTAAACCAACTCCACATTTACTGAACTAGACGTTTATATACAAAGAAAATATCTCTATGTATTAAAATAAAATAAAATTGAGATACTGAATTTTAGCGTATTTCTCTTAGTGCGACCGCATTTACCTTTACCACAAAAATAAAACCCTTCATTTTCGCAACTCGTACAAGGGACGAAATAATTTCGCCGGCGGTAATTTTATTTCTGGCCTCAATGCTTTGACTTTATTCTTTTATTATCCGAGAATGACGGTTCGCTATAAGAATTTTGTCCTGCTAATGACTGCCTGACTAATCTGATTTATTTCCGGTAGCGTTTTATATGCGGAGCGTGCATCGACGTGGCAGACTCGTTATTGGACGGCTCTACGTTCTTACCATGGTATCAACCTTATATAATGAGTACATAAACTTATATAACATTTCGGTTTGTTATAGAAGAAGACGTTCAACTTTGACCATAAATTATTATTGACAATAAAGTTTCCTCACATTTACGTTAAATGATTTTTTGTGGTATATTATTTTTTTATGTAGTGCTCTCTATTCCCTGACGTTAAAGAGAAAACATTAATTTCACTACCTGTGTCTATTTAACTACTTTATTTTTTGTTTATTTGAAATTGTGAACACATTCCGCTCGTAACCATCTCTGTTATTATCTACTCATATTATTTGAGTTGTTGTACTACAAAAAATAACGTAAAAATGATAATTGGGTAAAATTTAAATGGACCCTAATTAATCGCATATTTTTGTAACATCTTTTCTGCATAGTGAACTACCTTGAGCAAAGATTCTATTTTTATATATTTTGTGCTGAACGCAATCGGTATTCGGTGCTTTAATGTAAATTTAAAAAAAAGTCTTACATACATACCATTTTTCAACATAGTGTTAATGTAGTGTTACAGTTTTTCCTATTTTTTAAGTCTTTATTATATATTGCCCCATTTATATAGAAATATTTATTCAAAAATTACCCATCGCTTATCACTAGCACAAAATCATTTGGGCACATCTAACTCCAAATTTGCATACATGCCGATGGCTTTATTAAATGTTCATTCTCAAACAAATGTATTATTTTGCAAAGACTGATGCCGATCACAATAGTGCATTGAGTAAGATGAAGTACCCATGACTTTGTATTCCGGAAAAACTAAATATGCGTTATTGTTGTCTTTAAAATAAATCCCATATTGATAAAAACACGTTTTACGTAACAAGATTGGTGTTTAAATAAGTTTTCGACTGGCAGTCACTTTCCACCTTATTGCTCTAAATTTGAAGAAACGCTGATTGAGATATTTTAAAACTGTCTGTCTTGCAGCGTGGAATTTCCTTAGTTAAGTCATTTACGAATAAATGAGAAAAGTGTTTTACAGTAAGTTTCTTATATTTACCTTAACTATGCTATATTTGCAACTTGTTTTTCAAGCAATCCAAAAACAATAACACGTCAAGAAAAAATAATGTTTTTTTTTTAAATAACCAGCCAAGTGCGTATTTAAATATCATAACGTAGGGTTCCGTAGTTATATATATATATATATATATATATATATATTGAAGTTATTGAGGCAAATTAACTGAAATTATTGCAACAGTGAAATCTTACCAAATTCTCTTATCGGGAATTTTGTTATATTTTTCAAAAAATTTAGAGGGGAGGTGAGCCCAGCATTTCCAAAATGGATTCAAAAATGAAAAACGGTTAATGAAAACGCAATTTAATATCGGTTTCATTAACCGTTAAGATCAGTGTGATGAAATTTCTGAAGTTTTCAATGGAAGTTTTAAGTATTTTGTTATATATTATTTGATATTTAAGGATGTATTTACATGATGCATTTACTTTTAAATAAAACTTCAGACATGGTGAAATTATTTGTTTATTATTTTAATACGGAACGTTAATAAATAGTAAATAGTTTATGAAATACATTAATTTCCTGTCTAATGACTTTAATGTGAATTGTTTAATTTTATTATAATGTTCTATAGACCTTTGGTCATCCTTAAGAATATTTTTATAGTTATTCTTGTCATCACAAAGGTTTATATCATCAAGGTGTATTCGTGAAATCAGCTGTAATGTGGAATTGATTCTTTAGGTCGACTAATATATTGCCTACCTATCTATTTTTCTTTACGTTTTTAACTTGCGAAAAAAATATTATGTTTTCGTTCTAAATTTGTTTCCGCAATGTTAAATCTTTCAGTCGATTTAATGCTGATAAAATGACATATTCTTAGTAACACAAAAAAGAACTTGTTGTTGGTTCTATGTCACCAACAAGTCGTGAGTTAATTTTTTAAGGTTCTGAACGTGAAAGGTTACTATGCGGCACATATATATATATATATATGTATATATATATATATATATATATATATATATATATATATATATATATGGGAGCGGAGACTCACCAAGATGGTATTTTTAAATATTTAATTTTTTTTTTCAAACTTGAAACTTGTTTGAATATTTCCCATGCTTCATTCGACTTAGTGTCAAGTGAAACTGATTCGTTTAGTTTCAGTATTTCGTAGTTCGTATGATTAATAAAATGTATCGCTCACAGTAATGAATGTATAAAAATTCCTTGCTGATGCGTCTACTGTATCACTAACTAATAGTTGCCCGACGAGTCTGATTTATTTCCCGTTGACAGCTACTAGCGATATGGTCCGGCAGCGCATATATATGCTGAATTCATTACAGGATTGCTTTATGTACTTGGGTCGGAATTACACATACATTATTTTTTATATATATTATCGGCTTACGAAATATTTACAGAAATAGATATTTATCCATTTACTAAAAAAAATCCTATAGATTCTTTTACAGTCAAGCCTTTACGACGGTATAATATTTGGCTTTAATATATCTTTCGCTGATTAGTTTGATTGTTTATAAGATTTTTTTATCATTATGAATAATCCTACAAGATTTCTGGGCAATCTAATTATTTAAAAAAATTGATAACTTTTCTTTGGCTTATTCTTGTGGGTGATGGGCGACCAGGCAAATAATTGAACGTATTTCATTTGCTGGAAAAAAGACAGCACATTTTTGTCTGTTTTAATATAAATAAAGTGTTAATGCGACTGGGTATTTATATTTGAAAATTTATTGTTGAGAATAAGTTAGTAATACATATATAATGACACAATATCCGCGAAATATTATTAATTAACGTCTATTATTAAGCGGTGATTTGAATGATTGTATGAATTAACGTAAACGCTTAGAAGACATAAATATTTTCATAAAATACTTCGACGTGATAGAAGAGGTAACATAAATGAAACTAGAAGATTAGCGACATTTACAGAAATTCGATGTTGTGACTATTTAAGTAAATAGAAAAAATAGATGTGCCTGTGAAAGAATGTGATTTTGTTTAAGTATCATATACGGACTCTATTTGAATTCTTGTTATACTTCACGAGATTTGTACAAATATTGAAGAACAAATCATGTAAAGAAGGAATTAATTTAAATAAATTGTTACGTATCAATGTAAACAACACACAGTTCCGATGGAATGATCAATTCAACTTTATAAATATTTACCAATGCTATTTAACTAAATTTGTCGACTCTATCCACAAAGTAATTAAATAAATACCGAATATATTTCTATATTTGTGCAATATTTTGTGCATCAAGCTTTATTTCAAATAATAATGGCTAAGAATTTACCAGTAATAGTGTTTAATAACATTAAAGCGCCTAGTCCAATTTAAAATTAATATATAGAGAACTTACGCTCTGTCAAAGCCAGCAGAGGTAAAAAAGCGGATACTGAAAATATACTTAATTTACGGTTGACTGATAATAACACTCTGATATTCTCAAAAGAATCACTATCCGCTCTATTAATTACGAATAGCCATCAAAAACGAATAACCATCTTGACATAAATTATAGGTTATGCAATACGGGTTTCCAAAATTTACTAAAGAATCAGAAACTGCAGAAAATATTAATGTGAATATAAGAAAGATAAGTCAAAAGTGTTATTCAGTGTAAGTTAAATTACACTTTTTGGCGCACTGGATTTTCATGTCAGATTTTATTATATCAGAATGTGATGAATGAAAGAGTGTTTCCACTGCCATTGAAATAGCAGATGCCACAACCTTTATAAATTAAGTTCGAAACAATGTACATGAAACCAATTTTACTGTAGTCGTAATTTTGCAATAAGCAAAGAAAATTATATTTATATCTAAAAAACCCGCAACCAGCAATTTTTCTTTTTCTTATTGTGGGCGTCAAAGAAATAGTTGATGCGATTGTAATGGTGGTTGTAATCTGACAGGTGTAAGTATTGCAAAGAAAGAAAAACTTTCACAATGAGTGTTCTGTACACCATTAGATACACCATTAGTTTAAATATTTTAGATTGCTAATATCTTATTAATAATTTTTCTTTGAAAAATAATATTGTAAAATTCATCTTATTGACTATCATATTTATCACGTACGTCTGAAAATTATTATAAAAATATTAACAACTGTGACATCTAGAAATGTAGCTATAATTTTTTGATAAACTTTAGATTAACATCTAGTAGCCATGTTTTTTTTCATAATTTTACTGTTGGCAATATTGGATATGGGATGGGGCATTATAATTATGTCGAAGTTTTCAAAAATATCCCTTTTACTTTAACATTTCTAAAAATAGTATATTAAAATATTAATATATAATGTAAATTTTATAAACTATTTTTAGAAACGTTCATATAAAAGAAATATTTTTGAATATAATTTTCTAAAAAAGAAATAACTCGGTACGCTCATTAGTCATTCTTTTGTTTGGTATTTATACGACCAAATGAATTTTTTTGTAACAAACTAAACTTTATTACTTTGAATTCCCATTTTGAAAGTAAATAATTTTTTTTTTTAATATCTGAGTACACTTGTTACTATTTAGAACAAAAGAAAATTCATGTCTGTTAATTTGATTGCGATAATAAAGTAATTTTAAAAATAAAAGTAATTTAATTTTTCTGACCACCAAGCATGGTGAATTATGAATAAGGTTCGAACAATGTAATAATTTTAATTACAATGGTTTTACATTATATGCTCCAGAATCTTCTTCTTTCAATCACTATATTTGAATATGAGAACTTCCTTTTGCGGAAGGCTGTAGGTTTTATTGAAATTAAATCAATTCAGAATCTATTAAATTTAAGATATGTATAAATTAAGAAAAAACAAACAAAATAAAGAATAATGCAATAAAAAAGAAAACGTTAAATAGGGACATATCACGATAAAGTGTCAGCATCTAATAGATGACAAATTCTGTATTTTAGATAGTGAAGAATTTTTTGTAGAAAATAGTAGAACGGAACAGAGTAAGATAGAGACCAGGTGCAGAGAAGTAATTATTTTTTTAGTGATAACTAAGACAATATTAATTATCTAAAACATTGAAGAACGTGCGAAAATAGTGTAAACTACATAGTCCAGTAAATTTAGATTGCG
Source organism: Druceiella hillmani (assembly GCA_039881145.1). Classification (NCBI taxonomy): domain Eukaryota; kingdom Metazoa; phylum Arthropoda; class Insecta; order Lepidoptera; family Hepialidae; genus Druceiella; species Druceiella hillmani. Next base: position 27,875,901 of record JAYKKI010000028.1, on the reverse strand, counting down.
GACTGTGTTTTCCAGAAATACGACTGTATATTCTGAGACATCAAAAGTGACGAATTAATATATTTTGATTGTTTTTAAATTTCTTGTAGTAAGACCTGAGCAGCATACATCTTCACAGCCAAGCAAGAAAATAAAAGTATACGGGGGAGGCGGACTTTACCTTTAACAACTGGAACATTTTAAACACATTTAAGGCAGTCTATTTTTTTGAAAATGCGGCTAATGTAATTTACTCGAGTTTGATTTTAATTGAGCAGTAAACCCAAGTCTTGGGAGTAAATTTAATATATGAAAATAATCACATCAACTAATCAAAATAAAATAATCTAGTAACGTTGCATAATAAAGTAGTTTCCATCATAGCTACAGCCTCGGCGTATTGTGGCGTCATTCTGTAAAAAATACTGCGTCCTAAATAACATTTGCCTTGGACTCGGGTACTGACTAGAACTTTCTATCCCCTTCCTTCATTTATACCAGTTCTCTTTATTCCCTTGACGTATATGTTTAATAAAATGTTCGTGAAACTAGAGGGAAAGTTTCTGTCGAAAAACAGAAGTAGTTAAATAAGTACTTTTAATAAAGACATTTTTGTTCTTGCTATGTTAACCCGTTTGAATTATTCATTTTGTACTCAATTAAATTTTAGGCAATGTAGTATTTTTCTTTTTCTTTATTCTTATAATATTTCTGTATTTTCATGTATTTAAATTTACAAATAAACGTAAATTGGTGCTTTTACTTACAATGTTTATTTGAAAATTTTTCTTAAACAAAATAAATAATGTCGATATTCTTTATAATTTCCTGTTTAAGTAAAAATATTATAAAATACACCGTAATCTTTAATATTCAAATTTATTACGACAAATTTTTGCAATCGAGATATCCGTTGTGCACTATTATTGCGGCTAAGATTAAATAAAATTTATCTTAACCATTGCTTTTCATCCTCTACAGTCGCCTTGCAAATAATCGTACCCTAAGGTTTATTATTTAAAGAAAGCCCTGCTGAAATTTTTATTATATATGTTAATCTTTTCCGTCAAATAAGAATAATATCAACTTAAAGAAAAATAATTCCGCACCGGCGAAACACAACAAAGCCAAAAAGGTTTAAATACATACCGCATTTTTTGTGTAAATTTAGTATGAATTTTGAGGCCATTACGTGGGTTATCGACTTGCTAAGGATATGCTGGCATCATATACATCGTTTTTAAGGAATCAATTTTCTCTTCCTTGAACGTTTCCGACCTTTTCGAAGGCTGTCATCGCTTGTTTGGCATCCGAGAATCGCATGTCCCGTAGGTTATCTTTATGACGTTCGTTGTGAATTCGATGACATTTTATGATGAAGCCCATCTCTCGCTAATGTTTTCAAATGATTTAACAAGTTCGTTTTTCCTCACACCATTATCAATAATGATCTGCGTGGTAGACGGTCCTCAATAGCTACAATTGAAGATGATATCTCTCAAGAGAGCAACTTATCGCAAATTCGAACAACTTAGACATTGATATGAATCAAGTACTGAAAATTCTATATAAATATTTATGTGTCAAGAAGCTGTGTTTTGTGTTACCCTATGATTTGACTAAAATCTAAAAACACCGCCGCAAGAGTCTACATTGCGAAATATTATAAAATTTCAGCAGAGGTCACTCAGATGCTATTTTCAACATCGCCACGGGTGACGAAAACAAGATATATGGTCACAAACCTGAAACTAAGAGGCAGTCTGCGTAGTGGATCTTGCATAGGGCGAGGTTGGACTGTATGTAGGATGGCCCATTATTATTAGACCCAAAATAGTCGAATACTCAATTGTTTTCCTGGCTGATTATGTAAAGATATTGTCTTAATGAAAGAAGATTCTACGGCAAGGGCGTTGGTCTAGAACTTAAAAAAACAGGAAACCAGTTGACAGGAATTGATCCTTCATTATTAGAACAATCACTGCATCATAACTCGCCCATTGAAAGAATGTGGCCATCGTGTTTTTTCCAACATGTTGTCCTCTCTTCATCTTTGTAGGCAACTTTTCAAAAGGAAAATTCCACTGCAAAGACTACCTGTTAGTTTCAGACTCATAATAGCTATAATAATATATCTAGCTTTGACATCAGTGACGGTGTCGAATATAGACTTGGAGTGACCTCTGTCGTTATTTTCCATTATTTTGCGACGCGCTTCACGACGACGACGTTTTGCGTGTTTTTGAGCGTTGGTTAAATTATCCACCAAGAACAAAACTTATTGATGTCTAAATATTCATGTAGAATTTTCAGCACCTGAGTCATACCAACACGTAAACTTATTCAAAATATCAAAATACTCTCTTGTTAGCTTATAGTGTGAGCAGTATCACACTGATGTTATCTTCAATTGTCGCTATTCATTCACATTTCACATTTCACGCAGATCATGGCTGAAATTGGTAATTTGCTAAATTATTTGTAAACAGTACCGCGAGATAGAGCTTCATAATACTAAAATCTCCTTATGTTAAATTCACCTTGACGTGATACATAACCGGGCAACTAATTTAGAAAACAAACGACAAATTCAGACAAGTACTTTACCTGAATTTCTGAAATCACTTTAGGAACTTTTGGTGCTACTTTTGTAGTTTCTATGAGTTTCTCTCTACAAAATAAGACGATTACAATTAATTTTTTTTACATTGTAGCTCATTCTCGAGTAAACTATGATATTACTAATACAAGTTAGAGTTGGAGTATTATAACACTAATGCAAGTTGGGGTTAAGAAACCTACAGTGCAACGTTTATGACAATACTGTGATTGTGAGATAATTTATTCCAGTAACAATACAATTGTAGTATTCATCTATCTTCTGTAAACTGGTTATTTAAGTTGATTGCAAGCAATTTCCCCGTTTAGTATGTTTTTATCGACTTTCTTGAAATTGATTAAATATTTATTGCATATGATGGAGAAGTTGCTACTTATCAATGAGTTGAATTAAATCCAGATTACCCAATCTATGTAGTCTGCAGATAGTTACAATTGTCATGCATTTTTCTGTTTTTTGGCCTTTTGTTACTTTTTTATGTATTTAGAATAATTCTACAAGTTTTAGTTGCAGAGATAAGTAATTCTTTTAGTTTTATAATAAGTTAGAATTTTACAATATTTCTAAAACACTGTTAATTCAATATTTATCAAGAATAATTATGTTACATTAAAGTATTCACAAAAACTTGACTTAAATTTGTTGCTATTTTTATAAGTTTTTTGTGTTATTTAAAAATAGTTTCGTAGTATTACAAAGTTACATTAAAAACTTCAAAGAAAACAAGAAGTATAAATGGGAGATGAGAGAAATAAAGTTATGAAAATTTATGTTTCTATAATGTTTACGTACTCTATATAGATCTATTCTTATCAATTTGATATCGGTCAAACAAATCAATTATTTACTCGAATAAATATACCAAGTTATTAATCTATTCCACTGTTGTTTCATAAGGTGAATATTCTTGAAGTTTGTTGTAATTAAATTGACTTTAAATTCATGACCATTAAAGTCATTCCGGCAAATTTTCAGGAAAATTTGGCATAGTTCGTAAATATACCATTTTATCTCTTTTTAGCGAAATAATTGCAGTGTTAAATAACAGTAGTCTTAATTTGGAATTTTTTATCCTTGATAATTTAAAGGTAACTGAGCAATACTGTGCCTTCCAATTCAAAGTAACAACACCCCAGACCGTCGTGAGACAAAAAAGGGAAGAAATTTGTTTCATGACCAAATTGATTATGTAAATCCAGCGCTTAATATGTTGAGGATAGTTTGTGCAATTTGATGATAGTTGTGGGAAGGTTGCTTAGATAATGAAGGTCAAAGACTGGCGAGTTTACACTTGGAATTTTCCTCGGAGATTGAAATGAGAGGGATTGTTAAACCTATTCAGAGTTAAGTGAGATCATCTCAAGGTAACTATATATATATGTACACAAACCTGTGTTTGTGTATACAGGTATATATATATATATATATATATATATATACACTTCGATTAAATACGAAATTTTTGTCACTTGGCGTTGCTACCGTTATAATTTTTTGCAAAAACATTTGCGACGCTTTAAAAAAATGTGTGAGCAAATCATAATATTTGCATTAAAGACATTAATAAATGAAATATACGTAAATACAGAAAATTAATAGCTTGGCGTTTCTTTTAATGACGCTATGATGATTTATATATTTTTTTGCTTACAGTGAATCAAATATTGTTAGATTGAATATTTATTGCTTTTGAAATAATTATTCACGATTGATTTACAATCGTCAGAGTGTTCTGAAAATTCATGGTAAATTTAACTTCGTCCACTTTTCAAGCTGAAATAAATATTTAATGACTGTAGAAATGTCCCAGATATTTTGAGTATATGCAACGAAATATAACCTAATGAATGCAAAAATTTTAGGGAATACATTTTTAGGAATCCCTTATAATTGTTGGGTAAAGTATAACTAAGGAAAAATATCTCAATAATTTAACAAAAGTTATTTGTTATTTAAGATATTTGTTATTCAATGCAATGACGTAGAATGGTTTGAATTATTTTCAATGTATATATAGTTTGTAAATGAGAAATTATTGACAATTTTTTTCATTGATTGATTAGGCAAATTAATTATTACATCGTAATTAAACCGAACAAAAATGAAAATTTATTAATAATTTCAAAAACACATTTAGGATATTTCATGCACACTTAAGTTAAGCCAACCTGCAATTTGTATTTATTAATCTTACAAAAAATATAATGGAAACATATAATTAAACTGTATTTTTGTACTAATTTATTAAATATGTTTTTGTGTTTACATGTTTTTATTTACTTATTACAATGTTTTGAATTAACATGATGCCAGAAGTTAAACAGCATTTTATATATTTAATAGTAATAAATTTATATCAGAGTTGATTCTCCGGTGATGTCAGAATTTTGAATACATTTTTTTACAAAAACTTTGAAGGATTTTTTCCAATATTCATTGCGAAAGAGTCATACATGAACGAGTAATAAATAATTGCTACTATTTTTAACATTTCTTCAAAATTATTTTTTTCATTTTCCTTCATTGTCACAATGAACGCTATCTTTTTTGTCACGCTTACCTTTTAAAGGATTCCTCGATGGTCGTCTCTCGCCCTAGTAGACATTTTTAAACAAACTGTAAATATTTACTGTAGCTAACTGCGTGGGCTATCCTAATCTATCCGTGGGCTAACTTGATACTCAAATTACTTGGGAATGGAGTATAATTTTATATATATTTAATTGAATATGAGTAAATTTTAACAAATTATTAATTCGCTTTTATCAAATTAATCACGTTTAAAACAGTTTTCTTATTTATCTCTACGTTTTCCATTTATGTACGATAGATATTTCTATAATTTGAAAAGGCTGGGAAAATTAAATTTTCATTTTTTAACATGAAATATATATCTGTACAATACACATCTGTAGTACAGATGAAGAACACTTTTAATAAATGTAGGCGACACTAGCTTCTGTATTAAAATTATAATAATTTATTTATTACATTACAATATTCACCTGTAAATTATGGAATATCTGTCAAAATATATTAAATTACCAATTTATAATTAAGAAATTTGGTTTATTTAAAATTTTTAACAATTTTCTTTGAAAATTTAATATTAAACAATGACGATGTTTCTAGACGATGAACGAATTTTCCGAAATCAATACGTTACACATAAATTCACTTATCTGCGGGTGCAGACTGTTTTATTCATCCTTGATATGAATGGGTATAGGTGTTAAAATGTATAGCGAAAAGTAAGGTGTAATACAATGTAATTTGTATAATTACAATTTAATGTAAAAAATATATTTTTGATATTTTTTTCAAAAATGTTCATTGAAATAAAAAATTGAAGTCAAATAAAGTAGATATTACTTTATTATTATAGGGTATTACTAATGAAACTTTACTCTGCGCCTTTACTAGGGAAAAAAATGTCAAATTTCCTGATTCACTACTGTCAACCAAATGAGTTATAAATTCTGCTTCCATATGAAAAAATCTGTGATGTTTTTCCACTAATTGCATGTTTAACCATAATTCTCCATCAATTTGATTAAATTTTTCATCCATCAGTTTCATTATTTCTATTGCATTTACGTTATGTGTAGGGGTAGATCTCTTTTTAATTCTTAAGATATTTCAGTTCTCCAAATATTTTTTCTAGAGTTTTATTAAGGCATGGCGAAATGGTGACAGACGAACCAATTAAAGTAAAATTTTCCTTCGTTTTTCTAACTAAATCAAAGTTTTATATTTTCTTCATCATTTAATAAAAATCTACATTTTTGTGACAACTATTGCCATGATTATTATATTTTAGTATTTAAGTTTGGACATTTCCCAAAAAAGATGCTGTGACAAAAGCTTTATAAAGAACAACCACTAAATTTGCCGAAAGGTTTAGTTCAAGGCATTCTTTTAGCTATTTTGCGTAATATTTAATATTCATGTCAGAATGGATAATCAACGGCAATATATAAACTTTGCAAGTCAACAAATTAGTAGACATAAATCATTGTTACACTGTAGAGTGTACGATAATAGCCGCTCCTAATTTAGTAATGATTTTCTTTATCGGTGAATCGTTCACATCGCTCCATTCCTTGTTTTGCATTTTACTTAGTAAAATACATCATAGTATTTATCAGCATATAGACAATTCTTAGATAACGTGCAAGTCTTTTTGACGGCTGATATCCTATCCGTACAAAACTTACAATTTTAATCACAACAGATAATTATTATTTTCTTCCAATATAGCGTGATATACGTTTAAGAGTCTTTTAATCCATCTAATAAGATAGTAAACATTGTTTTTAAATGTTGTTGTTAAATGTCTTAAACCATTATGTTAGATCGAAGTTTGATCAAAATTCAATCTCAGAATTATTTATATTCCACACATCAGTTTTCCTCAGGTCATGGAAGTACATTTTTCAAGTAGAAAATGGGAGCTTTTCATTTTTATAGTTTTGGAAAATGATATATCTATTATTTCCTATTTATACCATTTATACCCAACTACAAGAATTAATTTTCCACAAAGTTAAGTTTTTCACTTAACTTCAACAAAGTAGGTACATTGTGTAGTTCAAAACTATACATTTTTCTTACTTCTTCCTGTTTTAATTTAGTGCTTTAATTTTCGAACTAGATTCTTTTTTGCGAATCAAGATGTTATTGTTTTTTTAATATTATCGTTTTTCCACCTTTGCTTTAATTTTTTTATGGGTTACTTACGCACTTATTTAAATTTGTTATCAAAGTTAAATAAGCATGATTTGACTTCGATAACTATATTATGTATGGGTTACTTGTCCTTTTGAGAAAACTATATATCTTTGATATAGATTTGTGATTGGTAATATGAGTGAAAAGGAAATATACTTAAATGTAGTATACTTATTGTCTAGGGAAATATTAATAAATAATACTCGTATTAATAAAAATTTAAATCTTATTTGATACTTTGGGTGATAATTTTATTTGATGGATGGGTAAAACACATATTACCCAAACAACAACTGGGAATATATATATATATATATGTATATATATATATATATATATATTTATATATATATTTATATATATATATATATATATATATATATATATATATTTAAATATATATATATATATATATATATATATATTATACGTAAAAATATTTAAAATATCAAAATTTTTAGATTTTATTAAATGCAAATAAAACTACATATGCGTTAGAAATTTCACTGAGATTTATTCAAAATATTTTGACTTTTACCGGACAGATCGACAGACTAATAATTAGCTATTTAACACAAACACATCCAAAACAAAACAGCCTAATGTCAAAAAAGGGTTAGAGAAACTTATAATGCAAAAAAAATGGAGAACTGTTATTCCGTACTCTCATTGGAGTTTGTAAAATGGTGTTCTATTTTCCCTTGCAGGATTCCAGACGCAAATACATTATTCATTAAAATACTGCTTCTCTCTAACACTTAAACTACGTAAGGAATATGACCGAATACAGAAGATAATGATATTCAGAGCAAATTCCATGTTACTTTTCGTGTACCATAATTGATATTGACCATAACCGTTTTTATCACAGTATCCTCAAGATAAATTAATTAATATATTAAAAGACATCCTCCTAATACCATGTTCACAATCACCCAATTAAATAAAAAAAATCGATCAAATTAACTTCGGTATTAATATTGGGTTGGTGAAAACATGTGAATGATTGTTGAAATTTTTTCTTGGTGAAGAATCCGGACAAATAACAATTCTTGAAGTCACCGAGCAGACTAAGTGAAAGAGGAAGTGCGTTGATGGAGGTACGGATAATATATTATCTGCCATGGACTACACGAATGATAAGGGAAGCAGTGGCAATATTATGAACTAAATAGTTTAACGTTAACGATCTTTTTTTAGATTAGTATTTAAATTAGTTCAATGAGTCAGTAATGTGAAAAAGGCCGTCACTATTCACAGATTCATTCTCAATGAAGTAGCAAAAATAATTTACTCTTTAATACTCATAAAAGTCAACGTGTTATAAATTGTATAAATCGCATAATGTTTTGGAGATAATAATCTATGGAGATGGTATCAAAAACAATTTTATATGGAAACACAACTCGACGGTAAAACATGTAAAGAGGAGTGCTGAAATACAAAGTCGGCTAAGAAAATTGGTAATTGATATAATACCAGTTGAGTAAGTGTAATGTAGATATATTAATTTGTGCTATTTGTATTATCGCCTGTTTTTTGTTTTAAATCCATGTTTTTTTTAAATACATTGTCGAGGTAAATCATAAAAAAATAAATCTATTACCCACCTAATATAAATCTGTCTTATTTACGGGATCTCATAAATGAAGGTTTTCGTGCTCTTTAGGAATTCGAATTATTTATGTAGGAGCCAGATGAGAAATTTTTGCGCGGTTTACTAAAATTATCAAGATTTTTTATATATAGTTATATTTTCTTTTGTCAAAAGACTTACCAAAAACTTTCCATAAAATTTTATTTTTTACGGCTGCGCGCATTCTATTACTTATAGCGATGTAACTTGCTGGCGAAATATTTTATTGACTTTCTTTACCTAACAGATCCAATTTCTTTTTAAATATAAGAAGCAGGTATATAAGAATATAATTTCGTTGGAAAATACCATGTATCCATCCTAACTATTAAAGCCATAGAAAATGTTTAAATATTGTAATTAACGTGTTTAACTATGTGAGAAAACAAATAGCCTCAAAGAGATATTTAATTTATTTCAAAGAAATTTTTGAGAACCGCACATTTTAGTGGCATTAACCCTTTAGGATTCGCAAAATATCTCAATATCGGATTGATTGGGATTGTTTGAATTTCATTCAGATAAAAAAAATTATAAAGTGTATACAACTGTTGTTAATATAAATATATATATGTCTCTTTTCCATATCGTGTCTCATTTGTCTGTTAAACTTTAAAAGCTGTTAAATCAGAAAGAAAACGTAAATGTAAAGAGTGTTATTTTTTAAAAACATTTAATTGCGCCATTTCTGTTTATGTCGATTCTGACAATATTTGAATCAAACATTATCTTTTTTCTTCTGAACACCCTGAAGAGATTTTTTAATATAATTTCCTGGTGCCTTAATAGTGATCATTTTGTAATATTCATATTTTACATTTACTGAACCAAAGGTTTTGCTCTACGGCTTTTAAAAAATTCGATAAGTTTATATAAAAAAATACTGTTTTAAAGGCATTTGCAGAGTTCTAATATTTAGCCTTTTGCATACTATGTGTAGTTAATACTCTCTAAATAATTTGTGATATCGCCCTCATACATAAATTAAATTTGAACCCCAATTTTATACCAATAAATAATTATCCCGATGCTAATAATACTAATTAAAATAAAAATACAAAGCTTTTTGTACCACAACAAGACTCGTCGCGTAAAAACAGCCCAGCGGTTCAATCAGATCAAAGTTCAATCTAATTTACATTAGAAAAATAATCTCATCAATTCAACTTTTCAAACTCTAACCTGTAGAGAAGCGAACCAATGTACCCCAATCGATGCGGAAAGTTAATCCGATTGTTACGATGCGATCGATAAATAAACCACCGAATTGCAATTAGACATCTGAGGAACGTTTTACCGATCGCAGAAAGATAGCCCTGGAAATTGCCGGGAAAAATATAATTGTGATTAGGAGTAGTACACCAAAAACTATTAGGATGATATGCATAAGAAATGAAGAATAACACCAAACAATAACTAGATAACGAAAATTTGATAACGAAATATCATTGTTGGAACGCCGAAACACAGGAAAATTTAATTATCACTCTAAAGACCATTTACAGTAAATCATTTTGTCCGAATTGAAGAAAAATTACTAATAGATATGGGAATTTCTCATTCTACTATTTCGCCCGGTGTTATGTATTTATTCATTATTTTTCAAGAATGTGTTTCTGTCGAACCCTTCCAGATTACCACAGTACATGTTGAACATGTAATATGTCTTCCACTTTCCCAAGCTTTTAATTCTGCATAAATTCACACATTCCTTCTTTTTAATTTTCATTCAAAGGATGAATGATTAATGGGACTACTTAATTTGCTATTCTACTTAGACACTTATCATCCAACATCGATTTAAAAAGAATGTTACTACAGAAAATGCCGACGTACCTATGCATGTTGATTGTTCAACGCATGAAATATCTATCAAACTCCGATGGGAAATAATAATAAATTTAAAAACTAAGTATCTAGATGGCAATTACATAATCGATAATTCAGAATGGAATTAAGTCTTAAACTAAATATTGTATCAGAACACCCTTCATCAGTTAAATTTAATTAATGCCAAAATTGAAAAAGGATTTACATACGTAATTAACCATAAGTTACACATTTCAGATGAATCTCCTATTTTTGTATGAAGCTATCGGTAAGCATCAAAACAAACGTGAGATATGAAATCAAGTTGATACATTATTAGAAAAGAGAATTATGCAAAAAGCACATCCCCTTGTCCACTACACATTTTCCCGAAAAAACCAGACGAATCTGACAAATAAAAATAATGTCACGTTACCGAATACAGACAACTTAACGAATGTAACGTCAACAAAAAATATTCCCTTCTACATATTCACGATTTGTTGTACAAACTCAGACGTATACAATATTTTACAAACCTTGATTTGTCCTCAAGCTACCATCAAGTTAAAATGGATCTCTATAATAAGCAAAATATCGCTTTCATGAACAAATGTGGTAAATATGAGTTCTTAAGAATGTCCATCGAAAAGAAAAATGCACCCAGTACACTTCAAAAGCTGATGGACGCGATTTACACAAGGCTTGTTGACGTTACGTGTCTAGTCTGTTTAAACGATATTATAATATTCTTCGTTTCTCTTCACAAACACATCAAAAAATTTAATCGACACGTCAAAGTTTTCCCACAAATCGGTTGAAATTTCTTGAATATGGTTTGAACGATAAAGGCATATACCCAAATCAACGAAAAATTCAAACAGTTCTCTCTACACAAAACATAAAGAAACAAAATCTTTTCTCCGTTTAGTTGGAAAGGTTTCAAATAATGTAAGGAAATCCTGACAAATGCACCCCTATTACAATACCCGGACTTCAGCCAACCATTTATTCTGACTGTAGATGCATTAAACTTCGCTTCGGGCGCAGTACTTGCCCGAAGCACAATCGGTAAAGACAAATCGGAGAGCTTCACTTCACATACACTTTCCGATACACAAATGCGGTACTCTATCATAGAGAAGGAATGCCTCAGAATCGTATGGCAATGAAATATCATGTCCTGACCTTTATGACCGGCAATTTTTTTTATATAAACGGATGATAGACTTTTAAAATGTTTAATGTCTCTAAAAACGCGAACTTGTCACTCATTCGATGGCGCTTACGTATAACCCAGTATGACTTTGAAATTGCTTACGAGAGAATCAAAACACAAATGCTCCACACAAGTAAAGAATCTATATCAATAAACAAAAACGATGAATGGGTGACGAACTTGCAGACCCTATACATGACAACTGCAGGCGTAACATGATATAAGAAAGTCCGAATAATACTAATAACCCAGAACAGATGGACGTAAATTTGAACCCGACCTAATCAGCTAATAAAACGCGATAATCCACAACCAGAGGATGAAACGTGGCATCCCTGTAATCAGTGATGCAATAGACAGACAGACAAAACAATTTTACATCAAGAAAACCCCGAGAACTGAATGCAGGGCTGACATTCTATCTATTAGGTGGAGAACGATGATTAAATTGTTTTTCATTTCTATCATTAATACAGATATAATACAGAATATTAAATTTATAAAAGAATACAAAATAGCACATCGATAATTGCATTATTATTATTATTATTACGACGATTTATAGCCCATATTCTTGAAGGTGTATAAAAATATATTCAGTAACCGCGGACTAAGCCAGTAACTATAAAACCGTTAGACAATTCAAATGGTATCATCATTATAAAGGGGCCCATAATTCACATCAAATGTATCTAACATAGAGCAATAATACATGAAGGATGAAATATAATAAAAACCATACCGGAAAATGTTGATCAGGAAGGTGCCCAAGATTTCGTAACCAAATTAACCCCACGGTTGCACGACAAATACTGACATTATGATTCGCGCACTTACCTTATGACTCGCCACTAGAATGACAAACGAATTCGAAAATCAACTCTGCGTGATACAATCACACAAGGATAAAATATTCACGATATTAGACAAAAATCTGCAAAATATTAGAAAATTAGGGAAATAATTATACTCTTTGATATATTAGGTCAATTTGTAGGTAACTACGTAATGGAATGTACGAAAGTGAATTTCATGCATTTTTAATTGTTCATCATGAAACTTGCAGTAATGAGTAGTTCTGATGACAAGACAATAATTTAATAAAATGAAAATCTTTTTTAGTCTTAAAACAAAAAAGACTAAAAAAAATAACGGAATTTTTAAATTAAATTTTCATCCACTTCCCGATAATCCAAATTATTTACGTATTTCATTAAATAAAAAAATATTTAGTTCAAAACAAAAAGGACTAAAAAAATAACGAATTTTTCAATTAAATTTTCACCTACTTCCAGATATCCGAATTATTTAAAATTTTGAACGTGTATCAAGAACTGACGACAATACAATAATTTCACAAAAATTAAGTTTAAAACAAATATACTAACTAAACTAACGGAGTTTTCAAATAAATTTTTAACGACTTTCAGAACTTTGAATTATTTAAAATTTTAAAACGAATCAAGAACAATTCACAATATAATAATTTCTGAAAATTAAAAAATTACAAGTTTAAAACATAAATAAAATATTTAAGAAAAAGAAAATAAATTAATACTTTGAAAAAAATAAAAAAAGGTTTTTACAAAATATTACACTAAAAAACAAAAAGTATTATCGAACCTGTTTTCTGCATCTGCTCAGTAAGGACTTTAGTGCAAGCCTTGTTTTTTATTGAACATAATATTTGTGTGTAAAAGAGACGGGCGGTTTTTCTCAAAAATAAAATCAATTTTTCTCAAATTAACATTAACTGGATAAAAATGCTTAGCATTTTAGTCAGATATTGAAACAAAGCGCCCCGCGCTTACAACCAAATATGATACAAACATTTGATTATATTTTACTGTAAATAACGATTATAATAATTAAAAACAAACTGCATTGAAAAAATAAAATTGACACCTTACTGATTTACTTTCGAAATATACCCAAAAAATAATGTAACTACCCATATTTTGTATCCAAAAACATAAGTAGGAGATAGAGTTGCCGTACATTTCATTGTACAACTAATCAACAGTTTGGTAAGCATATAACAATTAGTCTAAATTTTCGACTTAATTTAATTTATTCCGCACTTTGACTTACAACCTAGTTTTATAATAACAACACTTAATGAATTTTATAATTTAGGTCATCTCACAATAACTTGTTACTGAGATAATTTTTTTCAATAATTTATTTTTTTTACTTTACTTCATAGAGAGGAGTGTTATACATTCATGATTAATTACGTGCGTTATTTACGTGACTATGTGACTATATTCATTCCCTTCTCGCAACGAATCTGCTCAACCGATTATAGTAAACTTAGATCTTTAAAACTAACGTATTATCCCAAGTGAATGAAATGAAATGACAACAAAATTAAATCCAAGTAACATAGGTGAAATGAAATTACAATAAAATTAAAATCGCCCCAATAAAATTTATATTTTAAATACGAAAGAAAAATTATATTTAAATGTATATAAAAAATTATCATTAAAATTATGTATTCCCTTGAATTATGCTTAAAAATTCATGACGTTCTAATTATTGCAAGACCCGCGACCTCTTTAAAAGTTTCATCCAAAAATTATCTGTTTAGAATGCGATATATTAAGCATAAGAATTCGAATTAATCTGCTATCTGATATTGATGTAAATTAAAAAAAAAATTGCCTGTGATGACTATTTAGATCATAATTTAGACCTATCTGATATTACATTCATATTAAAAAAATCTTCTGTGACTACTGGTTTCTTTTTTACTATTCATCTAACATCTTCTGCGCATTTTTTTCGTGATTTTTTTACTCTTTTTCTTTAATATTTTATTACTGTAAAGCTTAACGAGTTACTTTAAAAAGAGGTATAACTATTTTGATGCTTAATTCAACCCTTTTAAATTTGGCCTAATCTATTTCTTATACAATATTCTTGACCTTATTGTCAAAGGTATTCCAAATTAAAAGTGTCCCAATTTTTTATCCAAGTGTAGACGAATGATTTGTAAAATTGTAATCCAGTTACTATGAATTTCACAAAGACAAAAATGTTACAATTTAGAAAAAATAAATCAGCAATGTAAATAAGAAATATCTGATTTTCTTCGATAAACCAGCGAGGTTTAAAAAGAGTTTCAAATAATTTCTCGCAGAAATATTTAAAAAAGTATTAGCAGAAAACTTTTTGCATATATATTGATGTTTGAATAGTTATGAAATGATTAAGTTTTGCTTGATGTACACAAAATTGTAACATCGACTTCAACACAGTTGCCCTCCACACCGACCCCGCGGTGTAAAACGTTTTCCTTAAAAAAACACAAAATATAACGTAATGAGCGAACGATTTAGACTACAAATTTAAATTTGATTATGTTTAAATTTCTTCCCTAAATCATTTTACTTTACAAACGATCTTGGTAGGCGATGCTCAGTGTCTGTTGTTCCATATTTCAAGAGCGGCGCTTAAATAACGTTGAAACAAAAGGAAGAAAAAGTTGAAGAGAGTGCACCACGACCGAGAGATGAGTTGCTCATGTATTTGATGGAAGAGTACCGCGATAGGCTGCGCCTTTAGAGGTGGACGGGACATTACGATTTTATGTTTTTTGTTTGTTCCACCGTTATAGTTCTCTGTAAATAATACCATATCTCAGTATAATATATACGAAAATTAAATGTAGTTGTAGAAAGAGCCACAAATAATAAAACCCAGCAAATGCAAGTCGAGTTCACTACTAGTCGACTAGAAGGGCGTTGTAAGTTAAAGTCCGTACAATATACATTGATACAACAGATACACGCATACATGTTTTTCATTCGAATGTATCTAAAATATTTGAGCTACATTTAAAGTAATACCGCAGTTTTGTTTTGTCGTTGTTTTACTCGTAACCTAGAAGAAATTATATTTTAGAATTATGCATATACAGATTCATTGCACTTTTGTTTAGAAATATGTCAGATGCGATTAATTAAAGATATTACTATCAACATGTTGATTGACATTTTAAATGTTGTGACGAATATTCTAGAATAGTTTTTTTAACTTTGCATTTAGAGCTTCGGATAATTTCTCATTCTAGTTATTTTTGTATATTGTTTATATAGTTGGACCACAGAAAATAATTGCACTTTACCATACTTCGTTAATAAACATATTCAAATGTCGTTTTACAAGGTTTTCCAATAATTCTTTCATACTAGTGGTTATTTCTTGAATAATATTTTTGATTTATTACTATACTTACTATATTACTATATTTTACTAACATAAGTGACGAGTTAACGACAAAAAAAACAGTAATTTAAAAATTGGGCTTTTCTAACCTTTTTCAAAGCCACACTATTTTATTTAAGTTAATTTCACTAAAATTCTTTCCAAATTAAGATAAACATATTAATTAATTTACCTTCCTCACGATATATGCGTGATTAACACTGGCAATCTATAGGCTACGGCCTGCTAAGGCGGGTGTAATACCTCAAAATAGGGAAGTTCAGTAAATGAAGCGGCTTAGCGGACCTCCCTCGGTACATTGTGGGGTGCTGCAAAGCCCTTGTGGCGCATGTACATTGCGGCGAATATTTGTTATAGACATTTTCTTCTATTTGCTTAAAGTTTATGCCGGTCGACTCAGAGCAGATACCTTGTTGTATTTTAAACTGTAGATACTACGTGAAAATACGAGAGAACTCAGAATCCCGAAAAATACGTGAGACGTCAGAATCCCGAACCTATAAGCTCAGGTGAAAATCTTGACTTAAGTAATCTTTCCTAAAAAAATATTCAAAATATACAACAAGAGGTAAATAATATATAAATTGAAATAATAATTTATATTTAGCCATTTAAACCGCATCTCTCGAATATGGCTAAATTATTTGAAACTTCAGTTATGTGGAGCATTGTGTCATTGATCTATTTGTCATGGATTAATCGCGTACTGAGTATTACAAATACGGTGATTGCGTTGATCCCAGAATTTCAGCATATATCAATAAGGTTGTGTTCTACAGGTATATGGCTTAGTCGTTTTTCTGAAACAATTCAACAACAACAGTTGTGCATCTAGCTGGACTTTTCATTCATAAGTTCGAATTCTTTAAAAAAACTGGTAAGGAAGACTGTCATTATTTATTGAATACATTAAAAAAGTTTCTGCTCGATGTATGTAGTTTTCAACTTTTATGCTCATATAAATTTTTTCACATAAGTGTGTCTAATAAGATGATTGTATTGGTAGTGAGTAGAAACAATTGATTAAAGAAAAAGGTTTTTTAAAAGCTTAATTTCCTAATTCAATAAAATACGAACACCATTTCTACTTTTCGGTGTATTGTCATCAGAAATTTATACAAAAATATTAACTATTTTTGATTATATTAAATTCAGAAAGGATCAACATCATTTTTATTACTTTATATAAAAAATAATCCTTTATAAAAATATTTCGATTAAAATAATTTCTATACTATCTAATAACATAGACTATAGAAGTTGTCACAGATACCCCGCAAGTCGATAAATGTTATCTGTTTATATTTTGGGAAACAACAAATACAAAATTAAAATATTTTATTATCAATAGAAAAAAATCCCCGCTGTTAAAAATCAATAAAATAATGTGACAACACTTTAAATTGTGATAAAAATCATTACGCATTACACAATTCAAGTAACTATATTACTAACACTATATACAACTAACACATCATTAAATATTTTTATTTATTTATTTTAATGACAAACGTGAATTCAATTTGCGTAATGACATTTCAATATTTTGTATTTTGAATGAGAAAAAAGATAACCGATTTAATAAAAAAAAACTATAGAATCAAACAAAATTGTCATTTATTTTATTCTCAGTATTCCATAACTCAAATGGAAAAAGTGGACATTTGTAAAATCACTTACATGTAGGTTTATCACAACCTTTTTTCTTTTATTTCTTGACGCAGAAAGTTGACATTTTTAATGCTGATACAGATTATTGACCAACATTTACTTAAATTTATGTGGAGTATCAATTAAAAAGACGCATTATGAGGATTCCGTATAATATTTTTTCTTAATTTTATATGAAGTGATTTAGAGATATTGTTGAAAATATCCACCAAACAAAGAGATAAACATACGTGAAACTGTTAAAGTCCAATTTAGGAAAAAACAGCGCTACTAGAAGGTTACTTAAAGTTATCCAAAAAAACAATCGGGGCTAACCTAAGTCATATGATAAACAAAGGTCAAAAGCAGAACCACATAAGCGCATATAATAACGGACGTGGTGTTAAATTCTGAACCAAAAAGACATTTGGGATTACTGTGTAGTACTAATTGTAGTGTGGATACACTACAATTAATATATCGGTGGTCTTATTAAAATCTTTAATTAATTTGCATTAATATGTTATAAAATGTTTCTCTAATTATCCTGCCGCAGTGCCTTTTGGGACTCAGATTAGTTTACCCCTTTCTTGAAATATTTGCAATTTTCAATATGAGTGCAAACACTATCAAAACTGTTGGTGAACTTTATCTTTGAAATATTTTTGAAATTATTTATTGTCTTAAAAAAATGCTATATTCATTGTTTTCTTGGAGTATTTCATTGTATTTAAAGCCAGGCAATGAAAGGGTCAACAAAAGGACTCACTATTTTATTTGAACTACTATTATGTTCTCTTTCCAAGATATCGTCGAAATATTAGATCGATAGAAGTTATAGCAAAATTATACCAAAAATGACATTTTAATTTTTCCAAATCCACATGTCAATTTCTAAATCCGGGACGGAAGATTTCTCTTGGAAAAATGAACATTAGAATTCTTTATCAATGTCATGATCTATACAATATGGGGCCTGAGGGCTGTCAATTTGTTTAATGTGAAAAAGTAAAAATTCGAAAAAGTCCTCAAATTGGATGTCAGATTAAAAATATTCATGAGCAGACTTCAAAACAGTAGATGTTGAAGAAATAAAAACGATTTTTAATAAAAATATGTTATTCGGTAATATTAATCATCTGGTTTTCATTCTTGTATTAGTTAACATTGTGTGAAAAAGATTTTAAAACAGTTTCAGAAATATTGTCATAAAACGTTTAAAAAAAAGCATAATTTTAACAAGCGATTTTTTTAAATTTACTTATTATATTCAACGTAGCCACGTTTTTTACTATTAAGGTACTTAAATGATTAAAATGCCGTTTTTTGTTCTTATTATCGTGATAATCAATAGTCTATCTACGTTCACTGCTGAAGTTAGGTCTATTTTAATGCATGAATCTTTGTAGGTAATGTCCATAACCGCCATGCTGAACGACTTGGCAAATGCGGCTCGTAAGTTTTTGCATCAGAAGCGCAGCTTCTGTTACTGGTCTGTGGTAATTTAGCTACGCAATTACAAACATTACTCATTATAACATAAATATCACCCGCGCTTGATGAACAACTGAGAATCGACCCAAAGTTCGTAAGCAAGATATGAAACTAAAACATGATCGTTTTTTGTTATATTAATTTTTACTTGCCATTGTTTACTTGCTTGTAATCTTTTCTTTATAATTATAATAAATTGCAATCATTGATAATTTACAAAATTATCAGTTTTTGGTGGTTTCGTTTAATGAAAGAGATTATGATTAGAATAATAAATTTACCAAATGCTTGCATTTGAGACTAAATAAATTAATTTTTTGTCGTTGCCAGAAAAAGCCTCCTAAATATAAAATTTTTCAACATATTTAACATTAGTTTTTACCCGCGACTTCACTTGCATGGTTATAGTCATTAATTTATGGGAAAAATTGTAATTTAGCGCGATATATAACGATAAAGGGAAGTTAAATACTAAGTTTTTATATTAATGCAAATAATTATGAAACAAAATATTTTTCTTTAATTGATTTCAAAATATCATGTTGAGCAAGGGCACAAAAAATAACTCTCTTATGCCCTTGCTTCGTTATTCCATTTGTACTTTTTCAGCATAAAAAAATTGCAGAGAAATGATATTTCTCAAGACAAGAAGTAACCTATGCTATTTACCACTTCGGCAATATTGTCTGCGCAAAAATTACGTTGATCGATTGTTCCAAATCCCTTTTACCTGTTGTTGAAAGACGAATAATTGCATTTATAATATTAAGTTAGAATTAGGAATAAAGTTAAAATTAATTTTTTTTTATATATTTTAACTATACATTTGGCACATTTAATTTAGAAATATTCATTCAAAGATTATCCATTGAGTGTCACTGGTACGTAATTAGTTGAGTAACTCTAACTCCAAACTGTAATCCAAACATAAAACCATACATCCCGATGGCTATATTAAATGTCCATTCGCAACCCACTGTACTATTATGCAAAGCTTATGTCGATCACAGTGGTGAAATACCACACCACATAACTTTGTTTCTCTGGAAGCTCAACGAGTGTCAACGTTGTCATTAAAACAAATCCCAAACTGGTAAAAAATATTTTAAATAACAAGATCGAAATTTATATAAAAGTTTTCGTAGTGGCCTTTCACCTTATTGCTCCGCACGTCGAAAAAGTTAAACGAGACGTTTTAAGTTAAGAGATTTGCGGTGCCATTACTTTAAAGATCGTGTTAAAAAAGTTCGTTAATTAAGTTATATGCGAATAAATAGGAAAAGTTTTTCAAAATACTTTCCTAATGTTAATCACAACATTTCAATGTATGAATACTTTTAATAAAAACTTAAAATACTGTATAAATACTTCTTTTAGAAGCAGCTTAATAATGATAATGATAGGGAAAAAAATAATAAGGATTTAAATATAGTTGGCTAAATAGTGAGACCACACAAAATATAAGTTCAAGAAAAAATCTCTTTCTGTCCACTTTCTATGTATAGAGAAACCTCAAGTACTTTTTAAATTTTAGTAACATATTAATTGACATCACCACGTGAAACGGTAAGGCTGTGACAGACGACTCACGGACGAACATGACAAAATAGTAAGAATACCTTTGATTCACTATGAAATCCTAAAATATAAAAAGGTTAGGAACTTATTAAATTTTCTGTCTAATAACTTTAATTATGATTGATTAATTGTATTGAAATTTTCTGCAAACCTTTTATAATTTCTTGGAATATTGCCTTATAAAATCCTTTTTATTACACTGTTAACTATTTACACTGTTAACACAACTTCGTTAAACTTATTTACACTGTTAACACAACTTCGTTAAATCGGCTTCAGTTATAAATTTTATTTTTTTAAGTAGAACAACACCTTCCAAGAAATTTTGACTATTTTTGCATAATATTTTCTTGACTACAGAAATTTAATATTTTTTCATTCTAGGTTTGGTTCTACAGTGAGAAATTTTAAAACTTAGTAATTAAATGAAACGTTTCAAGTTGTAAAGAAAGAACTTGTTTCATTTGATTTATAAATATTACACTTTTTATAGGTTAAACGTCATTAATAAAAATTCCGTACATGAAAACTCATAATGAAGCTTTTAAGTAATGACCCCGTTGCCTTTTCCTTTACAGATCTATGGCATTCGATTGTCATTAGAAGTATCAAAGCAATCGATATGAAAATTTAAATATCTCTAAAATGTAATCGTCCACATACAATAATTGAAAAAAATGCATTTATCTTTCTGTATATGTATATTCTGTGTATGTAATATATTATTATACTAGCTTGCAAAAATATTTTCTTCGAAGTCACAGAATGCATATTCATTTACTTCATCATTTTTTAAATATTTTCTTCTAAATTAAAAAAAAAGTATTCTTTTAGAATATACACTACATACAGGTTCAATAATTTGTAGAAATCAGTAAACATTACGGGAAAACTGCAGTGAAAGTTATATTTTAGTTAAAATATATTATGCAGACAATTGTTTGAGGTTTTTAATTTTTTTTATGTTGATGATCTCTTTCAATTTCATAGGATTTTTTAAAGTTTGCTTTTTAATTTCCACCAAATTAAACATTTAACGTTTTTATTATGTCTTCAATATAAGAAGAACCATTGATATTTGAGTAAAATTCGCACTGAACTGATATTTTAATTCACAAAAAAAATCGAACTATAAACTTCGGTACTAGTAAGTAGTTTATATCATAAAATTTAATGTTAATAGCCACAAGTTGGGTCAACTTATTCATTTAGTGCTATTATTCCGCCATTTACATGAGAAACAAAAGATCTCGTCCGTAGCGTATGAAGGTGGTCGTAAACATATATGTAACGTCCACGTAATGAGTTTGATTTATTTCCCGTCATCAGCTACTCGCGATGTGATCCATCAGTGTACATCGACGCCGAACTCATTACCGGATTGCTTTATGTACTTTGGATGTAATTTGCCTCACATAATTTGGTACGAAATAGCTGTATTCAATTTCGGATATGAAATAGATAGTGATTTTTAACATTGAAAATTATTATTTATCCGTTTACGAGAAATTTGCTAAACGAGCTCTTAAATATTCTTTCGGGACCACGCCTTTTGTGATAAGGTCCATCCAAACATACGAATTATATATTTTGTCCAATTCAATTTAACAAAATTGTAAATAAAGTGAAATTGAAAACAAATATTTCATTTTAAACGTTTCATGAAGTTGTTCGTAGAAAATGGCACAGAAGCTGTTCTAACAAATTGTTTGATTTGTAGCTATCATATATTCCAGAAATAGTATCAAAAACCAAGCCTATTATCCATTACATATCCGTAAAGCGATTAAAATAGCGGGTTTAAATATATATGATATGTGAGTGATTTTGCATAAGCAATTCATGTGAATGACTACGCGTCGACGTTCGTGATTATGTGAATGTTGTAATTCAATTCACAGCAAAATTATTTTTTTCCTCACCGTAATGAATCTTGCGGTACAATCTATGGACTATAATATATATTTTGGTAAAATTTCTAGAATTTAATAAATCTTTCAATAAAGTTTTATTATTTCTTATATTATTTGGTCGTTATGAATAGTGTTACAATATTGCGGAATAATTTAATAATTTGAGTAATTTAATTACTTTTTGTTGGCTTATTGTAATGTATGGTACGTAATGAGGGGCACGTTTCATCCCATAGAATATTATGGACCGCTTTAGCTTGCTAAAAAAACAGCAACTTTTTTCTTTGTTTTCAATGAATTAAGTATAGAAAATTTAAGTGGTCGGGTGTTAATGTACAAAAATTTCTTGTTTCGATTATGTATGTAATTAGTATGTAACGACACATAATGGGTCAAATATTATTCATTTTTATCTATTAATGAGCGGTTCAACAAATAATTGAATTAATTAACGTCATCAAAAGCTGAGAATACACAAATTTTTGCAAAATATTTTGAGATGACAGAACAGGTGATGTATGTGAAATTAGAAGCTTCCGAATTTTACAGATTCGATATTATGGTTACTGAAAAACTGGCTGTACCAAAAAAATGTATTTTTTTAATTAAGTAATATTTTTTAAAAAATACCTGTGGTTAAAGTAAGTTTCAGTATAGAAATGGTTGCAAGGTATTTAAATGACGAACCATCAAGCTATATTCAAAATGGCTGAAAATGTGTTACTTTGTTAAATACATTTGCAGCATATGGTCCATGTTAAAATTAATATAAGAGAATACAGACTATCTAAAAGTCAGTCAAAATTAGAAGAATGATATATTGCAAATATACCTAAATCGTAACTAAAGGATAACAACACTCAGATATTCTCAGTGAATCACGTCAGACTGGCAAAAATGTACATCATGAAGTTCCGACTAATACTAACTCGGCGAAAAACTATGAAACACTTGTATAGTTCAAAAGCTAAGCTTTACTAAAATAGCAGTAATTGCCAAAAATGTTAATGTAAATACAGATTAAGCAAAAGTATTACCCATTTTAGTCCAGTTCCGGCTTGTTGCATATTAGATTTTTGACAGGACGCAATATTAATAAATGAGGAAGGTTTATCTACCTATCACGTATCGGATACTGAACAACATCAAATTATGCAATCTGAACCGTAAAAAATTAAAATAGACATAGATTTAACACCGTAACAAATCATAATCAGGGTTTACTACATCAGAATGCAGAAAATGTACAAAAACATTTAAAAAAACCTAGCCATTTAGCTTTATGTGTTCTATAAATATGAACTCTACATGGCCCTGACTAAAATAAATGATGTACCGTATGCTATGTTTATTCTCTAATTTTGTAGAAAGGTTTGGGCAATATAATTAATGGAAACAAATATATCCAAAAATATCTCAAGGGATTAACAAACTGTGTTTTATATCTTATTTGATTATTACTATGACTATTTAAAATACGAAAGTAATATATACAACATTGTATTTTATTATTTGATTGTTATAATAAACTTATTCAGAAAATTTAAAATTATTCTCATCTTCGACATAGTGTATTCATTTTAATAAAAATTATTACAATATGCTATGTATTGCAGAGATAGAAGTTTTGATCAACCACAATGTTTAAATAGGAACGATTGGTTTCGGAAAAATGTTAATATTTATATTACCATATTACATTTACTGCAACAAATTATTGTCACTGATTAGGGGTAGCACAACAAATAAATGAAAAAAAACAACTTGTGTTTTATTTCATTCGATCGTTATCATTACTTTTGAACTACCCGTAATAAGTTAATTGGGGGGTGCGAGATAAAAATGTTTAAAACTAAATTAAATGTTAACTAAAACTTTCCTCTATCAAAAATGAAACCAACTAGCAATTTTGTAATTTATTTATTTTTGTTCAAAATAATCTCAGGGGCACTCAGTACGCATTGTTTGATTCGATGAAGCAATTAAAAGAAGATGTCGATCTACTCTTCTTAGGATGTCCCTTCTGCGATATTTTTGAAGGCAGTCATCGCTCATTCGGCACCCGGAAATCGTATATCCCGCAGTTCATTTTTGGGAATAACTAAAAAATCACACAGAGGGGTGTTGGAATATATAGCGAATCATACGTAATTTCTACAACCGACGTAGTCGAATATTTGATCATTTTTTCTGGCTAAGTATCCAGGGGTTTTATCTTGACGAAGGAAAATTTTACTTGTTCTTAAATTTTCCTAAAAATATAATTTTCTCTAAAGCTCGTACACCTTATGAAATAAGAATACTAAGAAAATAACGCTATGAAAGAAAACAATTATTTTGGTATTATTTGGACAATACAGATATTTCCTGGCTAAAACCCTGTATTGAGCCGAAAAAACTGATGTGATATTGATATGGAATTATAATTATAATTTTTAAGTATTGGACCGAGAGCGAAACAGACGATAATTAAATGGTGAAAGATCTGGAGAGTACGGTGGGTCAAGTAGCATACTCCATTCAAGTGAAAGAAGTTTTTCACGAGGTACATTTGCAAAATGGGGCTGGGCATTGTCGTGTAAGAAATTAAGATTGCTTTGATTTTAAGGAATTTGAGCGGTGAATTTTCTCAGTTGTTCACAATAAATCTTAGCCGTAATTGTTCTGTTAGTTTGAAATAGTTTCCAAAGAATAACTCAATTATACCCCACCGTGCACTCAAAAGAATATTTTGTCACATATAATATTTTGGTCTAGGTATACCTTTTTCTCCAGCTCCTAACTACTGGCGTTTGTGCTAAAAATTAACATAAGCCATCCACTTTTCATCTCCTGCAACCAAATACTTTAGCCTCTCCTTTGTATAATGGGAACTCAGTAGATACAAGCACGCATTAACTCTCATTTGAAGTTGAAAGGGTATTAGGGCATGTGGTAGCCAAACGGAATATTTCCACTTCTTTCTCAAAGCATGAACTTCTTTTATTATTACAATACAGAGCATAAAAATAGCTATATCAAACAACGGGAACTTATATGAGATCTGTTTCAATAAAGCTTTTCAATTTTTCTAAATTAAAAACAGTTTTAGGAGATTGCTTTGGACGAAGTTTATCGGACAAATCAAAATTCCCTTCTTTAAATCTTTGGAACTAGTGTTTGATGTGCCGTAAGAGGGTAACGCATCGTTGTGTATATATTGCGTAATGCTTCTCTAGTTTTTGGCCCAAAACAGTATTCATGAAGAAAGGGTCCTTTAAGTCCACTTCGATTTACGTCCATTTTTAATTTATTCTTTACTCGTCGATTACTCAATTAAAAACTGAACAGAAGTTCGAATGACACAATCATTATATACCCGACAAGAAATATTCTAGAAGCTTCTGTAACATTCCGACCTAATACACGTGCACGCGCGTATACGCACACGTACATACACATGCACACGCACACACACACGCGCGCATGCACTTACAAACATACGCACACACGCATGCACGCACATATGCATACACACATAACATTCACACCAAAATCCGCAAATAGGACAGGTTTTTTGACGTGACGTTAGTATATAGTTTGAATTTAAACTTCTACATAATAAGTATACTACATATGAAAGTTTTATGGTTGACTTGTGCTTAATAAGCATAAGTTTAAACTCGCAAATTTTTAAGCGTTATTTTCAGAGTTCATGGTCCCCATATATATGTTATTGATATCAGCAGAAGCTTTTTATACACATTTTACAAACAACATAACCCGGGTTGCTTCTTCAATTGCTTCTTCAAATAAATTATTTATTACCGCTTAGTCTTGTATCATAACTGGATTATCAACTGTGGACTTTATTTAACTATAGATAAAGAAAATGCCAACAGAAAACACGAAAGATCCGTGAATATGTAAAGAAACAAAATTAAGAGAATTTATCTTGAAAAAATAAAAAATAGAGACTATGTAATTACTAACTTAACTCTCTAGTCCTATTTCGCTGATATTGATATTGGATCGAAGATTTAAATGGAAATGAAAGTTCAGAGAAATCCTATGCTGGTGAGATATTGTATTCCAGTAACAGAGCAAATGCAAAATTTTTTACGCAATTACGTTATTCAAGTTGATTACACGCGGTTTACAGCATTCAGTGTATTCTTTTTCTGAGAAACGATGATTGAGTTGCTGCTTTAATTGAGTCGAGTTTACTCCAAATAAATCGAGGCTATTTAGCCTGCTTTATTTTCCTGTTTGTGCGGTTTTGTAATTTTTCTTTTATATTTAAAATAAGTCTGCATTTTTCAGCTACAGAGATACGTAGCGTGCGTTTTGTTATAGATATGAGGTTTATAAAAAATTTTATCAATTTTTTCGAAAATACTAATAATGAATTTAATTTTTTTTAGAAATTACTGTAGTTTCATCAGAATATTCACAAAAATTTGACTTAAAATTTGTTGCCAGTGCGTTAGTTCGTTACGGTAAGGAATTAATCAATTAAAGAAAAAATTTTTTTAAACAATAAAGAAAAAAATTAAATTTGTTAAAATAGACAATAATAATACATTACGAAGTGTAAAGGGGTCACGGGAGTCACGGGGTCACTTTGATAGTCAATTATGTTGCTCTTGTACAAATTTGGATAAACTTGAAGTTTATTCTAACTTAATTGTCTCCGTCAAATATACTCTAGTAAATTTTCTAGAACAAGCTACGACATTTTATTTCCTTTTTAAATAAATTATTTGCTTTGTTATAGCTAAGGTCAAATCCCAATTGCCTTAATTGTGACTTTTTATCCTCTACGGTTGCTCTGCGGTAAACTAAAGCCCTTTTTATTCAAAGAGAACTGAATAATGCTGTCCCACCCAGTTCAGACAAAAAATATTATGATGAGACAAAAAAGGTAAATAATTTTTTTGCAATGCCAAATGTTATACGTAAATTCAGAGTTCAATATTTGGAGGACAGGTTGTGGATTGCTTAAGTCACGAGGGTCGAAGTTGAGTGTGCTCTGGACATTTTCCTCTGAGATCGGAATAAGAGGGACTGTAAAACCTACTCAAAGTTAGGTTAGGTCATATTGAGATAAAATTTTTGCAATGAGAGACGTTCGCATTTGTTTTTTTTCCTTTTTAAATAAAAGGAGCATTTTAATTAATTTTATCTAGTACTATATATATTCTTAAACATTTTACTATATACTTATATATTTTATTCACTTAAGGGTTATTTCAGAGCTTTGGTTAAATACAAATCTTTGTCATTGCTCGTTTTTTGATAAATATTAACTGGCATCGTTTCGAATAAATAAGCTAAACATAATATTTATTTGACAGATTTAAATAACCAAAACTAAATGTACATATATATATATATATATATATATATATATATATATATATATATATATATATATATAAATATATATATATATGTATATATTTACGTTTTTTTTTTATTTTAGATACATATACAATAAAGTAAATATAAATTATTTGTAACTTTTAAAATTATTTGCGAATTATATTTAATATTTTCGAAATAATTATTCAAAAGTCGACCAACAATATTTTCAATATTCTCGGAGTTCATAAGAAACTTAACATCATTAAATCCGATTTTCAGGCCAAAATAAATAATTTTGACACTAAAAATTTCCCAAATATTTTGAACATCCAAAACAAAATGAATCCTTATTAGCGTGAACGTTACAGGTAATACATTTTTAATGATTTCCTTAATTTTTTTTTATAAGTTATTACTTAGAAAAATTATTTATACAAAAAAATCTATTTATTATTCTAATTCGACAAAACAGTGAGATGGCGTAAGATGTACCTCTATCATTTTCGACATAAACAGATACAATTTACAAATGAGAAAACATTATCAATATACTTTTTCTAAGTTGATCATATAAATGAATAAATTTTAAACTGTCACTATTTAATATATCTTGTAAATATGAACATTGATTAAAAATTTCATAATAATTCAAATTTTGAAAATAATATTGGGAGGGGCGTTCACAAAGGTATTCAGAAAATTTTATAATAGTTTAGATATATCATGTAGTGATAATTCAAGTTTGTAATAATTCATTAAATTCATACATTTGTTGACAAATTCTTTATTTATTTAATATATTTTTTTTAATTAAGCTGATATCAGAAGTAAAAAAAAACATTTTTAATCTTTATTGCTAATAAATATTTGTGGCAGTTAATTCCACGATGATTTAAGTATACATTGAAAGAAATTCTCAAACTTTTCGTAAGCCCATAAAATCTTCTAAAAATAAAGAAAATGGAAACGTTTAGGTCTGCTGAATATCTCGAATGTTTATAAGCGTGCTAAAATTTTTGGTGACTTTTCGGATAATTTTAAATGTATTTATTCACTTTTTGAGGAAAATGAGTTCAGGTTTTTATATTTTTTTGAGAAATTAACATTAAAGTACATTTAATGAAATTCCTTGAAACTCTCTAATTTACCAAAATAGCATATTATGGCTCAGAGAAGGTAAAATGTATGTAATTGTAATCCATCGATTAATAATGTGCTTGCCTCGTGACAGGTAGGATCTGCATTTTAAATATATTAAGAAACACAGTGAGAACGGAATCAATATTATTAAGCAAATGGCAATCCCGTCGATTGAATTGTAGATGCCATATATTCCGGAAATAGTATCAAAAACCCAGCGTGTTATCCATTACATACCCGTAAGGCGATTAAAATATCGGGTTTGAATATATATTACATGTGAGTGATTTTGCAATAAGCAATTCATGTTAATGAATATGCATCGACGTTCGTGATTATGTGAATATTGTAATTCAATTCACAGCAAAATAATTTTTTTCCTGACCTTAATGAATCTTGCGGTATAATCTATGGACTATAATTTATATTTTGGTAAAATTTCTAGACTTTAATAAATTTTTCAGTAAAATTTAATATTTCTCATGTCATTTGATCGTTAGTGTTACAATATTGCGGAATAATTTAATAATTTAATTACTTTTTGTTGGCTTATTATAATGTATGAAACGTAAAGAGGGCCACGTTTTACCTCCTGGAAAATTATGGACCGCTTTTGTTTGCTAGAAAAAACAGCAACTTTTTTCTTAATTTTTTACTAATTAAGTATATAAAATTGATGCGGTCGGGTGTTAATGTACAAAAATTTCTTGTTTCGATTATGTGTGTAATTTGTGTGTAACGACACATAATGGGCTAAATATTATTAATTTTTATCTATTAATGACCGTTCAACAAGTAATTGAATTAATTAACGTCATCGAAAGCTGGGAATACACTAATTTTTTCAAAATATTTTGAGATGATAGAACAGGTGATGTATGTGAAATTAAAAGCTTACCAAGGTTTACAAAGATTCGATAGTATGGTTATTGAAAAACTGGTTGTACCAAAAAAACTTAATTTTTTAATTAAGTAAATATATAATATTAAAAAAGATACCTGTGATTAAAGCAAGTTTCAGTATAGAAATGGTTGCAAGGTATTTAAATGACGAACCATCAAGCTATATTCAAAATGGCTGAAAATGTGTTACTTTGTTAAATACATTTGCAGCATATGGTCCATGTTAAAATTAGTATAAGAGAATACAGGCTATCAAAAAGTCAGTCAATATTAGAAGAATGATATATTGCAAATATACCTAAATCGTAACTAAAGGATAACAACACTCAGATATTCTCAGTGAATCACGTCAGACTGGCAAAAAATGTACATCATGAAGTTCCGACTAATACTAACTCGGCGAAAAACTATGAAACACTTTTATAGTTCAAAAGCTAAGCTTTACTAAAAAAGCAATTGCCAAGAATATCAATGTAAATACAGATTAAGCTAAAGTATTACCCATTTTAGTACAGTTCCGGCTTGTTGCATATTAGATTTTCGACAAGACGCAATATTAATAAATGAGGAAGGTTTATCTACCTATCACGTATAGGATACTGAACAACATCAAATTATGCAATCTGAAGCATAAAAAATTAAAATAGACTTAGATTTAATACCGTAACAAATCATAATCAGGGTTTATTACATCAGAATGCAGAAAATATACAAAAACAATTTAAAAAACCTAGCCATTTAGCTTTATGTGATCTAAAGATACGAACTCAACTTGTCCCTGACTAAAATAAGTGAAGTATAGTATGCCATGGTTATTCTCTAATTTTGTAGAAAGGTTTGGGCAATATAATTAATGGAAAAAAATATATCCAAAAATATCTCATAGGATCAACAAATTATGTTTTATATCTCATTTGATTATAACTGTGACTATTTAAAATACGAAAGTAATATTTACAACATTGCATTTTATTATTTTATTGTAATAATAAAAGTATTCAGAAAATTTAAAACTTTTTAAATTATTCTGATCTGCGATATAGTGTATTAATTTTAATTGAAATTATTACAATATGCTATGTACTGCAGGGATAGTAGTCTTGATCAACCACAATGTTTAAATATGAACTATTGGTTTTGTGTAAGCTGTAGAAGATTTTAATTAAATTAAACTCTTTTTTAATCTACAAAATTAAAAATACCTGCATTTAAGAAACATAAAGCAAAACAGAAAACAATACAATGAACAAGAAAATGTTAAAATATTTACACACTATGATTGATGAGAATAAGTAAATTGGTGCCAGCATCAGCATCTAGTTGATGCCAAATTCTGCAATATAGGAAAAAAAAAGATTTTTGCAAAAAAAAAATGGGTAGAAATAGGAGGCATTTTTCACAGCAGACAAGTAATTGAATTTATTTTATTCATAAATCAGACCACTTGAATTATTTAAATAACGAATATTCACAGTCAAAAAAGACAACAAAATCTTCGAGGAAGACAATTTTTGGTTTCAACAGCTATAATGTTTCTAATACGTTTAAGATGTGTTTGAAATGTGTTTTCTTGTAGATAAGACTAAAATCACTTGCTTGAGGTTATCGAGAAGTAAACCCAAGACTTTGACAGTAAAATATGTAAATAAAGGAGAATTATATTATGTAATTAAAATAATGTAAACAAATTGTAACGTTGCATAGCAAATTTTTCTTTTTGCCATAATAACTGCGGCCAAAGTGTACTGTGGCGTCCATTCTTTAAAATAATCGTTTTCTTAAGCCTTAAATACCGACTATACCTTTGTTTGCTCTCTTCCTTTATTTAAGCAAATTGATTATTTATTTAAGCTCATTTACTTGACTCAAAAATATGAGAATATGTTTAATAAAATGTTTATGAAACTAAAGAGAAAGATGTTATCAAAAAATAAAAAGTCTTTCAATAAATGTTTACCAAATAAATAGAAATTCTATGAGCAGTAAGCCAGTTTCAATTATGTAATATATACTCAAAGATAATTGTAGACAACATAGTATTTCACTTTTTCTATTTATTGGTTTTTGTATTTGTTTCTATCTAAATACATAAATAAGTGTAAATTTGTATAAAATATTGCAATTAGTAAATCTTTCGAATTCATCGTAGCCAAAATACATTATGTGGATAGTTTTGTAATTTTCCAAACTATAATATCATTTCGGAATGTCAGACTCGCTCCAGCATACTGAAATACTGGTACTCTTTTTGTGGCTAAGACTGAATTAAATTTATGTAAATCTCGGCTTTTTATTCTCTACCTCTGCTGTTAGTTGAAATATTGTTTTATGTTACATTTTTTTCAGTATTTGTTTTAAATTACATTTTGTTTAGTTTTGTTTTAATTAAATTACAAAACCATTAACCTGAATGTCCGAAGCCAAGTACATAATATTAATTACCATTGAGAACATGAACCATCAAATTTTTTTTATAATAAAAATTATTTTAAAAAAGACAAACATTAATACCTATTTTACCCTATTACATTTACTGTAATAAATTATTTTCATTAATTAGAAGTGGCTCAAAAGTAATGACAACGATTAAATGAAACAACAACTTGTGTTTTGTTTCATTTCATCATTGTCATTACTTGTGAACTACCGGTAATAAGTTAATTGGGGGGTGGGAGATCAAATTATATAAAACTAAATTTAATATTAACTATAGCTTTTCCTCTATCAAAAATTAAACCAACTAGCAATTTTGTAATTTATTTATTGTTGTTCAAAAGAATCTCAGTGGCACTCAGTACACATTGTTTCATTCGATGAAGCAATTAAAAGAAGCTGCCGATCTACTCTTCTTGGTACGTCCCTTCTCCGATATTTTTGAAGGCAGTCATTGCTCATTCGGCACCCGGAAATCGTATATCGCGCAGTTTATTTTTTGTTATTGGAAATAACTACAAACCACACAGAGGGGTATTTGAATATATAGCGAATCATACGTAATTTCTACACCCGACGTAGTCGAATATTTGATCATTTTTCTGACTAAGTATCCAAAGGTTTTATCTTGAGGAAGGAAAATTTGGCGGGCGTTGTTTTTAAATTTTCGTAAAAAAACAAGCAAATCAGTCGGCAGTAACTTTTACTTTCCAGAGACTTTCTTTCTTAAAGTTACTTTACAGAACAATCTTTGCATAATAAGTCGTATGTCCAAAAAACGACGCTATCATTTTTTTCCAGCATTTGGTCCTTCATTCACATATCTTGCTGGCAAAGACATGGATATATAGCATTTCATCTCTGTAAGCAATTTTTAGTAAAGGATATCCCCTGCGCGGAATGTCTTTTAGTTTCGGGTTCGTAATAGTATATCAAGCTTTCATTACCCGAGGACGTCAAATGCAGCATTCAAGAGACATCCTTCGAAATGTTCTACCATTTTGTGGCATAGATTTTGAGCTTCGCTCGGTGTTTTTGAGCTTCGCTCAAAGCTTGAAATATGCACCTAGCACAAAGCTTCCTGACGCCTATATATCCATCTAGAATTTGCAGTATTTGACTCTACCAATGCCAATCTTGCAAAAAATTGCTGTTTGGTTACACTATCGACAATCTTTATCGTGAGCCACATTGGTTTTTGCATTTTCTTTAGTTGCATTGTCTTTAGTTGTTACTTTTAGGGTGTTCCTCACAAAAAAACATAACATTGGTATGGTTGCTCTTGTACTTGGGGGATTGGATTTTATTATAAAATTCCACCCACTCAATTTAACATCCCCTCATATAAAATTCATTATGACGTGGTACACTCACCGTGACGTGACACTCAAAGAAACTTTTAATTTCTATGAGTTCCTGAGTAAAAAATAAGACGACTATAATCAATAACTTTTTGAATGTTAACCTATTCTTGAGATTAACTATTCCAACGTAAATGTAAGGGATAAACGGTCTGCAGTGCATCCACACCGAGCGTCGCTCGACAACAAATAGAAAATATATTTTATCGGAAATTAAATATTTCTTTCCAATAAAGAACAAAAATTAAAAAAGTTATAGATCAGGTCGTCTCGTATTTTTGGAGAAATCCCAAAAAATAAAGTAATTATTCCAATTTGTACAAGATTAAAAATTAAATTCATATTTTTACTTAAGCTTTAAATAAATTTATAGATTTAGTGCACATTTTTTCTAAAGATCGTACACCTTTTGAAATAAGAAAACTAAGAAAAGAACGCTATGAACGAAAACAATTATTTTGGCATTGTTTGGACAATACAGATATTTCGTGGTTAAAACCCTGAAATGAGCCGAAAAAACTGCTGTGACATTGATATGGAATTAAAATTTTTGCACATTCATTTTATGCAAAATTAGTTTAAAAAATGTATATGTTAGGTTTACTACTTATAAACCCACCATCTCTGTACACAAATGTTTAAACTTTTAATATATAGTCAATAAAATCAATCGTTAATTACATAAGCACCGTCGGCATATAACACTTGTCGCTAACGTGTGGGCAGAGCTAAAGTTCCGTTCTTGTAGAAATTTTTGGGTCTTTCACTGAAAAATCGATGAAGTTCAATTTTTATATGACTTTCTTCTTTAAATTTTCTATCATCTAAAGTATTAGACAAAGAACGAAACAGATGATAATTAAATGGTGAAAGATCTGGAGAGTACGGTGGGTGAAGTAGCATACTCCATCCAAATGGAAGAAGTTTTTCACGCATTACTTGGCTGTGTCGGGCTGTGTCGCAAGAGCCATCATTATTCTGTATATATTGCATAACACTTCTCTAGTTTTTGGCCCAAAGCAGTATTCATGAATAAAAGGTCCTCTAAGTTCACTTCGAAATACGTTACGCTCTTGCTGAGAAATGTTGCTCACTTTCTGAGAAATTATTATTGAGTTGCTGCTTATAATTGAGTAGAGTTTACTCCGAATAAATCTATGCTATTTAGTCTGCTTTATTTTCCTGTTTGTGCGGTTTTATATATTTTTATTTCATATTTAAAATAAGTCTACATTTTTCAGTTACAGAGATACGTAGTGTGCGTTTTATTATAGATATGAGGTTATAAAAATATTTATAATTTTTTTCGAATATACTAATAATGAATTTAACATTTTTTTTTAGAAATTACCGCATTTTCGTCAGAATATTCACAAAAGTTTTACTTAAAATTTGTTGCCAGTGCGTTAGTTCGTTACGGTAAAGTATTAATAAATTACAGAAAAAAATTTTGTTAAACAATAAAGAAAAGAATTAAAATTAATTTATTGTTGAAATAAAATAAACAAAAATAATAGATAACGAAGTGTAACGGGGTCACGGGTGTCACGGGGTCACTTTGATAACCTATTATGTTGCTCTTGCACAAATTTGAATAAACTTGAAGTTTATTCTAACTTAATTGTCTCCGTCAAATATACTCTAGTAAATTTTCTAGAACAAGCTACGGCATTTTATCTCCTTTTTAAATAAATTATTTGCGTTGGTATAGCTAAGGTCAAATCCCGATTGCCTTAATTATAACATTTTATCCCCCACGGTTGCTCTGCGGTAAACTGCACTTAAGCCGTTTTTATTCAAAGAGAACTGAGTAACGCTGTCCCACCCAGTTCAGAGCAAAAATATCATCATGGGACAAAAAAGCTCAATAATTTTTTTTCAATGCTAAATTTTAAACGTAAATTCAGAGTTGAATATTTAGAGGACGGGTTGTGGGTTGCTTGAGTAACGAGGATCGAAGTCGAGTGTGCTCTGGGCATTTTCCTCTGAGATCGGAATAAGAGGGACTGTAAAAATCTACTCAGAGTTAAGTTAGGTCATATTAAGATAAGATTTTGGCAACGAGAGACGTTGGCAACATTTTTCTATTTTAATCATTGTTTTTTTTTTCTTTTTAAATAAAAGGAGCATTTTAAATAATGTTATCTGGTAATATATATATTTTTAAACATTTTTCGAAAAAATAAGTTAAACATAATATTTATCTGATAGATTCAAATAAACAAAACTAAATGTAAATATATATATATATATATATATATATATATATATATATATGTATATATATATGTGTGTATGTAAATATATATAAGTATATATTTACATTTTTTTATGTACATATAAAATAAAATAAATATAAATAATTTTTCTTGAACTTTTGAAATGATTTGTGAAATATACTTAATATTTTCTAAATAATTATTCAAAAGTCGACCAACAATATTTACAATATTCTCGGAGTTGATGAGAAACTTAACATCAGTAAATTCGATTCTCAGGCAAAAATAAATAATTTTGGGACGGTAAAAATTTCCGAAATATTTTGAACATCCAAAACAAAATGAATCCTTATCAGCGTAAACGTTATAGGTAATACATTTTCCTTATTTTTCCTTAATTTGTTTTGGTATGTTATGACTTAGAAAAATTATTCATACAACAAAATGTATTTAATATTCTAATTCAACAAAAAAAGTGCGATGGCGTAAGATGTGCTTCTTTCATTTTCGTTTATATCGATATACAATTTACAAATGAGAAAACATTATCTTTTCCTAAGTTGATCATATAAATGAATAAGTTTTAAGCTTATTAAATAGTAACCTATTTAATATATCTTATAAGATATATTAAATAGTGTAAGTATCTTATAAGATATATTAAATAGTGACCTATTTAATATATCTCATAAAAATAAACATTGATTAAAAATTTCATAATAATTCAAATTTTGAAAACAATATTGAGAGGGGCGATCACAAAGGTATTCAGAAAATTTTATAAGAGTTTAGGTATGTCATGTAGTTAACCATTTTTTTTGTAATAATTCATTAAATTCATACATTTGTTGATGATTTCTTTATTTATTTAATTTTTTTTTTAATTGAGCTGATACAAAAAGTAAAAAAACATTTTTAATCTTTGATGGTAATAAATATATATCGCAGTTATTTCCACGATGATTTAAGAACAGATTGAGACAAATTTTTGAATTTTTCGTAAGCCCATAAAATCTCCTCAACACAAAGAAAATAAAAACGTCTAGATCTGCTGAATATCTCAAATGTTTATAAGCGTGGTTAAATTTTTGGTAATTTTTCGGATAACTTTAAATGCTTTTATTCACGTTTTGGGGAAAATGAGCTCAGGTTTTTATTTTTTTTTTGAGCAAAGTAACGGATATTTAATTAAACTCGTTAAAACGCTCTAATTTGCCAAAATAGCATATTATGGCTCAGAGAAGATAAAATGTATGTAATTGTTATCCGTCGTTTAATAATGTGCTTGTCTTGTGACAGGTAGGATCTGCATTTTAAATATATTAAGAAACTCAGTGAGAACGGAATCAATATTATTAAACAAATGGCAATTCGGCCGCTAACAATTGGATAAACTATAAAATAAAATTGCTTGGGAAACCTGTATGTTATTTTTTTTCTAAATCATTAATTCGTTTTAACAAGTTAACCTTGATAAACATTTTTAATAGTTTCGATAAAATTAACCATATATTTGTTTTTTAATTATTTAAGTTTTAAAACGGTTTTCTCATTTATATCTATTTTCTTCATTTTTACGCATATGTATGTTTGGAATGAAAATTTCTAACGTACTTTCGAAAATGATTTGAAAATAGTAATTTTTTTAAAATAAAATTTATACGTATACAGGTGAAAATGATTTTTTAATTAATGTAGACAATACTAATTGTAATATTGATAGTATAATTAGAAATTTATTGAATTAAAATATTTAAATTTTGATAATATTTATTAAAATATAATTAAACATCAGATAATGATTAACAGATTGGGCTTGGATTCGATGATATAAATCGAAACGATTTTACTACTTTGTTGATTAAACAACAACGGTGCTTGCAGGCGATGAGCGAATTCGCCTAAATTAAGATGTTACATATTCATTATCTGCCCGCAAACAGTTTGTGTTCAGACTGTACATCTGCAATCTGTATGTATGCATATAAAAAGGTACATTTAAAATGTGAGCACAGTTTTCTTTACCTAAAATTTATTGTAGCTATACAATATTTCTTTTAATTTTTTTTCTCTAATTTTAACCCTTGACTTCAAAAAAGCAGGCAAATCTACGTAGCGATATTAATTCCGAACCTGATTCTGTGTTTTTGAAAAATGATGTGCTTTATCATAACGTCAATTTTGGATTGTTTACTTTTTTTAGAAAGTTTCGCAATAGTTTTATGAGTTTAAAACCTTTTTGTGTTATGAGTCGAAAGAAAATGTCCTTAAAGATAACATATTTATTGTCTTTTTTATTATTTACATTATTAAAAGT
This sequence comes from Druceiella hillmani, assembly GCA_039881145.1. NCBI lineage: Eukaryota > Metazoa > Arthropoda > Insecta > Lepidoptera > Hepialidae > Druceiella > Druceiella hillmani. Next base: position 27,837,320 of record JAYKKI010000028.1, on the reverse strand, counting down.
TTTCATCTTTACTGCACTAGTCAAAGAGATTGCACCAACACATACTTTCTAGACAAAAGTTTAGAATTTACAAAGTCACGCACAGATACTCGTGGTATCGCCCACAAATGAGTGAATTTAAAATGATTTGCTAAAAAACGATTTAAACTTTCATTCGAAACTTGGTATTTGCGTATAATTGTTTTATAATTGTTTGCTAATTTCTGCAATTGTCATATTCATCAGAAATATTTTATTATTCTGCGTATGATAAGTTCGCATATAATTTTCAATTTATGCTTCAGAATTTGTGGAAAAAATATTTGAAATATTCCAAAATGTTTTATTTAATTTTTAGATATACTGCTACATGTAAAAATAAATTTTCATACATGTTGTAGATTTCGCCAGAATCTGTTTAGAAAATTTTTATTATACGAGGGATAGATGGATGGACACAAGTGGACTAATCATCATCATCATCATATATATTAATACGCTAAGGTTAAGATGTTACACTCCCTTTTTAGAAAAAACCTCACAACTAATCCACATAAATTATATATCATTTTATAGATAATTGCTTGCTCTACCGGCATCCACAACTAAAAAATTTATTATTGCTATTGTTTTTGCAAATTAATTAATTATTAAAATTATATACACAAAACAGCAATGCTGCCATCTAACGGCTCAACGTCAATATGATTGACGGTCGGTAAAATTTTTGTTTAATTTCAAATCCACTCACGTATAAATAAAGTGGCGCTTTAGCTCAATGCTTTTGATACTTGCGCCTCTATATGTCAATTTTAGTAAAATATTTGTTTGATCTGTCATCTGAGCTTCATAATGGAATAAATAATGCGAAGACTTTGCACGGGTCACGCTAGTTATTATAATAATACTGTGATATTCAAATACCTATAACTGATAAATACATAAGTATGTTATACGCAACTCTTACGTGCTAATGCACCCTGATAGCTCACGACTCGCTAGAGTATCTTATAATGAAAAACGTGGTAGCTATCACTCCATAAATACAAGAAAAATATCAAATCAACTATCATTCTTTAGAGTAGTAACTATATTTCTTAATAAAGGGTAAAAAGAAAATTGTAACACCACCAACTTTTTGCTTAAAACGTGTAATAATATTAGCCTTCATTTCACAAGATAACATTTAACATTAAACATTTAACGTATACATAATCTCTTTGCATATGATCTATAATTACTTCTCTTTAAAAAATCGGTCAACATTTGCACGAGACATGATATTTGAGCACATTTTTGTTTTCGCTCTCTCGTGTCTATCACTACTCTCTCTTGTGAGAGGTGTTCTCAGTCCATGCTTCAGCATTTCATCCATTACACAGTATTTGTTCAACCCCTGGAGCGAAGTTAAATCGTTATATCCATATTAAATCGTACGACGTTTTTTTAAACTTACATTCTTACTTCACCATATTCACACCTCCAGCTTTTGTCCACAGTGTCGATCGTAAGTATTTTATTTATTTATATATGCGTTATGAAATATTGGATTTTACAAAAACTAGCAACTTATCGTCACAGGTATTAAAAAGTCTATGAGTATGAAAACATTTTAATCTAGCAAAATAAATTAGAAAAATAAACTTAAGGAATTAAAATTGTTTAGACAATCTTCTCGCACTGCAAAATATTTGAAATAACTTTGTATAGAGCCCACAATAGCAGAGAGATGACATCATTATATCAGCAAAAGATCTATAAATTTTTATATGATGATTGTCGAAATATTTTCATTTTCTGAAGTTTTAATTTCGATTTCTAACCTACTTTCGGAAGAGCGATAAATTGTATTTAGTCGTACTTAGAATTAAACTTTTCCATCTGATAATGAATATCATACTTACGAAAAAAGCAAACAGTGAAAATATCTGATGTTATATGTGAAATTTGGAAAAAACAGTTTAATTGGCAATTTTGTATCCATATCCAAAAAACGTCCAAAAATGTATTTTATTATTCATACAAGATTTAGTTTTCTTTAAATAAATATTTAGATTTTTTCTTGTTTTAATTTGTGAAATTTTGTCGAAGAAAGGATAATGGCACCAGTAGCACAATATGTAATGAAATATTATCGTGGTCCATATCAATCTGAATTTGTCATTTAGAAACTATTCAGGCCATTGCTCGATGCCTCAAAATAAAAGTCCCAGAAAAGCAAAAGCGGTTTGTTTTGGATTGTAAAACCAGTCAGTAACCTTTGTTCTGACATACTCTGTGTGTGGAATTAGGTAAAAAAGAAACTTCTTGATGTAGTTAAGTGATTGCTGTGGATGAATACAGAGTGACTCTAGAACGAATTTGAATACGGTTTCTAATTAACTATCTACTATCAATGTTACATTTTTGTTACTGTTAATATTTAATTTTACAGTACTTATCGAACTATGTTAAATAACACCTCACATAAAGCTCTATATCATTCAACCGATTATCATTCTACCTTGTTGTGAATCAGTTATTTTTCATTTTTATTTATCTGGTGATCATCTTGTAGTAGTGTAAAAGCGGTCATGCAAGGAAGAAGGAGGAAATGTATGAAAAAGTTCAAGCGAGTGCACGAGACCGACGGATGAGTTATTTACGAACATGAGACTGTCCCACTCAACGGGAAGTGAACAACGATAAGCTATGCTTGCAAAGGTCAGAACATTACAATTCTACATTTATTGTTCTGTCTTTTTAGATTATTACGGATTAGTGCTAATGTTGAAAAGCTCCACAGATAATATATTTTAGTATATAATATTCAAGAAGTAACCGTAGTTATAGAGGAGGATAAATAATAAAAACCCGTAAATTTTGAGTCGAGTGCACACTACTAGTGCTGCATTAGTTAAAAGTCCACAAACTGATACAATAGGTATGAACATATTTTTCTTTAATTTGACGAGCATGACATCTGTGATTTTTTTTTCTCACTTAGACTTTATTTGAATAGATACCGTAGGCCATCTGGATAAATACACCTTTTTATTTGTTCTATTTAAAATTTATAAGCAATTACGTTTTAGTATTTGTTGTATGAATACAAGATAGTGTTAACATGTATCCGCGAACTGAGGTGATTTTGAATTTTGATTGGAAATGTGCTAAGATTGATTTGAGATACGCTGTCGTCACTATTAAATGATTTACACTATCAATTTGACTTTATTAAACGTTTTGAAAACTTTTCTAGAATAGTTTTTAAGTCAATATGTATTGCTTTGAATTAATTCTCATTCTCATTAGTCCCAGATATTGTTTGAACAGCTGAATCACCGAAAATGTCTACTTTTCCGTAAAGTCATTTTAAAATATTTCCCAGTGTCCATTTCCCAACAGCGTTGTTTCTTAAATTTTATTTCTCTTACTTTTAATAATTTATACTACTAATAATGTATAATTAATTAGTGACAAATGTAGTAAAAGCACCCTAAAATATGTTGTTCTTTATTTGTTTCTTAAACATACTTTACGTATATAAATGAATGTTACTTTAAAAGGCACTTTCATAATTACTCTTCCTAATTAATTATGTTGATTGAAATAAAATTCTATCCAATTTAAAATGTACTGAATAATTAATTTACCTTCCTCAGATTATGCGCGCGATTTACACCGAATATCCGCAGGACACAGTGCGTCAAAGCTGGCGTTATTACCTCAAAGGGGAGCAAAGCGCAGCGAGTGAAGCGACTTAACGGAGATCTCCGGGATTTATTTTGAGATGCTGCAAAGCGTTTATGAAATACATACATGGCGGCGAAAATTTGTTATTCATATTTCCCTTGATCCTCTTAAAGTTTATGCTAGTGCTCAAAGTAGATATTTTGTATTTTTAGCGTAGATTAATATTACGTAGAGATACATTGATTGTCATAATAACCTATTTCTGAAAACCGTCTTTCTCAAACGTGAACAATTTATTTGAAACAGAAGTTAAGGGAAGTCCAAATGTCCTTTTTGTAGCCGTTCATCATTTGTTAGAAGTCTAGATAGCATGCATATTCATATTATAACAAGATATATAATGCGTTTGAGAGTATATTTATACGTTTATCATGGATTAATCACGTATCGAATTTTATAAAGATTGTAGATGAGATGATATCAGCGTTTCTTAATACAAATAAAAGCAACATTTTCGAAAAAAAATCACTGCAATATCAATTATGCTTATGAAAGAAGGTTACGGGAACCTAGCCATTATTTATCATTTCAAAGTAGATTGCACTCGTAATCATTAATTTTTTACACATAAGCATAATAAGTAATAATCGTATCGTTAGTAAGAACAGTTTATTTAAGTAAAAGTATTTTTTAAATCTTATGTTTCTGATTCATTAAATACAACCACAATTTTTAATCTTCTTTGTCGATATCATCATTAGTAATTGTAAAATATTTAATGGATTTCATGTCTAATAATGAAATCTTTGTTGCTTGTATTTTTATTTGATTCGTCAATATTAATATATTATCATAAGATTCAAATTACTTTTGTGTACAAAAAGAGATCAATCGTTAATTTAATTTATGTAATGACTTTTTAATACTTGTTATTTAAAATGATACGAAAAAAGTCGAGTTTAAAAAAAAAAATATTAACTCAAAGAAAACTGTCATCTAGTACCATTGCTTTGGTTCCGTATCTTAAAAAGAAAAATGTCTCCACTTATAAGATCACTAGCGTGTCCGTCCATCTCTCCGGGTTTCCGCACAACCTTTTTTTTAGAAACTTAACATTGGAAATAAAAGAACAAGTTATGAAGATCTTATACAATATTTTCCACAATTTTATATCAGATAGTTCTAGAGATATTATTAAAAATATTTACCAAACATCATATTCGAAATTATTGAAGATAAATTTATAAAAAAACAATGTTACTAGAAATTTACTAAGAGTTTCATAAAAAACCATAGCGGCTATCCTAAGTCATACATTAACCGAAGGCCAAAAACAAAACGGTATACCCAGATTAATAATGCGAATTTTACTAAATTGTGTACACCTAGGTAGTATGATTAAAATTTTATATTAATGTGCATCAATATGTTATCACTTATTTTTCTAAATATCTTGTTATTTTAACCCTATGATACTGAAATTCTTTCGCTTCTTTCTTGGAAAATCCGTAATTTCCGAAACGTGTACAGAAACTGTTGTTGAATTCTAAGCGAGTATTTAAAAAAATGAACTTTCTTAAGGCATTTTTTTTATTTTTTATGGGAATTTACAGAATAGTGACTTTTATTAGGACCATCTGACTAACTCTTGTTTACCTAAAACAGAGTGTTGGGTATTAATATTTTTTTTAAATATTTCCATGTTTATTTAACCTTTTATTATGTCCGTGATTCGCAATAGCCAGTTGCGTGTCGATACACATTTGTAGACTTTGAAATTTTATAGTTTTATTGTGGACGATAAAAGCTTTTCAAAAGCATATTTTCACCAGAATTTCCGATTTATATAATTTAATTACTTATATCGGAACAAATGCAATTGAACATCAATTAAATTTCACTATTGCTTGATTATTAAATGAAAGAATATACTCGTACATGAAAAATGATATACTTAACAAAAATAATTTCCGCTTGCGATTGTCTTGAAGTAAAAATGGTTGGAAAATAGTTCACATAGAAACTAAATTTTTAGAATGAAATAATTAATTTATTTACTAAATTTAGTGACACTAAATATAAAATATTTAAAAAATATTACGTATTTATATAAAAATACAAAAACAAACATCCAAAAATATATTTAAATAAGAAATATTGCTTAAAGAAAGTTTACAAGTTGTTTGACTGCTAATGGCAGCAATTTCTTCACGATTAATAAAATTTTTGAAATCGGTTTTTTTATTAAAGTTATAACGAGCCGATTTTCTTTTTAATAAAATACGTTGTTTTTAGGGTTTCGTATTTTAAAAAGAAATATGGGACCCTTTTTACCTGTCTGTCCGTCTGCCCTTCTTGCACAGAAACAGCTTGACATAAAACTAAACTTTAAAACTCAAAAATATTCATTTAGAAACGTTCGAAGGAGGAGGAAAAATTAAGTAATCGAAAATTTATTGTAATTTCATGCACAGCGCGAGATGTCGTTTGATCATATTAGTTATGTGGGTCTCAAAAACTAATAACTTTAGATTTTTTTTCATAAATTTTGGGTATTATTTCTTCAGTGAAAAATATATTCCTTCTACTGAAAAATTAATTAATTTCTAAAACTATACAATCGAAATTTAGGAAAAAATTTAGGTTTTTAGAAGCCCACGAAAAGTTCGTAGAAAAACTGTTGCAATGATTCTAGACGTCATATTTTTTTAAATATACAGCATGTTTTTTTATCTATGAAATACGTGATAGACAATATATTTACATTTTTCTATATTTACAGCCGATTTTTTTAAAAGCCGATAAAAGTAGGTATAGTAATACATTTTAATAAACCACGTATTTTGCATTAGGTAATTTTTTGAAATTATTCATCAACGGGAGTACAAGTTAAGGTTTCACATTTTTTTTATGTAAAATTTTAAATTGAATACTTGAAAAGACATTAAATAAATATGCAAAAATAGAACATTCGCCCCCTCCTATTACTCCGAGAACTACTCAGCAAAAATCATGAGAAAACAGGATTGTTGAAATTTGACCAGAACATTATAGGAAAACCATTCTGGTTACCACAGTCTTTATAATTTTTTAAATATACACCAAGTTTTATGTCTTTTTAAAGATATAGTAGGTAAAGCATTTATTTTACGAAAAATTAATATTTTTAACTGCGTTTTCCTAAAAATACTATTATGTTTTCTGAAACAACAAAGATAACAGATTCGTAGAGTTTAATACTGTATTCATTTTTTATGAGATATTTTTTATAAGATCTGGGTAGCGCACATCTTCCCAGCTAAGCAAGAAAATGAAGGTATTTTGTTCTCTTTCTTCGTTTACGCTGATCTTCTTTGTTCACTTGACTCAGGACATAGAACATGTTTAATAAAATGTTCGTGAAATTAGAGAGAAAAGTAGCTATCAAAAAAATAGAAGTAGCTTAAATTGTTTCTTGTAAAAAATTTAAATTCTATAGGCTTGCTATATCAAACCGGTTGAATTACTTTTGGGTACTTAAAGAAATTTGAGACAATGTATTTTCTTCTTCTTAGTTATTTCTGTATTTTCTTTTATATAAATGTACATATAAACGTGTGCTTTCTCTTGTAATCAGTGAATCTTTAACTGATTACGTATTTTTAAAATTCGTCATAAACAAAATGGCTCAGGTTAATATTCTGTATAATTTCTTGAAATTTAGATAACGGATAACCGCACTTTAACAGTTATTATTCGAAGGAAGCTCCAATGAAACTTTTGTTATTTAAGGTAATCTTTCCACTCAAGTCAAAAAACAAATAAGTTAATATTGCCAAAACTCAAAAAATACAAAAAATTTTATTTCAATACCATATTTATCAAGTAAGTATAATGTGAATTTTGAGGATATTATGTGGATTGTTGACATACTAAGGCTATGAGGCTGCTTAATTTGTTTAAATTATTTTGGTTTCGCAAGATGTTGGTAATGCTATCGCGTTCCTATTTCTATGCTTCGAGTGCTTAATTTTTCCACCTTAAAATTTCCATAAAAATGTATTAAACAGATACGGTTTAATATGAATTATTACTACGCTAAATTTTAAGTTATTACGTCAAGAAGTTTCGGAGAATCTTCTATGATAGACGGATAGACGGACATGTGAGTTATCTTATAAGTGTTTCGTTTTTCCTTTTGTCCGTACCTCAAAAAAAAACGGAACTCTGAAGATACACAGATATTTTCGCAATAGCATGTTTGAATCTATAACAAATAGTCCAAAATGATATATTATAAAATTTGTGATGAATAGTATACATGATTCTTATATCTGTCAATGATTATTGTAATTAATATATTATTTATATCTTAGTTTAATGTAATAACATCTTTTGTGGCTATTATTAATACACATGTTTTAGGACATCGTCTTGTTAGTTAAAGCTTCGATAATAAAATATATGACACTTGAGCGCCAACATTATTTTTATATTTAGTGTCCATGCTAAAAGAGCATCAAGCACAATTATAGTTTAAAATTCATTACTAAATCTATTGAAAAAATACTGTAGTTCTTATATACTGATTGTAAGTTTCTCACTTCCTGTCGTATTGTTGCATTAAATTAAAATTGCAATAGAGTTGCCAATATTGCGAAAAGTATTATATTGTAAATTGTCTCGTGTTTAACTTGCCTTTGACATTTTGTGAAACATTAAATTATGCGTGGTAAATATTGTGTTTGTATATCTTTTATATCTGACTTTTCACATTTTGTGAAAAAACTTATGAAACACAAAAATGCATTAACCAACAATAATATCACAAAATGATTTCTTCATATTAAGAACGTTAATATTACGGTAAATTACATGAAAGTAAATCTTAAGACTCTTACTTGACTAGAAAAGTTCTGTCTGCGTATATCACAACACAATATAAAAATAAAACTAAATAATTTTATGTAATTTTTTTTATTTAAATTTTTATTATAACTTCTTAATTAAATTTAAATCAACGATATTGTAGATTATGAGGGCAACCACTGTGGGATAAGACCTCTCTACATAAGAAGACGAAATCGAAGTTTCCAACTTTTTCATTTCATGTAAATTTTTCATCGTTTGTTTTGCTTATCTAATACGTAATACGTTGTTTGTTTATGATTATTCATGAAATAGCGCTAAGCACTTGGCGTCAAAATTTGTGAATGAAACTGTGAATAAAGTAGATTTCTTTAAAATGTTGTCGTCAAATGTTAATACCTATTTTGGTTTATTAAATTTATCACTGTAAATTTTTAATGCAACATAATGGGGGTAGCTCAATAATATTAATAAAAAATAAATGAAAAGAACAACTTGTTTGTTGTTTTATTGGGGTACAGGAGGTAACACTAAAAGTAGCTGCTGCGAGAGCTTTGCTCTTGAACTTTTAAAAAAAAAACAGGCAATGCAGTTGACAGAAACTGATTCTTTGTTTTCCCGAACAATCGGTGCCTAACAACTCGTTTGTCCGAAGAACGAAGCTATCATATTTTTTCTAACATTTCATCCTATCTTCATCTTTGTAAGCAACTTTTCGAAAGAAAAAGTTCGCTGCCAAGACTGCCTATAAATTTCGGGTCCATAATAGTATATTGAGCTTTTGTCATCGGTGACGATGTCCATTACAGCATGTGAGTGCCCCTTGTCGTTATTTTATATCATTTTGTGACACCGACCATCGCAGCGGTGCGGTGGTTTTTGAGCGTCGTTCAAATTACGGGGTATCCACCTAGCACAAAACTTATTAACGCGTGTAATATTCACATAGAATTTACAGTACTTGACTTATGCCAATACCTAAACTTGTTCAAGTTGACTGATAATTTACTCTCTTGTTAGTTATTACTATAAGCGGCATCGCATTGATGTTATCTTAAGTTATCGCTATTAACGGATGTTCCACTCAGATCAACACTGAGATTGGTATGACTACCCTTAAACTCGCTGAACTATTTGTAAACAGCAGCGCTAGATAGGGCTTCATCATGTGAAAATCTCTCCACCTTAAATTCGTCTGGACGTGGTACGCACAATTTTTTAAAAGCCGATTTATAAAACAAATGACAAATTCAAACAAGTACTTTATCTGATTTTCTGAAATGAAATGGTCACTTCTACGAACTTTCAGTGCTAACCCCGTAGTTTCTTCGAGTTCTTGAGTACAAAATAAGGCGATCATAATCAATATTTTTTTTAATTCTTAGCCCATTCTCGAGATAAACTATTTCGATGTTAAATCAAACGTTAAGCAGCCTGCAGTGAATCTACAGCGAGTCTCCCGCGGCATCATAAAAGCAACACCTTACGCAACTTCGAATATAAAGTGGTAAGAGAATTATTTCGCGGAAGGAAAACTTGATTATACTAGTGATTCAGTATTTTACTTACATTCTCTTCCGTTTACGATAATTAAATGTTTAAATATAATTGTGACTGAAGAAATACTAAAAATACTTTTTATTTAAAATTAAATATTTCTTGGTGACAACACGCCTGAAGCAAAAAATATTATACATACTTTTCGAGTTATAATTTTAAGAGAAATAAAAAAATATTTTAGCTATATCAATTGATTCACACCTGCATACAATGAAAAACTATTGTTTCACATAATATTAGAATAAATTTAATCCAAGTTTTTTCTAAAGTTCTGAATAAAAATATTTCAAGAATACTAAGAAATAATACTATTGTGGTTCTCTTTGGACAATATAAGTATTTCGTGGATGCAGATCCTGAAATATGGCGAAAAGATTTCTCATGACATATAATTTTAAATGGAATGGAATTATGGTTTTCATGTATTAATTTTGAACATAATTAGTTTAAAAAAATATATGTGGGAATATTTGCAAATACGAGGTTTTGAACGTGAGTTAATAGTAGGTGTGGATATGTTATTATAATCGATGGAAACTCCTGTACAAATTTTATAAATAACAACATGAATAGGATATTTGAATAACAATGTCAACTATGTAGATATATTCATTGAAACTGAAATCGATTTTTCTTCTATTACTATCAACTCTTCCAGTAATGATTATGTTATTGCTTCTATGGTGTGAATATTATGAATTTTCGTAAAATATTAGGCATGTTATAGTTTCAGGGTGAAGATCTTTGTAATTAGTAACTTTGATCCAATTCCGTCGCACCTAATGCTAGCCAGTGATTGGAGATAACGTTTAGGAAAATCCTGTGATGGTAAGATATTGTATTCCAGTAACAATGCAAGCGCAGTATTCACTTATTTTCTGTACATTTGTTATTTAAGTTGATTACAAGAGATTTTGGTGTTTAATATATTGTTTCCCAACTTTTCTGACATTTGAAGGAGGGAAATAAAGTTATGAAAATGTATATTTCTTCAATCTAAATGAATCTATTCTAATCAGGTTGATATCGATCGAAAAATTAATTATTTAGTCGAATATATGTATCAATTTGTATTATATATTATAGTCTGTTCCGTTATTGTCGCACAAGATCGATATTGTTAAAGTTGATTGTATTTAAATTGACGCCGTTAAATTAATTCCAACAAATTTTCAAAAAAAATTAGCATAGGTAATAATAACTATGTCATTATATCTCCTTTTAGCTAAACAATTGCATTGCTAAATAATAGTAGTCTTAATTGGGACTTATTTATCCTTGATGGTTGCTCCGTAATAGACTATACTTAAACCGTTTCTATTTAAAGAAATAAAGAATAATACAATGGGTCCCAGTTCAAAGCAAAAACACCTCAGACCATCGTGAGACAAAAAAGACAAAAACTTTTGTTTCATTACCAAATTTATTAGGTAAACCAGCGCTTAATAACTTGAGGACGCTTTATGTGTTGCTTAGGTAATGAGGGTAGAAGACTGGCCAATTTGCAATTGGAATTTTTCTCAGAGATTGGAATGAGAGGGGCTGTTAAACCTATTCAGACTTAGGTGGGGTCATGTGAAAATAAAGTTTTGGTATATATATGCACATAAATGTGTTTGTAATAGGAAATAAATAGAACACAAACAAGCACTTAGTAAAATTTACAGCCAATATGTAATTTCTCTATATCGTAGTTTTTTGTTTTTCTTGGCTATGCTTTTCTCTCTGCCACGCAACGTCACCTTGCTAACATTGTTGTTATTAATTTACTTTAATTTAATTAATAAAGTATTACAGTTCATTGCCAAATTGTTTATTTTCATCACGTTATGGGCCCGGTACGACCTGGACGTAACTATATAGTTGAAGTAATCAGTAATTAAATTTTAAAATCGTTTAAGTAAATTTAACCTCAAAGTTGCTCGCGGTCGTACAATGAACAAGATGAGTATAAAAAGTTCTATAATGTGAATTGAAAAGCTCACTGGCCGCGACAATTGGGCGACTTGGAGTTTTGCCGTAAAAGCTTATTTATAACACGAAGATTTATGGGAATATGTAGAAAATGACACCAGCGTCAGTGATACAAAAAAGAGTTGAAGGTGAAATCGAAACTTATATTATTGATGGATCCCATTTATACCTTCACATTCAAGACGTCGATACAACAAAAGAGATATGGAACCATTTGTCACAAGCATTTCAAGACAGTGGAAGGATCTTATTAATACAACATTGGAAAAAGTACAAGTCTGGAAGACTATGTTAAAAACATCATGTCATCGACTTACAAATTAAAAAATATTTCATTTCAAGTGGACAATGAATAGCTTGGGAAATTTCTGTTAGCAGGCTTATCGAATATATATAAGCACATAATAATGGATATTGAGAGTTCGGGTGTAAGAATTACTGCCGATATGATTAAGACCAAACTATTTCAAGAAGTTAACACTTCAAGTACTACTGCATTTTACAAAAATACCCACAAATAAACGAAAGGAATTGATAGGAACAATAAGTCCCACTTAAAGGCTAAAGGCTCCGATGTTCCATTGTAACAAATATGGGTACTATAGCAAGAGTTGTTGGCACAAGAAAAATAAGTCTAAAAATAATGATAAAAATTATAGTTTTGTTACAGCCTTTTCAGCCATGCAGGTAAATGATTCGATAAACTGATACGTAGATTCAGATGCATCAACACACATGACCATGCACAAGGAATGGTTAGAAAATGAGACTGTCCAACCTGTTCACGGTATACGGATTGCTGATAAAAAAAGTATTACACGTTGAAAGCTACGGCAATGTGACAGTTCAAGTACCTATAATTGATGACAGCGGCAGAGTAATACAGGTGAGAAAAGTATTGTTTGTACCAGATTTATCTGCCAATTTATTATCTGTAAGCAAAATGATAAAAGCTGGCTGTTAAGTTGAATTTAATGTAAATGGCTGTTCATTACATAACCAAGTAGGTAAGAAGGTGGCTTCAGCAAAACTTATTAATGATACTTATCGACTAAATGTCAGAAATAGTCAAGCTCAAGCAATGACGGCGATAGCAGAATCAGATACCTACCTTTGGCATCAGCGCATGGGGCACCTGAATTTTTATGATGTCATTAAAATACCAATTGTATCAATTGTATAACTGGCGTGAAATTGTCAGTACCGAATGAGAGTTGTGTCTACATTTCATGTCTAGAGACTAGGGAAGCATACCAGGCAACCTTTTCCAAGTAGTAGTTCCCGGGCAACGGAATCGCTAGAGCTAATCCAAACCAATGTGTGTGGTACGATGCAAACTATATCAATAGAATGTACAAAGTATTACACAACGATGATTGCTCACGTAAGGTATTTGTGTGTTTAATTAAGAGTAAGGACCTCTGCCTACTTGATAAATTTATTGAGTTTAAAAATCGTGTAGAAAACAAGTTAAATAAGAAAATATAGGTGTTGCGAAGTGTTAACGGTACAAAATACACAAATAAACATTTTGAGAATTATTTTTATTAAGAAAAATGGAATATTTAAAGATCGAAACCGTATACTCCAGAACAGAATGGCTTAAGTGAGAGAATGAATCGTATGCTTATTGAAGGACCAAATATATGTTGTTTAATGCTGATTTACAGATAAACTTCTAAGCAGAGGCGGTGGCAACAACTGCTTATATTGTCAACCGCTCACCCACTCGAGTACTCTCCTGTATCACTCCTGAAGAAGTATGGACGGGACATAAGCCAGATTTAAGTCACATGAGAATATTTGAGTGTAAAGCGATGGTTGGATGGATGGATGCAAAATCAAGTGAGTTTAGTAAGTTTTTTTATGTTGGTTATTCTAATTGTACAAAAGGATATTGTCTTATAAACCCAAAAAGTAGAAATGCGGTCATGAGCTCAGATGTAGCATTTTTCAAAGGCAGTATAAAAAGAAAGATATTGCCCATTTCTGCACCTGAAACAAAAGTAATTGAAAAGGTTAATACAGAAATTCTTAAAAAAATCATACAGATATATTAAGATTATTACGATAATCTTGAGATTATTACAATAGATCTTAAGATTATTACGATTACAGATATATTAAGATTATTGCGATAGATATTATTATGATAATCCTGTATACGAAACATACATGATGAGAACTTGGAATCTCCTCCGATGCTTCAGTTAAATCTCCGTCCACGCCGAGAATCGCGATACAGAAAATATGACCCTATGTCTTACATGTGTGTAAATGTTTAATCTACGCCAAGTTTACTTAATAGCGATCAACAAAATACAGATAAAGCTCTTAATTTTGAGAAAGCAAATGAGTGGAAACAAACGTTGCAGGAAGTGAGATTAATGAAAAATAATACTTGATCGTCGGTACAGATACCCTATGGAAAGAAAGTAACACTACAAATCAAGACTAGTTATTAAAGGATACCAACAAAAGAAAGGAATTGATTATCATAAAATCTATGTACCTTTCGTCCGATACTCATTAATTACATATTTGATTGGATTGGCTGTAAAATATTGATTAAAAATACATCAAATGGATGTGGTTACGGCATTTTTACAAGAAAATGTTGAGGAAGAAATATATATGTCTCAACCGCCATCTTTTAATCTTATCTTATCGCTTAAATATAATTGCTTTGGCCTTAAAGTAAATTCATATAATTCCCTATTAGAAATTGGAATATTTGTGGATCAAAGGTGGATCCTTGTATGTATTGCCGGATTATAAACAGAATGATATTATGTTTATCACAGTCCATTTTGATGACATACTTTATCTATTTAATAATGATGACTCAGCAAAATTAATAAAAGAAAAATTAAAAGTAAAATTTTATAAAAAGACATGAGCAAAGCTAAATAATGTAAAGGATTCAGAATTACAGAAAAAGATAACGAAATATCACTGGATCAATCAATTTATGTGAAAAAAAGTTTTAAGTCGTTTTGGCATGCTTCAAAGTAGTTTGGACTCAAAGTTAAGCAAATGTTAAATTAAAGAAGGCTGAGAGTGAAACAGAAGTACCATGAACCATACCACATCATGAAGTTATTGGGTGCTTGTTGTTTCCGGCCCAAGGAACCCGACCTCATACAGTTTTTATGGTTAATTCATTGAACAGGTGTAACAGTCAACCCACTGCTCAACACTGAACAATATTAAAAAGAATAATGAGATATTTTAAAGCTACAACAAACTCCAAGCTAACTTTCAAACGTAATCAGCAAAAAATATTGTTGGATATCGTGATCGGAATTTATATAAAAGTTTTCGAAGTGACCTTTCACCTTATTGCTCCGCACGTCGAAAAAGCTCTAACGGAGACGTTTTGAGTAAGGACATTTGCGGCGCGATTAGTTTAAAGATGGCATTAAAAAAGTTCGTTAATTAAGTTATTTCTCTATAAATGGAAAAGTTTCTCCAAGTACATTCCTAATATTGATCATAAAATTTCAAAGTATGATTATATTTGGCGAGTTAATAGTTGTACTTGCATTTATACGAGCAGCCTAGAATAAAATAATATAGAAAAAATAATAAGTTTTAAATTCTAAATCTCATAACAATTTAAAAAATCACATTTATCTTTTTGCGTTAAAATTATTTTTCAGTGGATTTTATTTTCCAAGTTCTCATCATGTATGTTTCTTAAAATTATTTTTCGTGCAAAAATATTCTCTTTGAAGACACAAAATACATATTTGTTTGCCTCATAAATTTTTAAATATTTTCTTTTAAATTAAAAAAAAATCTTTTCATCTATATGATACACTACATTTTTTACGTTCAGTAAGAATTTATAAAAATCAATATATATTACGAGAAAACTACAGTGAAGGTTATATTTTTATTACAATATATTACACGGACTGTTGCTTGAGATTTTTATTTTTTTTGTGTTGATGATCTCTCGCAATTTGACAGGGTTTTTTAAAGTTGGCTTTTAATTTCCACAAAAATATACATCAAACATTTAATGCGCAAATATTACGTTCTTATTATAGATAGAACCATTAATGTGTGAATACAATATTCAACGAACTGATATTTTTATTTCTAAAAAAACACAAACTCTAAACTTTGGTAGTAGTAAGTAGTTACTCTATAAAATTTAATATTAAGAGCCACAAATTGGGTCAACTTATTCGTTTGGTGCCACTATTCCGTCGCTCACATGAGAAACAAAAGATCTCGTTAGTAGTGTATGGAGGTAGTGGTAAACATATATGTATTTTCCACGTAATGTCTGCCGGACGAGTTTAATTTATTTCCGGTCATCAGTTGCTCGCGATGTAATCCGTCAATGTACCTCGACGTCGAACTCATTGCCGGGTTACTTTATGCATTTTGGATGTAATTTTGCTGGCGAAGTTTTGTATAAATGGTTGTATTAAATTTCGGATATGAAATGGATGGTTATATTTATAATCGACAATTATTATTTATCAGTTTGCAACAAATTTCCTTTAGAAACTCTTAAGTATCCTTTCGGAATCACGCCTTTTTTGATAAGGTTCATTAAAACATGCGAATTATAAATTTTGTTTAATGTGATTTAAAAAAAATTGTAAGTAAAGTAAAATAAAAAAAAAAATGTTTCGTTTTAAACGTCCCATATTACAATTTTTGTTTTATTAATATTACCGTAAGGGACTGTCTATAATCATGTTATGGTAAATTTGATATTAAGTCTCCATGAGCATTAAAGAAGTATATATATACACATTTGAAGTCACTTTTGATAAAGTGGCAAAAAATTTGTTATTATTATATTCACAATTCATAACGTGGTTCGTAAAAATGGCACAGAAGCTGTTCTAACAAAGTCTTTGATTTGCAGATATCATATATTCGTGAATCACTATCGAAAACCAAGTATGATATCCATTAGATATCCGTTAGGCGATTAAAATTGCGGGTTTGAATATATATGACATATGAGTGAGTTTTTAATAAGCAATTCTTGTGAATGAATATGCGTCGGCATTCGTGATTATACCATATGCTATATATGAATATTGTAATTCGATTCAGAGCGATGGACAATCATAAATTTACGTAAAGTCCTAAGAATTTACTAAATCTTTCAGTAAGATTTAATTATTTCTTACATTATATGGTTTTGAATATTGTTACAACGTTGTGGAACAGTTTAATAATTTAAATAGTTTTATGAATCCAAATTAGTCAAAAGTATTGCGCATTTCAGTCCAGTTCTGCCTAGTTTCATATTAGATTTTCGGCAAGATGCAATACTAATAAATGAGAAAGATTTATCTACATATCACATATAGGATACTCCACAAGATCAAATTACGCAATTTAAAGCATGACAAATCCAAATGGATATAGATTTAATACCGTAATAGGCCATAATCAGATTTTATTACATCAGAATGCGGAAAATGTATGAAAATATTAAAAAACTAGCCATTTAGCTTTATGTAATCTAAAAATATGAGCTAAAGATGTTTAATATTTATGTTTAGTGTTTAGAATTAGATTCCACGATTCCATAGTACAGTATTTTTTAATTGTATTTTTGATACATATAAAAGTTTGTTTAAGCGTGTTTCTATTTGCTTTCAATAATTTTTTTATTAATTTCTATTTGAAAAATTAATATAACATCCTCCATTTAAATATTTTGACTATTATACTATTCAAAATCGTAGAATAATTATTGTCAATATATTTATTACTATGAGCACCAGAATTTTAGCTATAATTTTTCGGTAAACTTTTTATTACCTTCTATTAACCATGTTTTTTCTCTAATTTTGTAGAAATATTTGGATAATATGATTAAATGGACATTTCCAAAAATATCCCTAGGTATTAAGTTAAACAAAGTTGTCCTCTAATTTTCATAACTTTTCCTTTCTACTTGTATCAGAGACATACATTTTTATTGCGAACCAACTTACCCCTATATTTACCAATTCTTATTTTTAAAGCAAAAAATTATGTTTTGTATCTTATTTGATTATACTTGTTGCTATTTAAAATATAACAGTAATATTAACAACATTGCATTTTATTATTTTATTGTCAAAATAAAAGCATTCAGAAAATTTAAAACCGTTTAAATTATTCTGATTTGCGACGTAGTAGACATGAAGTTTATCCAATATTGAATATATTTGGCGTTAATTTTACAGAAATATTTTATTCACAAATAAAATAAAACTACATGATGTAATTTCTTATATTTCTTTACCTCGACCTAGGTTTCGTTGTATCTTCAGGTGGAATATTAGCAAAGAATGAAATATCCCACCTGAATATGTTGTAATACAATGAAACCTAGGTCGGGTTAAGAAATTAAAGAAAATAGAAATAATACTACATCACGTAGTTTCATTTAATTGTTCATTCAATATAATAATTTTAGTACAACGTTTAATATTGAGCTATATACTACAGGGGTAGTATTTTTGATCAACCACAAACTAACAAAAATATAAGAATATATTTTTTGAAATGTTATTGAAACTAAAAGGAAATTGTTATAGAAAAATAGATAGTTTGAATAAATATTTGCCAAAGAAATATAAATTCTATGAGCAGTAAGCCAATTTTAATTGTACAATATATACTCAAACTTAATTTTAGACAACATAGTATTTCACTTTTTATTTTTTGATTTAGGTATTTTCTTAAATCTAAAAATATAAATAACTGTAAATTTGTATTAAAATTTAGGCAAAATTCATTATGTGGTTATTTGTGTAATTTTCCAAAGTTAGATAAAAATATAATAATATCTCTTTATGTCAAACTCTCCCCAACATATTGAAATACTGGTTACGAACTTTTATTGTGGCTAAGACTAACTGAAATTTATCTTAATCTCGGCTTTTTATTCTCTACCTCTGTTTTTAGTTGAAATATTTATTTCAAACATTTGTACAGTTTATTTAAATTAAATTACAAAACTATTAACCTGAATGTCCGAAGCCAATTACCTAATATAAATTACCATCGAGAACATGAACCGTCAAATTGTATTTTATGTAAAAATTATTTAAAAGAAAGTCAAATTGTAATATTTTTATTACCATATTACATTTACTGCAATAAATATTCAATGTAACATATTAGGGGTAGCACAAAAGTAATGACAATGACTAAATGTAACAACTTGCGTTTTATTTCATTTCACCGCTGTTATTACTTTTTAACCACCCCTAATAAGTTAATTGGGGGATCGAAGATAAAACTGTTTAAAACTATATTAAATTTTAACTAAAGCTTTTCCTCTAACAAAAATCAAAGCCACTAGCAATTTTCTAATTTATTTGTTGTTTTTAAAAATAATGTCAGTGGCAGTCTATGCGTCGTTTCATTCCATAGAGCAATTGAAAGAAACTTTCGATCTATTCTTCTTTGGACCTTTCTTCTACAATATTTTCGAAGGCAGCCATCGCTCATTCGGCAACTGGAAATCGTATATCCTGCAGTTTATTTTTTGTTGTTGGGAATAACTAAAAATCACGCAGAGTGGGGTTGGAAGACATAGCGAATGATACATAATTTGTATACCGACGTAGTCGAATATTGAATCATTCTTCTGGCTGAGTATACAGAGATTTTGCCTTAAGGAAGGAGAATTTTAATGGAGGACGTCGTTCTCAAATTTTCCTAATAAAAAGAGGCAAATCAGTTAGCGGTAACTGCTACTTTCCAGAAACTTTCTTCTTAAAATTACTTTGCAGAACAATCTTTGCATAATAAGTGGCATGTTCGAAGAACGATCCTATCATTTGTTTCGATCGATCTTATCAGCATTTGGTAATTTCTTCATCTCTGCAAGTAATTATATAGAAGAAAATATCCATTGCTAAAGACAGTCCGTCGTTTAGTTTCGGTTTCGTAATAGCTTTCATTACTCGTGTGAATGTCAAATACAGCATCTAAGAGACCTCCTTCCAAATTTTCTGCTATTTTGTGACATTGACTTTGGAGCTTTGTTTCTAAGCTTCGCACAAAGCTTGAGATGCTCACCTAGCACAAAAATTCGTGGCACATATATTCATCGAGAATTTTCAGCATTTGACTCTGTCTTACTAAAATTTGGCCTGACTAAAATTAAAATTTGCTGTCTAGTTACATTTTCGACGGTCTTTATCGTGAGCCGCATTGATTTTATCTTTATTTGTCAATATTGAGGGCGTTTTTCATACAGATCATAACATTATTACGACTACTCTTGAACTTGTTAGTGGATTTCGTTTAATTATAAAATTCCATCCTGAATTCCAATCTGAATTTAGACTACAAATTGAAATTTGATTGTGTAAATTTCTTCCATATATCACCTTTGTAAAACAAACAATCTTGGCAGGCGTTGCTCAGTGTCTGTTGTTCCATTTTTCAAGAGCGGCGCATAAATAAAGTGGAAACATAAGGAAGGAAGAAATGTGTGAAAAAGTTTAGATGCGTGCACCATGAGCTTATGAGTTACTCATGTGTTTGATGTGTGTTGTTTGTTCTGTTTAGTTCCACTTCTATAGTTCTCTATAAGTAATTATAAAATGAAATGTAACTATAGAGAGAGCAAAAAATAATAAAAACCTGCTATATTAAAGCCGAGTTTTGCACTACAAGGGCGATGTAATTTAAAGTCCATACAATACATTGATGCAACAGATTTACATGTATTTTTTTTAATTCGAATGTATTTAAAACATTTTCAAATTTGGACTATATTTGAAGCAATACCGCAGTGAATCTGAATGATTGATCTTTTGTTTTATCTTTGTTTTACTCGTAACCTACAAGAAATTATACTTTAGAATTCGTTACACAAATACAGATTCATTGCAGTTTTGGTTAGAAATGTGTCAGGTTCGATTAATTAGAGATACATCACTATTATTATTAATATATTGATTGACATTTTAAATGTTGTGACGAATATTCTAGGATATTTTTTTTAAATTTTACATTTACAGCTCTGGATAATTTCTCATCCTAGTTATTTTTTGATATTGTTTTAACAGATAGAAAATCAAATGTCGTTTTACAAGCTTTGCCAATAATTCTTTCTTGCTACTGGTTATTTCTTAAATATTATTTTTCCATTTTTTATTCATTACTATTTCTAAGAATATAATTTATGAGTTACCAAAAAAAATTATTTTAAAATTGGATTTTCTAACCTCTTTCAAAGCCACACTATTTTATTTTAGTTATTTTCATTAAAATTCTTTCTAATTTAAGGTTCACTGAAAAATTAATTTAGCTCCCTCATAATATACGGATAATTAACACCGGCTATCCGCAGGATACGACACGTTGAGGCAGGCGTAATACCTCAAAAGAGAGAAGCCTAGTGACTGAAGCGGCTTAGCGAACTTCTCTTAGCTTTATTGTGGGACACTGCAAAGCAGCATGTACATTCCGGCGAATATTTGTTACGGACATGTCCTTCTATTTGCTTAAAATTTATGCTGGTCGACTCAGAGCATGTACGTTATTATATTTTGCACTGTAGATATAACGTAAAGATACTCGAGAGCACTCAGAATGCCGAACCTGTGAGAAGCTCAGGTGAAATTCAAGGCTCACGTAATTTTCCTAAGAAATTATTCGAAATATTCAACAAAAAGTAAATAATTTATAAATTGTGACGATAATTTATCTTTAACCATTTAAACCGCATGTCTTGACTGTGACCAAATTACTTGAAACTTCAGTTATGGGGAGCCTGAATTTTACTTTTGTAAACATTCATCTGTTTATCATGGATAAATCGCGTACTAAGTATTAGAAAGACGGTGGTTGCGTCGATACCAGAATTTCAGCATATATCAATAAGGTTGTGTTCTACAGGTATATCGCTTAATCGTTTTCCTGAAACAATTCGGCAACAAAAGTTGGTGCATCTAACCGGACTTTTCATTCATAAAGTCGAATTCTCTAAATAAACTGGAAAGGAAGACGGTCATTATTTATTGAATACATTAAAAAAGTTTTGCTCGATGCATGTAGTTTTTAACTTTTATGCTCAAATAATATCATATATTTTTAATTTTTACACATAAGTGCAAAAGGATGATTCTAGTTACAGTAAGTAGGAAAAATTAATTAAAGAAAAAGGTTTTTTAAAAGCCTGACATCAGGAATTAATAATAAAATATTTAATTATTTTTAATGTTATTACAATAACCATCATTTGTATTACTTTGACACTATTATTCCGATTTACGTTAGATTTATACATAAAAAAAGTCCTCACCGACATAAGGTCACGGATGAGGTGAAACTTCTTTAAGGATTCATATAAAATAATACTTTATAAAATACCTAGATTAAAACAATTGACTATGTTATCTTGTAACATAGAACATAGAAGTTGTCACAGGTACCCCGCAAGTGGACAAACAAATAATACCCCGCAAGTGGACAAACAAGTAACAACAAATACGAATTTAAAATGTTTTATTGTCAAAAAAAAATTCCCCGCTGTTAAAAATTGATAAAATAATATGCCAACAATTTCAACTGTAATAGAAATCATTACGCATTACACAATTTAAGTAACGATTTCTCTAACTAACACATCATTAAAGAGTTTATTTTAAAAACAAATGAAACGTGAGTTCCATTTGCGTAATGACATTTCAATATTTTGTATTTGAAATGGAAAAAAAAAGACAACCGATTTAATAAAAATACTATCGGATGAAACAAAATCGCTATCTATTTTTACCTCAGCGTTCCATAATTCAAATGGAAAAAATGGTCACTTGTAAGATTACTTACGTCAGTTTATCGCAACTTTTTTCTTTTTTTTTGACGTAGAAAGTTGACATTTGAAATGCTGATAAAACATATTAACCAAATACATACTTTAATGTATGTGGAATATCAATTAAAAGGACGCATTATGAGGATTCCATATAATTTCTTTTTTTAATTGTATATGTAATTTAGAGATATTTTTAATAATGTCGACCAAACAAATATACTCTCATTGAAAACACCAACCATTACTATTGTAGAAAATGTCTACCCAACATATAGATAAATATACGCGAAGCTGTTAAAGTCAAATTTATGAAAAAAACAGCGCTACTAGAAATTTACTTAAAGTTATCCAAAAAAGACATCGCGGCTACCCTAAGTCACGTGGTAAACAAAGTTTAAAAGCAGAATCGCATAAGCGCATATATCAATGTAAGTGGTATTAAATTCTGAACCAAAAGGAATTTAGTATTACCGCGTCCACACTACAATTAATATTATGGTGGTTTGATTAAAATCTTTCATTAAATTGTTATCAAATGTTTCTCTAAATATCATGCCACAATACTTTTTGGGACTCAAATTAATGTACCCATTTCTTCAAATATCCACAATTTTCAATATGGATGCAAACACTATCATAACTGTTGGTGAACTGCGTATTTGAACAATTTTTGTGATAATTTATTGTCTTAAACGAAAATGCTATATTCATTGATTTATTGGAGTATTTAATTTTATTTGAAACCAGGCAACAAAATTGTCACTAGAACGACCCACTATCTTAATAATTTTAAAACGATCTCTTAAAATACGTATAAGGCTTCAACTATTATGTTATTTTTCACAGGTATCGTCGAAATATTGAAAGTATAAAAGTTACACCAAAATTGTCGCAAAAATGACAATGTAATTATTCCAGATCCCAATATTACTTTCTAGATTCGGAACGGAGTATCTGACTTGGACAAATGAATATTAGAATCGTTTTAAATTTGAAATATTCTTTGATAATGTCATAATCCATACAATATGACGCCTGAAGGCTGTTACTTTGATCAAAGCGAAAAAGTAAAAATTCGAAAAAGGCCATCAAGTTGGATATCTGATTAAAAATCTTGATGAGTAGACTACAAAATTGTATATGTTGAATAAATAAAAACGAAAAATATATTATTCGGTAATAATCGCGTTAATCATTCTGGTTTTCAAGTTTATATTAGTCAGTACTGTGTTAAGAAAGATTTTATTGTGTATCACGATTTCAAAAATATGGTCATAAATCATTTACAAAAACGTATAATTATAACATTTGAATTTTTTTTTTAAATTTGCGTTCTATTTTCAACGTAGCCGCGTTTTATACCTGAGCTATCAGGATTATATACCTGATAGCTCAGTATATATTATAACTGAGCTATCATGAGTATAGATTTCAATTTTAAATATTTTGCGCTAAGCTCGATTTGGTCCTTAATCCTTAAATATAAATTTATTTAATTTTTTATCATTACCAAAAAAGCCTTATGATATAAAATGTTTCAACATATTTAACGTTAATTTTTACCCGTCGCTTCACTCACTTGGTTATAGTCACTAATTTATAAGAGGAAATTAAAACAAGCAGCGTCATCTAGAATGATTAAGGGAAATTAAATGCCACGTGTTTGTAATAATACAAATGATTATGAAAACAAAGTCTTTTTCTCTAAATTAAGGATTGCGTATGAGGTATATAAAAAAATAATATTGAGATGTTTCTCGTTTCGTTATTCCATTTGTGTACTTTTTAAACTTAAAAAAATTTGCAAAGAAATGAGATTTCCCGAGACAAAAAGCCTATGCTATTTACCACTTCGGTAATTTTGTCTGAAAAAATTACAATTAACACAATTGTTAGAAATTACTTTGATCTGTTAATGAAAGATGAATAAACAAACACACTTGCATTAAGTTACAATTAGGAATAAAGTTCAAATTTGTTTCTATTTTATTAATTCTAACTGTACATTTCGCACATTTAATTTAGAAACATTCATTCAAAGATTATCCATCGCGTGTCCCTGTAAGTATTTTCTTAAGTAACTCTAACTTCAAACTGGCATAAATCCCGACGGCTGTATTATGCATTCATTCGCAGCTAAATGTACTATTATGCAAAGGCTGACGTCGATCACAAAGGGCGCATTGTGTGATGTGAAATAACACACCACATAACTTTGTATATCGGGAAAAGTCAACGCCTCCCAACGTTGTCGCTAAAACAAATCCCTAACTAATAAAACATATTTTAAATAACAAGATCGGAATTTATACTGCAAGACGAATCAGTTACGTCTCGCAGTGACCTTTCACCTTATTACTTGCCACGTCGAAAAAGTTCTAAATGAGACATTTCGAGTAAAGACATTTGCGGCGCGATTACTTTAAAGATGGTATTAAAAAAGTTAAAGAAGTTCGTTAATTAAGTTATTTGCGAATAAATGGGAAAAGTTTCTCACAATACATTCCTAATATCGGTCATAACATTTCAAAGTTTGATTATATTTGGCGAATTAATAGTTGTACTCGCGTTTTTTACAAGTAGACTAAGAATAAAATAATATGGAAAAAATAATAAGTTTTCATTATAACTGGCTAAATGCAAATGAGAACACGTATGACGTATGTTCTGTAGTGAACATTAGTGATGTAAGTTAACAGACATATTGTTTATTTCACATTTCTAATCAAATTATAATTTTAAATTTATAATTTCATCAAACTATTCAAGAGTATGGTTAAAAATAATGTATTCAAGGGTCTTATGGCATTTTGGAGCTTAATATTTCGAAAACAAGGTTAATAAATTGGTTACGAAATTTTAATAAAATTTCTGATGATAACTCACTCAACGGAATATATAAAAGAAAAAAAATCCCCTCCATTCCACTTAAATATTTTTTAATATTTATTTGTATATTAATTGACATCACCACGTGAAACATTCACTTGTAAATTTCATGACAGTGGAATTAAATTTATAGAAATTGTGAGGCTGTGACAGACGAATGACGAACGAATATAATAAAATTGTAAGAATACCTCGATTCACTATGATACTCTAAAAAGAATAAAGTTTAGAACTTGTTTAATTTTCTGTCTAATAACTTTAATTATGATTGATCAATTTTATAAAAGTTTTCTGTAAACCTTCTATGATTTTTTTTCGAATATTCTTTTTTAATAATCGTATACAAGGAACACACTATTAATACGACTTCGTTAAATTGGTTCCAATTTTTAATTTTCTTTGACTTTTTTGACTTTTTTTTGCGTAATATTTTCTTAATTTCACAAATTCAATATTTTTTTCATTTTAGGTTAAAAAGAACTTGTTTCATTTTGCTTATAAATATAAGCCTTGCTATAGATTATACGTTATCGGTAAGTCATTAACCTTTTTACAATTTTGTATGTGAAAGCTCATAATAAAGCTGTTAGGAACTGACCCCATTCTCTCTTTCTTTACAGATTTATTGCATTCGATGGTCATCCAAAGTATCAAAGCAATCGACACGAAAATTTAAATGTCTGAAGTTTAATCATCCCCTTGCAACAATTTAAAAATCACATTTATCTTTTTGGATTAAAATTATTTTTCAATGGATTTTTTACACTAGCGTGCAAAAATATTTTCTATGAAGACACAGAATGCATATTTGTTTGTTTCATAAATTTTTAAATGTCATCTTTTAAATTAAAAAAAAATTTATTTTCAAATATATGGTACACTATATTTTTTTACATTCAAAAATTTATAAAAATCAATAAATATTACGGGAAAACCGCAGTGAAGATTATATTTTTATTACAATATATCATACGGGCTGTTGTTTGAGGTTTTTATTTTTTTTGTGTTGATGATTTCTCGCAATTTGGCAGGGTTTTTCAAAGTTGACTCTTAATTTCCGCCAAATATACATCAAACATTTAATGCGCAAATATTACATTCTTAATACAGGTACATTGACGTGCGAGTACAATACTCACTGAACTGTTATTCATAAAAAACAGACTCTAAACTTCGGTAGTAGTAAGAGCCACAAGTTAGGTCAACTTATTCGTTTAGTGCCACTATTCCGTCGTTCACATGAGAAACAAAAGATCTCGTGCGTAGCGTGTGAAGGTGGTCGTACACATGTATATATTGTCCGCGTAATATCTGCCGGACGAGTTTAATTTATTTTCGGTCATCAGTTGCTCGCGATGTAATCCGTCACCGCACATTGATGCCGAACCCATTACCGGATTACTTTATGTACTTTGGGTGTAATTTGCCTCGTATAGTTTTGTACGAAATACTTATATTAAATTACGGATATGAAATGGATGGTGATTTTTAATATGGACAATTATTATTTAACAGTTTGCAACAAATTTGCTTAAGGAGCTCCTGAATATTCTTCTGGGATCCCGCCTTTTGTGATAAGGTCCATCCAAAAATACGAATTATACATTTTATTTAAGGTGTTTTAAACAAAATGTAAATAAAGTGAAATTATAAATAAATATTTCGTTTTAAAAGTCCCATATTAGCATTTTTATTATATTAATATTACCGTTAGGGACCGTTTGTAGCCGTTTATGGTAAATCTGACATCAAGTCTCTATGAGCGTTAAAGAATTACAAATTTGAAGTCACTTTTGACAAAGGAACAAAAAAACTTTTATTATTATACTTAAAACTCATGACGTGGTTCGTAAAAATGGCACAGAAGCTATTCTAACAAATTGTTTGACTTGTGTCATATATTCCGGAAGGAGTACCAAAAATCAAGTACGATATCCATTAGATACTCGTAAGGCAATTAAAATAGCGGATTTGAATATATATATATATATATATATATATATATATATATATATATGACATATGAGTGAGTTTTGAATAAGCAATTCATATAAATTAATATCAACGCATGATATTCGTAACTATACAATATGCTAAATGTGAATATTGTAATTTGATTCAGAGTAAAATTATTTTTTACTGATCTTAATGAATCTCGTGGTACAATAATATGAACTAAAATATATATTTCGATACAATTTCTAAAATTCAATAAATATTTCGGTAATATTTAATTATTTCTTACATTATTTGATTGTTACCAATAGTGTTACAATTTTTTACGACACAATTAATAATGCAAAACAATTTAATAATTTGAGTAACATTATTTTTGTTGGCTTATTCTAATGGTTGGTACGTAAAAAGAGGCATGTTTCACCCCCTTGCAAATTATGGACCGCTTTTACTTGCTAGAAAAAAACACCATTACCGCGGAAAGAATTAACTTTCTAAATAAACAATAAGCTTTGAATAAAATTCATTTACATCTGGTTTTAGACCTGGCCACGCAAGTATTTATATTGTCTCATTGAAGATTACTGATAGTATACATCTAGCTGTAAATAACAGCCATAGTAATAAATTTAACTCTTGTGGTTTTTGTTATTTTATTAATCTGTTTGAATCCAGTCGATACTCTTATCACGGCTGTAACCGTTAAGTTGTAAGAACATTGCGAAAATGTCAAATAATAGTATATCTGAAGTTTTTGGCATACTGCCACTGATTTTCTGTACATATCTCCACCGACAATCAAATATTAAAAAGAAACTGTTATATAATGGACGTAATCAATGGTCAATATGTTCTCTGAATCGTTTGCTTTTGAGCAATGTACCCTGGAAAAGCACAGGGTGAAATTTTGGTAACTGGTGGTCTAGAAAGTACGATTTTTTAAAATTAATAGATATTTCTTTTATTAACCACCATTGTAGCTATCATCATTATACAAATGTCCTGTAAATAAACATACACACTAAACTTAGTCATATTTTGACTTTTGTAAACTACCTAAATATATATTTCAGTTTGATTAAACCGAGGTCCAAAATATTAAATTTTAGTAAATTCAACAAATTCCAAGTAATTTTTATTGGCAGTCCGATACTTCTTTCTAGTGTCGATGTAGTTAAAACACCATTGTGTGCACCCAAAAAATACCAAAACACCACAAACACCACCCTTTTTGTTTGTTTTCTATTAATAAAATATAGAAAATTGATCAGATTGTTAATCTACTAATAATTTATATAGAATGTTAATCTACGAAAATTTCTTGTTTCGATTATGTCAGTAATCTGTAACGACACATAATGGGTCAAACATTTTAAATTTGTATATATGAATAAGCGGTTCAATGAATAATTTAAATAAATAACGTCATAAAAAGGTGAGAATAGACATATTTTGAGAAGATAGAACAGGTAATGTCTGTGCAATTAGAAGCTTATCGACGTTTACCAAGATGCGATTATTGAAAAACTGGTTGTACCAAAAAAAAGGAGTTTTATTCCAGTGTTGCTTTTAAACTCTATACAAATTCATAAAGATAACATGACATTTGCATAGACATTGCCAATGAAATTAGGAGAAGAAGGAATAAAATTCGATATATAAAAATATCAAGAAGGATACTTTTTTGAATATTTAGTTTTTTATGAAACCTACAAAAAACACGTAATATTTTGATATAAATAATTATGCTTAAAGCGATTTTCAGTATTAAAATGAATGGAAGGTATTTAAATGACGAATCATAAAGCTATATTCAAAAGGGCTGAAAATATATAGCTTATGGTCCACGTAAAAATTAGTATAAGAGAATACAGGTCCTCACAAAGTCAGTAGAATCAGTAGAATAATATATTTCAAATATACTTAAATCGTGATTGAAGGACAACAACACTCAGACATTCTCAGTGGAATGACGTCACATTGGTATACAACGTAGCTCATACCATGTCCGAGTTGAAATTGTTCAGGACATTGTAAAATGTACACCGTGAAGTTCTGACTAAAATTAACTCAGAGAAAATCTATGACACACTTTTATAGTTAAGAATAGTCCCTAAGTTTTACTAAAGAAGCAGTAATTGCCAAAAATATTAATGTGAATCCAGATTAGCCAAAAGTAATTCTCATTTCAGTTCAGTTCCGCCTTATTTCATATTAGAGTTTTGACAAGATGCAATATTAATAAATGATGAAGATTTATCTACCTGTCACATATATGATGCTAAACAAGATCAAATTAAGCAATCTGAAGCATTAAAAATCCAAATAGACATAGATTTTGTACGGTAATAATCCATAATCAGGTTTTGTTACATCAGAATGCTGAAAATATACAAAAACATTTAAAAAATTAGCCATTTAGCGTTATGTAACCTAAAAATATAAGATATTTAATATTGAACATTTTGACCAACCCTAGCTAAAATAAGTTTAGTATCGTAGGTAGATCGAGCACATAGCAATGAATGAAATACAGTTTCCATCGTCATTGAGTAATAGATGTCAACCTTTATAAAGTAAATACAAAACAAGGTGTGTCAAACCACAATTTTACTCGAGACGTAATTTTAAAGAAGCAAAGAAAAAATTATTCACATCAAAGAATTCAGAATTTAGAGATTTCACAGAGAATTTTCTCTCTATACGCAAGAATTTTATCTAATTGTGGATGCCAAGTTCATATTTGATGTAATTGTAAAGGTAATAAAAACTTCCGTTATTCCCTACAATATCGTATTTTACACACGGTTCCCTACAATATCGTATTTTATTAGTTGTATTTTAGGTACATATAAAAGTTTGTTTCAGAGTATTTCTATTTGCTTTTAATTATTTTTTTAGTAATTTCTATTTTAAAAGTTAACATAGCATCCTCCATTTAAATATTTTGACTGGTATATTTTACAAAAGGCTAGGAAAATTATTTTCAATATATTAACAACTATGAGTATTAGAAATATAGCTAAACTTTTTCGGTAAATTTTTAATTAACTTCTATTAGCCATATTTTTTGCCTAATTGTGGAAAAATGTTCGAACAATATGTTTATATGGACATTTCCGAAAATATCGCTATATATTAGGTTAAACAAAATTGTCTTAGAATTCTTATAATTGTTCCTTTCTACTAGTATCCCACACTAACGAATGCATTTTTATTTCTAATCAACTTACCCCTATATTTTCACATCCTTATTTTTACAGTAAAAATGATATTTTTTATCTTATTTAATTACATTTATTACTATTTAAAATACAACAATAATATTAACAAAATTGTATTTTATTGTCATAATAAAAACATTCAGAAAATTTAAACCCATTTAAATTATTCTGTTCTGCAATCTGCAGTGCATCTGCAGTGCATCCATACCGAGGAAAAAATAAAGTGTTCGGCGCTACTCTTTGAAGATGTCGAGCAATGCTCGGTGTGGATGCACTGCAGATCGCTTAACCCTTGCATTTACGATGGAATAGTTAATCTCAAGATTAGGCTAACATTCAAAAAGTTATTGATTATAATCATCTTATTTTTTACTCAGGAATTCAGAGAAATTACGAGTTTCTTTGAGTTCACGTCACATTATGTGCAACATGTCAAAATGAATTTAATATAATAAGTTATGTTCATGGATATTAAATTCATTCAGTGGATGGTATTTTATAATGAAACTCAATCCACCAACAATTTCAAGAGTAGTAGTGCCAATATGATGATCTGAGTGAGGAATACCCTCAATAGAGGTAACTAAAGATAAAATCAATGCGGCTCACGATAAAGACTTTCAAGAACGTAACCAAGCACTAAATTTTAGCAAGATGGACGTTAGTAAAATACTGAAAATTTTAGATGAATGTGTAGGTGTGAGGAAGCTTTGTGCTAGGTGAACAATTCAAGCTTTAAGCGAATCTCAAAGACATCGCTGCAAAAGTCAATATCACAAAATGGAAGAAAATTTCGAAGGAGGCTTCTTAGATGCTGTATTCGACGTCATCACTGGAAATGATGAGCTAGATATACTATTACGAACCCGAAATTAAAACACAGTAAACGCAGTGGATATCTCTTTCGAAAAAATAGCTTACAGAGCTCATGAAATGACCACATGCTGGTAAAAATGATAGCATCTTTCTTCGGACATAGACTTATTATGCAAAGATTGTTCTGCAAAGTAAGTTTAGGAAAGATACTCTAGAAAGTAACAGTTACCACCGACTGATTTGCTTGTTTTTTTAGAAAAATTTGATAACAACATCCTCCAGTAAAATCCTCTTTCGTCAAGACGAATCTCTGGATACTCAGGCAGAAAAACGATCAAATATTCGACTACGTCAGGTGAAAAAATT
The DNA here is from genome assembly GCA_039881145.1 of Druceiella hillmani. Taxonomy (NCBI): domain Eukaryota; kingdom Metazoa; phylum Arthropoda; class Insecta; order Lepidoptera; family Hepialidae; genus Druceiella; species Druceiella hillmani. Next base: position 27,805,226 of record JAYKKI010000028.1, on the reverse strand, counting down.
AGGTATCGTACGCTGTACAATCCAACCCTACTCCGTGTAATTTTTATTTATTCCCAAGAACAAAAAAATGAACTGAATGTAACATTCCAAAAATAGGTAAAAATGGCGGTTTATGAATTGTCAAACTAGTATGTATATACATCCATACGCACATATACATATATATATATATATATATATATATATCTACATATATATCTTATACTATGAAACGAGCAATTCTTGTATGTATATATGTAAATGGTTTCTCGAAAACGGAGGGTAAGGGGGAGGGGACGATGAAGGGGAAGGTGCAAGGGAGGTGGGAGGGGGAGGAGTAGGACTAGTGAGAGGGGGAAGGGGAACGGGAATAGGGGTGAAGGAGAAGGGGAGTAGAGGTGGGGGAAGGAGAGAAGAGGGAAAGTGCGAGGTGAGAGGGAGCGGGAGGGGAAGGGGTTGGTGAGAAGGGTGAGGAAGGGTATGTGAAGGGGAAGTGGAAGGTAAGGGAAAGGAAAGGTAAGGGGAAGGGAAGGGGAAGGGGAGTGGAAAGGAAGACGAAGGGAAGGGGAAGGGTGAGCAGAAGGGAGGGGAGAAGGTGAAGGAAAAGGGACAGGGAAAGGGAAGGGGATGAGGAGACGGGAAAAGGGGAGGTCGGGGAAGGGGTAAGTGAAAAGGGTTAGGGAGGGGGAGATGAAGATTTGGAGTAGGGAAGGAGAATGGGAAGGTGTAGTGGAAGGCGAAGGGGAAGTGGAAGGCCAATGCGAGAACGAATGCAAAGGCGAACGCGAAGGTGAACGCGAGGCAAACGCGAAGGGGAACGCGAAGGAGAACGCGAAAGCGAACGGGAAGGCGAGGGGGAAGACGAGACCGAAAAAGAAAGCAAAGGCAAAGGGGAAGGGAAAGGGATAGGGAAGGAGAAGAAAATAAACTCGAAACTCGAAAGGAAACTCGAAACACACCGAGAATCGCACGGTCACCAGGTACTATATACATAAATATCAGTTTGAAATTTCAAAATACAGTTTTAAGTTTTGACTTCTGTAAACGGTCCTCATCACTGCTTCCGATTTTTTTTTATATTTCATTACGTTCTTGAACAATTTTATAAATTGTTATTTTGTTCAATACATTAAATATTCTACGTTTAAAGTGAATAAAATTGGAAATTCATTTTAAAGTTCATATTTTATGAATTTCAAGTTTTACTTCAATCATGTGGTCTGAAGCACACTCGTTTTTATTTACATATACTAATAACTAATTCAATATTTATTTAAAATTACCGTATTTTCATTAGAATATTCACAAAAACTTGATTTAAAATTTGTTGCTTGGTTCGTTACAGTGAAGTATATTAATAAATATATATATATATATATATATATATATATATATATATATATTAACACTAATAATTTATTAAAATTACAGAAAAAAGTTACGTTAAATACAGCAAAGAAAATAATACATTTGTTATAACAGGAGAAATAATAGATAAGAAAATGTAAAGGGACACAGAAGAAGCAAGCTCAGAAATATTCATGTTTCTGTATTATTTCCGTGGTCTTTTCACAATACGAATATATTATAATCATGTGGAAAAGAATTAATTATTTTGTCGAATAAATCGGTCAATTTTATAGACAATTTTATATTGCTCTTGCAAAAGAATGGGTAAACTTGAAGTTTATTCTAAATAGATTCCGTTAAATTTACTCTAAAATTTTCAGGCACAAAATACAGCATTTTATCTTCTTTTTAAATGAATGAATTGCGTTGTTATAGCTAAGACCAAATCACAATTGCCTTAATTGCGATCTTTTATCCTGTACGGTTGCTCTGCGGTAAACCGTTTTTGTTTATAGAGAACTGAGTACTGAGACAATGCTGTCCCACCCAGTTCAGAACAAAAATACCCCCGACGATCATGAAGCAAAAAATTTAAATAATTTTATGTCAATGCTAAATTGAAAATGTAAATTCAGAGTTTAATATTTAGAGGACTGGTTGTGGGTTAAGTGACAAGGGTAGAAGTCGAATGTGCTCTGGGCATTTTCCTCTGAGATCGGAATAGGATTAGGTTAGGTCATGTTAAGATAACATTTTGGCAACGAGAGATGTTGCAACATTTTTCTATTTTAGATTTGTTTTTTTTTTCCTTTTTAAATAAAAGAAGCATTTTAATTAATGGTATCTGGTACTATGTATATTTTTAAACATTTTGCTATACACTTATATATTTTATTCACTTACTAGTTATTTCAGAACATTGGTTAAATACAAATTTTTGTCATTGGTCGTTTTTTTGAAAAACATTAACTGGCGGCGTTTCGAAAAAATATACAAGCTAAACATAATATTTACGTAGTACATTTAAATAAACGAAACTAAAGATATATATGTATATATATATATATATATATATATATTATATAAATATACACATATATGTATATATATATATATATATATATATATGTATATATATATATAAATCTTTACATTTTATATATGTATAAAACAAAATAAATGTAAATAATTTTTTGTGAACTTTCAAAATTATGTGTGAATTATATTTAATATTTTCGAAATAATTAATCAACAGATGACCAACAATCTTTACAAAGATCATGGAGTTCATGGGAAACTTACCATCATTAAATCTGATTTTCAGGCGAAAATAAATCATTATGAGACTATAACAATTTTCCATATATTTTGAACATACAAAACAAAATTAATTCTAATTAACGTAAACATTATAAGTAATACATTTTTCATGATTTGCTTAATTTCGTTTGGTAAGTTATAACTTAGAAAAAAATATTCATACAACAAAATCTATTTATAATTCTAATTCGACAAAAAAAGTGCGATGGCGTAAGATGTGCCTCTATCATTTTCGATATAAACATATACAATTTACAAATGAGAAAACATTATCAATAGTCTTTTTCTAAAATTGTTCATAGAAATTAATAAGTTTTAAGCTGTGACTATTTAATACATCTTATAAAAATGAACATTGATTAATAATTTCATTATAATTCAAATTTTCAAAACAATTTTGAGTGTGGCGATCACAAAGATATTCAGAAAATTTTATAACAGTTTAGCTATGCCAACATTTACTTAATAATTTTACTTTGTAATAATTCAATAAATACGTAAATTTGTTGACGAATTCTTTACTTACTTAATACATTTTTTAATTTACCTGACACCGGAAGTAAAAATCATTTTTAATCTTTAATGGTAATAAATTTGCATCTCAGTTAATTCTATGATGATATGAGGATAGACAGAGAAATTTTCGAACTTTCCGTAAACCCTCAAAATGTCGTAAAAACAGAGAAAATTGAAACGTTTAGATCAGCTCAACAACTCTAATATTTATAGGCGTATTTAAATGTTTTTTTGAATTTTCAAAGAATTTTAAAGAAATTTTTTTTCAAAAAATTTTCAAAGAATTTAAATGCTTTTATTCCATTTTGGAGGAAAAAAGAGTTCAGCTTTTTAAATTTTTTTGCGAAAATAAAATTAAGAGATATGTTATGAAATTTGTTTGAACACTAAAAATAACTTGCCAAAATGGCATATTTTAGCTCACAGAAGACAAAATGTACATACTTTTTATAAATGGATTGATAATAATATGCTTGCCTGATAATGGCAGGATCTGTATTTTTATATAATCCTAAATTTCAATATGCATCTTAAATATATTAAGAAAAAGCTGCACGCAGTGAGAAATGAATCAACACCCTACTCGTTATTAAACAAGTGTCCTAACTCTGGGCAATTTAGCCGCTAACAATTGGATAAAATATATACTAAAACTGCTTAGGAAACGTGTGTTTAATTTATTTAAAAAATATATTAATTCGTTTTAACCTTGATACAACATTTTTAATAGTCTCAATAAGATTAATCATGTATTTGTTTCTAAATTAGTTAACTTCTGAAATATTTTCTCATTTATCTCTATTTTCTTCATTTTTATGCAATAGAATGTTTGAGAAACATTCAATTGTAAAATTTCTAATTGCAAAATTTCTAAACATTCAATTGCAAAATTTGTAACGTACTTTTGAAAATTATTAGAAAACACGAATTCTTTAACAGGAAAGTTTACACATACACAGGTGAAAAGCCTTATTTTAATTAATATAGACAATACTAGATCCAGTATTGATATTTTAATCATGTATTTATTAAATTAAAACATTTAAGATTTAGTAATATTCATCAAAATATAATTAAATATCAAATATTGATAAACAGATTTAGCTTAATTTTAAATTCTTAAAATATTCCTTCGAGGATTTAAATCGAAACGGTTCTACTACTTCGTTGATTAATCAACAACTATGCTAATAGGCAACGAGCGGATTTCCCTAAGTTAAGACGTTACATATTTGCGCCGACAGTTTGTGTTCAGATTGTACATCTGTAGTGTATATGGATGCGTGTAAAAAAAATTTAATGAATATTTAGATTTCTTCTTGTTTACGAGCCGGAGTTAAAATTTCTGAATTGGTTTTAAGAAAAAATTATCAAATTTCGTAGCACAAATATATTTCTTATCAATGAATTAGCGACAAAATCCTCCCTTTGACATTTTTTGTTATCAAATATATCTCGATCATTTTTATATCTAAGTATCAGGAATTTTTAAAAATTTTTAAAGATACTTTGAAAATAATTTTTGATTACACTTAAATTTTACAAACAATTTCTTAGGAATTCCTTAGGTCTAGATGGTTAAAAAGTACTTAACCGTTTAACTATGATGACGGAAACTGTCTCTCACGTAAAATATTTTGAGAAGCATCCATCATCATAATACTGATAGCTTTTCACTTACCGGTTTGATCATTAGGTAGTCATTACCGCTGAGGTTTATCCCGGAATACGTCTTACGTAAAGTTTGTTGAAAGATTGCTAAGGAAGACATGAATGCAACAATGTGCATGCGTTTCATTTATCTATCACGATGCCGGTTAATTTTTAAAATTTTGTCGAAGAGAGGATAATGGTACCAGTAGCACAATATATGAGAATTAAACATTATCGTGGCCCTTACCGGTTTGAATTTGTCATTTAGAAACTATTTCAGGCGATCGTTCGATGCCTCAATATAAAGTCCGCGAAAAAAAAAACGACATGTTTGAATTGCAGAACCAGTCAGTAACTGTTATTCTAACATACTCTATGTGTGGAATTAGGTGAAAAAGAAACATCTTGATGTAGTGATGTCTGTGGATGAATACAAAGTGACACTAGACCTAATTTGAATACGGTTTCTAATTAACTGCCTACTGTTAGTGTTCCATTATTGTTCTTATTAATATTTAATTTCATTGTACTTGTCGAACTAAGTAAAACAACACTTCACATAACCCCTTATATGTATAGGTTTCCTAAATATTGTTACGTTAGTTTGTTGCAAACTAAACGTTTTTTATTTTTTTTTTTAATCTGGTGACCATCTTGCCGTAGTATATGACATCACGCTCTCAATGTTAATATTGCAAATAATAATTTTACTCCCCTCTTTTTAAACCACTTATTGAATTTTTGAATATGTTTTATGGTTTCAAATTTATAAAAATTTGTTTGATTTACACAAAATTGTAACATCGACTTTCGCATATTTTCTGCTAATATTGAAAACTCAGTTGAAAAAATATAAAATCGTAACATGGTGAAAGAATGATTTCGACTACCAATTTCAATTTCTTTTATAAATCATCTTATTTAGTAAGTAATCTCGTCAGGTGGTCGTTCCACATATTATGAATGGCGAATAAATAAAACGGTCATGCAAGGAGGAAGGAGGAAGTGGATGAAAAAGTTCAAGCGAGTGCACGAAACCGGCGGATAAGTTATTTACGAGTACATGGCTGTCTCCCTCAACAGGAAGTGACCAACGATAAGCTACGCTTGCAGAGGTCGGAACATTACAATTCTACTTTTGTTGTTCGTTCTATTTAGGCTGTTACAGATAAGTGCTATTGTTGTATATGTCTATAGACGATACCATATTTTATTGTATGATATTCGAGAAGTAGCTGTAATTACAGAGAGGGACATAAATAATAAAAACCCGTCAAATGCGAGTCGAATTCACCCCGCTAAGGCTGCTTTAGTTAAAAGCCCACATATTTCGATGCAATAGATATTTGTATATTTCTTAATTCGATGAACACAATGCATGTAAACATTCTTCTTATTTAGATTATATTTGAATGGATAAAGTAGGCCATCCGGATAAATAAATTATTTTTTTTTGTTTTACTCCTAATTTATAAGCAATTACATTTTAGTGTTTGCTGTATGAATGTACGAAAGCGAAGGCTATCCCTTAAGGTACATCCGCTAACTGAGGTGATTTTGAATTTCCGTTGGAAATGTGGTATGTTTGATTGATTAGAGATATGCTACCGTCACTACGAATAGGTAATTAACGTTATTAAATGTCTTGAAATTTTTTCTAGAATATGTTTTAAGTTTACATGTATAGCTTGGAATAAGTTCTCGTTCTTTTTATTCCCAGATATTGTTTAAACAGCTGAATCACCCAAAATATCTAGACGTTGACGTGAAGTCATTTTAAATGGTTTCCCAATGTTTATTCCTTGCCAGCGTTATTTTCTAAATTTTATTTTTCTATCTTTTAATTAATGTATAATTAATAAGTTAGTGATAAATACAGTAAATCACTCCAAAATACGATGTTTCTTACTTATTTCTAAAAAATACTTTATGTATTCAAATGAATATTGCTTCAGAATGCACTTTTATAATTACAGTTACTAATTTATTATCTGAATTGAAATAAAATGAAGAAGCAAAGCGTGGCAAGTGAAGCGACTTAACCAAGCTCTCTGGGATTGATTTTGGGATGCCGCAAAGTGTTTATGAAATACTTACACGGCGATGAATATTTGTTACAAATATTTTCCTCGATCCACTTAAAATTTATGCTAGTGCTCAAAGTAGATCTTTTATTGAATTTTATAGTGTAGATAGATATTATGTGGAGATACACAGGAAGACAAATTTTATGAGAAGGTCAAGTGGAAAGTTAAAAATCTGACTACTGTTCATTATAAGAGGCAAATTATATGTAGATTGTCGTTGTACTCGTATCTATTCTATCTCTACTCATTTAAATCTTCTTTCTCGGAAGGGAACAAATTATTTGAAACAGAAATAAGAAGAGTCCAAATTTTCTTTTGCGTAGCTGTTCATCCATTATCAGAGGTCTAGAAAGCTTACATATTCGAATTATAACGAGAGATATAATGCGTTTAGTAGTATATTTATACATTTATCATGGATTAATCACGCATCGAGTCTTACAAAGGTTATGGAAGAGATGATAACATCATTTCTTAAACTTCTAGAAGATTGTTTTCTACAGATATACCTATTAGTCGTTTTCTGGAAATAATTCAACAAAAAAAGCTTTGCAAAATATTCACTACAATATAAATTATGCTTATGAAAGAACGTTTTGGGAACTAAGCCATTATTTGTTTATCATTTCAAAATAGATTGCATTCGGTTTACGTAATTTTTGTTTAGTATTATCACACTTTCTTTAATTTCTTTACCATGACCTAGGTTTCGTTGTATTACAACATCTTCAGGTGGGATATTAGCCACTAGTTTCGACGTTGACGCGACTGGTGTAAGATTACACTTTATGCACGTTTTGTTGAACCAAATGCTTTGTATCGTCTTCTGAAATTTAATTCGGAGTCGACGGTACAATATCGCCAATGTAGCCAAATCGGCTGTTTTCAAATATTGAATATATTTGGCGTTAATTTTGTAGAAATTCATTATTCACAGTTAAATGAAATTACTTGATGTAGTATTATTTCTACTTTCTTTTATTTCTTTACCACGACTGAGGTTTCATTGTATTACAACATCTTCAAACTGCCATCTAGTATCATTCTTCTGTTTCCGTACCTTATAAGGAAAAATGTATCCACTTATAATATCACTCGCATGTCCGTCCATCTGACCGGGTTTCCGCACAACTTTTTTTTCTGAAACTTAACACTGGGAATAAAAAACAAGTTATGAAGATCTCATACATTACTTTTCACAATTTTATTTCAGCTAGTTCTAGAGATATTGTTGAAAATATTTACCAAACATATAGACTCGCCATATTCCAAATTATTAAAAATAAATTTATGAAAAAACAATGTTACTAGAAGTTTACTAAGAGTTTCACAAAAAGCCATAGCGGCTATCCTAAGGCGTACAGTAACCAAAGGTCAAAAACAAAACCGCATAACCACATTAATAATGCAAATGTTATTAAATTGTCAATGAAAGAAAATTAAGGATTATACACACAGGCAGTTTAATTAAAATTTTACATTAATTTACATCAATACTTTATCAATTATTTTCCTAAATATCCTCCTATTTTAACTCTGTGAGACCAAAACCCTTTCGCCTCATTCTTGGAAAATTCGCAATTTCCGATACATACGCAAAAACTGTGTCAAACCTGTCATCTGTGAACTGTAAACGAACATTTCACAAATTTCAACTTTCTTAAGATTTCTTTGATTACTTTTCTTAAGAGAATATGCTATAGTTTTGTTTTATTTTAGCTTACTTTAAATATTACATTATGTGAGCAAAAATATTTCCATAGTATTAAAAATCTTACGATTTAATGTTAAAAAAATTGACACATGAGAAGGAATTTTTAAGTTAGTTGTCTCAATTAAAATACATGGCCTTAATTTTTTTATAACATCAATTCAATGTCCAGATTGGTATTGTTGTTTTTCTAATGTAAACAGAAAGCATTAAATTGCTTCGTAATTTCGAATAAAAATGACATAAGTAAAAAATGTAATATATTCGGCTATATTGTCTCTAGATTTCAATAGAACTAAATATAAAATAAAGGCATAACGAGATACAAAAAATGGCATAGGATATTTTTCTAGTCAGTGCACAGAAACTACTTGATGTAGAAATTTAAAATTTATTAAATACGTTAACCCGATTAAATTGATAAAACATAAATTCGCCCATAGCTAAAAATCAAAAAGATTTATTTAAAAGTTGTAAGGAGGGAAGAATGGCATATTAACGGACCGGATTTTTTCTTATTCCATATATAGTGTGAGGTGTCATATGAAAGAACTAGTTATGCGGGTCTTAAAAACTTATAATTTAAGGTTTTTCTTTAATTTCAAATATTATACCTTCACTAAAAAATGTGAAAATACGAAAGAAAAGTATATTTCTTACCTTAAAATATATGAGAAAAAAATATGTTTATTTCAACGTAAAATTATGAAAAAATATGAACTTTTAGGAAAACTATTGCGATGATTCTTGACGTCATTATTTTTGAAAAACACGCCATGTTTTTACACCTATTAAATACATGGTAGACAATACATTTACGTTTTTATACATTCACAGCCGGTTTTGTCAGAGAGCATACAACGTAGGAAGGTAGGCATAGTAATTAATTTTTTGATCCACATATTTTGAATTAGGCAATTTTTCGAAAATATTACTTAAATTTATGCGGAACCCTTGTAGTGCGAAGTCTTTTTTTGAATAGTCTTACATTTTAAGAAATAAAAAAGTCAAAATATAAACAAGCCCAGCCCAACATACAATTAAAAAAGAAAAATAAAAATTGTAAAAAATAACAATTATCTAACCACAAGTTCTTATCGTATAAATTGCTATGAAAACGCCGTAAAATACATTTATCGGGAACACGTAGTTTCAAAGTTGACTTCGGCCTAGCATTATTAATTAATTATATTAAGTAATTATATCAGGTTTTCAATAAAAAATAAATTGGAAAATCTCATCTAAAAGGAATAGTTTACGAAACAACATATAACACACACACACCCCCCTCCCCTTTGTCCTTTCACGACGAAAATGGCTGTTCAGAATAAAAATCGAATAATACAAACCAGAATAGATAAAACGGGTAATATTCTGGTGAATTAAATACACTGAAAAAATATGATAGGCATATTTATAGAAGACAAAGTATTTTGTAAAAAGTTGTTTTCGGCGAAGTTAACTTTTTTTAGTCTGTGATTATGATCAATGTATTTTTTTAATCTGATATAAGCCGTAAGCATTATCATAACATAAATTCTTGTAGGAATTCGTTTTTTCCATAATAATCTATTTTTACAAAAAATTTTTGTGATTAGAAATTATTTGTAATTCAGTAATATAATTAAATGAGAGGGGAATGACGGTTATAAGTTTCATTTAACATTGAACGTAATGGTAAGGTTCAGTTTGTATATTCGGACGCCAAATGACATACTGAAGTGCGGTCTCGCTTGAATGCCATAAATGTGTTTCGATGTTAATAAACGTGTTATGTATATATGCTAAAAGTTCTGAGCAAGCTACGTGTACTTGCTTATAAGGCACGTCGCGCCAGTGCTACAATATTTTAGAAGTTTAACTTAAAATTGCATACGACACACATCGAATTATTTATTGCTTATCTGCACATGTTAAAAGTATATTATGTGCCTGGATATTACTACTTTTGTTCCAAGGTATGAGGAACAAATAAAAAAACAAAAAAGTTTCCTCTTTATAAACTTTTTTTTTTTAAATGATCGCTTTTTTCAATATGATTGTCGAATGACATGCCGTATTACTCAAAATATTTCCATAATATTAAATAGTATTCCACTGTATAACTTAGATCACGATTGCGTAGAAAAATAAAATTATTACTTTCCTTTATTTATAGTAGTGATAACATAGTAAGAGAATTTTGAAACAATTATAGGTATTCCTTTGACGCTAAAATCATATAAAAACATATGAACGTTAAATATGACAAATAATAGAAACAATATATATTGGGCTATGAAATTAACTAGTCTGAAAATATATAACGCGTATATCAAATCGTCTAGCTACACATTTGTTTACCTGGTCTCCTTTTTATATATTTACTCCAAGTTGTTTATTCAGAATAAGTTAAATATGTGATTAAACGATCACCTTATCGTAAGGTTTACACAACTTTATTATATACCAGCAAATGTGGATAAAAGCTATAGTTATCATTGTTTTATTTTGGGAATTCCACCTCCCTACGGCCCTACAAAATTAATCTGAGTGCCTGAATTCCTTGGTCTAAGGTAATTTCTATATTTAGATGAGATGCTTGTGTACGTTATTATGTTAACTTATGGGATTTATCAAAATGTGTTGCAAAAGATTTACATACACCTAGTATTTATGCCAAATAATTGTATTGATTGGTTTGAGATTAATAACCCAAAGATCTGCAAAAGTTTTATTTAATGAAGCCAACATATACTGACATATTTGTCTATATACAAATAAATTAGTATCTTTATACATCAATATGAAACAAAATTTACAAATTGAATTTTAGCGTATTTCTCTTAATAAGACTGAATTATCATAAAAAAACCATAATCACAAAAATAAACCCATTTCATATTTCCAGCCCGTACAAGTGACGAAATAATTTTGCCGGCACTAATTTTGTTTCTCTCTTTAATGCTTTGGCTTTATTCTTTTATTATCCGAGAATGAAGGTTCGTCGTGAGAATGTTTTCCGGTTAATGAATGCCTGACAAATCAGATTTATTTCCAATAGCGTTTTGTATGCGGAGTGCCCATCGTCACGGCTGTCTCATTATTGGACGGCTTCTACGTACTTACCTTAAACAGTGAATACACGGACTTGTATAACCTTTGGGTTTGTTACGAAAGAAGACGTTCAAACTTTGAACGTAAATTATTGCCAATAAATTTTCTACACGTTTATGTAAAATGTTGTTCTCGGTAAATTAATTTTTTGGTTTCTTTTTTTTTCTTTTTTTATGTAGAATTCTTCATTTTCTATCGTTATGGAGAACGAATTAATATCACTATATATGTTTGTTTAGATACTTTCTTTCCCGATTCATCTGAGAATCACCACCTTTTGAATATTGTGTGACAAATTTCAAAAGTATATTTAATACGTTGAATAAATAAAAACGATATTTCATAAAAAAATGTTGCGTCCTTGTTTAGAACTTTGGTTTGAGCGATTCAATAAAGTCCAAAATAACCATCTGGTTTTCAACTTTAAATTGTTATATATTGTAACCCGTTTTTTCTAACTCTAACGGACTTAACTTATTTAGGTACAGATTCTTGTATTATTGAGTTTCATTTAATTCATCTTTCTTATAAAATATTTCAAACTTCCACAATTCATATTATTTTCAGTGGATGGTGATTTGTTTTAACGAAACGCGTAGTAAACTAAATTAAAAAGAAATACTAAAGGTATTCATGCATTTCATACTTAATTAAAAATTACAAATTTTATATTAAAATATTATAAGACTTATATTTAAAAGGTTTATTTTATCTTTATTGGTATTGTCGAATCAAATAAATTGATTCCATTAACATGCGAAACTATTCCAAAGCAAAGTGAAACCAATCCATAATCCGATTAGAAACTCGATTAGTACTTAGATAGATGATAACATCTCTTTCTAACATCTTTTCTGTACAGTGAAGTGAGCTATCTTCAGTATGGATTTTATTTTTAAATGTTTTGAGCTAAACTTGATTCGATCCTCGATCCTTCGACATAAATTTGTTTTAATATTTACTGCTACCAGGAAAAGCCTTACAAATACAGTTTTTCATTACAGTATTATAGTAATGTTACAATTTTTCCCATTTTTATTAATCTTAGATATATATTGGCGCACTTAATATGGAAATATTTATGCAAAAATTATTCATCGAATATCACTAATACAAAATTATTTGGGTACATCTAACTGCAAACTTGCATACACGTCGATAGCTTTATTAAATGACCGTTCTCAAATGAATGTTCTATTTTGCAAAATCAGTGCATTGAATGAGATGTAGTACCCTCACAGCACAATAATTTATTCCAAAAAAACTCGATATCCATTATTACTGTCGTTAAAACAAATCCCGCATTGATAAAACAATCCCGCATTGATTTTGCTTAAAAATATCGGCATTTAAATATAGTTTTTCACCTATTTCGTCTAGCAGTCACCTTTCACCTTATTGCTATGCACGTCGAGGAAGCGCTGACTGAGATATTTTAAGTAATAAAGATATTTTAAAGGGTAATTACTTTAAGGCTGGTGTTAGCACTGCAGAATAGAATTTCGTTAATTAGGATGTGGGACTAAAAGAAAAAAGTTTTTTAGAGTAAATATCTGATATTTATTTTAATTTTGCTGTGCATTTTTTTCCAAACAACCAAAAAGCAATAACACGTAAAAAAATAATTAGGTTTTAAATATAATCAGTCAAATGAATGTGGGAACATGCTTGACGTGGAGTACAGTACTTATCTACATCTCTTAAAGTTATTAATGCAAATTTACCGAAATAATTTTAACCGAGAGAATTTTCTTAATTTTTTCAAATACTTCAGAGAGGAAAATGGATTTCTAAAATGGATTCAAAAACGAAAATAGGTTAATGAAACCGCAATTTAGTTTTGAAGGATTTGTGTGATAAAACTTTTGAACACTTCGATGTAAGTTTTAAATATTTTTTTATACTTTGTTATACATTCATTGGCATTGAAGCATGTATTCATATTAAGTATGTATTGAATATATTTGGCGTTAATTTTGTAGAAATTCATTATTCACAATTAAATGAAACTACGTGATGTATTATTTACTTTTAAATAAAACTGAAGACATCGTGTGGCTATAACAAACGGAAGGACGGACATGGTAAAATTGTAAATTTGTTGCTTCAATACGGAGCCTTTATAAATATAAAGTAGTTTATGAAATTCGTTAATTTTCTAAAAACTTTGATGTGAATTGATTAATTTTACCGTAATTTTCTGTAAGCCTTTGGTAATGCTTTAGAATATTTTTTATAATAATCCTCATCATCACAAAGGTCTATGTCATCAACACTGCTCCGTGAAATTGGCTGTAATGTGGAATATTCTTTGGTTGAATAAAATATTGCAACATTTTTTTCATTTTTTAGCTTTTTAACATTCCAAACCGTAATGTTGTTTCATTTCATGTTTCATTTTTCAATGGAAAATTTTAGAATGGATTTAATACTGATAAAATGACACATTCTAGGCAGTACAAAAAAAGAACTTGCAAACGATCGTATATCATGATCAAGTCGTAAATTCATTATTTAAAGTTCTGTACTTAAAAGCTCATAACGACCCTCTCAAAGGTTAATGCGGTTGTCTGTTTCTTTACAGATTAGAGGTTTCGATTGTCATCAGAAATATCAAAATAATCAATATAAAAATATACATGCATCTAATTTTATTGTCCGTCTGTATTACTATAAAGTTTATTAAAAGATCTCTTTATCTTTTAGCATTAAAATCCTCTTTATGAAAGATTTTATACACTAGCATGCAAAATATTCAGTTTGAAGGTCTTTAATATATTTTTTTACTTCATTGAAAACGTTTTAGACGATTCCTTTTGTATAAGAATAAATTTGTTCTTTTCTTTGCGACTGTACGTATAATGTTAAAGGTTCAGTATTGGCAGAAATCCATAAATATTATACGAAAACTAAGTGAAGGTTCGATATGTATGTTTTTATATTAAATCAAAGTTTTGAAGTTATACTTCTTTAGGCGCGTTATGAAAAAATGATGAGAGTGAAATTTTAAGATTCGTCACACAAAAGTTACAGTATGAAGTTGCAGTTATTGAGACTATATATTAATACCAATATTTTGTACGAAACTTACGTTGGGGGCGTAGCTCAGACGGTAGAGCGCTCGCTTAGCATGTGAGAGGTACCGAGATCGATACCCGGCGCCTCCAAGACAAGTTTTTTATTTTTAGATTCTGCATTTTATTTGTCTTTGGAATAATTTAAAAATGCTTGATGTCATTAATTGTGATTCTTTATTTATATTACTAATAAATCTAATATCCAAGTTTCACAGGTAAATACTTATACAGAGAGGCAGATGATATTTAAAAACAATATTACCATTTGATGCAGATTTACTTGATGATGATTTTAATTTATGCAGATAATAAATAAAAACAATATTACCATAAGGCATTTAGCTTTATGGTAATATTGTTTTTATCTTTATTTTGTATTCACTTTTCATACAGAATTAAAATATCAATTAGTTTATAATTTCCTTACATCAGCACAGCGCCATCTTTTGATAGATATGATTATTAATTTCACGTAACAAAAATACATCAAGTACATAATATTGACGCAGTGAGCCGCTTTTTCATTTGAATTTATTGGATAAAAAAATATAAGTGCGATTTATATATGTGCTGATAAATTATATTCAGTAGTGATTTAAATTCAATATTTTGATTAATATATTTACTATTCGTAAATATTAGTGAAAAAATTGTGTTTATAGACTTTTTCAAGTGCTCCAATATAATTGAGGTTATCTATCCGTATGTATTATTTAATGATGCCAAAGAAGTATAACTTCTCACGCGCGTACATAAGTATACGCACCCATTTTTTTTAATAAACTATTGTCTGGGGTTTTTATTTTTTTTTTGCTGCGAATCTCATGCAATTTGGCACAATGCTGCCACAAACACATTGAATATTTAATACATAGATCATATTACGTTTTGATTATAGATGTAGGATCAAGACATTTACCAAATTTATATTTTTATTTACAATAAAACTTGAAACTCCAAATATTAGAGTAGTTCCCATGATTTACTGGATGTAAAGTTAGGAGCCATGAGTTGATTAAATTTATTCGTTTGGTTTCACTATTTCACAGTTCGTATGATTAAAAAAATATATTGCTCAAAGTAATGAAAACATGAAAATTCCTTGCTAATATGTCTACTATGCGACTAACTAATCATTGCCTGACGAGTTTGATTTATTTCCCGTTGACAGCTGCTCGCGATGTGGTCCGGTAGCGCACATCAACAATGAATTCATTACAGGATGGCTTTATGTACTTGGGACGGAATTTGCCAAACATAATTTGTAGACATATTATCGGCTTACGAGATGTTTATAAATATAGTTATTTATCCCTTTACTCAAATAGTTCTTATCGATTTTTTTTATAATCAAGTCCTTTATGGCGTTGCAATATTTAGACTTTAATGTATCTGTCAGTGCAATTTTATTGCTTGTTAGATTTTGTGATCCTTATTAGTAGTGCTACAAGATTGCTGGACTTGTTTTATTACTTTTCTTTGGTTTATTCTAGTAGGTAATAAGTAAACATGGACAATAATATAAATAAAGCGTATAAAGCTAATGCGACCGAATATTTACATTAGAAAATTTATTCTTGAGATTATGTAAGTAATTTATGTATAATAACATAATATCTTGGATATTAATAATTTATATCTATTCATAAGTCGCGCATTCAATTATTGAATGAATCAACGTAAAAAAAATTTCGATTACATAAATATTTTTGTAAAATATTTCGATGTAATAGAATAGGTAACGTATATAAAGCTATAAAATTACCAACGTTTATAGAAATTCGATGTTATTACCATTAAAGTAAATAGAAAAAATAGTGCCTTTAAAATAAAAAATAGTACCTTTCAAAGAAAGCAATTTCGTTTAAGTGACATGTGCAGGCTGTATTTAAATTCTTGAGATATTGCGTAACATTTATATAGATATTGAGGAAGAAATCATATGAAAAAAGAATTAAATTAATGAAATGGATGCAATTCAATTTAAACAGTACATAGTTCCAACGAAATTATCAATTCAACTTTACAAATATTAACCAAGATAATTTAATTAAATTTGTCCACTCCGTCCGCTAAATAATTAAAGCAGTAAAGTATACATTTCTGTATTTTTTCAATATTTTGTACATCAAGCTTTATTTAAAATAGTAATTGCTAAGAATTTGTCAGATATTTTGTCATATAAATTTGTAGCGCAAGTTTGTAGCGCTAATTGAAAAATAGTAAATAAGGAAGCCAGGCTTGCTCAAAGTCGATAGAGATAAAAAAGCGGATATTGAAATTGTACTTAATTTATGTTTCAATGATAAAGACCCTCAGATACTCTCAGAAGAATCACTTTTCGCTCAGTTAATTAAGAATATAGCTACTCAAAGAAATAGTTGATGTGATTGTAAAGGTGGTTGTAATCTGACAGGTGTAAGTGTTGCAAAAAAAAACATTCACTACGAGCGCTCCATACACATTTCGGTACAAGCAAATGTTTAAATATTTGAGACTACTGGTATTGCCTTGAACTCTTAATTTTATTCATAATTTTTATTTCAAAAATATGTTTTTCACAAATATGACAAAATTCTTGTGAATATTTTAACAACCGTGATATTTAGAAATAGCTATAACTTCTTGGTAGACTTAACATTAATTTATATTAGCATTTTTTTTTAAAATTTAACTTCAGCTTTATCGGAGATGGGGTGGGACAATATAAGTATGTGGACATTTCCAAAAATATATCTAAGTCCAATGTAAAAGCAAATCTTAGTGTCCTCATAACTTATTCTTTCAATTATACTCCACACGATCAAATGCGTTTTTTGTAACAAACTGGACCTTTTTACCTTAAATTCTCATTTCAAAAGTGAATAATTGTATTGTTTGTTATATCAGTCCACTGGTTACTATTTGGGACAAAATAATATTCCCATCCTTGAAATTCGTTGCGATAATGAAATAATTTCGGAAATAAAATATATTTAAATTTTTCTGTCCCCTAGACATATTATACACAAGGTCCTGTACCAATGTAATAATGTTAATAACAATTGTTATATCACATCTTATGGTATGGAAGTAGCCTTTCTCGATCAACCACAATTTTTAAATTATAGAATTTACTTTCGCGGAAGGCTGTAGAAGATTTTATCAAAATTAAACTATTTCAGAATCGCTGAAATTAAAGATACCAACATATTAAAAAAAAACATAGAATATTGCAATAAAAAGAAAATGTCAAATATGGAAATATTTTTAATTTTTTTTTAGGAGAAGTAGTTTTCACAGAAAACAGAAGTACATAACAGGAGTAGGACATTAGTCTCAGACCATGTGCAGAGAAGTAATTGATTTTTTTAGTCAATTCGGATTATTTGAAACATTGAAAAGTAGCGTAAGCCTGTAAAAATGTGTAAATTACAGAATCCAGTATGTAGAATTTGCGAACTGTATTTTCCAGAAAATACGGCTTACTAGATTTTGATGGTATTTACATTTTATAATATGGTATTTACATTTGAAATAAGATGGTATTGACATTTAATATTTTATAATAAGATCTGGGCAGCACACAACTTCGCATGAAAGCAAGAAAGTGAAGGTATAAAGGAGAAGCCGACTTTAATATAAAAAACTAGAACATCTTTAATACGCTTAAGAGAGTGTATTTAGTTTAACAAACGGCTAATATAATTAATTGAACTTACCAACTAAGATTTTAATTGAGAAGTAAACCGAAGTCTTTGACAGTAAAATATAATAGGTAAAAAAAAATCACGTTAACTAATAAAAAAAAACAATCTGGTAACGTTGCATAGCAAAGTTCTTACCACCATAGCTACAGCCTCGGCATATTGTGACGCTATTCTTTGAAAAAAAAACTGTCACGTTATAACATTTGCGTCAACTTTGGCTACTGACCAGACCTTTTTTATCCCATTCCTTCGTTTACATTGGTCTTCTTTGTTCACTTGACGCAGGAAATAGAATATATTTAATAAAATATTCGTAAAATTCGAAAGTTGCCGTCGAAAAACAGAAGTAGTTTAAATGAATTCTTGCTAAATAAGAAATTCAATAGGCTTCGTATATTAACCCGTTTGAATGATTTATTATATACTCAAAGATATGGTAGATAATATAGTATTTTTCTTTTTCTTTGTTCTTTACAATATACCAAATACTGGTTGAGCACTTTTATTGCGGTTTAAATAATTTATCTTAACCATTTCTTTTTATCCTTCATAGTCGACTCGCGGATAATGCACGGGTACTTTAGCAATTGTTATTTAAATGTATCCCCATTGAAATTTTAATTATTTATCTTTTTCGCCCAAGTTAATAAAAATAACTTCGCAGCGATATAAAGTTGAAATACAAGAAAAGGAAAAAGAAATATTTCAGTACCGCGTTTTTCATGTAAATTCAGTGTGAATTTCGACGGTATTGTTTGGGTTATTGAGATACTAAGGATAGGAGGTTGTTTAGTTTATTTGAAATATTTTAGTCTCGAAATGAAAGAGAATGTTATATCTATCCAGAATTTGTTAGTCGCGAGATATTTTTCACGCTATCGTATTTCCATTGCCGTGCTAGATTTTTTTTAATACTTTAAGAATTTTAACTGTAAATTGTACATTTTCTTACTTATTTTTTATGTGTCTGAAGATATAATACTTAAAGAATAGAAAAAAAATGTTAGACCATTATAACTAGCCTTTTTAAACGATACTTTCACTGAATATGGAACTTGGAATATTTTTTGGACTATTTAATTTTTTCAACCTAAAATTACGATAACAATATTTATATAATAGATAGGTACGGGTTAATATGAAATATTACTATGCTAAATTTAAAATTATAACGTCAACCAATTTCTGAGAAAAACGTCTACGACGGACAAACAGGCAAACATGTAAGTGATCTTATGAGAGCTCCGTTTTTCCGATTGACCATAACTCGGATAAAAAATGAAACTCTAAAGAGTCATAAACATTTTAGCAACAGTATAATTCTGTCTAGAACAAATAATCTAATATGAAGTTATATTATACGATTTGAAAATGAGATGAAAAGTATAAATAATTCTTATACCAATCAACGATTCTTTAATGAAATTAATATCTTATTTATATGTAACTTTTATTGTAACAACAACTCTTTTAGACTATTATTAATACGTACATTTTAGAAAAAAATATCGTTTTAATTAAAGCTTCAATATTATAATATATGATACTTGAGCGCTAATATCCGGATATTTTTATTTTTTAAAGTCCATGCTAAAAGAGCATTAAGTAAATTTTCACCCGGTCAGGCCGGCTACCATTATAAGACCATATTCTAGTCGACAGAGAGCAGACATCGATCGTAAAACACCGTCGTAAATACCACTAAAACTGTTCAAGTCCGAGCTCGATTCATTCACTGGTATATTAATTATAAAAATATGTTATAAGCGTTCTTGATATATTCTAGTGTTAAATTCATTTTTCCAAAATTTGTCCACTATATTCATACCTACGTTCTTCTATGAATCGCTTCATGATCTCATATTTTGTCTCACATGTTTTCTCATATTCTTATTATCAAATAATAGTTACTTGTATTGTGTTCGAAGAGTGAAATGACAATTGTGTACACGTCTTGTCTGATGCATTTGTATATATAAAGGTATGTTACAGAACTGTAGGCATAAAAAAGAAAATATTACTTTCCAATTTCAATATTAATAATTTAAATCTATTCAATAAATGATGTAGTTCTTATAAACTGATCGTAACTTACTCACTTCCCTTCATATTGTTGCAATAAATTTCCTAATATTGCTAAAAGTATTTTCTTGTAAATTTTCCCATATTCAACTTCCCTGTGACATTTCTTGAAACATTAAATCATGCATGGTAAATATTGTGTTTGTACATCTTTTATATCCGACTTTCCACATTTGTGGAAAAACTTATGAAATACAAAAAATGCATTAACTTATTTGGTAAATCAACAATAATATCAAAAAATGTTTTTCTTTATGTCAAGAAGTTGATGTTACAATATACGTCAATGTCGATATAGGTTAAAGTAAACCTTGAGAATCATATTCTATGAGCGAATTTTAACTGAATATATTCAACACAAAACATAAATACAACCCATTGATGTTACCTAATTTTAAAATTACAAATAATCGATTTTTCTCAATTCTGTAGCATCTTTATAGTCAATGTTATTGTAGATTTTGAAGGCAAATCTTGTGAGATAGGACCTCTCAATAAGAAGACAGTGACCTAAGGTAATACATCTACTTCCATTATCATTATGTACAAGAAGTTTATATCTTATTCTTTTATCTGAATTATTAAATTTATTACAATAAATTTTTAATGTAACTTAGTATAGACAACCACAGATAATGATTAAATGAAGTTGTGTGTTATTACTGAAACTTTTCAGAATATTATAAATGTGCCAACTAGCAAGTTTTCAATTTACTTATTATGTTTTAAATATCTCACAGGCACTGCGTCGTTTCATTCGACGGAACTAACGAGGGTTGCAGTCGACCTACTATTCCTTGAACGTTTCTTCTACGACCTTTTTGAACGTTGTCGTTGCTTTTTTGGCATCCGAGACCACATTTCCTGTAGTTTATCTTTATGATGTTCGTTGTGGATTCGATGATATTTTATTATGAAACGATGTTTTCGAATGATATAAGAAGTTTGAACTTGTTAAATTATTTGGTTGGTCATACCAATGTCAATAATGATTCGTGTGATGGACGTTCCTTAATAGCTACAACTGAAGACAACATGTCTCAAGAGTTTTGTGGTACCTTTGATTTAACAGAAGTTCAAAAACACTATCGCGAGAGTCGATAACCCAAAATATTAAGAAATTTCGACAAAGTTCCAATGTAATTATGATTCGAAAAATTTTGAAATTTATTTATTTTTTATTGTAAATTTAAAATTTCTTGGCAATATAAAACCTAAAGCAAAAATAAAAAGATTATAGATTGTTTTCGTATTATAGTCTCGAGAAAAATAAAAAAATATTCTAGGCATATCAATTAACCCACGCCTGAATACAGTGCAAAATCAAATTCATTTTTCTACATAATATTTTAATAAAGTTATGGATTTAATCCAAGTCTATTTTACTACTGTTCAAGACTATTTTGGTACTGTTTGGTCAATTCAGGTATTTAATGGCTTCAAGTCCTTAAATAAGCCAAAACAAATTCCCATAATATGTATTTGGAATTATTGCGATTAGATATTCATTTTATGCATAATTAATGTTAAAATAAATAAATATGAATATCTGAAAATACGAGTTGTTGTAGAGAGTAATTGTAATCAACAGAAATTCTTGTATAAATTTTATAAATAACAACAAGGACCAGGTATTTGAATATCAATGTCAACTGCCCAGATACATCCATTGAAACCAAAATATATATTATATTGTGTCAACATTATTATTTTTCGTAAAACTTTTAACCATATTATCGTAGCAGGGTTAAGACATTTGTAATTTATAACTTTAATTTCCAATCCTATTGCACTTATACTAGCCAGTGATTGAAGACTAACCTTTAGGAAAACTTGTGCTAGGAGGTATTTTATTCCAATAACAGTGTAAGTGTGATATTCACCTATTTTATGTACACTTGTGTTACTGAAGTTGATTGTGAGTAATTTTAGCGTTTAGTATGTTTTTCCTGACTTTTCTGTCATATGATGGAGGAGTTGCCGCTTATTATTCAATTGAATTTAAGTTGTTATTATTATGTATTTTTCTGTATTTGTTCGATGTTGATATCGCCATCAGGGTGATATTAATAAAAAAATTAATTATTTAGTCGAATAAATGTATCAAGTTGATAGTCCTATTACACTATTCCACACAAGTTTTGAGATACTTGAAGTTTATTTTATTTAATTCATTTTGGCGAATTTTTAGATTTAACAACGATATTATATCTCTTTTTGACTGAATAATTGCACTGTTATTGTTTAACGTAATTGCGAAATTTTTCCCCTATGGTTGTTCCGGGGTAAACCGCTCTTAATCCGTTTTTATTTAAAAGTGACCTAATTATACTGCGCCTCCCAGTTTAAACCAAAAATATTCCCGACCGCCGTTAAACAAAAAAGGCAAAGATTTTTGTTTTGTTGCAAAATTTATTATGTAAATACCTCGCTTGACATTTTGAGGACGGTTTGTGTGTTGCTTAGGTAATGAAGGTCAAAAACAGTCGAGTTTGCACTTGGAATTTTCCTTGGAGATTCAAATGGTTAGAGGCTGTTAAACTAATTTAGTCAGGTCATGTGAAGGTAGTTTTGGTATATATATATATATATATATATATATATATATATATATATATACATATATATATATATATATATATATATATATATATACGTAAATGTATGTATAACTTTGAGGATACACTTTTTTGAACACATGTAAAAACACAATTGCTCTCAATGCCTCTTCTAAGAAAAATTAATTCATTTTACGAAAGTTATTTGACCTTCTAATTAGATAAATTTAAAAGTGCAATGATGTAGAATGGTTTGAATTATTTTTAATATACGTAGATACGGTTTGTAAATTAGAAAATATTAACAATTTTTTTCATTGGTTAATTACACAAATTGATAAATTTAAAAATTTCACAATTTAATATATCGTACAAAAATGAAAATGTACTAGTAATTTCACAAAAACCTTCCGAATATTTTATAAAAAAATTAATTATGCCAACATTCAGTTAGTTATTTATATTTAGTTATTTATAAATCTTAGAAAAAGGAAACAAAAGAGAACTGGATAATTAAATTGCGTTTTGTGTACAAGTTTATTAAGCATCTAAATGTGCTTAAAATTTTTATTTATTTACTATTTTGAATTAACCTAATACCAGAATAAAACATAATTTTAAATATTTAATGGTAATAAATTTATATTAGAGTTAATTCATCGATTATGTCAGAATAGAGAATTACATATACTTATTATTTTACAAAAATTTTCAATCTATCTTGAAGATTATTTTTATTTCATTTTTTCCCATTTATATTCATTTTCGCAATGAACCCCATCATTTCTGTAAAGCTTATCATTTAAAAGATATCTCGATAGCCGTCTGTTCACCTAGTAGAAATCTTTAAGCAAACTGGAAATATTTACAGCAAATAATCTCGTAAGCTATCAACGATCAAACAATAAAAACGTTCTAAAATATCTCGAGCACATAAAAATAAATTGTTTGCAAAAAGGGCGAAGTGATCAAATGTCAATGTGCTACTCTGGTAACGGGCGGGATCTGCGTTTGGATAAAATGTAAATATATTTATACATTTTTATACTTCAATTCAACAAGTAAATAGCATTTTTATATGATTAAAAATAAATGCATGCAGTGAGAACTGGACCAAGAGCATACTCGCTTTGTAGGCAAGCGCTCTAGCACTCCACAATTAGGTCGCATAACAAACGGATTAACTTGATACTCAATTGCTTGGAAAACGTATATTTATTTTATTAACAAATTATCAATTCGCTTTTGACAAATTAACCTCGTTTAAATCAGATTTCTCATTTATCTCTACCTCCTCCATTTTACCCATATGTGCGTTTGCAATAATAATTTCTAACATAATTTTGTAATATTACATTGCAACAGTTTTTAATTTGAAAATTCAATGTAAATATTAATTTTCTTAAAATTAAAAAATAACTAAAATATCGATTTATAATTAACAGGTTAGGCTTAATTTAAAATTGTTAACAGTTTTCTTTTAGAATTTAATAATAAATACGATATTCGTAGATGATGAGCGAGTTCGCTGAAATTAATAGTTTACACATTAATTCATATATTTGCGCGTGTGGACTTTCTGCTTTAAAATTGTAAAGCTATGGTGTTCATGTATGCGTGTTTAAAAGGTACAGTGAAAATTAAAATGTTTTTTTAAAATAATTTGTATACTTAAAATATTGTATAAACAATATATTCTTGATAATTTTTTTCATAAATTTTGATTAGAATAAAAAATAATATAAAGTTTACATTAGATGGGTATTTACTAGCAAAACTATTTTATATCTACTTCTAACTTATTCTATATCTTTACTACAGAAAATAAGTTGAGTCTCCTAATTCCCTAATTTCAACACAATCAGATGTAAATTATGTTTCTATATCAAAATATCTGTAAAATTTCAATAAATATCTGTAATCTTCAATATCAACTATGGATGTATACTTAACTATATTCCTCCATCAATTTAACTTTCATCCAATTTTTCATCCATCAGCTTCATTATACCTGTTATATTTACGTTATATGAAAAAATATATATTTTTAAAATTCCATTTTATATGACAATTATATATCTATTATTTCCTGTTAATGGATTTTTATGTTGTGTTTTTTAACATTTTACGCAATGTTAAAAAAATTTCAGAAAGTTAAATTTTCCCTTGACTTCAACAAAGTAGGTAAATCGGCCTGTATGAATCATTACTTTTTCTCATTTCTTCCTGTTTTAACATGGCGACTTAATTTTCGAACTTGTTTCCTTTTAGTGAGTCAAAACAATATTTTTTTTAATATTACTGTTTTTTTTACCTCTGCTTTTTCTTTTTCTTACATATTTATTTAAATTTGTAATCGAAAGTAAATAAGCATGATTTAATTTCGATAACAAATTTTTTGTGCCCTATCCTGATGTCCAATATAGATTACTTACTTTTTTTTATAAAACTATGTATCACCACTATAGTTTTGTGAGTTTTAAATACAAGTAATGTGAGTGAAAGGGAAATGTCCTTAAACACAGTATACTTGTTGCCTTGGGACAAATTTAAAAAAAATTAAATTTTATTTAACACTTTATTATATCTATTCGAAGAAATATTTTGTATATTGACTTTACTAGCCGGACAGATGGATAAAACACATATTCCCTAGACAACAGCTGCGCATCAGTGTTACACAATTCAGAACTGTATATGTGTCTATAAAATCACAACACTTAGTGTGACGCGCACATAAAAGAATTTAAAAAATGTTGACAAAAAACAATTTCACCGGTCATTCGACGCTTGGCGTTTGTAGATCATACTTTTATAATTGTTGAACAATGTCTGCAATTATAATATAATGTAACATACCTTTACATGATTTTTTACGCAATTTTCAATTTATACTTCAGAATTTGTAGAAAAAATATTTAAACAATTCCAAAATGTTTTCTCCAATTTTTAGTTTTTATTAAACCCAAAAAATAAATTTATGTACGTATTATGGATTTCATCGACATCGGTTCAGAATATTGTGACATATAGCAAACAAATGAACAGACTAATAGACTAATAATAATTATTATATTTAGGTATTATATACGCAACACAGGTTTTAGGTATTATATCATATCCTGATATCCGGCCAGTCGCTAGAACAACTTGTAATCAAAAACATGGGAATAGTCAGTCTCTAATTGTTTTTTATTGTAACATTCTATTATCCGTTACAAGATTCTAGACATGAATATATTTTTAAATAAAATACTGTTCACATCAAATGAGCGTGCACTCACTCTATCCGAGTATGTGACTCGAATACCTTTCGTGTATTTTGATCATTTTGACCTTAGCGGTTTTTGTCATACTGTCATCAAACTAAATGAATGAATATATTAAAAACATACTGGTAATACCCACAACTATTGAATTTGATATTAAATAAACAACAAATAAATTAACTATCGAATTAATATTGAGTTGGTGAATCCGCATAGATGATGGTTGAGATTTCCCCGGATGGGAAATAAGGAAAAATAGTTAGTACAACTCTTGATGTCATCGAACAAAATGAAGAAAGGGGAAGAGGGGTGATGAAGTTACGGTTAATACGTCCTTCATCGGAGACCACATGGATAATGCAGGAAGTAACATTACAATGCACCAATTAGTTTAACAGTAATAATCTTTCTTAAGATCACTCATTGAAATAGTCGAACAATTTGGTAATGTAAATCAGGTCTTCAAGATTCACAGACTCATTCTCAAAGAAGTAGCAAAAATAAAATATTATTTAATAATCGTAAAACTAGCATTCTTTATAAAACATATGATCGTATTGCCACTCATTTCACAATATTATATATAAATACATAGCATAATGTCATATACACAACCTAGATTACTCAGGATTTACGTACGGCTGCTTTCCTTTAAAAAGTCGGTCATCATTTGCGCGGGAAACGACATTTGCACACACCTATTTTTTCAACTCTCGTATCTATCACTACTACTCCTTTGAGATGTGGTCTGTGTATGCTCTATCTTTGCATTGCATTTTTACAATTACTGGAGCGTAGATAAAGCCCAAGGTGTTGAAATAGTGTAAATCGTATAATTTTTTTTTCTCAATGGAGGTAAGAATCTATGAAGATGACATCAAGCAGATTTTAAAGATAATCCTTACTCGATGGTAAAACGTGTGAAGAAAAGTGAATAAATACAAAGTCGCGTAAGAAAATTCGTAATATTTTAGAAGCATTAAAGTAAAAGTATTCGCAAAGTATCTCAATATCGGATTGAGTGAGATTATTTAAATTTCGCTCTGGTAAAAAAAATGTTTGTAACTGTTGTAAATATAAATATTCAGATATCTCATATATTATATACCTATTCGTCTGTTAAACTTTGCTTCTGGTAAACCAACAAGAAAAAGTAAATGTAAAGAGAGTTAACTTTTAAAAATATTTAATTACACCTCTTCTGGCAATATTTTTAATCAAATGTTCTGTTTCTTTTCTGCTGGACTCTCTGAAGTGATTATTTTCCTTATTATGTGATATTAATAACTATCTAATTAATTAATGGTCAAGTTTCAAGTAATACAACTTGTTTAACATAGATAAACACTTGTTTATACGAATGATGAAGAAACCTGACAGACAAAAATCTATTTGTGATATATTTCTCAAATCTATACCTCGGATAGGGAGATACCTCTGAAAAAAATCACCTATACAATATACCTAAGAAAATACAGAGAGTAGTGAAATATATTAATCAATCGAATATATGGATAAGACTGAGTTGGTCATCGATCACACGATACTCGTCATCGTACCATCGTACCGTCTTTATGCAAAAATAAACGAACTATACAGTCAAATACGATGAGAAAAGAGAGCTAGGACAATCCCGGAATAGACGGAATAGTTATTCCGGAATAGTTACCACGTTTCCATTTTAGAGAGGAAAGGGTTAAGTAGGCCTTGGATGCCACTTACCACTTACTCTACACCGGGCGCTACAGACGGACAGTGAGCAATTACCACTGTGATAAAAGACTATTGATGAGAACGCTGAACAAAGCCAGATACGGAATTTGAGATCAAAGCAAATATGGTTTTTTTTTCAATAAACCGTATAAACACCGATATTTTGCAAAAAAACTTATAATACAACAGAATAATCTGCCTGGAATTCATATAATCTTGCCATTACTGATATTTACTGCGAAAACGTACACTTGCAAGTCAGGGTGATTGTATTATATTTTACGATAAGGATTTTCAGGGTATAAATGCGGTTTAGTAGAATATATTTTACCCTTTTTTTCAGTTACTTCACTTTTTAGTTTATAACACAATTAAAAGCATAATTTCTTAGAAATTATTAAGTATTTACAATAAAAACATAAGGAAATATTTGAAGTTGCCTAATTTTTAAGTATATTAAATCCAGGTATAAATTCACGTATTACTTTTTCATTTTTACCATTTTATTATTAATTTAATATTTATTGTTGTTATACGTATTTACAAACATATTTTAATATATAGGTATATCACTACAATATAGATGTGTGGCGATCGCGTCAACTGAATTTGTTTAAGCGTGTATTTAACTATCAGTTTGCGCCATAACACTCATAACCTCTCTTCACTATTTTCAAACTCATGTTATTGTTATCAATAAGGAATGAATGTGATTCAGTAGAATTTGTGAATGGTAATGTTGAAGTCAGGTAAGTACCAGTGTTAAAGTGACAATAAGTGGGTGATTTATTTTAAACTTAAATTTTGGTATCATCTTTTATCTACATCGACAAAAGTTTATACATATATTAACTGATACTGAAACTGAATCATGAAATATTGGTCACGTATTATGCAAGTTTTGTTTAATTAGAAGATGTAGCTCGGATCGCTTCACTGCCATTATTATTTTTCCATATCGATGCTTTTTTTTCAGGACACTTAGATAACATTTAATCCCAAAAGTATGTTTCCTATTTTAATTACCACAACCCAATCTTTATTAAGATTTAATGTCCTGATTAAGTTTATAATTAATTTATATTTTTCTAATAATTAATATTAAAATATTCATTTTCATGACATTTAAAAAAACATTATTAATTACAATTTTACAAACATTACTTCATTTATATTTTTTAATTTTTCATTTAGTTACTCTCAAACACTCTCAACTTATTTCGTTGTGCTAACTTATTTTCTCTCATATTAAATAACAGTAAATAACATATACCGAAAGGAATTTCGTTCCAACCGTGTGTCTCACGACACCTCTCGTTCTTTTTATATAACAAAATTGGAAAAGTTGATAACAAAAGGAAATTTCTCAAAAAAATTTAACCATTTTTTTTATATACCAGCTTATTTTGTTTTTTATTAGTTGGCCTTTTTAGGTTATAACTCAAAATGTCTTTTATCCTACTTCTATTGTCTAAAACACACATAATTACAATATCCGAATATAAATACATAAAGAATGTATAATTATAAAAAAGATATAACAAGTCAAATAATCCATTGGATATAACATGATCTGCCAATGAAATCTTACACAAATATGTAAAATCAAATTATTGGAGTCAGGGAAAAGACGTGTAATAATTAACAAAAATAATTTTAAATTATATTAGAATAAGAAATTTTCATATTTTAAGATGCGATTCTTGAAAAAACATGTTGATCAATTTAATATTAAAATGGTAAACACCATAGTAACACACACTCGTAAATTATTTATCGCATTTAACAAAGATTGTGATTAGAAGTGAATATGCGACTTTTTGCATTAATTCATCATACACTGAAAATATTAAATGCCTGATTTGACTTGTATGGACATTAAATATTTCGCAAATGGGCATCGCTCGAACTGAGCAACGAGCGGAGAACTGGCCAACGTCCAACTTCCAGAATTTCAACGCAAATATGTGACGTGAGAAACAAAATAACATGAGAGAGCCGCCACGTAAAATGGCCGTCATGTACTATATTTATTTGCTTGTCTGCTACAGTACCTCTTTGCTTTGGAACATTCAGCGAAAGTAAGCATCAAAACGTTCAATTGCATACGTAATTTGTATAATTTTACTATCAGAAACAAGTAGCGAGTGTGGATTACCATATTTGATTGGACCAATATTTTTTTTGTAAATATGGTAGTTTTGCATTTGTTTTAACATATTAATATCATTTTCGTCCTACTCCACCATTATTCCTTTGTTTCATCTTTAAAGAAAAATTATCGTCAAATATATTTTCTGTGGAGATAAATAGTATGCAAAAATTCATGTGAAAATATATAATATCTAATATACGAATATGCGACTCTATGATGATGGCATTTAAATTGCTAAATTCAATATATTTCAAGAAAATCAGGGTACAGGGAACAAGTAAATAATACATGAAATATAAATATAAGTCAGGATTAAACCTGAAGAATTTTTGTGAAGGACAAGCCTCACAAAAGTCTCACAAGTATGTCTCAAAAATCAATTCGTAATTAATATATGGACTAATATCGAAGCAAATAAATGAACAGAAATGAATGGAGTGTTAAAAGGTTTTAAAACTTTAGGTACATTTTATTTTATTTATTTTTGTGCCAAGAATAAAAACTCGTAATGAACTCAACAGTGAAATACCTACATCTGGAGCCAGGTGTCGTCTTTTTAATAATTAAAAATGGTCTGAAGAAATTGTTTAAGATAGAATGACATAGAAATGTGTCTTGTTAGACAATATATAATTTATTTATGTGAAAAAAAATTTAAATCAACTTTGATTTTTACAAACGCTTAAGTTAATTTTTATGGGGTTAAGTTGATTATGAGTAAAATAAACCAGTTCTCTAATTTCTTAGTCTCGCTCGACTCATCTTGCTACCACGTGATTTCAGACAGCGCACACTGGGGTATCTTCCAAAACTGTCAGAAAATTTAAAAATTAATTGTAATTTAAAAAACCCACTTATAGCAGTTCGGTAGACTACTTACTAACACACGATTTCGGGAAGGGGAAGGAGAATAGTTTTAAATTTTCACTTCTGTTGGCAGTCCTCATGACTTCCTTTTTATTTGGTAATTTCATTTCGTTCTTGAACAATTTTATAAATTATTATTTTGTTCAATACATTAAATATTCTACGTTTAAAGTGAATAAAATTGTAAATTCATTTTAAAGTTCATATTTTGTGAATTTGAAGTTTTACTTCAGTCATGTGGTCTAAACCACACTCTTTTTTTTTAAATATGCAATTTAAATTAATTAATGTTTTTTCATGACAATTTCTTTCAAATCATACCCCCATATAATATATAAACTAAACAAAAAAATTAGCAATTTATTTATTCCCTCCCTTTAATTCTGTTATTAATATTTTAAAAAGGTTAGTTATGGCAAGATATGCGCGTTAACGAGATATATTACTGTGACAAATTTCTGGGTTCTACTCAGAACAGTTTTGCAAAAATTGGCTAAATAATAAAAATAGAATGTCATAGAGTAATCTTCATAAGGGTTCCATGTTTCCTTTTAAGGTACGGAACCTTTAATATGATAAAGAGAACTTTAATTTCGTTTTAAACGCCTTATCTGGAACCACCTTAAATAAAGTTCCAAAAAAACCTTTTTAGAATCCCTTAAAATACATACAAATTTTAAAAAAATTATTACTTGATTTGCTCTCCTAAAATTTCTATACGAGTATTTTTAGTGTTAATTATTAAATAGAGAGGGTTGATATGATTTATAGTTATAACAAATTTCAGGCTTTTATGTCAAACGTCTTCCCAGAATACGGCATGAACCATTTCAATAATATCTTCAGAATTGTTTAACTTAAAATTCTGAGAATTATAGTATCATAACCCTTGAAACTTCTCTTTCAAAAGAAAGTTATCTTTTACTTTCGATTGATATCTCACATAATAAAGAAATTTTTAAAAAATCCATTACTTCTTTTGCCCCGTCTAAAATTTATGATTATTTTTTGTATAAACCGTAAATTTATACGTATACCATTTACTCTGTATTGTCACATTGCTAAATTTCAGTATCCGCATCAAATAATTTCTAACAAAAACGGACAAACAGGAGAGTGATTTTATAAAGCTTCCATTTATTTTGGCGTACAGAAATTAATAATTGTCAAATAAAAAAATAAACATAATATACGCAAACGACATTATATAAATATTCAGGTAGGTGATGATAATTAAAAAGGTAAATAATTATATAATAACCTGCCAAGTGCGTGTCGGGAGATGCATAAAGCAGGGTTTCATGGTTCTTTATTAATCTGTTTTTCTTTATTGATACAAATCAAACCAAAATAGTTCAATTTAAAGTTTTAATTAAATTCCAGAATGTAGCTTTCTCAGATATAATAATCTTATGATTGAAGTGTTTGAAGATTAATATTTCGGAAACGCGGTTTAAAAATAAAAAGTGGTGAACGATACCTAAATTTTGAAAGACCGTTCTTACGATAGATCTCTTAATGGAAAATACGAAACATTTTTTTTTAATTATTTAAAATACGCATATAAAGTTAAATTGAAAGTCATTACGTGTAAATAAAGTAATATTCCCCTTCATAGTAAGTTAAAATAATACTGATAAATAAACTAGTGATATTTTATAATTTCTGCGTGAAATTTCTGGTCAATAAAATGTTATACGAAAACTTCATGTGAATTGTCAACTTACGAAATTTTGTACACGTAATTCTGAAAGTGCATAAACCTTAAGACTGCGACAGACGGACGAACGGATATCATGAACTTATACAGGAAATTTTTTTGAAACAGCAAAAAATTGACAGCATAAATTAACACATGAGAAACAGATATCCAGGAATAAATGTTAGTAAATATAAGTTCATAATTTATTAAAAGGAATAGTGTGTTACGTTAATGTTGGGAGTGTACTGAAGGGATTAACAAGTTGTTTATTTGGAACAGTTAGTTTAGAAGGGATGAAAAAAGATGTACGTACCTATATAAGATGAAGTAACTTCGAACCTTTGGGATTAAATAATTATAGAGGCCAAAATACATGAAGTAATAGAGAATACAGTTGGTTCTGGTAAAGCACAATTGTCAGAACATAATAGGTCAGTGCTTATACCAATACAGTATTCAGCAAAATTAACATGTTGAAAAATTGCAGTTCATTTTTAAACAACTTAACGGTTTGTTTTAAATAAAAAAAATAAAACTACCATTTTATAATTTTTAATTCAATTTGGATATTCTTTTTCTATTGCCCCTATTGTGTTTAACACAATTCCAGGGATTAATTGGCAACCCTATTTTTAATTCGATTCGCCACGATGGGTTCGGTAGCCACAATGTTAAATTTATAAGTTTGTATTTCTCAAGATAGTGTGAAAAATAAAGTTATTGCTGTGGTCAGTACCAAGAATATCCCGTACATCACAAACTACACAACATATCTTATTCAAACCGATTTTCTTTGAAATTTTTACTACTTTGAAAGTTCTACTACTTAAATTTTTTTTCGGAATATTACACGCTTTAATTGAAATGTTAAAGACGGGGACACAGTTTTTTAGACTTTAGAAGTACATATCTTACAACATATTGATTTAAATAGGAATTATTTTACAACCTCTATGTCATTTTTACAATCATTCTAACAATGCGCCACACGCTTTTGTGCACTGCATTTAAGATGCATGTGGCCACTCTTAATATTTTTTTTTTCATAATTCCACTATTTTGAGTAGACGTACATGACGAAATTTTAAGGGTTCTGTTTTGCCATTTGGTTATGCAACACTAAAAAAGACCAAAATTTGTCAAAACTGTATTAATAAATAGACTAGTTTATTTTCAAAATATATATGCACGTATACAGAAAACATTTAAGCAATAATGAAGAAATTTTTACTAAAAAGACAACGTAATTATGAAAATAAAAAAGATCTTCTAAAATAGCGTAACTACTTACGTAATTACGTAAAAAGTACACTTGCATATTAACAAAACACTTAAAGCAGGCTTAAAATAAATTTAAGATTGGTTGAAAGAAGACGATACGTATTTAATATAAGTCTTAAAAATAAAGTACACTTTTTAAAATTTTTATTTTAGTAAAGGAAATAAGAAACGCTTATTAAAACCGTTCGATTTCGCACAAGGTTGTGCCCGCTTACACAGTTGCAATGACGGAAGACGTAATACAATAAAAAGGTAACAAATAAGTTATTATTATCCTAAATCAAATTAAGAGGAAACCGAAAAGGAAAGCAAATATAAATTTTATATTACGATATACAGTTAACAAAGATAAGATTTCTGAAACAACAAAACCAAAATATATTTTGTTTATAATTTTATAATAATCTATAGCAACAGGTCGCTTATATAAAAATAATAAATCAGACTTAACAAGCCTGAATTTTTATTTTTCAAATGAGCTTTAATCATAGTTCAAATAGATAAATAACTAACTCAAAATTCCGCGCACTGCGCCGCTACCAAATTAGACTGACCATTTTTTTCCGCTTGTAAAAATGTAAATTGAACCAACTGCGGCGCCGCGTCAGATGGAGGGCGCACAAACTTTCAAAAACTTTCAACATAAATTGAGAACATGAAAAACAGGGCAAAACGGCCGCCGACGCTTTGCGCAATTGTATTTATTTATCATCCGCAAAAAGTAAAATATTAACCCCTTTACTGAGACATCCGGCAAAACGGAGCGTCAAAATGTCCACTTGCATACTTAATTCGCATTGTCCCGCACACGTTAGCGACCAACGGTTGTGAACTACGTTTACTCTGACCATTGATTTTGTGAAAATTGTGTGAACATTTGGCGCATTCAAGTAATTCCTATTACAGTTTTCACTTTTCTCTCTGTTACAATTTGTGGCCCATATACATTTCCTCGAATATCAAAAAACTTTTAACAACATTTTACGTTTCTCCGTTTATTCTCATATTAAACGTACTATGAAAAGAAAATAAAGGAACCCGTGTTAATTTCACACAAGTTATGTAGCTTATAATGCAAAATTGGAGAAATGTTTTGTTATAATAAATATGCTATAACTCACTTTTAAAATTATTATTGCAAGAATCTGATGATAACATATCAAAAATGAATTTTACAGAAGCAATAATTAGTTTTTGTTACATTGGATAAACAAAAAAAAAAAGATAAGAAAAAGAGTATATAATAAGATTATACTGAAATAATATGAAGTAAACAAAGTACTATCTAATCAATAATAATATAAGATAGTATAAAGATGTGGATAAGATATCCTATCCATTCTTCCGTATTACCATCAGACCCAAAGTAAATATATAATATTCAGGTTAATTATCAATTCATGTCAAGAATAACTGATTATTAACGATGATGAAGAATTCAAAATAAATTAAATATTTAAGCAACTAATATTGAAAGCTAACATAGCAAATTTGGTTATAATATGACATGGAAATATACTGTTGGCCGAATTCCAGAAGTTATCTCAAATTTAATGGCCTTGTTAAATTAGACAACAAGTTATACTTTTAATTATATTATTTTTAATTTAAAGTCAGGTATCCAAACTATTTAAAAATAAATAAAGAATAATATGTCGACATAAATTGTAATTAAAAACAACAATAGATACACTAAATATTCTATCAGTTGGTAAATTTTCTACGAAAAGTTCACCCGAAATTCATCGTATAAACTATCAAAGGGATCTAAATTTGGTGATTATGGTGGTCATATCATATTTTTCAACATACACAGGTATAGCAACTTCGAAGCAACCTCGACACGAATATGAATTACGTTTCAGATCGTTATCCTGTTACATAATGAACCCAGCGCTAATCAATAATAGAACAAACGAATTACTATGGTGTTTTGAAATGTCTTAAAATATTTATTACTCATTACCCTACCAATTATTATTAAATCATATAGATCGTTGGGAAAAGGCAATTTTGATTTTTTTATGCCCTTCGTCAACCATAAATACATTATTCTAAACCAAAGAGTTTAACGCAATTTTGAACCAATTGTTTAATCAAACTTGACTTCGTCCACGTGACGAATTTATTGCAATTTTCTGGGCGAATTTAATAAATGTTTGCATATGATTTTATAGTTAATAATAACAAACACTCATGCACCCCAAGAGTTGAATTTATCAGAAAAACCCTCATTACATACGTGTGTTCTGTGTACATACAAATACATGTGAATAATACTAACAAATAGACACTCACCCCTCACACTAATTTAATCGTCAATAACAGCTGGTCAGAAATGAACTCGCTATTCGTATTAAAGTACGGATGGGTTTTAGAAGTTTATAATTACTTACAATTTTAGACGCCGTACTTATATTGGATGGATTAAAATTCCTAAATGAATGTCCAACTGAAAGATTATAATTCAGTTAGGGGGAATTCTCATTCCTTGATTATAATTTGGTCCCTTGTAAATCTAAATTGCAGCGACCGTAAAATTACGAAACATACACAACGGAAGATTGATATGTTTGACGTAGATCACTGTTAACAGTGGTTCACGGTTGCATACCAAAATTTCCTTTTTAATCGTTATTTATGTTTTATATATAATAATCCACTCAGTGTAAACAAAATAAAGTAAAACGAAGATATACTTCATTAAAATATCCATAGCGGTGCAGGCAAGAAACTTAATAGTTTAATTTTCCATTGCATTGCAAAGAAACTTCAGTTCACACCGCTAAGTGCACGTTCATTTGCTACGTATTCGAGTAAATAACTTATGTAAGTTATTATTGATAAAAGTTAAGTTATTATTGATTACTAGGTTATTATTATTATTATTTAACTACAGAATTACGGAAAAATCACTGATTTTTTTAATAAAAAATGTCTTTCATTATTATTATTATTAATTTTAAGTAAAGTTATTATACTAGGGCAGAATACGCTAGCGTTTAAGACACACCCTTTCCGTGATCCTTCTACGAGTTGTGCTGGACGGAAAATGATCTTTTTGTATCATTATTTTACCAAACAAATATGTTAATCCTTAAATGATTATTTTTGTTAGTTAAGCTTATTTAAAATTATTATTTAGAATTTTTAATTAAAGGCGTTGAATGTTATCTGTCTTTCAAAGCTCAAAATTTCACTAGCGAATAATACTAAAGCCTTATTAAGCCATGTAAAATGTTTAGATAGTAATTTCGAAATAATTATTTCGCAACCAAGATAATCGTAAAATAAATTTTTTAAAAAATAATTTAAAACTGAAATCATTTATTTAATGTTTCAATCTAAAAATAAAGTATTGCAAAATAATAAGTATTTTCGTGTCAAAATATATTATCACAGATATAAAAAGAAAGAAGAAATAAAAATTAATATCATTTATTGAAAACAAATCAAACATTTCTGGAATATGTATATCTATGTTTGATCGGGTCTCGAATAATGACCGATACGACAAGATATTCTTCAATGGAAACTTGACCAATAATTATTCTCAGAATCCGACAACGATATAAAAGATATTAGCTTTTGCACGCGACTTTGCTCACGTATATTTTCCTATCTTTACGGCGAAATTTTTTGAAAATATTTTTTCATAAATCACAAAAATACTCTTACATATAAGCTTTAACTTTACACCTTTATTTTATATACCACACTTTTTTATCTCGATAATTTCTGTTTATGCGCATGGTGTTACTGTCTGAATACTAATAATTGAACTCCAAGATCGTAAAGAAACGTTTGAAAATAGCATTAGCCCAGTGAAATTTTAATTTAAATCGATCCAGTAGTTTTAACTGATTTCACAGAAAGAGGTAAACAAAAGAAGAGAGCCACGAACGTCCTTTAGAAAATATTTGACAGAAACAAAATATAGACTAAACTTTAATTTAAATATCATCATATCATTATATAGATTATTCTAAAGAAATTCCGACATAGAATTAAATAAAAAACATTTTTGATGCACACCTAAGCTTAAATAACATATTCCTCTATTGTTTTTTTAATATATTCAATGTACAAACGCACACCTACACAAATTTATAATATTGAAAATTAGAGTAAATATAGTATTTTAAAATTGTTGTGTTATCTCTATCTGTAGATATATTTATTTTTATTTTTGTGCTCGCATCACTTTAAAAAGTTGTGAAAAAGAAGTGAGAATATT
Organism: Druceiella hillmani; assembly: GCA_039881145.1. Classification (NCBI taxonomy): domain Eukaryota; kingdom Metazoa; phylum Arthropoda; class Insecta; order Lepidoptera; family Hepialidae; genus Druceiella; species Druceiella hillmani. Next base: position 27,766,884 of record JAYKKI010000028.1, on the reverse strand, counting down.
GATATAACCAAAAAAAAAACAAAACGAAAAAGGATCTCGTAATAATTATCATTATTAACTGTTTACTACATGCTGCATTATCATTAACAACGGATGAAATGAAGCCGAGCGAATATTGTTAATTGATTCGGGCCTGTATTACGGAAAAATCACTGATTTTTTTTCAGTAATAAAGTATCTTTCATTTTCCATCATAATTATATTTAAAGCTTTCACTGTCATGAAAAAACTCGAATTATAATAAGGCGTTAAGTACGTCGCGTCCTATATTGCCTTGAATATGTCGCACGACGCTCGGTGTGCATATACTGGAGGATCCTTAACCTTTGCGGTGACGATGAAATAATATACTTAAGGACGGTATGGGATTCGAAAAAAAATTATTGATTATTATCGTCGTTATCAACACCAACATATGCCATTACATTAATACCAATTATTATAATAATTTAAAATTAATGACGAAAATGAATTTACGCATTCAATATTTTAGTGTAAATTTAATTTCGGAACGTGTCTGCATTATAATAACACCCAAAAGAGATTTTTTTTTAATTTTCATCTTTTCATCTTTGTGACTCTCTTGCCACTTTATTTATTTTTCTGCTAGAGTTTCTATAAAAACCGGCTGGTAAACTGAGTGAACAAAAATTTATTTACGATACGACTAAAGGTACAGAACAAAGTGTGGGCTAGTTTTTTTCCAATGAAATATACTATAACTTTTTATTCCATTATTGTTCACTTCATTCTAACATAGTAAGAACTGAGTGCAGAGAATTGAGAAATTGTGGAAACAAACTCGTTAGAAATTCACAGCGATTAACCTTAAAGATTATACGAAGACATCAATTGTTTTCATTAAAGGAAAGAAAAGTAATTTTGAAGTGAAAACACAAACTTTGGTCTGCAAACAGAACAACTTCAAATGGTGTAATATTTATAACTCATATTGAGCATGCCAGCACGCCGCGACCAACAAATAGTAAAAAAAATTGTTAGTAATTAAGGACAATTAAATTAAATTTAGTAATCGTTTTCGAAAAGATTCTATGACTATTTATCATAAAGATACAGCGATATGAATGCAATAATTTTTTGATAATTTGTAACCTGATTTGCTGAGCAAGTGAATAAAAAAAAATTCCCATTTTATATGTCATATATATTATCATTTGTAATGATGAATAAGTAAGTTTATCACTATTTTAAATTCCATATTTAAGAAGATATTCTATATATAAGAAGATATTCTAGATATTCTAAAAATACCCAAAAATATATCACATCGCAATCATTCACATTAATACTCTACAAATTTCATAAATGAGCCAAATACGTTTTAAAAATGCCAATTATAACCAAAAGCATATTTATAAAACGAAATAACATTTTTTACAGTAAGAGTACTACGAGTTTTACTTGGTATATACAAAATATGTACTTAATTATTTAAATAATGACATACATGTTCAAAGTACCTTCTTATTCCAGACAATTTTTCCATTAAATATATTTATGGTTTATAAATAAAATAAACAAAATTGCATTTGAACACAGGATTCTACGTAAACTACCGTTCACTTTTACCTTCGTTTGCAGAGTGAACGCGTCCAAAACGCAGCCCGAATGATTCAATTCGCCATTCATAATTGGAATCGTTGCCAACAGCACACTCACACAGCGTCTTCCTCATATGTATCTGGCGCGCCGCTCGGAACGCGCCATTTATTACCCCACCGCCGGCAAAGAATATCGGCCACTTAAAACTTGTACGTATGGCCGCGACGCAAGCAAGCGAGCCCTTGCTAATATTACTTAAATTTAAGTTTTATTTCCTTCGCGCGCCATCTTAACTAGTAAGCGGCTTAATTTCGCTTTTCCATTTCAATTTCAAATTAATTTGGATCCAGCGCGCTTGCATGTGTGTGTGTGTGTAATATATGTGGCAATTTATTACGTACTTAAGTTTGCATATCTGTCGATTACGGAAATCCGAAGCGAGTCACAAATTTGGTATGTTCAAACTGTTGGTAGAGTTGGAGGCAAACTTTTATGTTTTATATTGGCAGTACGTGACCGTACGATAACTTTTTCTTGACATTTTAAAAATGCTGTTAGTGATTTATTCAATTTTTGATTATTCCGTACTAAAAATATTGAATGATCATTAATGTCATACGTTTTTTTATCATCTTGACACGGTTCGTTTGTTGACTAATTTATTAACAGGGACACCTATCAATAAAAGACTTAAGACATATAGTCACTTCATTCCTGTAATTTCATTTTATAGGTTTTATAATCGATTATATCTTTTATAAACATCTTAAACTAAATTTTGAGTCATATAAAATCATATTAACAAACATATAAAAATTGCTTTAATCATACTAATACAACAAAAGACTATATCTGCCTGTATTGACATTTGAAAGAGAAGGAAAAGGAATTTTAATGTGTACTTTTTGCCAGCGGAATTATTTCTTAATGACTAAAATTTCCTTTTAAGCCTTGTTTAAATTTGGAGTATTTGAAAGTTTAACGTAATTTTAAAAAGAATACTGCCTCTTGACTTCACGGGAAGTAAATCGAAAAACTTTAATATTTTTATCATTTTTTTACTACACACATTACTACTTTGTTATGCTTTAACCATGTACTTTATTATGTTAAAACTACGGCTATTACTGTGTTGATTTCTGTAAGATTTTAATTGAAAAATTGATTTCCCGAGCTTTAATCGATCATACAGTATCTTTTTCATGAATATACATTCAAGAATGATCGATTTAAATAAAAATAAATTATTGTTACGCTTCAAAGATATTACACGTAGAATGTTTTCACTTGGACAGTAAACTTTATAAGTCGAACAAAAAATGGAATAGATTTCGATTCCATTTTTTATGATGACTAAAATGATATCCCTGATCAATTGAAAACTTAATCGATTAAGACTAACCTAAATGTAAACTCAATCCATTAAGACTAGTCAAATTATAGACTCAATCGATTAAACTAATCAATTGTAAACTCAATCAATTAAGACAAATCAAAATGTATGTCCAATCAATTGTAAACTCAGTCGATTAAGGTTAAATAAACTGTAAATTCAATCGCCTGACAATAATTAAATTATAAACAAAATCGAATAATACTAATCGATTGAGACAAATCAAATTGTAAACTCAATCGATCAAGACTAACGGAATTATAAATTAAATCAATTAAAACTAATCAATTTTAAACTTAGCCGATTAAAACTGTGAAAATTGTAAAGTCAATCGATTAAGACTAATTCATTCGTAAACTGAGTTTTACAATTTGAAAAAAAATCGCGTACAAATCGGTACAGGTGACGGAAATAAAACTTCTTTGGCATCTAAACCTCAATTTTAATATATCTCAATTTTATATAGTAAAGTGTAAAACAGCACAGAGAGGGAGAAAGAATATATTAAATGTAAGACCATAGATTATGCTAAATGAATATAAGAAGATTTTAATACTATATATTCAGAAATATTTATAAAATGTCGTTACGAATCGACGTAGACATTAAAATCTCCATATAACTTTATATAGACAATTGTCAATTAAAAAAATAGCGGCGATGCCAGTACCAGAAGATAGCTAAATGCGGCTGAAGTAAGGCGGCATGTATTGCTCCTCTTGTAAATCATATTTTTAAGAACTGTGTGTGAGAGCTCATTGCGAATAAATAAATATAGTATATATATATATATATATATATATATATATATATATATATATATATGTATATCGTTAGTCTCGTAATGGAAGAAGCATACGCAGAATTAATAGAAATAGATAAATAAGTTGACAAAATTTTCACAGTTTCCTTTTAACTCATATAATCTACCAAACAGCTGAGAGCAATAATGAGCGCCATCTTTTTACATTTGACTCGCATAACGTACGTTACGTATACTTCTTGTCTTTTTCTATCGTGTTCATCTATGTCTCTCGTTTCTTAGTTAAATACCTATTTTCCATCCTACTTACGATATATCTGTCACATTTAAACGTCACAACAAAGACAACATAAAAACGTTGCATTGAAAACCTTGCGTTAAACCTTGATATTTTACTCTCATCGTGCCCAAAGAAGTTTCACTGCAAAAATATTGTGGCACAAAATTAATAATAATTTTATATAAACTTACAAACAACAGAAAAAATCGCTTGTCACTTATTAAACGTGACAAAAATTATACTTCTTGGGTGATATAAACTTTGATTTGTAAGTAGATAGTAAAGAGTAAAACGACAGAAAGAGGGACAGAGAGAATACTCCAAAATTAAGTACATAGATTGTATTATATCCGTGTAAGAAGATTTTAAAACTGTACAAAAATTAATGCAGTATCATTACAAATCGATGTAAACATCCAATAAAATCTTCATAAATATTTACTTACACAATTGTCAATATAAAAAAATCACGTTCAAAACAGTACACGTGACAGGAATGCAACTTTTTTGGCGATCTAAACTTGGATTGAGTTAAATATTAAAAAATATACAAAGTATAAGTCCATATATTATACTAAATTCGTATAAGAAAATTTTAATACCAGGCATTCAGAAAAATTAATGAAATGTCATTACAAATTGACGTAAATATCTAATAAAATCTTGATATAAATTTACATAGACAATTGTCAAATAAAAAAATTGTACTGAATGATGTAAAATTTGAAAATGGCATTATAATTTGAGCGGAAACTTGAATTCAAAAAAATCTTTTTAAACAGAAAATCATTTAAAATAACATTTTGAAAAGGAAATAATAGGCTTACTTAAATTTCATAGTAACCTTTGTCTTCTATAATGTATATAAATCACTGGCTCATTTACCACACCAAACCTTGTGCAGGTATACGTTCACTCTCTCCAAGCTCTGTCGTGCGACTGGTAGCGAATCGCCTCACTCTTGTGCGAGTGAGCATTGTATTTGCCTATTAAGTAGATGCACTAAATGTACAAACACTACATTCGTTCGTTATTAAATATTTTTTTGAATTGAAAAGTTTACTTTTGTCAATACGGCAATCAAGTAAATATCGATTGGTTAATTTACAACTGTGATTTTAATCGCTCGTTTGAGTATTCATATAAAATCCTTGGCCACCAGACCTTAAACCGTAATCGTTCGTCATAGTCACGATTCCAGGATGACTTTCTTATTTTGGGTGTAATACCCATTTCCTAACTTTTTTACTTATTACGATTCTGTTTTCTTAAAAACCTAATTACGCACATTTATCTACATTTATAATTTCCTTATCACCTTTAGAGTTCGTAATTATGTCTCACAGGTTTCCGTATGTGTCTCAAAAGTTTTCTATTTGATTTTTTTTTTGAATTTCTTCCTCGGCATTACTTTTAGCGGTTTTGCCCTTGTAACTAAATTGAGGATTCATTTACAAATGTTATTAACTAATCTAAGAAAACTGTAATCCTTTAATCATTCTATCACTCTCGATATACTAAATTCAGACATGTCTTCATATACACATATAACGATTTCATTTCTTCAGATGCTTGTTAAGTAACTTCCTCGACTATTGTGAATAGTGTTTTTCTCTGCAGCTGGTGTCGCTTATGAAATTTATCACGTCTTTATATTTGATCAGTATTACTTCCAAGATTTTTTTGCAAATATTTCAGTTCAGAAATTATTACAAACATTAATCTTTGTATATGTAAAAATCCTTGTTTATTAGGAAATTCATTCGATATCAAGAATTAGGATAGAGATCTACTTGATAGAATGCATCCTTGATGTGTAATTTGGTAAAGAATTTTGCTTTTCTTATACTGGATGGTAAATGTTCCATATAAAATAATATGATTATCTCGAGGTATTGCTGTGTTTGCGCATCTTATATCAATACCTAAACTTGTTTCCCCATTATCTTTTAATTTAGGCAAACTTGGCGAAATCTATGAAGACGACTCATTTACTTTTCCAATTTAACAGAATCCAACAAATTCTTGATTTTTCCCTGCCTTCTCTTCTCTCAATGTTTTTCAGTAGTCTTGCATGTTTTATTTCGATCTAAGTAAATCGTCTTAGGTCGCTCATAAACACATTGATGGAATTAGTATACATCATATGACGGTTATTTTCTCGTATATTTAAAATATATAGTATATTTCAAGTTTATATATATAAAAACATTATTTATATTAGTAAGTAATCGAATTATTTCTGAACATTTCTTACAATAGTGTCATGAGCAAATCTTGACCTAAAATATTACTGCAAACTGATAGTTTTGAAATAGTTTTCGCTACCAAATGCAATAAACAATATACGTACTTGTTATTTTCTTCTATTTGAATTAAGTCTGTGCAGGTAATAAGTAAAACTATAAACATAAATTGGACAAATTGTTTGCAATTGACATCTTCGCATATTTTCCAAAAGTATAATATTCACTAACCATTTTCCTTGTCGCTACTTCTAAGATCTCTTGTCTTCTACAATGTATATAAATCACTGGCTCGATTACCACACCAAGCACTGTCGTGTGACTGACGGCGCATCACCTCACTTTTGTGCGAGTGAGACAGTGTTTGTATATATTACGTAGATACACTAAATATATAAACACTACAGTCAATTTGTTAAATAACTCACTTTTTTATATTATCGGAATTTCTTATGAGTTAATTTGCTTTAAACATAGTCGTAGTGTTTTCTAATGAAGATATTGCTAACATTCTACATAATTTTTATGTACTGCGTCTTCAATAATTTAAAAAGAAAAGTTTGATGGATATTATCATACTTGATAGAATAATTCACGAATTTTCCACTTTAAGTAATAATAAACCATTGAAACTTTTCCATAATATCACGCTACTGTGCGTGGTTTCTGACAAATTAAAATAAAAATATTGAAATGTATTTTCATCAGTGTCTAGTTTGTCTATTTTTATCAAAATATACAGGTCTCTATTTACAGGCGGCTATATTTTTAAAAATTCTATGCGTTATTATTCTACGATTACTAAAAATATATTTATAATATTTTTGGTAATCGTAGATTAATAACGCAAAGAATTTATAAAAAAATTGCCACGATGCTTATGTACGGCTAAATGGTGTTCAAGAAAGTTGGGAAGTATTACTACTGTTTTAAATTGTACGTACAACAACTATATATACAAGTTCATTTCGTATTTATAAATATACTATGTATATGTGTATATATATATATGTATATATATATATATATATATATATATATATATTGTTGGTCTTATCATGGGTGACGTACATGCAAAGTTAGTATAAATCAAATATAAATAGATAAATAAATGGACAAAAGTTTGACAATATATTTAAATCCATAATTGCTACGTGGCGTACAGATCAGCTGACAGCAAGAGTAAATTTGTTTGTTTTCGCGCATGTATTCATTTATTGTCTTATTCTGCCTTGTTCATCTATCTCTGTTGATTGCTAGCTAAATAGAGCCCAAAGAAATTTCCCTTTAGAAATAGCTATAATACCAGTAACAGAAAATGGCTAAATGCGGTTGAAAGAAGTTGGGATTGCTCCTGTTCTAAATTATGTTTACGAGATTTTTTGTTTGTCTTCGTTCATGTGTAAACTGGGTTTTAATTGCTGAGGAAACATATAATATATGCCGTCTAATGTGACGACGGTCAAGTTAGTTTATCTTGCTTGTTTCCACAGCATTATGTGATATGGTATTATGCTGAGGGGCAGTGCTGCAGATATTAAAGGTATGTTTATTCTTCAAAAGAAAGGAGTCCAAATCACATATAACATGGAATATCGAGAATCACATATACATCCACTTATGAAAACCTATTTTATGTTAAAGAGAATTTAAATTTCTTTGTTAAAGTATCTAATATCCATACTTTTAATACAACGAATAAAAATAAAATTCATAATCATTAATTTAGATCACAAATTACTAGTAAGTCTTTTCTGGGTAATGGTGTCCGTTTTTTAACAATATACCTGAAGATATAATAAACTTTTCCATAGCGACATTTAAAATGTTCTTATTTCAATGGTTTATTATAGCATCAGGGATTATGTTGAAAATAAAGATGTGTGGAGGTAATTATAGTATACAGTTTAGTGAAAAATGAACATTCGGATCCTCATTAGGAGGAACTAATTGAATATTTGTAGATAAATATATAGACAAAAAGGATGTTTATTCATAATAATTAGAAGTTAAATCGTCACATACCAAAAGAAAATTTAGTAGTCCCACTTAAAAGAAAATAAAATTAAAAATTAAAAAAGGAACAAAAGGTTTTAGACAATCCAAATCGTCTAAATTATCACAAAAAAAATTAATTACTTGTATGCACGTGGTCTAGGGTTAATATACTACTCCTGTTCCGCATTATAATTTTCTGCGAAAAGTTCTTCTCTATCCGAAATGAAAAATTTGGTATCTCCTACATACTAACACGATTTCGCTGATTAATATTTTCTATTTTATTGTATTATTCTCTGTTTTATTTGTTATTTTTTAATTTGTAACTGTTTTAAATTTCGTAGATATTCAAATAGTTTATTTTCAATAAAATCTTCTAGTCTTTCGCAAAAGTAAGTTCTCACATTTAACCATTATGGTTGATGGAAAAAGATATAGCATATAATGTAATATAAAAATTGTTATTAAAATTATGACATTGCCCCGATCTTGTGCATTTTACGCGATGTCTGATGACCATAAAAATTTAAACACTTTGCGAGGTAATTGAAAAGAAAATTTATAAAAATGCCGTGATATTTTTTTTCATATTAGACCTAGATATATTTTTGGAGATATCCACGTAAAAAGATATTTTTGAAAATGTCCGTGTAATTATATTGTCCTACCCCATATTAGATATTGCTTAATTTAAAATAATGGAAAAAAATGCCTACCATAAGGTAACCTAAAGTTTACCAATAAATACAGCTATATTATCACTATTGTTAAGAAATTCACAATATTCCGCGATACATGTAAATAATATGTCTAGTCAATAAGATGAACATTACAATTATATCTTCAAAACAGTAATTATTAATCAAAATAATTAAGAATCAACGGCAATACTAGTAATAGAAAATATTTAAACTTTTATATGTACCTAAGGGTGTGTGGAACGCTCGTAGTGAGAGTTTTTTTTTCTTTGCAACGCTTAAACTTGTCAGATTACGACCGATTTTTAATTATTCATCCGAATCAATTTTATCTAAAAGTTCTCTGGTTACAGTTTACAATTATTGCTTCCGTATTGCATAACCTACAGTTAATGCAATGCGGCTTTCTCCATTCTTAATAAATTCAATGAAACGTAATTTTTCTGAGAATGTCTGAATGTTGTATTCAATTAATCATAAATTAAGTATATATTCAATATCCGCTTTTTTATCTCTACTCACTTTGAGAGGTTTTCTATGTACTAATTTGAAATTGAACCATGCGGTACAACTTTATATAATAATAAAACTGATAAAGGTTCAGCCATTAATCTTTGAAATAAAACACTGATTCGCAAAATATTGAACAGATACAGAAATATATGCTCTACTTCTTTAATTATTGAGGACGGAGTCAATAAACTTAGTAAAATGATCTTAGTAAATATTTGTAAAAGTCAAGTTAATTTAAACACTAGCACTATGCATTGTTTAAATTAACTTGCATCCATTTCATTAATTTTATTCTTATTTTATATAATTTCTTCCTCAATATCTGCAAAATGTATATTGAAATATGTCAAGAATTTAAATGCAGATTATATATGATACTTAAACAAAATGATTTTTACCAGCATAATAATTTTTTTCTACTTACAGCATCGCTCATAACGACAAGAAAATCTGAGAAGCAATCAAATTACTCTGAAAGTTACATTAAAGTCTAAATATTGCACCATCATAAAGGACTTCATTGTAAAAGAAACAATAAGAACTCTATACGGAAACGGATAAATATCTATAAATATCTCGTAAGACGATAAAAAATATACAAAATTATGTGTAGTAAATTCCGTCCCAAGTACATAAAGCTATCCTGTAATGAATTCTGCCTTGATGTGCGCTGCCGGACCACATCGCCAGCAACTGTCAACCAGAAATTAATGAAACTCGTCGGGCAACAATTACTTAGTCATACATTATTTTTACTAGGAATTTTCAGTTTGTTTTACACTTTATTTACAAGGAATTTTCGTGCACTCATTACTGTGAGCAATATATTTTGTTAATCACACGAACTGCGAAATACTAAAAGTAAACGAATAAACTGGACCCACTCATGGCTTCCAACATTAAATCCAATGAAGCATGGGAACTACTATAATATTTTAATTTTCAAGTTTTGTTATAAATTAAAATATCAGTTTGGTGAGTGTACTGCTCCCACATATATATTCAAAACATAATATTATATACGTATTAAATATTTTATGTATTAATAGTAGAAATTAAAAAACAAAATAAGAAAAAAACAGTATTGTCAGATTTCATTAAATCAGCAAGAAAAAACATTTAAAATCCAAAAATATTTTAATAAAAAAATATTAATTAATGTTACAAAACATAAAAGTCTAACCTTCACTGCAGTTTTTTTCTAATATTAAATGATTTACGCAAAAACTGAACCTTTAACATTTTACGTACAAATGAAAGTAAAAAGGTAAAAATTAGAAAGATGTCGCAATATAATATTCAATCTGAAAGAAGAAAATTCCTTATTACAGCAGAGTTTACGAAGTAGCCTTGATGATATAAACTTTTGTGATGAAAATGACTATATAAAAATATTGTAAAGGATTATCAAATATCCACAGAAAATTACAGTAAAATTAATCAATTAAAATTAAAGTTAACAGACAGATTATTAACGAATTTCATAAATATATCATAGTTTTTAAGTTTTCGTATTGAAACAAAAAACTTATAATTTTTTTTTTTCCGTAAGCTCGTCTATTAAACTTCACGATTTCCACAGTTTTATTTAAAAGTAAATACTTCAAGTAAATACATGTTTCAATGTCAATAAATGTATAACAAAATATAAAAAATACATAAAACTTCTATTAAAATCGTTAAAAATTCCATCATGCAGGTATTTCCAAATTAAATAGCGGTTTCGTTGATTATTTTCTTTTTCATTTTTGAATCCGTTTTCGAAATATTAGGTTTACCTTCTCTCTATAATTTTTTAAAAATCTAAGAAAATTCCTGATAAGAGCATTCGATAAAAACTAATACAGTTATTTGAGTTAAGTAGCATCAGTAACTTCAAAAGATGTGAATAAGTGCTGTACTCTACGTCAAGAGTATTCCGACACGCATTTGGCCGATTATATTTAAAAGTGCATTATTTTTTCGATGTGTTATTATTTTTTGGTTGCTTAGAAAAAATTGCAAATAGAGCAATGCTAAGATAAAGATTAGAAATCTACCTTAAAAAACTTTTCTCTTTTCGTCCCAAATTACTTAATTGCCAAAATTCTACTCTGCAGGGTTAAAACTAGCCTTAAAGTAATTACCCTTTAAGTGCGTACTTTAAATATCTCAATTAGCCCTCGTTCGACGTGCAGAGCAACAAGGCGAGAGGGCTAGACGAAAAAGGTGAAAACTTTCATTTAATAAAGCCATTGGAATGTATGCAAGTTTGGAGTAAGATGTGCCCAAATAATTTTGTAAAGATGATACTCAATGGGTAATTTTTGGATAAATATTAATAAATTTAGTGCACCAATATAAAATTATAATTTTTTAAATTAGGAGAAATTATAACACTACTTTAACACTATAATAAAAAATTATATATATTTTAGGGTCTTTCTGGCAGCATAAAAATTAAAACAAATTTATATTGAAAGATTGATGATTGAGTCGACTTTAGTACAAAATATTTGAAAATAGAATCTATATTCAAGTTCACTGTGAAAAGATGTTAGTAAAAGATGCAATCACTTATTTAAGTACTGACCGGGTTAAGAATTGCTAAATTTCGGTCCTCAGACAATAATTATGGGATGGTTTCACTTTGCTTTGGAATAGTTTCGCATGTTTATTTGATCCTGTAGTATCTATAGAGATAAAAAATCGTTAAAACCTGAGCCTCACAACATCGAAATTAATTTTTTTTTATTTTTGATGAGGTGTCAAATGCATGAACACATTTGATAATTTTATCGTTTTTGTTTACACCGAATCACCATGAGTCTTATGAATTATGAAAAATTTCGATATATAATAAGAAAGAAGAATTAAGTGAAAATGTATAAAATAAGAATCTGCGACTAAATAAGTAAAGATCTTTATCATTAAAAAAAGCCAAGAGATGTAGAAGTAAATAAAGAAAATTCGAAATGAAATTGGTCACCTGTTAAAACTATACTTTTTTCTGTATGTTTTATGTACACGTTTTTTTAATTATTTTAAATCCTCCTATCCTCGATTTTTCCGTTATTTGTTGCAAAGTGCTTACTAACAATTCAAAATTGAAAACCAGACGGTTCATTTGAACTTCACTGAATAGCTCAAACCCAAGTCCTAAGCCATGATACTTGGCAAAAATATAAAAAAAATTTTTTTCTTAAATCGCATATAAAACGCTACCAAAAATATATGAAATTCGTTAGGCAGTCATTAGCAGGACATTATTTTTAAAGTTAACCTTCATTCTTGGATAATGAAAGAATATAAAGCATTGAAGTGTGAAACAAAATTACCGCCGGCGAAATTATTTCGTCTTTTGCACGGGCTGGCAAAAATGAATGAGAGTTTATTTTTATGGTAAAGGTAATTGTAGTCCCACTAAGAGAAATACACTAAAAGTAACCCAACTGTCTTTGACATTGATGTATAAAGAAATAAATTTATTTCTATATGGACGCATATATCAGTAAATGTTGGGGAGATTAAATGAAAATTTTACAGATTGTTTTTGAGTTATTAATTTGAAACCAATTATTAAAATTATTTTGATATTAACACTACGTGAATGTAAACCTTTCCAACGTATTTTGATGAATCCTGTAAGTTCACCTAATCCATACAGAAACATCTTCTCCAAATGTAAACGTTACCTTGGACTGAAGGAATTGGACAATGATATTAATTTGAAGGAATGTAGGGAGGTAGAATTCCCAAAATAAAACGATGATAACTTCAGCTTTTATCCACATTTACTGGTACGTAATAAAGTCGTGTCACCCTGACGGTAAGCTGTCGTTTATTAACAAATTTTTCTCATTCTGAATAAACAAGTTAGAAAGGAGGAAATGAAGGGAAAACATAAGTGTAACATGATGCAGGACGATTAAATATATACGTCTTAATTTATTTTCAGACTAGTCGATTTCATAGCTAAATATACTCAAATATAATTTTTATTACTTGTAACGAATAATGTTCACACTGATGTTATTTAAGTTTAGCATCAACTACAAATAATCGACAGTCTTCATTTTATTTGCCCACGCAATCAGGAAATAAGTTATACTTTCTAGTACTACTTAATATTATGGAAATATTTGAATATGTCAAGTCATGATTTGTAAAATCATCTAGATGAAAAAAAGCAACCATTATAACAAAAATAAATTTATAACGACGATACTTTTATTTAGTTTTGGTGAAAAAAAGTAGCTTATCAGATTTTCTTGATACTTTTACCGCGTAAAGCTCATACGATAAAATCCAAGTATATATTTTTAAAATATGTGCAAATGAGCAATAATCATCTAAATAAAGCAAGTCGAAGTGTGTTGCGTGCAATTTTCAATTAAACTTCTATACTATTATAGCAAAGGCGCGAAGTGCCTTATAAGCAAGTAGCTACGAGAGCTTACTCAGAATATCGGGCATATATACGTGACATGTTTATTAATACTTAACCCCTTTAATTTATAGCATTAAACACGTTTAATTAATAGCATTCAAACAAAACCGCAGTTTAATGTGTGATTTGAGATCCACATGCACAAACGGAACTTTACCATTACGTTCAATTTTAAATGAAACTTATAAACGTCATTTGTATCTCATGAAGTATTGAATTATAATTTTTATTAAAAATAAATTGATTATGGAATAAACGAATTCCTAGAATAATTAATTTTATAATGACACAGGTTACGGCTGTATATTCTGATTAAAAAATATATTTTTCCTCACATCGTCATGAACACTGTGATTGTGACAAATTTAATTTCACTGAAAATAACTTTTTAGAAAAATGTCTATTTTTCTATTTTTTAAATAAGCCTACTATATTTTCTCAGTAAATTTAATTCATTGGTGGGTTCCCGTTTTCTGCCTGGGTTTATATTATTTGTTTTTTAGTTGTAAAGGTGTGTTTTCGATGTCAAAGGATAAAAATGGCAAGGAATATACATTGCTCCATAAATTTTCCATTCTAGGGTATAGGGTAGGCTGAATCCCACTTTGAAACTACGTGTTTTCGATAAATACGGCCTTTTATCACCAATTTATATGAAAAGAAGGTGTGATTAGCCGAAAAACGTTATTTTTTTTTATAAAATGTGCTGATTTTGTTTACAATTTCATTTTTTATTTTTTAAAGTGAAAGACTGCTCAAAAAATATCTTGTAATATAAGGGTGCCGTAAAAATTTAGATACTTATAAAGATTTAACATAGCATTTCTATTAAACTGTTTCCAAATATTAATTTTTGTAACGTTAATGCTTTACCTACCATATTTTTAAAAATGCGTAAAACATAGTGCATATTTAAAAATTGATAAGATCTGGGGTAATCGGCATGGTTTTCCTACAATGTTCTAGTCAGATTTACTGAGTACTTCAAGAAGTAAGAGGAGGTGGCGAATGTTCTATTTCCACATATTTTTTTAATGTCTTTTCACGTATTCAATTTAAAATTGTGAACAAATTTTAGACATAATGAAAAAAAATAATTTGAAATCTTAACTTATCCTCCCGTTAATTTAAAAAAAATTACCTAATGCAAAATATGTGGGTTAATAAAATGAATTACCAAACCTACTTTCAAGTTTCTCCGTCGCATGGTTTCTGAAAAGATCGGCTGTGAATATAGAAAAACGTAAATATATTGTCTACCATGTATTTCATAGAAGTAAAAACATACTGTATATTTAAAAGATTATGACGTCTAGAATCATCGTTACAATTTTTCTAACAACATTTCATGGGATTTTAAAAATCCATATTTTTTCCCAAATTTCGATTGTATAGTTTCGGAAATTAGGTGAGGTTATATTTTTCTTTCATATTTTCAGTAGAAGGAATATTTTTTACACTGAAAAAAATTAATAATAGCTAATATTTTTAGAATATTCAATTTTTAGTATCACGAAATATGGTAGATAAACTAAATATTTCGTTCTAAAAACTCAGTTTGTATGTGAACTATTTTCGAATCATTTTATTTTAAGACAATCGCAAGGGGAATTATTTTTGTTAAGCATATAATTTTTCACATATGAGTGCATCATTTCATTTAATAATCAATAAATATTGAAATTTAATTGGCGTTAAAATTGCATTTGTTCCGATATAAGTAATCAAGTTACTTAAATCGGAAATACTACTGAAAACATGATTTTGAAAAGCTTTTGTCGTCCATGGTGAAACATTAAAATTTTTAACTCTAAATTGTGCATCGACAGGCAAACGGCTATTGCGAAATAGGAACGTAATAAAAGGTAGATAAAAATAGAAATGTTTTAAAAACATTAATACATACTACTCTTTATTAGGTAAACAAGGGTTGGCCAGATGGTCCTAATAAAAGTCATTGCTCTTTAAATCGGTCATTGTGCAGTATTATGATAGCACGCCAGCTAGACAAATACCCCATGACATTATTTGTACTTTGTCTTACCTTTATTATTTATTTAGTTCTATCAAATTCTAAAGATAATATTGCGGAACATAACATTTATCTTTTCTGTTTGCTTATCTCACTTTTGACCAAAATTGCGAAGCAACGAATGCCTTCTTTTTCCATTAAGAAATGACGATATAAGTCTCGTAGAGTAAATACATTAAACGAATATTGAATCGACGTTATAAAAAAATTTAGGTCGTACAATTTAACTGTGATAACTGATTGAGAAAATTCTTCTCATTTGCTGATTTTTTAACATCAAACCGTAAGATTTTAATTACTATTGAAATATTTTTGCTCACGTAAATATAATATTTAACCAAAACCAAAGTAAATAAAAAAATATAGCATTTTCCTTTAAACAAATTTTAAAAATATCTTAAGAAGGTTGAAATGTTATAAATACTCGTTTAGAGTTCACCAAAAGTTTTGAAACAGTTTTTGCGCACGTTTCGTTAATTGCAAATTTTCCAAGAAAGAAGCGAAGCTATTTCGGTTTCATAGAGATAAAATAAGAGGATATTTAGGAAAATGATTGGTAACATATTGATGCATATTAATGTAAAATTTTAATCATACTGCCTAGGTGTACACAATTCAATAAAATTTGCATTATTAATGTGGTTATACCGTTTTGTTTTTGGCCTTTGGTTAATGTATGACTTAGAATAGCCGCTAAGGTTTTTTTGTCAAACTCTTAGCAAACTTCTAGTAACTTTTTTCATAAATTTATCTTTAATAATTTCGATGTCGAGGCGAGTATAGATGTTTGGTAAATATTTTCAACACTATCTCTAGTACTATCTGACATAAAATTGTCGAAAATGTTGTATGAGATCTTTATAACTTTTTCTTTTATTCCGAATATAAAGTTTCTGAGAAAAAAGATTGTGCGAAAACACGGGTAGATAGATGGACACGCGATTGATTGATTGAACACACGATTGGACACATTTTTCTTTTTAAACTGCGGAATTCAAACAATGGTACTAGATGACGGTTTTGTATGAGGTAATTTTTTTTATTAAACTCAACTTCTTTTTCTGCCATTTTAAATAATAAGTACCAAAAAGTCATTGCAAAAATGCAAATAACGATTGATCTCTTTTTGTATATAAAGGTAAATTTAATGAAAATAATTATATCCAACTACTGAAAATCATATTGATTTCTTTGGATATTAATATTGATGAATCGAGTAAAAGTACAAGCAACAAAAATTTCATTACTAAACATAAAATTCATTAAATATTTTACAATTACTAATGATAATATTGACAAAACAATTGAAAATTGTGTTTGTATTAATGAATCAGAAACATGAGATTTAAAAAATAGTTTTACTTAAATAAACTGTTCTTACTAACGATATGATTATTACGCTTATGTGTAAAAACTTATTGATTATACTAGACAAAAATTATATAAACCGAGTGCAACCAATTTTGTAATGACAAATAATGGCTAGATTCCCGAAACCTTCCTTTATAAGCATAATTAAGAAACAAAATTACAGATGTCATACTCGTAAATATTCCAGTGAATTTTTTTCAAGAAAGTTATTGGATTTATTTGTATGTGTATTAAGAAATGCTGATATCATCTCATCCACAATCTTTATAAAACTCGATACGTGATTAATCCATCATAAACGTATAAATACACTCCCTAACGCATTATATCTCTTGTTATAATATGAACATTTATCCTATCTAGACCTCTGAAAATCGATGAACGGCTAGGAAAAGAAAATTTGAACTCCCCTTAACTTCTCTTTCAAATAATTTGTTCACGTTCGGGAAAGACGGTTTAAACGGGTAGAAATAAGTTACTATGACAATCAACATATAATTTATTTCTTATTATATATTATTTTAAAAGATCCTTGAGAAAGATTATTTGAATCCAGATTTTCAAATTTCAACTTGACCTTCTAATAAAATTTGTCTTTCTATGTGTCTCTAAGTAATTTCAATCTACACTGAAAAATATAAAATATCCACTTTGAGCACTAGCATAAACTTTAAGTGGACGGAGGGAAATATCCATAACAAATATTCGCCACCGTGTATGTATTCCATAAACGCTTTGCAGCATCTCAAAATAAATCCCAGAGAGCTCCGTTAAGTCGCTACACTCGCTGCGCTTCGCTCCCCTTTGAGGTAATAACATCAGTTTTGACGCGCCATGACCTGCGGATGTCCGGTGTAAATTGCCCTCATAATTTGAGGAAGGTAAATTAATTATACAGTTTATCTTAAATTGGATAGAATTTTATTTCAATCAACATTATAAATTAGGAAGAGTAATTAAGAAAGTGCATTTTAAAGTAACATTCATTTGTATACGTAAAGTATGTTTAAGAAACAAATAAAAAAGTACTGTATTTGTCACCAATTAATTATACATTGTTATTAGTATAAATTATTAAAAGTTAGAGAAATAACATTTAGGAAACAACGCTGTTGAGAAATAGACACTGGGAAATACTTTAAAATGACTTTATGGAAAAGTAGACATTTTCGGTGATTCAGCTGTTTAAACAATATCTGGGAATAAGGAGAATAAAAACTAATTCAAAGCAATACTTATAGACTTAAAAACTATTCTAGAAAAGTTTTCAAAACATTTAATAAAGTCAAATTGATAGTGTAAATCATATCGATAGTGACGACAGCGTATCTCAAATCAATCAAACCTAACACATTTTCAAACAAAATTCAAAATCACCTCAGTTAGCGGACTTATCTTAACACCATCTTGTATTCATACAGCAAATACTAAAATATAATTAAATAAAACAAATAAAAAGGCATATTTATCCAGATGGCCTACGGTATCCATTCAAATACAATCTAAATAAGAAACAAAATTACAGATGTCATACTCGTCAAATTAAAAAATACGTTAAAATATATTGTATCAGTTTGTGAACTTTTAACTAATGTAGCTCTAGTATTGTAAACTCGACTCGCATTTTGCGGGTTTTTATTATTTATCTACTTCTTGAATATTATATACTAAAATACGATATTATCTATAGAGATATTCAACAGCATTAGTCAGTAACAATCTAAATAGATAGAACAATAAATGTAGAATTGTAGTGTTGCGACCTCTGCAAGCATAGCTTATCACTGCCTGTTCACTTCCTGTTGAACGGTACAGTCTCATGCTCGTAAATAACTCATCCGTCGGTCTCGTGTGTCGTTGAACTTTTTCATCCATTTCCTCCTTCCTCTTTGCATGACCGCTTTGTTTATTCGCCCCTCCTAATATATGGAACAAAAGGCACTGAGCACGGCCTGGCAAGATTGTTTGCAAAATAAGATGATTTATAAAAGAAATATAAATTTATAGTCAAAATCATTGTTTCACTATGTTACGTTTTTTTTATTTTTGAATGAAAATGTCTTCTTACACCATGGTTCTATTATTGGCAGAAATAATCCAAAAGTCTCTACATATATGTGTGTGTACTCCAAACAATGTTTATAAGTTCGAAAATATAAAGTATATTCAACAAAATTAAAAAACGATTTATAAATAGGAGGATTAAATTATGTTTAGTAATATTTTAATCTTGAGAGCATGATGCTACACACTACTGCAAGATGATCACCTGATCATAAAGTAAAATGAGAATCGGTTGAAAACTTATATTTAAATAGAGCTTTATGTGATGAGTTATGTAACATAGTAATGTAAAATTAAACATTAACAGTAACAATAATGTAACACTGACAATAGACAGTTAATTAGAAACCTTATTCAAATTCGTTCCCGCGTCATTCTGTATTCATCCATAGCCACTACTCATCTACATCAAGTTTCTTTTTTACGTAATTCCACACATAGAGTATGTCAAAATAACGGATACTGACTGGTTTTGCAATCCAAAACTTTTCTTTTCGGTAAATTGCTTTTCGGGGACTTTTATATTGAGACATCGATGGCATGAATATTTTCTAAACGACAAATTAAGATTGATATGGGCCATGATAATATTTAATTACATATTGTGCTACTGATACCATTATCCTCTCTTGGACAAAATTTCACAAATTAATCGGCATTGTAAAAAATAAAAGAAAGGCATGCAAGTTGTTGCATTCATTTATATCGTCTTTATCAATCCTGCAACACAGTTTACGTAAGACTTATTCCGGGATAAATCCCAGCGATAATGACTACCATCTCCATTTTTTAACCAAGAACATGAATATATTTTCTGAAAATTTAATTCCGCTTTAATTAATTCAACATCTTTTATTTCATAAAATATCTTTAATTGGATCTTTACACGATCAAACCGTAAGTGAAAAGCTATCAGTATTATGGTGATAGGCTGGGAGCTTCTCAAAATATCCTAAACAAAAAACAAATTTTGTCACCATAGCAAACACGATTAAGTACTTTCGAACGATCAAAACCTAAGGAATTCCTAAGGAATTTGTTAAAAAATTTTAAAAACTAAAAAATTTTAATTTTGAAATATATTTGAAAAATTTAAAGAAATTACAGGTGACAAAAGATATCGGTTACTTATGGATAAAAAATATTTGGGAATATATTCGTGCTATAGAATTTGATAAATACTTTTGAAAACCTCGTCTAGAAATTTTAACTGCAGCTAATAAACAACAGAAAATCTAAATATTAATTAAATGAAAGCTTTATTCTTGTATGAATAATAAAATGAAATAAATTTTTGGACCTTTTTGGATATGGATACGAAACTGCAAATTATAGTGTTTTTTCCATATTTTTTCACATATAACGTCAGATATTTTCACTGTTTCCTTTTTTCATAAGCGTATGAATATCAGATGAAAAGTTTTATTCCAAGTACAATTAAATAAAATTTATCGTTCGTCCCAAAATAGGTTAGAAATCGCAATTAAAACTTCAAAAAATGAAAAATGTTTCGACAATCATCACATAAAAATTCTTAGGTCTTTTGCTGATATAATAATATTATCTATCTGCCTTTGTGGGCTATATACTAAGTTATTTCAAATATTTCGCAATGTGGAAAGTTTATGTAAACAATTTTAATCCTTTAAGTTTATTTTTCTAATTTATTTTGCTAGATTAAAATATTTTCATTCTCATAGATTTTTAGTTAGTTTTTGTAAACTCCAATATTTCATAACGTATATATTAATATATAAAACACTTACGATTGACATTGTAGACAAAATTTGAAGGTATATGAATATAGTGTTAGGAGTAAGGAATAATATTTACGGTAGAATATAAATGTAAAAAAGCGTTGTACGATTTAATATACTTATAACGATTTAACTTCGCTTCAGGAATGCTGTGTAATGGATGAAATGCTGAAGCATGGACTGACACCATCTCTCACAAGAGGGAGTAGTGACAGACACGAGAGAGAGAGAACAAAAATGTGTTCAAATGTGATGTCTCGCGCAAATGTTGACCGATTTTTAAAGGGAAGTAGTTATAAATCTTGTGCAAAGAGATTATTTTATTACGTTAAATGTTTATTATAATCTTGTGAAATGAAGGCTAATATTATTACATGTTTTAAGCAAAAAGTTGGTGGTGTGACAATTTTGTTTTTACCACTTCATTAAGAAATATAGTTACTATTCTAAAGAACGATCGTTGATTTGATATTTCTCTTATATTTATTACTTTTTTTTTCTTATGTTATAGCTCTCCATGTTCTTTATTACAAGTTAATCTAGCGACTCGTAAGATATCAATATACATTAGCACGTAAGAGTTGCATATAACATACTTAAATATTTATCAGTTTAAGTATTTGAATATCATAGTATTATTATAATAATTAGTCCACTTGTGTCTCTCCATCTATCCCTGGTATAATAAAAATTGTCTAAACATATTTTAACGAAATCTATAATAATAATACGTATGAAAAATTATTTTTGCTTATAAAAATATATTTAAAAATTGGATAAAATATTTGGGAACATTCAACTCAAAATTTCAACAAATTCTGAAGCATAAACTGAAAATTTGCTTACGAAATCATAATACATAGGATAATAAAATATTTCTGATGAATATGAGAATTGCAGACATTTAACAATTATAAAAAAAATATATGCAAATGCGAAGACAGATTCAATTTTGACAAAAGCACCTCAATGTGTTATATTGAGTTGCTTTTGTCTAGAAAATATGTATTGGAGCAATCTGTCTGACTAGTACAGGCAAGATGAAAATCGTCTATTAATGTAAATAATAAAAAAACAATAAATATGTTATCTTTAAGGACATTTTCTTTCATAGCACAGAAATTTTTTAAACTCATAAAACTATTGCGAAGGTGTATGGCTTTCTAAAAAAAATAAATAATCCAAAATTGACATTATGACAGAAGCACACAAATTTTCAAAAACTCATAATCAGATTTGAAATGAATATCGCCATAGATTTACCAGGTTTTTTGAAGTCAAGGGTTAAAATTTGCGAAAAAAATTGAAAAGAAATATTTTATACCTACATTAAGTTTTACGTATAAAAATGTACTTACACTTTACTTTAACTGTACCGATTTACACGCATACATACACACTGCAGATATACAATCGGAACACAAACTCTCCACGCGCAGGTTATAAATATGTAACATCTTAATTTAGGCGAATTAGCTCATCGCCTAGAAGCACCGTTGTTGTTTAATCAATGAAGTAGTAAAACAGTTTCGATTTAAATCCTCGAAGAAATATTTTAAAAATTTAAAATTAAAGCCAATGTGTTAATCATTATCTGATATTTAATTATATTTTAATAAATATTACTAAATTTTTAATTTTTTAATTTAATGAATGTATAATTATAATATCAATATTGCAGCTAGTATTGTCTACATTCATTAAAAAAGCATTTCCATGTGTTTACGTATAAACTTTTTTCTTAAAAAAATTACTATTTTGAAATAATTTTTAAAAGTATGTTAGAAATTTCATTCCATATGCGTAAAAATTAAGAAAATAGATATAAATGAGAAAACGGTTCTAAAATTTAAATAATTAAAAAACAAACATATGGTTAATTTTATTGAGACTATTAAAAATGTTTATCAAGGTTAACTTGTTAAAACGAATTAATGATTTTTTTAGTATGTAGTTTATCCAACTGTTAGCGGCAGATTTGACGCTTGCTTAATAACATTTATTCTGTTCTCACTGCGTTTCTTAATATATTTAAAAAGTTCTATTTACAAATTACATTGAAATTTAAAAATACATAGAAATGCAAATCCTACCTGTCTCAAGGCAAATGTATTATCAATCGATGGATAACATTGCCTTCTCTGAGCCAAAATATGCTATTTTGGCAAATTAGTGAGTTTCAACGAATTTCATTAAACATCCTTTAATGTTAATTTCTCAAAAAAATTAAAATTAATTTTCCTCCAAAAGTGAACAAAAGCATTTAAATTATTTGAGAATTTACCAAACATTTAAGCACGGTTATAAACATTCGAGATATTCAGCAGATCTAAACGTTTCCATTTTCTTTCTTTTTAGGAGATTTTATAGGCTTATGAAAAGTTCAAAAATTTCTCTTAATGTTTCTTAAATCATCGTGGAATTAACTGCGATATGGAATTAACAAATGTACGCATTTAATGAATTATTACAAAAATAATTATTAACTACATGGCATAGGTAAACTGTTATTTTCTAAATACCTTTGTGATCGCCACTCTCAATATTGTCTTCAAAATTTGAATTATTATGAAATTTGTAAACAATGTTTATTTTCATAAGATATATTAAATAGTGACAGTTTAAAAGTAATTCATTTCTATGAACAATTTTAGGAAAATACTATTGATAGTATTTTCTCATTTGTAAATTGTAAATTAGAATAATAAATAAATTTTGATGTATGAATAATTTTATAAGTCATAACTCACCAAAAAAAAATTAAGGAATCATTAAAAATATATTACCCATAATGTATACGTTAATTAGGATTAATTTTGTTTTGGTTGTTCAAAATATCCGGAAAATTTCTATAATTTCAAAATTATTTATTTTCGCCTGAAAACCGGATTTAATGATGTTAAGTTTCTTATGAACTCCGAGAACATTGTAAAGATGGTTGGTCTACCTTTGAATAATTGTTTCGAAAATATTCAATATATTTCACAAATACTTTCGAAAGTTCATAAAAAATTATTTATATTTATTTTATTTTATACGTATATAAAATAAAAAAAAGTAAATATATACATGCATATTTTGAGTTTCGTTTATTTAAATCTAGTAAATATTAATGGTCCTTTTATTTAAAAATGAAAAAAAAAACAATGAGAAAATAGAAAAATGTTTCCAACACCTCTCGTTGCCAAAATTTTATCTTAACATGACCTAACCTAACTTTAAGTAGGTTTTTACATCCCTCTTATTGCGATCTTAGAGGAAAATTCCCAGAGCACACTCGACTTCGACCCTCGTTACTTAAGCAACTCACAACCCGTCCTCTAAATATTAAACTCTAACATAACATATAAAATGTAGCATTGAAATACAATTATTTACCTTTTTTGTCTCACGATGATCGGGGTATTTTGCTCTGACCTGGGTGGGGCAGCATTGCTTAGTTCTCTTTAAATAAAAACGGCTTAAGTGCGGTTTACCCAGAGCAACCGTGGAGAATAAAAGCTCTCAATTAAGGCAATTGTGTATTTGGCCGGAGCTATAAGAACGCAATTAATTTATTTAAAATGGAGATAAAATTCCGTAGCTCTTTCCATAAAATTTACTAGAGTACATTTGCAAAAGCAATATTATTATATTGACTATCAAACTGACCGATTTATTTGACGAAATGATAAATTCATTGACCAATATCCACATGAATACCATATATTCGTACGTGTATAGAGCACGGAAATAATACAGAAATATGAATTTTCCTGAGCTTGCTTCTCCCTTGACCCTTTAACATTTCTTAGTCTATTATTTTTGCCTATTATAATAAATGTATTATTTTCTTTTTCTATTGTATAACACAAATTTTTCTGTAATTTATTATTACTTTACCAACGTAAGGAACTATTGCAGTAGCAACAAGTTTTAAATCAATTTTTGTAAAAACTCTTATAAAAATACGAGAATTCTAATAAATATTAAATTCAATATTGGTATATTTGAAAAAAAAATTAATGAATATTTTTATAAACCTTATATCTATAATAAAATTCAAAGCACCTATGTGTCTCTGTAACGGAAAAATGCAGACTTATTATAAATATAAAAGAAAAATATAAAAAAAACCGCGCAAACAGAAAAATAAGGCCAACTAAATTGCATCGATTTATTCGGAGTAAACTCGACTCAATTATAAGCAGCAACTCAATGATAATTTCTGAGAAAGAATATACTAAACGCTGTAAGTCGATAAAAGAACACACTAAATGCTATAAACCGCGTGTAATCAACTTGAATAACATAATTGCGCAAAAAATTCTGCATTTGCACTATTACTGAAAAACAATATCTCACCAGCATAGGATTTCCCTAAACTTTCATCTCTACGTCAATTGTCAATCCATAACTAGCATCAGAGCGATAAGACTACCGTAAAGTTATTAATTACAAAGATGATTTATGATTTATGTTTTTATGTTTCAAAATAAATTCTCTTAACTTTGTTTTTTTACGTCTTCATTGATCCTTCGTGTTTTTTTCAGCATTTTCTTATCTATAGTTAAATAAAGTCTACAGTTCATAATCCAGTTATGGTACCAGACTAAGCAGTTACAAATAATTTATTCGAAGAAGCAATTGGTAAAAAAACAATTTCAGTTTCAATGGTTATATCTAAGTAGTTTATATTGATTTGTTGATGTTCAGAAACCAGGGTTATGTTCTTGTTTATAAAATGAGTATAAAAAGCTTCTGCTGATATAAATGACATATTTATGACTACCATGAACTCTGAAAATAACGCTTAAAATATTGTGAGTTAAAACTTATGCTTAATAAGTAAAACCATGAAACATTCATATGTTGTATACTTATTTTGTAGAAGTTTAAATTCAAAATATACTAACGTCAGTAGTTAGGAGCCAGAGAAAGAGGTATACCTAAACCAAAATATTATATTGGGCAAAATATACTTTTGAGTGCACGTTGGGATATAAATTGAGACATTAGGAATTCTTTCAAGCTAACAGAACAATTACAGCTAAGATGTATTGTGAACAACTGAGCAAAGTCACCACTAGCCACCACCATCATCTTTCAAATAAAAGCAAAGTTAATTTTTTACATGACAATGCCCGACCCCATTTAGCAAAAGTAATACGTGAAAAACTACTTTCACTTGGATGGAGTATGCTACTTTATCCACCGTATTCTCGAGATCTTTCACCATGTAATAACCATCTGTTTCGCTTCCTGTCTAATAATTTAGGTGAAGGAAAATTTAAAAACGAAAGTCAGATCAAAATCGAACTTCATCGGTTTTTCAGTGCGAGGCCCAAAAATTTCTACAAGGACTGAACTGTAGCTCTGAGCGTATGTTGGTGACAACTGTTACATACCGTCGGTGCTTATGTAATTAACGATTGATTTTATTGACTACATATCAAAAGTTTAAGAGTTTGTGTACAGAGATGGCGGGTTTATAAGTTGCAAAACCTATTATATACACTTTTTTTAACTAATTTCGCACAAAATTAATGTACAAAAATTATAATTCCATATTAATGTCACAGCAGTTTTTTCGGCTCATTTCAGGGTTTGTAGGCGCGAAATAGCTGTATTGTCCAAACAATACCAAAATAATTGTTTTCGTTCATAGTGTTCTTAAAATATACTTATTCCAAAAGGTAAGAGCTTTAGAAAAAATGTAAATTAAATCTGTAAATGTATTTAAAACTCAAGTGGAAATACGAATTTAATTTTTAACCGTGTGCAGATTGGCATAATTAATATCATTTTTGGGATTCCTCCCAAAAATACGAGACAAACTGATTTACAACTTTTTTTAATTTTGGTTTTTTATTAAACATAACTAAATTGTATCAAATAACAAATATATTATCAGCATGTCTCTTTGAGGATGTCAAGCGACGCTCGGTGTATCCAACACTGCAAACCGCTTAACACTTGCATTTACGTTGGAATAGTTAATCTCGAGAATAGGTTAACATTCAAATAGTTATCGATTATAAACGTCTTATTTTTTACTAAGAGACTCAAAGAAATTACAAAATTCTTTTAGTTTCACGTCACGTTGAGTGTACCACGTCCTAATGAATTTCGTATGAGGCCATGATAAATTCATTCAATGGGTAGAATTTCAGAATGAAACCCAATCTACCATCAAGTACATATTAATGTTATGTTTTGTATGAGGAACAACCTCAATAGTGACAACTAAAGAAAATGCAAAAACTAATGCGGTTCACAATAAAAACTCGATAGTGTAAACAAACAGAATTTTATTGCAAAATAGGCATTGGTAGAACCAAATACTGAAAGTTTTAGATGAATATATACGCGTCAAGAAGCTTTGTGTTAGGTGAACATCTCAAGTTTTAAGCGAAGCTCAAAAACACCGCTGCAAAAGTCAATATCACGAAATGGTAGAAAATAGACGCTGTATTTGAGGTCCTCACTGGTAATGATGAGCTGGATATATTATTACGAACCCAAAACTAAAAGACAGTCCGCGCAGTGGATAAACCTTCCTACAAAATTTCTTACAGAGATGAAATGCCATATATCCAAGTTTTTGGCAGTAGAATATGTAAATGAAGGACTGCTGCTGGAAAATAATTATAGAATCGTTCTTCGGACATACGACTTACTATGCAAAGATTGTTCTGTAAAGTAATTTCAAGAAAGAAAGACTCTGGAGAGTAACAGTTACCGCCGACATATTTGCTTTTTTTTTTAGAAAATTTAAATAAAACGCCCGCAGTAATATTCCTTCGTCAGGATAAAGCCTCTGGATACTCAGCCAGATGAACGATCAAATATTCTACTAGATCGGGTGTAAAAATTACGTATGATTCGCTATATATTCCAATACCACTCTGTGTGGTCTCTAGTTAGTCCCAACAACAAAAAATTAACTGCGGGATATACGATTTCCGGGTGCCGAATGAGCGATGACTGTCTTCGAAAATGTCGTAGAAGAAACGTACAGAGAAGAGTAGATCGAGAGCTTCTTTAATTGCTCCATCGAATGAAACAATGCATACAAAATTGCTAGTTGGTTTCATTCTTGATGGAGGAAAAGCTTTAGTTAACATTTAATTTAGTTTTAAACATTTTTATCTCCCACCCCCCAATTAATTTATTACGCGTAGTTCAAAAGTAATGACAATGATGAAATGAATAACTTGTTTCTTTTCATTTAATCATTGTCATTACTTTTGGACTATCCCTAATAAGTGACAATAATTGATTGCAGTAAATGTAATATGGTAATATAGGTATTAAAATTTGACGTTTTTTAAATGATTTTAATATAAAAAACAATTTGATGGTTCATGTTCTCGATGGTAATTAATATTATGTATTTGACTTCTAGGCTTCGTAGCTATAATGGAAAAAAAACTTTGCTGTGAAACTTGTTTATGTTATTTTAATCACATAATATAATTCTCCTTCATTTACATATGTTATTATCAGAGACTTGGGTTTATTGCTTGATAACCTCAAGTAAGTGACATTATATTTATCTTCAATTTAATTCACATTTTCTTGAACGTGTTAGAAATATTATAGCTGTCGAAACCAATATTCGTCTCCCTCGAATTATTTTATTGTCTTTTTTTGACTGTGAAGATGTGCGCTGCGCGTAGTTAAAATTAGTATTTTCTGATGTTTGCAATATTCGTTATTTAAATAATTCAAGTGGTCCCATTTATGAATAAAACAAATTCAATTACTTGTCTGCTGTGAAAAATGCCTCCTATTTATACACTATTTTTTGCAAAAATCTCTTTTCTTTCCATATTGCAGGATTTGGCATTAACTAGCTGCTGATGCTGGCTCCAATTTTCTTATTCTTTTTAATCATGGTGTGTAAATATTTTAACATTTTCTTTTTCAATGCATTGTTATCTGTCTTGCTTTATGTTTCTTAATCGCAATGATTTTTAATTTTATAGATTAAAAAAGAGCATAATTTCAATAAAATCTTCTACAGCTTACATAAAACCAAAAGTTCCTATTTAAACATTGTGGTTGATCAAAAATACTATCCCTCCAGTATATAGCATATTGTAATAATTTTTACTAAAATTAATACACTATGTCGCAGATCAAAATAATTCAAAAAGTTTTAAATATTCTGAATGCTTTTATTTTGACAATAAAATAACAAAATGCAAAGTTGTTAATATTATTGTTGTATTTTAAATAGTAACAATTGTAATAAAATAAGATATAAAACACAATTTTTCAACCTAACACCTAGAGATATTTTTGGAAATATCCATTAATTATATTGCTCAAACTTTTCTACAAAATTAGAGAAAAAACATGGCTAATAGAAATTAATCAAAATTTTACCAAAAAATTGTGTATGTCTAGAATTTACAATCGTCAATACATTGACAATAATTATCTTACGTTTTTGAAAAATATACCAGTCAAAATATTTAAATGAAGAATGCTATATTAATTTTTGAAACAGAAATTACTAAAAACTTAAACCAAACTTTTATACGTACATAAAATACAACTAAAAAATACGGTACTGTAGTGAATGTTAGCGATAGTTTTTTTTCACCTTTACAACTACATCAAATATAAACTTGTCATCCAAAATTAGATAAAAATCTAACGCAGATAGAGGAAATTCTTCATAAAATCTCTGGATTCCGCTTTCTACGATATAAATAAACCTTTGTTTGTTTCTTTAAAATTATTTCTTGAATAAAATTATGGTATCACACACGTTGTCTCATATTTAATTTACAAAGGTTGACATCTATTGCTCAACGACAACAGAAACTGTGTTTCATCCATCGCTATGAGCTCGATCTACCTTCGGTACTTCACTTATTTTAGCCAGGGCTTGATTAGAATTTTCAATACTGAACATATTTAGTTCATATTTATAGGTTACATAAAGCTAAATGGCTAGGTTTTTTTAATGTTTTTGTATCTTTTCTGCATTCTGAAGTAATAAAACCTGTTTATGACATATTATGGCATTAAACCATGTCTATTTGGATATTTTATGCTTCAGATTGCGTAAAGTCAGTATCCTATACGTAATAGGTAGATAAAACTTGCTCATTTATCAATATTGCGTCTTGTCGAAAATCTAAAATGAAACAAGGCAAAACTGGTATAAAATGGGCAATACTTTTGACTAATCTGGATTAACATTGATATTTTCGGCAATTACTACTTCTTTAGTAAATCTTAGAGGCTCTTTTGATCTACGAAAGCGTCTCATAGTTTTACTCCGAATTAACATCAGTCAGAACTTCACTGAGAATGTCTGAGTGTTGATTTAAGTATATTTGCAATATATTATTCTTCTGATTTTACTGACTTTGAGATGGTATGTATTCTCTTATACTAATTTTAACATGGACCATATGCTACAAATGTATTTCACAAAGTATGTTAAAAAAATAATATTTTCACGTGGTGAGGATTTGTGTTCAGCAATTTTGAATAAAGCTTAATGCGTTCTTTAATTAAATACCTTGCATCCATTTCACTACTGAAACTCGCTTTAATCATAAGTATATTTTTTTTAATATTACGTTTTTTCTTCCAGGTTTCATAAAAGTTTTAATAATTATTAAAATATCCTTTGTGATATTTTTATATATCTAATGTAATACCTTCTTCTTTTAATTTATTTCGCAATGTCTGTGTAAATAGCATATTATCTTCAAGAATTTGTATAAAATTTACAAGTAATACTCGAGTACAATTAGCTAACTTCTAATTTCATATACATAACCCGTTTTATTATCTCAAAATATTTTGCAAAAATTTGTCTATTCTCAGCTTTTGATGACGTTAATTAATTCAATTATTCGTTGAACCGCTTATTAATAGACAAAAATTAATAATGTTTAATCCAACCACATCAATTTTCTATACTTAATTAAAAGAAAACAAAGAAAAAAGGTGCTGTTTTTTCTAGCAAGCAAAAGAGGTCCATAATTTTCCAAGGGGTGAAAAGTGCCCCTATTTACGTATCACACATTATTATAAGCTAACAAAAAGTAATAAAATTACTCAAATTATTAAATTGTTCCGCCATATTGTAATACTATTCATAACGACCAAATAATATAAGAAATAATTAAATTTTATTGAAATATTTATTATATTCTAAAAATTGTACCAAAATATGTATTATAGTCCATAGATTCCGCAAGATTCATTAAGCTCAGGAAACAAATAATTTTGCACTGAATTGAATTACAATATTAATATAACCACGAACGTCGACGCATAATGATTCACATAAATTGAAAACTCACTCACATGTCATATATATTTAAACCCGCTATTTTAATAGCCTTAAGGATATCTAATCGATAACATACTTGGTTTTTGATACTATTTCCGGAATATATGATATCTACAAATCAAACAATTTGTTTGAACAGCTTCTGTGCCATTTTTATGAACCACTTCATGAGTTTTGAGTATAATAATAATATTTTTTTCACTCCTTTATCAAAAGTGTATACTTCTTTTATGCTCATATACTTCTTTTATGCTCATAGAGACTTAATATCAGATTTACCATAAATGGTTACAGACATTCTCTTATGATAATATTAATATAACAAAAATTGTAATATGGACCGTTCAAAACGAAATATTTGTTTTTAATTTTACTTTATTTACAATTGTTTAAAGCCCAATTTTTTTCAATACAACATATATAACTAGTATGTTTGAAGAGACTTTATCACAAAAGGCGTGGTTCCGGAATAATATTTAAGAGCTTCTTAAGCAAATTTGTCGCAAACTGATAAACAGTAATTGTCCATGTTGAAAACCGCCATCTATTTCATATTTAAAATTGAATACAATTATTTCGTACAAAATTATGCAAGGTACGTAAAGTAAGCCGGTAATGAGTTCGACGTCGATGTACACTGATGGATTACATCGCGAGCAACTGATGACAGGAAATAAATCAAACTCATCTGGCAGACATTACGTGGACAATACATATATGTTTACGGCCACCTTCATACGCTACGCACGAGATCTTTTGTTTCTCATGTAAACGACGGAATAGTGGCACTAAACGAATAAGTTGACCCAACTTGTGACTCTTAATATAAAATTTTATAGAGTAAACTATTTACTACTACCGAAGTTTATAGCTTCATTTCTTTCGTGAATAAAAATATCAGTTCAGTGAGTATTGTGCTCGCATATCAATTCTACCTATATTAAAAACATAATATTTGCACGTTAAAAGTTCAATGCATATTTGGTGGAAATTAAAAACAAATTATAAAAAGCACTGTCAAATTGAAAGAGATCATCGACAAAAAAAAATTATATGAACATTTTTTTTTTTAATTTAGAAGAAAATATTTGAAAAATTAAAAATCTCAACAATAGTTTGTATAATATATTGTAATAAAAATATAACCTTCACTACAGTTTTCCTGTAATATTAATTGATTTCTACAAATTATTGAAAGTTAAACATGTAGTATACATTCGAAAAGAATTTTTTTTTTTTAATTTAGAAGAGCATATTTAAAAAAATTATGAAGTAAACGAATATGCATTATGTATCTTCAAAGAGAATATTTTTGCAAGTTAGTATAAAAATATATTGAAAGATAATTTTAACGCAGAAAGGTAAATGCGATTTTTCAAATTATCATATGTGAACGATTAAATTTTAGAGACATGTAAATTTTCGTATCGATTGCTCTGATATTTCTAATGACAATCGAATGCCACAGATCTATAAAGAAAAAGACAATGGGATCAATTCCTAAAATATTCATTTTAGGAATTGATCCCATTGTCTTTTTTAAATTTAAAATTTAAAAATTAATTTGGGATTTCATTAACCATTTTTCATTTTGAAACCTGTTTTGTGAGAAATATGTGTAATAATGAGCTTCAAAGTATCATGGGCTCCTCCAATACTTATAGTCTGATGAAATTCTAAATAATATTATTTGATTAGAACTCTAAAGTAAAAACTATTTCGGTTAATTTACATCTATAATTTCAATAAATATAAATAACTATGTTAACTTACATTTTGCTTGTTCTCATTACTTAGCCTTATATTTCAGAACTTATTATTTTTTCCCTATTATTTTGTTATTAAGCTGCTTGTAAAAGAGGAAGTATTATAAGTTTTTATTAAAATTATTCATACGTTAAAATGTTGTGAATAACATTAGGAATGTATGTTGAAAATGACGCTACTTGTTTTCATTTTTCCCTATAAATTAACGACTATAACCAAGCAAGTGAAGTCGCGGGTAAAAACTAGTGTTAAATGTGTAAAAAAAATTTATATTTGGAGGCTTTTTCTGGTAATGACAAAAAATTAAACAAATGTATATTTAAGGATTAAGAATCAAATAGAGCTTAGCGCAAAATATTTAAAAATGAATTCTATACATAAAATAACTCGGTTAACTGTGTGGAAAAGATGGGTTAGTGCTAATGGCATTTAAAGTTGCTGCTTCTATTTGATAATAATTATCCTGTGTAGTCGCCTTTATTATTATGTACATAAACAAATTTTAAAACACTGTTTAGTTTGCAATTTTTTTTTGTACCTTTAGTACTGGAAGAAGCTCATTTTAGTAGATTAATTTGGACAGGTCATTTGATTTGATAATACCAATAAAGGAATAAAATCTTTTAAATATACGTCGCACTACATCAAAACTACAATATTTTTAATTTTTTTAATTACGTCTCTAATGCCAGCATTTGGCATATTTATTATTCTAATAATAATTTATTTCGTTAAACCCAACCACCACAAACTGAAAATGGTGTAAATTATGAATGAATGCAATTTATTATAATTATAAAGAAAACATTACAGGTAAGTAAATATTAATATAGCAAAAAAGCCTCATGTTTTAGTTTGATATCTTGCTTACGACCTTTGATAGCGCCGCGCATCTCGGTCGTTCATCAAGCGGGGGTGATGTTCATATTATTGTGAGTAATGTTTGTAATAGCGTAGCTAAAGTACCACAGACCAATGACAGAAGCTGTGCCACTGATGCAAAAACTTACGAGTCACATTTGCCAAGTCGTCTAGCATGGCGGTTATGAGCATTACCTTCGAAGATACCTGCATTGAAAAAAACCTAACTTGTGATGATGATAAAAACAAGGAACGGCATTTTAATCAGTTAATTACCTTAACAGTATAAATCGCGGCTACGTTAAATAAAAAAAGCATATTAAAATATCACGTGTTAAAATTATACGTTTTTGTACATGTTTTATGACCATAATTTTGAAATTGCCTTTTAAAATCTTTCTTACATAATGCTAACTATGAAAACCAGATAATTGAATCGAACATTACGGAATAACATATTTTTTATTAAATATCGTTTTTATTTATTCAACATCTACATATTTTGACGTGTGCTCATCCAGATTTTTCACTTTGAAATCCCATTTAATGGACTTTTTCAAATTTTTACTTTTTCACGTTGAACAAAGTAACAGCCGTCAGGTGCCATATTGTATGGACATCAACAAAGAATATTTTAATGTTCATTTGTCTAGTGAGGACTTTTTTATGTATAAATGTAACGTAAATCGAAATGATAGTATTAAAGTAATAAAAATAATGTTGATTCTTTCTGATTTTAATATAATCAAAAATAGTTAATATTTTTGTATAAATTTCTGATGACAATACACCGAAAAGTAGAAATGGTGTTCGTATTTTATTGAATTAGGAAATTAAGCTTTTAAAAAACCTTTTTCTGTAATTAATTGTTCCCACCCACTGTCACTAGAATTATCCTATTAGATACACTTATGTGGAAAAATTTCATTAAAAAAAAAGGCATAAATGTTAAAAACTACATACATCGAGCAGAACTTTTTTGATATGTTTAAAATAATGACCATCTTTACCAGTATTTTTAAAGAATTCGACCTTATGAATGAAAAGTTCAGTTAAATGCACCAACTTTTTTTGTTGAATTGTTTTAGGAAAACGACTAAGCGATATACCTGTAAAACACGACCTTACTGATATATGCTGAAATTCTTGGACTAACGCTACCACCGTCTTCTAATACTCATTACGCGATTTATCCATGATAAAAAGTTGAATGATTACAAAAGTAAAATTTAGGCTCCCCATAACTGAAGTTTCAATTAATTTGACCACATTCGAAAGATGCAGTTTAAATGGCTAAAGATAAATTATCGTCACAATTTATATATCATTTACCTCTTGTTGAGTATTCTGAATAATTTTTAGGAGAGATTTCCACGTAATACCTACTCTTGAATATTTTCACGTGATATCTACAGTATAAAATACAACAAGGTACCTACTCTGAGTCGACCAGCATAAACTTTAAGTGAATAGAAGGAAATGTCCGTTACAAATATTCACCGCAATGTACATGAGCCACAAGGTCTTTGCAGCACCCCACAATAAACCTGAGAGAGGTCCGCTAAGCCGCTTCACTCACCAGGCTTCTCACTTTTGAGGTATTACGCCCGCCTTCACGTGCCATAGCCTATATATAGCCGTTGTTAATCATCCGTATATCGCGAGGAAGGTAAATTAATTAATTAGTTTATCTTAAATTGGAAACAATTTAATGAAATTAACTTAAATAAAATAGTATGGATTTGAAAAAGGTTAGAAAAGTCAAATTTTAAAAATACTGTTTTTTTGTCGCTAACTCATCAGTTATGTTGTTAGGAATAGTAATGGATAAAAAATGGAAAAATGATATTTAAGAAATAACTTCTGGCAAGAAAGAATTATTTGTAAACCTTGTAACACCACATTTGTATATGTATATTAACGAAGTATGTGTGTAAAGTGATTTATTTTCTGTGGTCCAACTATATAAACAATGTGTGGTCTCGCAGATCATGGCTTTTATTTGCTATTTCTCTTAGACGAGGATTGAACTGTCTCCTAGAAACAGTTCAATCCTCGTCGGTAGTGAATGGACGTCCTCAGGTAAGTCATAGACTATTTCTATGATTGGAGCTGCGGTTTTTCCAATTTTTTATCAAATTCCATATTAATTCGACTACTTCGGGTCTAATAATAATGGGTCATTCGACATACAGTCCAACCTCACCCTATGCGAGATCCACTGTGCAGACTGCCTTTTAGTTTCAGGTTTGTGACGGTTCAAAACAATGTGTGGTCCCACTAAATAACGATGTATGTGTGTAAAGTGAGTGTAAAGTGCAATTATTTTCTGTGGTCCAACTATATAAACAAAATTCAAAAATAACTAAAATGAGAAATTATCGAAAGCAGTAAATGCAAAGTTAAAAAACTATCCTAGAATATTCGTTACAACATTTAAAATGTCAATCAACATGTTGATAGTTATAGTGATGTGTCTCTAATTAATGGCATCTGACGTATTTCTCACCAAAACTGCAATGAATCTGTATTTGCATAACGAATTTTAAACATAATTTCTTGTAGGTTACGAGTAAAACAAAAATGAAACAAAATATAAATTATCCAGATCCACTGAGGTATTGCTTCAAATATAGCCCAAATATTTTAGATACATTGGAATAAAATACATGCGTATGTGTTGAATCAATGTTTTGTTTGAACTTTAATTTCATCGTCCTTGTAGTGTGAACTCGACTCGCATTTAGCAGGTTTTTCTTATTTTTCGCTCTCTCTATAATTACATTTAATTCTCTCATATTTTATGCTGAAATATGGGATTATTTACAGAGAACTATAGCAATGGCACTAAATGAAATGAAGAATAGACGTAAAATTATATCGTTCTGTCCACTACCTCTAAAGACGCAGCCAGCCTATAGCGGTACTCTTCCACCAAACACATAAGTAACTCATCCGCTGTTCGTGGTACACGCTCTTAAACTTTTCACCCATTTCTTCCTTCCTTGTGTTTCTATCTTATTTATGCGCGCTCTTGAAAAATGGAACAACAGACACTAAGAATCGCCTACAAAGATCGTTTGTAAAGTAAGTTGATTTAGAAGAAATTTCAACATAATCAAATTTAAATTTGTAGTCTAAATCGTTCGCTCATTACGTTATATTTTGTGTTTTTTAAGGAAAACATTTTACACCGCGGGGTCAGTGTGGAGCGCAACTGTGTTGAAGTCGATGTTACAATTTTGTGTACACCGAACGAAAATTTATATCTTCCAAACTATTCAAATATAAAGATACATGCAAGAAAGTTTCCGCTAATACATTTTTAAATATTTCTAAGAGAATTAATTTGAAAATTTCTTTAAACCTCGATGAATCGAAGAAAAAAAGATATTTCTTATTTACATTGCTGATTTATTTTTCTAATTTGTAACATCTTCGGCTTTAGGGAAGTCATAGTACATAGGTTAAAATTATACAAACCATTCTTTTACACTTGGATGAAAAATTATGATACTTAATTATTTTAAAAAACTAGGTTCTAAGTCAAAGTGCGAAATAAATTAATTTAACACGAAAATTTAGACAAATTGTTTTATGCTTACCAAACTGTTGATTAGTTGCACAATGTAATATGCAGCAACTCGTATCTCCTTCTTACGGTTTTGGATACAAAATATTGGTACCTACATTTTTTTTTTGGGATAAATTTCGAAAGTAAATTAACGAGGTCACTGATTATGTTCATTTCATAATTATTCCAATTTTTATTTTTTCAATGCAGTCAATTGTGTAGCGGGCACCGTGAAAGCTCAAAAATATATATTTAATTAATATAAACGTTATTTACAGTATAATATAATCAAATGTTTATTATTGGGTATAATATTTGAATGTAAGCGCGGAGCCCTTTGCTTCAATATCTAACTAAAATGATGTTGTAATACAACGAAACCTAGGACGTGGTAAAGAAGTTAAAGAAAGTAGAAATAATGCTACATCACGTAGTTTCATTTAATTGTGAATAATGCATTTTTACAAAATTAACGCCAAATATATTCAATAAAGGAATAATCGATCTATTATATTATATTCTTTTAGAAATTTAATAATCTAAATTATTTCTGCATTAATGATAGGGATAAAAAAAATTTGAATCATCGTTCTCTCCCTTAATAGATCGATTGTCAGCCCTTCATTCAGTTCCCGGAGTTTTCTTGATATAAAATTGTTTTGTATGTCTGTCTGTTGCATTGTTGCACTGATTACGGGGACGCCACGTTTCATTATCTGATTGTGCATGATCGCGTTTTATTAGCTGATTAGACCGG
The DNA here is from genome assembly GCA_039881145.1 of Druceiella hillmani. Lineage (NCBI taxonomy): Eukaryota > Metazoa > Arthropoda > Insecta > Lepidoptera > Hepialidae > Druceiella > Druceiella hillmani. The sequence continues at coordinate 27,728,512 of JAYKKI010000028.1, read as the reverse complement.
GTTCGAATCTACTTCCATGAGTTCTGGGTTATTAGTATTATTGGAATTTTCTTATATCGTGTTACGTCTGTAGTTGTCACGTATACGATCTGTAAGTTCGTCACCCACTCGCCGTTTTCCGCGTCGTTTTTATTTATTAATATAGATTATTTCCTTGCGTGGAACATTTTCACTCACGATAACGCGTCGGCGTTCGCGTTTTGACGGACTCTCTTGTGAACAATTTCAAAGTCATATTGGGTTAGAAGTAAGCGCCATCAAGTCAGTGATGAGTTTGGGTTTTTAGTGACATTAAATATTTAAGTTTAATATGTAAGTTTATAATCCGTGTGTATAACTAATTGTTGACCATAAAGGTAAGGACAGTGATATTTCAATGCCATACGATTCTGAGCCATTCCTTGTCTATGGTAGAGTTCTCCTATTTGTCTTAACCGAATGTGCCTTAGGCAAGTACTGCGCCCAAAGCAAAGTTTAATGCATCTATGATCAGAATAAATGGTTGGTGGTGAAGTTCGGGTATTGTAATAGGGGGTGCATTTGTCAGGATTTCTTTGCATTATTCGAAACCTTTCCAACTACAAGGAGAAAACCTTTTGTTTATGTTTAGTGTAGAGAGAACTTTTTGAATTTTTCTTTGATTTGGGTATATACCTTTAACGGTCAAACAATGTTTAAGAAATTTCAACCGATTTACGGAAAAACTTCGACTTATCCGATTGAATTTTAAACGATATTTAGTTTGAGTGTTTCATAGACTCAAACTAAATAACAAGATTAAATATTTTGATGTGTTCCTGTGGAGAAGCGGAGAATATCATAATGTCGTCTAAACAGACTAGACACATAACGTGAACTCTGTAAATCGATTATGTCAACTTTGAAATGTATTGGGTGCATTTGTCTTTTCGGTAGACATTCTTTAGGACTCATATTTACCGCATTCGGTCGAGAAAGCGATCTTTTTCTTATTACTGGGATCTGTTTTAATTTGACGGTAGCCTGAGGACAAACCAAGGTTTGTGAAATATTGTTTACATCCGAGTTTGTATAACAAATCAAACATATTTAAAAGGGGATATTTATCGTTGACGGCACAGTTGTCTGTAGTCGGTAAATTTCTTGTTGAGATTTGTCGCATTATTCTCTTTTCTAATAGTATATCAACGATTTTTTATCTCACGTCTTTCTTTTGATGCTTACCGATAGCTTTTTATAAAAATAGGAAGTTCATCTAAAATGCGTAACTCATGCTTAATTACGTACGTAAATCCTTTCTTAATTTTTGGCATTAAATAAATTTAACTGATGAAGGTTGTTCTGATATAATATTTAGTTTAAACTTAATTCCTTCTGGAATTATTGATTATGCAATTGCCATCTAGATACTTAGTTTTTAAATTTATTATTATTTCCCATCGTGGTTTGATAGATACTGTATGCGTTGGACAATCGAAATGAATAAGTATGTCGGCATTTTTTGTATATAACATTCTGTTTTAAATCGATGTTAGATGATAAGTGTCTAAATAGAACAGTACATTAAGTAGTCCTGTTAATCATTCATGATTTGTATGAAAATTAAATAGTGGAAGACACACTACATGTTTAGCATGTACTATAGTAATCTGGAACAGTTCGACAGCAACACATTCTTGAAAAATAATGTTCTTTATAACACCGGGCGAAGTAGTAGAATGAGAAACACCCATATCTATTAGAAATTTTCCTTCAATTCGGACAAAATGGTAAACCGTAAATGGTTTTCAGAGTAATGATTCAAATTTCCTGTGTTTCGGCGTTCCATTGATGACATTATATAAAATTTTCGTTACCTAGATATTGTTCGGGGTCATTCTCCATTTTTTATGCCTATCATCATGGTAGTTTTCGGTGTAATACTCCTAATTACGATTACATTTTTCCCGTTAATCTCCGGGGCTATCTTCCTGCGATCGGTAAAACGTTCCTCAGATGTCTAATTGTATTCGATAGTTTATTTATCGATCACATCGTAACAATCGAATTAACTTTCCGCATCGATTGGGGTACATTGGTTCGCTTCTCTACAGGTTATAAGTTATAGTTTGAAAATATGAATTGACAAGATTTATTTTTCTAATGTAAATTAGTTTAAACTTTGATCTGTTCTTACGCGACGAGAATTGTTGTGATATCTAGAAAAAATATCAACAATCATTCACATGGTTTCACCAACCCAATATTAATTCCGAAGTCAATTTGATGGATTTCGTTTTTAATTAGTTGGATGGTTATTAAGAAGCTATTACGAGAATGTCTTTTAATATGTAAATGTATTTACTATGAGGACATTGTGGTAAAAACAGTTAAGGGCAAAATCGATGAGAGTACACGAAAAGTAAAATGAGAATCGGATCAAGTGATGACGTTCATGTGATTTGAATATTATCTTCTATGTTCAGTCATATTCCTTACGTAGTTTAAGAGCTAGGGAGAAGCAGTATTTTAATTAATAATATATTTGCGTCTGAAATCCTGCAAGGGAAAATATATTATAAATTTACAAACTGCAATGAGATTACGGAATGATATTTCTCCATTTTTTTTTGCATTAGAAGTTTCTCTAACGCTTCGTTTGACATTCGACTGACTTGTTTGGACGTCTTTGTATTAAATAACTAATTATTAGTCTGTCGATCTGTCAGGTAAATAAAGGGAGAAAAATGTCTCGCGGTACTGTTTACAAATAAATATTTTGAATCAATTTCAGTGAAATTTATGACGCATATGTAATTTTTATTTTGCATTCAAGAAAATCTAAATATTTTTGCGCATAATCTATATATAAATATATATATATATATATATATATGTATATGTATATATATATATATATATATATATATATATATATATATATATATTTATATATATATATATATATATATATATATATATATATAATATTTGATATATAAATTACAACTGCAGACATTCCTCTACAATTACAAAAATATAATCTGCAAATACCAAGCATCGAATGTGAGAATGGTTTCTTTTGCCAATACCTTTAAATTCACTCAGGTGCGCATCATACTTTGTAAACATTACTTTGTAAATATTGTTAAATTGTGTAACAATGACGCCCAGTTGTTGTCTGGGTAATAGGTTTTTTACCCATCTATCAAATAAAATTATCACCCAGACTATTAAATAACATTTAAATTTTTATTAATAGTATTTATTAATTTTTACCTAGGCAATAAATATACTGTATTTAAGGACATTTCCTTTTCACCCATATTATTTATATATTTAATCTCATAAATCTATATCAAAGCTACATAGTTTTCTCAAAAGAGCAAGTAACCCATACATAATATAGTTATTGAAGTCAAATTTAACTTGCTTATTTAACTTCGATAACAAATTTAAATAAGCATATAAGAAACACATAAAAAAAGTAGAGGTGGAAAAACAATAATATTAAAAAAAACAATAACATCTCAACTCGCAAAATAGAATCTAGTTCGAAAATGAACGCACTAATTTAAAACAGGAAGAAGCAAGAAAAAGTTATAGTTTTTAACAGCACGATGTACCTACTTTGTTGAAGTTAAGGGAAAACTTAACTTTGTGGAAAATTAACGACATTGCGTAAAGTTTTCTTACAGTTGGGATATAAATGGTATATATAGGAAATAATAGGTAAACAATTTTTGAATAATATAAAAATGAAAAGCTCCCATTTCCTACTTGAAAAATTTACTTCGATGACGTGAGGACAACTGATGTGTTGCATATAAATAATTCTCAGATCAAGTTTTAATCAAACTTCCATGTATCATAATAGTTTAAAACATTTAAAAAAATGTTTACTATCCAGTTAGATGGATTAAAAGACTATTAAATCTCGATTTTTTATCTACCATGGCTGCCCTTGCTAGGTTTGGCGGTATAAGCTTTATAATCACGCTATATTGGAAGAAAATAACAATAATTAGCTGTTGTGATCAAAATTGTAAGTTTTGTGTGGATAGGATATCATCCGTCAAAAAGACTTGCACGTTATCTAAGAATTATCCATATGCTGGTAAATACTATGATGTATTTTACTTAGTAATATGCAAAATAAAGAATGGAGCGACGCGAACGATTCACCGATTAAAAAATCATATCTAAATACACTCTAGAGTGTAACGATGATTTATATCTACTCATTTTTTGACTATCAAAGCTGACATATTGCCGTTGATTATCTATTATGACATGAATATTAAAAATTACGCAAAATAGCTAAAAGAATGTCTTCAACTAAACCTTCCGCCAAATTTAGTGGTTGTTCTTTATAAAGCTTTTATCACAGTATCTTTTTAATTCTCCAGATAAGTGAATTTATGTGTAACGTATTGGTTTCGGTTAATTCGTTTATCGTCTAGGAGCATCGTCATTGTTTAATATTAAATTCTCAAAGAAAATGATTTCAAATTTAAAATTAAGCTAAATTTCTTAATAATAAATTGGTAATTTAATATATTTTGACAGGTATTCCATAATTTACAGGTGAATATTGTAATGTAATTCAATATTTATTTCAGCTTTAAAAGTGGACGAAGTTATATTTACCATGAATTTCCAGAACACTCTGAAGATTGTAAATCAATTGTGAATAATTATTTCAAAAGCAATAAATATTCAATCTAACAATATTTAGTTCATTGTAAGCAGAAAAATATATGTAAATCATCAGAGAGTTATTACAAAAAGACGAATCTATCGATTTAGCATACTCGCGTATATTTATTTGTTTAATTTAATGTATTAATGTCTATAATGGAAATATTATGTTTTGCTCTCATATTTTTCCCAAGCGTCACACACAGATTGTATTTTAATAAATGAAAATTTAGGAAAAACGTGCCAAAAATATATTGTTCACATCACAGCGTTATTAAAGAAAAACGAATCTAACAGTAGCAACGCCAAGTGACATAAATTTCGTATCTGATCGAAGTGTATATATATATATATATATATATATACATGTATATTTACATATATATATATATATATGTACATGTATATTTATATATATATATATATATATATATATATATATATATATATATCTCATTCCAATCTCCGAGGAAAATTTCAATTGTGAATTCGCCACTCTTTGACCTTCATTACCTAAGCAACACACAAACTGTCCTCAACATATTAAGCGCTGGATTTACATAATAAATTTGGCAATGAAACAAAATTTCTTGCCTTTTTTGTCTCACGATGGTCTGGGGTGTTTTGGCTTTGAATTGGAAGGCATAGTATTACTCAATTACCTTTAAATAGAAACGGTTTGAGCGCAGTCTGCCGCAGAGCAATCATCGAGGATAAAAAAGTCGAAATTAAGACTACTGCCATTTAACAATGCAATTATTTAGCTAAAAGGAGATAAAATTTACGAACTATGCTAAATTTGCCGGAATGAATTTAATGGATTCAATTTAATTACAATAAATTTTAAGGAAATTCAATTTGTGAAACAACAGTGGAATAGATTATCAACTTGATGTACATATTCGACTAATTAATTTGTTTGACCGATATCAAACTGATACGAATAGATCCATGTAGAGCACGTAAATATTGTGGAAACATAAACTTTTACAACTTTATTTCTCTCATCTCCCATTTATACTTATTGTTTTCTTTGAGGTTTTTAACGTAACTTTGTAATACTACAAAACTGTTTTTAAATACTACAAAAAACTTATAAAAATAGCTACAAATTTAAGTCAAGTTTTTGTGAATACTTTAATGAAACATAATGATTCCTAGTAAATATTGAATTAATTAACAGTGTTTTATAAATATTTTAATAATTTTAACTTATTATAAAAATGAAAGAATTACTTATCTATGTAACTAAAAAATGTAGAATTATTCTAAATACATAAAAAAAAGAAATAAAAGGCAAAAAACCGAAAAATACACGACAATTGTAACTATCTGCAGACTGCATAGCATTGATTAATCTGGATTTAATTGAACTCAATGATAAGCAGCAACTCCTCCATTATATGTCAGAAAAGTCAATAAAAACATACTAAACGGGGAAATCGCTTGTAATCAATTTAAATAACAAGTTTACAGAAGATAGCTGAATACTGCAATTGTATTGTTACTGGAATACAATATCACATCATCACAGTATTTTCATAAACGTTAATCCTCAATCACTAAAAAGTAAATAGTATTAGTACAACAGGATTGGAAATCAAAGTTATTAATTATAAAGTCTTGTCGCTGTGACTGTAACATGGCTAAAATATTTACGAAATATCATAACTTCCACATGATAAAAGGGCTAAAATGGTAATGACATAATTATTCGTGGAAGAATAGATGAAAAATCAATTTCAGTTTCAAAAATCAATTTCAATTCAATGGATAAATGTAGGTAGTTGACATTGATATTTAAATACCCAGTTCATATTGTTATTTCTAAAATTCACATAAAAGTTTCAGGCGATTACAATAATACATCTGCACCTGCTATTAACTCAAATTAAAAAAATAGTGTTAGCAGGTATTCCTACAGATGTAATTTTTAAACAAATTGCGCTCACTACTACGATATAAAAAAAATATTCTATACCCATGTTGTGGAAATTTTTTTCTGCTTATATCAGGGCTTGCAGCCACAAAATACCTGTATTTTCCTAACAGTACAAGCATAGTATTTTTTACAAGCACTACAAGCATAGATTTAACCAATTCCTTAGAAAAGGAATTGGTTAAATCTATAAATTTATTATAATGTTATCTACAAAAATGGTTTAAATGTTTAATTATATGCAGATGTTGATTAATTGATATGGCTAGAAATTTTTTTTATTTCCCTCGAAATTATACGAAACCCATCTAAAACTTATTTTGCCTTAGGCCTTATATTACCACAAATATTTAATTTTCGACAAAAATATATTCAATATTTTTTGAATGATAATTAAACTTAAACGTTTTATTATGACAAACAGAATTTTAAATTTTAAAAGAAAATTACCGGTATAATCAAGTTTTCCTTCGGAAAAATAATACTCTTATCGCTTTATATCGGAAGCTGAATAAGATGTCGCTTTGAGGATGTTGCGCGATTCTCATTGTGGATGCACTGCAGGTTTCTTAACCCTAACTTGTATTAGCGTTTTAATACTCTAACCCCAACTGGTATTAATGTTATAATAGTTTATCTCGAGAATGAGGTACGATTTTAAAAAAATATTAATTATACTTATTTTGTAATGAGAAACTCATAGAAACTACGAAGGTAGCACTGAAAGTTCCTAAAGTGATTTTAGAAATTGAGGTAAAGTACCTGTCTGAATTTGTCATTTGTTTTCTAAATTAATTGCCTTTTAAAAAATTTAAGTATCACCTCAAGATGAATTTAACATAAGGAGATTTTAGTGTGATGAAGCTCTATCTCGCGGTACTGTTTACAAATAGTTTAGCAAATTTATGCATAGTCATACCAATTTCAGCCGTGATCTGCGTGAAATGTCCCTCAATAGCGACAGCTGAAAATAACATCAATGTGATACGGCTCACGATTTGGGGTAGCATGAGAGTATTTTGATATTTTGAATAAGTTTATGTGTTAGTATGACTTAGGTGCTGAAAATTCTACTTGAATATTAAGACGTCGATAAGGTTTGTTCTCGGTGGATAATTTGACCAACGCTCAAAAAGACCGCCGCGGTGGTCGGTGTCACAATACAATGGAAAATAACGACGGAGGTAACTCAAATAATATATTTGACACTGTACCTAATGCTAAAGCTAGATATATTATTGTAGCTGTTATGAATCTGAAACTAATGGGTAGTCTTTGCAGTAAACTTTTCCTTTTGAAAAGTTGCCTACAAAGATAAAGAGAGAACGAAATGTTGGAAAAAATATGATCCCCACGTTCTTCGGATGGACGAGTTATGATGCAGTGATTGTTTTGGAAATGAAGGATCAGTCCACGTCAACTGGCTTGCCTGTTTTTTTAAGGTCTAGACCAATGCCCTTGCCGTAGAATATTCCTTCATTAAGACAATATCTCTGCATAATCAGCCAGGAAAACGATTGAGTATTGGACTACTTCGGGTCTAATAATAATGAGCCATCCGATATATAGTTCAACCTCGCCCTATGCAAGATCCATTGCGCAGACCGCCTCTTAGTTTCAGGTTTGTGACAGTATATTTGTTTTCGTCCCCGCGACGATGTTGAAAATAGCATCTGAGTGACCTCCGTTGAAATTGTATAATATTTCGCAATATAGACTCACGCGGCGGTGTTTTTGAATTTTAGTCGTCATAGTGTACTGCAAAACATAGCTTCTTGCTACTTAAATATTACATATAAGAAAAAAAAAATACTACATTGCCTAAAATTTCATTAAGTACAAAATGAATAATTCAAACGGGTTAACATAGCAAGAACAAAAATGTCCATTTTTAGAAGTACTTATTTAAACTACTTCTATTTTTCGACAGAAACTTTCTTTCTAGTTTCACGAATATTTTATTAAACAAATTATATTTCCTGTATCAAGGAAATAAAGAGGACCCGAAAAAATTAAGGAAGGGGATAAAAAGTTCTAGTCAGTATCCGAGTCCAAGGCAAATGTTATTTAGGACGCAGTATTTATTACAGAACGACGCCACAATACGCCGAGGCTATAGCTATGGTAGAAACAACTTTATTATGCAACGTTACTAAATTATTTTAATCTGTAAATCAATTATATTATATACAAGCTGACCCGGCTGACCGCCTCCGAGTCAATAAATGTTTTAACTTATTAGCTGAATTAAATTCAGTTTTATATTAAGTTAAAATGAATATTCAAAATGAATTAAGGTCAATAAATGTTTAAATCAAAATGAAAACTATTTTAATTAAATTAAAATAACATTAAAATCACGACTTTGTAGTCGTCACTTGGCATGCGATCCATTTGTAAACATCCCTTGTATCTTTGAACGTTCGATAGAAAATGTCGTGATTCTGGTGTTTCGGTACGAAGTAATGTATGCAATGACCCAGGTGGCAGAAGCAAGAATAGCAATTTCATCTTGCCACTGAGAGAGCACAATCCAGGCTTTTCTCCAGCGAACTAATTCAATGCACTCCAATGGTCGCACACAATATCCATTGGGCCAATCCGAACAAAAGGATGCGAGCTGTAGTTCTAATTGACGGCAATCGTATCGAAATGCTACTCGATTCAAATCAACGCTTGAAGCATTTCTTCTTGGGTGTCGAAGATTATTACGCTGTTGATCTGTGCGATAAGCTCGACGATTTTTCATTGCCAATTGAGCTGTTTGTCTTGTTCTTGTGTTTGTGAAGAACAAAGTCGGGCCATACTTACGCGGCGCTCTATCAGTGCAATTTCTTGTTCATCTGCAGTGGATTTATTCGCAATATTCCTAAGTAATTACATTACGGCTTCGTTGTGAAAGATTAGACTCTCAGCATTATAAATAACACTGACATACTTTTTTCTTTTTTTTCTGTCATTTAACACATATTACGTTTTATACACAATTAAATTATTTGTGATTTTTTTACTTTTCCAATGTGCGAGGAAACTTCTCGAAGCCGAGATAAAAAAATATTCAAAAAATATATAATAATCATATACATTTTCAATGAAAATAAAAATCAGTCAATCCATTCTCGATATATAATCAAAAAAGCCGTTCCATACAAAATGTATGGAAAATGAATTTTCTTTGTAAATTTCTTTTTCATAAATTTTTCCAATGTTTTAATACTTAATATTCTATATACGACAAAGACAAATCCAAAAACATAAAAATTAAAAAAATTGGACCAGCTGTTCTTGAGTTATAAACGGTGTAACTAACACGACTTTCTTTTATATATATAGATTAAATTAAATATGGAATGATTAAAATCTTAGTTGTCAAACTCGAATAAATTATATTAGCTGCATTTTGAACAGAATAAACTGTCTTAAATATATTTAAAATGTTCTAGTTGTTGAAGGTAAAGTCCGCCTCTCCCGTATACTTTTATTTTCTTGCTTGGTTATAAAGATATGTGCTGCTCAGATCCTACTACAAAAAATTTAAATGGCATTAAAATATATTAATTCGTCACTTTTGGGGTCTCAGAAACAATAATCGTATTTCTGAAAAACATAGCTTCTTGCTACTTAAATATTCATATAGAATTTTTAGTACTTGGTTCATACCAATGTCTAAGTTGCTCGAATTTGCAATAAGTTACTCTCTTGATAGATGTCATCTTCAATTGTAGCTAGTGAGGAACGTCTACCACGCATATTATTATTGATAACTGAATGATTAAACATGAACTCGTTAAATCATTTGAAAACATTAGCGAGAGATGGGCACAACTTAAATTTACTGGACTATATAGTTTACACTATTTTCGCACGTTCTTCAATGTTTTAGACAATTCAAATAGTCTTAGTTATCACTAAAAAAATCAATTACTTCTCTGCACGTGGTCTCTAGCTTATTCCTGTTCCACTCCAATATTTCCTGCAAAAAAATTAATCTCTATACAAAATGCAGAATTTGGCATCTATTAGATGCTGACACGATTTTACACATTTGCGTTTATCATGATATGTCCCTATTTAACGTTTTTCTTTTTTATTGCATTATTCTTTATTTTGTTGGCTTTTTCTTAATTTTTACATATCTTAAATTTAATAGATTCTGAAATGATTTTACAGAATCTATTTCAGATTTCTGCAAAAGGAAATTCTCATATACAAATATAGTGTTTGAAAGAAGAAGATTCCGTAGCATATAATGTAAAAAACAATGTTATTTAAATTATTACATTGTTCGGACCTTATTTATAGTTGACCATGCTCAGTGGTCAGAAGAATTAAATAACTTTTATTTTTGAAATTACTTTATTATCGCTATCAAATTAACAGACATGAATTTTCTTTCAACAAGTTTGTTACAAAAAATGCTTTTGGACGGGTGAATATCAAATAAAAGAATAACTTATGAGCATGCCGAGTCATTACGTTTTTAGAAAATTATATTCAAAAATATATCTTTTACGTGTACGTTCCTAAAAATAGTTTATTTATATAATTTATATTATATATTAATATTTAAGTAAACTTTTTTAGAAATGTTAACTCAAAAGGGATATTTTTGAAAACTTCAACATAATTACATATGCAATATTGCCAAAATTATGAAAAAAAGACATTGCTTCTAGATGTTAATCTAAAGTTTACCAAAAAATATAGCTATATTTCTAGATGTCACCGTCGTTAAGATATTCATAATAATTTTCAGACGTACGTGAAAAATATGATAGTCAATAAGATGAATTTTACATTATTATTTTTCGAAGAAAAATTATTAATAGGAATATTATTAATCTAAAATATTTAAACTTTTCTTTGTGTCTAATAGTGCACGGAACGCTCATAGTGAGAGTTTTGTTTTCCTTGCAATACTTACACCTTTCAGATTACAACCACCATTACAATCACAACTACTTCTTTGACCCTCACAATTAGAAAAAAACCTGCCGTGCCGTAACCCGTAACCTGCAATTTAATTTTATATCAGTTAAATTGCAGGTTACGGGTTTTTTCAATACATTCTTTCCAACTTAATTTATTAAGATTGTGGCATTTTCTAATTCAATGGCAGTAGAAACACCGGATTTTCATGTCAGGTTTCATTACATCATCACATTCCGATGTAATGAAACCTGACATGAAATTCCAATGCGACGAAAGGTGTAATTTAACTTACACTGAATAACACTTTTGACTTATCTACATTCACATTAATATATTCTGCAGTATCTGATCCTTTAGCAAACCTTGGAAACCCTTTTAAACTATAAAATAATTGCTAAACTTTCCTCTTAATTAATGTTGACCAGAACTTCTCGATGTACATTTAACAATTTTTTGGTTTCGTATTACATAACCCATAGTTTATGTCAAGATAGTTAGCTCTGATCGTAATGAAAAGAGCGAAAAGTGATTCTTTTGAAAATATTTAAGTGTTATTATCATTCAACTGTAAATTTAGTAAATGTTCAGTATCCGCTTTTTTACCAATACTTGATAGTGCGTGAGTTTTCTGTATAATTATTTTAAATTGGACTATGCGCTTTAATGTTATTAAAGATTATTACTGGTAAATTGTTAGCCATTTCTATTTTAAATAAAGCTTAGTGCACAAAATATTGAACAAATACAGAAATATATTCGCTACTTCACATTGAAATATTTTGCGAATTTTTTTGTGTATTGTAAGCTTTTTTTACGTTAATTCATTCAGTCATTGAAATCACCACTTAATAATAGATTTCAATTAATAATATTTCCCGGATATTGTGTCATTATGAATATGTTACTAAAGTGCTCTCAACAAACAATTTTGAAATATAAATACCTAGTTGCATTAGCTCTCTACACTTTATTTATTTTAAAACGGACAAGAAAAGTACTGTCCTTTTTTCAGCAAATGAAATGCTTTCAATTATTTACCTGGGCGTAAAAGTGTTCCTATTCGCCTATCACCCACAAGAATATGCCAAAGACAATTAATAAAATTCCTTAAATGATTGTGTGTGAATTCCCGGATATCTCCTATATATATATATATATATATATATATATATATATACATATATCTATATATATATATATATATTCAAAACATAATGTTATCTATATATTACATAATTAATGAAAATGTGATGGAAATTAAAAACAATTTTAAAAATCGTGTCAAATTTCATGAAACAAACACAATTTAAAATTTCATAAATTAGTTTGATAAAAAATTAGAGTGTAATTTAAAAGAACAAGAAATTCTAACCTTCACTACAGTCTTCCTCTAACATTTATTGTTTTCCACAAAAATTGAATCTTCGACATTTCACGTACATTCAAAAATAATAGAATAAGTTCAACCTTATATAAAAGGATTCGTCTAAAACGTTATCAATAAAGTAAAAATATAAATTTTGGACCTTCAAACAGAATATCTTGCATGCTAGTGTAAAAAATCTGTCGAAAAGAAGATTTTAACACAAAAAGATCAAGAGATGTTTTAATAAATGTTATAGTACTATAGGCAAATATTATAATTAGTTACATGTATATTTACATATCGATTACATTGATACTTTGGTTGACAACCGAAACATCTGATCTGTAAAGAAAGAGGCAACCGACCGACCTAAAAATTAATTTACGGCTTGTTGATGACATAGAATCATTAAAAAATTGTTTATTTCTCAGAATCTTTATATGTTACTCGGAATGCGTCATTTTATCAGCATTAAGTCGACTGGAAGATTTAACATTGCAGAAACAAATCTAAAATAAAACAATATGTTTTGGAAACTTCAGAAGTTAAAAAACAGAAAGGTGTTGCAATATATTAATCATCCTAAAGAATAAATTCCGCTTTACAGCTGATTTAACGAATTCATGTTGATGATATAAACCTTTGTGATGACAAGAATTATTATAAAAATAGTCTACAGAAAATTAGGGTAAGGCTCTTTTTGGTAGTAGTAAAAATTTTAAAAAATTTACATTAAAGCACTGAAGACCAAATTGCGTTCAACACAAAATATTTAAAAATAGAATCTATTCTTAAAGTAGTTCACTATGCGGAAAATATGTTAGAAAAATATGCGATTCATTTTGGGTTCATTTAAATTTTAACCTATGATCATTTTGAAGTTACTTTTTGTGGCGTGGTATTAGTAACTCAAATAATACGAGTACATAATAACAGAGATGATTGCGAGCGGAATGTGTTCACAATTTCAAATAAACCAGAAGAATAAAGTAGCTAAATAAACACATATGGCGATATTAATTCTTTCTCTTTAACGTTAGGGAATGGAGAAAACTACATAAAAAGAACAATAAACCACAAAAAATATTTATCGTGATGTGTAAAAACTTTATTGATAATAATAATTTATGGTCAAAGTTGAACGTCTCCTTCTGTAACAAACCCAAATATTATATAAGTCTATGTATTCATTATATAAGGTTGATATCATGGTAAGTACATAGAGCCGTCCAATAATGAGGCTGCCATGTCGATGAGCTCTCCGCATATAAAACGCTACCGGAAATAAATTAGATAACTCAGCCAGTCACTAGCCAGACAAAATTCTTAGGGCGAACCGTCATTCTCGGATAATAAAAGAATAAAGTCAAAGCATTGAGGCCAGAAATAAAATTACTGCCGGAAAATTATTTCGTCCCTAGTACGAGTTGCGAAAATGAAGGGTTTTATTTTTGTTGTAAAGGTAAATACGGTCCCAATAAGAGAGCTTCGCTAAAATTCAATTTCTCATTTTCTTTTATTTTAATATATAAAAAGATTTTGTTTGTATATAAACGCTTATATCAGTGAATGTGAAGTTGATTTAATAAAACTTTTACCGATTTTTTTTATTTATTCATCTCAAATCACTTGTTACAATTATTTGGCATAAACACTATGCATATGTAAATCTTTTCAAACGTATTTTGTTTTATCTAAATATAGCAATTACATTTGATTAAGGGAAATGGGCATTAAGATTAACTTGTAGGGGCTGTAGGGAGGTATAATTCACAAAATAAACAATGCTGACTATAGATTTTGTCCACATTTGCTATTAGGTAATAAAGTCCTGTCACCCTGATGGTAAAGTGGCCGTTTAATAACGAGTTTAACTCATCCTGAATGAACAAATCGAAGTAAAAGATATCAAAATGAGGCGAGGAAAGGAGAGGAAACAGAAGTGGAGCAGGACGATTAGATGTAAGCGTCTTAATTTATTGTCAGACTAGTCGATTTCATAGCTCAATATATATTGTTTATATTATTTGTCATAAATAATTTTCATATTTTCTTTTATTTAAATCATTATAGCACGAATTTCTTTATGATTCCGATTTTACTGGTTTTTATAGAATTTTTCAGCAAAAATAAAATCTGCACACAACTTTTGAAAAAATAGGGTGATGCCAATGTTGTCTATATAAAAAAATCATTACTTAGAAATAATATGGAAAAGATTGGTTTTAATTGTAACACCTGTCCTTATAAATACGTGTAAAATGTATAATTGCATCCAGCACAGAGTTCAACATTACACTTGCAACATTGCAATCTAGTTTAACTTTTCCATGTCTCAAATGCATATTTTCGACGCTTACCGTCATCATCAGGTACCAAGTAATGGAACTAAATGGATGAAAAAACGAAACCATTATAACGAACATCATCAGGTATTCTGTGTATTTCGATGCTTTGAGGTGACCACCACTCTGGGTACCCCAGAGTTAAGGAATCGCAGCAAGTATTTCTAAACACTATGCCTTCGAAAATCTAGTTGGTTGATTAGTTTTCCTGCTTTCCTAACTAATATCGAGGCATTGCATACTGCAACGTCAATAAGGTAGGGGAAGACGGGTCACCACCATATGTTTCCCCTAATACTAATCCGGTATGAGGAATATCGACCAACAATTGACATTGATTCTATGCCACACAGCGTAGACAAAGCTGTATTGAGTTGTCTTTCCATTGTAGAACGACTCAACATAGAAGAGAAGATTGAGTTGTCTTTCCTGAAAACTGATTGAGTTGTTTTTCCATTGTAGAACGACTATCTTTTCCTTTTAGTTTTTAATAAACTCGTATGACCCACGTGCAGTATTTTTGGATATTACTTTTTCGTTTGTTAGCAAAATGTCCTTAGGAAGACGATTGTTGCGAGCCGGGCTTAAAGCTTCATAACCTCGTTCTTTTAGATTGTCGAGTTTCTGAAAGCTAATGAACAAATTGTCGAAGTAAAAACTCATCGGTAGTGAATGGACGTCCTCAAGTAAGTCATCGACCATTTCTACGAATGGAGCTGCGGTTTTTCCAATTTTTTATCAAATTCCATATTATCTTGAATAACCTTACCTTGGTATATTTCAAAGTCGATCAACTATCCGTAGGGTGTATTCAAGCATCAGTTTTTAAACCCGAAACCGATCGATGTTCTACGAACGAAGTGTTTGCATCCATGTTTTCCAACATATTATATCATGAATTCGTCATAATTTAAATGAGGATTTGGCACGTTATTTTCAAGGTTTTTTTTTGAGGAAGTTTATAAGAGGTCGCAGTTTCCACATTTTATCACTTGTATCAATTTCGTTGTTATCAGCGCAATGCAAGAAACGCATAATCGTTTTAATACTTCCACGCTGCATATAGTTGTATACACGATGGTTTCTCACATCCTCACCCTGATGCCAATAACGATTCTTCGATGGCTCAGTACTATAAATAGTATTAGCAAAGCTAAAAGTTGATATTTCGTCCTTGCTTATTTTAATATGAGGAAAATTGAGAAATGCGGCGTATTTTTGCATCTAATCGGTCAGAAGTGTATAGACATTATCTTCTAGAAACAGTTCAATCATTTATATTGGCAACAGCTCCCTATATTTGGTGTAATTATCTTTGGGGAATATGGGAGTTTCTCTTGCGATATCTTAACGAACGTATTGTTTTTTTTATTTATTTCTAACAAGTGTCGCTTCGAGGTCTTGGTTTGAACAAGAGGAATCTGGGTGTAATCAAGGAACCGAGCACACTTTGTCCTACTTGTAGGTCCAATTATACCGGCATGACTGCCTTTATACCTTATCGATCTTTCACGACTAGCGATAATACTTGCAGCATCATTTTCTTGATTTTACGATGCTGGCGAGGTTGCTGTTTCTTATAGAGGAAATTGAGAATGCGTAGTTCTTTGTGAACTAATTAGTGTCGAATTTGCCGAAACAACTTCACGTCTCCCGTTGAATTGAATGAGTTAAGATTGTTCTTAAATCCTCCTTCGTCGTCATCTGCTGAATATTCGTCAGAATATATATTTGGTTGAGAGGGTTTTATAAATATAAATGTTGGGTCGAGATCTTAATTTTCTTCTAAAATAGTTTAAGCTTCGTGCTATGTGCAAGCTTCGAAAAGGAAAGAACCTATTATTTATTTTTAAAAATATATAAATAACTCAATTGATAGACAATAAATTATCATATAGTACTTTAAAAATATTATAGTAGGTATAAGTTAAAAATATACGTTATCAGCTTACGGGTACTACTCGGTATCAGCAATAAATATTTCGGTTGTTAATAAACAAAACAAAAAGCAACAGAATTATCTTTTTGCTTTTATCGTTTTGTAGTGTTGCTCTTAAAAATAAACATAATAGCAACACCACTTAGTATTAATTATCAACGTCATAAACTCTTACTTGAAAGCAGAATCCTTTTTTTAATTTTTAGAGCACTTACATTTGATACTATTTTACACGGAAATGTGACACTGTGATTGGTTTCCGTCACATCGAATCAAAAAAAGCAGATATTGTAAGACGATTTGACATATCAAAATTTCACCATTAGCAATATCTGCGTAGAAAAGTGCAAAAATTTAAAGGTTTACTGTGATAACAAACGGCACCGCTAGTCAATAAAGGGTTAAATTTAGCATCAAGTCAATAACTACAACTGTTTCAAAATTCTCTTGCTGTACTGTAACTATTATAAATAACGCAAAGTCCTAATGTAATTTGTCTTCGAAATCATGGGTACTACATAATATTAGGAAAACATTTTAAGTACTATAGTATATTGTAGTTATTATGGTGTATTTAATAATAAAATATAAATATTACAGGAACATTGCAAAACACCTATACATTAAAAAACAATCATTATAATCAAAATAAATTTATGAAGAGGAAACTCTTGTTTTTTTCTCAGAGCTTGGAATAAAAGTAGTTTATCCGCTTAATGTTGAACCTTTACCGGCGTGTAGCTGATAATATCCAAGTATATAATATGTTTTTAGAACACGTGCAAATAAGCAATAATCATATAAGTGAAGCAAGTCGAAGTGTGTTGTCTGCAATTTTCAATTAAACTTCTAAACTATTATAACAATGGTGTGAAGTGCCTTATAAGCAAGTAACTACGTGAGCTTACTCAGAGCATCTGGCATATTTACGTAACATGTTTATTGATACTGAAACGCATTTAATTTATAGCATTCAAGCCAAACCGCACTTTAGTATGTGATTTGTGGTCCGCAATGTAAAAACGGAATTTTAAATGAAACTTATAAATTTCATTTCATGAAATATCCAATTACAAGTAAGTTCTCATTGCAAAAGTTTTCTATAAAAAATAAATAGAATACTATAAACGAATTTCTAGAAAAATTTATTTTGTGGTAATACATTTTACGGCTATAGTCAGATTGAAAAATATACGTCACACAGACATGATCACAGACTAAACAACTTAATTTCAACAAAAATAAGTTTTTATGAAAAATATCTATATTTCTCTTTTATAGATACGCCTATTATTTTTTTTCAGTGAATTTAATTTATTAATGTGTTCCCGTTTTCAATTAGCGTTCATATTATATCTAACGGGCGTTTTAACCGAAAAAAAATAAAAATGGCGAGGAATATGTATTGCTCTGTAGAATATTCCATTCAGATGAGGATTTTCTACTTTACTTTTTATTGCAAAAATAATATAACTAAGAATATATAATAGTAGTAATGGCTGAAGATAACTTTGAAACTACGTGTCCCCGATAAATGTATTTTACGGCGTTTTCATAGCAGTTTATGATAAGAACGTGTAATTAGCCGACAATTGTTTTTTTAATAAAATATTGTGCTGTCCTTGATTTTAATTTAATTTTTTTCTTCTTGAAATGAAAAAAAAACTGTTCAAAAAAAGATGCATTACAAAGCTTCCATATAAATTTAAGCACTTATATAGGTAGCAATTCAATTACACTATTTACAAATATAAATGTTTTCAAAGGCATAAAAACATTGCTAATTTCAAAAATGAAAAAAGCAAAGGTAACCGGTATAGTTTTCCTTAAATATTGTAGTCAGATTTTAACAATTCTTTTTTTTTGTGATTTCTTGCTTAGTAATTCGAGAAATAAGAGGAGGGTAAGGATGTTCGATATTCGAATATTTTTTAAAATATGGAATATAAAGTTATGGTAAAAACTTCAGGAGAAATTAAAAAATATGTAAAACCTTAATTTACCTTCCCTTTAATTTTCATATGAATATTTTCATAAAATTACCTAATGCCAAATATGTTGGTTAATAAAATATATCACTATATCCACTTTCAAGTTTCTACGTCCCATGGTTTCTAAGAGAACCGGTTTTAAATACCATGTATTTCATGGAAGTAAAAAACATGGTGTAAATTTGAAAAACATTGCGTGAGTTTCTAAAAATATACATTTTTTCATAATTTTAGATTGAATAGTTTTGCAAATAACGGAGAGTCAATATATTATTATTTCCTGTTTTCCAAAGGGTGGAATATATTTTTCTTTCACATCTTTCACATTTTTCACTGAAAATATAATAGCAAAAATTATGAAAGAAACTAAAGTTACGAGTTTTTGAGACTCATGTAACTAGTCCTTTCAAACGGCACCTCGCGCTATATGTAGAATAAAAGAAGAATTTCAATCCCTTAATTTGTCCCGCTCTCCTCCATAAAATCTCTAAATAATATTTCTGAGTTGTTTAGCTATGGGCGCATTAATATGTTTTCTCAAATTTATTAATTTCAACGAGTTAATATATTTTATAAATTTCAATTTCTATGTCAAGTAGTTAGCAAATGGACTCTGACGGACGGGTTGATTGACAGGTGAATGACCTTATTGGGGGTCCATTTTTCGTTTTAAAATATGGAATCCTGAGAACCTATATTATTTAAAAGAAAGTCAGCTCGTTCTATTAAAAAAATCGATTTGAAAAATGCTATTAATTTTGAAGAAACTACTGTCCATTGGCTCTCAAACATCTTCATAACCTTTCTTTATGCAATACTTCTTGGTTATTACAATTTTTAGACACTTTATCCCCGTAATTCTGCATTAACTCGTAATTGTATTTGCATATTCAATATTTAGTATCACTAATTATGTTCATTAAATTAAGTATTTCATTTCAGTTTGTGTGTGAATTTATTATCCAATCATTTTTTTATTTTAAGATAACGCACGCAGAAATTATTTTTCTTCAATATATAGATTTCATGTGTATTCTTTCATTTAATGACCAATAAACAGTGACATGTTATTGGTAATAAATGACATTTGTTCCGATGTACATAATCGAATCACGCAGATCCCAAATTCTGGTAAAAAAACGTCCCTCTAAAAAGCTTTTATAGTTCATAGCAAAAGTATAAAATTTCAAAATCTAAAAATGCGTATCAGTAGGCAATCGGTTATTGCGAATCAAGAACATAATAAAAGGGTAAATGAAAAAGAAACATTTTAAAAAGATTAATACATAATACTCTATTTTTAGGTAAACAAGGTTTAGCCTGATGGTCCTAATAAAAGTCATTATTTTGTAAATCGGTGTAATTAAGTAGACTTTATGGCATTTGAGTGCCTTTGATTCTGTCACTGAAACGCGATTTCAATGTATATTCTCATTTTCAGAGCTAACTGAACTAATTCAAAATGATTTATTCGAATTCGCTTGGTGAGCCCTAAAATATCTTCATCTGTGACTGATGTTATATTTGACCAAATAAAAGAATTTGCTTAAACTAAATTTATTTCAGTAATTACAGACGGGACGTCAAATATAGTAGAAGGAGACAACTTACAACTCTAGTGAGATATGAAACAATCAAATGAAGGTTTTTTTTTGGCAAATCGACAAGTATGATTTTAGCACTAAATCATCAGTGCACTGTTATGATTGCGCGCCGACAGGATAAATATCTTATAGCAATATTCGTACCCCATTATGCTTTTTCCTTGATTTAGTTTTACCAAAATCTGAAAATAATATTGCGGAATACAATATATTTTTTGCTTATCTCACTTTCAGCCGAGGTAGCGAAGAAGCGAATGCCTTCTGTTTCCATTAAGAAATGGCAATTTCATTTTTGTATAGTAAATATATTAAACGAAGATTGAATAAACGTTTTAATAAAATTAGGCCATACAATTTAACTGCCATAATTGACCCTATATATTCTCATTTCCCGATTTGTTTAACATTTTATTGAAAGATTTTAGTTATTATCAAAATATTTTTTCCGAAACACATGCTTACTCAAATGTAATATTTAATATCATTCAAAATAAAACAATAAATGTAGCATTTTCTTTCAAAAAGGGTAAAAATTTGTTTAAATGCTCATTTACATTTCACCAATAGCTTTGATACAATTTTTTTGCGTACATATTGATATTTGGATTCGGATATAAACTGCGGATATTCTGAGAAAGAGCGAAATAGGTTTTGGTGCCAAATTGGGTGCTAAAGAATTATAATAGCAGGATATATAATAAAATAATTGATAACTTATAAATGCAAAGTAATATAAAATTTAAATCTGCACCCGCCTAGGTGTATATTACAATGTGGATCCTCATTTTTGTTTAATTCACAATTTAATAATATTTGTGTTATTAAAGTGATTGCGCGGTTTTGTTTTTGGCCTATATTTACTATACGACTTAGAATAGCCGCTATGGTTTTTGGAAAATTTAAATAAACTTCTAGTAAATTTTTTTTTCGTAAATTTATCGTATTAACAGTTACGAATATGAGTAGTGTATATGTTTGATAAATATTTTCAACAATATCTCTAGAACTATCTTACGTGAAATTTTAGAAAAAATTGTATAGAATTTTCATAACTTCTTTCTTTATTCCCAGACTTGACAAGTCTCTACCATAAACAGTTGCTGAAAAAAAGCTGTGCGAAAACCCAAGCAGATGGGCGAATACGCGTATGATCTTATAAGTGCACACATTTTTCATTTTAAGGATGGAATCCAAAAATGAGACCAGATGGTGGTTTTGTTCGAGATAACATTTTTTTTATTAAACTCGACTGTTTTCATTTATATATAATTTTAAATAATAAATATTAAAAACTATTTTTGTACATAAATGTAACGTAAATCAAAATAATTATATCTAACTGCTAAAAATCTTATTGATTGATTGACTTTTAAAATTTATAAAGAAGTAACAATACAAGTAATGAAGATCGCATTAAATATTTTATCAATGATGAAACTAACTGGAAAATCGAAAATTGCGCTTTTGTTTAATGAATCAAGAACATAAGATTTAACAAGTACTATTTCTTGAATAAACTATTCCTACTAACGATATTATTATTATTCTTATGTGTAAAAAGCTATGTGAACATACGAGATAAAAATTATATAAACTGAGCGCAACCTCCTTTGAAATTATCAACAAATAATGACTGAGCTTACAAAGCCTTATTAATAAACATAATTTATATAGTAGCGCATTTGTTTCCAAAACTTTTTAAGTTGAATTTTTCCCTAAAACGACTAATCGGCATATCAGCAGGAAAGAATCTTCTGGAAGTATTAAGAAATGCTGATATCATCTCAAATATCATCTTTGTAAAATTCCATACGTGATTTATTCATGATAAACGTATAAATATATTCCCAAACCGCATTATATCTCTTATTATCATATGGAGACCTATGATTTCTAGATCACCAAAAATAGATGAACGACTACGGAAATAAAATTTGGATTGCTCTTAACCTCTGCTTCAAATAAAGCGGAACGTTTGAAAAACGCGGTATAAATGGGTAGATAGGTTAATATCAAAATAGATATACAATTTACTTCTTAGTAAATATTTTAAATAGTTTCTTGGGAAAGATTATATAATTACAGATTTTCAGCTTTCAACTTGACCTTCTCATTATATTTGTCTTTCCGGGTATCTCAACATAATATCTATCTACACTGAAAATACAATAAAATATCTATTTTGAGCACTAACATAAATTTTAAGCGGATCGAGGGAAATATTCGTAACAAATATTCGCCATTGTGTACGTATTCCATAAACGCTTTACAGCATCCCAAAGTAAATCCTAGAGAGCTCCGCTAAATCGCTTCACTCGCTGGGCTTCGCTCCCCTTTGAGGTAACACGCCCGCTCTGATGCGCCGTATCCTGCGGATATCCGATGTAAATCGCCTGCATAATATAAGGAAATTAAATTAATTATTCAGTCCATTTTGAATTGGATAGAATTTTATTTCAGTTAACTTAAGTAATTAGAAAATAAATGACAATAGTAAATTTTGAAGCAAAATTCATCTGTATGTGTGAAATATGTTTAAGAAACAAATAAGAAAAATCGTATTTCAAAGTTATTTCCATTATTTGTAAGCACTTATTAATTATACATTTTTAGTAGTGTAAATAATAAAAAATACGGAAATAAAATTTAGGAAATAACGATAAAAAGAAGCAGTGTGAAACCTTTTTAATTTTGTTAATTTGTAATTTTCCATGATTAAGCTATTTAAACAATATCACGGAATAAAGAGAATGAAAACTAATTCAAAGCAATTTATGTAAACTTTAAAACTATTTTAGAAAAGTTTCCAAAATATTTAAGAAAGTCAATCGTCATTTTGATAGTGACGGCAGCGTATCGAACCTGGCACATTTACAACCAAAACTCAAAATCACCTCAGTCAACGGATACACCTTAAGGATATCGTATATTCATACAGCCAATACTAAAATGTAATTGCTTATAAATTATGAGTAAAACAAAGAAAATAATTTATTTATCTAGGTGGCCTACGGTGTCTATTCAAATATAATCTAAATAAGAAGAATGTTTACACGCATTGTGCTTGTCGAATAAAAAATATATATAAATATCTTTTGCATCAGAATGTGCGGGCTTTTAACTAAAGTAGCTCTAGTAGTGTGAACTCGACTCGAATTTGACTGGTTTTTATTTTTTATGTTCCTCTCTGTAATTATAGCTTCTTCTCAAATAATAAAATAAGGTTTATTATTTATTATTAGGGTTTATTATAAATTATCTATGGAGATATATAACATTAACACTAATCCGTGACAGTCTAAATAGAACGAACAACAAAGTGGAATTGTAGTGTACCAAACTCTGCAAGCGTCGCCTATCATTGTTCACTTATTGTTGAGGGAGACAGCTTCGTAATAACTCATCCACTCGTAAATAATTCATCCACCGGTCTCGTGCACTCACTTGAACTTCCTCCTTCCTCCTAGCATGACCGTTTTGTTTATTCGCCGTGCTTAAAATGTGGAACAACACCTACTGTGCACCGCTTAACAAAATGATTTGCTAAACAATATGATTTAAGAAAGAAATTTCAGTTTTTAGTCGAAATCATTCTTTCGTAATAGTAGATTTTATATTTTTATATAAAAACTTCTTACACTGCGTTTCCAATATTGATAGAAAATATGCGAAAGTCGATGTTAACATTTTTAAAAAATCAAACAAATTTTTATAAATTTGAAACTATAAAGCATATTCAAAAATTCAATAAGTCGTTTAAAAAGAAAAGAGTGAAATTATTATTTGCAATATTAACATTGAGAGCGTGATGTCATATACTACGGCAGGATGGTCACCAGTTTGCAATAAAGTAACGCACAAATAGTTTGGAAACGTATACATATAGGGCGTTATGTGAGGTGTTGTTTGATTTAGTTCCACAAATACTATAAAATTAAATATTAATGGTAAAAATGGTAGAAAATTGATAGTATACAATTAAATAGAAACCGTGTTCAAATTCGTTCTAGCGTCATTCTCTGTATTTACACACAGACACCACTCAACGAGATCAACGTATTTCTTTTTCACCTAATTCCACACAGAGAACATTTCAGAACAACAGTTACTGACTGGTTCTGCAATTCAAACATACCGCTATTGCTTTTCGGGGACTTTTGTATTGAGACATCGAGCGATTGCCAGAAAAAGTTACTGAATGACAAGTTCAGATTAATATGGTTATATGTCAGTCTTAACTATTGTTCTACTAGTATCATTATCCTGTCTTCGACAAAATTTTACAAATTAACCGGCATCGTGAAAAACAAATAAAAGGCATGCAAGTTTATTGCGTTTATATCTTCCATTCAAACCCTACAAAACGCTAAGGTGAGACGTATCCCGGCATAAATCTCAGCAGTAATGACTAACTAATCCATTTTTTAACCAAGAACGTGAATATATGATCTAAAAATTTAAATTACAAAATAAAAAAAAAATTAAAAGCCTGTATTATTTTAGTCATCTTAAATGGTATTCCACGTTGTCCATTAATTGGATATTTTTATGATCAAACTGATAAGTAAAAAGATATCGGTATTATAATCGGGAAGCTATTGGTCGGAAAGAAAAGCTATTGGTTGGTAGCTTCACAAAACTTCCTATGCGAGAGACGATTTTGACACCATAGCTAAAGGGTTAAGCACTTCCTAACATTCAAGATATTGGTCAGAAAACTTTCTGTGAAATAAATGCTTTAAATTTCATCAACAGTTTGATTAAATGTCTCTTTAAAATTTTGAAGGAATTCCAAATGCTTAGGTATAAAAATAATCGAGGCCGATCTGATAAAAAAGTGTTAAAAAGGGGGGTTTTCTGATTAATTGTTAATAAGAAATATTTAAATATACCTTTGCGCTACGGAATTTGGTAATTTGTTTAATAGCTTTATTTTTGGATGAATAAAAAAATTAAACACTTTTTTACTTTTCTTTATGTGGATAAAAATTGTCAATTAAACTTATTTTTTCATATTTACTCACATATAAAATTATATATTACCACTGTTTTCCTTTTTTTGTAAACATATGAATATCAGATATTTTTCATTCTGAGTACAGCTAAATAAAATTGATCGAATCTCGATAAATTTTATTTCGAATCTCTTCCAGAAGTAGGTTAGGAATGGCAATTAAAATTTCAAGAAGTGAAATTTTTTTTTAAAATATGCCATTGTCGACTTTTTTGGAAAAATTATGTATAAACTTTCAAGGTTACCTAAGTTTTTATGTCTGGAGAACGTGATCGGTGAAGGGGAAACGAAAACACCCAAAATTTGAAAAGCCAACATCTTTGCAGTAATTTCAATAATATTTATGCACCAGACGAACTATACTAAGTGATTCTGAGTAGTTCTCAGTGCGTGCGGTTTATATAAACTATTTGACTGTTTTTAATTTAACGCATATATTAATAAATAAAATACTTGCGGACAAAACTGGGAATAAAAGTTGAAGATATAAATATGGTGTTAAAAGTAATGAATTACATTTAGGGTAGAATGGAAATATAAAAAATCGTTTTACGATTTATGTACTCATAACACGTTGAGCTTTAACTACGTTCCAGGGATTAAAGAAATTGCTATGTAAAGATAGAGCATGGACCGAGACAACCTCTCACAAGGGAGAGTAATGACGGATATGAGCGATATAGATTTTTCAGACGAAGTTGTCATATATCTCATGCAAATAGGTTATGTACATGTCATCACGTTATATGTTTATTATAATCTCGTAAAATGAAGGATATTACTATCACATGTTTTAAAGAAAGTGCTGGTGGTACGACAATCGTTCTTTTTCAATTTCACTGAGAAATTTAATTACTATTTTATTTCATTTTATTAGAAATTTAATTATAATTATCATTTTTTTTGTATCTAAGATTGAATTGAATATTTGAGGGAGTATATTACGAGAACGTCTATTACTATATTTATTAATTTACTATCAAAAAAATATGATGAAAATGGTTGACGTCAATATGGATGAAAGTAGACGAAAGGTTTGATGGGACCCGGATCAATTGATTGCACGGTCATCTGCTCTGAATCCCGTTGTTTTCTGTATTTATTTATATTCCGTATGTATCATAAGTATTAGAAAAAAAGTAGTATTCTATTTAAAAATATCTTCATGTCTGGAATCTTCCAACAGAAAATAGAATAAAATTTTACAAACCCGCTATGAGAGTATAGAATGACAATTTTATATTTTTCAATAAAAGTTACTCGAGCGACTCGTGAGATGTCACGCTAATGTCACGTGAGATGTCGCGTGACATTAGCGTGTAAAAGTTGTGTATAACATACTTAATTTTTATTAGTTATAGGTATTTGGGTGTCACGGTGTAAATATAATAATTGGTCCATTTTTGTATGCTCATCTGTCCCTGGTATAAATCAAAATTTTCTTAATCGATTTTAACGAAATTTGAAGTACGTATAATAATTTATTTTTAAATGTAAAAATATATCTGAAAATTGGGAAAAATATTTTAGGACATTTCAAATATTCGTTTAACAAATTCTGAAGTATAAATTGAAAATTTTCATGCAAAATCATCATACGTAGAATAAAAAAATATTTCTGATAAACATTACAATTGCAGACATTACTCGACAATTAAAAAACAATTATATGCAAATTCCAAGTGTCGAATGAACGTGTAAAACGTTTTTTTTTACAACAATTGTAAATTCACTCATTTGTGCGTGTTACTTCGAGTTTTTTACAAGTTTGACCAATACAATCAATGTAGAAAAACGTCTGATATTTCTTCGAAGAGCTTAATTTATGTATTATAAATTTGTTACTAGGCAATAAACATATTATATTTAAGGACATTTTCCTTTCGTCTCTCTCATAACACATAATTTATTTAAACTTATAAAACTATTGCAAAGATGCATAATTTTTAAGAGATTATATAATACGTAATGGACATTACGATAATGCACACACATTTCTAAAAACGCAGAATCAAGTTCGAAAATTATATCGCCACATAGAACAGGAAGAAACGAAAAAAAATTCATTTCAAACATCGCGATTTATCTGCTTCGTTGAAGTTGAGGGTTAAAACTTGGCGAAAAAGTTGTCAAAAAAGAAAAAGTTTGTATACATTATATTTGAGGTATAAAATTGTACGCTTACTTCACTTTTAACTTTTTTTATACGCATACATACACATTTTAAAAAAATAGCTGTACAATCTAAATGCAAATGGCGGCGCGCAGATAATAAATGTGTAGCGTCTTAATTTCGCCGAATTCGCTCATCGCCTACAAGCATCGTCGTTATACTTAATAAGTTGAGGTATTAAAACAGTTTCGATTAAAATCCACGAAGAAAAACTTCAAAAATTTTAAATTAAGCCAAGTTTCATATTTAACCGACGCCCCAAAATCAAATAAATAAAATATACATATGTATAATAAAATGTTCAAAAAGTGTAGTATCGATTAACTTTCAATAATTTCTAGTTAGCAATCACATGACTTCAACTAACTCTGAATAGGTTTAACAGCCTCTATCATTCCAGTCTCAGGGGAAAATGCCTGGAGCACACTCGACCTCGACCCTCATTATTTATGTAACTCACATACTGTCCTCAAAATATTAAAGCCCAAATTTACATAATAAATTTTGGTACCGAATTAAAAATTTTTGCCTTTTTTGTCTCACAACGAGCGGGGTGTTTTTCCTCTGAACTGAATGGAACAGCATCACTCAGCTCTTTTTAAATAAAAAAGGTTTAAGTGCGGTTTACGGCAGAGCAACCGTGGAGGATAAAAAGTAGCAATTAAAACAATTGTCATTTGGCGTTAACGATAACAACGCCATTAATTTATTTAAAAAATAAATATAATTCCGTGGATTGTGCCTGAAAATTTGCTAGTGTTAATCTGACGGAGTCAATTTAGTTATAATGAACTTCAAGGTTGCCCATACTTATGCAACAGCAATGTAACTGACTATCAAATTTATTGATTTATTCGACGAAATTATTTGACCAACACGCACATCATTACAATACATTCGTATGTATA
Organism: Druceiella hillmani; assembly: GCA_039881145.1. Lineage (NCBI taxonomy): Eukaryota > Metazoa > Arthropoda > Insecta > Lepidoptera > Hepialidae > Druceiella > Druceiella hillmani. Next base: position 27,699,642 of record JAYKKI010000028.1, on the reverse strand, counting down.
AAGAGCACAAAAATAATATTAAAATATGAATTTTCCTAAGCTTGCTTCTCCCATCGCCTCTTTATACTTCCTTATCTATTATTTTTCGTATAGTAACAAAAATATTATTTTCTTTGTTGTCATTAACAAAACTTTAAATACTTTAATGAAATGTGGTAATTTCTAATAAATATTGAAATAATCATTGGATCACAATCTGACAATTTTTTATAAATCTCATATTTGTAATAAAAGTAAAAGCTTTATATATCCCTGTATCGAAAAAAAAGCAGAATATTATAAGATTAAAAAAATTAATTGCGAAAATATTTTTCCGAGTGCCGAACGGGCGACGAGCATTTTCAGAAAGGTCGTGGAAGAGACGTCCAAAGACGAGCAAATCGACTGTTTTTTACAATTGTTCCATCGAATGAAACGATGCATAGAGTACCACTGAGATTATTTTGAAAAAACGCTTAATAAATTGCAAACATGCTATTGGGTTTAATTTTTCATAGACTAAAAACGTTAGTTAAAAGTTTGCTTTTAAACAGTTTTACCTTCCGTGCCGCAATTAAACAATATAAAATTTGTTGCCTCATTTAATTTACATTAATAAATTATTGCGATAAATTTAATATAATAAGAAAGATATTAACATTGGACCAATATTTAAAAAAACTTTTCATTATTCACAATTTTATTAGCAAAATTTTAGGCTAAGTGACTAGCTACACCATTTTGTGAATAATTACATATGAAATACACCTACTTTGTTAGAATTAATATCAAAATAATGTATTTAATGTACTACTAGCGCCTTCTATGTGATATCGTTTGTAACTACCTACCTAAGGTTAATATTAAGAAATAAATTTAGTCTTTGATCAACTACCGTACACGTTTTATTAGGTTATGCGCCCAGACCCACTTTTGCTAAAATCTTTTTTATTTTCTCGTGCGAAAGTAACTATGTCGACGTCGGGGTACTTAGTAAATGTGCCGAAACTCAAAGGACGCGAAAATTACGACGATTGGGCGTTTGCAACAAGTAATTTCTTGTTACTTGAAGGCATTGACATTGAAAATGTACCGGCAACTATCAGTGAATCTGAGAAGAAAAAAGCTAAAGCAAAACTCGTTATGACAATTGACTGTTCATTATATGTGCATATAAAAAGTGAAACTACAGTGAATGGTGTGTGGAAGAAATTAAAACAGTTATTTGACGACACGGGGTATCAACGAAAAATAAGTTTGCTTCGTACATTGATTTCAATACGCCTCGATAACTGCGAATCCATGACATCCTATGTATCTCAAGTAGTTGAGACAGCACATAAATTGAAAGGGACAGGTTTCGAAATCACAGACGAGTGGATTGGGTCATTACTTTTGGCGGGACTTCCAGATAAGTATTCACCGATGATAATGGCAATAGAACACTCTGGAATAGCCATTAGCGCTGACGTCATTAAAACAAAGTTACTTGATATGTGTTCGGAGGTTGGCACTACTGGAATCGACTCTGCCTTTTGGTCAAAACAGCGAAATAAAAAAGGCAACACTGACAAGCAAATGTCAAAGTCAACCAGCAGTAAACAAATAAAGTGTTATAATTGCAAGAAGATCGGCCACTACAAAAATAAGTGTCCTGAATTAAAAGCAAATAAACAATTGAATGCTTTTAGCGCGGCGTTTTTCAACGGTTATTATAACACAGAAGACTGGTACATCGACTCAGGCGCAAGCGCGCATATGACGTCAAACCAAAAATGTTTACTCCGAACTCGACCAGTACACGAACCTAAAGAAATCGTAGTGGCAAATCAAATGACGGTGCCTGTAGTTAGTGTTGGTGAAACACAGATAACGATATGCGTGAATAGTTCTCAGTATGACGTGATTGTGAAGGACGTATTGTATATACCGAATCTCACGGCAAACTTATTATCCGTAAGCCAACTTATAGCTAAAGGAAATAAAGTTGTATTCAAAAAAGATACCTGTTTGATATACAACCAAGTGAATGAGCCTATTGGTACAGCAAATTTGATAAATAGAGTGTACAAGTTAAACACAAAAAAATTCGAGAACTCGTTATCGGCAATGTCAACATGGCATAAAAGGTTAGGACATATAAATAGTAAGTCCTTACAAAAAATGAAAGAAGGAGCAGTAGAAGGAGTTTCTTTTCACAAGAAAGCTGACATACAGATACAGAATTGTGAAGTGTGCTGTGAGGGAAAACAATTACGTTTCCTCTTCCCATCAGCAAACCATAGAAGTGAAAAACTACTGGATGTAGTACACTCAGATTTATGCGGGCAGATGGAGACCAAGTCAATTGGTCTGGCGAAGTACTTTCTTCTGTTTGTGGATGATGCCAGCAGAAAGACTTTTGTCTACTTCTTGAAGGAAGAGAACCAGGTGTTCCAGCATTTCAAAGAATTTCGAAGTTCAGTTGAGAATCAAACTGGAAACAAGATAAAAATACTGAGAACCGACAATGGAGGTGAATTTTGTTCACGTGAGATGGAAAGTTACTTAAAACAAGTAGGTATTGTCCATCAGAAGACCAATCCTCACACTCCAGAGCAGAATGGACTCTCAGAGAGGTTCAACAGAACTATAGCTGAACGGGCAAGATGTTTATTGTTTGAAGCAGGTCTCGACAAAAGTTTTTGGGCTGAAGCAGTTAATACTGCAGTTTACCTAAAGAACAGAACACCAGCCGCCAGTTTAGGCATGATGACACCATTTGAGAGGTGGACAGGTGATAAACCAGATCTCAGCCATGTTAGAATTTTTGGCAGTAAAGTAATGGTGCATATTCCCAAAATACAACGACAAAAATGGGATAAGAAGGCTGACAGATTAATTTTAGTTGGGTATCCAGAGAATGTGAAAGGATACAGATTGTATAACCCAAGAACTAAAAAATTACTACGCGCAGACATGTCATCATTATGGAGAAAATGGAGTTGGACGAAGCTCAGATTGTAGTAAACGATTGTGAAAATAAGTCAAAGAAAGATGAAAACTTAGAAGAAGATGAAAGTTTAATAGAAAATCCAGGTTCAGATCAAAATGATTCAACATATATTTGTGAATCATCGTCTTCCCAAGATGACTCGTATCAATCTGTTACTGAAGAAGAGTCTTTTGCAGAAAATGAAGTTCAAATTGAATATCAGATTGATAATCTGGAATCATTCAAAGAACTCAGTTATGAAGCAGCAATCAATGGACCAGACAAGGAACAGTGGAGACAAGCGATGGAAGATGAACTGAAAGCTTTCGACGATAATCAAGCATGGACGTTTGTAGATAGGAAAGAAGCTGATAGAGTGATACAGTGCAAGTGGGTATTCAAGAAAAAGTACGAAAGTGATAATAGTGTGCGATATAGAGCAAGACTGGTGGCAAAAGGTTTTACCCAAAAAGAAGGTATAGATTACGCTGACACATACTCACCAGTGCTTCGTTACTCTACACTAAGGTTTCTGTTTGCTTTAAGTGTCAAACTTAACCTTGAAATTACTCACTTAGATGTAACTACAGCATTCCTAAATGGTTACTTAAATGAAAAAGTGTATATGCAAGTTCCCCCTAATTTAGATTGTAAAGAAAATAATGTTCTTAAATTAAATCGTGCAATTTATGGTCTAAAACAATCAGCCAGGGCTTGGAACGAAAGAGCAAATGATTCCTTATTAAAATTAAATTTTGTTAAGTCAAAGTTAGAACCATGTCTGCATATAAAAAATTGTGAAAAGAAGCAGATCATAATAGCAATTTTTGTTGATGATTTTTTCATTTTTTCAAATAGTAGTAATATGGTTAAGGAGTTAAAAACAAATTTAATGTCAAAATTTAAAATTAAGGATTTGGGGCAATTAATACAATGTTTGGGTATGAGAGTAAAAATGTATCAGAATGGCCATATTTCCTTAGATCAAGAAAAGTTTGTAGACCATATTTTAAGTAAATTTAATATGACAAACTGTAAAGTTGTTGGTACTCCTATTGAGAAAAATTTAAAACTAGAGAAAAGTGTAGATATTTGTAAACAATATCCATTCCAACAACTAATAAGAAGCTTAATGTACTTAAGTGTTTTGACTCGCCCAGATATTTCCTATAGTGTGAGTTATTTGAGCCAATTTAATAATTCATATTCCTATACTCATTGGAAGCATGCGAAACGCATCCTAAGATACTTATGTAAAACTAAATCTTATGGACTAATGTTTATCGAAGATAATTGTAAATTAGAGGGTTTCGTTGATGCAGATTGGGCTTCAAACACACTAGATAGGAGATCCTATACAGGTTTCTACTTTAAACTTTCTGGAGCTGTTATTTCATATGAATGTAAAAAACAACGTACTATAGCCTTATTAAGTACAGAGGCAGAATATATGGCAATTACCGAAGCCTGTAAAGAGGCTATTTATTTAAAAAACTTGTTTTCTGAAATTGTAAACAGTTGTGATTATGTAATTATATTGTATAATGACAATCAAGGCGCTCAGAAGCTGTCTGAAAATTCTTTATTTCATAAAAGAACTAAACACATAGATGTGCGTCATCATTTTGTTAGAGAAGCAGTTGCTAACAATCTTATAAAGATAGTCTACATGCCAACATCTGAAATGCCAGCAGACTTGCTGAAATATAAATAGTGTTAAACATAACTATTTTGTAAAAAAGTTAGGTATTCAAAACATTGTTTAATAGGTGACTATCTGTAAATTAATAACATTTTTTGCTTTTATTAGTTTGTTAAAAATAATTTATATGTTACAAAGTTCAGATTATTTTGATAAATGGAGATGTTAGAATTAATATCAAAATAATGTATTTAATGTACTACTAGCGCCTTCTATGTGGTATCGTTTGTAACTACCTACCTAAGGCTAATATTAAGAAATAAATTTAGTCTTTGATCAACTACGGTACACGTTTTATTATACTTAACACGTTTTAGTCAGTGTATCCTAAGCAAGCAGGGCTACAAGTTGAAAAACGCAAGTCGAAAGACGAAAAAGTTGCAAATTTTGATTAGAATGACAAATTTCTTATGTAAAATTACTATTAAAATATTAGAGCTGGGTGTAGGGCTCGTTTGCATAATGATGATGAGAGAGGGCGTGTCGTCACTGTCTTTTTATGCTGAGAGGTTTTATCCCACAATGTTCGCTCTCATAACCTCCAATTACGTTGATCACAGAAATGTTGCGGAATTAATAAGACCGAATATCTGAAATTTAATAATTATGTAATATTATTGGGCTATATTCAAGTATTGTGTTAGGTGTAAGGAATAAAACTTCGCTAATAAGATATGATTCTTAAATCTTAATTTAACATTTACTAATAATATCGTGATGTACTCTGACATTAAGTTATTGATATGAAAAACACTTCATGATGGTATTGTTGATCTAGCGAACAAGTTAATAAGTTCTTTTATTCCGTCAATTCTATCAATAAACGTGAGAAATCAAATACAAAACAAGTACAAATACAATATTTACTTTACCTAATCACACATAAAACATTAGAAATACGTTGAAAATGGTAATACTTCACAGAAAATACGTGTAGCAATAGAAAATTTTATTCTAACGATATGAAAGGGAGGGATTGTTTCAGAACTATAATTTGTATTGAATAATTATGGTAATGGATTTTTACATTGAAGTTGTTATTTGAAGGTTACATTTTTGTTGAATCTACTCTTCCATAACATACCTTTATGTACATAATTGTATCAAGTGACAGATGAACACGAAGAGTTGCAAGAATGATTCTAGTATCAAACCTCTTCAAACACATGCTAGTGACTGTAAGTCGAAAATAAGAATATAAGAGAAAATATGGTATGGTAAAATATAATCATGAAGCAGTTCATAGATAAGTAAAAAGAAAAGTAGCCGATTTACATAAAAATAAATTGACTGATAGAAAGTATTATGACAAGCAAGAAAGTGTTATGATAAGTTATCAAATGTACTGATAGCATATATTATTACAACTTGTGTGTTAAAGAATCAAGCTAGGTATAGTGCTAGTTGATGTTTGGGAAAAACCTTAATTGATTATTCACGACTAGAATACAGTATACTAGCAGCAACCGGCCTTGATTTGATGAAAATTTTTGAGACTCTTTTAGCATAGATGCTAAAAAATAAATAGATTTAGGTGTCGATGGGCAATATAACCACGTGCTTTAAAAGTACGATGAAATTTTTTAAAACAAATGGATTAATAATAGTCTATAAAAATTGTTATTTACTTTAACAGTTAGACATAAGTGAGAGATTAATTCCAATTAAGAATCATTGACTGATAAAAGCCATCTGTACTTTCGCCTCATTGTAAATCGTATATTATAGCCTTGTATTATAACATTTATTCTATGTAGAAGTACGCTATTGAAGAATATTTTATGTTTTCTCCTTGGAACGAAGTTACTTATGGCACGTTACACGTTTTGCGAATAAGAGCCAGCTCGAAAAAGTGTAAGATTTCGAATGGCACTTTTACTACAGTATAAGCGTATGTCAATTTTGATAACACCTTCTTCTCTAGTTTTACGAAATTTTTATTAAACATATTCTCTTTCTTTCAAACTTGACACATCAAGTGAACAGATCAAACGAGCTCGAATAGAGGAAGAGAATAAAAAAAGATCTAGTCGCTAATTAAAGCATACGGAATTTATATTTAGGGGTCAAATGATATTTGATTATAACTAACGGAAATAACTTTACAACGTCAGTAACCATGTTTACACACATGAAGTGATTCTCCTTCATCTACATATTTTACTGTTAAATACCTAGGTTTACTACTCCGTAACCTCAAGTAAACGATATTGATAATTTTCGGCATTTACATAATCCAAATTGTCCAACTTATCACTAAAACAAATTCAATTCCTTGTTTACTCTGAAAAACTTTTCATATTTCTGCACTATTTTTTGAGAGAAGTTCTTTTCTCTCCACGTTGCAGAATTTGGCATCAGCTAGAATTTTGTCAACTGAATAGTGGTATACTAATTTTCCTTGATTGTAATATGTAAATATTTCAACATTTTCTTTTTATTGCATTATGATTTGTTTTATTTCCTATTTCTTAACTGCAAGTATTTTTAATAAAAAAACTGGATGTTTTATTATTAAAAATACTTTTTTTTTAAATTTTCAGAAAAAAAAACTGGATGATTTACATGCATCAAAGAGTGTCTTGAAACCAACTCTCGCGACACTAAGAGTTGAGTTTATTAGCTTCCGTAGTACGATCCAAGAAATATTGGGCTAATTGGTGTCGAAACACACAAACTTGGAGTACCGAGTGCAGGAGCTGGAAACTAAGGGACGTCACAACACTATTCTGATACATGGCGTGAAGAGGACAACATGGTATCGCCAACGGCAGCTGCTCTTGATGTTATCGTCACGAAGCTTGGCTGCTCTGCAATAACTGAAGCTAGTCTGGACACGTGTTATCTTTTGGGTGCGGTTAATATGCAGCGTAAGACTCCTAGGCTAATACTTGTGAGGTGTGTTTACCGAGATGACCGTTATAAAGTTTGGTCGCTTAAAATATCATTAAAAGGAACTCGCATACTCATAACGGAATCGCGCATACGACCACAGCAGGAGTTGTTCACTTTAGCACAATCCATTTTCCAAGTCAATAACTGCTGGACGCGCAATGGGAAATTTTTTGTAATGTCGGGAACATTACAAAAATTTTACCAATTGGTGGGTGTAAGGAAATTATTTCACTTTCCCAACAACTCGAATAGGCCAAAAATAGGTCATTTACTTTCCAAACTACTAACGAATAAAAGTCGCACACGGTCACGTAATCTAAAGTAAAATAAATTTTATTTTTAGATTGTTGCAAAATCTCAATCGCAGGTACGATCTATATAATACAACTTGAATTAATATATTTTATTCACGACGTTATGTTATTTTCAAGTTTTTATGTATTTATTCTTACATATCACTTAGATAATTTATGATATTACTCAGATAATTTATAGTAATTAGTATATAATGAAGTATAACTGCACTCGGGGTACGAGTGTATTGTTTACGTATCGTATGCGCAAACGCTGAGTTTACTTCTAATTTATGGCCTGCGCGCATAGATCACAAACTTTTACGTTTTATCTATGCCATATTTATATTTATTTTGTATTTCTCACATTTTGTCAGTGGTTAATATTAATAACATTATATGAAATTAGCATATCTAAATAATATATTGACCTGCCATCCACATCTTCCTCAAATTTCTTTCATTCCTGTTCTTCTAATGATTCGCTCGATTTTTCACTTGAAGATACATTTTTCGACACTTCCCATAATCCTTCTACACATAATATACTTCAATATGTTTTTTTTTCTCACAATCAGATCTTCACTTCCGCCACATCGCCACTCAGAGTATTCCGTGCCATTATTCAGATCGTCATTTATTCTCCTCCTGATGTTTTATATTTCGGTGATTTTGAAACTATAGTTGACCACTACCTACCTTCATACCTATCTGCATGAATTATGGGTGGTTTTAATACCTGCCTATACAAGTATAATACTAGAAGCGGTGACATCATCAAGGCTGGTAACCTCACCATTCCCCCATTGCTATATTTCGTGCTGATAATTGTCATTCCCTTCTCGATCTCATTTTAGTAACCTGCCCTAAAAGTGTATCCTTCTACGGTCAGCTTCCAGCACCCGATCTTTCTCGTCATGATCTCCTTCATATTTTCTATAAATTAAGTAGTTCTAAACCTTTTCAAAAAGTATCTTTTTCCGTGATTTTAATCGTATTGACTACCATCTATGCTTAAGGTTGCTAGATTAATTAACTGGGAAACAATTGCGATCAATCACTCTGTTGATGAAAAGCTCACTGTTTTCGACAGTTGTATCTCTAAATTGCTCGATAAATATGTCCCACTAAAACTTATCAAAATTAAGCGAATTGCTGTTCTTTGGCTAAACTATTTCATTAGAAAAATGATGGCCAAATGTGATTACGCTAAAGAGAACTATAGGACAGATTCCAGCCCAAATCGCTGGGGGAATATTAGAATATATAGAAATAAATGTTTGCAAATTAGCTGAAATGCCAAAAAACACTATATTTCTACATCATTACGAGATTGTACTGCTAATAATATTTGAACGTTTCTGGTTACTCTAGGCATTGAAAAATCTTTTACCAATTCGGAGAGCTGGCGATTAGATATCGACCAATTAAATTCACACTTTTATACGCCACACATGGTACTTGATCCAGCTGTTAATTTTGTAACTATAAACGGTATCTCTAACATCAGTTTACACTAACGGATACCTGCGAGTCCGAAGTTAAATCTAATCTTCTTGCGATAAAATCCAAATCCATGAGAATATTAAGGCTTAAATATTAATGCTCTTAAGCTGATAACAGATATTGTGGCTCCGATCATCGCTGATATTTTTATACCTCTTTGGCAAGAACTCTTTAGTCTCTTCTTTGGAATGGGAAAAAGTTTATATTGTGCTTGTACCTAAAATTGTATTGCCTACGCAACCCGAAGATTTTCGGCCTATATCTATCCTACCGCTTCTATCCAAAGTCTTTGAACGTATTGTTCATGGTCAATTCATTACTTTCTTTAATGCTCATAAGTCTCTAAATCGTCTTAAATGGCTTTAAAGCTGGTGACAGTATCTCAATTGCCCTCATTAAGGTTATTAATGATAAACACTTGGCTATGGATAATACACTAATCACTCTCCTTGTACTTCTTGATTTTAGCAGTGCATTCAACTCGTTGACTTCGATATTCTTCTTGCCTGCTTGAAATATCTTAATATATTCCAGCATTCACTTGAGTAATTTAACTAATATTACTATGGAGGCAGGCAATGTGTTAACTCACCAGATATGTATTCTGGGTGGACTGATCTTGTATCTGGTGTACCTCAAGGTGCTTTTCTCAGTATATATGGATGTTGTTGTTAAGAATATATATAGCAATAATAATTTCTATGCTGATGATATAAAATTTATGCGCACTCATATCTTCATTCTTTATTAGAAATCATCGACATCCATAATTGAGATCTCTGTTCAGTTGGTCAGTGGGCTCATGAAATGGGTCTTTTGGTTATCCCAAGCAGGTCTCAACCTATCATCATGGGTTGGTAAAGACTGATTTCTAAAGTAAACCTACCTAGTTTATCGAGATTAGTGCTAAATAGTAAAGTAATGCCATATACGTCAACTGTTAAAAACCTGGGCCTACTGATCGATCAAAATCTTAGTTGGTGCCCTCAAGTAAATGATGTCAGTCGTCGTGTTTTCAATAGGATATACTGTTTGAAACGTCTTCAAAATTGTCTATCAACTAAAACGAAAATCTACCTTTGTCAAACACTCCAATTACCACTAATTGATTACGGAGATGTGTGTTATCCTCATCTTAATGGAAAATATTTGCACAAGTTGGAACGTCTTCAAAATTTACGCATCCGGTACATCTTCGTCCTTAGGGAATATGATCATATTTTTGAATACAGGTCGCTTCTCAAATGGTTGAAGATCTATGATCGACGCCAACTCCACATACTTACACTTTTTTTAATATATTAAAAAATTCTCAGAGCCCAAATTATCTTATTAGCAAAATTTTCAAGATTTATATGCTCACGGCTTTGGGCTACGACCTGAAAGTTGTGAGCGAACTTTCAGGTCGTAGCCCAATATATATATATATATATATATATATATATATATATAAATATATATAGTATATTGATAATGACCCCTATATATTACAAATAAATACAAAAGGTAATAAACTTAATATCCTAGAAACATTAGAAATAAACAGACATAAAAAAGACACCAACATTAATAGATTAAATGAACAACTAAATATAATATCATCACCCATATTTAATATCTTCTAAACGTAATACAATTAGACAACATTGATACAACAGTACTCTTCAAATTGTTTCAGCCTACATACACACATAAATATAAGTACGTAAAAATTAAAATAAATAAATAAATATATGAAGAAATAAATATATGTATAAATAAAACCGGAGATATATAGAATTAGTGGTATAACCTTGTTCTAACTTTCAGTAAATATATTACCGAGAATAACTTCCAGTTAATTTTATTGCATACACCGGAACACTTGCATTGTACAACCTCATAGAATAACAACAATTGAACTTATTATCCTCACTAAAATACTGGTATATCGTATAACTCTCGAAAGTATAATAAAACCTACACCGCTCCCCTACGATAAACTCACTAACACAAGCAGTGGGAAAACCCACACAGACCAGGCTTCCGCTATTGTGTTTGAAACATATAAATGCTGTTGGATGTTCCTAAGAGTTATTCTTTGCTAATATCCCACCTAACGATATTGTAATACAACGAAATCTAGGTCGTGGTAAAGAATTTAAATAAAGTAGAAATAATACTACATCACGTAGTTTCAATTAGTTATGAAATAATGTAATAGTTGTTACTAAAATTATTACAATGCCCGAACATTATATATAATACACTATGTTGTTGATTAGAATGCTTTTGACGTTTTTCTTTTCTAAATTATTTTATTGTCACAATAAAATAATAAGATGCAATGTTATTTTTGTTCCAAATAGCAACAAATTTAATCAAATGAGGTATAAAACATAAGTTTTTTACTTTAAAAATAAGAATGTAAAATAAAATGTTTACCACAGTTGCAAGGATGCCAAAAAGTTGTTGTTTTACGTAACACCTATAGATATTCTTTAAAATGTCCATTTAATCATATTACTCAACCTAATCTCCAAAATTATAAAAAAAAAACATGGCTACTAGAAATTAATCTAAAGTTTACCGAAAATTTATAGCTGTATTTATAGATCTCACAGTTGTTAATACAATTCACAATAATATCTTAAGATTGTTGAGCATATACCAGCCAATATATTTACATCGCAAATGTTATATTAATTCTTAATATAGAAACTATTTAAAAAATGATTAAACGTGAATATAATACTCCTAAATAAACATTTATACGTACCCAAATTATTTCTAATAATAAAAATACGGAAGTGTACGAAGTGTAATTTATGAAGGTTGGCATGTATCACTTCAATGAGAATAGAAACTGTGTTTCATCCATCACTACGAGTTTGGTCTGCCTCCGATACTTCACTTACTTCAGCTAGGGTTTGATCAGAATTTTAAATGTTAAACGTTTTTAATACCATATTTTTAGATTATATGAAGTTAAATCACTAGTTGTTTAGTCTTATTAAATTTCTTCCGCATTCTGATGTTTGATTATGTCTTTTTTAGACGAATCTTCCTCATTTATCAGTATTGTATCTTGTTGGACATCGAGTATGAAGTAAGGTGGGTCTTGACTTAGAATGGACAATACGTTTGCGTAATCTGCATTCACATTAATTGTTAAAATATATAATTAGATTAGTAACATCAAATAAACAATGTAGCGACATCTATGACGTATGTGATTGTGATTATAACTATTGTCTCTGATATGCCCTTTGGTACGTCACTATTATTATGAAATAAAGTCTGTCAGCCATTGATTATCTAATTGAGTACACGTCGTTTTAATTTTATAATAGGTTATGGGCCCAGTATCGCCCTTAGGAGAAAGTAAAAAGTATATTTATCAGTTAGCTAGCATAGGCATTCTGAAAATCAGTGTTAATATTAAATCAGTAAAAAATTATTTCATGATTAGTGAAGTTGCACGTGTTGTTACCATAATGGCGTCAAATTCTTTTCTCTAACGTACCAAAGCTCAAAGGCCGAGAAAACTATCATGAGTGGGCCTTTGCAGTGGAAAACTTGCTGATTTTGGAAGGCGTGGCGAATACCATCAAAGCGGAGCCTACTAAAGAAACAGACGAAAATGATGCGAAAGCTAAAGCAAAATTGATCCTGACTATAGATCCCCCGCTGTATGTTCACATAAAATAAATGCTAAATCACCAAAAAGCTTATGGACAAAACTAAAAATTATGTTCGATGATTCTGAATTCTCTCGAAGAATATCGTTGCTGCGCAATTTAATTTCGATCCGTCTTGACAATTGTGAATCAATGACAAGTTATTTTACGCAAATAATAGAAACGGGACAGAAGATGTCTGGAACAGGTTTTTTTTGTGAACGACGAGTGGATTGGCTGTTTGATGCTGGCAGGATTAACTGAAAAATACATTCCCATGATAATGGCGATTGAACACTCAGGGATCGCCATTACTGCTGACATACTAAAACGAAACTCATAGATATGGCCGGAGATGATTGTCAAGCCTGAAGTGCATTCTTGAGTAGAGGGCAGCACAGTCGACAGAAAAACTCTAAAGTTGGCAGCTCTGGAAAGAATGACAGCAAAAATCATCATGGCGGCGGTGTTTTGTCTATGAACATGAATGTCAACAAAACGGACAAGGCGAATATAAAATGTTATCGTTGTAAACAATCTGGACACTATAAAAACTAGTGTAAACAGTCAATTAATTATTCCGAGAAAACAAAGAAAACACATGCTTTCTCAGCTGTTTTTCTAAGTGGTAAATACGGAAAACATGAGTGGTATTTAGACAGTGGAGCGAGTACTCATATGACACATGATGAAAACATGTTGCAAAACAGAATGTTTACATACAGCTTTAAGGAGATTATAGCTGCTGATAGGAGTGCTATGCCAGTTTTGTGCTCGGGTGATGTGGACATTGTAACAGTGACTCCAAACTGTACAGACGAGATTACACTGAAAGATGTGTTATGTGTTCCTAACCTTACTACAAATTTGATATCCATTAGTCAGATGATTAAAATTGGTAATAGAGTAGAATTCAAGAATAAGAGGTGTGATGTTTACAACAAAAACAATGAATTAGTTGCAGTGGCGAATGAGATTGATGGTGTTTACAAGTTGTCTTTAGAATATAAGCACTGTCTGTTTACATCTTCTGCGGCAGTAAGCGGTGCAGTATGGCACAGAAGAATGGGTCATCTAAATATGAATAACTTAAATGCAATGAAAGAAGGTGCTGAATCGGGATAATTATACGCTGACAAGCCTGTAATTAACAAAAGTTCGTGCACAGCGTGTTGCGAAGGAAAACAAAGTCGCTTACCTTTTGGCCATACTGGAACACGGAGTGGCAGAGTACTGGATATGATACATGCTGATGTATGCGGACTGATGGAGACGGCTTCGATAGGCGGAGCAAGGTATTTCCTAATATTTATTGATGATTATTCTCGAATGGTTTTTGTTTACTTCCTCGAAGCCAAGAGTGAAGTTTACAAATACTTCAAGGAATTTAAAGCGATGGTTGAGAATCAACAAAGTTATAAAATCAAAATGTTTAGGACAGACAATGGCTTAGAATATCATATCCGAAATTCATATCCGAATATTTGGTAGCGAGGTGATGGTCCATGTACTAAAGGAAAAAAGATTGAAATGGGATACCAAGTCACAAAAACACATCCTAGTTGGTTTCTCTGAAAATGTCAAGGGATACAGAGTTTATGATTCCATCAAAAGATGTATGATTACAAGTAGATCATTCATGGAATTACTGACAAAAATTATTCCCGTGACAACGTATCAGTTTCAGTTGAGGATACTTGTGAAGAAAAAGAATCAGATCATGAAATGAGGCAGGAAGTAGCAATGTTAGAGAACGAAACTACTCCCTCGGTCCAGAATATCTCTAATTGTAAATATGAGAATGCTATATCAGATTTAGCCTCTACATTTTAGCAATCTGTAAGCACAGATGAAGAGCTAAATACAAGAGAACAAACTGAAGATAAAGAAGAGTCAGATCTAGCAGAAACAATAACTAAACGTATCAAAAAGAAACCTGAGCTTTATGGTTTTACTAATCTATGCATATCATCAAGCACGGAATGTGTCAGTGATCCCATAAATGTTGAAGAAGCATCGAATAGCTTGGACAAAGAAAAATGGATTGAGGCAATGCAAGAAGATCTGCAAGCGTTTGAGGACAATCAAGCGTGGGTACCTGTTGACTAGTTGCCTTCTGATAAAACTTTAGTGCAGTGTAAATAGGTATTTAAAAGAAAAGTAAACAGTGATAAAAGTGTGCGGTATAGAGCGCGTTTAGTGGCTAAAGGTTATACGCAACGGCCAGGTGTGGACTATGATGACACTTTTTCGCCAGTGGTTAGGCATTCAACACTTAAACTCTTATTTGCTCTAGCAGTGCAGTTAAACTTAGACATTACCCATCTAGACGTTATAACAGATTTTTTAAATGGTTATCTTAAAGAGGATATTTACATTGTGCAACCTGATATTTCTTGTGATAGAAAAAAGAAAAAGATTATTGTAAAACTTAATAAAGCCATATATGGATTAAAGCAATCATCTAGATCTTAGTATGAGAAAGTTGAGCAATGTTTGTGCGAGTTAAATTTTAAGAAATGTAAATTGGAACCATGTGTATTTACAAAACTGAATAATGATGTTAAAATAGTTATTGCTTTATGTGTAGACGATTTCTTTGTTTTTTTTCAAACAGTATGAAGGAAACAGATAAATTATTTTCAGTATTGTGTTCAAAGTTTAAAATTAAAAATTTAGGACAAGTTCAAAATTGTCTAGGAATGCGTGTTAAAATTGATAAAGAAAATAAATTTATTACATTAGACCAAAAGCAATATGTAGAAGAATTGTTGAGTAAATTTAATATGTTAGATTGTAAAGAATGTACTACTCCAATGGAATGTAAATTGAATATTGAAAAAAATGAAACTCGTAACCAACAGATTCCATATGAACACCTGATTGGAAGTCTCATGTACTTATCAGTGCTAACAAGGCCTGACATAGCATTTAGTGTCTGTTTTCTAAGTCAATTTAATAGATGTTATACTGATGTTCATTGGAATTATGCGAAAAGGGTTCTCAGATATCTAAAGAAAACAAAAAAATTTTGCTTAAAATATACTAAAGAAAAACTAGTAAAAAAAGTAGATCGTGAATATTACACAGGTTATTGTTTTTTAATGTCTGGCTCAATGATTTCCTGGGAGAGTAGGAAGCAGAGGACAGTGGCTTTATCCAGCATGGAGGCCGAATACATGTCAAAAGCTGAAGCATGTAAAGAAGCTATGTATTTGAGAGCTTTACTATGCGAAATTACTACTGAACTATGTACTAAACCAGTATTCAATGATAGTCAGAATGCACAGAAGTTGGTGGCAAATTATATTATAAATAGAAAAGCAAACATATTGATATAAGATACCATTTTGTTAAAGATGCAGTAAACAATGAAATTATTAACTTAAAATATTTACCAACAACAGCTATGCCTGCTGATATGTTAACAAAGGGACTTAGTGCTAATAAGCATTACAAATGTGTTGAAAGTATGGGAGTTAATTTTGTAGATGGTAGAAATTAAGATATTCTGTTTTTTTTGTAAATTTGGAAATTTAGTTTATTTGCTATAGTTGGGGTGTTAAAATATATAATTAAATTAGTAACATCAAATAAACAATGTAGCGACATCTATGACGCATGTGATTGTGATTATATAAAGTCTGTCAGCCATTGATTATCTAATCGAGTACACGTCGTTTTAATTTATATTATTAATATTTGCGGCTATTTACTAAAACAGAGATTCGTCTAAACTGTGTAAGAATTTCATAGCTTTATCTCCGAATTAATATCGGAATTTCTCAACGTACATTCTACAATGAAGATTTCTAACTTGGGCATTGTATAAACTCAATTTTGTGACAATATGACGTGATTCTTCTGAGAATATCCAAGTATTGTTTTCTTTTAACCAAGAATTAAGTATATTTACAATATCTTGTTCTCCTCTTTCTATTTACTTTCAGAAGGCCTGTGTTCTCTTATACTGATTTTTACATGGATTTTATGCTACAAATTTAATTAACAATGTAACTGACACATTTTCAGCCACTTTGAATAAAGCTTTATTTATTCGTTATTTAAATACCTTGCGTCCATTTCACTACTAAATATCACTTTGACAATATATATTTTTCAAAATATTATATGTTAATAGCAGTCGTAGCAAATAGTAGTATATGGTATTCCGCAGGTTTCAAAAAGATGTAAATAATTAACAATTTTTGTTCGCAATATCTGTGTAAATGTCGCGGTATCCCTCAAGAATTAGTATAAAGTCCACATGAAATGAAATTACTTGATTTTACGGGCACAACCAGTTTCTCGATAATTATAACATCGAATCTTTGTAAACGTTAATAACCTTCTAGTTTCATATACCTTACCTGTTCCATCATCTCAAAATATATTGCAAAAAGTTGTATATTCTTTCCATGAGATTAATTCATTCAATTATTTGTTGTACCGATTATTAATAGAAAACAATCAATTATGTTTAACACATAATGTGTCATTACATATAAATTACTAACATAATTTAAGCTAGAAATGTCTGTATATTAACACCATATCACATTAATTTTCATTACTTTATTAATCGAAAGTAAACAAAAAAGGTACTCTTTTTTACCAGCAAACAAAATACGGAAGATGATTTGTCAGGGTTTGAAACTCTTTGCATACGACCCAGTAACCAATCTTACCCTGCAATCTTGCAACATAATAAATATAAACTATAACGAAAGATTTATTAAATTCTAGAAATTGTACCAAAATAAATATTTTAGTGTACCGATAGATGTATTAAGGTCAGGAAAAATCAATTTTCTTCTGAATTTATCACAAAATACATGTATAGCATACGATAAAATCATGAATATCGACTCATGTTGATGCATATGTATAGCAATTTAAACTCCCTCACATGTCATTTATATTCAAATCCGCTATTTTAATCATCTTTTGGATGTGAAATGGAATTTACTTGGTTTTTCACGCTTCCGGAATATATGATATGTACAACCACTTCATTACCAATTCATTATTTTTTAGAATAATAATAATAATTTGTTTACTCCTTGCTCAAAATTGACTTCAATTATCTATATACATAATTTTTTAATGCACACACACACTAAATATCAGATTTACCGTAAACGGCTAGACAGTCCCTTACGGTAATATTGATATGACAAAAATTTAAATATGAGACGTCTACTACAAGATGCTTGTTTTTAACTTCACTTTATTTACACATTGTTTTACAAAATACTTTAAACAAAATGTATAATTATCATGTTTGGATGGATCTCATCACAAAGGGCTTGATTTGGAAAGAATATTTTAGTGTTCTTTGAGTAAATTTGTCGCAAATCCATAAATAATACTTATCCATGTTGAAAATTATCATTCATATCAGACCCAAAATTTATTACAACTATTTGTACAAAACTACGTGAGGCAAATTACATCCAAAGTATATAAAGTAATCTGACGGATCACATCGCGAGCAACTGATGACAGGAAATAAATCAAACTCGTCCAGCAGCCCTTACGTTGACAATAAATGTATGTTTACGACGAACCTTCATATGCATAACGAGATATTAATAAAAAATAGTTTAGAAACCCAAAACGATAATTCGTATAAAACATTGTGACAACAATTTAACTTTTACTGCAATTTTCCTGTAATATTTATTGATTTTTACTTATTCTTGAATGTTTAAAATGTCACGTTTATTCGAAAAGAGGAAATATTTTACTTTTATTTAAAAGGAAACGTTTAAAAAATAATAAAAAAAAACAAATATGCATTCTGTGTCTTAAAAAAAACATTTTTGTATGCTGGTATAAAAAATATATTGAAACATAAATTTAACGCGAAAACAAAAATGAAACTTTTTAATTTGTTAGGTGAGGACGATTAAATTTTAGATACATGTCATTTTTCATGTCGATTGCTTTGATACTTCGGATGACAATCAAATGTATTAGGTTTATAAAGAAAAAGACAACGGGGCCAATTCCTAAAAGTTTCCTTTATAAGCTTTCACGTACAGAATTCCAAAAAAGGTTAATGACTTAATGATGACGTGGAAACTATAAAAAGGGTTATATTTATAAGCAAAACTTATTTTTTTATAACTTAAAATATTTCAATTTATCAGTAGTAAGTTTAAAAATTTTAGAACCAAACCTAAAATAAAAAAATTATAAATTTCTGACGTTTCATTTTTTGACTTGCAAAAAAAGTCAAATACCTTGCAAGGTATTGTTCAACTCAAAGAAGAAATTTAAAATTGGAGTCGATTTAACGAAGTCGTATTAATGTCCCTCGTAATAAAATAATTATTACGAGAGAATAGTCCAACAAATTGTAAAAGGTTTACAGAATACTTTTATCAAATTAATCAATTATAATCAAAATTTTATAAAATTAATCAATCATAATAAAAAAAAGTTTTTAGATACAAAATTAAACAAATTAATAAGCTTTTTATTTTTTTTACAGTTTTATTGTGGCACGAAGAAGCCTTACTATTTCGTCATATTCGTCCGTCCATCGTCTGTTTCAGCTTCACAATTTCTAAAGTTTTAATCCGACTGGCATTAAATTCAAAAATAAATATTTCACGTGGTGATTTCAATTAATATGCAACTAAATATTAGAAAAATACTCAAGCCTTCTACACACAGAAAATCGACAGGAAGATATATTGTCTTTTGCAGTTTAAGTGGGTTATACTAGAAATATTTTTAAAAATTAAATTGGGATTTCATTAACCATTTTTCATTTTTGAACCTTGTTTTGTGAGAATTAAGCTTCAAAATACTTTGAACTTCTCCTATACTGTATTTCTAACTATGTTTTTGAAAAGTCTGATGAAGTTCTAAATCGTAGTATTTAATTGGAACTCTAAAATAAAAACTATTTCGGCTTATTATATTTCAACATATATTATTAATAATTTCAACATATATAAATAACTACAGAAATTTACATTGTGCGTTTGCGTTACTTAATAAGTTACGTTTAAATTTGTTTTTTCCTATTATTTTATTATTAATCTTTTTGTAAAAGAAGTATTCATACAGTATTAAAAGTATGCATACATTGAAATGTTGTGATTAACATTAGGAATGTACATTGGAAAACTTTTCTCATTTATTCACAAATAACTTAATTAATAAACTTCTTTAACTTTTTTGGCACCATACTTAAAATAATCTCTCTGCAAATATCTTTACTTAAAACGTCTTACTTAGCACTTTCTCAACGCGCAGAGCAATAAGGTCACTGCAAATTCCTGCACTTTAAATTCTAATTCTGTTATTTAAAATATGTTTTTAGCAGTTTGGGATCTGTTTTAATGACAACGTTGAGAGTCGTTGGGTTTGCCCAAGGTAAAAATTGTGGTATTTAATTTCACTCAAAGTATCGTTGTGATTACCATCAGCCTTTGCATAATAGTACAGTTAGTTATTAATAAACAGTTAATTAAGCCATCAGCATATATGCCAGTTTGAAATGTTAATTTTTTTATTTAATTAAGTTTCTTATGCATGCATTCGGTAAATTTATTACTTTAATAGCAATCTCTTTCCTTAAACTAAAGCACAATAAACTGAAAATCTTGTGAATTGAATTTTGAAAATCTTGTGCAATTTGTTATCAATATATCAAAAGGTAAATAAACATTAATACAACAAGAAAGCGCTGATGTTTGGAGTTAATACCTTGCTTACGGTCTTTGACAACGCGGTTCATTAACAGTATAAAACGCGGCTACGAAACATTTTGAAAGCAAATTCAAAAAATTATCATAAATTAAAAATAACGCTAACAACATACAGTTGGAAAACAGATGGTAAATTCGGATATTACCGAATAGCCTGAACCAAGTTTTAGACCCTTGCTTGGGGAATTTTTAAATATTATTTTTATTAAGTATCGTTTTTATTTATTCAACGTATTATATATTTTTGAAGTCCGCTTTTCAAAAATTTTAATCTGATATCCAACTTAACCCATTCCCGAATTTTTACTTTTTCCCATTCAATTTAGCCCATTTCGAATTTTTACTTTTTCACGTCACGTCATATTGTATAGATTATGACGTCACTAAAGAACATCCAAGAAGTTAAAACCTCAGTTAGAGTTGCGATTATGGTAGAAATTTAACACTTAGTGGCTTAGTGCACGTGATGTTAATTTCTAAAGATGTTGCAATAGTTACATTACTATAATTTGTTACCTAAATTATTAGCATATTTCAAGGTAGTTTTTAAGATTTTAAGCAAATCTCTATTCGATTTTACGATAGTTATTATTGTAAATGTATTTTTTTTGAAAACAGAAAAAATCGATATAAAATTTCAAAGATAGTGATTTGAAAATTTGACGATACTGATTTTTGCAAATGTATTTTTTTTTAAAACAAAAAAAAACATAGCTTATTTCATAAGTATTTGTTTATTCCACAAGACCAGTTCTTAGTTTTTACGATATTATGTGTACAGCCTTGCTCATTATTTACTTAATATTAAAAGATAAACGTAACTCTTTTTGTTTCAGGAATTTCGGGAATGTATTTATTTAAAAAATAGATATTGTTCATATACTTATCTGTACGTATATAAACTAATCATTTTAATGACAGATGTTATGATTTAATCTGCGTTTTTTCATATGTTAATTTATTTGTAGTTTCCGTTTAAAGTCTTCATGAATAATTTGTAATATTGACAGGATATATAAGATTCAATAGTTGTTTGATAAAAGTGGGATTAAATTGACAATTTTACCTATATGAAGAAACTACTAATTACTTATTTATTAACATTTAGGTAGACTAACTAATTGAACATAATTATTTCGGGTTAAATATTATTTCTATTTATTAGGTTTCACAAAATGTAACACCAATATCCGGTATTGATTTCCTTAGTGGTATTAATAAATAAATAAACCTATTTTTATTTTGTATGCCTATGGTCTATCATTGTAATTTAATTGAAATAAGTAAAGTTATATTATAACTAAAATAATAACAGTTTAAAACCATTTCGACTTTGTTTTGGTTTGCCAGTTTTGATGATATTGAACTCACATTGAAAAGTTTTAAATAAACAGCTTAGTAGATTTTGACAATATTTAAATATATATTTTTATAAATTTATTTAGTCTAATATATTTTTATAGAGTAATCGTAATTAGGACTTGTTAAGTCATGTGTTTTGACTTAAAATTATTTACATTTCATTGAAAAAATTAATACGCCAATCATAGTAAACAACAAATCATTTAAGGCTATTTTTACTTAATCTGACCCAAAATTAAAATGACTTTTAAGTCTTAATCGTAAATCTGTGCCCTCACCATTCACTTGACCTTGGCGGCTCCAGCTGAAGAAATTAAAAGAACCAAGCTTGGTATATTGAGCGGATACAGCGTTTACCTTGGACATTTCGGACAACACGGTCATCACAACTAAATTTACCACTCGTTATCGTGGGTCAACACTTATGACCCAATAGTACTTCACCCAAATCACTACTATTCCCTACACACATCTTCTTGGCACGATTGGTCCCTTCACCACCATTCGTCCCATCATAATCACTTTCACACTGCTATTTTGCACTTTATTTTGATACCAAAAGTGATTACAGAACCGAAACTTATTAAGGTACACAAAGTTATAACTGTACCGAAACTTGTTTAGGTACACAAAGTAGCAAATTTAAATAAAGTTTTATTAACAGTGGTAATTGATGATTATTTCTCCGTTCAAGTCACTGGCTATAATCAGTTGATCATGAATATTTACGAGATATTAATATAGATAGATGGTAGTGCGCTCGATTATGGTAATGATATTATGCGTGACGAATATGATATTGGCTACAATTTGAAAGTTGACCTTGGCATTAATTAAGTGCGCGTTTAGTAAAACAAATACTTCGCGAATCACATGACGGTTTATGATATGAAATAAATAGATATTTCCCATTGACACACTTTTTTATTTTGTTATCTTTGTTCATTGCACTTGTAATAAAGTCGTCGCATGGCTCTATCCTCCATCATGAACAGAAGTCAAATTTACGAGTAACATCTTTAGAATTGTTACCAATCTATATGTCTGCTTACCATTTTGGTTCGTATTACCTTTAATATTATGGCAATTAACAAACCTCCCGATTCACGTACGCAAACAATGTAGCCTCCTGACTCGTATGGAATTAACATAAGACTATGTTAATTTAACTCGACTCGCTTATGCAATTAATCCTCTTGAATTATGTAGTCTGTATGAACAATCACAGCAAAATATTGGCGAGGTGAGTTGTAAAACTAAACCTTCGAAGAACAGCAAGTACCTAAATGAATTGTGCTAGTAAAATGATATTATATAAGTGAATCGTTTTGCATGTCTTCCCAATATAATATTTCCAAGCGTAAATAACTTAACGCGTCGATACATTTCGTGCTTTATTGATTCAGTCGAATAGTTTTGGCAACTCACTGCGAGTAGAATTTTGTGGTTACTTTGGTGTTTATACATTTATCATTAAATAGGTAGTGCTAAATAAAGGAATTGTAAATATGTATAAAAAAATCAGTCCATTTCTATGGCACCTAGACGTTGATTTATTCGTTTTTAATGTAATAATTACAACTCTTAATTTTGATTTATTTATTCCTTGTTACAAAATAATAACTTATTAATAACTTAAGAAGATTATTAACATTTTTTTCTATCAAGACTTTTCTGAGGATTATTTTGTATATTGGTATAATTTATAAACGGATAGCTAGTTTTGCATAAGTAAACTGTTTTTTTATAAAGTAAAACCGTTTTTACAATTATAATTCTAGTTCATCCGTTTTTCATTTCATACCTTTCTTGTTTTTAATACAAATTTTTCATTTTGTAGACTTACCAGATTTCTTATTCAAAAGATAATATGATGGGTAATTGTAATGGAGTTGTTTTTGTATTTATTTTGTGTATTGTATTCAAAAAAATTAAATGTACGATTGCTTATTGAGGTCGAAATTGGCAGGTGCATTATAACTTGTTTCTATTGCTTTATATTTTTTTTATTTCATAATGTATACTTTAAAAACATTACAGAGCATATTTACATACTACAGGCCAAATATTCTTTTTAATAATCTGTTTGACCAAATGGCATCAGCATGGTTGAAATAACTATAGCTTGCTTAATAATTATTTACATTATTA
This sequence comes from Druceiella hillmani, assembly GCA_039881145.1. Classification (NCBI taxonomy): domain Eukaryota; kingdom Metazoa; phylum Arthropoda; class Insecta; order Lepidoptera; family Hepialidae; genus Druceiella; species Druceiella hillmani. Next base: position 27,675,394 of record JAYKKI010000028.1, on the reverse strand, counting down.
ACAATTAAGCTTTAAATTTCATGAACCTAAACAGTTAAATTCAAACTAAATTACTTAGAATTATTGGGATTTAATTACTTTCTTCCCGGATATTGTCAGAATCACAAGGTTCCGGAAATTGGACTGGCTTTATCAACCTAAACATTTCGACCTAAATACAGGCTTTCAACTTTTCTGTTTTTGCCATTAGAATTGTCAAAAAAAGTAGAAAGCCTTGAAAACGGGCAAATCAATTTTAAATAAATACGTTCTTTACAAAGAGAAGTATGCCAAAATCATCTCAGCGATAAGGTTCTCGGGTCCGATAAGAAGTTTTTAGAAGAAATTTGGTATAAAATTAATATATCGTGGATTATATCGTGGAATCCACACATAAATATAAAGACTCTGAGAAAGTAGTTTTTGTCAAAGAAATTGAAATTAATAGACATGTATCGTAATGAACAAAATTAAATGCTCTTCCATGAACTTTAATATAAACGCATAGACATTACACACGGAACGATATATATATATATATATATATATATATATATATATATATATATATATACAGCATTACATCACATTTATGCATTACATCACATATGGCAGGACTAAGTGAAATAAATAAAATCAAAACCTATTAATATTAATATATACGACTAAAAGAGCATGAATTATGGAATCATGTTGACTAATATGTCATGTTATTATAAAATAAAAAAATTGACAAGCAACAAAATGAAATGATAAAAAAGAAAAGTTTGTACGTATTTTTCTACACAAGTAATAATTTATTTTTATACTACTACTTCTATTTATTTATTACTAGCTTTTTCATTTACCAGTTCTCTCAGTAACTACTTACTCATATAAAACTTTATTAACTTTCGTAACCTTGTTGTTATATTCTTTTGGGTAACATGAAATATATTTCATTCCGTCATAGGTCATAAAAATAGGTCAAGTAGGAATCTAAAAATGAAATAAATTAAAGAAAACCCTAAACGCTCCAAAGAAATACTTTCTCAAAGAAGAAAAATAGACACAAGTCACGACGTAATAAAAATGTATAAATTTTATACTAGACAGACTTTTATCTTAACATTCTCATATACAGGAACTAATCTATGTTGAGTAATTATATGTTAATACCTAAAAAGATTGATTGAAATGATGGTAATAATAACGGTTACATAAAATATAAATGGCAATTTAACAAGAACAGAAAAAGATTAAAAATGAACATAACTTATTGAATATATTTGGCGTTAATTTTGTAGAAATTCATTATCCACAATTAAATGAAACTACGTGATGTAGCATTATTTCTACTTTCTTTAATTTCTTTACCGCGACCTAGGTTTCGTTGTATTACAACATGTTCAGGTGGGATATTAGTAAAGATTCCAATCTTTGCTAATAAACATAACATTAATTAAATAACATAATATATATATATATATATATATATATATATATATATATATGTGTATATATATATATGTATATATATATATATATACATATACATATGTACATATACATATACATATATATAACATAAATAAAAATTTATTTAATAATTATGAAGAAAATACGGGAATACAAGATTGAAAATTGACTATAATTATTTTCACGGGTCTTAAATAAAAATAATAATAACAGTAACGACACATAAAATAAAAGAAATAATTTAAAATCGAAAAGAAAAAAAAAGAGTCGGTTAGTGCGTGAACGCGAGAGTAACATTAATTACTTCCATTCGTCCTACCAGTCGTCCTACTATTGAATATATGTCAAAATTAAACTGCATTAGCAAAATTGATATCCTTTTCCAAAAATATAAATTGTTTGGGGTTTTATAATTAGCAAAAAATTATTATTAAATAATTAAATGCGTTGTTTCCACTCTGGAATTACATAGTTATTTTTAGTCATCTCGATCAAACGCAATAAAAGCTACGACAGCGGTTAGATATAAAAGGAAACAGATATTTTAAATTTTATTTAAAATCTTCACTAATATTTGACCCTTTTTAAATCCATCAAATAATTATAGGTATTTAAATACCTTATCACAATTTTAGTCAATTATTTATTTTGATTTTTTTTCATAAAATATCGTCGTGAATGTTTATAAAATTTTTTTTAAATTTTAAAATAAAAGTGTGGTTTATGGCCACGTTTGTATTTTATGTTACCAGTTATTTTTTTTAAACCCACTATCGTGTGAAAAAGGATATCTTTTGTCAACGTTCAGAATCACTTTTCTACAATTGTTCCGTAAAGCCGTTAAAAAGGTGAAATATAGTATTCTCCGGTAATATTGATTAATTTTTAGTTATAATAAATCAGAAATTTTCTTCACAGACAAGAGAAAAAATTATGGTCAATATTCCAATAGATGGAATTACTCTGAACAAATTTTGGATTCACTATTCATAAGTTCTTTATCATTAAACTTCAAAGTTTTTTGCTTAATTCTTTAATACAATATAATTGTGTTCCAAATGTCACTACTAATATACACACGTGTGACGGCCCATTACAACATGAGAAACAGAATGGACATGCGTAGTCGTAGGAAATGAACGAAAAATTTCAGGCCAATTCGCTTGAAAGAAGCGAACGGCGCAGTTATTTACGAAACTGTATCTTTCAACAAGAAAATGCAGCAATATGGTCAGCTGCAATGAAAGAAAGAACTTACAATTATATGTATGTTGTACTATTTATATGAGATAAGAAAACAGTTTTACGATAAGTTGTAAGACGGTCGTTATATATATATATATATATATATATATATATATATATATATATGTATATATATGTGTATATATATATATATATATATATATATATATATATATATATATATATTAGGTAATAGAGAAAGATAGAAATCATCTCTGTCGTTCATAATACCACAAATAATTTCACAACCTATCCATCCACCTTCCAACTGAACACAAAGCATCGAATTACGAAGAGCATATTCGGGTGTCGTTCAATAACGATTGTAGCGTCGATGCGCACCCCAGGATCACGTTGCGAGCAACTGTCGCGCAGCAGGAAATGAATCAAATTCGTTTGGCAGCAGGCTGATATTTTTACGGTAAACCTTCATCCGTCCACAATAAAGGGATAAGAGCGACACATTGTAACGAGAAACAATAACAAGAATCAAACACCCTATTTAGACCGGAAACAAATGGATTCGAACATTATGTATTTCGTTTCTAAACTTAATAAAAATCAAAGAATATGTATCGCTTCATAAAAGCTGCTAAACTTGGTCACATATCTTAGGAGTTTTTGTTGTATTAATCAGAAAAACTTGTTTCATTATTAGACATAATTTCAGTGACATATTTGCTTTATTAACATGCATTGATTGAAGGATATATTGTCAACCATACCTATTTTTTGTTCACTTTTGTCTGTTTAAGTAATGTCTGAATTTTGGATGTGACTTTTTGCATTTCATTTATTTCAAATCTACACAAATAATCACAAATACATGCGGAGAATTTTGTGTTACAGGCGTAGCCTCTTTTATTTCATTTAAAAAATAAAATAAAAAATATTTATTAAAGATTTTGTTCAGAATAATAAGAAAAATAAACAAACAGAAAGTACACAAAAATATGGACATGAGTTGGTATGAGGAAAAGAGAATAATAATTTTTTTTTGAAACGACCTTCGGAAATATTAATCGACGCTCGATTACTGAAGCTAGTATCTGGTTGATAGAAACATTTTGTTATTTGGGTAGTTTGTGTAGGAGAATGGAATATTTGCGAAAGGTGATTAAGTTTTCGAATTGTAACCCAAGAATAGAAGCAGTTAACTCTTTCAATTTGGATCATTGGAAAGTTTCTATGAATTATTTACATGACATTGAAGTAAAGAGTGAGTTCGGCGCGACTTGTGTTTAGAAATATAGACATAATGTTTGAGACCAATGAAAAAATAGATACGTAAATTCAAAAATATTCTGTTTCATTGAAATATTATTCATTAAAGTCAGAACAGCAGAAATTATTACCAAAATTTAAATGGTCTGCCCAATTGTTGACTATGCAAATTACCAATATATAATTCTGGCTAGCGGGAATTGAAAAAAGATGAATTCGCCACGAATTACAGATCACAGAGATTAAACTGCGCATCGCGCACCCTGCGCGACACAGATCTTCATTGCACTGTTGATGACAGAACAAAATGTTTCGCCATTGCATTCACCATAGCGATTTGTACTTGATTCTGTTCACAAAGTACGTACGAGCCAAACCTTTTATCAGAAACTATTTAATTTTGTTACGTAGTTGCAACAAGGAAGTGTAAAATTTATATTTCAAACTTTTCATTAAATTGATTACGGAACTCAAAACGCAGAACATTTTTTAATCTAAAGAATGAAACAAGTACAATGAAACAAGTCGTAGTACTACGTATCCACACGTTGTGTGTATGCATGCGAGTTTGTATGTGTATAATTTTATTTTTGCTTGTAATCACAGAATGTGTTCAACAGAGACATTTAATGAAATATCTGTTGATAGTAAAAGCCTATGTTAACCAGAATTTATTTCCTTTAATGTACACAATTGATAAGAATGGACCATTTATTGCCACGAGAACAATATTTGATAAAAGAACTTTGGATTTTAACATTTATCTTAAGCATTATCTTATTACACGCTTAATTCAAATTAATTTAGTTATTTTTACGTTAAGCTAAAAAGACAAGTTAAATTAACAGGGATATCTCTTAGAAAATCATTTTAAAGGAATAAAATTAACTTAATTTTAATTTATTGCAATGAAATTTTCATTGAAATCGGTTCATTAATTTCTGCTATATAATCGAATAAACGGACGGAAAAAGAGAAGCAAAATATTGTTTCTGAACATATTTCAACGGCATAAGAGTAAAACGTGATGGAGGCGCTGATATAATTAATATTTACCCGCCAACACCGTGATGTAATTTTTTTACTTATGTTACCAAAACAACACTCGTATTCACCTATACGGTCAATACGCGTGCAAAACCACGGACTTAAGCTGATTTAATACACGTCAATATAGAGTCCAGTAAAAAATACTCGATTTTTTTTTTTACTTTCAAAATGATCTTGTCACATTCATAACTTATCATTACAGTATTTGAAAATTTCAGGACTTCACTGATATTCTAGAACAAATGTACTAACATTGAAACATACAATTTTCCCGCAGGTTTAATAAAATTCTGGTTATTCAAGGCAACAAGCAAATGAATGAATCTACCTCTACGAATTTCTTAAATTATATTACTCTCACTTGAAATTGTTTCTGTGTTGTAGAAATCTATTTATTTTCCCGTTAAAAAAACCTATATAGTTCTCAAAGGAAATCAACTTAAACTCTAATAAATAAATAAAGTAATTTTTGAAGACGACTGAAATAGTCGTAATTCATTAGTGATAGTCTTACCAACCATTAAGGATTTTGTGAATATATTAAATGGGAATTTTTTTACTGAATTATCATAATAATATTAAAAATTATTCATAACACTCATCAGTGCGAAATTGTTATTAACCCATTGATAAGAAAGAATTTATGGTATATATTTTTCGTAATTTACAATCCAAATATCTTTTATTGCCTATTTTTCCATATTTCTTCCTAAATATTTATTTTTCCAAGAATTACTTTAACATTTTGTAAATAATCGTAACGTTGTTTAACAAGTAAAGTAATTCATACATAGTAAATGTGAGTAAAAACAATTGTGTCCATGAAGCAAATTTTATACCCGATAATGCTACATTTAATATAGTATTATAAAGAAGGAGAATATAAGTTATAGAAACAATTTTTTTCATTCAATTAAAAAGTTATTTTTTTTATTTCTTCGTGTTCACCTAATTCATCTAAGGCTTCTTGTAAAAATTCATCTTAATCGGTCTTTTACTGAATAACCTATAATGCTGAAACATAGGTGAACAAACAGACAGATTATAAAATAGAAATATGAATGTCGCCATTCCATGGATTGGTGATTCGATTCCGGTGTAATATAGGCTACGGACGTTTCATCGGCTCTAACAATACGGCTTAAAAAATCATCCCCTCAATGCATTGGCCCAATGTTTGGGTTTGTGCTCCTCAGTCAACATTTTTGGTGCCCAGCGTGGACACAACTTCCGATAATTTAATCATTTGGTCACAATTTCATAGAGATCACTTCTTGAGACTGCAGAAAACTCTTTAGATAAATATGAAACCGTGAATAGTCTGCTTCTTTCACTTTACGGTCCACTTTTTTAGTAAAATAGTCGGTAATGACTGAAGGTCGCCCACTTCGTTCCTCATCGTGAATGTTTGTGCGACCATCTCTAAAGACCCTAATCCATTTCCATACCATTCCATCACTCATAATGCTTTCACCATAAACGTCACTGATTTGGCGATGAATTTCAACCGCTTTCAAGCCTTTAGCATTAAGAAAACGAATAACGGCACGCAATTCGCAGTCCGGCGGACTCTCAATCGATAGCGCCATTTTAATAATACACAAACAAGAGTACATGCAGTCGAATGGCTACGTGATGGTGTCTATGGCTTTCCAAAAGGTGTAACTTCACAGTGCGCGTGCGCTAAACTCCGACCACAGCGCTGCGGCAGCGTTATTTAAAAACGGTACTTATTTTAAAAACACGCCTCATATTATTAAACCCTTGATTATTTTCTGCATGCTTATATACCAAAGTATTGTAGCCAATAAAAGTTAAAGGCCATATTTTAATTAACTAATTAAAAATTTAGTTAATATCTAACAACAGTTAATAATGTAAGGAAATGTGAAAGGTGTTTGATGTACATATATGCATCTGTCAAGATAACTTATGTCATGAGCAAGCTAAGCATTTACTAAATACATGTAATATTTATAATAAATATTTATAATATTAATTATAAGAGTTTCGTTCTCTTTTTTTCTGTAAATATTGCTGACTGTCCTTAGGCACTTTCTAACATAGTTCTGTCCACGACAGTAAGTGAAATATTATGACTGAAGGCAACAAAGCCTCCCACTACGATGCAGAGAGAAACGACTACTCTTCTCAAAAATCTGTTATAAGAATATCCGGGGCTAATAAGAAAGGAATGGCGTATAATACGATTACTACTCGGCACCTTGCCGAGTTCAAGTCACATAGTAGAAAGGACGCTACTTGACTCGCTTTAATAGCTTACCGGGCTCAGTAGGGATAGAAGGGTACTAATGACAATAAAATCTATGCAACTTCATCTCAACTCCAGAAGAAGGACAAATGGACACAGGGAATATCAGGTTGGACCACGGAAGGTAGAAATAATAGGTAAAAAATAATACCACTATAACCTGCAGACACTTGACGTCAAAGAAACTCACAGGAGAGGATGGATCTTTTATTGCATCTATGATGAAAACTTGACAGAAGTATTTGAAAAGTATGGTCTTGAAGATTAGAATAGTATATGTGAGACATGGTTATGATTTTGCACCAAAATTTTTCCAACGGTCATGAATAACTGTTACAAAAAATTGAGGATACGCTCGAGACTCCAAGTTTACGCCGCCTTAGAACAAGCCGAAGGTACAGAGGATCGGGTCAGCTCCTCTAGCAAGACGGGTACTATCTTCAATAATAAAGCTGCAAGGAAGAAGAATCTGCTGTTTTCTTCTTCATGGCATTTCAAAATAAAAAGCATTAATTGGTATTACGTTTATTTGATGTTATTACTCACATATTGTTGTATTATTCATAGTACGAGTTAATAACAAATTCGTAGCTTCAATCGATTTTCCCCAAGTTTATTATGTTGGACGATTATATAAAATTATATATTCGTATTAGGACTACGCGTCCACGCGACAAGCGACGCGCATATCCTACAGTAACGAAATATAAAAGATCGTCCACTTGTTTCGTCACGTTCGGAATATATCGCAATGCAATCTGATTGGTCGATGTTTCAACAAACTTGGATATAAAGTATTAAAATGTGTCAATGGATTAACCTCCCGTCACCAGTGCTTGCGAATCGCGCTGACGCTCGGACTGCAGCATACATACCGCAAATTATACCGATCTCAGTTTGGAAAGAATGGTACCACCTGGCCTTATAAATGGTGATAATACTGTTGCTTAAAAGCCTTATAAATGGTGATAATATTGTGATAATAAATATGTCTTCTATTACACACGTTGACCAAACCTTTAAGGTGTAACTGTAAAGTTTCACCAAAATTTTGATGAATTCTATTACTCACGTTGACTAAGCCTCTAAGGTTTAAAACTCTAAAGTTTCATTAAAATCAATTTAGATATATATATATATATATATATATATATATATATATATATGTACATATATTTATATATTTATATATATATATATATATATATATATATATATATATATATGCACTGTGGCAGTCAGCATCAACATATTACGCATAGTTATTTTGCTCCTTATTATTCCCGGTACGAAAATCATGTACTCCGCAATACATGAACATTCGTTAGCCTGTTACATGGCGTTGTGTATCATGTTACATATCGCCTTTTGATACGCTAAGACTGAGACTGAGAATAAAAATAAGACAATAAATGCTGTTTATAAAAATACCCTGCTCTAGAGATGTGTGCACCGAGGTTTCAATTAATTTGTTCTTAATTCCCAACTTGCATAGCTTTAATCCCATACCGCGCCAGGGTTAACTACACCGTTTACAACTTTCTTTTCTTTCCACTTAAAATGTAAAGAAGTTATGTAGTCATGTACAAAACACAGTCTACAGATTATACAGTTTTTCTTAATTTATTTCCACGGAGTCGCGGGTAACGGCTACAAAAGTATAAATGTAGTAAAAACAATTAAAGATATTAGGAAAAATAATTAAAATCTGCAACTGTCATTTCACGGCTACATTACTGATTTGCCCTAAAACAAGACTAAAAAATGTATGTAAGATTTTCATAATAACAATGCCGTACAAATATATTTTGTATATAAAATGAAAGAAGTTTAAATGACTCAATTGAAAAACGAAGCTTCTAATAAGAGATCGACACACAACAAAGAAATTCAATATTAAATTTATTATTTTTTATAAAAATAAATGGGAAAATGCAATTTATGAAAACGTTCTCCAAAGAAATTTCAATTCACTTCCCACAACATGACGCTTGTATAAAATGGGAAACCCTCTCCAATATACAATAGCTCAGCACTAAGTGGAGTTGAAGTGCTTAGCGTAAATCACGGACTGAGTCAAGAATACTATCATTTGCATATTTTGTAATCATAATAACTATACGGCCTAGTTTATTATTCGCACTACAATGGTGGCCGCACGCGACCTAATGAGGGTATATTCAAAAGTTATTACTCAGAACACAATTCGATAAAGTAAGTTTTTTTTACTTTATTAGATGGTATCTATTTTATTACCAATATCGATAAAAATTTATAATTATAGTAAAATAGTTAACAGGAAAGCTTGTGTATTCCTTATTGAATTATTTCTTCAAAACCCCATGCTCAACTTAACGATTTGCTCCAAATATTGGGCATGTGGAAAAACATAAGAATAAATGGTTATAAAACAATAAAGAATAAGACAGATAAATATCAATGATATAATGAGTGAGAAACACACAGCAATTCGCATAAATATCACTCTAACTAGTGATCAGTCATGAATTAACAACTCCAAAACCCCATTCTCGAAACGGTCAACGAAGCAAAAGAGAATATCTAAACTGCATCTCACAATACTATGTTGAACAATGTGAATGCACGAAAAACAAGTGAATGATATCGAATATTTGTGCGCGCTCTAGATGGGTAAAGTAAACGATGACATCCTCCTCTCACGTAATGGCCAAGAACATAAAGTACTATAAACTTAAGATTGAGGAGTTGAATGAGGAGGAGAATGCCTGATCGAAAGCATTACCCATGGATGTTGAAAGGAATTACATCCCACCGTTATAAAATTTAGGGGAAAAAAAAGGATAATACTCACATATTCTGTGATAAACTTCTTCAAGATTAATCTTCTTCAATATTCTCTATACGGGGACCAGAGAACTGCATTCGTTCCTAGAATACTACAGATAAAGGTTTAAATAAAAAACCATATAACGGTTAGAAAACCAAATAAAGCGTGTCAAAGAGCAAAATCACTGAATACTACAGATAAAGGTTTAAATAAAAAACCATATAACGGTTAGAAAACCAAATAAAGCGTGTCAAAGAGCAAAATCACTGAATACTACAGATAAAGGTTTAAATAAAAAACCATATAACGGTTAGAACACCAAATAAAGCGTGTCAAAGAGCGAAATCACTGAAATATATCTCAAAAATATAAAAACCAATATCAACCTTCAAAACTTATTAATAGTTTTTTAGTGCAAAGAGGAATTCACTGAAAAATAACCAACTAAAAATTTTGCAAACATATATAATTGTAAGTAGTACATTTCCAGAAATTTTATAAAAGGCATTTTTATTTCATTGTTGACTCCATATTTCCTCCTTCTAAATTGGATTTTGTTAGTCGGGTTTAAGACCACTTTTCTTTTTATTTTTAGCTTCTTTTTTTAACCACAAAGACGAAAGTATGTAAGTAATACGTTAGTTGTAAGATCGAATTATGGTATTATTTGCACTTTCCAAATGCCCTGTATAAAACTATTCGTTTTGCGACACATTCAACAATTGAGATTGGTTGGAAATGGTAACGCATTTCAGAAATTGAGGAAAGTTTCTTAAATAAAAGCTAATTAATTGCTTAATAAAAAAAATTAGCATGTTTCTCATTCTAGTGAAACTCCCATTTTTTTCAACTGTCATTAAAATCGAATTGAAATAAACTGAAATTTCTCATGTGTTAGTAAATATTAGACAAAAAAAATCAGAGTTCACAAGTGAAAAAAAAATTAGGAACGATTTGAAAAACCCATATAGTAATTCATGTAATGTAACTAAAACTTCCATGAATATAATATGAAATCTACTTAAAAAAGTTGTTTCTTTGATAACAGAAATCAAACCTATTATAAAACAACACTATCAGGATTGGCAGATACCCCAAAAATAAGCAGGATTTATCGAAAGAAAGGGAAAAGAAATAAATTTATTAATTTTAAATAACTCATTAAAAAACCGTAATAGTTCATTATACTAAGCATAGTGTACTTAATCAATCAGAGCAAGGCTATATCTAGGGCTATCTTGGGCGGTATCATAGACGCTGAACTCAAATATAGACGATGCATCAGAATGATGCATGGGACAGCGTCTTCTCAAATTCATTGCTCCCATTTTATTAGCCACCAACATTTTTTTTTTAAATATGATCTCTTTTCTCTTAAAGTATTTGAAGATCTTGCTGAAACAATTGGTAGTATCTCAAAATAAAATCTTTCGTCAGTCTTTAGGCCTATGCGCTATTAAGCGTCGTCCCCCAGTGCCACATTTAAAATGCCTGAGAGATCTATGTTCGACAATTCGAAATCGTTATAGAGAGTAGGAAAGAAATTCATATATAATTCAAAATGTTATAAATTCTACTAAAACTGAATTCGATTTTAAAAGTGTTTTTCCTAGAGAGTTTACAGTCTTTCTGTCTCAACTTCTAATATTTAATATTGGACCAGTCAACTCTAAAGAATTTTCAATGCAGAATTGAGAAATATAAAAAGTAAGTATAGAAAAAAAAACGTAAATAGAGATAGAGCAAGTAAACTAAGTGGAAGATAATAATTTTTGTTCCTGTTACCTATACCACACTATAATTGGATATATTGGTTTGACTAATGCAAAACACGCGTAATATTAAATAGATCTTATAAAGAAAATGAATTACAAAATATTACTACATTTACATGCATATATATATATATATATATACGATATGTATATATATATATTCTTGACAGATAACCTTTTGACTCCCTTCCTCTCTAAAACACTTTATTGAATTTTGTATTAGCAAAACATATTCCATTTCCAGCAGGTTGTTCATAATTTTTCGACGATAAATCGCAACATGCATATAAAGTACATTTTGCATAAATAGCTTATGTCAAGAAAGACAGATTATCTCTCTGAACTTGTATTGGTACACAAAGTATATTGCGGAAGCACTGAGAGCGTTCAACCTTCACGATCCTCCCCGGCCATAAAATGTACCGAACCAGGCGCAGCCTTATTTTAATTAACTAGTCGACACAAGCTGTATTATGCAAATGCCCTTTTTATTAAGCAAGCCCACAATAATGTTTTAATTATTTCACCCTACTTTCGGTCCGATGCTAGTCCTGCCGCCCTAAGAATGTCGGGCTTATCATCTGCTTACAATATTTTAATATTAAAAAGCCATTGAAACGCTTATTTGTAAAATCTGATTGTAAATCTGAAAGCATGATTATACATTATATGGCCTTAGTTTATGAATAAATTGAACGAATTTAGTTAGATAAATGTACCCAGATGGCAGCTCGCAGCATCAAGTGGAGATTAAATGGGGACACATTTTAGTAGTTTACTCTCTCAATGTTCGCTCGTGGTGCATTGTTTTCGTTGTGTTCATTCATTTATTTATTTTAAAATGTTTACAATCCTATTTAAAAATTTGAGAGTCAATTCAAAAAGCAATAAAAATGCATTACTTTCTGTGGAACAAACATTTGTCGCGTTGATTCCCATGGGCCGATCCGAATTCACATATTTAAAGAAAGTAATAATTCGGAAATTTAAAAAGACCGCGGTATAAAGAAAATAACTGATGATTTTAATTCAAATAATATTATATTACGTTTCGTTTATATGTATTCATATTAGATTTATGTAAATACAGGGCGTTTATAGTACGATATGTTATGCTTGACAATTTTGACTGATGAGCTATCAGACCGGACTTTTAACTGTCATACATTAGCGAACATAAATCTCCCCGTGCTGAATATGATATGTTATGTTTGAAAATTGAAAGCAATTTATTGGGATTCATACTCAGAAGTGTACTGTTATTCCTTGTTTTTTACTTTTCATAGTTTTAGTTATTTGTTCCTCATTTGTATCCTTGTAGTGCTCACTCATAATATTCTTGTGTGCTTACTGACAGGCTAGATGGTCCCCGCCGAATTCCAAAGGCGGAACAACTAGAAAATATTTCGTCAATATTTATGAGCAAATCGAGAAAACCTGGCCCAAAGCTGAATCATTTACGTCGCAATTTCTTACTGGACATAGCGCCTTCCGCGCAATCTTATATAGATTCGCGCTTAGAGAGCCAGTCTGTAACTGTATTTACGATATGCATGACATGGAACTTATTTTATTTGACTGCAGAAAGCACGACGATGAATGTAGGAGAGCATGCATTGCGAAAGGATAGTAGAAGCACGCAGTTTCTTAGAACGTGGCTCATTTAACGTCATGACTTAGTTGAAAGTGGACCGAACTTTGAATAATTAAGAACGTTCGTTACATTGAAGTGTATTCTTGACAAAATAGGGGCGTTAAATGACTTTGGACGTAAGAACATTCTTTAACCCAGGTGATAGACATGAGACACTATAAGAGGATCTTCGAAGGTATATTAGGGGAGTTGTTAAGCGTCCCTGGAAGGGCTCTGAGATAACCCGAGTAGAAATGTGGGAATAGTACCTCATTTATTAAAATCTGTTTAGCCTTTTCGTCGCTATGATGGAGTAAAGAAACTTACATATTTTCCTACATGAATTCTGAATATATAATACCACTTACTACGGAGTCATATAGAATAAGAGCTATTCTATTCCACTCAGCCTATGTTACTCTTCTATCTCCCTCTTTCTATTCTTTCTATACTCACATTTCTGTCTGGTTTAATTTTACTAGATTGACTTCTGAAGTCTTTGCTTTGGGATATACTTTTAAAACACATTTGAAGTACTTTCAAAAATGTTAATATTTTGAACGTATATCACTCTGAACTTAATTGACAAAAGTATTAATAATAAATTACCAATTGAGTAAATTTAAAAGTCAAAATAATAAAATCAAAAACACCTTTAATATTTTAATAATTTTTCTACGTGAATAGGTTTCCGCCGCACTCTTCTAAACTTCATTCGAAATAACATAAGACAAACTATTGCCAGAACTTCAACTAATATCATAATTGCAAAAGTGATTTTGTTTGTATAATGCCCGGATAAGGTGGAGTCAAAACGAGGGTACTCTTTTTTAAACGATAGCTCATTTAAGCTAGGCATTTTAACTCAAAAGCCCAGACGAATATCAACAAACGGGGTCTCGTTCAATTTGCTATAACACTCCTAGTAATATCGAGTAGATGACAGCTCAACATTATTCCAGCCAATGAGCGGAGTTAAAATTGTGTTGGCAATCGCCTAGCTAAAGCGCCACAGACCAACGATGGGCAGCAATACAATGCGATCGCCAACCCGTTTGCCTAACGTGGCGTTGCTGTTTTGAACATAACTTCCAAAGACATGCGCACTGGAAAAGCTTATGTCCAGTTATTGTCTGAGATAGGCTGTTGATGATGAAACTTTTATAGAATGACACTTTAAAGAAAAACAAATGCACCTAACGCCGGGGTGAAGTTTATCTTAAATACCTACCTAAATTTATTTTTAATTGACACTTTTTAACGATTCTCTGTGTTTGTTCAGTTTTTTTTAAATTATCTGTCTTGATCTTGGTAAATGCGTCGTCAGCAAATGTCTTCATGTTCTGTTTGTAGATTTATACCAATCGCTGTTTTTTATGACTGAATATGCTTCATACGCGAATGTTACGATTAACTGTGACTATTTTATTTTATCGAATTTCTCTTTTTCCCTTAAAGCAATGTAACCTATTGTGCCATTATCAATATTGCCTAAATACATACACACACACACACACATATATATATATATATATATATATATATATATATATATATAAATATATATTTTTTTAACAATTTTTTATTAAAACCATAATTAACGATTAATTTGTTTTTAAATTAACATACTATGTGCTGTATTATATTAAGATTTTTCCCTAGAATCGCTTAGTGTTCTAATGTCTAGCAAGCTCAAAAGGTTTTATTCATTTGAGTTGTCTAATAATATTTTGCATATTTGAAAGTCTGGATGCTTCCTGATTAATGTGGTTTTGAAGTCTCTTTTGGCAAGAACTAGCAAATTTATTAATAATATCATCTACCGTTCAATCTCAAGATCGCGATGGTGATCACAGTTATGAACGTACCAAAGCGCGTTAATTACACACTTAAGCACTCTTTTTTGGAACTTTTGTATCACTTGGATATCAGACTTACTGGTGCAACCCCACAGCTGTATTCCATAACTCCAAACTGAGCGTAGAACTTGTTTATACAAAATAAGTTTGTCGTATGTTGAAAGCTCAGAATAGGTCCAAGGTCCAAAGACCAAGCAACCAATAAGTCTATTTGAACTTGATGTTAAGTTCGTCACGTTTCTTCTTAATGTGTTCTTTCCACCGAAGCTTGACGTCAAGGGTCATACCAAGATATTTAGTGATGTTGGCATATCAAGAAGTAGTAATCATAATTTGCATAGTAGACCTTCATGCCAAACTCTATCAAATGTCTGCGCAACATATAAAAAGATAACAGAACATACATTTTTGTCTTTTAACGCTTTTTCAATAACATCAGTAATCCGATGTACCCGATAGATTATCGAGTGATTATTTCTGAAACTAAAGTGACGAGATGGTATCAGGTTTCTTTGATCAAGAATAAGTTTGATACGCTTTAAAATCAGTTTTTTAAATAGCTTTGACATGATTGGTAAGAGTGAAATGGGTTGGAATGATCCAACTTCACTTTAATTTTTGCCAGGTTTCGGTATCATAATAACTTCAGTTGTTTTCCACACATCTGGGACATAGCTTAGCCTAAAACAGGCGTTGATTAGTTTAGTTAATATAACCAAAGCTTTTCTTTGACATCTTTTAATTATCTTACCTGTAACTACATCAAATCCAGTAGCTTTCT
The DNA here is from genome assembly GCA_039881145.1 of Druceiella hillmani. Lineage (NCBI taxonomy): Eukaryota > Metazoa > Arthropoda > Insecta > Lepidoptera > Hepialidae > Druceiella > Druceiella hillmani. The sequence goes on along the minus strand of JAYKKI010000028.1, from coordinate 27,659,309 downwards.
TCGCATTTAGATTATTTTTGATTTCATCAGCAACTTCCTTGGGCGTAACTAATAGACTTCTGTCAGGATAAACATTGGGATGTAGAAATGGCAAAACATTATTTCCCCCGTTTGGATAAAATCTTGCTTCAAGGTATTGATCAAATACATCTGTTTTACCTAAATTATTACGAGCCCATTTTCCATCACTTTTTTTGATATGGAGTACTTGAGCTAACGGTCGTTTAAGACATTTTGTAGCTTTCCATAGTGAGTACTCAGTGCTGCTATCTGCAGTAAGTTCTATAAAAAATTTGTTGATTGATAATTTTTTGATATTTTTAATTTCTGTAGTTAGTTGTCTAGTATCTCTGTTAACTAAAGTTTTATCCTTGTTAATATAATATAATAAGTTTTGGCTTCTTGATTGATACCACTTCTAAGTTTTCTTTTTTCTGATATTAGGACTCTAATTTTTTTCGGATAATTAAGACCATTTAATATTCTTTTAATGATTTGCGTATTATTCCAGGCAGCTTCCTGAATATTTTTCCAATTGATCAATAGTCTTTATAGGCACCATCAGATTGATGTCGTTTTCTAATAATTAAAATAATTTCAGTCAGTTTATTTGTTACTGAGAGTTAATATTTGTTATTTCATAATGATTTTGTCACTAATTGTTAAGTAAATTGGAGAATGATCAGAGCTCATGTCAAGGCATTCTTCAAGTTTAATATAATTTAATAATACATTTTTAACAACAAAAAAGTCTATTAGATCTGGAGTTTATTAGGATCTGTAGGTTAATAGGTTGGTTTGCCACTTGACATGAATTTGCATCCATAACTAACAGCAGCCCTATATAACTCTTTTACTTAGTATTGATTAGCCTTGAACACCAGTGGGTGTGTTTAGCGTTGAGGTCATTTCCAATGATGAAGCAACAATCTAATTTTTTTAAAAGGGTGCTATATTCATATGCATAAATATTGTACCTAGGTATGCAATAGGTTGCACTTACTCTGAGTTTTTGTTTAGCTGTCTCAACCGTTACAATTGTAGCTTGGAGATCGCAAGTCACATACTCTTCTTCTTCAAAGTATTTGATACAGTTTTTAATAATAACAGCACTACCTCCACGAGCCGTGTTAGCAGGATGAATTGAATGATAGGTTGAGTAGTTTTTTAATATAATAAACGACTCTTTAGTAAAATGTGTTTCTGATATAAGATATATGTCAATGTTTTCTGTACATTGCTTGCAGTTCGTGTTGGTGCGGTAGCAATCCATTGGCATTCCATTCCATAATTCGTAGGGAAGTCATAGTTTCCAGAGACTTTAATTCTACTCTCAATTTTATTAAGTCACAGGTTTTAATCTTTTAGCATCTGCATAATTTCTAATAACATATCATCATTACTTTGTGTTTGCTTAGTTACAGAGATATTATCAGAAACAGTTTGACTGAATGTTCTTCCGGAATTTTGTACCTAGATGTGCAATATTTGTCTTTATCCTATCTTGTTTGTTTTCGTAGGAATGCCATGAAATTTCATATTTATTTCAATTCGTATGCATAAACAAAGAGTCTGTATACCTAATCACTTGAAACATGTATTTTACTAACGTTATTGTTCATTAATTTAATTTGAAAATTATCACTACCAATTGTTTGGTTTATTAACACAATTAATTCATTAAAATTTTTAACGCCGGTTACCATAATAGGTGGTGGTTTATGCCTTTGAATTCTCGTCCATGTCCATGTCTTTCACATGCTGCCCGATGTCACTTGCGTATCGTGATGACTTTACATTCAAACTTAACACATATTAAATGTGGTTTCAAATACTCGATGCTAGATGGCAGCAGTAGTGTTGTTTGACTACGAACCAAGAGTATACAAAACAAGGCGCACTGCTAGTTGTTCTCGAGCCCAGCGAGCTCACGCCATCCGCTGTACGACGGAGCAACGCGGGCGCAAGCTTTACACGCTGTGCCATGAACGTACTACGCAGAGCTGCGAAAAAAGGTTAGCGTTTGTACGCGATGTGTGTTTGTCAACAAAATTTGTAAATACCGGGCACCGTTTTAAAATTACGGACCACCCACATTTTTCTATCAATATCATATCACAGTTGTAATCACTATATTTAGTAACTGATGTTCTAGTATAGTTTACGAGAAATTAACACCATTTGATTTAGTATCACCTATACAAATTAAATATACATTGCTAATCCAAAGAAAACACTTTGAAACTTTTAGATTTTAATTTATATGAGAGTTATTCTTCTCATGTCAATGATCGCTTTCGTGCGCGTTTCGTATATATATATATATATATATATATATATATATATATATATATATATATATATATACATATGTATACATATATTTATAGTTTATGTACATAATCGTTTTTTGAAGCAATACATACAAATTTTTATATTTTTTTAAAATATGTGTATTTTTTTAACAAAAAAGTACTTAATTTCTGGCCCTGTTTTTTATTAGTGAACTTTATGAGTTCTGTTATTTACGGAGTATTTTATAAAATTAAAATTTTTTCATTTTAAAATTACCATTTACCAAGTAAAACATATTTTATAGACCAAGTGCATAAATAATTTAGAGCAAGATTATTTCTTCTTAGGTACTTTTGCGAGTATATAAATGTTAAATACGCTAAGTAGTACCTAAAAACGAGCAATAATTATTGACCTGTGATTATGCGTAGGTTCGCCGATAAGATCGATTGCATTTTTAGTGGTACGTTTTTCGCGAGGCGAGCTAATTTGGCGTTTCATTTACCCCAATAATTTTGCTAAAATCAGTTTCATATCGCATTCGCTTTATTGCAACTCCAATGTCATAGAGGGTCTTATCTCTTTCTTGAGTATACATATAGATAAACTACGATGATACATATAGATAAACTACTACGATAATACAGCATCAATCCTAAAATTTTAAAGACATCTATCTATGACGTATGCAATAATATAGAAGAGTGTCTTATTTTTTTTACTTTTCAATTCAGCATAAAGGTATTGATAATTATTTTCACAGTAGTTGCCTCTCTAGTATTCGAATGGTCTCCGCGAGATTTTGCATTCATTTAGCCCCCCTTGCGAAGACGAACCGAGGGTGCTTCTTATTCCGGAATAGAATTTATTTTCATGGTATAAGTATCACCCGGTTGGAGATAAGAACGTGAATATAAGTGTTCGTGTGTTTCACAATAACTTAATAATATCCTATTAATCATACAAATTATGTTTAATTCATGCGAACAATTAGTTTCCTTTCCGACAAAGAGGAAACCGCAAGTCAAATCTAGTATTTCATTGAAATCCAATTTCAGGATCAATTTTACTTTTACTCAGTTCTCCATTAGTTCGTTTGAATAAATATCGTATTAAATGGAGAAAAATAGGCATTTCTGCCTACATCAGACTCTAAATCCTAACAAATAATTGAAGTGGGAGAAACAGTAGTACAGGAATTGATAGGTCCTTGAAAATTTTATGAACTCTGTATAAAATTTAATAAGTTATTTTTCAATTTTTTTTTCAAATTACATTTTTAATTAGGAATACGGTAAAACTTCGATATATTGATAAAAAAAAATATTTAGCCCCAGGTTTTTGATATGTATATATATATGTACATATATATATATATATATATATATATATATATATGTATATATATATATATATACATATCAAAAACCTGGGGCTAAATATTTTTTTTTAGTTGCTTGATCTTTAACAGCAAAAAAGTCAGGAAATCGAATTAAAATATTTTAGAAATCTAACTAGACATGAGGCTTCCAAAACTTACCTCCTTAACAAGATAAGGGAATTTAATTGTGGAGCTATACCTAGATTTTTTAAAAATATAGCTGAACGGGCACTAGACATTCTTTCCAAGACAAAATCTTTTTATTTAAACGTCCATACACCATGCGAAACAATCGACGTCTTAAATCTTGATCTGCCTTTATAATCTTTTTAACTGAAATAATTTTATATAATCTAGTCCAAACTTGTTTTAACCGGACTATCCAAGGGTTTCTTCGTTTTTAAATTAATCAAGCCATATATTCTGATCATTTGATTTGACTCACTTCTATTCTGCTATTTCCACTTTTTTTTATTCTATAAAATGCAGCCGGTTAAAAGCTTTGAATCCTAACTTTCGAAACATTAAAATCATTGACGCTGAGAATTCATAACCAAGAATGAAGGAAGAGTTATATTACAACAGGAAAAATCTTAGACAGAAAGACGTATTATAAAACTTAAAAATCATCATTCATCATCTTGAAGAGTGTTAAAGTGGTTTAAGCAGTTTCTAGAAAATAGTATTAATATAAGAGCTTCGGTTCTAAATAAAAAAGCTAATGAAATCGCCAAATTACCCTGTTACGAAGATTTCGATGAAAACAATGACTATTTGACAAATTTAAATTGACACTGAAAATAGTTTTTAAAAAAATTATAGTCTACAAAAAATTCGGAAAAAAAATGTTGCAACCCTTGTAATTTGCTCTTTCAGTAGGTATGTCGCACGATACATGAATTTTTTAAAGTTCAATTTATTTATGCTCTAAAATTTCAGTTAGATTTTTTTCCAGTATTAACACTGGATATGTGTACGGATTAATTAATACATTTTATTTCCATGCCAAAGCGACTTCTGAGCAAAATTGTTGTTAACATTTTTAACAACATGTCCAGAAACGCCGTACATAAAATTGTTAAAAAATATAAAATTTCAAGTTTCTACGTCAAACTGTCTCAAATAAAAACTACTGTGACAGACTGACAGAGGAATGGAAATGTTAGTAATTTTGTAAGGGCTGAGTTTGTTTACTCTTAAGTGCATATGTCTAAAAACCTTTTAAAGTCACGCTCCTATATTTTTAATAATCCTAAGCTCGACTGAGCATATTTTCTTTAAGAATATCTTCACTGGAAGCACAATGTAGAACTTAAAAATAAAGAAAATAGTTTCAAGTAACTCATAAGAAATTAACGAACTTTTACGTGGAAAATCAAACGAATAAATTCTTCACCGTATTCAATAAAAAACTTTTCAGACTACATCCTATTCATGGATTATTTTTAATTTTTTTAATTATATAATACTATGACCTAATTTCACAAATGTATAGAAATTACATTTGGAATCGCTTTTATTATTAACTGAAAATTAAATAATAAAATGCCACCCATGTTCGGAGGCACAATGTTCGCCTGTTCGCCGCATGGCGGTTCTATTCGTAGGTCTTAAATCGAAAAATACCTTGATAATAATTGTTTCTACTTGCATTTTAACCTCTTAAGTGCGCACATCGGTGTAGTTTACTACAACCCTCTACCGCGCGCTTATCAGTGACTCATTTTTGCAATAACAATTCCCTCTATTTGTTTGTTTATTTGTATATTTATGACATCAACATCCAAGATAAGGTATATACTACAATATTTAAAGTATTTTAATTTTATATGTTTTGCAGTATTTTAAATATTTTAGTGCTACGAAGGTTGATTATAATTTGAGTTATATATGAATAATTTTGATTTCTCTTGGTCCTTAAATTTTTAGCACCAATACGCACTTGTTTCAGTATGTTTTTTTTTATATGCATATAAGTGTATTCTAACGGAAATGCATGAGGCACCAAAACCTGAGATAATCTGTGGGTGTTATGGCTCTTTGTGTTAATTCGTCGCATACGTTTTTTGTATTAGATTTTTATAATGTCAACTGCAAGTTTTTCTTTCCACATAAATCACTGAACTGCTCTTTTAATGGGACGTATTTCTTTGATTTACGGGATTTAATAAAAGGACATAGTAAAGAGAAAATACGAACGAATTTATCAATGCGATCAGAAAATTTAATAGATAATGTGGAGAATATAGACATAAAAGACGTTTTAGATGAACGTGTGCTTAATTAGTGTAAAACTATAGGCAAATCCTATACACTTCTGAATTGTAATAGATCAAAAATTTTTAAAAAGTATACTGACTGGTTTAGTTCTATTGAGGGTACTAAATTAGCAATAACTGATCAGCAATTTAGTACGTCTTCCTTCGGTCGCTCTCGACCAAGGAAGGATTTAGTACTCATAACAAAAGATATAAACGTGAATAGTTAACAGAAATATCACAGATTGATGATTCAGTAGTAGTGCATTACTCTACAGTTCGGATGCGTCAACATTAACAAATACTATTGCAGATGAAGTTTTATCACTTTTTGTGGAGGCTACACTTACGAAACATCAATATTTGTTGATTATAAACTTTGATAATAATAAGACTTCTAGTAAAGTTTTACCATCATTTCAGAATATTTTCAAATCTTAGGAAAAGTGATATGCTAACAAGCCGGTAGCGATGGAATCAAAAGCTGTCATAGTTGTAAAGTTTAAATTGTATTAAAGTCAGTTAATTTAACTTCGATTAGGAAATAGGGCTTTGACGGTAGTACTATCGTCAAACTACCGACATGTACTTACTATCTAGTGAGTACAAACACACTTTCGCGAATTCTAGCTTGGATGATGAAAGTAGTTTATTTGTAACTTCATACGTCTTTTGCGGTTGCTAAAAAATTTATAAAGTGACATTAAAATATAATTATCTTCGGAATGAAACAAAAAAAATCATTTTCTTCAACCAACTCAAAAGTTTTGAAATTATTTGCTTAAAAGATATTCGTTCCTAAATATAAAATAAGCATAATAAGACGATATTGTATTTGAAACTAATTGTTTCCGAAAAAATATACCATAAAAAAATTTTGACAAATTTTATTTTGCAAACTTCAGCGTTAAAATTATCCATGGTGTAAAACACCCAGTTTGCGAATTTTACTCACACTTGGCCATTTTCTTTTTTTTTTCATTTGGCATTCTATTTTTTATTATTATTTCCTTATTACTTAATTTGCATTAATGATTATATAGAATTTTTTATTTCCTTATTACTAAAATCTCGTTCAGAAATTGAAAAGCAAAACATTTATTTTCATTTTTTACTGATGTTATATGATAAAGTATCAGAAAATAATACAACTTTAGTCCTCTGCATAACTCTAAAACTTTTAATAACGCTACAATTCAAGTGGTTAACTAATGTTGACAATACAAATGAGGATTTTTTAAAATTTTCCTTTGGATTTTGGGATATTAAAAAAACGAGTGTGCTTTAGATCACACGACTCAATAAAACTCCAAATTCACAAAATATTAACTTTAAAATGAATTTACAATTTTATTCACTTTAAACGTAGAAAATTTAATGTATTGAACAAAATAATCATTATAAATATATATATATATATATATATATATATATATATATATATATATTTGCACGGCTATGATAGGAAGAGAGAAAGAAAATGTGCGCGCGCATCTCTCTCTCTTGTCCCTACAGTAATATACGAATCGTAACTCTTTCTCTTTCTGTCTTCACTAACTTATAACTCCCTCTCAACTTCCGTTCGCCTCGCCCGATCATACTTTTCGTAACGCTCTCGTCACGCATTCACCAGCTTACTCCCCAAGTCAAGCGTGCGTAAAGAAGTTTTACTTCAAAAAATCTCTTAAATTAGGAAGAGCGAAAAACCATTTATTGCTAATCTTATTCAAAGTAATTAGACTAGGCAACTAGATAGATCCCTAATAATTACCATTCCAGAAACTGTTTAATATAATGTTACATATAACTTTAACATATAAATATAAGATTATATAACTATATGGAACATTATGTTAAACAATTATTATTGTGAGGAAAAAATAGCATTTTTATTAAAATTTATGTTAAATAATTAAGATACAAGGAGCACACGATAATTAACAGACCTACGTATTGTTATTTGAATATATCTTATTTTCATAGGTTTGGACGTTAAATTTGAGAAAAAATGAATCGACGCTGTTCTAAGAATTGACTTGTTCCCTATTAAATTTTTCTCTTTATATTGGGTGTAAAGTATTCTCAGTAACGTCGAAATTGTCCTTCATTCTTTTACCCAATTTACGGTACAGTTGATCCATTATGACTAAATATTCATAATTCACAAAGACGTGTAAAATTTCTTAAGCATACCTCTTTGCTCTTAATATTTGAGTATACCTCTTTGCTCTTAATATTTCTAGAAATTTGCCGTTTATTTACCTTATCTATCATAAAGTCTTAGTATTCTCAAAAATTTATATATTTTGGTTTTACTGTCACATTTCATCATTGTGCGCTGATGAAACCGAATCCATTTTTAACTAGTAAAAATGTACTATGCAAATGCGCATAACTACAGAACGACGAACAAAATACGCGCAAACTTTCCAAAAGTTTCAACAAAAATTTATGACATGAAAAACAATGCGAAATGACGGTCGAATTTATTTTCTTCCACAAGAGAAGAAAACAATATCCCTGTGTAGGAATTTCTGCAAAACGAAGCATCCATTTGCATACTTAATTTGCATTATTTCTATCACCCAATTCGCGAACTGATATAGACTACAAATTCAGTTTCAACCATAGATTTTGTAAAATTGGTTGTTTGTGTATATGTGTGTACACCCACCCTATAGTCCTGACCTGGGAGCCAGGTCAGGACTATAGGGTGGGTGTTCCAAATATCGAAGCCCACCTTGTGCAGAGCGGCCAGCGCAACGCGGCTCGTGTGAACGGGCGCGTTGTCGTGCAAAAGTAGGACACCTTTGGTCAATTTTTCCCTTCTTTTTTCTTTGATTGCTTCTTTCAACCCCTCTATAATTGACGCATAGTAATTTCCGGTTATGGAAACGCCTTTATCTATATAACCCATCAACGGGATCCTTGCTGAATCTCAAAAGACTGTCGCCATGATTTTTTCAGCCGACTGTGACACCTTAAACTTCTTGGGTGGTGATGTGCCTTCTTTGTTTTTTTGAGTCTTGTTTGGACTTAGGTTCATAATGATGAACCCAAGTTTCGTCTCCAGTAACAATTCGTCCATCCTTGTCTTCACTACAGAGGTTCAAGAACACGCGAGAACACTCCACGCGGCGTTGTTTTTGAGACGGTGTGAGCATTCTTGGTACCCATCTTGCGCTGACCTTTGTCATGATAAGATGATCATGGAGAATTTAAAAAATTGTTGTATCCGATAGTCCAACCATCTCTGCAAGGTGTTTCTTCTTTAGTCTGGCATCTTCCAATACTAATTTTTCAACTTTTTCGTCGGTCGTCTTCAAGTGAGTCTCTACCCTGCTTAAAAAGACTCTGCCACTTGTATACCATGGTTTTACCCGGGCAAGAGTCCCCGTAAATGGATACTATCTCTTTCAGTATGGTTTGAACCAACTTTCCTTGCTTGGTAAGGAACTTTATAACGGCGTGGTACTCGGTTTTTTCCATATAAACCCGTTAAATGTTTATGTACTCCTAAACATCCCTACTCGAACTTTACAAGTGTTATATTTCTGAACAATCAAGTATTTCCAACTGCGAGCACAGTGTTGAAAGTCGATAATATGTTGTTCAGCCTCGAGTAGAAGGATTAATTTTTTTTTAAAAGATCTAAAATTCTCTTTTTTTTGTTATTGAAATGTTGTTATAGAAACAAATTAAAAAGGTGATTAAAAAAATTTGCTCAAAAAAGTTCAACTCATTTTTTTGATACACCACTTATTTTTTTATTAATTGGTCTTTTTAGGTTTTAACTCAAAACGTCTTTTGTCACACTTCTTCTATCTAAAACACATTATTTTAGTACGCGAATGTAAATACATAGAGAATATATAATTATATAAAATATGTTACAATACAAATAATATATTGCTTATAACAAGATCTGCCAATTAAAATATAAACAAATGTATGAAATAAAGTTATTGAACGAAAAAGATGTTTAGCAATTAACAACAATAATTTATTACATTAGGAGAAGGCATTTTTTATTTTTAAGATGTGATTCTCAAAACAATATATAGATCAATTAAATACTAATATAGATTTTATTTAATTATTTATTGCATGTAACATAGATTGAAATAAGAAGTAAATAAATCTTTAAACTTTTTCACATCAATTCATCGTACACTGAAAATATCAATTGCCTATTTTAACTTGGCAAATGGACACCGCACGAACTGAGCAACGAGCGGATCATTGGCCAACTTCCAACTTTCAGAGTTTCAAAGCAAATATATTATATGAAAAACGACATAAAATTACCAGGGCCGCCATGTAAAATGGCCGTCGTGCACTATATTTATTTGCTTGTCTGGTATAGTACCTCTTTGCTTTGCAACATTCAGCAAAAGAAAGCATCAAAACGTTCACTTGCATACATAATTTGTATTATTTTACTATCAGAGCCAAGTAGCATACGTGGACCACCATGTTTGATTTGACCAACATTTTTTTTAAACTGTGGTAGTTTTGCGTACGTTTTAACATATCGATTTTTTTTCGTCTTTGCTTGCTATTTTCTCTATTATTATCCCCTTTGTTCATCTTTACAGAATAATTATCTTTAAATATATTATATTATCTGTAGAGATAAGTAGTGTGCAAAAATTCATGTGGAAATATATAATATCTAATATACAAATACGCGACTCCATGATAATGGCATTTGAATTGCTACATTTGCTATATTTCACAAATATCAGGGTGCAGAGAAATACGTAGGTACATTAATGGCTGTACGAAATATAAAATATTAAACTTTAACTAATGAATAAACCTAAAGAATTTTTGCGAAGGACAGGTTGGTACGTTTATGAAATCAACAATTAACATAGGTAATTGACGTCGAAGTGAACAGATGAACTGAAATGAAGAGTTTTAAAAGATTTAAAAACTTTACGTACATTTAACTTTATTTATTTTTGTACCAAGAATAAAAACGGCTAAGAAAGCCAAGTTTGAAAAAGCTAAATCAGGGGTTTGGTAATTAAAAATTCTCAAGAAATTGTTTCAGATGGAAATGATATAGAAATATGCGTTGTTAGACACTATACCTAGCTATCGTTCAATTTAAGGCGGCGCACTTTGGAGCAAGTATCTTCAAAAACTGATGGAAAATAAAAAAATTAAATGTGATTTAAAACTACCCAATTACAACAGTTCATTAGACTTTTTATCAACACAGCATTTCCGAGCATTAAATTCTTAGATTCTTCCGAGATTGCCATTAGGGTGCACTATTGTTATGACGAGGGTCCTACCTGTTTCTAACCTATTTCTTATTAAACTGATAAATATTAATATCATTTACATTAGGAATTCAACGATATTTTAGCAATTATTAATTTATTTTAATTTACATTCAGTAGCCTTAATTAATATAATAGTTTATTGTAATGTAATTATAATAAAGTCTTTAAACAAATGATTTTCAGTTGGAATTCTAAGTGGATCGTTCGTTTTCGTTCCTAAATTAATTCTGTACCATTAAAATTTGAAAAAAAATTGTGCGTGTCAACTCCTACGTGCGACTGGAGTTTACTCCTTGGATACGATTGTCTTGGAATGTATAAAATAGGTAACATTGTATATAAATATAAATATCAATATCATTAAATGTAAATGGAAAATTCTTTAATAAAAGAATGCTGACAATATCATTATTTGCCAGTAAAACACAAATTAACAAGATCAAATTTATAAAACAAAATTTAAAAAAAACATTTAGTAACGTCAGACTACGAAGTTAAAATTAAAAGAGACTTTTTAATTTTGTAGGATAGAAGACACTAAATATTCACACCGGTTTTTCTTTTTTTGCCTTTAAGTCCCATTCAAAAATCTCCTTAGTCTCACTCCTACCAAGAAAAGGAATTTTGCCGAAGCCAATGTAAAATTTTGTTTACCTCACAATTACGTCACGACTTAATTTCATATTTTTTTAATAAACTACCCTTGAAGGATTACATTGTTACGTAATACGAATTTAACAACGTCACTTAGACAATTAGAGCCACGAAGGAAAAAATCTAAATACACATTTCATTTCTTAAATTATTAGTACCATCGGGTAATTGTAGTAATCCTCTTTGTATCCTTGGAGACTAGAAAACTGTTTCTTTGCGAAAAATACATGAGAGTGGATTGAAAAGTCTAGAAATGTATCGTTCACGTTGAGATTTTCATTGAAATACAAGATCCTCTATTAACATTTTTAAGTGCAAGTAGCAGAAGGAAAATTATTATAGCATGTCTTTTTATTAAACTCTCAATGTAATGATAAATGATATTGTCAGAATTTGTTTATAAATCATAATTTAGCTAGATTTTATTATTTAGTAGACATTATTATCATAATTTAAGTAGATATTTACCTGTTCTCGTGTTCTAGTAATAACAAGGAAGAAAAAACATATAGCTACGTGGTAGTGAAAAGTAATAAAACAAACATATCAAAATTCCACATTTTGACTTCACTAGTTTTGGAGATCTGGATGACATGTTTTTTATAGATATTTTCAGTCATGTTCCGAAAAATATCCTACAAAAAAATCTAAAATTATTTCGATGCTCATGGCTTGATCTCTTAAGTAAAAATTTAAATTAAAGGTTAATTTAACTTATCGCTGTGGTAAATTTGGGCTATGATAAAAAAAACAAAAAACGGCATTAATAGACAGATAGGTGGACGTGAGTGATTTTCAAATGGTACAGTTTGTTTCCTTTTTTCAGTTTTAGAAGCTTAAAATGATTTATATCTTTGACAAAAATAGATTAAACATATCGAATATACCGCGAGCAACCCCAATACTCCCAAAATCCCAATAGCATAAACTTAAAAAAAACTAAATTAATTTCGGCGCCAATGCTAATTCAAGCAAGTGAAACATCGATTTAACTCTGGATATTAGAAATAATTTCAAACAATGAAAAAGTTTTCTTTAATTCATCTAATATAAATGTTTATTATTACGTAGATGCGGACAATATACTGAATATATAATCCATGAAGTTTTGTCAAATATCTTTGGATTTAATGATTTATTAATCACTGAATATAGAAGCCAAGATATCCTAACTTTAACTTTTAATTGAAGTCAATTACCTCTATTTAATTAATAATATTTAAATTTAATTTTCTAATACTGAATTAAAGAAAGTAAAGTAAAGATAACACAATAAGTTTTCAATTGCATTTAATAAGACAATAAGTGTTTAGTTTAGTAAGTAATATAATCATTCGATTATCTTCTAGATCATCCTCGCGTTGACTCCGACTACAGTTCATTACTTTAATACAATAACTTATAATAAAAAATTAAAGATCTTTAAAAAAAAGCAGTTTTACGGTGGAAGCTGAAAAAATTTGAACAAAGAGGAGAACTTGAAATTAATATTAGACCATATATATTATTATATTAATATGCTTATCGAATTTTGACGCTACAGAATTTGGTCATTTTAAAAACTGAGCTGTATTTTGTGTTTTCAAACACTAATAGCAGATATCTTTCAAACTCTTTTCCGTTTCACCAAAAAATTTAAAGGTTTAGTTAATGTATTGAAACGTACTTGTGCATATTATTTCCTTCTACCCTTACAAGGACAAAATTTTGAAAAACTATTTACATCTCGCAATGTATGTTGAAATTTCAATTAAATATTATGGTATGGTGCTTAGAGATTAGAACATTTCATTGGTTTCCTTCAATCAGTAGTAAAGTCCTTTGTTTTAGGAAATAGGGTAAAAATATAATGCATGTAATATTATAAAAAACACAAAGTAAGTTAAAGCACACTAAATATTCTCAGTTTTCTTTACATAATTTTTTAGTTATGTACTTTAAAGCTCAATGCTTTAAATTTGTTTATTGCTTTGACACAATATATCTTAAAAAATGTCGCTAAAACTTGTATTTCAGATGTCACAACTATTTTTTTCCACTCGTGTACCGGCTCACTATAACAAAATTAATAGCATGGACATGCGCAGACGAAGGAAATGAACTAAAAAGTTCAAGCAAATGGACAAAGCGAACGGTGCAGTTATTTACGAGTCGATATATTTCAACAAGAAGGATGCGGAAATATGGTCGGCTGCAATGCAGGTAATAGAGAAACTATAATTTTATGTATGTTGTACAATTTATTTGAGATAAGTAAAACAGTTTTTCGATTACATTTACAAAACTCTAGTACGTTGGAATGAATATTTTTAAATCTCATTACGTAACGAGATGCGAAAATGTGATAGGATGCAAAACGTAAAACGATGCAAAAAATCCGCTGAATAAGTATTAATTCCATTACGCCAACTTTCAATAAAGATCGGGGACGGGGAAATGAAAATTGCCAATGCATTTGAAATCTCGCAATTGTTTTCCTAAATCCGATATTTCCTATATTCAGTGTTTGCTCTACCGTTTATCGCTTTTATTACCTAATGAATTATTAAATAACAACAAACTATTGCGTTGTCCTTCTTCAAGCACCATATCTTCAGTTCGAAGTTTCAAGTTTCAAAATCCACAGAAAAAAAAGGTAATTTATTGCGCTCTTTTAATTAGATTACATTATAGCAAGAGTCACGTCAGTTTCGTATATAAAATTTCAATACGAAACATAATGAATGCTGAATATGTTACTTTTGCAATAATACGCATTTTGTGGCGATTTATTTTTATCATTGACGTATTTTGTTATTAAGTATGTTTATATATTACGTAATACAAAAAGAAAATCATCCCTCTCTTACATTCTATGCCACAAATAGTTTCAGAGCCTCTAAAGTACAGCATCCAGATATCTATTGAACACAAAGTATAAATGCAGTCTGTTCGCAACCCCCCACCCCCCACTGGAACCTGTTGCGAGCAACTATGGCGCCGCAGGAAATATTCGACCGATATTTTTACGGCTAATATTCATTCGCCAACAATAAAGGAATAAGGACGGTACATCGTAATGAGAGACAATAATAAGATAAGAAGCGTTACTTAGACTGGAATGATAACAATATAAGAAAATAAATAAATTACAAAATAACTGTACGTTATTAAAAAAGTGCTGTACAGATAATAAAACATAAATGAAATTCAAACAATGCACAGAATTACTTAAAAATACGAACTTGAGTTTTGATAGAAAAAAATGAATAAGTAGATTTTTTCAAACGACCTTCGGAAATATTTTTTGATGTTTTATTGCTGAGATCAGGATCTGGTTGATGGAAATATATGATTTGGGCAGTAAATAATTATTTGTAGAGGAGAATGGAATAGTTACGAAATATTATAATTACAATTGTTGACTAAGCAAACTGTCAATATATAACCTTGGCTAGAGGGAATTGAAAAAGGGGAATTTTTGAAACACGCTGCCACTAATAGCAGTTTATGTATATGAAGCGGCACATTACGCGCGCTGCACTACGCAAATTGTCATTACGTTGCGGATGACAAGGCAAAATGGCGCTTACTAGGTAATACGGCCATTGCGTTCGTCAGTAGCTACCTTTACCTGATACTAATTTCGAAGTACGTACGAGCCGAATAGAGCCTTTCATCAGAAAGTATTTAATTTTATTACACAGTTATAGATAGGAAATGTAAATTTTATGTCTCGAATTTTTATTTAAATTGATTTCGTGGTTCAAAACGCAGAACTCTTTTTTTAATTAAAGAAAAAAAATTGTGTGTGGTGGTACTGCTTATCCACACATCGAAAATATAACTATTTTATTGCGTGGATCTCGTGTGTATGCGTGCGAGTTTGTACGCATATAACTTTATTGTAATCACAGAGTGTGGTCTTTGGTCGTAATCACTGAGTGTGTTCTGCAGAAATATATAACGCAAAGTTATATACAACAGTAACATCTATTAGCAGTTAACCGTAATTAACAAATAACAAGTTCAACTAAAATTTATTCATTGAATGTACACAATTGATAAATGCATGGAACTTATTGCTACGAGAGCAGTCCTGGAATATTTGATAAAAATAACTTTAGATTTTAAACTTTATCTTAAGCATTATCTCAATGCAAACTTAATGTAAATTAGTTATTTTATAAGTTATGCTCACATAAACAGTTAAGTAAAAACAGATACTTCTTGGAAAATATTTTAAATGGAAAAAGTTAAATTGGTTTGATCAATTAAAAAGTCAAATTAATTTAGCCAACAAGCAAATGAGTGTATCTTTTTCTAAGGAATTCATTAATTACATTACTATTTCACTTGAAACTGTATCTGCATTATAAAAATCTATTTCTTTCATTTAAAAAAAACCTATATCTTTCTTCACGGAAATGAACACAAATTCTACTAAATAAAGAAGTAATTTTTAGAAGACTCGCCGCTAAATTAATTAGAGTTCATTAATTATTTTTAATTAATTTAATGGCGCGTTTATCCTAGTCTTACTAACCTTTATGAATTTTGTGAACGTATAAAATCAGTGAATAATTGGCAGATTTTTTTTAATTTTGATTAATTATAAAAACAGAAAAATATTCAAATTAATCACCAAAATTGTTATTAACCCTTAGATAAGAAAAAATAGTGTACAATTCCGTAATTCACAATATAAAGAAGTTTTATAGCCTATTTTTCTATATTTTTTCCTAAATATGAACTTTTTAGAATTATTTTAATATTGTGTTTACAATGGTAACATTGTTTTACAAATAAATAAAATAATTTATAAGTAGTATACGTGATCAGTAGACAAAATGCTCGAGTTAGCGAGAATTATTTGTCTTCAGGCAATGCTTCTCTGAAGCAGCGAAAAGTTCACTCAATAATTAAATGAGGATGAGGACATAAATATTAAGTGGAATAAAGTGGAGGATTTATAATTCCGGAAATAATTCTAGAATATAGAGACAAATATACTGAAAAAAGAATGGATTATAGAATGTTATCAGGGAAAGAAACGAAATAATTAAAGGCAATTTGGACACTGGTAGACATATATATTATCAATCTCCTTCAGCAAAGAGATCTCAGTAAAGAAAAACGTCAGCAGGCGCTTCTATTACAGAGTTTACAACGAATATATGTTATACCTGCCGATTTATTGAAGATCAGGCGCAAAATTCGCATGAAATTTTTCCAAAAGTTTGTTTCTAAAAATAAAAATGACTAGTTGGGAACGTAAATCTAAAACTTGGATCATTGAGGACGATAAAGAAAATCCATTAAAAAAATGACGAGGTTATTGAAAGAGGGCAGTCAAAGTACAAAAGTCTATTTACAAATAATAGAAATCCTCGGACCATTTTCATGTGGTTAAAAAACAATTTATGGAACTCAACATACTCAAATCTAAGGTAAGAGGTGATCTGCGTTAAATAAAGATGAATGAGTAAAGACAAAAGAATCCTATTGAATTTGTATAATTAGATATAGCGATCAGGGTAGTGACTCAGCGATCGGAAGAATTCACTTATTATCCTACTTTTTTATCTTGTAAAAAACCGAATTCAAAAAAGTAGATACTAAAAAGTTAAAAATTAATAATTAAATTACTTATTTTTGAAGTCGGTGCCACCACTGTCGACCAATTTAAATAAATTTATATTTTAATTTAATTTATAATGTACATTTAAAATCTTAACTTCTAATGTACTCGCGTTACGAAATAAATTCATAAAGGGCGTATTTATAATTTAAAATGTTATCTTTGTTTAAGTTGGTTGGTGGTGCTGGCACCAATTTCAAAAACAAGTAACTTAATTATTTATTCCGAATAAATAGATACCTATTTTGAGTTAATTATTTTTTTTACTATTCAGTACCAACTTTTTAGGTCGATTTTTTAAAAGATATTCTATTTTAGAATTTTTAGTGATTAATAATATTAATCACCACAACTAAAATCCATTTTTTTTCTTTCTTAAAATATTGTATAAGTATTAAAAGACACGGGCAAAAGTTAGTATATAGATAATTCCCCTTTTTTCTAAAGTTGATTATCAACAATATACAGAAACAAAGCTATATAATAGTAGTAGGCTCCAGTGATTCAATCTAAAGTTGATTATCAACAACATACAGAAACGAAGCTACTTCATAGTAGTAGCCGCCACTGGGAAATGTAATATCAAATTTCGCAAACTAATAATTAATTGACAATTAATCAGTAGCAAATATATTGAATCACGATTGACTTACTATAATCCTTTAAGGAATTGCATTATTTATCTTCAGAACTCTTCATCACATCAACTCTTCGTCACTTCAATCACATCAACTCTTCATCACTTCAACCCCTCCTGACGTGATCAATGGTGTAGTTGTTTTGCAAAGTAAAAACAACCAGTAGCAAATATGTTGAATTACATTTGATATACTACCACCTCATAGAGTTCATCTCTAGAACGCATCATTAGACTTTGACGTAGTCGATAATGTAGTTATTTTGGAAGTAACAATTATCAGTTTCAAATATCTTGAATCACGTTTATTTTAATACCATCTGCTAAGGAATTATATTATTCATCTCCAGAACTCATCATCAAACCCTGACATGATCGACGGTGTAGTTATTTTGTAAAGGAACAACTACTAATAGAACATATCTTAACGGTTGATTTCCTAACATCCGTTATGAACACATCTTAACACTTCTAGAGCTTATCATCAGATACTAACCTAATATATGGTGTAGTTATTTCGCAAAGTAATTAAACAACATAATACCTTAGCAACATAATAACAATTTACAAAGTAACAATTTAGTGTCATTCGTTAAGGAGTTCCAACGTTCATTCCGTATCAGATCATCATCATATTTATGTGGGACCACCCTTAAAGTATCTTCTTTCAAATAAAAACCATTAAAATCGGGCCACCTGTTGGAGGCTGGAAGAATTATCGCTGAACAAATATAAAAAAATATTCCGACGAATTAAGAACTTCCTCCTTTTTTTTGAAGTCGGTTAAAAAGGCTTCCGAAAGCTAATGGACAACGGCGTTCATATATCACGCCAGCAATAAATTGCTGTATGTAATTAACGTATATCATACTTGATATGGCAATACCAAGTTTGCGAAAAGCCATGGTACACGAGTATAAGTTTTTAATATCAGGTAGATAATACAAAAAGCTCAAAAACCAAAGTATAAAGCTAGCTCAATAGAACATAGCAGGACATAAAAGTCTCCAATGTTGTTGAGGAGAAATTGGTTAGAATTGTTATATTCTCTCTACGGGTTCGAGTTTTAGAAAATTTGGGTGGAAGACATAAATAATATCAATGTTTTGAGACTTGTATTAGAGGAGAATACTACTTAAACTGTATACTACAAAAAGAACCAGCAAATTAAAACCAAACTTCAAAATAAAAGCAAATTATGACTCATATGCTACCCGTAAGTTTACTGTTACTTTGACCATAGAGCTCGTATAAGGCCGGAAAACTTACATGAACTGGTTGTTATAGAGAAAGTAGAAGGCAAAATATTTCCCGGTGGATGCCGCTGGTCTGACTAGATTAAAATTATCATGGGATTCCAAGCAAGCAAGCCGAAAGTAAGTAGGATCTGGCCAGCTTCTCTAGCAAGATGTACACAACCTTCATTAATGAAGATGCAACGAAGAAGTTGGTGTCTTCATCTTCTTGGTCGTACTTTAAATAATGAGCATGAATTAGTTATTCATATTTTAAGCAATAATCATCAATCAATAACCATTACTTAGTATTATCATGGTTTGACATTATTACTCACATATTATTTTATTATTAATAATAAAATATCGTAGTTTCTATCGATCTTCTCCAGGATTATTATGTTAGATAAGTATATTCATCTTTGTCATATCCGGAACATATCTTTTTTTCATCTCTCAATGTCAATATCACTTTGTAAACAGGCACACTCCGTGCACACATACATTGATTTTAGCAATTATTTTGGTGTATTTCGAAATGACATCACTTCTTATATCACTTCTTATGATCATCTTGTTTCGTCGCGCTAGATAATGCATTCTGATAGGTCGGTATTTGTCAATTTCTACTTAAAGCTTTAAAATGGACAATGGATTAACCTTCCGTTTCTCGCGCCTTTCAAATCGCATTTGCGCTCTAGCCGTAGTATTTACACCGTATATTATACCGATTTTTGTTGTAAAACAGAATTTTTATTAGCGTTTGAAAGTCGGTTTAATAAAATAACACGATCTGGATATAAATTTTTGCTTAAATTGTAAAAAGAGCAACAGACGTGATAAAGTGGGTAATAGGATGGGCAAACTTAAATTTGCGTTATTTCACAAATAATTAAAAATGTAAATAAAATTGGGGCGGATAACAGAGGATTAAGTTTGACAACTATATCAAAGGATAAGATAAACAGTATCTTTGTATAGGCGCTGAAACTTAGAGCGGTGCGGAGATGGCGGACGGTTAGCCACTTGTTTAAATTTTGTAGAACGTTTTATCGCATGAGATGGCTGCGAAAATGAAAAAGTCCTTTAGAGTAAGATTCAATGAAATTTCCAATACGTACACTTATGAAACTTACAGTGTGTGACTAATTTTTCGATTTTTTTTGTTATACGTATAGGAGTAAAAAATTGTACTCAACATTTTTTTCAGAGTTTTGTAATTCCCAACGAATTTATTTAATCATTATCACTGAAAGTACGGACACATTTTTATCTGACCTAAATTTTCAATCGATATATTCTCCCACAAGCATATCGTTGTTTCTGGCTTATGACAACTAGGTAACGAGAGAAATTCCTATAAGGATAATCAGTTAAAAAAAATAGTATTGACGGATGAAAATATATATTATTTAAAGGGAAATAGTATTAATAATCAGAATCAATAGAAATTTGCCTCGAAATTATTTTGTGTTAAACATAAAGAATACAGTACTGGAGAAAGAAGGAAAATTTAAATAGAAATTGTATGTGAAATTTTACGAGAATAGTAATCTAAATAATAAAAGGCTCAGTGATTATATCGACAGTGTACTGCGTAATAAATTATTTATTATAAATGCACTAGAAATATTATTCTTTCTTTACTCAAGCCAGTTATACTATATGACACATTTCTAGATCTTCAAACGTTCTCAGTTCGGAAAGAATAGCGCCTTAAAATCTGATAAATGGTGGTAATTTTGTACTTGCTATAATGGTAATAATTGTATATTGGCAGAGGGCAGTTATACGATGAGAAAAAACTAAAAAACTATAAGAAAGAACTAAAATAAAAAAGAGCTAAAAAATGCAAATTTTAATAGTAAATTTGAATAGTACTAAATTTTAATATGAAAACATTAACGTAATACATTGAAAGTCAACTTTTATATACGAAAGTGTGAAGATCGTTTACATTTCTAAATATCTGGCTACGAATAACAGATATTTTTTTCTGGTGCTACATGTAAAGTGGAATCCAATGTGTTCAATAGCATTACGTTGATTATTATGAATTTTCATTACATACAAAGTTAATCTGAATATTGTTAATTTCATTACCTATTACTAATAACCGCGCCATCTAACGTTGTAAAATTGTATTACTACGAAAACAAAAGAGCTCTATTAAGAATGACTACTGAGACGACTAGAGGAGAAGGAACGAAATAAATAACAACCGAACACCTCTTATACCAAAACAATTATGGGACACATAGAGAAATTGATGTATTAAATGAAGAAGGACATGCACCAAAAATTCAGCGCCATAAAAAGTTCCTTTACAAAACTCGAGGAAAAGATTACCACCAATATTAATAGCAACCTCAACAAAAAATTTGAACAAATTAATAGCGAGTTGACCACATTACAGTCATGAATAGAAAAACAGGAAAACGGAATAGACGAATTAGAAAAAATTCAGTAAAAAAATCTTGTCTTTTTTGGTGTAGAAGAAGAAAATTCTTATTTTCAATTACAGGAAAAAGTCTTGAATATTTTAGTGGACATTTTAAAATGTAATACCCAAATATTTTGAGTGGAATCTGAAAAAGGATTAGGTAAAAACGGAAGTAAAGATTGAAATATTAAAGAATAAACAGTTGCTGCAAGGTATAAATATCTACACTAGGCAAAAATTCTCCCCAATTCTGAAAATTAAAGAAGAGTTAAAAAAACATCAAAAACTAGAAAAAGACTGAGGATATAAAGCTTTATACGTTATAATAAACTCATAATAACAGAAAACGATAGATAATTTGGTAATAAAAATGTACCATCGACATCTCCACCCAACACAAATACTACGACTGAAAAAAAGCTCAAAGAAAATATTCAAATCATGACGTACATGACATTTCGAAAAAAACCGGCAAAAAACATCAAGTATCATAAAATCCTTGATATTTTGTGCCGGTTTTATGACACCAAAAATTCATACAATCGTCTCCCTATACGGCTAGTTCCCGCGGGAGAAACCAACCAAAACCCTCTATGGAATAATAGAAAAGAAGCGCCAATTGTGGAGACATAAATATTCATACGCTGAATACTAAATATTTAGTATGTGAGGTTAGAAAGGCTGTATATATAAAATGGATATATATGAAATGGACATTCTTAATGGAAATATATAAAATGGGCATTCTTAAGCTTTGTGAAACAAAACTACCAAGCACAAAAATAGAAGAAAACAATATAACTTTTACATACACAGGCAACAAAATTAAATGTAATGAGTGAGTTTTATGCTAAAAGACCATACGAAATCTCACATTACTAAGTTCCAACCAATTTCAAATAGGGTTGCCAGATTGGATTTACAAATAAAAAACAACATAATTAACTTCATTCAAGTTTACACATCTACAGAAATACAACATTACTACAATTATGTTAAAACGTCTTTAGAGGATAAAGGATCAAACAGGATTAATATGGGTGATTTGAATGCCAAAGATAGCGATTCTGCTCCTGAAGATAGGAATGTGATGGGCACTGGGGTCATCACCCAAAAAGAAGCAAAAGAGGAATGTTATTTATAGAATTCTGTTTCGAAAACCGACTTTATGTTATGGACTCTTACTTCAAAAAACACCAGGAACAAAAACGGATGTGGTGCTCACCAGACCATAAGACTATTAATAAAAATTTATACTTCATAATAAATAATAAAAATAGAATAAAGGGTATTAATATAATAAATACACCTCACCACACAAGTCACAGACTTACTCGTACTAAGTTCTTCATAAAAATGCAAACAAAACCCAGAAAATATTTTAAAAATTAAATATCCAGTTTCACGACTCAGGAAAAGATTCATTAAAAAAATAATTTTTTGAAGCAAATCTACCATTGAGTAAATCTGAACCAGTACAAAAAACATAAGTCAAACTTAGTTAAAATTATAAAGGAAACAGTTGCATCTCTACCAAGAAAATTTGCTATACAAAAACAAATATTAAATATTACTCCAGATATTTCAACCCTTATAAGAGAAAAAATGCTACAAAAGACCAAGAAAAATAATACAAAACATGGAAAGAGAATATTATACCATTTATGTAAAAAAATCGAAATCGAAAGAAGAATAATGCTGATATTATAATTTAACCAACCAAGAAAACAAGCTGTCTTTAGACCAAAATATTTTGCAACTGATCATGTATTCACTCTAGCACAATTTCTGGAAAAATATTAGGAATATGATAAATCAAAATATATCGCCTTTGTTGACTACTCTAAGGTGTTTGATTCTATAATGTCTCATCATTATGGAAAACCATAAACGAGTAAAGAATAACAAAAAAGTATATCGACATTTTACAAAAAATATATAACAAAAAATAAAATTGGAGAGACAAGGCAAATCCTTTAGAATTGAAGGCGGTGTAAGACAGGGTGAACCAATATCTTCTAATTTATTTACAGCCTTATTAGAGAATGTTTTCCGTAATTTGAATTGAAATTTGATGGGCACAAAAATAAACGGGGAGTGCTCGAACCACTTACGCTTTGCTGATGATACGGTACTATTATGTTAAAAACCATAAGCATCTGGAAGATATGTTATAATTCCTTGACACGCAGAGAAAAAATGTGTTTTAGAAATGAACAAAAGCGAAACATGCGTAATGACAAATAAAAAAAAATACCTACAATAATAGGATAAAATATTTCGGACTACATCGAAAACTGTGTTTACCTAGGACAGCAAATCTTATTTATAAATCAAACATATACTGAAATAAATAGAAAGATTAAAATGGCGTGGTCAAGATATTGGTCACTGAAACACATATAGAAATCGAACTACCGACTTCTCTAAAGAAAAAAACGTTTGACACTGTTGTTACACCTACGTTATTATACGTTTGTCAAAGTGGACTCAGACTAAAGAAATAACCCAAAAACTACAGATTCCAGTGAGCAGCCCAGAGGAGTATGTTGGGACTTGGATTGAAGGAAAGAGTAAGAAATAGTGACTTAAGGAAAAATAGGGATTTACTGGATGTGATAGACCGTGGTGCTGGACGGGTCATGTGGCGCGCGCTACATATGGACACTGAAGCGAGCATGTACTGAACTGGCGGTCGCGCGGCAAACCTCGTAGTCGCTAGAATGAAGATATTGTACGTGTCGCAGGCCCCACATGGACTACAGTCGAGAAAGACAGAAGGGAATAGCAAGACATGGAGAGGTCTTCATCCGACAATGGGTGCCCCAATGACCTGAGCATAAATATTATTTTGACTATCAGAAAATTATTAAGTTATTGAAATAAAGTATATTTTAATTTAATTTTTTGTTATGTGTACAAAAACATATTTGTTTGGTAGTTTAATTTGAGTGTTTTAGATTAATATTAATATCCAATTGAATATAAGTACTATTTATTCATTTAAATGTTGTAAACTTTTTTTGTTTTGCTACTTGTTGGGAAATAAAGGATTAAATAATAAATAAAAATTGTGTTAAATAGACGTTTTATATTTTATGCAATATATACTAGACTATTGAATAAATACCGCCATCTTATGGTTGCTTATAAAAGAATCTGATATTAATATGAATTAAGCGGTATTAGAGTTCAGCAATTATCTTTACTTCTATTACACAAGTTTACCAAGCTTCTAAGGTGTAAAACTGTAAAGTTTCATTAAAGTCAATTTAGCAGTTTTTCAGTTATGCGTGCAAGACACGGTCTTGTTACTATTTTAAAAACGTGCGTATATATGGACATAACTGAGGAATACATCATACAGGTTTCAACGCTAAATGGTTCTAAGTCCCTAAGTTGCACTGATTTAATCTTCTAACAAATCAGGGTAATCCCCACTATCTTCCTCTTTCTTTTCTTGTAGCCTGAAATGTAATTAAGTGACGTTACATTTCAAAATACCGTCTGCAGATTATATAGCTTCCTCGTGTATAATTAATTGCTGCGAACTCGCGGATAACGGTCAATCAAGTCTAAAGGTAGGAAAAACAACTAAAACTATTTGGAATAATAATTAAATATCTACAATTGTCGTTTCACTGTCATATTACTAACTGGCTTACAGAGCCACTCAAAAATGTAGTTAAGGTTTTCGTAAAAAAAAAATTATCTAGATATGTACTGTGTATAAGATGCAAGAAGCTGGTTTAATTTACATTTAAAACGACTCACCTAAAAAAGAAGTTCAAAATATTAAAGACTCACGTTTCCTAATAAGGGCTTATACAAATATTTTTATTTTAAAACACATTAATGTCGGTGATCCCCATAACATACAAAATTATTGCAGTGAAGTAAGTTTTTTTAATTTAATAGATCGTAAGCTTAAAGGTTGCATGCTCTTAAATTGAAATAAAATTCGACATTTACATTAAAATAGTTAACAGGTAAAGTGCTTATTTATTTCTTCAAAACCTCATGCTTAACTTAAAGATTTACCCAAAATATTGAGCATGTGGTAGAACCTAAGAATAAATGGTTATAAAACAATAACGAATAAGACATATAAATAGTAATAATATATAATAAGAGAGATACACATAGCACACAAAATAATTTCGTGCAGATGATTACATAACAGCAATTCGAATAAATATCACTCTTTCTAATGATCAGTCGTAAACTATGAAGCAACTTATAATCCCATTCTTGAATCGATCAACAGAACATAAAAAATATCTAGAATCGATGCATCTTACAATATTGCATTGAACTATGTGAATGCACGAAAAGCAAGTGAACGCTACCGAGTGTTCATGCGCAATATAGATAGGTGAAATAAACTATGATGTCCTCCTGTTATGTATTACTGTAGCCAGAACTATGAAGTACTACCAATATGGAGGAGTTATCAAATCAGTGATGTAACTATTTAAAAAAAATGCCTGACCAACTTTTTTTTAAATAGTTACATCTTCCAGGTCAGAGTTAAAAGGAATTACATCCGACCATTAAAATCTGAGGAGAATAAATAAGTTATATCCATATACATTTTGTGATACTATTAAAGTTTTTCAATATTTCGTCCAACGTTAAGAAATAAGTTTATTTCTACGTAGACCTAAAGACTGCATTCATTTCAAGAAGACTAAAGGGTTAAATAAATATTCGTATGGCGATTAGGAAACCGAATCAAGCATGGCAAAGAGTGAATAAGCAAATAGTTATGTCGAAAAATTATTAATAGTTATTTAGAGCAAAGAGGAATCCATTAACCAAGAACTGACTGACAAAAATTTAGCAAATATACGGTATATAATTTTTTGTGATATATTTGGGAGAATTTTATTTAGATTTTATTTTTATTAGATATTTTTAGATATTAGATTTTTATTAGAATTTTATTTTTAGATATATTTAAATATTTTTTTTTATATTTGACTCCATACTTCCTTTTTCAAAATTCAATATTATCAACCAATGCCGCAGTGACGTTTCGTGCAGTCTTTACTTTGCTTTTTGGGTTTATTTATGATGTGTTCGAATTTCCTGCTGATGCGTTCCATCTTATTTAGTAGAGTGACCATTTTTGCTTCTATCACCTAAAGAATCGTAGGCTTCATAAGTGAAATTACAAAGAAGGTGCGGGTTAGTAAATTTTTATGTTAAAAATCATCAATGGTTTTTTGTATAACTATAGTATCATGTAAAGGAAAACAGCAAATAGTATGTTTATCAGGTGTAGAATCCTTATTATTTACTTATTATTTATTTATTTTAAAATTTTACTGTCAATTTTACTGTGTAAAATTTTACAAATCCAATTTAAAAATTTGAGAGTAAATTCACAAAGCAATAAAGATGCATTAATTTATCTGAAACAAAATTTCGACACGTTGCTTCCCATAGATCCAACGGAATATACACATTACAAAATAATATTTACACAGATTAAAAACAATGTTGCATAAAAAAATTACTGAAAAGCTAACATCCAGAGATTGTAGTAAACTTGTGATTACTATCCCAATAATATTAGATTACGTTTCAATTACACACGACGTTAATTACTTTGAATACACGACATTCTATTGCGGACCCGTGACTGTAAAACAATTTTATTAAAATAGAATTATCTTCCTAAAGTTCGATATATTATGCTTGAAAATTTACATTGATCTGCTATGAAACTGAACGCCTTAACTTAATGCACATTTAAATCAACCAACATAAATTTTCCTGTGATTAGAACGATAATTATGACTAGAAAATGAAAACAATATATTAGGATTCTTACCCACATGTTTACAGTTACTTCCTGTTTCTTTACTTGTCAAAGTGTTTATTAGTTTTTTTTTTTATTTATATCTTTTATGATGACATATCTTGACATTTCTTGAGTTCCGTACCTTAAGAAGAAAAACAAAACACTTCACTCACGTGTATGTCTGTCACAGCCGTGTTTCTCAGAAACCCCCGTATAGAAAAAGAGCAAGCATTTTATTCCGCTTAGTATACGTTTCTCTTATGTCTCCCTCTCGCTATTATTTTCTATACTTACCTTTCTGTCTCGATCAATTGCACTTGGATTATATCTGAAGCCCCCAAGTTTTAGAATGTACTTTTAAAATAAATTAACAATTGATGAATTAATGTTTTATACATATATCACTCTGAACTTAAGTGGCAAAAGTATTAACAATATATCACTAATTAAGTAAATTTAAAAATCAACTCAACAAATGCCAAAATAACTTTAATATTTTAATAACTTAACTAACTTTATCAAGAAAATTTTCTAGGTGAGCGGGTTCCCGTTGTACCTTACAAAACTTCATTCGAAATATAGTAAAATAAATTATTGCCAAAATTCCAACTAATATCGTAATTGCGAAATTGAGTTTGTTTATTTTGTTGGTGATTTTGAACATAACCTCTAATGATACGCACACTAAAGAGACTTGTGTCCAGTTGTAGTCCGAGATAGGGTTTTGATGATGACGGTGCTTTTGTTGAATAACAATTTAAAGGTAAAATCAAGTGGATATAATCCCAAAGAGAACTTTATCTTAAGTATTAATCAAAATTTATTTTTAAACAACAATCTTTAAATGATTTTATGTATTTGTACGTTTTCTAAATTTATGATGCCTTGATCTTTGCAAATACATCGTTGGTTTATGTGCTGGCCATAGATCGCAATGCGTCGGTCATAAAATCGCTATTATTTGATTATTATCTTCATTTTTTGTGTTTTGAAATACACTTACGCCATATGTTTTGATATGCGGGAATATATTTGTAAAGGGTTTACAATAATTATATTTGACTATTCTATCGAATTCCTGTTTTACTTAAATATAATGTAACTTATAACAAATTACATTATTTGAAATTTATGAACTATAAAAAACTTTCCACTTCTTTATCAACAGTTTCACCAGGTAATAAACAATTTATATATTACAATTTTCCAATCATTTTTTTTCCAATCGTTTTTGAAATAATACATACACATTACTGATACTTTTTCAAGTATATGTGTATTTATTCAAGCAAAAAGTACTTCATTTTTGGCCCTATTTTTTATTGGCGAATTTTATAAGTTTTGTTTTTATGGGGTATTTAATAAGATTACAAAGTTTTCATTTTCACATTAGCGTTCATGAAGAAAAATATTTTACAAAAGAAATTAATTTTAACAAAATAAATTTATGTTTACATTTTAGATATATAAATTATTCTTATACTTTACGTTTAACTGCACTATTTGAGAAGCATGCATACGTCGTTGTTTAATCCCATCGTCGTTGTTTAATCAGTGAAGTAGTAAATATAGTTTCAACTTGAATTCTCTCAGAAAAATTGTGAAAATTTAAGATCAAGCCCTACATGTTAATCATAAATTGATATTTAATTATTTTTGACTGGTGTTTAAATCTGAATATTGTTAAATACTAAGTATATCATTATAATGAAGCTTGTATTATCTATACTTGCTGAACGTGTTTTTCATCTGTGTATGTGTGATATGTTTTTATGTTAAAATTTTTATTTTCATGTTATTTTCAAAAGTATGTTAATAACTTATATTGATTCTTGGTTCGGATTTCACTACATGTAAATTTTTAACATATTTAAAAAAGTTCTAGTTGTATAATAATTTAAAATATAAAAATATTTACATGTTATTCCAATGCAAATTTTACCCTTTACCAGGAAAGAACAAGATTCCTAGATTGAGAACCTTTCGACCGTTGGGGAAATAAGAAAATTGCAACTTTTTTATTACTCATTCCTTTATTACAAAAAGAATGGCATTTTTTAATAGATGTTGGAAAAAATTTCTATGGAGTTTCTTTAAAAAATTAAGTGATATTTTATATATTTTTTATTTACTAACAATTTTCAAATTATTACTTAAAACTATATTCATGACAAAAAATTCTGTTAGTATATTCCGATTTTTGAAATGAAAAAAAACTTTAATTTCACTTTAAAAATGTATTAAAAAAGCTTCACATAAAAATATAAAAGTTCAAAAAGTATTAAAAATAATGAATTCATGGTTATTAAATAATTTCCAAATATGTTTTTATACTTATTGGAGCTATTGATATAAAAGAAGTAACTTTTTAATAAAGCGTTTTGAATATTATTTCGCGACAATCGCAAGTATTCGCCATACTAACTATTTTCACAATGAAACTATTATTTCACTCTACTAAAATATGAACATAATTAGCCAATTGTTGGAAAGAGATGTTTAGTCTCTAAATTGAACTACATCCATAACTAACCATGAACACCAAAAATTCCACAATCATCTCTCAATACGACTGATCTCCGCAGGAGAAACCGACCGAAACTTTCCATGGAATATAAGAATAGTAGCACGAATGGGGGAAACAGTTGTATAAATATTTGTACTCCGAATACTAGATCTTTTGTATGCGATGTTGGAAATGCTAAATTATGAAATATATAAAATGGGACATTCTGCGGCTTTCTGTAAGAAAACAAGCAAGCATAAAAATAATAGAAGAAAATAATAATTGTTTTATGTACACAGGCAACACAAGTGGATGTAATGGAGTGGGTTTTATGCTGAAAGACCATATGAAATCTCACATTATTTGATTTCAACCATTTTCGAATACGGTTACCAGCTCAAATTTACAAATAAAAAACATCATTATTAACCTTATTCAAGTTTATTCGTCTACGGAAGTGTCTAAGGAACAAGAAATACAACATTTATACAATCATGTAAGAACGATTTTAGAGGATACGGGATCAAATATGATTATTATTAGTGATTCCAATGCCAAAGTTGGCGATTGAATCGCGAAGGACAGCAAGGAATGTCAAGACATGGTGGGGCCTTCGTCCGACAATGAGTGCCCCAATGACTTGAGTATGAATATTATTTTAATTATCACAAAATTATTTAATTATTGTAATTAAATATGTTTTCTCTACATATACAAAAACGTCTTTAATTAATGATTTAGTATAAGTTTCACGTTCGTATCACGTCAATTAAAAAATTGTGTTAAATAAATAAAAAAAATTTATACTAAATAAGTAAAAAAAAGTAAGTCAATTTTCAGTCTTATAACTTAATACTCAAAATGCAATGTCATTTTACATTTCCCTTTCGTTTTTTGTGAGATTCGTAATATTTTAAACAATTATTTTGAACATTTTTAATACCTTCCATATATGACTTTGAAAGTTTGTGAATGTTTTATACATCATTTAATTTTCTTGCTTAACAGTATTTTTATTCTTTCTCTAAAGAAACAAGTTTATTCAAAATATATATTGTACAGGAACAAACTCGTATATACCTGTTAAACATAATTATGTATTAAAAAATCATACAATTTTGAAATTAGTTGCAATTCTGTTTCACTGGAAGCAAAAAAATCAATGTTCATATAGCTTTATTAGGAGAGAAAAAAATTCATTACTTTTTGCCCGCAATTTTTTATGTTTTCTTTGATTTCATTTATATTGGTCTATCAGATTAATATTATTTTGCTTACATATTTTTTCGAAGTGTCACAGCGTTTTTTTTATTTTTGTTAAAAAATCAAGAAGTCTCATTTAAAAATCTCGTAATAAACCTCGAGTAAATGAAATACATTGGTTTGTATTAAAATTATACTTATTACGGGCGAATAATTATTAAAAAATGCTTGTTTTATTTAAAAATCGTAATACATTAATATCAAATGTAAAATCACTGCCAACACTTCTTGTTAATAAAATTGTTCAATGACCTTAATTAACTCTAAATAGATTTAACGGCCTCTCTCATTCCAATCGCAGATGAAAATGCCCAGAGCAATCTCATCGGTCTTCAACCCTCATTACCTAAGCAATACACAAACCATTCTCAAAATATTGAACGCGGAATTAACATAATAAATCTACCATTGAAACAATAATTTTTACCTTTTTGTCTCACGCTCGGGGTTTTTTTTTGCTTTGATATAGACGACTCAGTTCCCTTTAAAGAAAAATGATTACGATTGATTTATGGACTTTGAAATAACAATGCCGTTTATTTATTTAAAAAGAAGATAGAAACTATTAGATTTGAATGTTTGTACCCAAAAATTTATTGGAGTGAATTTGACAGCCAAAGAATTTGGTGGAGAGTCTTCGGCACAACAATATAATAGACTACCATTAATTCGACGAAATCGCCCAGCTTACCGACAAATCGACCTAAGTCAAATTGATTAGAATATATTCGTATGTATTTGAACGACGGAAATATTGTAATATAATTTTTTATCGGTTTGTTCTTCTCGTAAGTCTTAGCTATTATCTCTATCTATTGTACCATATGATTTGTTTTCTTTGTTGTATTTAACGAAAGTTTATTTTATAATTTATAAACTGTCCACTGTAAAAAATTATCGTAGTAGCAACACATTTAAAGTCAAGTTTTTCAAAATAATTTAGTGAAATATGATAATTTCCAATAAATATCGAATTTATTATTGATTCGTGAATGTTGAAATTTAATTTATTCATAGAAATTTAATTCATTCATTTTTAAAAACCTCGTATTTACATTAAGAATCAAAGCATTATATGTTTCTTTAATGGTTTCTCGGAAACGGCTCTAACGATTTTGATGAAATTTGCTAAATTTGCTTGGGTGATTATATTGAATAATTCCGAAGATGAGCCATGTCGGTTAATAACTTTGAAAATGGCAGATATTTAAAATTTTCTAAATTACTATAAACACTATTGTATGACTTAATAACTATTTAATGGAAAAATATAAGAGAATGGATGGAGAAGGATAGTGTGGGAAAGGGAAGTGAAAGGGGAAGGGGATGGAGAAACGGAAGAGGACGGGGAAGGGAAGGGTAAGGGGAACGGGAATGGGGAGGGGAACGGGAAGGGGAAGGTGAGATAAAGGGAAGGGAAGGTGGAGGGGGAGTGGAAGGGAAGGGAAAATGAAGAAAAGGGAACGGGAAAGGGAAGGGAGAGTGAACGTGGAAGATGTAGGGGAAGGAGGAGGGGAAGGGGAAAGGGAGAGAGAGGGAGGGAAGAGGTATGTGAAGATAGAGGGGGACGGGAGGGTGAGAAGGGGTGAAGGTTAGTGGGGAGGAAGAAGAATGGGAAGGTATAGTGGAAGACGAAGGGGAAGGGTAAGTGGAAGGCGAATGCGAGGGTTAACGCGAGCCCCAAGACGTAGGCGAACGCGATGACGAACGCGAAGGCGAATGCGAAAGCAAAGTCAAAAATGCGAAGGTGAACGGGAACGCGAAGGTGAACGGGAAGACGAGAGGGAAAGCAAGACCGAAGGCCGAAGGCGAAAGCAAAGGCAAAAGGAAGGGGAAAGGGACGGGGAAGGGAAAAGAAAATGGAATACTAAATCTAATACCATGAAACAAACAATTTTACTTTCCTATGGGAAATTCGAAATACACCGAGTGTCGCTCGGTCACCTGGTACTGTATACACAATACAAATAATTATATTTATATATATATATATATATATATATATATATATATATATATGTATGTATGTGTATATATATACATATATATATATATATATATATATATATATATATATATATATATATATACATATATATATGTGTGTGTGTGTGCGTGTGTGTGCGTGTGTGTGTGTGTGTGGGAGTGTTTGTGTGTAAAAAAATTAATTCTAATAAAATCCTTCACGTGTCCCCCCATCTGCACGTCACTTGCAGCATTTTGTTTATTACGGAAATTTTATGAGATGTTTAATAAGAAAACTTTGTATTTGTAATAATGATAAAGCAAATTCATCTGCCATGTCAGTCCATGTTCCTAATAAAAGCTCATGAACGGAGTAATGGGGATCCATGTCAATATTTTCAAAATTTTATGTGAAATAGTTCTAGAGGTATTATTTAAAATGTCTATCAAACACATAAAATCGAAGAATGTGTAAACCATCTTCGAAACTGCTAAGTCAAAATTATAAAACAAATGGAGTCACGAAAAGTTACTTTAGATTTTGAAAAATATAGCGATCTTCTCAGTTATAGAGTTTTGGGAAATTTGCGTTAGTTTTTCAACTGTGATATATTAGAAAAATTGTTGAAATTAATATTTTTGTAAACAGTTTAACAGTTTAAAAACTTTTACAACAACTTTCTTATAATTTTATACATTTCCTAATATCATCCAGTCAATTTGAAGACAAAAAAAAATATATTCAAAAATTAATTTTTATTTTTATTTTATGTAATTTTGTGAATATATGAAAATGCAGTATATTGTTGGAAAATAACACATCCCCAATGTAATATGCTTACTCATGATAATGATAGAGAAATAGTTAACATTAATTTGAGTCACTTTTTAACATCAGGTTATTTGACGAAAAACATATATGGCTCAAAATTTTATAATTAAATATGTCAACAGTTAAAATATTTTATTTTTCATTTTGCAACACGCAATAAGAGTACTTTCAAGCAGCACGAAGATGGTTTTTACTTTTTAAAATATCTCGAACATCACCGCATAATTTTCAGGTATAATTACAAAAAAAAGAAAAATGTAAGTTGTAATATAACAAGAAAATTAAGTATAAAAATAGAAAAAATTTATTATAAAAAACATGAATATATTTGATGTTAATTTTGTAGAAATTCATTATCACTTAATTTGCATTCATAACTAAATGAAACTACCAGATGTACGTAGAATTATTTCTACAGTATTTAAATTCTTAACCACGACCTAGGTTTCATTGTATGACAACATCTTCAGTGGACAATTTGTAAAGATATATATACATAAAAGTAAAAAAACATAAATTTTAAAATACCTCGAACAAAACTATATAACTTCCGGATATAACTTAAGGAGACTTTTTTCAACGTTTTATGGATCAATTTTTTTTTTCAAATTTTTCATTAAAAAAAATGTTTGAACTTAATAATGTCTTTGAGGTACGAGCCGTTTGAAATAAGAATATATTATCGTTTTGAGTATTTTTTTGTAAACCTAAAATAGTATAATGTGCATTCAGCGCATCAGTAATAAATAATATATATCGAATATGATTGCTGTGATAGGGCCGTGGTTTTCATTGAATAGTCAACTTTTCTCGAAAACTATCACAAGTACATGTGAGTGAAAGAGACAAAAGGCAAACACAGGAGTCACTGCTGCCACCCCCCCCCCCTCCCCCTTCACTCCCAACGTTATTTTGCGACAGTCGCCATCATTAAATGGTGTGGGTTCATATATTTGTAAAGTATAGAACAATTATTCTTTCGTCTCTGCACAGAAATAATGACCGTCTTTATAATTTTATTATATTCTCAATATTTTGCCAAAAAATAGTATTTACCTGATTGTATTATAGCTGTATTATTTAAAAAATAAAAAGCCAATTTAAATTTATCTGTATTTATAATATTACTATTATTGGACTTCCCGTGATATCTTGGAGATAGAATGATCGAATGTGTCAAGGACATATTTGGTTGAGAGCAGATAAAAGGCAACTTATATAGTTGGAATGAACAAATTTGAATATTACTGGTTGAATTCATGCTATTCTAAAAGTCAACTTACGACGAAAACTTTTTAATACAAATAAAAAAAGGAAAGCTAAAGTTTACATTTAAATTGGAAGTTCAGAATGTCATTTGGCGTCGGAGATTGAATCTGCAATGATGTGTCATATTTTAGAAATGGGTTCTTTATATTAAATTATACGCCTAAATGTGTCTATGTGCTTGCGTACGAATTTATACACTGATAAATTTAAAAAATGACTACGAAATACATAGGTCGAGCAGTCACGCAATATCAGACCTCTACGCTTTTTGATAAAACTGTGCGCAGCTTCTGCAGGCTACGTTTTCAGAAAAAATGGCGTTTATCTCCTTGACAGAGATATGTTTGCCAATTTATAATTTTTCCCTTTTCAAACGACCTAGAGAATATTTATTTGATTACAATTTCTGATTTAGTAAACGGGTAAAATGTCACTCTTCAGAAAAAAAAACGATTCCGTCAAATAATTCACCATCTTTACCTGCATCAGAAATATTGCAATCAATCGACAATTCCCTCAACTAAACATTCCTAAAACTAGCTCAAGCCAACTGATATTTCCTCAGGTGATCTACTTTATCAAATACAGGTGCCGCTAATTCATGGATATCTCGATAATCCCCCTCAAACTAGATCAAGCCAATGACTTGATTTCACGATTTCATAAATATCACCAGATTTCACGATTTCATAATTTCTGGTATCAGTAAGATGGCATCCGCATTACGAAGGAAGAGACGTAAGGCTTTTAGAGCTTAGGAGATTCCCTTCATAAAACAGATATAGGAAATTCTCAAGTTAAAAGTTGCAACAAATAAAGAAAGAAAGCTCCAAATTCAAACTATTTCTACAGGAAAATATGCAATTTGTCTTCCGTCGAAGACAAAATTAAATGTTTAGTATAAAGATAATGGGTACATGAAGAATATGTTGAAAAGCTCAAAAATATGTTTATATAGCCTGTAAGAACTAGTAATAATCCCTATTACTTCTCAAAGAATATAAATTTTTTTTTTGTATCTTTTTAAAATATTCTTCATGTACCCATTCACGACATCCTGAACATTGAATCATGTCTTCTACGGAACATAAATTGCAAATTTTGCTGTACCACAAGACAAGCAAATTTCCTAATTGATCTAGACAGGAATGTCAATACATTTTTCGTTAATTGTTTTAAATCATATTTTGTTTCATGTTAGTAATTCCTATGAGGTAAATTTGTTTCTCATCGTATTGTTATTTAGTAATTTTAAGTTAATTTTCTATACGTTAAACCCAAAAACGCTAATAACAAAAACGTAACTATTGAAGTAGCTCTTTAAATATTATAACCTGTATTTATTTGATCTACTTTCAGTGTTATTTAACTTTCCTATTATTATTTTTAAATGGATACAAAACTTTGTTTCATATAAGGGTTTTTCTTTTCGTTTTCTGATGTAGCCACTGAAGCATACAATAAATGTTGCGATTTTGCAGGAAAGGAGCTTCAAGAATTCTGAAGATAACTTTTACATTATAAAATATCTCAAAAATAATATATAAATACATAATATTCGAAGACTTTCCAACATTTTTTAAGAACATATTTTTTATTTACTAAAAAAATCGACCAGTTGTCAATTTATTTTTGTCTGAGATATTGAACTTTGCATTGGAAATATTGAGTCCAAATTTATTTAATTGATCTTAATATTATTTTTTGAAGTCATAATTTGGTTGAAGAAGTTAACAAGAAACATATTTAATTTTTAATTTACCTTATTGCCTAGTTTGTACTATTATAACAAGTGAGATATTTACATAAGAGATAGCATCATGCAATAAAAGCGATGTTAGTCCAAAGCATTGATCCATGTATTAATCGGGATTATTTTTTCTTTTGTACGTTACTAGTTTACTTTGGGTGTTAATTATTCGCGGCCAACGGAAGTGAATATCAACGTATATTTAGAAATACCGTCGACAGTTATTTGGTGTACAAATATACTTTCTTTGCATATAATTACATGTTAACAACTATCAATTAATATTAAATTTAAGTGATAACGATTGAGAGAACGATGAGACTTCGATATTAAACAAAATTTCTCTCAGCTAACGCTATTCATAATTATTATTGAGTTTTATTTGCTATTAAGTTTAACTACTGCGATTATTATTAGTAATAATACAGGCGTTGTTTAAAATTACGCTTGAATTAATTACTGGTATAAACTAAGTAACACAGTTACACACAGAACAGCAACTCCGTAGTTATTTGAACAATCTCAAATTGATTGATTTAGATAGTGTTCATAGATTAAATATAAATAGGAATGCTGAGGTCGAAATTTGAACCTATCAGCTGACTTGTTTCATACGGGTTATAATGCAATTTGAAGCTATCAGCTGACTTGTTTCATACGGGTTATAATGCATCCAACGAAAAACGTACTCTCAAAAAACAGCAAATGTCGCATCGACCAATGCCGTAGCTTCTGACATCCCGGCGGGCGGGCTCCATATTTTTCCCGCTTTCGATATAGTTTTAAGTGTCTGCTTAGTAACAAGAAGTATATACCATTAAATCTTGTATTTCACTTCAAATGGAGTTTCTCCGAAAATCTATATTTTTAATACATAAAATATGTTTCTCCGAAAATCTATATTATTAATTTCACAAGTATTTTGTATTAATTTGGATAATTATAAATCGTCTTTTGAATGTTTTGTGTTTTGCTCAAAATGGCGTGTATTATACTTAGAGGTAACACCAAAAAGAACTCCTCATATTTTCAGACTTCCAAAATGTGACACTCAGTAAGTATAATTTGTCGTATTATTTTCTATTTCCAAATAATATGACAATGTATTTTAAAATTCCGTTAACGCGGACACTTACCCTTTTATACGTACAATTTATAACGCAATTTTTGTTTTTTTTGCAGAGAAATTAAATGGTGAAATTGTGTCGCCGAAAAGTGAAATGAACTTAGTTACAGAGTTTTAGAGAATAATTTATAAATATTTTAAAATTATTTCACCTAGGAAATGGTTACAAGTTAATAAAAATCCCGATCTTTCTAAAAATGAATATGTTAGATAATTTATATTAATTTAACACAATCAGTAAAATTATCCTTCAACTATTCTTAACTTGACGCATTATATTTATTGTATATCATTTATAGTCTAGATAAGATTCGAAATTGTGCTCATGAAATTATATAAACTGTTTGCATACTAGGCAATACAACTTTTTTATTAGATATAGGTAAACTAGTAATACAACGGATTGTAATCTAAATGCATACCGAAATCAAGCTTTACTAAAGGGACTAATATTTTCACCTTATGTAACACATTTTGATGCAAGTTCTAAACATCGGGATACAGTTAAACACTTGATGTTTTAACCATTTAAATAATTCTAAAGAACGTATCTTTCACTACACATTCTCATTTAAAATTTTAACTGTAACTAACGTGAGATAAACAATGTGTACCTTACATTAATTGTCAAATGTCATTTGAGTAACCTAAATGTTTTATTTCGTTATTTATATTGTTAAATAGAAAACTTAAATAACAGATACCGTGAAAAAATAAATTTCAATGAAATTATTATTTTTTGTTATTTGGAACACTTGATACAAATAATAATCACATCGACGATTTAGATACGATTGCATTTTTTTTGGAACGAGAGGTGAAAAACGTCCGGAAAGTCACGAAGGCTTCTCAACACAAAATGATTAGTGAACGCAAAGCACAGCTTTGCCCGGCCTGCAACATTTTTGAGTAATTGAAACTTATTTTTGTTGAATACATATTTCTGTTTTTCTCTTTTGCTATTGCGTTAATAAAAATTGTTTTATTAGAAAATGAGGAAATGAACATCTTACCACTTTCTTCCATTCCAAATTAAGATATAATTCTTCGGAACAAATCTTCTAACTTGGTCAAACTTCAACGATTTCGGTCAAGAATGAATTGCAAATTTTTAAAACCAATGAAAAATTATGTACTTGAATTTAAGATGAAAATTTGAACCATTTTTCCCTTAAAAATCATTGCAATACATAGTCTTCAGGTTTACAAGAACTTGCAAAATTAGACGTTTTCGTCCAAAATATAAATACACCCTTAATTCAGTATGAACATTAAATTAAATTTAACAGTTCTTGATTTCAAATAGGAAAAAAGGCAGATAGACATGTGTCAGTACTTTATTAACCGATGATTATGCATAAGTCGCTAATCATTCATTCGTTGTTAATTGTCTCAGAGTATAATTCAGAGGTGACTCTCCCATTCGGTGGAATATTATATATCTAATAAAGATAGTACAGTAAAATTACATTCATATTAACTTTGATAACACAGCATGTATTTATTTTAGTTTTATTGCTAATTAGTATTAACGCTCTCCACAGAAATAATATTTTAACGTTAAAAAATTATTACCTTAAGTTATTTCAGCCCACGCTTTTTTTATTTACAAATCAATAACTGAATAATTCATTTTTTTTATTCATACCAAAAAACAAACATATATATGTGACATTTCAACAATAATGTCAATCATTCATGAAATATTGATATTAAAAATATTCCTTAAGGAAATAGGCCTTAAGTGGCATTCTGCTAAAATTGCTAATGCATATTAACTGAAATACAGCTCCAATTACAAAACACATAATTAAAGTACATATCAGTGTTTTCTAAAAGCTCTATTAGAGGTGAATACTGGTCTAGTACCCATAGGAAAACGTACAAAACAGATTTTTGTGGTTATCTATAAATCTTTAAAATATAAGGGCAAGTTAACCAAAATTATTTAATTTCATTTTTCAAAACTATGGTTAGAAAATCAGAGAAGAAATACGATAATCCCAAAAACGAACTACGAAAGACTACCATTGAGTATTCATTATTTGATTATTATATTATATGTGCTATGAAATTTTGTGCATCAAGCGCTGTCGGCTCAAAAAAAACTCTTGTATGTTCTAAGAGAAAGGAACTATGAATTGTATATATAAATTAGCACAAATTGTGGAGTTTAGAATGCTTTAGAATTTTATGGAGCGATAAAAGTGAATTTCATTTAGTTTCTTATAATGGAATATAACATGTTAAATATCATGCCAAAGAGATTCCATACCAAACACCAATCATCCAATGTAGTGGTGTGAATGTTATTTTGGAGATAGCTTTCACGCTATTTAATTAGACGTATACGTTATATTCAAAGGAATATGAATCAATTATAGGAATTAAAAGTACAAATACTTTCTTGTTCTGAAGGTGAGATGCCATTTGGATGGTCATTTTAAAGAAGTGTAAATAATTGAAAAAACTTTAGAATGCTATATAATATTTGTGAGAGAAGTAACATGTCGATATTATTAGAGAATGGACGCTTTGCTTCAATCCATAAGGAGTGAAAGAAATTCCTTTGAATCTAATACAAAAGTTAGTGACATTTTCTGTTTCTGTTTTGATGGCTTAATGAATATATTAATAAATAAATTGTATGCACGGACTGATCATACACATATATTTGAATATGACGGCCACGAGTAGAATTCAAAGTGAAAATTTTTTTTAATTGAACTCTGCAAATATTTATTTTAGTTAGTTGAGAGGAAACAAGTCATTTCTGATAAATATAATAAAAAAAATTGAATTTTATTATAGAAAATCAAAAGCTATAAACACATATCACGATTTCAATATATCATTATCTTTTGGACAATAACAGTTCAGAAAAATGATTACCGTAATCGAGGTATTTTTAAATTTCTTCCTAACAGCTTTTGATTTTATCTATGACGAAACTCTTGACAATATTTAAATGATTGCTTTCAGTAGATGAGCACTTTTGAAGCGACGAAGATTATGCGGTTCGATTGGCAGTAAATACATCTTTCTACTTAAATGCGCTATTACTCACGATGAGTATCCTTAAGAAGTTTAACGAACCAGGTAATACATATTGCAACAAATAGAAATCATTTCAGGCTGTTAACGTCACTTACATATAACATGCTCGGATTTATCACATAACACATAGTTTACCTAAATAGACTAATTTACTAAAACTGCCTTTCTTATTTATGTAAAGTGATGATAAATTTCATAAAGTAAGTGGACTACACGCTATAGACGTCGGGGCAATGCAAAACATTTGAAATAATTAAGAAAAGGTATTCTGTGTGTTTTATAGACAAGGATACGTATCTGTACTAAATGGAAGAGTTTATATAAAGCGACGATTTTATATGAAGTAAATGGGCAACACACTTTAGATGTTGTGATAATACAAAACGTTTAAATTGACAATATGTCTTCCGTGTATTTTATTCTGCATTAAATATAAGATTTATAAATAAATTGCTTAATCTTTTAATATTTCGTTTTTGTATTACCAGTAAACCAATAAATCCTGAAAAACGGCTACTTGTCGATGGATAGTGGGCATTATAAATAAGTGGATCTTATCTATTAACTAAAATATAAATATGCGTTAAATTTCAATGGAAAAAACAAACTTATCTTATTCACATTAGGCGATTAAAATTTAAGAAAGCCAGAAGTCACTACAGCGGATGTGTAATTTTTAAAAAAGTTACTAGAGGATCACAGCAAAAAATCAAGTCTCACGATTTAAGCAAGCAGTACTCCTGCACCATTAGGGCTGAGGAATTGGAACCCAGAGTTCATTCGCGCTGTCACGGTTTGACACTCACAATATTTACTTATAAATGACAGATCCTTAAGTGATAGGATTTAACCTAACAGTACCCCCACCGTCTGAAAACTGAAGAGTTGCAACCATGGGTTCAATGGCACGATCTCTACTTGAGGCCCATAATACTAATTTTAAAAGTAACAGATCTTCAAGTCTCGATTAGGCAGATAGCATGCCTGCAGCATTACGGTTTATATATAATAGATAATATCAACTTTTACGGAAAAGTTGAAATTATCTTAATATTATATTATCTTGCGGAATGAAAATATGTGCAGCTTCAAAGAATCAGTTAATTAGCAGTAGTTGTAAAATCGATCGCAAGATAAGGGTCAACAAAAACAACATACGGAATGTGAAGATGAATAAAATAATTTAAAAACGTAGCTTCATGCCTTTATAAGTATCCATATAATATTTATCTACCTGCTTATTTTATTACTTTTTTGCTATACCAAGACAAGTCAAATGAGTCCAATCTTTATGATTTCACTCCTCATCACTGAAGAGTTCCTGTTATCACCTTTCGGCTCCATCACCTTACCTTGATTTTGCCAGGGAGAAAATTTACTTTACTATTAATCGTGTTAAATTGTAATGAAAAAAACAAACTCATTTGACTTTTTAGTTTAATATCAGGTCCATATTATCCAAAGTTGATCACGGCACTCGTACGGAGTTTGAAGAATTCCGTTTGGGGAAATCTACGGTTAGTCTTCAATTTCCGTCATCAGGTTCGAACTAAATTTGTATAAAGCCATGCTAGGAGTATTGGTTGGTAGTGTAGTTCCAATTAAAAATTGTTGGTAAGTGCCGAAGATATATCGAATAAATTACATAAAAACCATTAAATGTTTTT
This sequence comes from Druceiella hillmani, assembly GCA_039881145.1. Taxonomy (NCBI): domain Eukaryota; kingdom Metazoa; phylum Arthropoda; class Insecta; order Lepidoptera; family Hepialidae; genus Druceiella; species Druceiella hillmani. Next base: position 27,616,245 of record JAYKKI010000028.1, on the reverse strand, counting down.
AAGTGTGAACGGAATACCTGTAGTGCGAATTCTGCTCCTACTTAATAGGAATGTACTCGTTTTTTATATGAATGTACTATATCCGACCAAATCTAAAACGAAAGCTGTTGCATATAAAAACAGAAAGTTGGACGCAGTAGGTAAACAGTACCAGCATATGTATTTTGAAGAAAAAAAACAAATGAAACCAACTGAGCCCCTTATTTCTTTTTGCATTAGAAAAACACTGAGACTGTTGAGTGAAAACGTTTTTTTAAAAGTGTCGTTTTTGTTTGTTATACGTTTGACATAATATTTGATTGCGACTGAGTGCATTTATAATCGCCACTCCAGTACGCAGATTTCTATTTATAAAAAAATATGAATGCACTTTTAATTATCACACTAAACCAATATAATTGCTACATGTAAATAAAGTCAATATTAAAAAAAACAAACGCGAAAGAAAAAAATACCACAAGTATCAAATAACAACATACATAATCTAGGTTCAAACGTCTAAGGTAAATACCGATAAAAACTAGGATTGACAGGTTGATAGAATTTTCAAAAAGATTAATCCCTGAATAAATGTTCTGACAGATGCACGACTTACAGATTTATCTATATATATATATATATATATATATATATATATATATATATATATATATAATAACACTGATATATTATATACAATACAATCGAAGTATATAAAGGTCGTCAAAGTGGTGTGTTCGGTTGATCGCAAGCCATTCGGCCGTTGAGCGCGGGGACTCGGGTTCCCGGCCGCTTATCAAACGAGACTGGAGATGTCCAACCTTTGAGGCTCTGGCAACCATTTTTTCATATGAGATCCTTCATCTCATATGGAAACGACAAGAACAAAGTATATAAATATATAAAATATGTTGATATAAAATAAATTAAAAATAACATGTGTACGGATCGTTTAACTATGAATAATCCGTCTCACCTAGCGTAATTTATAATGTCGGCTCAAGAAGTCGCTTTGTCTGACTATATTTCATTTTATTTATTAATAAAGCTTGCAACCCAAAAAGTTATTTTTCATTTTCAAGCTGTTTTTTTTTAATTATTATGAAATGTGTGTTTTTATGTTTAGACTTATGTAAAACGTGTTGAATAAATGTAATAAATATAAAACTTCTTACGGTACTAATGTAAATATTTAAATTTACGTGAATCCTATAACTTTGTAAAAATTAAGGATACTGACAAATGCAACTCCAAACATAGGTATTAAGTCTAGATACAGCCATACATTTATATAATACGACCATACTTCTTTTATTCTCAACATCGGATAATGCGAACATACCCACAATAATGTTTTCTTCAATCGATTGTACCACCTTGCAGCCATTATTGTCGTTACTATTCCTATTATTCCAGATACATACTACACCCTACTCCTTTGCAAAGGCGTATTTCGACGCGTCGTTATCCATTAAGCCCAGATTGACTCCGGTAAAACGAAACCCAATTTCCCGCCAAGACCAATGAATCTGAGCGCCAATGTAAGCGCGTAGCGCCGCTCGCTCATGAAATCTTTATTGATAGACGCAATTGTGGTATGACATTGTGATATGACTTATGTTTAACTTAATGTCTGCAAGCAGGGACCGGTGGAAATGTATGTATGTGTGGGGAGGTTAAATTCATTTTTTTCATGGAACATTTATGGTAGTCATTTGAAAACGAAAACGAGGCTTTATTTTGTGTTTCTGATTTGGGATGCTGTATCAGAAATAAAGATTTAGCTTCTTAATGTATTCTGGGGTTTTGCAAAAGAATTTAGACTGTTTACCTACAATGGTTCTAAACCCAGCAAGGACTGGCATACTGACGCGGCTTTATACGCCGCGTCAGTATGCCATGTTGCATTAATATTATGGTGTTGCACGAGACATTCCTCGGGATGCTGCACGACTTAACCAACCAACAAAGATCAGGAAGATGCAACAAATTCCTGACCGTTTTGTCTTTGTCGGGCTACACTTATCGATTGTGAAAGGCAAAATATCAGGGATCGGTTTTCAAGGCCGTTTCACAGCCGTGAATGTTGTCGCAAGAGAGGAACAAATTTTCACTAAAATTGAAAACAATCCAACAAAGACGTACTAACGTGCGACGTTCTGTTGTCCGTAAGATACTACGAAGGGAAGATATGCTTCTATAATATTCTCAACCAGCGCAGAGCTTATTATGAAAGTGTTTTGAAAATAAGATAAAATTTTGAGAGGCATTAATGAGAAATAAGAAGATTCCAGTTTTCTTGAAAATATAATGTAGAGTTTCAATCAAAATATACAATAATAAGATTAAGAAGTGATTAATTTGAATAGAAATTTACAGTTTTAGGAATAGTTAATACGCATATTACCCAATAATGGGTAACACCAACTCCCGCTGTAAATGAAAATGCAGTTATCATCAACACTAGTTTTTAATCAATTTAAGAACGGGAGTTTGGAACAAATAATTTATTGGGGGCGATAAGCTGCCTCAAATTGAAACGGAGAATTCTATTTCTACAAGTGAATAATTTTTTTTGTAAGGGTATCTGTTATTTTACGACATCCGGAAAAGTATTTATTGAAAGGGCTTACTTTTAAAGTTAAGAAAAATGTTTAGTAAATTAGAAAGAATATGCGTTTCTACAGATATATAAATACTTACCTCATGAGTCTTTATTAGGATTGAGTTGTTTCTTTACTATTTTTACTCAGCGTTTGTCCCATATTATGGAAATATAAAAATTGCTGTATATTGCTTCATCCATCAAATTAAAAGAAGTTTTAAATTTCGTTTAGTCTGTTAGTAGGCGTTATTTTTTTTCAAAAGTAAAAACATAATTAAATAAAAAACTACTTATATATTTCCAATGTGTCTCATGTGTTGAACTTGCTGTAATGTCTTAAGCTGGTGTTGAAATACTCGGTTAAGTCCTCAATTTAGATAATTTCATTTACATGTTTATTACTTTTCCTTTGATCTTGTCTAAGCTATTTCCAGAAATATTCAAAGCAGTGTCTATGCGCACCCAATAATTTTATGAAATTTATTTTTATAACTTCCACATTATATTCTTACCGAAAACTTGAATAAAATTTTAACGAATTTTATAAGTTTTACAATAGTTTAAATATCCTGATTTCGAATAAGTTTTATATAGAAAACACATATTACTCTACTTAATCACATGTTACGTTTCGGATAGAGAAAACGTCTTATTTTTATAGAGAACTAGAACACCACAAAAGCTTTATATAACCTATCAAAAAAAACTGTAGATTTTTCTCATTACCGTATAAATGACTAAAATATTTCCAGGATATTCAAAAATTGTATAAATAATACGTGCTTTTACATTAATTTTATTCATCAACTTATGAAATCTGTTTTTGACTTCGCTATCTTCTGTACGACAAATAAAATTAATTTAGCAAATCGTAATATTGCTTCGCGTTTAAATGTGTTCTCTTTGATCCGTTTATTTTTCGAGGATAAAAGTTCGTTGTAATATTGTAAAAAAGATTGTCCATGTAATGGCTCCAGGACTAGTTTGATTTATAACAGGTTGCTAATTGCTCACGATGTAATCTGCCTGTGCATATCGACGCCGAATTCATTGCCAGATTGTTTTATGTAGTTAGGACGGAATTTGTTTCGTGAATTCTGCCGCTTCAATCTATAGTTATATAAGGTTGGTCTACATATAATATTGAGATCGGAATAAAGTAATAATAATTACGTAACAATTATTTAACATATCAATATAATGGCTACTTGTATTATTCCGTTGAAACTGACAACCTAAGGATATAATTTATCATGAGTATACGATATTATTTCTACAATTTAATATGCTGGTATATAAATTACTTCAAAAATAATTTCAAGCAGAATTTACAGTATAAGTAGCTTTCTTTCAAAACTGAAGGAATCCTTCTAACATCGTAAACCGTGATTAGAATATAGATAAATATGATAAGTTGTTTGCCTGGTGGTTCAATTTAAGCTGAAAAAAAATTAACAATTTCTTTATTTAATACATGAATACCATTACATAGAATAATATTTTGATTTCAAAAATAGTTTTTCCGAGTTTACTATATCGTGTAAAAAAACAAACTGGAAAAGAAAAAAATATGTGATGTTGTTAGAGAATAAATGCATTTCCCTATCACATATGTAACAACTGAAGTAACCATTGTAAAAAATATTATAATAATGCTCCATATATTGAATGAACATGTCTTTTTTATTTGTTACACATGTAATCGAATCTATAATTGAGATTTAGTACATTTATAATATGTCCTTTAATCGTCCCTGTAAGGTTCACTCCATAGCTGTTTAAAGTCGTTATAATCAATTTTTTTTATAAATTAATCATTCTGATCAAACCATTATTGTCCAAATTTTTTTCTAAGTTCCCCCACACACCTCTCGTAGCCTCGATCTTTTGAACGTGTACGTATTTCACGGGATCCAAGAGAAGGACCATTTTTGCTTGGATTTAACGTACTCCCTAATGTTTAGCATTTAGTCTCGTCCGCCGGTTCTGCGTATTTCTGTAGTCCTTCATGCTACAGATAGGTTCCGATAACATACTTCTATGGAGTATAGTTCGATCAATCCGCACCTTTTGTCAAATTTAAAGTAATGACCACCTAACCTAACCTAACTTAACTCAAATAAACGTAACGTATCGCAACGTAACAAAATGTTCCGTAACTTTTTGTGGCATGACGTGTGTTTCATTTCTCCTTTATAGTGAGATCTTTAGATTATCTATCAGCATATTTTTCAATGAGACAACACGTCCAATTCAGATTTAAAACTGTTATAAGTGTTAAACTAATATTTATTTTTTAATACAGAATTTTTTCTCATTAGTCTTATATATTATTCAAACAACATACACTTTGGATTTTTACCAAACTATGGTTATATAAGATTGGTCTATATATAGCATTGAGATCGAAATTGAATAATAATAATTAAGTAAGAATTATTTAACATACCAATATAAGTGCTACTTCTATAACTGATAGCCAGAGAATATAAATCATTTATCGTCATTAATAAAGTTGTTAATTTTTTTAATCTGTCCCATGAAATTAATTTCATATATATCAATATTTTAACTTCATATCGTTATTATTGTAGAATTTTTGTGTAAATTCAACTGCTGTAACTAATGTATACATCATCATACAAAGAACAATATATATATATATATATATATATATATATATATATATATATATATATATATATATATATATATGTGTATATATATATATATATATATGTATGTATGTATATATATATATATACATATATATATATATATATATATATATATATATATATACGTTTAATTTAATAGTATGAATTTGAGATATATATTAAATGAAGGTTACTAAAAATATTAAAAGTCGCAATACAATTTCCTAACATGTATTTCAACATATTTAAAATTAGGTGTTATTGCGGTAAATATTACTGAACATGGTACTGTACTCCATGTTTATGCTCAATGTTGATTGCTCTATTGTGAAATTGCATTGTTGTACATTTATTGAGTTACAGAAATTGGCTCCATGAACAAAGGCGCCCATTATGACACATATAGTCAGGATTGTTTCATCTTTTTATTTAGCTTTTTACGCATTTTCGGGTTTTATTTTAATAAATATATTTGAGCATTTTTAAACGTATGCTGATAAAATTTAAAGCTTTGTAATGACTTTAATCATAAAAGCAATTTAAAATTTTTTTTTATTTTTCTAGTTATTACTTCTAGAAATATGTTTTACAATTTTGTCGCCTTTTGTCTCTAGAATATACAAAATAGATAACATATTTAAATTCTTCACATTGTTCGATTTTATCCCGTTCGACAGAGTATTTTTTCCAACACTTTAACGAACCTCCCAATATTCACTTAAGAGTACATTCCAATGTTTTGAAATCTTCACTTGCTTATACACTTAGGTAATTTTTTTATTTGTGAGTGATTAGTCAAAAATATATATTTACTAATTTTATCAACACATAGACGGTGTACAAATTCACAAAAACCTTATTTTACGAAAAAGAAACTGCGAGTATAACGAGTAATCTATTCTAGAACGTGTGAATTTTTTCATCCCATAAATTCTATTCGTACATTTTTACAAAAGTTTTAGCCAAATTACAGTGGACTATAAAAGACGAATCATATATATTATAATTCATAAATAAAAAAAATACCAGGCAACTGCCCATACACGAAGATAAAAACTCCACAACCGTAAAATATTGAAATTCAAACAAATTATTATTTCCCAATAGAAAGATGCTAAAATGCGTATAATAAAAAAATGTCAAAGTATTGCCTTGTGCCGCAAGTCATGAAATAATAAATACACCTTTTTTCCCGGATATAAAACAACGTAACATAAAATAAAAGAATAGTTTGGTGAAATATACGGAACAAAACAAATAAGATAAGAAACAACATTTTCACTGTAATGTAACATAGATAAATTTATTTTAAAAATAATCGATATCTCCCTTTTCTTTCAAAAATGAAAATTATTTTTCATTTTCTAAAATTTTTCCACCGTGAGTATATAGGCAAATCCAAGAAGAGACAAGAAGTACCCTTCTTGCTCAGCTCATTTCAAATTTAGTGCTAACAAAAACAGAATCTTTAAGTAGTAAATTTATAATTATAATTTTCGTTGCAATATAAACTGAAAAAAACCTATATAATTTTGTAATATCATATAAACCGCTCATCAATAAGCAGTATTATTGAATTAGCAAATAAATGATACCTCATATGGGCTATGTTAAATAATGTGTGTCGCTGCCATATTCTCATACCTGGAATTTGAATTGCATCCGTCAACAACGTTTCATTATGAGTAGTACCTAACACATGCTTTGTTCTATAATTTATTAAAAGAAATATAATTCATGTGTGTATTGTTTACAGTTTTCAAATCATTCATGTTTTTATTATCAACGTTTTTGTACACGCCAATATTGTCCGGAATATATTAGATATAACTATCTCTGTAGAATACCAGTTCACCACAATGGTAGAATTCCGGAACGCTACTCCACTTCTTTGTAAGGGTTTATAATTTGTTCAATACGTATTTTATTTTAGCAAATACACATACACAAAATAACTGCACTTTCAAGAATTGCTCAATTGTTAAACCGAAAAATAAAAAATATTTGAAATAATAAATATTCCATTCGTGGGCAAAAGGACGTTTCTAAAAATTATTATTTGTAGAAAAATTATAGAGCCAGGGATTAAGTAAAATTTTGTTGTCATAATTTCAAGTAAAATAAATTAAATCATATTTCATATATACATTAATTTGAATAATCAAAATATATATGATTAAATCTTTGGGACGAATGAGAAGAAATAATTTTGTAAAACAATAATGTCGAAATCCAGTAATTAATATCCGATTAATTACTATTATGACAAAGCAGCAAAATTTAGGAAATACTTAAGTTAATATTTTTAAATACTAATTCATCAACGACAACCAATGTGTAGTAATCTAGATCCAAATATGCATATAAGGAATACAACCATTTTCCATTCATTCTCAATATCCATCTCTGTAAATATACCCACAATACTGATTTCTTCAATCATTTGTACCACCTTGCAGCCATCACTATCTTTACTATCACTATCATTCCAGATACATACCACTTCTCGACTCCCTTGCAAAGGCGTATCTTGACGCGGCGTTATCCGCTAAGCCCAGATTGACTCTCGTAAAACGAACTCCAATTCCCCGCCAAGACTAGTGGAGCCGAGCGCCTGTGTAAGCGCGAAGCGCCGCTCACTCGTCAAATGTTTATTGATGGACGCAAGAGTAATGTGACGTTATGATATGACTATCAGAGCTATGCTTAACTTAATGTTTGCAAGGTGGGATCGTCTGAGATGTATATATGATTGGAAATGGTAAATTCATTCCGTCCATGCGATATTCGGTATTATGCGGTAATTATCGAAATATCAAGATACAGTTTCTATTATTTATTCCAACATATAGTCATTTAGCGTAATTAAAATCAAAGCGAAGAAATTGTAGAGATCATTTTGTTTAATCATTACTTAATTATATGCCCCGTATATTTTATATCATACTGTTAACAGAATTTTAAGACTTTATAAAGTCAATTAAAATAAAGGATCTAATATTTTAACTGTAATCGAAATGAAGTTAAAAATAGACTAAATACCAAAATTCTCATTTAGATCAATTTTCCCAGATGAGCTGAGCCAGCCGGTGTTTAGGTTCCTTAAAATAATAAAATTTTCAATTTAAATGTTTCTTCCTTTAAGAATTTACTTCTATTTCATTCTTATTCAAATTATTTACAAAGATTTTCTAAGTTACCTTGATATCTATGTACCCATATTTAAACGTTCTAGGATTCCTTTGAAAACATTCCGTACTACATAATTATTTAGATTCTGATAAAATATACTGCGTGAAACTTGATCACCGAACCAGAAAAAATAGACCATTTTGGTTAAATGAAAACTAGTAGCATAAGGTGTCCACCTCATGCTACACAGATTTTCGTGCAAAATACAATATAAATTATTGGTAGAAATACGTACTTGTACATCACCACATAAAGTAGCCACGATTTAAGTAAAATGCAATTACCTTATCAAAGCAAAGACTGTTGTACTTGATATGTTTTTTATTTATCTAGGTCGGGTCTCATTTTACACGTTAACGATTCAGATCGTATAAATGAAATATTCAACGAATTGCAATATTATTATTCTATTCTTAGAAACATGTAAATCCGATATTAAGTTACTTTTGCATAACGAATTATTAAAATTTAGGTAAAACGTGCATTTAAAACTTTATATTAGTAAAAAGATATAAATTAATAGATCTTAAAAAGGCCTGCGAATAATTTGAAAATTATGCCTTTCAAAGATGGGAAAATGAAATGTCTTCAGAAAGATGCATGTTTGAGTACTATAACAAGTTTTAAATATCGATATATATATATATATATATATATATATATATATATATATATATATATATATGTGTATATATATATATATATATATATATATATATATATATATATATATATATATATATATATATATACAGTAATACCCCGACTTACGCGAATTCGGAGTTACACGACTTTAATTTTCTCGTCTATTCGTTTTTTTGTTTGAACGCCGCGCAGTCAAGGTCAAGCGGCAATGTTTGTTTTTGCCTCCCCCCGCCCGCACTTGTGTTCGTCCAGCTTACAACAGGTTCAGACGTGTCGCGCGGAATCGACGCATAGGTACATACAAGTTACGATTTTGTGTTTTTTTGTGTGTTGTGCGATGACCTGAGATATATACTAAGTACTATTGCATCCAAACGAAGTAGAACGGACTCTTTTGCCTCAAACAAGTAAACTTAACGTTATTAAAGACTACGATGCAAAAATAAAAATTTGTGAATTAGCGAAGAAGTTTGATCTACCGGAATCGACAGTCAGATCAATTACAAAAAAATTCTCGAAGCTGTGAAAAACGCTCAGCCTTTGAATTCAAGCATCATCCGTAAACGGTATGGTATTATCGCTGAGATGGAAACATTGTTAAAATTATGGTGTGATAATCAAGTAAGTGTGAAAAATTGTCCTGTAGATCAGAACACGGTGTGCTTTCAAGCTAAACAATTTTTTGAGAAATTAAAAGAAGAAGCTGGGGTGATGGCTAAAGATGAAACGTTTAAAGCTAGTAACGGTTGATTCAGCCGGTTCAATAGTCGCTGTAATTGGCATAGCATTGCAGAAAGTGGAGAGGCGGCAAGTGCAGATAAAGAGGCTGCATCTCTCTGTCCAGAGAAACTCAAAGCTATGATAGATGAAGGTGGCTATACCAGCCAAACCATATTCAACGTGGATGACACTGGCCTGTTTTGAAAGAAAATGTATAAAAGAAATTTTATCGCGCGTGAAGAGAAAATCTTTCCAGGTTTTAAGGCCGCCAAAAATCGATTGACAGTGATGCTTGGCGCGAATGCAGCTGGTGACTTTAAGTTAAAACCTCTCTTAGTTTATCGCTCAGAAAATCCAAGAGCATTGAAAAACAAATCTAAGGCTGGTTTGCCCGTGATTTGGAAGTCGAATCGTAAAGCTTGGGTGACGGCCTTCCTTTTTGAAGACTAGTTTGGTCATCACTTCATACCTGAAGTCGAACGTTATTGCTAGTCTAAACAAATCCCGTTTAAAGTGATGCTATTAATCGACAACGCACCAGGTCATCCTCCTGTTACTTTAACCACTATTTTTGATCGACGTGTGAAAGTTTAATTTTTGCCACCAAATACAACCAGCTTGCTTCAACCGATGGACTTGGGAGTTATTAAAACATTCAAAGCTTATTACACGAGACGATCGTTTGCACATCTGTATAAAGCTATGAGACAAAACAACGAGCTCTCTGTTAAAGAATTTTGGAAACAATTCAATGTTTTATTAGTCGTGAGAATCATTGGAGAATCTTGGGATTTTTTTAATTTGGAAATTTCACAAAAAACATTAAATGACGTCTGGAAAAAACTCTGTCCATTTTTTTTCTCCACTGAGACTCAGGCGGAATCAGTGCCAGGGCCTGATGAAATTGGCAATGTGATCAAAGACGTTGTCGAACTTGGTAGACAAGTAAATTTAGAAGTGGATAGTGATGACGTTCAAGAACTGCTGGATTCACACAATGAGGAGCTTACAATTGATGAGCTCATGATAATACATGAACAAGACTAAGACATTGAGATTCTAGATTCTTTGGACTCAGTTCAATTAGAAGATCAAACGTCAGTTGGAAACTTGACAGAAACCCTCAGTTCAATTGAAAAAGGGTAAACAATTTTGGGAAGCATAGACTCCAACGAAGAGCGCATTTCTGTTACAAAACAAGGAATAAAAAAATTACTAGCATGCTACGAGGAGATATTACGGGAGAAGAAAAAATCATTAACTCGTCAGACGACTTTGTTAGATTTTATGAAACCTTCTACATCAAAATATCTTCGGATTGTGTTTATACACTTTATAATAATATAATTTGTCATATTATCTAGAATTAGACTTATTTCCTAAATTATTGTTTTATTTAGTGTCCGGTCCAATTAAACATACTTTGTATGTCTTTATATGCAAAATTGTACCACGACTTATGCGAATTTGACTTACACGGATAGCGCTCGGTCCCACCTATCGCGTAAGTCCGGGATATTACTGTGTATATATATATATATATATATATATATATATATATATATATATATATATACATATATAATTTAATAATGTTAAAGAAGCCATTTAGTATATTGAATATAAAAAGTTAAATTAGTAATGTATTCAAATTAGTCTGTTGAAAGAAGTCGTGGTGATAAATGTAATCCGACTTAATTAAAGTTCAATCAAATTCTGTATTGGTAACCGCAGTTAATATTTATATAAGCCTTTGCTGGTGGTTTGCCTATTTAATTAATTGTATTTTCATAGTGTTTGTGAATTTAAAATATACCAAAAAGTTGAGTTTATAAAAGGTACAATTAATTTAAATTCGTCTAGTTTCATTTTAATGCAACTATCAAGATATTTATTGAATCAGCCATTATTGTATCGGTGAGTCAAAAGACTTGCTCGAGTTCTGGAATATTTCATTTTGGAGTTGAAATACAATTGGAGTTCTCAAGTTACCCTGATCGTCGCGAATATCATCCTGTTTGGAATCTTCATGGAACTTTGGAAGCTCCTGGCTCTGATTTGGAAGGAGCTCCGGGAAGTGCAGAAATCAACCTCGTACAGAGGTCATCAGGTCAGTGAATTTAGTTAATTTGCACATTTATTTTCATTGTAATTCTGAGAATAAATCAATGATTTAACTGCTTGATGCACGTTGATGTGAACGCTTAATCTTCTAATCGGCAATTGTAATAAGTTTGAATCTAGACAAATTACGGTCCTACGCCACAACAATATAGCTTTCCTCAGGTTTGCAATTTATTTCCTCAAAAAAAATATCTGCTGATCAGTCTTAAAAATAAGGACAGATTAATTTCGTCCAATTCTGTTTTGAAATTTATGTCAAAATTGAAATTGAACACAACGGTGCTGGAAGATTGAGCCAGAGTTTACTTGTCAATACCTAATAAGGATTTATTCCTAAAAAATAAATTGAAAGAAAAAACAAAACTTAACAATGGAAGTTTTGAGTTAAAAGAACTGTTTTCTCTGAGCTAAATAATATTGACCTGGTGTAGAGAAATGTATATGGATATAATGGTATATGGATATAAAATTTTCTCACCCACTATCTGGCTTCTAAATTTTATACCCAGTAGCTATAATATCAATTATTTTATAGTGAAATAAGTTATGGTTAAAAGAAAAAATTCTGTTAGGTTAATTACTATATTAATGTATAATTATTTAGAACCTGCAATTGTTTTCTTAAACTTCAAATAATCAAATATTTGCAAGTAAGTTTAGATATATAGTATATACATATTTAATAAGTAATAAAGTAACAGGTGCAGGAAATATTTGATTAGTAAAGAATAATACTTTACCCAGTGTGCGTAAAAATAAATGAATGTTAAAAATCTTGTTAGAAATCGGCTCAAAGAGTAGCTCTATAATAAATATTTCATTTTAACGATACACCAAGCCCACGATCTGGAAAATTACATTTTTTTATTCAACAAATTTATTCGTAGTTTCATCGATGATAACAAAATAACTTCATTTACAGAAGCTGCTAAATGTCTAAATAAAAAAATATTAATATGCGAAATAATAGACACTCCATTTGTAGCAAAATGGAGGATAGGGAAGAATTTTTAATTTAAAAGCCTTTTATTATAGCGTATAAATTTTTAGTAACATAAAAGAAATTACCTGTCAAAGAGTTACAAGAATTTAATTTGGCCAAACAATTGCTTCATTCTAATACGAAATATGTATTTAAAGTTATATGATTTCCCGCTTAAAAAATGAATGGATACATTTTTTATATAAAAGTTACCAAGCAATTGGTCGTATTACAGAAAAATTATAAAAACCACAAAAGATCCACAGAAAAACCCGTCGTGTTGAAATTAGAAACGGTAATTAATTTCTGATCTAAATAAACTAAAGCAAGTGTAATAAACGAAGGTGGGAAAATAAATACGAATTGAAATCAAAATAAAAACATACACTTAAGTTAATATGATTCTTCATATTTATAGAATATATCAACTAAATACTCCTTTCTTTATAAATTTGTTTCTACTTTAATTATTTTCAAATTGTTCGTCAAGATTTTTCCAAGTCTCTGTACCTTAAAATTTATATAACATATTTCATCGGATTCCGTTGAATAAAGTCCATGGAATTAACTAAGTTCTTATTAAACTCTGATCAAATTTTACCTAGTTTTAAAAGTTTTAGTTCTATTGATTTATAAAATAACAGGAATTGAAAATCCTTAAGTGCCAGAATATGCTGTGTGAAGTGTGATCACTAATTTAAATCACTCAGTACAAAGTACAATAATGACGTAGTCCTACTCACGTGTTCAGCTAACAGTCAGTCATTAAATCATTATAATTGATTAAATGACTGACAGCAATTAAATCATTATAATTATATTCCGAGACTTAGGTGTAATAGCTTATATCCTCATGCTGGGAAGAGATTTACAAAGTTCAATAGGTGTTTGTATTACAATATATACGAGTATTATCCTTATTTGTTCCCTTCTAATTTAACAATGAGTATATTCGGATGTTATTTTCTTCAACTCGAACGAGGATTGCTTTTCTTTATACATTATTTCAAACAACTAAATCATTACGTTCATAGTCCTTCGACGTTAAGTTCAGCAGCGCTTTATGCTTTTGGATGTTATGAGAAAGGACGAAGTCGTGATTTCATTCCCTTATCTGAAGAGTGCACAGTTATCACGCAGCGTTTATCTGTGAACATACATTATTCAACACTATATTACGATAGTTGCATGTGCCCAGTCTTCATTTTTTTTTCCAGCCTCCATTGCCCGCTTCAGGAATAACATTATGGAATTGCTTACGGTTCATGACTGATAAATAATAAGAGTTATATTTTTTAAAATGTATGTTCGTTTCTATCTTATTTGTTATCGTTTGTGATATATTTTATAACCATTTATTCTTATAGTAATTCCGCTGTCCGACGTTTCGGGTAAATACTTAGGTTGGACATAAGGTTTAGATCTAAATAAATAACAAAATATAAACCGTCAGTACACATATGCACTTTGGCACCGACATGTTAATTTGAAATAAAAAAATAATAGCTTCCGTTAAAAAAAATAATAATCTCAAATAAACCTGTCAATTTTTCTCAAAATTATGAATATAAGGCAGCGAAAATTACTAGTTTTGACAAAATTGTACTTCCCTATTACGTTCGTAGTTTACTATTTCAAAAAAAAAATACAATTGGATAACTATTTATTCTTTAAAAGGATAACAAAAAAAATCACAAAACACAGTTTTGTAATTTTCAGCAAAATAAAAGTTGAACTAAAAAATTTAAAAATTCAATAATGCTTTAGCAAAATATATTTTGCCAAAGTTTACTTAGTTGTATTTTTTGAGAGACATCTTTCTGGTAAATAATTTAAAACATAATTATAAAATAAACGATACATATAACAAATATGAGGGGGAAATAGCTATTAGAATATTACAAGCTCTATAACAGCATGATAGAAAAACTCTAGGTAATTACATTTGTGATTCGGTTAAAAATTCTTAAATAAAACAAATCCAGAAAACATTTCCTGTTATTTCAAAGGTACCCTTACAATTTATTCATTCACTTTATTCATAAAAAATACCAATTTCTATACATCTATATAACAAATAAAATTATTTCCTCAGTTGTAACATTGTTCCTCATTCCCTTGATCCCTTTGTTGTGTGAGAATAAAAGTTCGTCATAAAAATATTGTCCACCTAATGGCTGTCAGACGAGTTTCATTTATTTCCGGCCGGCAGGTGCTTGTGACGTGATCCAAAAGCGAAAATCGATGCCAAACTCATTAGCGGATCGCTTTATATACTTGGAAAAAATTTGTCTCTCCTGGTCTTATGCTTAAACTTATATTGATATGCGTAACGTTGGTCTATATAAAATAAATAGTTGGAGGTGTACGGAATCGAAGAAATGACGTAAGAAGAAGGAAGTATTTTGGACTCATTATTTTTTTTGACAAACAAAAATTAAAAGCTTTAATGTTTCAGAGAATATGGGGAATTATAAAATATTTGAGTAGTGATATTAATACGTTACAAGATTATTCTAAATGAAATGTGTACAACTCATAAAAGTAGAGTATTCTTCAAATTTTAATTTATATTTCTTAAGGAGAAATTTACCTTTAATATCAAGGTTTTTGTTTATCACTTCTTTGCCAAATAGACTATTAATTGAAATGAAGTAGCAACTAAAACCTGATTTATTATAGTAAAATTGGTAATGCCAATGATAAAAGCCACCGGACCGTTAGGAATTTCTTTTTCCTCCTGTAATCAGATCGGCATATATAAGATATAAGGTGTCTCATATAAGCTAGACTATTAGTAAGTAGGCATGGAAGGGTCCTGTGTCGGTTTGCAGAATTGATTCGCGTACTCAGGATTTATCCTTGACTCCAAGCGGAGCTTTTTACCAAAGGCGTATTACATCAGAAAGATGGCGAGGGTAAGTTCTCACACTATGAATCGGTTTAACGAGGTTAGAGCTCAACGCTACCGAGGCTCAACGTTACCCTCAGAATCGAAACCGCTGTCTCACGCAAATGGCTGTACATTGGTACATTGGCTAATAAGCCTTAGTTGTGGGCTTTATATTGCATCAGTGCACCATAATTCCCACAACTTTTCTTTTGCTGTTATATTAAATAATTTCCTTTTTATGTGCAAGGAAGAAGAGTCGGATCTTCTTCCTGCCGACCTCGTTACGCGCGTGGCTAACTTTAAAGTAGCCAGAAGCAGAGGCTTCAACGAGAGTTCATTCCACTTTAAGTTCTTTGTAGGAACACCACTTGGAAGAAGAAAGGGCCTATTTTTAAATGGCCTGCGCTTATTTCTAAAGACATGACCACTGGGCAACTTTCTTTGAGTGTTTATGAACGGCTAAAGAAAACTTGGTTCAAACCTATAAAGAAAACTTGGTTAAACTATGTGTGACATAATTTCTAATGGAACACGGTACCTTATCTTCTATGCAAGTTTGCATAGATTTCACGCAATTGTTTAGGACGTGGTATCTTTAGTTACTGTAACTTGGTTTAGATTGGATTTATCTTGCAAGCTTTTTACGCTTTACCTAAATATTTTTTAAATAAATGGAGATCGTGTATAATAATTCATTGCAAAGGTACAGTATATGACCGTGTTGGGTACCCTGAAATGACTCTGGTGGTAGCTTAGGAAGGGGGGGAAGTGACACTCAAGTTGGGGGGGGGGATTAGTGGCACTCAGATTTGTGTTTTTATTATTTTGTAGACTTCAGAACGAACGCAAAATTTATAACTTGTTTACCTGTTTGCGGTATGAGTACGACAACAATATTAATAATTATATGTAGATATCTATCGTTATCCAAAATTAAAAAGATCTTCAATATTACAAATTTCATAATTTTTAAATACTTTATCGTCAAATGCTGCATCAATTCTGTAATGAAAGAACAAATTCTCTTTGCGTATAAATAACATGGTCACTAAACAGTAATACATATTTTTGTATTCAAAATTTTTCTAAAACTCTTATTAAAGAAATCTCTACGACACATTTTTTTTCAAGTACAATAAAAAAACGAAATGACGCTGAGTAAAGCGGAGCGCTACAAATCGCAGTATATTGAGGATCGATGAGCCTGAACGTACGCGATATACCACATTATCTCCACAAACTCTTATTACGACGATGTGCAGGAAGCGTTCTACTTTTTAAATTTCCGCTTATTCAAGTTACGTGGTGACAGTTTGTAGTGAAAATATATTTAGTGCAATGTTTTTCTCACTAGCACGTTTTATGTGAGTCAAATTGGTAGATTTCCTTTCCAATGATTATTTGACATAAGTGCAGTAGGTGGCTTGGTTATTGGTACCACAAAGAAAAATCTGTTATATTTTGCTCCTACACCTGCGGAGCATTTTTGTATCCAAAACCTCGATGTATTGGCCTTACCTGATAGTTTTTTCAACAATATAAAGGACGCCATTTCCTGTGAACAGATGGTCGATGACGCCATTATGCTTAATGGGTGCTTCAGAAAAGAACTTAGTTTTATCATTAATTACTAACCACGAAATCGATATCCATTTATAGGAAAATATTAAAACTGGACAAAATAGGGCACGTTTTGAAAAAAAAGTTGATATATGTTATTTTTATATGATAAATAGCAATAGAGTATACAAATTAAAGCTTTTGTAGATTAAAGTAAATTTCACTTAAAATGGGTTTTTCTGAGAACACAAGTACAATATTAAAAATAATTCGAATTTCGTCTTTAAACTTTCACGACATATCAGAACATTATTGTACATATTTTTTATAAATTTATAGTAAAAATAACCTGCCAAAAATATCAAAGTTAGAATGAGATATCAGTTTTAAAAGAAATTCCATAATTTGCTTTTATATTAAGTAATTAACGAATTGAACGGTGAAGAAAGTGTGTTTAAAGTTTGAGCATCTGGGGTTATTAAATGAATTAGCTAATATTAAGAAGACAAATTAATTAACTTTGTCATTTTTCTAATTTAACAATAAGCATTCGTATTACTGAAAATTTATACAAATACGTAAAAATATAATTCCCGTGTGTTTAGTTGCACACGACAAATATGTAGCAATAACATTTTAGGATGTAATATTAATTATTGAATCTAACTTAATAGTAATATACAAATCATACTGGAAAAAATGTTTTGCCTTCGTGAAATAATTGTGAGTCCATTTTCCATAGCTCTCGGCTTTTCATAGGGAGGTTAACTGGACTGTATGCTGCATGACATACGAGGAAATATTGCCAAGTACTTACCAGATTATTATATGACACGTTCCTGTCAATTGTAATGCTGATTATTTTTAATCGTATAAAAAAGTGTATATATTTAACTACACCATTTTTTGCATTGCTTTAATAATCGTAATTTTTTTAAAATTATTTCTAATTTTCTAGAATTTATATTTTGTAAGAATTAAATAGTAGGTTTTTTAAATTTTTAATCGAACGTTAAACGTCAACTCAAATCAATAAGTTTAATGTTTGTTTTACGCACATCTTTTAATGAATAAGTACCTATTTTGTGATAAAGATATTTCAATATAAAAATACTTTATTCTATAGATTTGTTACTAGTGGATGTATCTAATTCCTACCATTAGCGTAACGTTAATAAGGGAACGTAACAAATAATTATATTTTTTCTGGCATCGTTCCTCTTTAATCTTGTCGCATCGTAAAGTACGTATCGTATATCAGTTAAAGTACAACCAAAATAACTGCTGATGAAGTCAGCACATGATGACTCCGAAAGTATACATAATTCACCCTTTTGAATAGCCTCTGCTGCCCTTTATAATATATAAATAAACCTTAGAACTAGTTTTTATGAAAACTAAGATACAGTTCTGTGATCTGCATAAAAGAAAAGACACCGCGAAATCAACAAATGTGCACAAATTTTGGAAAAGTAAGACAATAGTTCATACACAGTCAATGAATCCTTTAGTATTGTTTGTTTTCAGTAAACTAAAATATGTCGTGAGAATTTTAAGATACTGTTCAATTTCGATTACACTGCTTTGTGAAGTATATGTAAACTTTAATATAGATTCAGTTCTAGTGCGTTGGAGACGTGTAGTCCAAAATGATATTTGATAATCATATCGAAGAATAATTAATTTTAAATTGGAAATAAAATAAAAAATTACAACATTGATGACCTCTCATTATGAATATATATATGTATGTATGTATATATATTATATATCTATTTATTAAAATTAGAGGTTTTCTCATAAGCACAGACAAGAATTTTTTTTTCTTAATTTGCCCTCTTTAAAAAATTTACCTAAATATTTTTGAGTTTTATCGCTGACAAATTGCAAGTCTACGTGAAAGTCTTTTAGAAAAACGACTTCAACAGTCTGACGGACAGACGAACATGCGAGTGATATTTCAAGGATTCCCTTTTTTCCCATATAGATCACTAAAAAATACAAGTAATCTATTTATGCTATTTCGATTGGAGGTTTTAAATTCGAATATTAAATAAAAGGGATTTTATTTTAAAAAATATGTACTACAAATGTTACCTTAACACTTTCAAGAATTTTAATTGTAAAATACTATTAATTTAAAACTTAATTTGTATACATCGGTCTCCCATCAAAACAAAAGCAGATTAACAATTAACCAATTGATTACCCTCACTTCTATCTCGACTGTTCGATTAAGAAAGTAACCTCTCTCATAATAATATTGTCTCTCCTCCCATTGTTACACTTTTGTTATAGAGGAATGTAGATTGACCCTAAAAATATTATCCTTTTAAAGGCAGCTGGATGAGTTTCATTTATTTCCCGTTATGCGCTGGTCGCACAGAAATTAATTCAGGTTCATTTATCAATACTGTACTTAAAATTGTGCGGATTTATGTACTTAATTTGACTTTGACTTCGCATAACTTTGTACATAGAATTATATAGGTTGTAGATTCATGAACTTTACAATTTTAAAAATTTTCTAGAAAATAATTTTTTTACAATTATGTTGGAATTTTCAAGTATCAATTGTTTTATTTTTTGGATCTACAGAAATATAAATAGTTGAATTCTGATCGTCCAATATCAACAGTAGTAAATAAAGAGGAAAGTGAACACACGTATCACTTGTGTATGTGTACAATTGCGTATATGTTCGTATCACGTATCACTTGTGTATGTGTACAGTTGCGTATATGTTGCATATTAATACATTAATGCCACAAAATTAAAAAATACTGTGAAAAACGAAGTCATTGCTGCGGTCGGTATCGGAAATACCCCATGTCACAAAAACTACACAACGTATCTTATTCGAACCAATTTTCATTGAAACTTTATTTTACGTACTAATACCTTATTTTTTTCAGAATTTTACACGTTAGTTAAAAAGTTAGACACATTTTTTTAAGATTTTAGAAGCGCATGTGTCACCAAGTATTGATTTAAATATCTACGACCTATGACTAAGATATGTCTAACAACACCAAATGCACAAGATTTTTTTTCATCCCTCAATTACATGCATGGAATACCATCCCAAATATTATATTTTTTTCATAATTCTACTTTTCCATTGTATAGCGTTCCATAAAAGACACCTATCATCCAAATTTTATCTATGTAATGCCAATGGTCTACGGAGAAAGTAGCTGTGACCTACAGATAGACAGGCAGATGAACGTGACGAAATTATAAGGATTCCGTTTTTGGTATTTGGCTATGGGACCTTTAAAACAAAATAGGAGGAAGGGTTTTCATGCGTTCTGATTTTAATTTATAAGAAAGAATTATTGATGAGCTCAAAATCAAATATTAAGTTTAATACAAACCCTTAAACAAATCATTTTTGAAATACATATACGAGATATTACCAGATTACATTTTGTTTACTTATGGCTTAATCCAAAATACAATCTGACAATTTTGTATGATAATATCGAATATTGCTTATATTGGATATTACCCAAAATAATATACTTTTTAGGCCTCGTTAATAATTTTTTTCAAACTTTTAGTGATAACTGTTTTCTTTCTATTTTAATTTCATCTTTAAACGAAAATATCGACATATTTTTCTTCCCTAGGAAATAATCCATTTAATTAATTTGTATGATATCCTTTTTAATATTTAATGTTATTTTAGTGCAATCAAAATACATATAAGTAAGTTTTACTTGTCATATTAAAACAATAAGCGTGAGACCAAAAATCTAAATTAATTTATTGAACACATGTGGACATAAAGAATAATTTTAATATTACCTTCCAAGTTGCGCACCAAGTTTTGTTCACTAAGCTTAAACGATTAACGATGTTAACGGAAATTTTTCATTTCATTAAATACTAAAAATGGAAGCAGAAGTTCGTAAATAGCATAAACACCTATACCCTGTAAAATATAAATCCGATTTCAGAATAAAGTGTTTTGTCAAATAATATTTCTAACACATGCAAGTTTTCATGTAAGTTTTGTCAGTACTTTTATGAAATCTCTCATTGCTTGTTCACGTTGTGATATATATTTATTTGGTTAAGCCTTAATATTTATGCTTAAGTACTCTTCAAAAATTCATTAAATGACAACAAAACAATTCATTAAATGGAATTGTCCACTAAGAAACCGGTAAATGTATCGCTGTATGTAAATATAATTAAAATGATGGTTGCTATACTCCGCCAAAATATAAACTGTGCACAAAATTTGAAGGCGTAAATGTCACTTATCAACTAAAACGAAAAAACGAGCTAATGTACAAAATATTTTCTTAAAACCATTATAATTAATAATATTAGGAATTTTAATTTAAATCAAAAATTTCTCTGACTTGCATTCATACTTTATTAATTAAAATGACAAGATGATATTCAAAAAAATTAAATATCAAGTTCATATATATTGCCACCACTTTGCTACATAACGCTATTTTGCCTGTTAATTAAAAAGTATTTTAAAGTCAAATATAAATTTTGTTCTCTTTATAAGTATTTTAAACTCAAATATAAATTTTGTTCTTTTTATTATAAAGAAAACATCACTTAATTCTTTATTAAATAAGGAAGCATTAGTTACAATTTATGTTTTTTTAAAGTGCTACTAAATGTCTTATTTGCGATTACAGTTGTAATAAAATTTCATACGAAAAAACCAATTTAAGTAAATCAAATTATTTTAAATGAATGCTAGTGGTGCCCATACATGAGTTTTCTCCAAGATTTTCACGTTAATTATGTAATATATTACATCGCATTTAAATTTGCTAGAAGTGGATAAGAACGACATTTATTGATTTTTTCACCCATTAACTTCACTAAAACTATACAATTTCAGATCTCCAGGAAAGATAAAAACTCTAAATTCGATATTTTGCTTTATTGTTTTTTTTCTGGTCACTGGTAACTATAGGATAAACGCAAGAATTTTAAAGGTGATTATCTATAAATTTAATTTAATTCTTTTAATGAAAATGATGTACAAATATAAATCATCGTATTGAATGACCAATAAACACTACAGTATAGAAATTAATAGATCCGGATGAATTCATACCCCGGACCCGTATTACGATGCAGACTGCATGGTTTTTCACTTTGTACACATGTAGCGAAGTAGAATTTTTTAATCACTATATAATTGTTATAGTTATATACTACTTACTATATTTATGTAACTAATTTATATATTCATCGTACTATTATAAAATCCTTGGTTAAGGTAACTATAACATAATTAATATTATACTAATTTATAAATTGATCGTGTCATTTATAAAAGCCTTGACTAAGGTAACTCTTTTGTTTTGTTGTGATAGGTTTTTGTTTTATGGAGCGGTATGTTTTTTTTAATAGATAATTTATTGTTTAATAAATTTCATTCTTCTATCATATATAGTATAAATGACACATTTTTACAAAGAACGAATCAAAAAATCAAGCGGACAGGGCAAACCGATGGGCCGAATTTACAGAGGACTTATACATCCGTCAGTCACGTGTGGTTCTTTTACATTATCAATATTATCGGGTCAAATCTGCATAATTTTTAATGATATACGATACTTTTTACATTCTGTAAGTGCAATTATTATATATTAGTCTTTTTAAGTGAAAATTCTTTTGACATAGTAATGTAAATTTGTATCTTGAAAAATAATAGAAGCTTAAGCGTCCCTTCTTTCTGTCTTTGTTGTGCCTACATACACAGTTTTGAAATATATCTTCATCTTTATGTATTAATAATACTCAGTTTCCATTAATATTAATGTGACACATGAATACTTATTAATAATATAAGTTTTTTTCAACAAAATTTAATGATTTTTACTATACGATTACATTAATATTTAACTTTTTTGCTTGATAATTGTTATAAATAAGGAAATATAACTTTCAAAACACATAGTGGCCTACACAATTTAAATTTTTTAAATTAAATCATGTCAATTAAAATAATGTAAATCGTGTTATTTTTTTATGTTCTTTTATGTTAACTATTTTTATTTATCAACGTTTCTTAATAATATTCTATTATATGTATTGAGAATTAGCTCTCGTAAATAAATTACCAAATATTAAAAAATGCAAATCTTATTATAAGTATTTTTTTACTAATATTCTTTGGAAACTTTCAAGAAAGTACTGATTTCAAGTGAAATTTTTGACCTACAAGCTTAAGAGCCATAAGTTCATTAATTGTTCATCAATCGATTATTTTTAATCCTATCTTACCGTCTTCACTGACAAAGTAACCTAGTCCATAACGATGTTGTTCAAATTTCATTCCTTTGCTACAGAAGGATGAAGGCTCAGAAATTTTTTCACATAGTTTCTGTGATAGGAACGCACTTATTAAAACCAGATTTATTATTGGAAAACTTTACATATTTGGCACTAAATACATAAATCTGTATACAGACTGTGTACGTATTTTATATTGTTCTGTATAAAGGTCATCCTTTTATGAAACAACCTTCGATCTAAGTATAAATTATAATAATCCGATTATGACACTCAAAAGAAGGCTACGTGTTTCCTATATATGCAAAAATGAAATAAAAAATTATCAAAATCAACATCCTTCTGCTACCGATAACCATTTCAACTTAGCGTGAGCCATTTTCTTTGATTCCCTTAAATTTAAATTTACTATGTAATATTAGAAGTTTATATTAGTTTTGTTTAACTGATTTATTTATTTTGGCTGATATGCTATTAAATCCGGAGACCTGCAGACGATGGTTTGAAATCATTTTTTTATTATACTTCACGACTTTTTTAGCTTATGAGTTGACATCGATTTGCTTCATTCCCTTTTTTATTACATCGCATTCAAAATATAACATGAAAGTTTAATCATGTCGGAAAGTTTTCAATTTAAAACTTTTTCCGGATTTAGTCTGATAGATACATTATCTTAACTTAAGCAATGACATCGAGGCTCGGCTGTCTGTATGTCCCTTCAACCAAATTTTAAAAATATAAATAAAAAACACATCAGTTGATTGTACTAACAAATAGTAAATCATGTCACCTGGCGTCCTTATCATTTCTCTTGGACGAGAACGGTAATATATATTTTTTCTAATCTCAGTTTTAAGACATTGCATTTCTATAGAGTAGAAAAATGTAAAAAACCATTAATTCCATATCTCTTTTCACAGTTTTACTAAATATAACGTTTTATTTCGTTTATTGGGCATACAAAAATTTTCAAACAATCTCTGGGCCAAAAGCAAATATTCTCAAAGCCTGTTATATTAAAATTATAACCATTAATCGCATATTTTACAAGATTATTTATAATGAGATGATGAAATTTACATCACATATCTCCCATTTATTTCTACTTCAATTGTTTACGTTGAAGCAGGTTAGAATACGACTCCATCTGGGATTCAACCGAAGATATACACAAACAGATAATTGAGTATCCAAAGAACTTTATAAAGAACTGATTGACGACTTCCAATTTACCTTCCTGATCTATTTATCACCAGGCGTGCTAAGTTTTTAAACTTTGTTTTTCAAGAGTTCCATTACGTTTTACTCTTTATATCAAGACTTTTTGGAATGCAAACTCTTATGTTACATATAGAAATTAGTCCCGTTATTTTTAATTGGTTATTCGTTTCATTTATACAGTTTCTTTTACAATACCATCATTTAAGACAAATTAAGTCGGAATTATCAATTTTCCTATGGTAGTCAAGTATTCGGCCAATCGTAAATGAAAAATTATTAATGATTGAAAAGTTAATTAATTTATTTACTACAAATAAAAATACGTTTATTCATATGATGGTATATTAAATATAATTTGATTATTAAAATGAACACCTAATATTACTAGAATGGGCTACTTTCTGCAAAAAATGGTAACAAAATTGTTAAATAAAATAGAAAGTTGTGTTTTATGGCTATACAAACAAAAATTAAATTTGAACTAAATTAATTCATCAATGGTAGAAAACAAATTGCAATACCTATCTCATGTTAGGGGAAAAACAGACTTTAGAGATAAGCGTCCAAAACGCTGTGTTCATGTGCATACCGCACTCACGTTTATTTGAGGAGAGTACTATCTTCCTATTGCGAAGATTAAAAAATATATGTCAAAAGTAATATTGAATCTAAACAATGCAATATTGAATGCTGTGTATTATCTGAATACTATACCACACTGCCGTACGAGGAGAGTCATTGTTATATTATGAACAACCCCAGAATCACTGGGATTTATCACCAACAACCTGCTCTCGGGAAAAGATATGGTACACCAGGAGAAACATTCGGGCGATGTGGTCCAGTTTGTCACAATGTTGTCGAACACCCCAATAACAGTGGCAACAAGATTATTTATCGCCACAGTATACCCATGCCTAAGTTATTTCTTCCAAACGGTACTGAATAAAAAACTTTTACTATTATAATAACACCCATTTGTTTCCTAAAAACTTGAACGATTTCGATCGGTATGTGCAGAAGGCTTTCTGCACATACCGATCGAAATCGTTCAAGTTTTCTGCACATACCGATCGAATCGTGGCTATTCAACGTGAAGCCATCCTCGAAACAAAGTAGATAGTGCTCCAACATTATTTTAGCCATCACCACTGGCGTTGGATGCCGTGTAACAGTAATATACTGTGTAGGCAAGTGATATCTGTTGGGACGAAGTACAACCGAGTGCAGCTAGCTGCCGTAGAAAGATATGGGAATGGGCAGGTGGGCACCGTTGTGGCAAAGGTAATGTTGGATAAGTAGACTTATAAAAAAGCTGCCTAACAATCGCTTCATGCCGCTCTTGAGCAAAATCTCTTACTCGGGCCACGTTTGTCGGAGGCCCACCGTGAGTTGATGAACGCGTACACCGATACGGCAGGATATATAATTTGCACCCATGCAACCAGCTTGAAAGGCTGCAGATGCTGGTGGAGCACTGTGAGCAGTCATGATGGCGAATGCAAAACTAGCACTGCAAACACCTGGTGGCAAACTCCTCACCGATAATTTTGACCTACAAAGAGAAGTGGATCTTGAATTAAAATAAAAGCAGCTGAATTTTTTGTTATGGCAGTAACAATAATAACATGAGAAGAACGACAATGCGGAATCGGTTTTGTGAGGAACAAACAACCAAATGTCATCGGAATTTTGTGAACTTCTACTCAGAAGTTGATAAAGTAAAAATTTAACCATTACATCCAAAGGTGACCGAGCTTGAGGCAAATTGTTGCGACACTCTCCGCTGTCCGATGTTGATAGATTAATTTCAAATTAGGAGAGTCTATAAGGAATGCTTATAAAAACCCGAAGATGACCAGCTGATGAGTAAAAGTATATTGTATCAACAGAGGCATTTAGTTTAAAGTGCTGGGAAGAATTGAAAATATTTATTTCGTTATTTAGAAATTATATTTGATATTAAATCTTTTTTTTAAACAATAAAATACTTGTAAGAATATATCTTACAAGTCCAAGAAAAAATCAGATCTAATAAAAAAATTCCTATATTTTTCTTAGATAAAATTATGCTGGTTGAAGTCCATATCTGTATCATGTCTATATCCAAACAAAAATTTTTCAACTATTTCGATAATGGTATCATGGGAATACCAGAATACTATGTGTATTCTCATTTCATTTCTAATGACTATATAATACATAAACTGTAAAAAATGACAATAATTTCTGACAGGTTGAATACAGAATGACAAATATTAACGTGTATTAGAGAAATGTCATAATAAGTGATATTCATAAGTAAAATTTTATTACTCGTGTACAATAAAGATTTTGTACCACACTTTACTCAATATTGTTTAACATTTACCGCGATAAAATACCTAAAAAATTGTAAAATTTAAATTTTCATTACAACGATGTTCAGCTTGGGATTTATTTTATGATTCCAACAAAGCAGATTTAAATGAAGCATCTAATATTTTACATTCGAGATAGTATTAAAACAAAGTTAATTACGTATACTAAATTCTTATTTACGAATTGAATGCTGTTAATTTTTCACGGAATGCGAAAGTTACCAAATCAAGTTAGCTTCATCAAAATTATAATATATTTTAATTTTAGTTAGTAAATATATAATTAATTAGTGGTCAAGTTCAAATCGCGCTTAAATTGGAATAAGTTTAAGTTGTGAGAATAGCCTAAGTTCACTTGCTTCAGCTTATTCAGCGATTTTTTCATAGAAAGTTAAAAATATTCTTAAAGAATTTAAAAGTAAATGAAAAAGGTAATTAACAACACAAGACAAAAAAGATGACCAGAAATTTTTTTCTGAAAATATCTCTTTGTAATGAGCTGAGTTCATTCGAACTGATCATTTTAAATAAATGATACACAAGTAGACGGTCTTTCTGTGAAATTTATGGTGTACAATAAGAAATATTCCGGTTGTCCGATAGCCTTATTATCGTAAAGGTATCAACGTGAATGCACATTTGATTTTCTCTCTCTAGAGTATATTGTTCCCCATTTCCCATTTCTACCTCTAGAGTATATTGTTCCCCATTGTATGAATGTGTACCAAAAGTATAATTAAGCAAGCCCAGAGGACAGACTGGAATTAATTGAAATGATTTCAAATAATTGCATTTTTTGCAATTCGTTTCGGGTGAGAGGTTGTTTGTTTGCTTGTGTGTGCAGTCCAATGTTCCCATTTATCTCCAAAATGGTTTGACCGATTTAGATACGGTTGTCTGTAAATTTTTTATGATTCGTTGACAATGGTTCTTATATAGATGTTACGGTGATTATTCACCAGGGGGGGGGGGCGCGATAACCATTTTGTTCGAAAACGGTTTGACCGGTTTAAATACAGTTCTCGGTTCTCAAAAGTTTGTGATTTAACAGCGAAGGTTCGTAGTTACGTATTATATTGTTAACTCGTCAGGGGGCGCTGTGATATAAATTTTACTTGACCTAAATTAACCACTTTGTGGTCTTTCTTCGATTACATCGATGTGTGATCCACGTAATACGATACTATTGTACGGATTGTTGAAGATTTTTCTTTGATTTAGATCAGTTATTACTACAGCGTCTAAAGATCGTACTCTAGTAAGAACTACGTTAGTTTGCCTTTTGACGAAAGTTTTTTTAGAAGCTTAGTTGCTAAGACTAATAATAAAAAGCAAAATTAAAATTTTTGAAAAGAAACCCACGAGAGATGTAGTCGTTGTAATTATTAAAAACTATTAAATTATGAAAAGGTATTATATCATTTTTTCAATGCCCCCCACTAAGAGAAAATAAGAATCTATTAATATAACCCAAGAAAATCCGTCGGGGCTGCTATTGCCTAAAATTTGCTATTCTATCAGTTAGTGACTAATTAAAATCCTCTTAGGTACGTAAATAGCTTTTCTATGCTGCTACAATGTAGTTTCCATAACAGAAAATTTCCTAAAGAAAATTTTTGTTATTAATACGGAATTCACCGCTAATATATGACATTCTGAATAACCTATCCTAGGTCTAAATATATTGTAAGTACAAAAAGTATCTATCGCAGACATAAGAAATGAGAAAATAAATAATTTTTACCCAAAAAAACCGATGGCGGGCTGTTTGTGCGTGCATGTGTGTGTTTAATTATACTACCGGTACATATCACACTTATAAAACAAGAAACGATTTACTCTGAAGACAGAAAACTAAATTGTATTTTCGTTAACTTCTATCCATCTATCCATATATACCATTATAGAAGCCAGTAGATGACACGATTGTTTCTTAATAATTATAAAACGATGAAAAAGGAAATTATACTACCATTACAGAAATATAATATACCCTCCAAATACTTGTGTAATATTCCTTTAGTATGCTCAGTTCAAGCGAATTTTCATTTCATTCAATAGAGACATGTCTCTCAGAAAAAATGTATTAAAATGTATTCTCAACATGACATTGTCTAGTGGAAATTGAAAAAAAAATGGAATACTTGCTGCATGTCGGCACTAATTAATAGGTTGCAGAGATAATACGGTGGATCGTGTACGTTCAGCCTCACGATCCTCAATACGTTATGGTTGGCGGCGCTCCGCTTTACTCAATGCTATATTGTTTTTGATATTGCTTGCAGCAAACGTGACCCAGATTTCGTTTAGTAAATTGTTAATATTAACCCAGCAAAGTTTTGGAAAAATTTCGAATATTTTTACATTTAGCATCATGAACATAGTTTCTTTCTGTACTATGAAGTAAAAAAATAAACTATTTTATTTAGGTCAAAATATATTAGTTTCTTAAATGCGTAAATAATGATGTGGAATAAATTGCGACAATACTTTAGAGTATTATACGTGATTAATGAATGTTATTTTTGAGTAGTAATTGTCAAATATACCATACAAATATCACATATTACTGACATTAAATAATTCTTACATATTCTATTTTTGTCATGCCGAAATCAGTCCTATATACCAACCTTTTAAAAATATAAATGTAGGCGTCAAACTATATGAAAGTTATTTCGTTCCAAATATATAAAACAATCCACAATGAGTTCGGCGTCGATTTGGGTAGCCGAATCATGTCGCAGGCAACTGCCGACCGGAAATAAATCAAACTCGTCCGGTAGCTATTAGGCGAACAATATTTTTGCGACGAGCTTTCGTTCTCACACAACAAAGGAATCGAGTGAACATGTTGAACGGGAAATAACATTGCGTGCGAACGATATCAGCCCTGTTGATGAATAAAGTGGATGCAAAATCATAAATTGCTTTGGGGACCTGAAAAAATAAGGAAATATTTCCATCATTTGCCGCATAACAAAATAATAATGGGAGTGCTTACCGCTTCCTTTATGAAGGTTCTATTTTTTATCTTCAAGAGAAACATTTTCTTGTCTTCTATGATGCATTTTTGATAAACTTTTTTTCAATTGTTTTTAAATTCCTCGAAATTTTTGAACTTTCTGTGAAATAATCGCTCAAAAATTCCAATAAGTGAACTTTTACTCAATATTCAGCACTGCCATTATTTTAAAAAAAAAATTCAAGTAAATTAGTTAGCCATTCTTATAAATATCTCACCAGATCTATTTTTAAATAATATATTGTAAACGTGACAAGGCGATAAAGTTTTTTCATCATTTTGAGACTTATTCATTGTTGTTTTTGAGAAATCCCCAAACGTATGTAAATTCTAAATTTAAGTAATTTGTTTAATAGAACTTCCATCGTGTAAGAGGTATAATTTTTGACACACGGAAGAAATTATAATAATAAACACTAAGTTAAGTCGAACTCGCACAACGGGAGCTCCGCACAAACTAAGGCAAATATAAAATTTAAGGATACATAGTATTTCTATTAAACTATGTATATATTACCTTTCACAATTGTAAAAATATCTTGCATATGTTAAAGAGTATTAAAACTTGAATAATAGTCTTAGTTTCTTAGTTTTTCTACATTTTCTTTTCAATGACGACTTTAGCAATTTGAGAAATAGAGCGGGATGTATATATTTTTAGGGAACGTTTTTAATTATCTCTTGAATCATCTTAAATAAAATTCTGAAAAATTGCAAATCTTTATAACTTGATTTATTGAATAATCTTCCACACGGTACAGTGTTATCCACACTGATAGTCTTACTCATATTTTGCATGATCTTTTGTTGTTACTTGATACTGCCATTGTTATTTTTGACAGATCGAGGAAAGTTATTGCTGTCTTCTATTTCAGCAATCATGTTTCAACATTCCTACATAAGGATTTTTTCTTTTCTACGACATAAAAAGAAATCATGGAAATCGCGTTAAATATTTTCTATTTCGCCGCACAATTTTCAACAGAGCAACACCACCAACGACGTTAAATTTTCAATATCTATATGTAGGATTTACTCATCACTTTCTCTGTGAATACTAGTATGTTTACTATCATCTATTTTTACCTAAATACAATATTGCACTCAATCCATGCTAAGCTCCTTCAATATTTTCATACTGTTACGTAAATCCTTGCACGCATATGTCACGTGTTATAATTATGAAATTTGGAAAAAAATTTCAAAAATTATTGACGTAAATGTAGACATCAGCAACTTTCTACATCCAATATTTTTTTGTTTCTGGTTCCTCTTTATTTACGAAAGCTATCAATGACTAAAATTTAGCGTTAAGTCAAAGAAATTAATTTTTTTCATTTTCTTTCTAATAACTTCTGTAGACATAGATTATGTTATTATGAATTGCTTCATTCGTGTTTGTCTAAATTTATAGTTAAGTAATAACCATATCAGATTCCCTTTTTTCTATATCGTAGTTACTAGTGTTGAATGTAAAAATAAAAGTCATACTCACATGCATCTTCTTCAACTTCTATTTGTTCGCTTCATGCTCTTCTCAAGCTTTTACATACCTTACAATTTACTTCAATGTACTTTGAAATTTGATAAGATATAACAAAATAGTGAATGCAATTTCATATTACCGCCATCTTGTATATTGTGTTACTGACAAGTATATATAATGAGAAACTAATTCCGTTGACAATTTAAATTCAAATGTTCTTAATCGTTGCACGACTGCATAACCGATATAACAAAAATATATAATGCAAATAATCTGCACAAAGTTGTCAAAAAGGAATAACATATGCTAATAAAAAAAACGCTAAAAATTTTGCCGATTACTATGGCGCATCTGCAATAAAATTTGATTTCGTAAATAAAGTTACGTAAATATTTAGTAACAGTTCTTGTTTTCTTTGAAAGAATTTTATGAACTATTTATAATTTTTGCTAATTTCATTTGCCGGGCACGATTTTATTTTTCATTACAATATGTCATCTTCATGTTTTTACTATAAGGTAATGAAGTTCGCGATTAAAATATTGCCCTCCTAATAGCCGCCTGATGAGCTTGATTTATTCTTTGTCATACAACGGGTGCTCGCGACGTGATCCGGCCTCATCGACCGAATCGAATCATTGTTTCAAGCAATTTTCACGGTTATTTTTCACCATACTCTTAAATACACATTCACCATGGCGGAATGAATGTAAAAAAGTGTTAGTGAAGCAGAATTGGAAAAATAATGCAACTAACTAGCGAGAAAGGAAAACACATCGTCCTAATTTCCCACGTCTCTTAGTCGAACAAAGGCGGATGGCAACGTTTTGTTTCCCTCCAATGTCGATGCTCTTCAATTCGGTGAAAGCATTCGACTGCCAAGTCTATTTCGAAGAATCTCGCTTCCTCTTCCCTTGGTAGTTCCAATATAGTTAATGTTAAACCAATTAATACCTATTAATATCTAAAATGTAGCAGACACTGTTTAGAAATTGCAATAAAAATATTTATTACATTTTAGAAATTCAACACACAACGTATAATTGTGAACTTCCTGAATGAAAACATAATTTATGACTGGGAGTGAAACTTATAACCACATAAATATAGTATTTTTTGTCTGTTATAAATATGTAAGACTTAATTTTACCGAATTATTTTGACTTGGAGTAACCGATCGGTTTTATGCTTATAACTTTATTTTTGAAATCACTTATGACTCTCGTGTCAAAGCGTTTGGATGCCCAATTTTTTCATAGGAAAAATATTAATTATGAATTTAACTGACACACCGAGTTCTATGTAAAAATATTAGTTACTTGTGATATAAAGGTGGAAGATAATTTTAAGTCACACGTGATTTTCTTGGTAAACCATATTTGAAACTAATTTAGATTTTATTTCATAAACCGTTAATTCAGGGAACAACAATTTAATACGTATCAAACCATCTTCATATAGAGAAGAATAACGAAAAATTTATCTTCATAGTATGTTTAAATATCTTAATGTATGCTTTATATTAGGAGGAACATTTTTGCACAATCTAATTAAGATTACTATCAATGAATTAATTCAAGTCAAATTTTTATAATTTACTTGAAAACTTAATGTAATACATACAAATAACTTTTAAAAAGTAAAAATATCTACGTTATGAGAAACTATATTTTTTTAGAAAAATGTCTTCTAATTATTTTTTTAAAGTTTAATTTAAAGGTAATTTTTTTTTAAATCAACACCATTTGGAATATCATCCAAATCATTTCAATATTTCTTCACAAAACAAATTTATTTACAAAAACAAATTTATAACTTGAAAATAATATGATATGGAAGTATCGTTTATGCATATATAGCAAATGTCACAAAATATATGCAAAAAAAAAATTTTGGATTTTTCAATTCACTGTCAATAGATAATTAAGTGAAAAAAACATAGTATTTCCATTAAACTATTTACAAATATTTACTATTTACAACGCAAATATATTGCAACGTATTATTTATAAAAATTAAAAGATTTAGGAAAATCGCTATAGTTTTCCTGTTTTTTTCTAGTCAGATTTTACCGATCCTGTTTTTTCATGATTTTTACATAAAGAGAATACTTCATCCCTTATATTTTTAAAATGTGGTTTTAAATATGCAATTTAAGATTGTGACAAAAATATTTTTGTATTCCTTATAACAAGCCTTTTAAAGTGATACCCCACTTGATATATAAAACGGGGGAAAAATTAAGACCTCCTCTTTAATTATTACACAAATATTTTTAAAAAGTCGAAGGTATAAAATATATGGGATAATAATATGTATATAATGCCAACTTTTAAGTTTCTAGATCATATGGTTTCAGGGAATATCGGCTTTAAAATGGAAAAATATAAATGCATATCGTTAGTAAACATCGAACATGAAGAATATTTTGAAAATTATGACATCTAGACACACTACAACTTTTGCATGACTTTTTTTTTCGTAATCGTATTTTCGAAACATACAATTTTGGGTTGAGTAGGTTTTAAGAATGGAACATATTTTTCTTTGCATATTTTTCAGTATACGTCGGAAAATATAATACCGAAAATTAGGAAAAAAACATTTTTGAGGTCCTTATAACTAGGCCTTTCAAACGGTAATCCATATTATATACGGAATTTAATTTTTTTTATATCTTTATTTTGCGCTCCCTATAATCTCCAAGTAAATATATTCGACTTTTAGCTTTTTTGATATATGCAAGTTAATATGTTTTATTACTGTGCCAAATTTCCCGTTTCAACGTCAAGCAGTTTCTAATGAAAACGGCTTTTCCGGACATACGTATAGACACGTAAGTGACCTTATAAGGTCTTGATTTTCCTTTTAACCTAAAAACTAAAAAATAACCGAAAAATAAATAACTTAACAAATGAAAGAGGAAAACGAAAAATAGTTTTAATGATTAATATCTACATATTTTACATAGACTACACAATAATTGAAAAATTAATTTTTAACAATATTGTTAGCTGGCACCCGTAAGTGCGTCGATATACAATTTTAGATATGGCCGAAAAAACTAGTGAAGCAAAATTTTGTCTCTCCATATCCTATATGTATATCCTACATCATACCATATCTCATCTAATAACTTCTTTATTCACGGATGACATGTATAGTCTCCTGACCGATGAACAAAATTACTTTCGACACTACTCGAGCAAAGGAGAAAATTAGTCCTCCCTCAAGTTTTTTCAAGCCAACTTTTATAACCTGCCCTGAAATTTGTTAATTTTTATTGCAAAGTAAACCTTAAGAACTAGAACATGTTGTATTCAAAACAGAAATTAGTAGATATTTAGGGTAAATGTTATATAAACACTGACTCTCCTCGAATATATCGGAAATACATGGTAACTTAAATAACATTGAAACGTAGAACTTTTGTTTGCAACTTGATGCCATGGGAGATCCCAGGTACAAATTCCACAGCAACATCCTCATCAGAATCTATTCACCAAATTCGAAATATCAATGATCAATAGCCTCACCAAAATTACAATATTTAAAAAAAAATATTTACCTCTTTTCATACCGAGGAGAAATTTAAAATTAAAACTTCTTCAAGAGAATTAAGTAATACGAGTAGGTCATGCTGAAGCTTTAATTTCTTTGAAACCTCAACAGTTTTGCAATTTCTAAATGAAATAAAAAATTTATAGACCCATATTACTTCAGAGAAGTGTCATGCTGACAATTAATTTAAAACCAAAATAGCTTCATGTTAAAAATATTTTTATTATCAATATTTCTTAATAAATTCGATTTCGCTTTATCGACATTATCGCCTTATTAATATGTTTTCGAGATATTTCGTAAGTGTATATGTAGGACTCTCAATCCATAAATAGCATCCGGAATAAAATGGCAGAGTAAAACAACGACGCGCCGTCAACCACAATGGAGTGGAGATCATTGCAGATGTGATGCAAAGCGCGCTACTCGACACATTATCTGTACAAACTATTATTTTGTGGCGACTGATTTAGAGCCAGACCTTGATTTCTCTTAAATTTTCACCAGTCAGCCTAATATACAGGTAGTTTGTACATGGTGAGCGTGTGATTGAATATTTACATTTTGTTACATATAGCCATTTCCCCACCTGCATGTCCTGTTTGAGCTAAATAAATAAAGCTCACTTGAAATATTTGTTCTGCAAAACATTTATTCGTACGTCGGATTTTACAATATGAACAGTTCTATAGAGAAAAACTTCATTGAAAAAAATTCAAATGTATGTTATTTTTTTGTATATTCAGAAACGATGTTAAATATTTTTATACATCCTAAGACTGATAGTATAATAATTGTGATAACTATTAAATAATATAGGTAAACTCAGAGAATGAAAACCGTGTTAAATTATATTATCCACATATGCGTCATCACGTGTACTAAAATACATATTCGCCGAAATCAATATTCTGGACATTGTTTCTACTTCTTGGTGTCGACGTCATTTTATTAATCTTAAAATAAGCAGTTGCGTCTAAATAATTATAATTTATTTAAAATATCTAAATTACACGCAGAAAGTTATAATTCGAATGTTATGACTGCTGTTTAAATACTTTTGCACTTAGTATGAAATTATATTGGCTCCTAGGAATGTTTTTTTTTACAAAATTCATGTGTTGACGCACGACTCATTGCAATGGCTACAGTAAGCAACTAACTTGAACTAACGCTGAAGTGTGTGAATATTTAAAATCAAAATAGTATCATGTTTTTTTTAAGTTTCTCCTTATTTTTATTACTATTCATAAAATACCTTTTAAAAAAACCGACATCATAAAAAGTAGGTAATAAAAGTAAATAATAATTATATATAACTAACATTCAGTTAACTTCTTTCTTGGAAAATTTTATAGTTATTAAAAGTCATAGGTAAAAGATTTCCTCTTTTCGTAAAGTAGTACTCTAGCCGCCAGTGGTTAGCTATTAACCTTTGTAGAGTTCCGTTTTCCGCATTCGAAGTCCAATATCAGATTTTGCAAAGTAACAACTTCAGCTTGAGTAGTTTCGTTCTCCATATACGAAAACCAAAATCAGATTTTACAAAGTAATAACTAAAGTAACAACTAACCAGTAGCAAGTATGTTGAATTACGATTAATTAACTACGATCCGTTAAAGAGTTGCATATTCATCTTAAGAACTCACCATCAGGTCTTGATTTGGTCGATTGTGTAGTTATTTTGGAAATTAAAAACTACCAGTAGGACATATCGTGAGTTACGGTTGATTTACTACCATCCGATAAGGAGTTCCATTGTTCATCTTCAGAGCGCATCATCAGATTCTGACATGGTTGATGGTGTAGTTATTTTGCAAAGTAGCTACCAGTAGCAAATATCTTAAATCACTTTTAATTTACTATCATCTGTCAAGGAGTTCCATTGTTCATCTCCCGAATTCATCATGAGACCCTAACCTCCTAAACGGTGTAGTTATTTTGCAAAGTAACAACTTCTAGTAACAAATATCTTTAATCATGCTTGATTTACTATAATCTGTTAAGGAGTTCTATTGTTCATCTCCAGAATTAATCATCAGACCCGACAAGCCATATGGTATGGTATTTTTCAAAGTAACAACTACCCGTCGCAAACGTCATTAATCATAGTTAATTTACTGCCATACGTTAAGGAATTCCATCGTTTATCATCAGATCATTA
Organism: Druceiella hillmani; assembly: GCA_039881145.1. Classification (NCBI taxonomy): domain Eukaryota; kingdom Metazoa; phylum Arthropoda; class Insecta; order Lepidoptera; family Hepialidae; genus Druceiella; species Druceiella hillmani. The sequence continues at coordinate 27,578,786 of JAYKKI010000028.1, read as the reverse complement.
TCATATAAATAATCCGATAAAATGAGAACCTCCTCCTTTTTTCAAGTCTATTGAAAATGGTTGAAGCCAAAATAATGAATGAACTTTTTGAAAAAATTATATGACTTTTATAAAAATGATATTATTAAAAACTATAAATCTAATATCAGTTTTTGAAAACATAAAATGGCAGATACCAAAAAAACGATTAAATTTATGTGCAGTTATCCATTGTTTGTAACAAATAGTGTTACTAAGTCTTGGGTTTGTTGCTTAAAATTTGATCTCACTTTAATCAAAATGGTTAATGTTGAATAACGTAATAGCAAAAAACAGGGGAAATTAAATTTATATGTTAGTCGTCAAATATGAGAAAATCTTATCTTATTTTTTCTCATCATTGCTTTATTTCATGTGACAAAGAATTTTGTCATATAATCGTTACATTGCACAGGTTTTTCGTTAATTGGCATATCAACAATCTTTTATATGATTCGTTTCGAAAATATAAGACGAAAATAATATCTATTTTTTTTATTTGAGCTTTTATTATTTAGGACTAATTTATTTCTCATTACAAAAGAATACATTTTATTTTTAAAATTTTATGAATAATAATTATATTTCAATATTTCATTATCATTAACAGAACTTTCATGAAAAAAAACGTAAGGAAAATACTGAGTCTTCAGTATGATATTTTTTGTGAAATAATAAACGTGTCGCTCAATACACACAGCTGCATGCGTTGTTCGTAGTGTTGCTGGGCTCGATGTGCGTGCTCTCAAGGGCGCTTAAGTCTTGCGTTAATATTGAATTGTGTATCTGAACTACGGGTAATATCCTACGATTTTTTTAATGATATTGACTCTTTCAATACGTTACAAAGATGCAAAAACGCTAAATTCGTATTTTTAAAAATGAAACTAAGAAAAACGAAATTTATCAGTAGTAAGGAGAACAAGCCATACAGTTTCCTCTATCACTAACAGTCACTCAGTGCGCAGTTACGGTAAATCGTCCATTCATCTTAATCTATTAAATAGTTTTTATCGTGATTCCGTTCAAATGGTTAACCATATTGATCTATTGCCTAAGTTTTTCCAGAAGAAAAATCAATTGACAGTAAGTAAGTAGACATTAACCGATGACATGCGGTAAAGGTGACATGCGGCACGTTGATTTCAAATGGATCATTCTGTTCAGCTTTTAGATGATATAACCAGACGATTATTTTAATTAGCTTTCCACTTCAAACTACCCATAAATTTAGAATCATGATTTTACGTTTAATTTTTTAGTGGAAGTTGCCTTCAAAATTATTATGCAAACTTTAATTTATATACCGCATAATCCAGGAATAACCTCGTGAAATTTAAACTCTTTTTTTCAGAGTTTTATCATTTCAACCCTTTTTTGGTGTCCCATTGTATAAAACCGTATAAAACGCAGTCTATATTAGAATGTTAGTTCCACTTTTTTCATCTACTGATCATCATTTCATCTACTGAGAATTTTAAAATCGATTGGATAATTTTCAAAATTATCTCTAAATGACAAACTCATAAATACCTAGTATTTTTATTATATTGCTATAAATAGCCTTGAGAAAATTAGCATAAAACTTTTCGTGTTAGTCATTATTCTCTCTGTTGAGTGTTGACGTAATTAGCTACCAAAATTATATTTGTGCTAATTGTCTAAATAAAAAGAAAATATAATAATTTAATAGTCCAGTTAATGTTAAGACAATTAGCTCAACATTTTTATTATTGAGTACGTAATATGAAATGTTGAACGCAATAATATTTTTGTAAATAAAATTTCCGAATGTCTATTATATAATTAATTATCTTAATATTAAAGAAACCTCATTTTTCTCTTTTCTACTTTCAGAATAATAATATATGAAGAAGTTTCCCCTTTAACACACTTGTAGCCATTTTTTTAATAATCTATAATACCAATCTTTCACATATAACAATCTCCAGTAAAATTTCTGAGATTAGTTGCAGATTACATTTTACTTCTTCTAAGAATGTGAATTGATTCTTGGGTGTTAAGCAATGTAATCTTTGTTGTAAGTTATTTTTTAATAAAATTCTCTTACACATTTAAAGAAGGCATTGATTTCAAGATATATTGTTTTTGTGATTTGCCTCATTTACCTAACCCTAAAAACATATAGTTTGTTAACAGTATACATCGTTTGATTACTAAATTATCTCGTACAAAGTGATATTACTTTGGTTCTATGATGAACGGATTTCAAATAATTGATTTACCAATATGTATCATCATTAGAAAAGAAAAAAAATTACGATTAAAAAAGAAAGTTATAAAATATTGTTTAACACCGACTTCAAAAAAGTAGATACTAAAAAGTAAAATTAATTAACTTAAAATAAATATCTACTTATTTGCAATAAATCAGTTAATTATTATTAGAATCGGTGCCAGCACTGTCGACCAACATAAACAAGTATATAATTTTACTTAATTTATAATGTAAAACCTTAACTTCTAATGTACTCATATATGAAATAGCTTCATAAAGGGTGAATTTATAACATAATATTCGGCATTTCTTTAAGTTGATCGACGGTGCTGGCACCGACTTTTAAAACAAGTAAGTTGGTTATTTATTGGGAATAGGTACCTATTTTAAGTTAATTATTTTTTACTTTTTAGTACCTACTTTTTTGAAGTCGGTTTTTAAAAAAAAAAATTTTATTGCAGAATTTTAGTGATTAATGGTGTTAATCATCATACTACACCAAACATTCAATTATTGTCTGTTATAGAATAGTGTATAATTATTAAACGTCACAGGAAAAAGCTAATTTAAAGTTTATTTTCAACAACACACAGAAGCTAGGCGGTAGTAATAGCCGCCAATAATTAGCTGCTAGCCATTGAGTAGTTCCGTTCTTAATATCCGAAGTTCAATATCATATTTTGCAAAGTAACAACTACTGGTAGACAATATCTTGAATAACCCAAATCCAATATGGAGTTACATTGTTCATTTCCAGAACTCATCATCAGACCCTGACCTGTACGATGGTGTAACTATTTTGCTAATTAAAAATTGTCAGTGGCAAATATCTTGAATTACGGTTTATTTACTATCATCCGATCTTTCATCTCCAGAACGCATCATCAAACTCTGACCTGGTCCAGTATGTAATTTTGCAAAGTATCAACTAATAGTAGCAAATATATTAACTAACATCTGTTAAGGAGCTCCGTTGTTCGTCTCGAGAACTCATCATTAGACACTAACCTAGTAAGAGGTGTAGTTATTTTACAAAGTAATAACTATTCGTAGCAAATATTTTGGATCATATTTGATTTACTGCCATTCGTTTTCATTTCCGGACTTCATCACCGTATTGTCACCATTTTTAAATGAAGCCAAGCCTAAAGTATTCCCTTCACAATGGAAAAAGAATCATCAAAATCGAAAAATACAACAAAAAAAAGCTTCCGATGATTTGAGAGCCTCCTTTCTCGGTCGGACAATATTTAAATTGTCAAAAAACATTCTACTCCTTTTATTACACAAATATTGTTAACATATTTTGGATCTGCTTAAGAAAAGAAATAATGAATTCAGATTGAAAGTTTTACTATTTGCATGGTAATATTATAAACTAATAATAACATTTGAATTTATTTAAAAAAAAATAATAATATCTGTAATCTCAATGAATGATAATTTATTTGGATTCCGTGTGCTTTGCAACGTTTCCCTACGAATGAAATATTTTTACGAAATCTTTTATCACGCTTGTCACGGGTGGCCTCCTGGTATTCTGAATAAAGCCTAAATACGGGTCCAACAGCAAATATTGAATGACAAATAGCACACATAGCTATATATGCCAACTAGACATCAGTAACCACAATCTTTGTAATGTTTTGCCTTGTTACGAAGACAAATTTTGACTGTGTTTTTAAAACACTCCAGGCGAGTTTTCGTCGAAACGTATTTTTTAGCTGATGTTAGGGTTTTTAATTAAACTCTTATTTGTGGTCTTTTAATTTGGCATTATTGATCCTGTGTATTTTTTTTCAAATTTAAAAATCCATTGCTTTTACATTGCATTTAGAAAATATGTTTAGTGGTAGACAAACCTCTACAACCATATGTAATGTTGATAGAGATAAATCATCTGGTTGCATTAAAAGAAAATAAACATTTTTGTCCAAAAGTAAGTGAGGTAAGCTTTGACCAATCTTTTTTAATAATTATTTTATCCCTGCGATCGAGATTACAAAGGACGTAACAATACTGTGTGTAGCCAATTTTTGTGCAACCTTCAAATTTCAGCACACTTTTCATGAGTAAATATTGTATTTGTTTTCTCTAAAAATGGTATATTTCTCTAAAAATGGTATATTTCTATAATTTCTCTAAAATGGCATATTACCATATAACTCATTCATATTAGTGGCGTGAACTACTGAAATGAACCAAATTTTGCTTCCATTGAATAAAATAACAGTCTTTAAATTTACTTTCGATGAGTGTGAATATCACCAAATTCTTTCTGGACAGAAAAACCAAAATATTTACAATAGCACTTATTTATTGAATCCATAAAATTTCTTTGCTCATTTTTAAAAAGTATGTTAAGTTCTTCACACATGTAAAAAAGATAATTCAAAGTTTTTTTCACAATATCAAAAGTAAAATTTATTAAAAAAACGTAAAACGTAGTGATTCCTTTTCACGTAATTACCATCATTAAACATGCCCAAATATATCAATTAAAGTAACAGGAATTTTATATATGATACTATTACAAAAAAAAACAAAATTTTTTAGTGTTACAGTGTCGACAAAAATTTAACCTTTCTCATATCGCAGCGAACTTTCGCCTCATATCTCTTTAATTAAGGACAAGGATTTTAATAAGGACAATTGAAGGTTTAAATAAGGACGATTGAAGTGCGTTTAAAACGAGGATAAATTAGCCGCGTAACGTAAGAAGTTTATTAATTAAGTTACTTGGCCATGGAAGAACAAAGTTCTTAAAAATATATTCAGTATAATTGAAATGTTCTCTTGACCTCAATATTAATTGAATATTTCGATCCATAATTGTACTTGATGGAATAATTACAGCTATAATTTCTTTCAAACAATGAAGTATGGGAAAAATTCATAGGTTTGTTAATTTTAAATTAAGTTTAGATTACAGTTTATAAATAATTTTATATTTTCATGGTTTGTAGTTTTTACAAGTTTTCGTCGGACACTTTTTAGCGAAACTTTATAAATTTTTTTCATTTTCCTGAATCACCAAGCAGGACTCATTACTCTTAACTACTTCGTAAAAAGTCACATATTAAATGTTTTTTTTATGAAACAATATTTATTTTCAGTAAAGCAATAATAGGGACAAAATTATCGACATCAAAATTGGTACATACTTAATTTTAGTTTTAATAAAATTTATGTCATTAAAAATATTTTTTTAATTGTTAGTACCATAATCGGTTTTCAAATATTTAAGCTCAAATATACATCTATCTACTATAATAATTTTATATATTATCCCTAAATTACATCCTTTAAAATCTTTGGAAACATGTTGTCAATACTCTCGACATTTTCTTATTTTTACTCGCTTCAAATTCACGAATATATATATATATATATATATATATATATATATCCGCTTTGCCTTTAATGACACATTTCTTTAATTACGTCATCAATATTAATATTACAACTTGTTTTAATATTTTTTCAAAATATAATACTTATCAGTTGTTTGTAAAATTTATAAAGTGTGAGATTGACAATTTTTTTATGAGCATTACTCTCACTAGATAATATTTTAAGCAAGAATTTCGCAACAAACGCAGAGTAACTATTTGCATTTAATACGATGATTGCTTAGATATCAATATAAATATATTACTTACAAGAAAATATTGAACTTCACACATCGTTATAATATTTTGATGATTAAAATCAACGTATTCTAAGGAAACTTGACATTCGTCGTCATTATTATTCACACAAGCAGAGGGTAGCGCAGAAAGGTCTTCAAATATTTACTTACCAAATTTGCATAATAACTTCAGGATTTAAGTCAAAGTTTCATCTTTTTCGCCTCACGGCAACTTTTTACTTTATTTCTTTTCTTATCGAATAAATACCGATAAGGCTTCAAGTTTATTAAATAAATAAATTTTTACTAAATAAAAAAGGAAATCAACAGTGTAGAGAGGGCATGAAAAAGTAATGGTATCGACTAATTAAGCATGATAGATAGTTGAATATACACAGTTATTTTTCTCCGAAGGTATACCCGAATAAATATATTCGAACTATCAAAATTTCAATATACGTGCCTGATATTCAGCAAGTCGGTGGACATTTAAAATGTTATGGTATGTTTTTTTATACCAAACATGGTTGGCATATTTTTTCTATGATTATAGTCATCGATACAAAGAAAGTTCAACATTTTAACGCTTTATTTTATTTGAAAAAATTTAAAGAGCAGCAATTTTTCAATACTAAAAATATTTTAATAAGAAACTGTTTAAAATATTAGTGTGAAATAACATACGAGAGATGGTCCTAAAGTTCATTTATTGTAAAGTCGACCAGGTATTTTCAATTTGTCGAAAAAATTATGCGTTGTGGTCTCGTTATACTTAATCTTATGAATCAAGTAAAAATCTCATAACAAGCACTAAATTGGTAGCAGTTAGGTTCGTTTGTATACATTAATTCGAAACTGTAAAAAGAAAAAACATGAATTCATTTAAATGAATTTGAAACTCTAAAAGTGTAAAAGTGCGAAAGTATAAAGGAAAAAATATTAAATAAGAGCTGCCATCGATAACCTCGACTCTAAAATAATATCCGCTTTAAGTTCTCGGTAGGAGACTCAGCTTCTCATCCACGTCTCTCACTAAATATATGAGTAATGCCAAAAAACTGTGTCACCATTAGTTTAGGTAAGGGGGCTTTCATGTAGTAACAGTTAATGGACAAGTAAACTTCATATGAGAAAAGCCTACACGGTGAGAGCTGATGACGTAGTAATCTATCAGGCTCACCTGGAAAACAATTTGCTACGATATATTACTATGGAGGAAACCATCAGTATCATCACTTATAGTACATCACTTCAAAAGTATAATCACTTCTAAATCGAGACGAAATACTACGCGATGGTTTGCAAAATACAGGTTTTGCTAGCAACCAAAAAAAAATAAAATGCACAAGCTCGACCGGAAAGGTAATGGCATTTCTTTTTTACAACATAGAAGGTAAAGGGAATGTAATCTACTTAGTATATTGCGTGTAGCAATTAAAAAAATTAAAGCAGGTGATAGAAGAGAAAAGGCAAAGAAAAGAATAAATGGGTGGTATTTCATCAAGAAAACACATTTGTGGACAAGACTAAAGATGTCATAGTCGTTTTTATGCGTGAGTATTTGAACGCCCATTTTATTCTCCATATCTAGCGCTCAAAAAATTCCACCGCTTTCCTCAGATAAAAGTATACCTTCGAAGACAAATAACTGTAAACAATGGCGAAGTGGTTGCTACCATACTATTGTTGATAAGATGATGAAAAGGATTTTCTTAAGAGAATAAATTTCTTCATGTGCAAATTTTTTAAAATTTTTTAAACGTTTAACGTTTTTTATGAAGACTCGCTTTTGCTCCACCACGATGTTTCACTTATTACATTTCATCCTCTGTAAATGGTAGATTCAAAAATAGATCGTATTCTTGGTGTTTCTGATGAAAATACAAACGATGAAGTTGGCCTCGGGTAATATGAGTTTACCTTATCTGGAGAAATTAGTTTTCTACCTATGTGCTAAATATATAAGGTATCGCCTTAATTTCCGGTAAAGTTTTCAATGAATTTTCGTGGAAATTATTCTTGCCAAAAGCAAATCTACCTATATTACGAACGGTAATATTTTGAGATGTGTATTCAGAAAATCGCTTTTGAAAACACGTTTTTTTATCATCATCCTCATGCACATCACAAATCTTTCGATAATCGGAGTTTCTAATTGTGTTTGCTTCTTTTGAAACAAAAAGACGAATTTATAAATAGCAATGGACGAGTTTTTCTTCCATATATGGTTACACGTAGTACGCATGTTCCTTTACAAATACGTTATGTGGAATTTTGCCTGTCAGGTGCGTAAACGAATTGTAGTATGGCAACTTGTAAAAGAGAATGCAAATAGAGCAAACTTGTTTCGATTCAAAAATGGAAACAATTTATTCGCCGACATAATTAATATTCACTCTAAGTTATAACATTAACTTTGGTAATAATATATATATATATATATATATATATATATATATATATATATATATATATATATATATATATATATATACACACATACATATATATATATATATATATATATATACAGAGGATGAAATGTAATAAGTGAAACATCATGGTGGAGCAAAAGCGAGTCCTCATAAAAAACTTCAAACGTTTAAAAAATTTTTAATAATTTGTACTTGAAGAAATTTATTCTCTTGGTATGGTCAGATTATAAAGGTACCATTTATTATAAATTCTAACCATTAGGAAACACTATCAACTTAACCGTGCACTGCTTCTAGTAAATAAAAATAAATTACCTAATACGTTCGAAGTGTCCAGAATCAGAAAGGATAGATCTTCGTACGACAACAGCAGACCAATATTTAATTAACTACTTACAATAAATTATTAAAAGTCGACTCTATTTTGCCTTAACCTCCATATTAATTTTACATCACACACTCAGATATCAGTTTCTCTTGGTGGTGTCAAAATTTTCTGAACTGAAAAACTTCAACATCAATTTTAGAGTAGTTAAAAAGTAATTGGATCAATTTTCCTTGGTAAATCATAGACATTTTATGAATGTGCAATTGAAGAATGAAGCAAAAAGATGGCAAGTATTCATAAAAATTATGGTCAATGCATAATTTATTAGGACGCACAAATTAGGCTACACCCATATTATAATGTGTAGACCCATTAGTATGACAAGATCCATTAAATCCAGGAAAATTACAATAACATTTTACTGACGTAATGAACAAATGAAAAAAAGAACTTTTACCAACTTACATATCATGCTATTATTTTTATTAATATTGTCATATAATTAAAGATTCTTCAGTCCTTTATTACAAAAGAAAATAATTTTTGAACATAAAATGTAATTAAAATTAATATAAACAAACGATTTATTAGAGATAGCGTCAGGAAAACCCCACCACCACTATCGGATGCCATAACTTATAAACTGAATCATATATTTAGCACATTTATGTTGCAAAAATTAAATATTTGAACATTTATTTTAGTAAAGTATAAGCTATAAATTTAGATAAATATTTTTATAGTGAGACCAAATCTTTAAACGTTGTTATATGTCAATTTAAATAATTATCAAGTGTTAACATTATATAAAACTACCATTTTTTTCAGAAAAATCAAAAAATCAAATGTCATAATTAATATTAAGTACTTATACATTTTATTTCTTAACGAGTAACTTGGCAGTTTTATCCCTCAAGAGTATATTACGAAGTAGATCGTAAAAAAATCCTGCTACTCTAAGAAACTGCTCACTTTGAACGCATGATGCAGATGACGATAAATATGCCAGCCATGTGACTTGTACCTCCATATTTTGTACTATTTTTAACCCAATATTTTGAAGAATCTTGTTCCCTTGATAATCTTTTTTTCATTGGAATATTCTGTGAAGGAATTAGCGTTAGTACTTGATATTCGGTTTCTAGATTCCACATTATCATCGTCGCTATTTAACACATTAGCTATAAAGACTTCTAATTTATTGCAGTGTTCTTTTCTAACAGCATTTAGTTTCTTCCTGCTAATTGTAATTTTTCTAAAGTTGTAAGTTATTTTTGTTTTTTATTTTTGATGAAAAAGTTAGTGAAGAATTGACCTTTTTAACGTGGGTCCAGATAGTTCTTATTTGGTACAATACATTTTTCTAAATTCCAGAAAACGATAATCCAATTCATTTTTAAAAAAAAAAACAAGAAAGGCCGGTTTGCTGATGTTAAGAATTTCCCCGCTACCAGTAAAACTTGAATCTCGTCCTACAATTTATTTAATGCTATGAACATAAATGTGTTTTATCGGATAGTTTGGATATCCAGAGTCTTATCATATAGTGCATATTCTGTTTTGGAAATCCCCACTCTTCAAGTGTGCACTAAAATATAGCCGAAATGTACACTCTTATATGGCGTTCTTCAAGGATATCCGTTTTTAAAACGATATTTTTCTTACGAAATGTTTTGTAATATCGTGACATGTTAATGATAGTAACAATACTCCTGACGAACAATTTGACCAGATATCTGTCTAACAAATCCTATAAAATATTTCCTGCCTTTTAGAACATAATTTGGAATAACATGATCCATCAATTGTCGGAACCCCAAATCTTCTACGTGTTGAAAAAGTAAATTATATGAAGTTATCATTTCTGCAGTTAAATGATAAATTTTTATTGATTTGGGATTTGTATTATCCCACATTTTGAATTTTTCAAATATTCGTCTAAATTCTATTTTACAGTTTATAAAAATATTTCCTACTGAATGTTTTTGTTAATACTCTTCTTATCGGAGTTTTTTTTTATTAAAATAAATCAGTCTTATAGATTTTTCCTTTGAAGTTGATTTTTTAACGAAATTAATTTTTATCCTTACGGGAAAACATTCTTTCACAAACACACATTTGTCATTTACTATCATGAATTATTTCCATTTTTCAGTACTTTTATGAAGACGTAGTTGTTATTTTAATTTAACTTTTCCAAAAATACAAATGTAATCTATGCTGCCCTGTATCACACCAAAGTATAAACCAAAAACTCGCGCAATGCTAGTCAAAACACGTCACATAACTAACGCAAAGCGGGATGTTCGTCAACTACTGGTCCGAGGTCACACGCGCCGGTGCCGACTTAGTACGAAAGTTGAGGTCCGTATCCGTATTTGTAAATTTTTAACAATCCGGCACATGTCTAAAATAAAGAACTAAAGTACAAAGAATAAAGTACATGTACCATAAGACCTATTTGTGCGAGCTTAAAATTATGGATATTATTTAAAAAATTAAGACATCTAGAATCATCAGTGTGGGCTTCTTCCAACCTTTATGTGGGTTTCCAAAAACTCATCATAATTTTAGGTTGAATAGTTTCAGAGATAAGGAAGGGGAGACGTATTCTATTGCATATTTTACCTAAAATTAAGAGAAAAAATGTTGATACCTGCTATTGTCTGCTAGCTACTTCCATGTAACTAACCTTTTCAAACGAAACCTCGTACTAAATATGGATTTAATAATAATTTTCATATATATCATTTCCCTTCTTAAATTTTCGAAACGAATTTTTCGGAATTTGATTTGATAGATGTCGGTTTATATGTTTTATTATTGCGTCAACTTTCTATACCAAGCAGTTATGAAAAGAAAATGGCTGAGACATATATACGGACTGACGCGGATAGAATATATGGACAGATGTGTGTGTGATCTTATGGGGAACACTAAAATGATGGAAAAATTATATAAAAAGCATTTCGCCGGAAAGTATAAGCAGAAATAAAAAGAATTAAATTCTACCAATAATTCTCATTGAAATAAATCAGAAAATATCACATATACACATATTTATTACTATTAGAAGAAGTAGGCACAAGAAGCAAAAATTTAAAAATGCGTAGTCGACAAAAAATAGTTCCGAACATTTATCTTATCACCAATATTACGCACACATATTTATTAACGTTGTTTTCAATAAAAACGTCATGAAGCCAATTTCTTCACGCGATATTCTCAATAATTATGTGTTTAAATACAACCCACCAATTATACTTTCATAAAAATGGAAATCACTTTTAATAAAGTAGCTAAAGGCACTCTTTATAAATATATAATCATTAAAACCTGTGCTATGATTCATTATAAAATGGCATTGAGTATTGTGAGGTATTCGGTAATGGTGTAATTTTTCAGAGTATCGCACAAATGCACACGCAAACATGCATTCACGCACGCATGCACGCACGCACGTACCCGTTAAAAGTCAGTGTAATAAATCTCATTCGGAAACGCATTAGATGTAGCTGATCTGGTAACGAATTTATTGTCAGTTAATAGAATTATTAAAATCAGTGAATAAGTAATATTTAATAAAAAAAATTATTTATTAAAAAGCAGGAGCAATGCAATCGTGACTTCTACTTATCTATTCAACGGTATGTACGATCTAAATACTCAACAACTCAACTCAACATGCAGAATGCATGTCCGAACTGAACAGAGGCGAGGAAAAGGCAAAGTGCGAGAGGCAATCATCTTAAAATCCGCCGTGAAAATTAAACTCTAGTCGGCTACACCTTGTACTTTCAATAACTTCCGAGATTTGTCAAAATCAGTAGACCTAACCAAATACACGATTCGTGGAATTAGACCTCGCCTTGTCAAAGAACATATTCGCCAAATATTAATGTACAAATTCCACCTCCTTTTAAAATAACACTGAGACCAACTAAGAAACAAACATATTCCAAAACAATCGGAAAAAATATGTGACAGTAAAAGTTTATTCGAGATTACCTTGTATAGAAGCAATGAAGTCGGCTAGAAGGTGGAAAGTGTCAATGAAAAAACTAGAATCTCATCTTCTAAAGAAATTATGAACACATGTAAAAAAATCTCAAAATATCAAGCGAATAGGGTTCAAATAGACATTAGGTATTAAGGACGAGACAAAAGTATAAACCACTATAAACCCCGACTCTGAGCAAAAGGGTATAGAAAAACCGAAGACATCGATTGAGATGAAACATTTTCCCTTCCACGAATCCATATGCCTATTATTGCCCATAGTCACTCAGCAAAAGTTAGAGGTAATTTAATTTGACATCATCACAGCGTCCTTATCCGGTGATTTGAAAGTTAATATATATGTATGAAACCGTCCGACTAGATTGCGAATCAGATTTGGTATGAAAATTGAAGAAACCCTTTTATGAATTAAAAGAAGCACTTGGATGTGGAAATCTAATTTTGTTTACAGTTTAAACAATTTCGGCTTTACTAGAAGTAAAGCTAATCAACGGATTTATATAAGACAAGACCAAACGAGAAATATATTTTGAATAAGGTAACCAACGACTTTCAATTCAAATTTGTTTGTGAAACCGAATCCTGCCAACAATTTTACCGATATTTATATAGACAAATGAAAGAGCTATATTTTCAATCATCAGACCAAATAAATTAAACTACTATTAAGTAAACTGAATATGAGCGATGCTAATCTTCACAGCTTTACAGCTGATCACCACGTAAGAATGCAGAAAAGTTACGTGCTATCTGAGAAAGAATTTACTTACAGAAGAGTAGCGGGATAATCAACCTAATCTAACCTGACTTTATCTAACCTAGCCTAACATCAAATAACATAGCTTAACCTAACCTAATCAAATACGAGTAGTAACGTAGCTTAAGGTGCAATGTGACTTTACATAACGTGACGTGATGTAACATAGTGAAAGGTAACGCAACTTAATATAACTTAACATAACATAACATTATATAGCAAGTTTGTTCCTAATTAACTAAAAAAAATTTATATACCAATACACAGGTTTGCAAATGCGAGTTTTTGAACCTTATATTGAAACGTAGTTTTAGTTTAAACTCACATTTTATAAATAAAACTCATGCTTAATAAATAATAAACCAATAAATAAAAAATAAGTATGTTGAATAGTTTACGTATTAAACGTAATTCAAATCCGATAAAACTTGTTTTACATTTTTACTCACTGATTAGTAATTTACTAGGCGTTATTTTCAAAGTTAATAATAACCATTTATATATATAAAAATCGGCACAATATTTTTAAATACATTTTTTTAAACACTATATTCTGGGTATCTGAGCATCAATACACTAACGTCCACTACCTAGATATATTCATTGAAATAAAATTGATGAAATGAAAACTTTATCGATTGCTTTCTTTTCTTACACGAATAATTGAATTATTTATCGTAGTTTAGTTCTAGCATAATTCCGTGTAAAATTATTGACCATTTTACAGCTCCTGCATGAAGATCAGCATCTTGACTAAATTGAATGATAACAATTAAATATTCACGCTAAGACTAAAAGTTTATAACAATATATATATTAAAAATAAATTTTAAAGACGTATGTTACTAAAATGTTTAATATTGGATAATAGCCGAGTAAAAGAAATATTATTATATTTTAATCTAAATTAACTAATTACAAACAATGAAATCGCTATTTGGTATCCCTGTTTCTTTTGAAACTGGTATCACAATTTGATTATTGGGGAACTTAACTATAGATAAAGAAAATGGTAATAGAAGACATGAAAGATGTTTACGGAAATAATCTAAAAAAGTTAAGGTAATTTCGTCAGAGCTGATAATAAATGAAGACATTTATAATCTGTAACTTTAACCTCAATCTTGTAGCACTGAAGTTAATAAGTGATTGGAGATTACATTGGAGATTTTATTTCAGGAAATTTCTCTAGTGATAAGATATTACATCGCAGTAGCGGTGCAGTGTTTACCTATTTTCTGTGCACTTGTGTTACTCAAGTTAATTATACGTTTTTTTGAGACGTGATGGTTGAATAGTTACTTATCATTACGTTTAACCCAGATAACTCAGTGCTCTGTAACTTGCAAATGGCTATCATTATCATGCATTTTTCTTTTTTTTAATTCGTTAGTTTTACCTTTAAATTTCATTATAATTGTGCATTTCTCAGTTAAAGAAATATTTAGTGCTTTTATTATCATTTTAGGTATAAGTTTTAAAACGATATATTTTTTTTTTTTAAATACATTACTAACTATTTCAATGTTTGTTGAAATTATTATATAAAATATTTCTAAAAACTGACTTTCAATTTGTTGCTATTAAAATATTTTTTTACAGTAAACTATTAATAAATTTTAGAACAAATTAACGTTAAATATAAAAAATAAAGCAATAAATGCATTTGTTACAATAAGCAGAGATAATAGGTAAAGACGTATAAAGGATTGATACGACGAATAAATTTATAAAAAATTATATTTCTACAATGTCTCTATGTAATTAGATACGAATATATTCTAATAAATTCGATATTGGTGAAAGAATTAATGATTTCATCAGACAAATGATAGTTTATTATATTGTTGTTGCAAAATTGTGGGTGTTGTTAAAGCTTATCATTTTTAAGTCGACTGCGCCAAATTCATTCTAGTAAAATTTTCAGGCAATACTTTTGCCATTATATTTTCTGTCTAAAGAAATAAATGATATTATTTTGGCTAAAACCAAATGAAAGTTATCTTAATTTCAACTTTTGTGCTTCACAGTTTCTCTTCGGTCAACCGCACTAATCCGTTTTTATTTAAATGGAACGGAGCGATACGACTCCGCCTAATTCAAACCGAAAATACTCCCGATCATCATGGGACAAAAAAGCCAAAACTTTTATTTCAACGCCAAATTTATTATGTAAATTCAGCATTTAATATTGTGAGGACGGTTTGTGTGTTGCTTAGGTAATGAGGGTCGAAGAGAGTCGAGTTTGCTCTGGGCCATTACCTCTGAGATTAGAATAATTGAAACGTTTACACCTATCCAGAGTTAGGTAAAGTTTTGCAAATGCTAAATTCTGGAAAAGAAGTGTTAGTAATCTTTTTAAATTTTAATATTAACGTGTTATGTTTTAAAATAAATCAAGCGTTTTATACATTCGCGAGCACTAAGTATATTTTTGGACATTTTGCTGTCTAGATTATTTTGAGATTTTTTAATAAGACTTTTTTATTTTTTTATAAAAATTGCCAAATACTTGCGAAGTTTCGAAAAAATGTACAAGCAAAACATAATATTTACTTGATAGATTTGAATAAATGAAATTTAAAAAAAATAATGAAACAATTATGTGCAAAAAGTAATGAAGTTTTATCCCTCTTATGGGATGATTCATTTATTTTTTTTCACTTTCAATGAATCAGAATAACAATAAATTTTTAAAAAATTATAAGAATTTCATACATAAAAATGTTTAACACATGTACATATTACAATTTATTCAATATCGATTTTAAGGGAAGTGAGAACGGGTAAGAAATTCAGTTGCGCAAAAAAATGTTGAATGATGTAAAATTGTTTTTACTAACTTTCCAAGTCACTTCTGAAAGATATTCAAGTTTTTGAAACATTTATTCGGAACTTACTTACAATCTTAATCAATTCATGGTAAATTCCAATTTTCAGCCGAAAATAAAGATTTTTAAGACGGCATAAATTTATTGCATACTTTAAACTTCAAAAAAAAAGTAAACCAATTGACATTAACATTTTAGGAAATATATTTTTAAGAATTTAATATGTTTTGGCAAATTACAGTTAAATTCATGCTTTAATAAGAAGAAATAATGAATATTTGACAAAAGTTCCTTACTATCACGCTAATTCGATACAATTATAACTACAATGGTGTGGAATTGATTATATCAATTTCAATAAAACTACATACCGTTTTTCATTGATAAAATATCAAAAATATTATTTTTTTCGGTTGTCGACATAAATGAGTAAGTTTTTCACATCATTTAATAAATCGTACCAAAATGAACACTGTAAATAATTTGGATTTTGAAAACCATCTTCAGAGTGACAATCACAAAGTTATAGGAAATCGAACATTTTATATGCACCTTTTTAAGCCAATATGTAATCTATCAAAAAATAAAAGGTGACCTTAAAATTGAAATTGCATTTTGAGTAATAATTTATTAGATATGTTAATTTGTTTACCAATTTTTTATTTACTGAACATAATTGTTTAATTTACACAAAAGCAGAAGCAAAAGACCTTTGAAGTATTTATTGATAATGCATTTAGATAAAAGGTAATTTTCCGATATGATACAAATATTTGTAGCACATAATAGCATAAGTATATAAATGAATATATAAATAGAGAAGAAGTGCAAAAACGACGTAAAGTTTCTTAAGCGTTTTAAGTGTTTAATAAGTTAATTTGTTTGCTAAATGACCCAATAATTGATTGGCAATATGGTTGTCTGATAACAAAAAGAATCTTCGTAGAAATAGAACCTAAATATTTTTTTTATTTTTTAATTCAATACGTAAATAACACTTTTTCAATATTTAAAAAAAATGCTTGAAATGAGAACCAACCCGGAGCGTTCTTGCTATTCTGCAAGCGATTAATCATACCACAATTCGGCAGCAAACAAGCGGATCAACTTTTTAGTAAAATTGTCAACATTTTACAAAAGAAAATATAATATAATATTTACATTTAAAGGAGAGTAATAATTGTTAAACTGTAACTAAATCACTGCACCTATGTTTAAAAAAAAATGTGAAGACATTCAAAACTTATGTATATCCATGTAAATGAAAAAAATTTGATTCTATTTGTTTTTGCAATTTATCAACCCATGGTGGGTACCACTACTCTCTACCAAAATGTTTCAACTTTTTATATGTAGTCAGTAAATTCATAGGTGAATTAACAAATTCGCCGAAATTAAGATGTTACACATCAATTCACTTACAAGCGTACGCAATTTGCGTGCAACAAGATAATATGGTAATCAAAAGGCAGTTAAACGAAAGTGTAAGTACAGTTGTTATACCTAAAATGTAATTAAGCCATATATTTATTTAATTTTTTCCTAAATTTTGATTAAAGTAAAAAAATTAATTAAATGTTTAAGTAGTTGGGTACTACGAATAAACCTTAATTCTGCACTTTCACCAGAATGCTTGAAATTTCTGTATTACTAGTTTCACCGAAAATTAGTTATAAAACCCAGTTTTCATGTGAAAATATCGGTTATATTTTTTTTAATTTACGAACAATATCATTAATTGTGTATTTAATCATATCTGTCCATCATTTTGATTTAATCTTTCACCCTTCAGCTTCATTTTTCTCTAAAATACAGTGAATCGTGTATTTAATCATAGCTCTCCAAAAAAACTTTACGTCGTATTTCTTCTTTCATCCTGGTGATTCATTACTCATGTCATATTTACGTTATGTAATGGTACGTACATCTGTCCCTCTATTTACCAAAGGTATAAATTTCGATATAAATTTCGGATCTGATTATTTTTCGTCAGCCAAACTACTCGTATTATTCTTTTGATTCACAATCCCGCCACTTCAGCTTTTCCTTTTCACGCGTTGTTTACACACTTATTTAGCTTTGATACTAAAAACTTTGTGACTTATCTTAATGTGTAATGTGAATTATTTACTTTTTTTAGAAAACTATATACCTTCGCTATAATCTTTAGTTTAAAAAAATGCATACACCGTGAGTGAAAGCTCATACACGTGAGTTAAATATAATATATTTACTGCCTAGTAACAAATTTATATAATTTATAATATGAATAAAATTCGAAATTTTATTTGACTTTGTATAATTTATTCTTGAACAAATAATAGGACTTTAAAATTGACAATCCTGGCCAGACAAACGGATAAAAACACGTATTGTCCAGACAACAGCTGCAAATCTCTGTTACACAATTGAAAACCGTATAGATATTTGCAAGAGTATTACGCATATATAGGGAGCAACAGGCAGGTGGAATTAAAATTGTTGGTAGAAAAACGTTTAGATTCTTTGTCCGAAGTTTGGCACTTGTATAACATTTTTCTGGAATCGTTAAGTTATGTCTGCAATTATATAATATTCGTCAGAAATATTTTACTACTATGTATGTTATATACTACCACCATATACTCATATGCTTGGAAAGAAAAATGGACTAGTTGTGACATTAATACTTTAATATGTATATATCTATTGCTGTTAAATATCTAGGTGTGTTATACACAACTTTAATATGCTAATAAAGGTTAAAAAATTAAAAAATATGGAGAACTGTCGTTCTCTACTCTCATTGCTGCTTAATAAATTATTTTCTATTTTGTAACATTCCAGACATGAATATATTTTTAATAATAATACTGCGTTCTTTCCAATATATAACCCACATTTGTAATATAGCTGTAAGGAGATCCTCTTAATATTCACCTTCCAACCATCTTATTAAACTTTAAGCAAAAAAAATCAAATATAAGAATCATTTTTAAGAACAGTCATTAAAATAATTTAACGATTCAGTAATGTAGAACTGATTTTAACTATTCACAGACTCATTCATGGTGAACTAATAAAAAGAAAACAATAGTTATATCACCGGTACTTTCTATAAATCATATGATCGTATTAGCACTCACTTCACAAGAATACAAATAAACGCACGTCAAAATGACATGTACATAAACTGGATTGCGCAGGATTTATGGCTACTTCCCTTTAAAAAATCGGTCATCATTTGCGCGAGACACGACATTTGCGCACACCTTTATTCTTCCCCTCTCGTATCCATCACGACTCTCTTTTATGAGTGCTGGTCTTATTCCGGGCTCTATCTTTACATTGCATTTTTGCAACCCCTGGAGCGTAGGTAAAGCTCAACGTGTCACGAGTATTTTAAACCACACAATGTTTTTAACTATTCTATCCTTAATGTAATTCTTTATTTCACACACATTGTACATATCTTCACTTTTTTAAGTATTTTACTTATTGATATTATGTTCTATAAAATATTGAAGTGAATACAAACTAATAACCTAACTTGTCTTTTATTATAAATTCAAATAATTGACAGTATGCAAATGCTTTCAGTTTATTGGCACACAGGGCAGTAAAATATGTAAAAATATAAATTAAAATAATTTAAATTTCTTTTAGTAAAATTTAAATAATTATAAGATATGTAAAACAGGCATCATCCATACTTCCTAATATACTTTCGAAATGAATCAAAAAAATATTTTACAGCCTATATTATACACTTAAAATCATATGACCTAAATATACAGGGCCTTTAATTGATCATATATATCTAATGGACGGTTTCAATAATGTTAGTACTTGGCTTGTCTCAAACTATTTTAAGTATCATAGTTAAAATTTCATGAAGCAGGAAAATTTTGGAAAACCATTTCAAATTTCAGTCTCAGCTAAATTGCATTAGATCACAATTAGTAGAATTTTTTATCATTGAAATGTCGTCACCTATCTTGTATTCGACATATGGAGACCATAATCGGTAAACATATAATAAATTTACTCATACTTAGAAATGTTGACGCCATTGTAGTCCTTGGAAACATATTTCTCTACGACACATGCTGTACTAAGATCATTAGCATACGTCACAGTGCGTGTGATTTGTCTGAAGTATTCGCATGTTTTTAGGCAATATTTATAATTCTCTTTTTCACAATTATCATAACATTTGCATCTTTATTAACACTTGTTTAATTTTATATACAATAAGCAAACAATTGTTTCACGCTTTGATAACAAATTCGGTTTTATTTAATTACCATGACGGCAGATTGTATAAAAATTAAGTATTAAGCCAAAACGCACAGTGAATGCATTCATCACTAAAATATATAAACAGTAATACGATTACCAAATAATGACGTCATTGAAACTGTTGATTAGATGTACAATAAACACCATATCTTGTGATTTTAGGTGTATAAGTGGCAACATTATTTTTCCTCTGGTGTATTTAGAAAATATATCGGCAGAAATGGTTGAATGTTTATCTTACATATATAATAATTATTCAAAATTTGGTAAAGACAAATTTCATCATGGTTTTTTGCATAGTATATTGCCGTGAGTGCTAATAAAATGGAAGCAATCGATTACCGTTGATTATTTAGAATTATACAATAAAGTTAATCAAGCGAATTTATTAGTTTATGTTTACTTCAATGTTTTATAATACATAACATCATTAATTAAAATACTCAGAAGCAAAATTATGGATAAAATCATAAGGCTATGTACATTGTGTTTAATATAAAGTGTTATATTTATGATATGAGACGTAAAAACATGGTTTGGTTTCAATAACTATAACACTTTAGTCTTAAAATACGCTCCAAGTTTGTAAAAATGGGATGTAAATATAGTCTGGACTAAGACCACCTCTCACAGAAGAGAGTAGTGACGGATACGTTAGGGGAAAGATAAATAGAATATAATTGTATTAAACAGCGATGAAAGAGAGCATGATGGTGCTTCAAAACTTTCATTACAAGTTGCCCTAGCGACTCGCGAAATGTAAAGATGTAATTTTAGCATATAATTGTTGTGAATAACGTACATATACATTTAGCTACATTTATTTGAATTTTATAATACTAATGACATAATTATTCCTTATTATCCATCTGTCCTCAGTATGTGTCAATATTTTCTGAACCGATATCGGTGAAATCTCTAACACACATGTTTTTCTCTTTAGAGAATATTTAAAAAACTTTTAAATATTGAATATACTTGGCATTCATTTTGTTGAAACTAATTATTTACAATTAAATGAAACTACGTGATGTAGTATTATTTCTACTTTCCTTAAGTTATTTACCTCGACCTAAGTTTCGTTGTACTACAACTTTTCAGCTGGGCTACTAATCTTTGCTAATAACCCCTTGAAGATGTAATACAACGAAACCTAGGTCGTGATAAATAACTTAAAGAAAATCGAAATAATACTACATCACGTAGTTACATTTAATTGTGAACTTTTAAATAGTTTTTTAACAAATTTTGAAGGTTGCCTATAAACTAATTACACATATAGTAGTAAAATAATTCTAATGAATATTTTAATCACATATAGTACTTAACGATTACGAAACAATGTTCCAAAAATGTCAAATGTCGAATCAACGTTAAAATATTTTTTTAGCCAACAATTTTAAACTCACCCGTTTGGGCGAATTAATATGTGTTCGTGGCTTTATAAACATCTACACAGTTTTGTAATGTCTAAAAGTGAGGCGCATCTGTAATCTGGGCGATAAGTAGTTTTATCTTTTCGTCTAAATAGTGGAGTCAATGACAAAATGTCTAATATTTCTTTGAACATATATTAGACAGAATCAAATAAAACGTCGCATTTTAGTCAAATTACAAATTTACTTTTCTTGGCCATAAGTATATTAGTTTAAAGAGATTTTCCTTTCATTCACATTATATGTATTTTTAAACTCAAAACTATAGCGAAAGTACACAGTTTTCTGGAAGTGTAAGTAGTACAAAATGAATATAACGAGAGTAGAATAAATATGTAAACAACGCATGAAAAAGGAGAACTGAGATAGAAGTATCAATAAAAACAATAATATTTTGGCTGACGAAAAAGAATCCGTTTCTAAATATAAATTGCAACATAAAAACAGGAAGAAGCGAGGAAAAATATAAATTCGAACATCACGATTTACCCTCGCTCGGCAGAGGGAGATGTAAATATATTCAGACAAATAAAAAATATAACAGGAATAATAAACCAAACGTAAACATAACAGGAATTATTAACACAACGGGTGAAATGTTCAATGAAAGCGACGGACAGATATGGTTAAATATGTAATTAATAGATATTTTACATGGAAGCAGAATTTTGTAACTGATTTGGGTGAAACGAGCTAATTAGAAATTTTACTCTTGAATTTACTTTATTGGTCATACCCACCCACTTAAACCTTTAATTTTTTTTAGTTTAAACAATTTTTTGGAATAAATTTAAAAAATATCGCGTACATTATATTTTTTGGACAAAATTATTCTTACACCTTAGGTTTAATTCCACCATTTGACACGCATGCATACACACCTGGATTTACAATATTATCGCACGCAATTAGCGCAAATATGAGTTAATTGATGTGTAACGTTTTAATTTCGGCCAATTCGCCTATCGCATTGTCGTCGTTTAATCATTGAAGTTTTAAAAATTGTTTCGACTAAAATTCTCTAAGAAAAATTTGAAATTAAGCCCCATATATTAATTATAAATTGATATTTAATTATATTTTAACAGACATTTAAATCTAAATATTGTCATATAATAAATATGTAATTATAACATCGATAATGAAATTTGTGTTATCTACACTTATTAAAAATATGTTTTTCTGTGTATGTATGACATTTTTTATGTTAAAATATTTATTTTCATGTCACTTTCAAAGGTATGTTAAAAAATTATATTGTAAACATACGTAAATTTAGCGTAATAGTGAAGGAAATATTGATGAAAGATATGTTTTTAAAGACGAAGAATAAAGCAACAAGTATGTAATTAATTGTATTCAAAATGTAAAAAATTTCAGAATGAAGTAAATTTGCTAAACATGAAGTAATAATTTTTTTTCTAAATTTGCCGCCAATATAACTAAAAATTAATCTTCTTGTTAGCTGCCGAATTGTCAAGTGGTAGAGCTCTTACTTAATATTAGCAAGAAGGCTCTTCGATCTCACTTTATGCAGTTTTTTAATACATTTAAAAAAGTGCTAATTAATTAAACATTAGAAAAAAATTATATTTTATACAATGAAATACAGAAATTAAACGAGATATTGAAATGTAAAAATATTAATTTTTTATTCCAACGCACATGTTTCCCATTACCACGGAAGAACATTATTAATTTACCATTTGGCTTTTTGGGAAATAATTTAAAGGTTTAAAAAAATAATTTTTACGCCTTGCTAAAAATAGCAATTTTTTTATTACTCATTACTTTATTACAAAAAGAAGTGCATTTTCTAACAGATATTGGAAAAAAATTCTTCAGATCTGCGAAAAACTAAGTGATATTTTTTAATACTAATTGTTTTAAATGAAAGAAATTGCTTTTATTTCGCTTTAAAATTGTATTGAAAAGCTTCATTTAAAAATATAAAATTCGCGAAATATTAAAAATGAATGAATTTATTCAATAATTTCCCACTAACTTACTTATTGAAGCAATTGATATAAATATAAAAGGAATTATTTTATAATATGGCCTTTTGAATATTACTTTGCGATGGTTGAAAGTGTTCGCTACATTAAGTATCTATTTTAATAAAACGATTGTTTCTCTATTCTCAAATATGAATATAATTAGGCAGTTGTTGGAAAGAGATGTTTACTTCCTGAATTGTACTGGAACTTATATTAAGTTTCAGTTTTTTTGTATAATGATAGCAATAATCTTATACTTCTGTCTACTTATACTTGTCATAATACTATATATTACTTATATATGTATATATATATATATATATATATATATATATATATATATATATATATATATATATATATATATATATATTATTATTACTCTATTCTATATATTACTTATATATTACTTGTCATAATACTTCTGTCTTCCATAGATGGCTAATTGTTTCAAAAGTTTATGCAAATTTAGTTGCAAAATATCCCTCAATGTGAATATCACACAAACCTTGATTAACAAAAAAACTATTTTTTATTCCAAAATTGAATGAGAAATTTCTTTAAAAATTCATCAAAAATTTAAACACGCATCTAAATTTTCGGGTCGCCGTACTAAATATTTCCAGTTTTTTTTTAAATTCTCACCCTATTATAAGGGTTTAGGGAAAATGTCAAGAACTTCTTTTTCGAGTTTCGTAAAAAGTGTAAAAGAGTTTTCAATGCCACCATTGACATAGAATTTAAAATAATTAATGCTGTAGAAATTCAGTGGATTCGAATTGAAATATTATATGCAGCGAAAACAATTAATGTAAATATTTAAAAATACTTACATCATCGAAAAATTGTTTTTATCTATATGTGTTAACAATAAATTTTTAAAATGTTTTTAGGTTTTGTTATCACATCAATTTAAAAATTATGTTAAATAAATAAAAAAAATTATTAACAAATTTTCAAGTGTAATATATTAATGCCCAAAATGCAATTTAATTATATAGTTCTTTTTTGTTTTTCATGACAAATATAAATATGAATTACATATTGGCATAATTAAAGTTTCTATAACATTTTCGGTTTCCAATATCTTTGTGATCGTTAGATGAATGATTTTTTCTTGTTGTTGAAGGATAATTTTAACTGTAATTTAACACAAAGTTTTAAAGAATTTTTAAAAAATATTTCCTAAAATGTCCATGTTAACTAGGTGACATTTCTTTTGAAAGCTCAAAGTTCGTGAGAAATGTTTAAAGTCTAAAAATCTTTATTTCTACCTTAAAATTAGACAAACTTAAATTTTGTCGTGAATTTCTGGAACATATTAAGATTGTTAAGTAAATTTAGAATAATTTTTTTGGAAACTTTCAATGCCTTTCAAACATGACTTTGAAAGATAGTGAATGTTCTTAACTTCATTTAATTTTTTTTATTTTGCAGTGTTTTTACCCGTTTTCTAAAGGAACCATTTTCTTCAAAATATGTATTGTACTTGAACATACTGGCCTATACGTTTTAAATATTATTACGTATAAAAAACTCATAAAATTTTTCAAATTAGTTGCGAGTCTGCTTCACTGGAAGCAATAAGAAAATAAATCGTCACGTGGCTTTATTAATAGAGAAAATAATTCCTTACATTTTTGCATGTTTATACTTTATTTACTTTTTTGGTTTAATTTCGTTTATTAAGTATATAAGATAGATATTTGTTTTGCTCATACATTTCTTTAAAGCTTCGTATGTTTTTATTTATTTTTTGTTATAAATTCAACAAGTCTCACCTAAAAATCTCAAAATAACCCTTGAGCGAATGAAATGTACATGTTTACAGCAAATTATCAAAAATTATACTTAGTATGGGTGAATACTAAATATTACAGGAAATACTTGTTTTATTTAAAAACGTAATATATGCATTTCAAAGTTCAAAATCATTGCCAACACTTCTTTTTACCAAAATTTTCCGTTGACCTGACCCTAGCTTGCTCTAAATAGATTTAACAGCCTCTCTCCATCTAATCTCAGAATAAAATTCCCAGAGCAAATTCATCATTCTTCGATCCTTATTACTTAACCAATACACAGACAATCCTTACAATTTAAAATGCTGCATTTACATAATAGTTTTAGGTGTCCACGCCGATGACTTTTTTGAAACGTGTCGGAAAAAACATAATCTAAAAACTTAAAAAGTGCGTCTAAAAACTTATAAAGTTTGCTATAAAAATGAAATAGGGTAATTTGAATAAAATAGGGTAATTGGATTTCATCAAAAATATAGATTAATATTATACATGGTGACTCTCTACTCACGGGCACGTCGTAGACGCATCATGATTTACAAAATTTATAGCTAAACAGAAAATAATGTTTCATTCCTTTCTACGCAATCGTCTTTTCAAGCAAAAAAGAAACATTGCAAATAGCTCTTTGACGTTTGGTGAAGTATTGCCTATAATTAAAAATGAAAATTTATCAAAGTTCTTTAAGAAAAGAAGTATGACCACGGTTGTGATTACCAAAGTAGATTACAAAGTTCCCAAGTAAATTAAATTATCATGTAATAAATAATTACCTTTCCATCGTAATATTAATATTCTTAGAATGGAAATATTTTATTACAGGTGCTATTTCTACTATCTCAGAAATAGCATCCTGAAATATGCAATTCTAAATTTACAATTTGTGGCATACAGAAAATTGGGTTTCACATAGAAATTGGGTTTGACATCATGTGGCGTAATTTTCTTGCGTAACATTTATTAATTTTTTTAAGAAAATAATATAAATCCACACCTAAATATGCATACAGCGGTATAAACCAATTTAAAATTAGAAATAAATATTAATGGAAACATGCACATAACAGACAGAAAAAAATGTTCGATCGTACTCGGGCATTTTTAATGAAATGAATAAATATAGAATAAGGATGCAGACATTAGACAGTTGCTTTCATTGAACCGCTCAAAAATTATCACGAGTACATGCGAGCGAAAGAGACAAAAGTACAGCGCAGTAGTATCAACTGCACCCCACCTCCACACCCCCCCCCCTCCCCTCCGCCCTCCTGCCTCAATCCTAATTTACGATAGTTGCCATTATGAAGTGATGTGTGTCCTTTACCTGCTTCTAACGTATGAATAAAAACTCGTCTCCGCACAGCAAACTAAAAACTTTCCGCATAATTTTATAGTATTTTCAATATTTTATGACAAAAGTTTTTTTTTTCTGATGTCATAATAACATTTAAAGCTAACTTAATTTTTTTTGTTTTTTTTTTTAATAATAATACTCCTTGTTGCTCTCATTGAACTTCCAACTATATCCAATATTTGAATCAGTCTTGAAAGAAGAATGGCGGAATGTGTTAAAACTGGATTTTCCAAAGTGGAGGAAAAAATATGAGAAGACAATTATACTTGGACTTAACGAAGCAGGAAATTAACCATTGAAGCTTCAAACAAAGGGGGATCGGGATAAATACTGCTAGGGGAATTTATTCTGTTCCTAAAGTTACTTACATCGCCGACTTTTAAATATCAATAAGAAAGCTAAATCTTACGTTCAAATTTGTAGTTCAGAGTATGACCTTATTTCGAAGATCGGGGTCTGCAATGATGAGTCATATTTTAGAAATGGAGTCGTTGTTATTTGGTTATACGCCGAAGTGTGTCGTTATGCTTAAGTACAAATTTAATAATAAATATATATCTATCACACATATTTAATAAAACCAGAAAGCTAGAAAAATACTGCTAGCGGAAGTGACTTCATTTACTAGGGCGACAGTAGTCAGAAGAAAGATGGTATAAGGATTTTATGACAAATTGACCGAAGTTGTCGATATCCACGGTATACTGCATGTTGAAAAAATGTTCAATGTCGACGTAATCGAAAAAATCCGTTGTGCAAAATAGACCTACCTAAAAAGGGTAAACATAAAGTTAAAACAATCACCAGGAGTTAACGAGTCCGAAGCAAATAACGGTCGAATACAACAGCGATTGCAATTGCTACAGGACAGTTTGTATCTCTTCTGATTACTCCCAAAGACGTGTATCAAAACCACGTAGTGGATATATAACAAGACATTTTCTACGCTTGATTTCAACGTTTCATTGAACATATTTAATTATCATCTGCAAAAAAGGTTTGCTTTTCCTTGATGGTCTCGTAACTAACACGAAACATTCGTCTTCAACTGGTTTTGCTTGACGACATGGAATCATTATTTTAAATAAATGCATAATTTGAGCAAGTTGTAACCGCTCAACATTTCATTTTTAAAGACTCTTAGTTTATATTATACTGACGAGATCAAAAAAATCTCTACGAAATAACAAATGTCACGCTATATTTGATTTGTGGCAGGGCAAACGAGCGCACAACTTCTTCAGATGCAGCTGCCGGTGTTTTCAGGAAGAATTGATCTCATTGAGAGAGATATTTTTTCAAATTTTGAATTTGTCGCTTTACAAAACGAAATAAAAGTTTCAAAAAACATTTTTCTATAGACTGTAAGAAGTAATAATAATCCATATTATTTCTTACAGGTTATGCAAAGATATTAGTAGGAATTTTTTAGTGTATTTTTATGTGGCCATTCACCACACACTGAAAATTTAATCATGTCTTCGACGAAACACAAATTGTAAATTTTGCTGTACGACAAGATAAAATAAAATTTCTAATTTAACTAGATGCACCCCTGTTTCAATATATGTTTCTATAGGCATATTTTATTTTACGTTAGTCATTCCTACGAAGTAAGAATACTTTATTTCATTGTATTATTATTTAGTAATTTTAAGTACATTTTTCACATGTCAAACACAGAAAGGTTAATAACCGAGACTTAACATTCTCTTCACGTATTGTACTCGGTATTTATTTAATTTAATGTTAATATTATTTAACTTTTATGTTATTATTTTTTGCTAAAAGGAGAATATTTGGTTATGTCTATTACGTAAAGGTTGTTGTTTGTTTCCAAAAGTTTATCTTAAAGTTGTTATTCCGAGCACTATTTTAATTTGATTTGAATAACTTGTTACAGCAAACAATGATTTGTTTAAGTTTTAAATAGTTTTATTTCTTATAAAACGCTTCTCCACTTTTTGAACTAGTGGTTCAATCAAAGAGTTTTCCAGTTCAAAAAAGGTGCCAATGGTGTAAAGAATTTTAAATTCAATTTGTCGTTTTATTTTTAAATATCTTATGTTCAAACTATGAATGGTTGAAGATCTATAAAAAGTGTTTCAAATTGAGTAATGTCGTTCTTTTCAGTACTGAAGTTTTAAAATTCTGACGTTAGAAAAGAGTGGTCCAATACCTACAACTTTACATTGCGTATCAATGTATTAATTATTATTATTACAAGTTGATTATTAGTTATTAAGGATCGAACCAGCGGATGTATTTTGGTAATCAAATATTTTATTTTTTTAATTATCTCTTCACTTGTTCGTAACTATAACGTAAAGTAAAAGAAAAAGATATTTGTCAAGTTCGTAGATACTCGCGGCAACTTCTCTAGTCAAAATAATAAAGTAATATAAAAATAGTTTTAATTTAATCATATAAATTACAAACTAACCTGAATTGTAAAAGTAGTTTTACTTCATCGGTGAACTTATATGGGTGAGGCTCACACCTTTTTTATATAAAGTAACTTAAATCAAATAAGATTAATCAAGATAACCACTATTATTTAAAATTAATATAATACCAAAACCTATTTTTCTCTTATTCTAATATGAAGACGTATGCTATCTATATTTTAATAATTGGCCAATGTTCAGTTAGACGCAATTTGGTCACATCTGAGGGATTTGGTTTAAAGGACTTAAATAGTTATTTATTAAATAATTATTTATTAAAACAATAATTTAAAAATTTATTTTTGCTTTGGAATTTAACAAACGTTTTTGAATTTTTTTTAAATTATATAATATTAACTGCCGTTCCTCAACTGCTCGGAGAAAAGATCTATTTTCGGTTTCATGAAGACTGGAATGTTTGTTATTGTTCGAATAATAAAATACAATAATTTTATTGTATTTATTTTTATATAAGGGTACAAAATAATGAAATAAATTAAATTTTCAATTTTCATTACCACAAAATGTGTTGTCTTTCCACAAAATGAGTTTCATTTTTTTAAACAAGTCTAAATCAGGTGTGATTATATTTTATTATAAATATAACTGAAGAAAATTTATAGCTCTTCTCACTATAGTTTTTGTATCACACTTAAAATTTTAAGAAGTGGTCAAATATGTGAAAAAAATTTCAAAGTTCAATTATAATCAATCAATTACCAGATCATAATTAGTAGAATATTTTATCATTAAAATGTTGTCATCTAACTGATATTTTGTGTGAAAACTTGAGTGGTTAAGATGTAATAAAATCACTCTGATTTACGAAAGTCAATATCTACAAAAATACGATATTTCTGTACTAGACAGATTTTATTAAGCTTTTTCACATAATTTACAGTACATGTATTTTGTTTAAACAATTGAAATACTTTAGTTATTATTTCAATTCGTTGTTTCTAATTTTCATCTTCTGTGGACTAAACAGTGTTACTTTACATTTTCATCTTTTGTGGACTTTACAAAGTCTCGTTTAATTTCGTATACAATAATGCGAACAATTTTTCTATACTGGGATAACTTTGAAACACTTTTTTAGTACCGTGACAAAAAATTGGACAAAAACTAAGTAGTGAGTCAAAATATGTAATGAATTAATTTATCACTAAAAGTATATTACTGTATTTTTTGTATATTTTACTGTATCAATAAACTGAAAGCAATAGCTTACTGTTTTTTATCTTGATTAATACAAAAAAACAAATTAGTTTATTAGTTGGTGTTAATTGTAATATTTTTTGCATATAATATCATTAAGTAACATACCTACGAACAAAAACTGGAAGTATGTACATTTTGCTTGAAGTAAAAATTACATTTAGAATAGAATACGTAAAAACATAGTTTGGTTTAAAATACTTATAACAGGTTGAACTTTATCTATGCCCCAAAATTTAGACAAATCCGATGTATAGTTAATATGAAGTCTCGGGTGAGACCACCTTTCATAGATAAGAGTGGTGATGAATACGAGAGGAAGGGAATAACGGTGTGTGCAAGTGTCGTGCCTCGCACAAATTATGGCCGATTTTTTAAATTAAAGCAGCCAAATTTTCTGGGTAATCTAGGTTATGTACATTCCATTATGCTGTACATTTATATATTATACGGTCTTGTAAACTGCGTGGTGACACGAACATATGTTTTACAGAACGCGCTGATGTTATAACGTATAAGTATTACTTTTTTTACTACTTAAAAAAATTAACGATTATTATAATGAATGACGTTAAATTTTAATGTTTTTATTATGTAAATTTAAATAGGATGATTGAGGGGAGAGTACTACGAGGATAACTTTTAATGTTTGTTAATTTACTATGAGGTAAATATGATAAAAACGAATAGTATCAGAATCGACAAGTGTGTAAAAAAGGAAATATAGAACTAGGATCAAGTAGGCACACGATCATTTGATCTGGGTCTCATTGTTTTCAGTATTCAATCATATTGCGTGTGTAGCTTACGCATTAGAAATAGAACAATATTCTAACTAAAAATATATTCACGTTTGGAATGTTGCAACTGAAAATAGTATATGATTTTATTAAACAGCAATTAATCTGAGAAAATATAGTCGAACCTTCAAAGTTCAAATTTAATGAACTGAACTTAATATTTTTTTTTTGTTGAATGTATCATTCGTTTAACAAATTTAACAGGAAACATATCTAGTTATTGCCGTCGTTTGAACATCAAGATAACAGAGATTCCAAAACCCATCGTCTGGTCTCTATACTGAGGCTTTTTACTAAAAATGTTCGTAAATTGTTTTTTTAGCTTTGAATTTTAAACGACAATATGCCAGTTCCGAATGTGCGCAAAGTAAGTTAAAAAACATGAAAATAATTATTTGTGTACATAACCCCAAAAGTTGTTAATCATTCGAACTACAGTTGCACATGGGTTATGTACCCGTGCAGCTGTAATTCACGTCACATAGAACATGCGACACTGACAGTCAATGTCATTTCATCTTCAACGAACTCACTTTCTTGTCGTTCATATAATAGAATGGAAAGAATTTGGGTCTTTATACGATAGAACTTTAGAGCTACATTGCAATAGAATTATAAAACTTTTGTCATCCAATCGTTTTTTCACTGATTCAGAAAATATTTTTGCAGACGAAATTCGTAGGACTTTATATAGAGATTTGACTGATTTGAAGTATTGTTTTTTTTATTAATTGTAATTAAAATAAATTGAGACTACTTTGAGCTGCCCCCATTTTTAATTAAAATATGGGCCAAAAGTGTAGGTAATTGTAGGTGATCTTTATTCAAATTAGTTATATACAAATTTTAACATTATGTAGGTTAACATATATTTGCAAATCAGTTCAACAAATATCAGATAATTAAAAATACCTGATCATTGTAATTTTGTGAAAAAATTAATATGTTTTATCAATCTAGATATTTGGAAAATATAGTATTTCATGTCTTTTCTACCACAAAATTTATATACATTTCCCCTAATTTATAATTAATATTTCCCCTAATTATATATAAATTTATATACATTAACCTACAACCAGTACGAGTATCATTTTCTATTCTCTGCTGATCACGTTCACATTAAGCTAACCACATTTTAACAATTGTATATAATAGAGTAGATTTAACAATTGTATATAATGGAACAGATTTTAACAACGGTTTGATATTAAATTCTAACTATATTCAAGAAATCTGTTAGTTGTCACCGATTGAATCAGTATAAACTTGAAATTAATAGCAGCACAAAAATGAATCTTTTCTCATACATCTCATATTCAATAGTGAGTGCGGTACGACACCAATCATCATCATCATCATATATATTAATACGCTAAGGTTAAGATGTTATTCTCCCTTTTTAGAAAAAACCTCACAACTAATCCACATAAATTATATATCATTTTATAGATAATTGCTTGCTCTACCGGCATCCACAACTAAAAAAATTATTATTGCTATTGTTTTTGCAAATTAATTAATTATTAAAATTATATACACAAAACAGCAATGCTGCCATCTAACGGCTCAACGTCAATATGATTGACGGTCGGTAAAATTTTTGTTTAATTTCAAATCCACTCACGTATAAATAAAGTGGCGCTTTAGCTCAATGCTTTTGATACTTGCGCCTCTATATGTCAATTTTAGTAAAATATTTGTTTGATCTGTCATCTGAGCTTCATAATGGAATAAATAATGCGAAGACTTCGCACGGATCACGCTAGTATTATACTTATTTTTCTATGAGACCGTAAACTTTTAATTCACCCTGGTACACACATACTTTTGTTCACACTATTCTTGTAACGGGATTATATTTTAATTACAAGACATTTTATTCTGAAATAAGTATTCTGTGTTCATATTCATTACCCAGACTGCATGTTTGCAAAATGTCACGAAAATCGGTTGAGTTAAAGGTAAAAACTCAATTTTACATGTATAATGATAATTAGAACAGTTAGTACCTGAATCAGTGTTCTCATATATTAATGTTAAAACTGTGAATATGTTTGACGTTACTTTAATTTTACTTCTCATGTCACTAGTACAAAATATTTACCCTAAGAAAAGAGCTAATAGAGTGAAATTTGAACCGAAATATTATTCTCTGAATACATGGCAGCACGCATAATTATATATAGTATTAATATAGAAATAATTTACGAGACGATATCCTTCAGTAAATACATGCCGCAATGTAATGCGAATATTATAACGAGACATACATTGGCGAAATCTGTGGCTTTGTTGAGATTTATTAATATTCAAATATTCTTGCGCAATTCATTATTTTACAATTTTGGAATTAATATAATATTTTTTTTATAATTTGGTTACGAAAATCTGGTTTCAAAGTGGTGGAGATATTATTAAAATATTTTGTCTAATAATTTGTGCATAAATGCTTTAAACAGCGAAATTGGTAACGACATAATACATAAAAAATGCCTGTAAAGGCAACTTAAAAGTAATTGCGTAATAGCTTTGTTTATCTGTATTTTATGGTATACCATTCGTAATAGCAGTTTTTTCAATGTTCTTAATTCAACCCTGTTGAATTCATTTACATATCTTTTGCGCAATACTTCCGTTCATGTTTGGTGGCACTTTTGTATATATATATATATATATATATATATATATATATATACATATATATATATATATATGTATATATGTATATATATATATATATGTGTGTGTGTGTGTGTGTGTGTGTGCTTGCGTTTAGAAAAAAATTATTTTTGCTTATTTATTAGTTCTTTTAATACTTTTAATCTACAATGTAGGCACCATATGTATCAATAACTTATGACCGAGGGCAGTGACTGAACACCGACGGACCAAAAACTTTGGAGTCTAGCAATTAAAAAACTTTTTCAAGGTTCGATACAATTCCTGATGATTCGAAATAGATGATAGTCTGATGGTGCTAAGCGGCGTTGCCCATTTAGCGACTTTGTTGCTAAAAATAGCGACTTTTGCTTTGTCTTAGTAACAAAAATAGTTTTGACGACAAAAATGAATTAGCAACTGATCTGGCGACTTGTAAGTAAGCAGTTTTAGACAATGAATACGTTTTTTGTCAACTTAAAAAAAATAATTAAGCTTGAAATTTGGAAGTATTTAAGTCTAGAGAAGATGCTACACTGACTCAAGAGTAACTATCATAGATAATATACTAAAGTTACAATATACTGACGGTAGAACAAGGCCCTACCTATCACTACTAGACTGACGGTAGAGCAACACACCACCGTATTTTTGTTAATAACTTATTGATCTATGCTTGAAACTTTTAACTTTTTACTTTCAAATGTTTTTGGAGGTGATAAAAAAACCTATGTAATATTAGATAATAATAAAATATATGTCTGTGCAATATGCATGTGCAATATGGTAAATGTATGTATATATATATATATATATATATATATATATATATATATATATATATATATATGTACATATATATTACGTTTTATTCAGCGTATTTATGTCAGGGGGTCAAATTATTCTTGGCAAAGGTATAATTTTCAAAAACCAGAAGAAAAAATTTCATAAAAATCAGGAGAACCTAAAAATTTATTTAGCTCTTTTTTTGCGAAATAATAAATTCTTTAGTTTTTCATTCCAATAAAAAATTTAAACTTTATTTAGTTATAAAAAATTATTTTATTAAATTCTAATACAATAACTATGAGTTTCTTAATATATATGTTATGATCCGTAATATAAGATGCAATTCGTATTTCAGCTTCTTTTATTTCAATCTCGAGGTGCAGATGCAGATGCCAATGCTTGAATAATATTCTTTTGTCTAGCCGTCACCTTACAATTGCAAGAATGTTTAGTTGATGATAAATTATAAATGTTCCAATAAATCAGATTTCGCCCCATTGCTAACAGCGACATTGAAAAGCGCATGGCTTATAAAAAGCAAATTCCTCACCCTTGTCACTTTTACTTAGCCAACTTTTAAATTGTTCTAAATGTAACCATTCGTTTTTAAACTTTCGACAATATTTAATTTTCTTTGGAACACTCATTTCTTTAAATTAAATATTACAATATTCCAATCATATTGACTATAAAAAAATACTTTATTCTTCTTTTAAGTACAATGAGTATATTCTCTCATCGTTCCATAAAACATCTTCAAAAGATATTTCTAATTCTTCATGGGAATCATCATCTGTTAATAAATCTTCACGCTCCAATAATAACAAGCTACAACGAAAGTATTTAAAAATATTACCTATGAAACATCACAGTAACAAATATTAATTAAGAATTAATTATATGTTATCAAAGCTATACTTAAATATATATTTTTAATTCATTTCAAAACTTTAATTAATATTATAAATTAATAACACACTAAAGGGTTGTATTATTTACTTGATCTCACTATTAAAACGTAATGGTTAATAGTATTAATTTTAAATATTTTCAAATTTCCGTTTGAATCAAGTATTGGAACAACTACAAAAATTACATTTCCATGATTTTTTTATCACTGATGTTTGCAATTAATGTTTTAATATTTTGTTATATAGTTAAATCAATATAAATAGTTATAAATATAAAATAAATTACAAATCAACGCATAACGCACTACTGAACAACATTAGCGGGCACATAATTCTTATAATCCTGCTGATGACACTATCATAGAAAAGCGGTGAATTCGAATTTAACTGTTAGTAGTTATCAACGCTAACATTCATATTTCAATCTTAATGTTAATATTGACGTATTGCAGAATTTTCAAAATGAAAAAATGATTCTATAAACAATTTATTTACAAATTATTTTCTAAAACTTCTCTGGTATTCCACAGAGAACTAAATCCTAGCAGAATCACTTTTAGCGACTTCCGAGCGAGTTTTAATACTAAGCCTAGCGATTCCGATTTGTTGGAGTTGGCAACACTAGTGCTACGTGTGGTGAATAAGCTGAATAAAGTAATGAATCCCAGCCAAGCTTCTCCAGATGACAGAGAGAAACTGAAACAATGTGTGGCCGAGCGTTGTCGTGTAGGAAGGGAACCTCGGTTCGCATTGAATTTGTTTTTCGTCCATTTTACTCTTTCCGCGTACTGTGCGTGCTTTTATACCCTTCATGTAATATTTTCCAGAGCGTTCTACAACTTTTTGTATTATCTAAAAATTAAACATTCTGGAATGTTTTAATATAAAACTTTTTCATTAGTTTTTTGCCAACCCTATGTTTATTTCTTCTGTTCTATTTTCTTAAGAGCGCCTTTATACTCTCAATCATTGGGGTTTTACATCTCTCCGTTACTCATCAATGATTTTATTATGAAATATGCGCTCATCAAATAATCGTACAAAAAATATTTGGTTAAATATCTACATACGTAAGTATTTATTTTCATTTTTATGGCCACGAATCTGCATCGAAAATGGTGGATAATTTTCGTATTCAGTTTTTGGCATAGAAATTCGTTATTTTATTACGGAAATTTAATACGCATATAATTTATCTGTGTTCTGTATCATCAAATAAATAAACAATATTGGTTGAATATATAGCCTGAGTAACTATTCCGGTGACATTTAATCAAAGAAATGTATTTTGAGATAGCATCGCTTAATGTTTAAAATTTGTTTTACGTCAGTATTTCACGTGTATTTATAAACCATTATTCGGTCTCTTATCGAAACTTCATT
Source organism: Druceiella hillmani (assembly GCA_039881145.1). Classification (NCBI taxonomy): domain Eukaryota; kingdom Metazoa; phylum Arthropoda; class Insecta; order Lepidoptera; family Hepialidae; genus Druceiella; species Druceiella hillmani. Next base: position 27,541,448 of record JAYKKI010000028.1, on the reverse strand, counting down.
AGCATAATCAATTATTTTGTTTTTTCACAATTTTTTTTTCCAAACCTACGTTTTTTGCCGAGAATCTTTTACAGCCTTGAGACTTTGCAGGGCAGATAAAAATATTTCGGGACTTATTATATTAATTGTAAGGGCTTGTAACTTAGGAATATCAGCCCCAGAGGGTTGAAAACGTTGAAAAATTTTATAAATATTGACATACAATTTTGTGGAGATATTGTTTATATATTCACCTTGTTTTTTTTTCTTTACAACGGTTCAGGTGTAAAGTTATTTTAAGAAAGTCTCCGCCTAGATCCCAAGATATTACTGGGCAATGCATAATAATTTACATTATTCAATAAAATTAATATATTTCCTGGCCTATTTTTTTTTAAATAACGGCATTGAATTATTTTTTCTGCTGTAATCAATATTAGATAGTTAAACGTTTGAATAAGGTAAGAAAATATTGCTTCCTGGTAATACACTACTTACAATAATTACTCCAGATTTTACTCTGATGAATTCTCTTAGCCCACAAGTTCACTGACCCAAGTATACAAAATTGCTCTTGTAACTCAACATTTCCTAACAGTGCTTCCAGATGAAAGCAACCCATAGTTAGTTACTCCCAATAAAAATGTTTCCTACGTTTAATACGATAATTTTTTTTTAAGAAAATATACCGAAAATAATAAATAAATCTACCGGTATTGCTAAATGATGATGGAATTAAAAATAATGCGAAAAATATTTTTTTTTTGCAAATTTTTCCTTGAATGCATATACGAGTAATGTTAAAACACCATTTTATGCACATAACATTTTCAATAAATGAAGATAAATTGTATGTAAGGTATAATAAGATACGTCCTTGTTCCTAACGCACAACGTTGATCCCTGTGTCTCGCGTGTGTTCGTGTGGAGATTAGAGCCTTTGTGCACGTGTGTACGTAAAAATACAAAATGTTCAACCATAAAATTTATTTATATTTACAACACCGTTATTTATATCTAATCCATCTTTTCCAATTTTGCCACAAGTTCACATACGCAAGTATCACAGAAGCGTTAAAAACGTAACCGTTAAATATTTTATGGTATCATGACAAAGCTCGAAAAATATAATTCATATGAATCAATTGAAAGAAACATTGTAAACCTTTCGCGCCGTAAATCATAAGTAGCAAAACTATTTAATCTAATACATTATCATATATGTGTGATAACAAATATATGCAATAAGGGAATTCCTGTTGAAGTGACCGGTAAATAATGACCACGTCTCTGGAGCTCCTTCTAATTTTTATCTTTTTCTATTAAATAATTTTATAGCAGATCCTATTTACAGAGCTTTCCCTGTTGGATTATTTTCATGACAAGGGAGGAGGATAATTGGTTTTGGTGTGAAGAAGAATTGTGCTGTATTTAAACAGATATAGGAAAATGATGGGATTGACATCGCACCATGTGACTCGCTTATTAATGAACATGTGGAGGTAAATTTCCTTGGCGAAATAAAGGAATAGACTCTTAATACGATATCACATAAATTAATATAAGCCGATGGAAAAATATTAGGTACTCAAGTAAATATTTATTAAGGCAACATTTACGCGTCTACAGAAAAAAGTAAAATACATCCAGGTTGAATAATTAGGTTAATCAAAAAACTACTACATACTCAAATTAATATTTTGTCCTTTTCACGTACTGTGTGTATGTAAATTTACATTAAAGTTAGCATCATCATGCAATGAAAACGATGTTACGTTGCATGATGACGTCTATTCATCGGGATTTTTTTTAACTTTACTAGCTTGATTTAGATGTAAATTCGTCGCGGCCGACGGAAATGAATATTAACATATATTTAAAAATACCCTCAGTTGTTATTTAGTTAATGAATAAACTTTCTTTACATGTAATTACACATTAATAACTTTCAATGGATATTATATTTTGGTGACAATATTAATTGGGAGAGTGTTGAGATTGCGATTTCAAATCAAAATTTCTGAACAATTTAATCATCTTTCCTGGTTAATATTAATTTGAATTACTCCGTTATTGATATTAATAATACAGGCCTTATCTGAAATACCTTTTGTATTAATTACTAATAATAAACACAGTAAAACAAAAGAATAAAAATTTCAAAGTTGATTGAATTGGGTTATGTTTATAGATTAAGTATGAATAGAGAAGCTGAGGTTTAAATTTGAAGTTATCAGCTACTTTCCTTCCGCTTACAAAATATACAATGGATAATGCACACTCAAAAAAACAGCAGGTGTCGTCACGACCAACGCCTGGCGGTCCGGCGGAAGGGCCCCATATTTTTCCCTCTCTTGATATGTATACATGTAGTTTTAAGTGTCTACATAAATCTTTACGCTACAAAAAGTGTATACCGATAAATCTTGTGTTTTACTTTATATGGAATTACTCCGGAGAATTGTTATTTTTAACACAACTATTTCATAAGTATTTTGTATTAATTTTGACACTTATAAGTCATCTTTCGAATGTTTGTGTTTTGCTCAAAATGTCGTGTATTATACTCGGCGGTAACTTCCCAAAGAACTCCTCATATTTTCAGACTTTCATAATGCGACACTCATTAAGTATAATTTGTCGTATTATTTTTTATTGCCAAATAATATGACACTGTATTTTACAATTTCGTCAACGCGGACCCTCACTCTTTTATACCCAAAGATTATAACGCAACTTTTTTTTGCAGAAAAATTTAGTGGTGAATTTGTGTCGCTGAAAAGCAAAATGAGCTCAGTTACAGAGTTTTCGAGAAGAATTTATAAATATTCTAAATTTATTTTATCTAGGAAATTATTACCAGTGAATAAAAACCCGAGGCAAATATTTTTGAAGATGTTATAATGACAGACACAGATTTTTCTACAAAGGAATATGTTAGATAATTTATGTTAATTTAATGCAATCAGTAAAATTATCCTTCAACTATTCTTAACTTGACGCAGTATATTTATCGTCTTTCATTTATAGTCTAGATGAGATTCGAAATTGTGCTCACGAAATTGTTTACATACCAGGCATCACAAATTTTAGAGTATAGGAAAACTAATGATACAATAGATCGTAATCAAACTGCATACCAAAATCAGGCTTCACTAACGGTACTAATAATTTAATTTATATAACTCATTTTGACGCAAGTCCTAAACATCGGGATACAGTTAAACATTTGATGTTTTTAACCATTTCAATAATTCTTAATAATGTATCTTTCACTACATATCCTCATTTTCAATTTTAACGATAACTAACGTGAGATAAATAATATGTACCTTACGTTAGTTGTCCAATTCCATTTAAGTAACGTAAATTATTACGTTATTAAATTGTTAAATAGGAAACTTAATGGAAGAGGTACCAAGACAAAAAAAATTTCAATTTAATTTTTTTTTTTTCACTTTGGAACGGTTCATGCAAATAATAATCACCTCGGCAGTTTAGATGAGATTGTGATATTTTTGAAACGAGAGATGAAAAGCGCGCGGAAAGGCCGTTCACGAACGCTTCTCAGCGCAAAGTGATTAGTGAAAGCAACATACCGCTTCACTCGACCTGCAAAATGTATGAGAAATTGAAACTTTTTTTGTTGATGCATTTCTCTTTTTCTCTTTTGCTATTCCGTTAATAATGAGTTGCAAAAAGCCGACTTTCATGAAATAAATAAATAATAAAACCAGTAATGAGTTGTAAAAGCCGATTTTCATGAAATAAATATATAATAAACTATAAAATCAATAAAGAATTATATACTTGTATTTGAGATGAAAATTTGATCCATTTTTTGCATTAAAATCATTGCAACACATGTTCTCCGATTTTATGATAAACTTGCAAAATTATACGTTTTTCGTCAAAAATATAAATACCCCTTTAATTTAATATGAACATTCAATTAAATTGAACAGTTTTTTATTTCAAACAGTAAAAAAGGCAGACATGTGTAGGCAGACATATGTATTGATACTTTAAGAACCTCTGATTACGCATAAGTCGCTAATCATTCATTCGTTGTTAATTGTCTCAGATTTTAATTCATAAATGGCTTTAAAATACATACGTGTTTATTTTAGTTTTATTGCCAATTGATATTAATGCTCTCTACTGAAATAATATTTTAGCGCCAAAAATGTATTAGCCAAAGTTATTTTTGGCTAAGCTTTTTATTTTATTTACAAATCAATAATTAAGTAAGTAAACATAGAAAGAGAAACTATGCGATTAGCATAAACGTACATGCTCCCCCCGCCAATTTAATGTCACCCGCAGATGTTGAGTACGACCAAGAGTACGCGTTCCTAGGTCGCCACCCGCTGCGCGCGATGATGATTTGTTCGATTTTATATTAATCTTCTTAAAACTAAACATTTTAAATTAATCTTCTTACATCTAATAGGAACGAGCACTATTTATGTGTAATTACGTTTATTCGTGAATCAAAATCTGATCAATTTGGTTTACAAGTAAAATGCTAGAATGAAATTTTTGATACAATTATGAACAAATTATAGGTGAAAATTTAGGAATATGCGCGGGCAAAAAAGAACGAAAAGATGCATTTGCAAACTGGGTCAAATTGTTCTTGTATTAATAAATCCCTAACTAAAGTCGAGTTTGTATATTCTTGGACGTAACAAAAAAGTTTTTCCAGATTGTCAAATGATATGCTAGTATATTTTTACTTATCCCTCCTCCCTCACTTACGTAACTGAGCTTATGAGGGATGACGTCTTTCATCATTTATTATGTAGTGCTTCGATGATTTTGAATGGTTTTGTTTAAGTTTTATAAAATGCCGATTTTTGTTATCTAAATCAAGTATTTTCATATGCAACAAGTATGTACTTTTACAATGTGCTTAGTAATATGAAGAAATGAATGTTGATCAAATGTGATAACTATTACTGAAAACCACTTGAAGTTAGGGTATTAGGTAAAATTTATTAACTTTGGTATGACAGTGGTACAGCCTCTGTTTGAGGCCTACAATACTAATTTAAAAGCAACAAATATTCAAAACTGTTTAGGTGCCGGTAGCGTGCCATCACGATTTATGAATGAAAAATTTAAATTAGTATAATGTTCTATTATCCTGGGAAAAAAGACGTATGCAAAGTTTCAGGGGAGTCGATTAAGTCGAAGGAGTTGAAAAATCGATTGATAAATGAGAGTCAACAACAACAACATACGCTGAATAAAATAATTTAAAAACGTAGTTTCATGCTTTTGTACGTATCCATGTAACATTTACCTACTTATGTATTTTATTACTATTTTGCTACGCCAACACAAGTCAAATGAGTCTAATCTCGATAAATTTACTCCTCATTACTGAAGAGTTCCCGTTACCACCTTCCGGTTCCATCATTGTATCCTGATTTTGCTAAGGAAGAAATTTGTGTCGCTTTTATTCGCGTCAAATTATAATGGAAACAAATAAATTCATCTGACTCGTTATATTATTATAAAGCCTATATTATCCAAATACGATCACCGCACTAGTGCTGTTAAATTTTGAGGTGAGTCTTCAGTTTCCATAATCAGTTTCAAATCAAATTATTATAAACCCATACTGAGAATAAACCCCTTCAAATAAAAAGCATCTTTCAAATTGGCTAGATATTTGTCGAATTAATAACTTAGAATTACGACGAATTAAGAACTTCTTTCATTTTGAAAATCGGTCAGTAGAAAAAAACCTATTACTTAGGTAATACTGCCAATTATTTAAACTGAACACAGTCCTGCTTCTGAAGCAATAAATTCAGTAACACTTAATTTTTCAATCGTAATTTTGAGAAATTTGAAGAGAGAATTTGCTAGCTAGAACTCTTAGCAGAAATTTTTTTTTTTGATCTGTTTAAACAACTTCAAAACATATAAGTAACTACAAGATCCTATTTTATGGGTAATCTTACATAATCTTAGCCAGTTCGTAAAGTGCAGATTGACTCCCGTAAAACGAACTCCAATTTCCCGTCAACAACAGTGTTCTTTATTCCCAGATGCAAGTGTGATGTAACATTGTGATATGACTCATGTTTAGCTTAATGTCTGCCAGCTGGGACAGGCTGAAATGTATGTATGTGTAGGAAAGTTAAATCCTTTCGTTCATGGGACATTTATTGTGGTCATTTCGTATTGGCTTTTTTTTTTGTAGACATGACTTGAGATCAATTTTTAATGGTAATCACTTAAAACTTTAAAAGATGAATACATCTTCCTATCATGTATATAAACGTAAAATTGAGTGGTTAAAGTATAATAAATAGAATTGGACAGGATGCTGTTCTCCATACTGTTGTTATTGGTGTCAATAATTTATATAAAATATGTGCATAACTATGGTAATTATATCTTTACTGCATACATTATTAGGTATATTACAGGAATATAATGTATCTAATACAGAAGAGAATGAACAAATCGTAAATATTTTAAACGATACATATGTGATTGTAGCTCGTCATAAATTGTCCTTTAATTATAAGAGTAATTTACACATATAGGTTTATCTTCAACTTTTGTAACCCTTATTTTAGGAGATAAAGAAGTGGAACAAACATTTTTCACAGTTTATCTAGTCTTCTTATATATTATCTACGTGAGTTACCTAATTGGTTTTGTATTTATATACTTAAATTAATGAAATTATGAAATTTCATTGTCCAATACATCGCATTCGATAGAGTAAAATTTCATTTCTAACGCGGTTAACATCTCGTTGGCATTAAAAATAGAAACATTTCAATACATTATTCAAAATGTTTTTGATTCGATTCATACAACAATTATGCAAAATTAGGTTTGTAAATTAATTGATTCAGAATGTAAAAAGGTATGAGAGATAACGGGGTAAAAATATAAAAACTCGTATTCTTGTTGAAGTACATACAGAATGTTTCAAGAAAAAAGTCACTTATCATGTATTTCAAAAATTGGTTATAATGAAGACACCGACTTTTCGCATTCAAGCAAGACACACTTCTCCGACTTTTCGCAAACCCTCCCACTGTTTGCGAAAAGTCGGGTAAACATCTTTATTTCAAAACCGTTCATTATGTTAAGGGAATATTAATAATAACATTTCACCGTTCATAAAAGTAATTTAATTTAACATTTGTAGTATAATATAGTGTTCAATTTATATATAGAATATAGTCTTCAATTTACTTATGTTTTATCATATCAAATTTATTCCTATACCTTTGTAATGGTTCGGTCAATTTACAACGGATCTCAAAAGATCAATATTAGTTATGCTTCATAAATTCAGAATAAGAATAGTACCAAGCAGCTAGACAAAATACGAAGACACAAACCTCACAATCACTTTTTTGATAGTACCGAAGAGAGTATCGTAATCGAAAAGGAATATCTAAATTTGGAACAGATCCATTTCAATACTAAATTGAAATCAACTAATATGCGCACAACTAAAAACATTCTGAAAATAGTTTTGTGCACTCGCAAGACATAAAACTATTAACAGATTTTTGTATCTTAAAGTGAGAATTTTAATACAAAAATAATAATTTTATAAAGCACATTTTCAAGAAAATTTCGGGTCTAACGTGGAAAAACTTTCAACCGCCTATAACATATAGATATTTCAGCCATTTCAATATTAGTCCCTGAGTCAGTATTCCAACCGAAAACTGAGTAAAATACATACTTAGCAATTAATTTAAGGTAAATAAATTACACAAACATACACTGTTTAAAAGTTAGGCATTGTTTCAAAAATGTATAGATTTTTCATACTTCAAATCACGTTAATTGATCTGTATCGAGATTATGTAAGGGATAGATATGCAATTTTGGTTGTATTTTGTTTATGAATGTGGCTATTAAACTAATTATTATTTTGTACCAAATACTAAAATGTTCCAAAATGTTAATTATTTCTTTTAGAATATGTAATTTAAAAAGAGGGCCTGTTCAGTTTTAAAAAGCCCACTATTCAAGAAAGTGTAGTAAAAGGGATCGTACAAATTGTCTTAGATATTATAATTAATGGTATATAAACTGGAAAATTGAAAAAAAACATCATCTTCAAAATATATATATTTTTTACAAATCATCGAAAAATATAAAAAAATGTACTTTACAATTTTTTACGTTTGACCATTTTTGATCGTCAAAATAAATGAATATATAATAAAATGAGAAACTAGTAATTATTTACACAAGATTTATAAACTTTTTCGAAAGAAACTCGACATGTTTCTCGAATCCTTACAAGAACAAGTAATACTTATTACATACCTATTTGGTTTTGTCGGCTGAATGAATGAATATTAATAAACGAAAACGAAAGAGAAATACTTATTTAAAGTGGTGAAAATCAATATTGTTTTCATTTCACCATCGTTCATTTGTTCAGTTCAGTTGTTTGGCTTTTGCTTACTATCTATTGTGTGTCATTTGCTATCTTAGGGTTTATTCATTCTTATAATTTTGACATTGGTTATTGCATTTGTTTTGTGCTTCTAATTTGAGATGCTCAGTGTTAGAAATAATGTCTTAGCTTGTTAATGTATTGTGAGTTATTGCAAAGGGATTTGGACTATTTTACCTGTGATGGTTCAAAACCCACACGGGTACTTCATTAACCGCATGCGTATGCCAGGTTGCATTAATATTATGGTGTTGCACGTGGTATTTCTCGGTAAATGCACGACTCAACTGTGTATAAACCAATAAACAAGGAGTAGGATACAGCAATTTCCTGGCAGTTGTATCTTTCCCTAACTACACTCATTCTTTTATTATTTTTGAGAAGCAGAATATCAGGGATTGGCTTTACAAAACATTTCACAGTTGTAAATGTTGACAAAAAAGAGAAACAAATATTGAGAAAATGTATATAGAAAACTCTACTCATTCACATGTTACGTTATCGAAAGAGAAATATTTTTATTTTTGTAGAACACTAGAAGACCACAAAAACGTTAGACAACCTGTCAAAATGAACATAGCGTAATTATTTGTAAACGACAATAGCGTAATTATTTGAATATGACAATAGAGTAATTATTTGTAAAGATATCGTACATTTTTTAAATTTGTTTATCAAAACCTTTGATTTCATAAGTAACTTCATGGCCTTTTTCAACTTTTATTTGCATCAATCGTAACGTTACCTATTTGAATAAATCTGGAAAGTTAAAACGATTCCAGTATTTTTGCCAAATCAGATGGAAGTTCCATAAAAAATCTAAAGGCTTATTACTTATATCTCTAATCCGTAAACAAAACTTATATAAACTTCTGCATATTTTTTTCATTACTGTGTAAATGGCTAAAATATTTCCCAATTTTTCAAAGATTCCCTAAACAATGTGTGATTTTACATCCGCTTTATTCATTGACTTATGAACTTTGTTTTAGACTTTGCTTCCTTATCACAAATAAAATAATTTCTCTAATCGCAATATTTTTTTTATTTAAATGTGTTCATTTTGATTCCTTTGTAAGAATGAAAGTTTGTCATATTATTGTAAAAACAATTATCCATGTAATAGCTGCGGAACGAATTTGATTTATGTCTGTTCGCCAGCTGCTCTCGACGTGATGCTACTGCACACATCGATACCGAACTCAATACCAGATTGCTTTGTGTACTTAGGACAGAATGGGTTTCTTAAAGCCTAACGCCTTAGCATATATTTACATAAGGTTGGTATATATATAGCATTGGTCTTGGAAAAGAATAATAATAATTACGTAGGGATTATTTAACGTGTCAATATAAATGTCACTCGTATAATTCCATTGTAACTGAGAGCCCAAAGACAATTCATTTACATGGAATCACTCCCACAATGTAAATAATGGCATATAAACTACCTTTAAAGATGATTTCAAATTTGGTTTCGACATAAGTAGACTTATTTCAAAATTTAATGAAATCTTAGTATCGTAAATCGTGAATAGAAAGGATATAAATAAAAGATATTTGTCTCGTTATTCAATTTGGGCTGAAACGAAAATTAAAAATATGTTAATTTAACATGTGAATATTATTTCACAGAGAATAAAGTATAAGTTGGTTATAAAAATAATTTTCCCAATATTTGCTATGTCGTGCAGCGAAAAAATTAGAAAAGAAAAAAAATATAATAATGTGAGAAGAAAAATGAATGTAGATAACACGTCATAAAAATTAAAATTACCATTGTAAAAAAACTGGTATGACATGTTCTATATATTGAGTGAATTTGTCTTTTTTATTTGTTACACATGTAATAGAATACATGTAACAGATTTAGTACATTTTAAATATATGTCACTTAATCGTTACTCAGAAGTTCACGCCATATCTGCTTAAAGTCGTCATGACCAAATGTTTTAGGTAATTAACCATTCTCATCAAAGCAATTATTGTGTAAAGTTTTTTCTGAGTTCCGCCTTATATATTTTACATTTAATGTGTCTCAAGTACGTCAAATCCGAGGGTATTGAACGTATTGTAGTTCACGGAATACAAGAAAAGGATATTTACGCTCGGACATAACGCACTTCCTAACATTTACCATTTAGTCTCATCTGCCAGTTACATGGATTCGTATAGTTCTTCATGCTACAGATGGGTTTGGATAATATCTATGAAGTATAATTCGATAAATCCACCATTTTTTCAAAATTGGAAGTAATTTACGACTTAATCTAACATAGCTTAACTCATACGAACGTAACGTATCGCAGCGTAACATAACGTTTTGTAACTTTATCTGATGTTACGTGAAATGACATGACTTGACGAGGTGAGGCTTGACAGGACGAGACGGAACGTAACGTGACATTGTGTAACGTGACGTGATGCAACGTGACGTGATATGACGTTACGTGATGTGATGTGACGAGACGAGACGAGATGAGACGAGATATGACGTGCCGTGACGTGGCTGGACGCGACGTGACATGATGTAACTTGACGTAACGTGGCGTCGAATAGCGTAGCGTGGTATGACATGACGTAACGCAGCAAGATGTGACTAAACAAAATGAAATATAACATGACGTTACGTGAAATGACGTGGCGTCACATGACGCAACATGACGTGACGTGGCGTAACAAGACGTGACGTAATGCGCCGTTACGCAACGCGTCGCGTCATGACGTAATGAACCATGATATGATGTGCTGTCACTTGAAGTGTATTATGTAAAGTACCAAACCATAATATAAAAAAAACATAATATAACATAAAAAGACATAACATGGCATAAATATCATATGATATACATAACCTGACGTACTCGTAACATAACGTAATGATCCAACTGTTTTATAATATATATACTGATATGTATGCTCTAGACATCAAATGAATTTGTCGTCTTTGTTTGTTACATGTATAACAGAATATATGTATACTTGTGATTTAAGACATTTAAAATTTGTTTTTTAATCGTTTCAATAAAGTGTATAGCTGTCGAAAGATATCGTAATTAAATCTTTTGACAAATCAACCTTTCTCTTTAAATCATTAGTGTCAAAAGCTTTTTCTAAATACTACCACACATCTTTGCGTCACATATAATTATCTCGCTTCCAAAAACATTCTAAAATTGTATAATTGTTTACACATTTATCGACCGCCCACCACGGTAACTAAAGCGGCATAGTAATATTATTTATAGATTATTTGATATTTTTCTGTTTAATTTCTTTTAGGGAAAATAAATTTTAAATTCTGATGTTTAAGGGTACACAAATATTTATTATCTGCATTTTACAAAACAATGTATGTACATACGGTTATAAGTCCTAAAAGAGAAGTAAACAATAGAAGATGAATAAGTAAATTTTATATAAAAAAAACAGCATTTATATCAATATAACACAGTCAATATAAAAAAAACCATGCAAATTGCATGCAATTCCTTTAAACTAAACCATAACTTTCAATTGCCTTCAAGTATCTTGAGAAACTTTGAATTGTTTCATTAAAACAATTATTATACTTAGAAAACTTACACTATCAAACATACCTGGCCTAGTAAATAGCAATCAATACATAAAACTTCCAATTGATAGCCGATAAGGATTTTTCTTATTAAATCTATTGTTTATATTTTTTCCAATTTAAAATTAACTTTTACAGTTGTATATGAATGTGAACATTCTCACATATTAAATTTCTTTAGAATAACATCCATAAATTGCGTCTAGTCAACAGTAATATAATCTTTACCAACATTCACATGCTTATGTAGACACTGTTTAATCGAATCTAAGTGATTTAGTATAAATACTACTATTAGCTTATATTTCAATTCTTCGCATGTACTCTGATGATTATAGAAACAAATAAATCATCTAGAAATAAAACCATATGACGTTTATATTATTATCACATTTTACAAAAAGACAAGATTCATGGTTTGATTTTTCAAAGCTTACCTTTAACAAGCATTCTTTAGTATATTAAGCTTTAGCTGACTGCTCGAGTCCAAAAATTCCTCTCTTTAACTTTAAAACTTTTTATTGCAATTTTTAATAAAGTAAACTATTGAAAAATGTAATAGGAACATCAAGGTGATAGATATTTCAGCCCAGTTCAACACTTAAAGCTATTAATTATCTTAAAGTTGAATATTTTAAAATTGGCGAGAGTGTTTCATTAAAGTCTATCCCCTTCTTCTGTGTGAAGCATTTAGCCATAAGCCTTGCTCTATAACGCACCGCACCTTCATTGTTTTATTACTTTTTTTACAGCCATGTATTTTTTACTACTGTGCTGGATTTTGATGTGTGTACATCACCGTACTTTTTTAGACCCAGTCATCGTATCACAAAGAGTAATCTGCTCACCTGACAATAGTACGGTTTGCTTTTAACACGCGTCTCTGGTAGATTGAACTTACACTGAATAGAGTTGAGCTTTTTGTCTTCTGGCAACAAGGAATCAAAAAAACTGTCATCTCTGTCACTCGTTGATTCGTCAAAAACATATGCTTCATCTTTTTGATTTCCTTCTTCTTCAGCCATGCCTTCAGATCGCTGCTTCTCTTCTGCCATAAACCTCCTTACTAGACTATCATCTATATCCTACAACATCTCTGGCTACAATAAATTCAAGTAACGCAGAGTCATATTACCGATAGTCCTTAACATTCTCAGAATATTCAACTAAGTATATTTTCTTTGATTTTTTATTACATTTTCTGCATTTTTCTTTGGAATATGAAACATAGAATAATATTCTGATCTATAACTGTTGCTGGTGATCAGTTTTTTACAAATACAGCTACATTCATGGTCTCTACCTAAAGAGGTTTCTTAAATTCCGCATCGAATAGAAAGCAAAGCTCCTTAGCTATTGATCTATTGTTCCTCGTATACATCCCATTTTATTCCGGGCATAACAATTAGTTTTCTGATTGAATATACCGCTTTGTCTGAAACAATTTACCACCTCTGCTAAACAAAAATCTCCTCCATTGTCTGATCTTATCATTTTGACCTTCATAGACTCCTGATCCTCAATAAGCTCTTCAGAGTGTTTAAAACACTTGGAACTTAAGTTCTTAGTCTGCAGAAAATACACAAAGCATATGCTGCTGATAATCTAGGTTTTCGAAGTAATTGATTCTTCATTGGTTCTTAAAAATCAGTATGAATCAAGTCTAGGATCTTCTTACTTCTACTTGTACTCCGAGGAAACGGAAGTCTTGTTTGCTTTCCTTTATAACAAACTGCGCAGTTGGTCTTAGTAGTATCACGTTTTTCATAAAGGCTAATCTCTTCAACTGCTCCATATTTCAATTTATTTAAATCTTTCGAATGAGATTATCTAGCCGCCTGTGCCAAGTCGTACATAAAATTTTAATGGCTGTTGCTAAGAGTTGCTCAGACTTCACAGGGTTTAATCTCCCCAATAATTTCATTCTGTGAGTTAAAAATTGAGAATCCATACCAATTAAATATAACTCTATTACCTTTCGCAATAATTGTACTCACAGATAGTAAATACGTAGCAAGTTTTGGCACATACAAATCATTGTTTACATTTATAATAAACTCTTTTGTCACAACACGTGTAGCAATCTATAGATCTCTTTAGCATAAAACTTGTTTCGTTTGATTTGCCACGATAATCGCCTTAGATTTGTGTTGATAACAAACATTGGAATATATGTAAACATTCGAAAACAAAACATTCGAAGACTGATGGGGCCGGAATCTATGTGCCAGTCTGTTTAACTGAAGAAAAACTGTACTAAACGCATTGTTCTTTGCTGTATCATGGACATTGATTCTGGAAATATCCAATATGATTGCATCTGTAACAACAAATTATTTTATTACGTGTTGTGTCACTTCCGCTGACATAGATGGTCCCCATTCCCGTTCACATCGTCATATTGTGGATGCGCTATATTACTTCTATTGCTGTCATACTTATGAAAATGTTTAGCGATAAATACTCATTCAGACTTAACCTCAAAATCTGCACTTATATCCAAAAATTGGTTTCTGTAGCGTCTGATCTAATGTTTATGCCCGAATGCTCAATGACCATTATCATTGGCCCAAACTTTTGTAGAACTTCTGTTAAAGTAAGAGACTGGACCACTGGTCATTTACCTCAAAACCACTTCCATTCAATTTTTCTACCGTACGAGCTAGCTAACGTAGTTATTTGTGAATTGTAGTTTCCAAGCCTTATACTTATGAGGTGTCTCAGCAAACAAATTTTTCGTGAATAACCGGAATCATCAAACAAGTTCTTATCGTTTTCCACAAATCGTATGTCGTAGCTGATTGTTTAATATGCACATAAAGCGAAGCATCGATTGTCACAATTAGTTTTGCTTCAACTTTTCAATCCTCTGATTTCTGAGCCATAGTAATGGGTAATGGGTAATGGCCGCTTAACGGCGTTCCCCATGTCCTCCAAAATGAGCACATTTTCCGACGCAAAACACCAGTCATCGTAATTTTCACGACCTTTTCAACTTTGGGCGTTAGATAATTTGTAGACATATTAAACTCAAATTCACTGTTTTATGACTGTACTAGTAATTAAAAGCGGGACGGGGAATAACCTGATAAAATACAGCGTATGTTTTATAATCAACTAACTTTATTTCATTTTGTCGTAATCAGTGTTCCAGATGAAATAATATAAATTCTACAGAGAGCGCAACTCATCGTATTAGTCCATTATTGTGTTAGATCTATGTATCACACATTTTCGCCAAGATCTTTTTCTGTGACGATTGCTTTTTTAATTTTTAATTCCTATTGCTGGAAAAGCTTATTTTTTTAAACTATGATTTTATTTTATGTTCTGGAAACAATATCTTTATGCTTAATATTTTTATTTTAAAACTTAAAATTAGTTTATTTTTGCTATAATTTATTTTTTTTTTAATTATCATATTATCATAGATTTCTGATACATATCTAAAATTTAAAATAATCCGTACGTCTAGGAATAAGTGAATATTCAATTGAAAGTTTTCATTGCATTATTAAAAGTCAAGTGAATAAAGTATGTTAATAACCTGACTTGGTCTAACATAGCCTAACTTAGCATAACCCAACTTAATTTAAAGCTTAATGGCCTAACATAACATACTATAATCGAACGTAAATAAGTTAACCTAACCTAGTTCAACCCAATTTAACTAAACCTTATAAGATCTTACCTACCACAGCCTAGCCTATACTAACATAACGGACGTAATTTAATATAATCTAACATTATATATCTGGCTTAATATAGGCTAACGGAATAACATTAACCAACATGTCGCTTGACCTGTCCTAGCATAACCGAACCTAGATTTCAAATAATTATTAATTGGCATTAAATGTGTGAATAAGAAATTGAAATGTATTTTGAATGACAATTACGTTATATTATCTAAATATGAACTTGAGATGTATTTTAAAAGGAAGTCATGAAAAATATTAAAAAGTCGCGATACAATTTTAAATTATGTATTTCAACATATGCAAAATTAGGTCCTTATTTTATCATACGAGTTTATATTACTAAACATGTTACTATGCTATATATTGAAATTACCTTGTGCATTACATATCCAAATTACGGGAGTTGACGCCATGAATAGATGCGTCCTCATAACATATAAAATCAGGATTTTGTTCACCTTTCTTATTGGCTTTTTACGCATTTTCGGTCTTTAATTTCTTTAATTTACTTTCTTCCTTTGCCTTTAATGCATTATCTTTATGAGATAAACTATTTGGACTTGTGATTCAAAACCCATTCAAATCTGATTAAAACAAAACAATCTATCATACTACCATAGTACAATAAATTTTTAGATGTACGTATATAATATATCTAATATAAGATTAGGACTATGTAATAAATTATATCCTTTTTTACTATTTTCAATGGTTTAGATTATGCTTTAGTTTTAATATATAAATGATGAGTATTTTCAAGGAATATAATAGTAAATTTCAAAAGAAGAGTTTATTGGTGAAGTTATTAAAAAAAAAGTTTAATAATTGCACCAACAATTAAAACCAGCTAAAAGCCACTTGAATCTTGTTGTACGGAAAAAACGCAAATGTAACCATTAATATATTTTGAAACCTAGGTAATTTTCAATCACATACTTTATTTACATATTTTCACAAAAGTTTTAGACAAATTACAGTGGACCTGAAAACGTGAGACAAGTCATAATTCATGCCTAAATTCAAACATGGAACAATGCTAAAATGTGTATAATAAAGGAACGTCGCAAAATATTGGCTCGTGCCTGCAAGTCATGAAACAATAAAACTCCTTGTTTCTTGAATATGAAATAATGTAATATGAAATAAAAGAACCATTTCATGAAACGTTTGGAAAAAAAAACAAAATAAATCTTGACCACACTGATAAGACAAGATAAGACAAGACTAAGAAAGGAAGATTTTCAGCCTAGCATAAGTGAAATAAATTTATTTTAGAAATTATTGACATTTCTCTTCCCTTTCAATATTGACATATATTTTTCATTTTCTGAATATATTTATAAATTATTTTTTATTTTCTATCTTTCTTTTTCACCGTGAGTATATAGTAAATTCAAGAAGAGACAGGAAGCCTAATCATACTTGAAATTTTGGCGCTAACGGGAATATTATCTTTCAGTAGTAAATGTATAACAATAGTTTTCGTTACAATTTAAAATAAAAAAAATATATATGTAACTTTGTAGTTAACAACTTCATTACTGATATGTAATAAAAATGTTGGCACTCATTTTACTAAATAATAAACACAATACATGCTCCATCATGTAATGTAATATTAACAAAATTTTATGACTTAAGTAAAGTGAATGGTAATGAAGCTTCTAATATTAGAATGGGAATCGAAATAAATTAATAAATTTTACTAAATTACATAATTTATATTTAGATAAATTTTCCGAAAATGCATAATTATTGAGATCGGTGCTTACATTCCTCAAATATATGGAAACTCAGTTTAGATGTTTATTTTCTTATCAACTTCGATCTTATTTAAATTATTCACATAATTTTGAATAATTTAAATTGCATTGCTTTATAATGAGCTTCATGTGATGGCTTTCAATAAATTTCACATTAATTTCTCATTCAGACTAAAAAAGTTTTCAAAGTTTTGATTGCTTTGAATGTTTTGATTCTGAATCAATTTCATTTGAAAACATCTAGCTATCAACGTGTTACGTTATGAAAAAAGTTCTCATATACGAGAATATACAGTGTCAGTATGATTACCGAATTAGAAAGAAGAGGAAAACTTTAGATAATCCGTTGAAATTTAAACTAGCAACACGAGGTGAGATGGTAACAGAAGATCTTGCTAAATAAAGTTGAAGCTGTCGGTACGAATACACACATAATATTTAAAGGTGTTTTGTACATATATTTGAAGATCAATAATGAAATATAAGTTAATAAATTTCAAAAACCTGTGAATAATTCTTAGACTAATGAAATCAACGAGGTGAAATTAGCCATCATGATTGCAGTGCATTATTTTTAAAAAAATACATCTGATTTAATAATATAATTATTGTTTATCGTAAGGACAAATTAGTTTTGATCAACACAATTTCACATTTGTTGATAAAATGGAACTCAAAAAAGTGGAATTACAAAAAAAATGTTAAGGAGAGAAGATAAAAAATGAGAAACTATTTTTTTGAAAAAATAATTAAAAGTAAGAATATTATCTATTAGATCATGATACTTTATCCTTTACATCTCTGATTCGGTAATAATACTTAATAAACGATTTATTGAATTATTTATGTCTAATTAAGGCGTAAATGAAGAAAATGTTTAATGACTTTTCACAGGTTCCCCAAAAAAATTTAGTTTTTGCATCAATTATATTCTGAAAAGAAAATACCTTCCCCGACCGAAGTAATGTTGATTCCCAATTGTATCCGCTTGATCTGTTTATTATAAGAGAACGAAAGCTCGTCGTAGAAATATTGTCCACCTAATGGCTGTCGGATGAGTTTGATTTATTTCCGGTGGACAGTTGCTCGCTACGTAATTCGGCTGCGCACGTCAACGCCGGACTTACTACTAGGTTACTTTACGTATTTAGGACATTAAATTTATGTAAGCTTGATTCGTATATGGTCTTGACTTCAGAATGGAGTAATAAATAAACTGAAAAGATGAAAGTATGATTTCTTAGGTCAATATGAGTGCTGCTTGCAAAATGCCGTTGACACCAACTGTCCAACGACCTAATTCAAATGCAATACTGACACAATTTAACATACTATCGAAAAATTGTAAAATTACTTAAGGATTTATAAGAATTCCATAAAAATAGTTATATGTACGTTTGTAAAATATAACAGAAATAAAAAATATGTATTTCTTATTTAATTATTTTTAACTTTACAAAAAATAACACGGTGGTTACAAAATAAATCATTTTTTACATTAACACTGCCCCTGATACAGCGAAAAAATAAAAAAGGAAATACCTGTGACATCGCATTTACAATTTCATCATTAATCGTAAATATAACGTGCTATTTTTCAATTATAGATTTCACACCACACAATTCAATTTTTTTAAGTTAATTCATTTTATGTATCTGTATTTGAATAAATGTAAGGTTCAAACAAATTAATCACCATAACTTAATAAGAAAATAAATACATCTGTATTCGAAAGATTAGGAGCCACAATCTACCTTTTAATATTTGAACCGCACAGTCTTAAAATAAGCGAAGTAAAGCGAATTATGTAGTAAAAAGGATATACTTCTGAAAATTTAATTAATAGATTAAATTTTTATTATTTAGAATCTATAAACGATGCTATATTTTTAATAATCAAATAAGCAAAATTTTAGATACAGGTGCAGATATAAATAGTTCAGAATAAATGGTGCCAGGAACGTTAAATAGAAAATAACAATACGTTTAACTAGTGTGCGAAATAATAAATGGGTCTTATAAATCTTATTCCAGGTTAAAAGAGAAAGCGTTATTAAAAATATTTCATTTTAATGACAAGCCAAGCGAACAATTTCGAAAATTATATTTTTCCATTTTGTTTCAGCAGTCTTATTAAACATTTAATGTTCATATGTCAGAACGTAATTCTAATTATAAACGAGGCTCTATAAAATACATCGAATAAAAACAGTCAAATATTATCCAGACTCCGTTTGTAAAGAAAATATCGAAACTTAGACAAATTGAATTGATGTATTCAGTGTATATCAAATTACGGTTGTACAACGGTCATAATAAGTAATTATTATATAAATTATATCCTACTTTTCACAATAAGTCCATTTAACCCACTATGTTCTCGCACAAAATCATAGTTTCCATCATTCAAATAATTGATCTTTGTCTAAAGTATATTTTCATAGTACACACCAGAAATTACCCTTACTATTCTTATTAAGTAAACGTATTAATACATATTTGAACCCACACACACATTTTAATTCACAATGCTGCAAGTGTATAAATTACCAATATAGAGAAAATTGTAAGCTAAACTTAACTTACCCTCGCGGCTAACGGTAAACTCGTAGTAAATTCCAAGCCTTGTCGCCTGTTGTCCACATATTTTACTCCATAGCCACATATTAAATTATCGATTTAAAAATTATAGTACGCATTAATCTCGATAGTGAGTTGTAAATCGTCAAAACGGGAGATAGTTACGCATATATTTTGTTTATCAGTAATTATTTCATATAGTTTGCTATCGGTTAAATTATATGTTTACTCACATGGGTTTTAAACAATATAAAAGAATCATATTTTGTAAATTCCAGTCTTTTCCTGAATCAATGAATTCAGAAGTAGTTCTAAATTGTGGTGTAAAACTAACTTCGGTGCATCATGGTGATGTTAATTTAATTCAAATGTATATAATAACTATTACAAATAAATTTTAAAAATAAAAGTATCTACCTAAAAGGTTGTTTAGGTTTTAAAAAAATATGTACTTATAACATCAAATAGAGAATATTAGTCATCGTATCTCCAAAACTGCCCAGAGTCCACCTTTATTAACTCGCCTCCAATTTAACATATTTTTAGGAATAATTAAATTCCATAAAAGTAACTCCCGTCTCAAAAGTGATTATGCAATACTTCGTATAAGTCTTTCCGTCTCATGTTTTTTAACCTTAAATATTTGTTTAACTTTAAACGTTTCAGGTGCGTTATTTGTACTGTGAAAAAATGTCAATCCAAGCGTATTCTTATGAAAATTGAAAATCACGGCCGCAAAAGCATTTAAATTTAGGCTAAAA
This sequence comes from Druceiella hillmani, assembly GCA_039881145.1. Taxonomy (NCBI): domain Eukaryota; kingdom Metazoa; phylum Arthropoda; class Insecta; order Lepidoptera; family Hepialidae; genus Druceiella; species Druceiella hillmani. Next base: position 27,520,631 of record JAYKKI010000028.1, on the reverse strand, counting down.
ATAAAACAAAAGTTGTGTTAGAAAAAATAAGTTCGATGTAGAAAATATATACATTGTAAATGTAAAGAAGAATACAATTTTTTTGAAATTAAACAAATGATAGATTACCTAAATAAACTTTAAGTACTAACTATAACGTTTTTAAAATTGAAAAAATAGCCAAAACGAGTTCCTCATACAATGACATTATTGAGACCGCACATTGTACTTATCTAAGTTACAAAATTCAATATGAAAAAAGAAATTTTCATTACAATTCCTCATACATTGACATTATGGTACCAAAACTTAAAAATTTATTTCTACGATTATAAATAACCCTTTTGTTAGTTATTATAAAAATCATTGGCCTTTAAATACAATAAACTGATTGAAATGGTTTCTCAAAGTTCCTTTTGATATTTTTTTTAAAGTTGTTGTTAGAAGGTCCTGCTCATATGAATGATTAATTAAATTAACAAAAAAATTATCATTGTAAATAAATTTTATAATTTTTCAAAACTGTTTTTCTGAAAGTCGTCTTACCGAAGTTAAAATTAGTTTTTAAATGTTTTCTGAAATAATGTTCGTATTTTAAGCATATACCAAATACAAGATATATTTGATGGATAAATCAAAAAGCCCTTACTTTGCATTTCGAAATTTTTATGACTTATAAATGACTCATTAGTTCGTGATTGTAATAAGGAATCTATACCGACTTCACAATGTAAATATTTTTTTTAACTTTTTAACCACTAATCCACCTATGTATCAGATAACCGTATTAATAAATTGTGATAAGGTTTCTGTCTAATAACACCGATAACATATCTTTAATATTGCCTGGATTATATTTTAGAAAATTATCGCTCATTCAAAATTCGTTTAAAATTTTATCATATAATATTGAAGTATTAATGTCTATTGCAGTGGAAACTACACCGGAAAGAAAAGTATTTTTTTTCAATTCCTAAGCGGTTTCCACTTTCCCACAATTTTAACTCTGTATAGCAAAGTAACCTTTTGTATGCATATATGAATTGTTTGATCGTTGGATTATTATTAAAAACACCTCTAAAACGTACCGCACTAAAAATATTTCCAAATTGTCTTGAAATAGTTAGGAAAAAGGTAAAAATTGCAAGTAGCCTTTTTTAATATAGTCCACGTATAAATATTTTAGACTTATTATGTTTATTAAGAACCCGGCTAAACCTACACGTCTCGTAGAGTTTTATGACAATGCTGCAGCACAAATTTCTCACTAGTTTTAATAAGTGATACAGATCAAGTTAAATACATTTTTTGGCTTTTATGTGAAATATGCAGTACATAGTTCGATGTTTAATTTAGCGCCAAGTAAATTGGACATGTAAAAATTTGAAGCGATTCCGTCAAATGTAATTGAAATTACTACACATGCAGTCTTATTAGGTAAATCAAGGCAAATTTTCAATAAATTTGCCTTTTGTGAAGCCCCAAAACTTCTTCCTGAAAAAAAAAACTAAAAGTTTCAAAAAGCTATTCACAGCCCCAGCCATAAATACTAGAACTTCATTTCCAATTGCTGATTCGTCTTCGTGTAAATAATTCTTTTTTTAGCCATTTCCTTTATTGTAATGAATAAATCGGCAGTAAAACCCGGTTCGTAATTTACTCTCTGATATAATTTCCTAAGTGCATTAATTTGAGGTAAACAAAAATCAAACTTTTCACAAGTGTAAATATAACACTTTGGGCTATAGAAATGGAAAGTTAGTACAAATTTTCTAAGCTTTTTACTATAGTCCGTAGAATGAACTATTTTACCAAATTTTTTCTACTAAAAATTAAAACGTTTCATTATTGCGTAATGTGGTAAGTTCGTTTAAGTTATACCGAAAACCTGGAGGTTTTTTATATTATTCAAGCACCGATTGCAGTGTTATCACTTTTTTCTTCATTCTCTTGGAATTCCAATTGGCCATCAAGGTCCTGATGATCTGCTGCTTATATTTTAAGTTACCTTTTAATTTATTACATTTAAAAATAAGCTTCATTTTTCTTGGCGACAATGGTGGCTGGGACGTCAATGGTGCAGATGGAATATCTCGAATATATATATATATATGTATACATATATATATATATATATATATATATATATATATATATATATATATATACACATATTTCATTATTTTCTTACAAAACAGGTAAATATTTATAATACTAACATTATAAACTAAATAAAAATAAAACTTATTTTCTCTTTTAATCAAAAATATATACGTGGCATGAATTTTCTCTAGAGTGATTATCCGGACAGGGTATAGAGTAAACGTACGCATATTAAGCAGTGTGTACCTTGTCCAATCTGTGAAAACACTAAACGTTTATAAGAGGCTTAATTATAAAAGATAAAATATAAATTAGGATGTTGACAAACACACCGGTACAAACTCTATACGCACTGAGTCATTTTTCAAAATACTCTTATGTGCTTTTTGTACAAAACATTAGAATTTTCATGGGGAGTCCAGTTGTTGTCCAGTGTAGCAGTGTAAACAGCTTTTTCACGTTACTTCCGCTGTCATTGTACAGGCAACGTGTTTCCGCATCCTTCCTGTTGAAGAAGACCATATCGTAAATAACTCCCTGTCGACACAGTTCGCTCTCTTGAGGTTTTTCATCGACTTCCTCCGGCCATACATGTCCGTGCTGTTTATTTGTCTGCATATATTTGCTTAAAATACTAACAGCGGAAGCGACCAACGTCGCTATAATAGTCGCACGTAATTTACTCGAAGTACTTCAGCCAAATACTATAATATCTACACACTTAAAACGAGATTTAGACGATAACGTAAAAAATTACGAAAAATATTATGTAAAATGATACTAAGGTTTTGAATTGATTTTTTCTGTAATATCTTCGGAATAATTTATATCTGAATCAAAATATTCCTTCGATTAATATCAGTTTCCTAACTGACGTATCATGATACTCAAAGCAATAAACGTGAAGCCAAAAAATTAAATTAATTTATTGGACACATATCGACAAAGGGAATAATTTTAATATTGCCTTGGAAGATTTGTGCCAAAGTTATTTTGCACAAATCTTATGCAAACTAATGCAAATTAATTAATCTCATATTATACTCTAAAAATCGGAGCAAGCAATTCTTAAATAGTAGCATGAACATGCAAGATCACTTCTTTTCCAATTATATTGATAAACTATTTCATAAAAGTTTTGTTGGTATTTTTATGAAATGTCTCATCGCTTGTTTAGATTGTGATGTATGTTTATTTTATCATTAATATTTCCTTTTAAGTATTCTTCAAACATAATTTGAAAGCTTTTAGAACTTTCATCGAAATCCTTAAGTGGAAAGGTCTATTAAAAACCGTTAAATGTATCACTATATGTAAATTTAAATAATGTGATCGTTGTTATACTCTACCAAATAAAACTGTGCATAAAATTTGAAGGCGTAAATTTCACTCATCAACTAAAAACAAAAAACGAGCAACCGTAATATTTTCAACCGTAATATTTTCCTTAAACCATTTTTATGAATAATGTAAAAAATTTTAATTTGACTCAAAAATTTCTCCGACTTGTCCTCATTTTTAAAAATTTATCTTACTTGAATTTTTTTTATTAAAATGGCAAGATGACAGTCAAAAAAATAAAATGGGTAATTCCACTTTGCTATAAAACGTTTGCTATTAATTGTATGTAAGCATTATAAAGCAAAACTAATATTTTTTTCTTTTTACATGTTTTTTTAAACTATTAACAAATGCCTATTAAGATTACATTTTCAAAAAAGTTTCCCAGGGAAAAAAAACAGTTCAAGTAAATCATATTATTTACAATGAATGCAATTATTTAATTGTAAATGATATGATTTGTTATTTGTTAATTTCCTCCAAGATTTCATTATTCACTTAATTATAATATTGTACCACATTTAAATTTGCCAGAAGTGAATAAAAACGACAATTGATTGATTTTTTCCCTATTGATTTCACTAAAGTGATACAATTTCAGATCCATAGAAAAGATAAAAGCTACAAAGTCGGTATTTTGCTTTATTGTTATGGTAAAGATAATATCAAGGTTATTGGCAATCAATATAATCAATTATGCACAATGTTTTGGTATGTTGAATGTAATTTGATTATTAAAATGAATACTAAATATTTCTGGAATGTGTTACTGTATTGTTTACGCAAAACATTTAAAAAAATTTTTAAATAAAATATACAATTGTGTTTTATTGCTGTACAAACAAAAATTTAATTTCAGCTAAACTAATTCTCCAAAAAATTGCAATCCTTATCATATGTTGCGGGAAGAACATCAATCAAAAAATTATTAAATAATTTAATTTAAGACAGGTGTTAACATGATTTTTTAATAGGTCAAACGATATACCATCATTATTAGATTAAAAGAAACAACGAATATTGGATTTAGAATTAATTTAATTTATTTTTTTCTCTACTTGCAACCGGCCATTTATTTTTTTCTGTGCATGAATAAATAATAGCAGAATTGATACTTTTTTCCACATTATTCATTGTTCCTAGACTGTACGCCGTTCCGATCCTTAAGCAACGTAAAGACCGTTGAAATAAGATGAAGTTGTTGTTGAACACAACTCGATACATTTCCTTCACATTGTCGTATTCATTATTGCCGTTTACTTGAAATAACTTTAATAAATACTATTTTGTAGTTATGAAGAAATGGAGGGCAAATGAGAGTATGAAAAATATCTGATCAAAAAATACAAAAGTAATAGAGTGAACATCGCACACTCCTGACTTGAGGACTGGCACCGCCAAGTTCAGAGATAGGTGTCCCAAATGCTACGCTCATGTACATAACGCAATCACGTCTATTTGAGGAGAGGATTATCTTCCCATTGCAACCAGCAAAAATTAAAATAAAAATGTGGCAAAAGTGATATCGAGTACAAACAATACAATATTTGAATGCTGTGTGTTATCTGAATACCATATCACGCTGACGTACGAGAACAGATTTTTATATTATAAACAACCCCAGAATCAATGAATTTATCATCAATAAAAGGTTCTCGAGAGAAAACACGGTACCCAACGAGAAACACTCAGGTAATGAAATTCAGTTTGGCATGATTTTGTCAAAAACCCCAATAAGGGTGGTAACAAGATTATTTGAGAGAAGACAAAGTAGAAATTTGAGCATTATATCGGAAGGTGATCGAGGTTGAAGCGAAAGTTGTTGCAGTACTCGCTGCTGTCAGATGTCGATAAATTAATTTCAAATTAAGAAAGAAAGTATAAGGAATCCTCATAACAACCCGAAGTTGACAAGCTGGCAAATAAAAATGTGTTATATCAATTGATTCATTTATTTTTATGTGTCCGGATAAATTAAAAACTTTTATTTGTTTATTTAGAAAGCTCTTGTTATTTATATGGCCAAGAAAAATTTAGGTCGAACAAAAAATATTTCCAAATCCGTCTTAGATAAATCTATTTTGGTTAATATTTAAATCCACACAATTGTTTACAAAGGTATCATTGTGATACCAGAATACTATATATATGTTAAGTTCACTCCTAATGAGAATAGAATACATAAGTAGTAAATACGTATATGATAATAATTTCTGACAGCCCGGACACAGAATGACAAATGTTAACGTGTTTTAGAAAAATTGTATAATATTAATAAGCTAAATTCACAAGTTAAACTTCATTACTCGTATACAATAGCGATTTTGTGCCACACTTTAATCCATTTTTCTTAAAATTTTCGGGGATTTAAATACATAATAATTTGTAAAATATGTACATTACAATATTCGAAATAGGATATATTTTATGATTTGAACAAAATAAAATTAAATGAAGCATCTAATATTTTATATTCGAGATATCATCAAAATGAAGTTATATTTAATTCCTAGTTAAGAACGGAATCTTATTCATTTTCTACGGAATGCGAAAGTTACCAAAGCAAGTAAACTTCATCATAATTATAAAATATATTATTTAGATGTTTCTTTCTACGTGAGTTTATTTCTACTTCGAACTTGTTCAAACTATAGATTTTGATTGTTTTTTGCCGCGCAATCCGCGCAGTTTTAATTTGCCGCGCAATCCACGAGGCCTTCTATTAACTACGTGCAATTTCTTTGATAAATTCTGAGTTAAATTATTATCTAGTCTCCAGCAAGTTTTAAAACTTTTGGATATTTTGAATAACATGGTAATAGATAAATTTTATAAGTTCTACTTATTTACGTGTTATGTTACAGAAATAGAAATTGTTATGTAGGAGAATGAACGAATGAATGAATTTTCTGAATTTGCGGTAAAATTCAAATCGCACTTAAATATGGGTAAGTTAAAGTTATAAAAGTAACCGAAGTACACTTTTCAGCGATTTTTTCATAGAAAGTTCAAAATATTTTTTAAAAATGTAATAATAAGCAAAGAAGATATTTAATAATAGAAGACAAAAAGATTATGAGAAAATTTCTCTTTCTTGAAGACAAACGTGTGTTATACCGATGACTTCATGAAATATATCTCTGAGTTGATGACAAGTACATAAATTATTATTTTTTTTCTCGATATCGCGTACTCGTAAGCGATAAAAAAAATTTTTATTGGTTTCTTAAACGTTGATGCACATGATTTTTCATCAGTTTCATTCATAGACAAGATCGACGTCTCTCCTTTCTTTAATACAAACAAAATTATTCATCGTTTAAATATGCCCTCTTATTCTTTTTGTTTTGTGAGAATGAAAGTTCATCGTAAAAATATTCTTCGCAGTAATAACAGCCGAACGGGTTTGATTTAGTTCCGGTCTAGAGCTGATCGTGATATACATTGACATCAATCTCATTACGGGTTTGCTTTATGTACTTGGAACGGAATTGCCGGAATTATCTGTATAATAAAACTGAAAACGACGGTCCAATGATATATAATAAAATCTATTAATCATGAATACATTATAATATTATCGAATTTATGTAACGATATTGCTGCAACATATTTCGAACGTAACGTGTTTTACTTCTGTGCTTCTTGGTATTAAACATAAAACTATCGAATTTTTTCAAATACCTTACGGTGTGAATATAAACAGCTCACTAAAAAACTATGTCACCTTTATTTCCAGTACAATTAAAAACAAAATATCGAAGGAGCTGTCAGCCACAGCGTATGGGGGATGCAGTTGAACGTGCACGATCTACCGCATTATCTCCCAAGCTATTATTTAGTGCCAACGTGCAGAGAACGTTCCACATTTTTTTCAATTTACACTAATCAATATAAGAGTGGGTGTATATTTAAACGAAACGTTTTTTTCGAGACACATGTGTCTTTTTAATGATGTGAGCTGAGTTCATTACAACTGATCATTTTAGAGAAATTCTACACGAGTCGATGGTCTTTATGTGAACTTTATTATATGCAATAAGAAATATTCTGGTTTTCTAGTAACCTTATTTCTATAAAGACATCAACGTTAATACACTTTTGATTTTCTACCTCTAGAGTATATTGTTCCCCGTTTCACATGTAGGAATGTGTACTAATAGTATATTTGAACAACCACACAGAACAGAATTCGTTCAATTGCCTTCAAGTAATTGCATTTTTATAAATAAAATTCAATTAAATCTACACCATAATCAAACATGAAAACGAGCAATTAATTTTGAAAGCCATTTTATTTTCTGATGCCTATAAATTCTATCACTAAGCAACTCTACCAAATTAGGGTGCATGTAGTTCGAGTATATACTTAGCTGTATAACACTTACACTGTTACAGACCAGTGGAATATGAAATGTATACTGTTGATCTGGAATGTTGACTGAAAGCCTTATATTTGCATAGAAGTTGTATGAAGCTGTAATTTACATACGTCTAAATTAAACTTCCAACCGTTCACGTAATGGTGGAAAAGAAATGAAATCCACCGTGAAAACGGGTAACTCGAAAATCATTTTTAATAAAAAAATCAAATATTTTTTTAAAAATTCTACGTAAGAATTATTGTATGGATTAAATCTATATATGTTGTGGTTTTCAGGAAGGAACATTTTGAAAATTAGTTAAGACTAAAAACTAAAAATGATAACAATTTTAAAATAAGTCATGTTGCTATTTACCTAATGTGGTTTTTATCAATATATATTTATATTATAACTAGTGATTTTTTATTTGTTTACTTTATATGAAAAACATTTTTGTTGATATTCAAAATTAAACTCGATACCACTTTATGTTCGTTAAAAATGAGATAGAAACAAATCAAAATAATCGTTGTCCCCCATTTAGTAAACACAACGTGCTACCGTATGTATCAGAAATATTTACTAGCATACACTAAGATCCTTATGTCTAGTTAATTAGTAACTTTTTTATGTTTGTCTATATGCAATAAAACATAAAAAGGTATTTTTAAAAAATATCTTATTCATTTTATATTTGTATGCATTTATGTGTGTAGAGCTCAAGGGTTGTATGAATATATTTAGGTTCATTACACGACGCAAACATCGGTTGTGATTTCAATAAATGAGATGTTATTAATATTGAATTCTCTGCATATTTGTGACATTCTGAATAACCTATCCTAGGCTTGAGTATGTTATGGCACAAAAACCATAGGTAAAAAAATTTAAAAAAAACATTTTTAACGAAAAAAAACCTGATGGCAGTCTATTTTTGCTTGCGTGTGTGCTTTCGTTTATGTGAGAGTGTGTGCGTGATACGTGCGGTTAATTGAACTATAGGTGCACATCACACATGTAAAACGGAGAACGATATACTTGGAAGATAGAAAACCTAAATTGTATTTTCGTTAACTTCTACATTACAAAGACTCTACTAAATGACATGAATGTTTCTTAATAATTATCATACAACAAAAATGTAGATAATTAGGCTCACTTATTAGAATATAATATTCCATCCAAATAGTCATGTATCTGAGAAAGAAACGTTGCTTGAAAATATACTCACAACATTATATTGTCTAGTGAAAATTGAAAAAAAATGGAATGCTTGCTGCACGTCGGCACTAAATAATAGTTTGAGGAGAAAATGCGGTGGATTGTGTACGTTCAGCCCCGCGATCCTCTATATCTCACGGCTGGCAGAGCTCCGCTTCACTCAACTTTGTTTTGTTTTTTTTCATTGCTTGCAGTAAACGTGGCCGAGATTTATTTTGTTTAGTAAGCTGTTGATATTAACACTGTGAGGTTCGGGAATATTTTGAATATTTTACATTTAGTACCATGAACACAGTTTATTTCTGCAGCATGAAGTGCAAAGTTAGTTAGTAGTGAAGTACAAATTGTTACATAGGTCTGAAATACATTTGTTTTTTTAATTCCGTAAATTTTAATGATGTGAAATAAATTGTGGCAATACTTTTTAGTATTTTACATGATTAATGAAATATCATTTTTGGGTATTAATTATTGAATATACTATACAATTATCAAATATGACTGACTTCTTATATACTATATTTTAGTCACGCTGAAATCTGTCCTATAAGTTGGTCAAGGTTGATCACATTTGTATTAGTGTATGCGTCAAACAACATGAAACTAATTTCGTTCCAAATACATAAAGCCATCCGGCAATGAGTACGGCATCGATGTGGATAACTAAATCAAACTGGATGTGGATAACTAAATAACTAATCAAATCAAGCAACGGTCGCCCGGAAAAATTTTACAACGAACTTTCTTTCTCACACAACAAAGGAATCAAGCGGACATGTTGAACGGGAAACAATATTGGGAGCGAACGACATCAGCCCTGTTGGTGAATAAATCATCAATTGCTTCGGGAACCAGTAAAAAATAAGGAAATATTTCCATCATTTTCAAGAAAAATAAAAGTATGATTGCCGCTTCATTGACGAAGTTTCTATTTTTTTCCCCCAGGAGAAAAATTGTATTGTCATCTTTTATGGATTTCATCATTACCTTTTTTTAAAATAGTTTCTAAATTATAAAAAAAATCGCTCAAATACTTCGATAACTGAACTTTGACTCAATAGTCAGTACTGCCGTCAATTAAAAAAAATAAATTTAATTAAATTAGTTTGCCATTCTTGTAAGGATTGAATATCTCACCAGATCTATTTTCAAATAATATATTGTAAACGTGACGGGGCGATAAAATTTTGTTATAATTTTGTAACTTATTCATTGTTCTTTTTGAGAAATCCCTGAACGCATGTACAGCTTAAATGTTATTAACTTGTTTAATAGAACATCGATTGTGTAGGAGGTATATGTTTCTGACACACGGAAGAAGGTATAAGAATAAACGTTAAGTTTGAGTCGAACTCGCAAAACGAGTATTCTGCATAAATTTAGACATAAATAAAAGTTTGAGGAATCTTAGTATTTCTATTAAACCATTTATATATTGCCTTTCACAGTTGTAGAAATATCCTGCATATATTAAAGAGTATGAAACTTTGAATCACCGTCTTTGTTATCTACTTATTTGGCCATTTATTTTCCAGATTAATTTTTTTCTTTTATTTTCCAGATTAATTGTTTCCTTTTATTTTCCAGATTAATTGACAGATTAAGGGAAGTTATTGCTCTCTTCTAGTTCGGCAATCATGTTTCAAGGAGTTTATTTTCCTACATAAGATATGTTCTCTTATAAATGTAACATATATTATGTACCAATGTGTAAAATTTGCAAAGAACTTGATTACAAAAATAGATATAAATAAAACTTTCAAAACTTGTTAAAATTTGATTATTGGCTAGGTAATAACTTATTTAGGATTTGTCAAAGAAATTGCATTAAGTGCTTTCTATTTGGCTGCACGACTTTCAAAAGGCAATACCATCAGAAACCATAAATTCTCAACATCGTATGCAAGAATAACTCATCACTTTCTCCGTGACTACTAGTATGTTTACTATCATCTATTTTTACCTAAATACAATATTTCGCTCATCCCATGCTGCGCTGCTTCAATATTTTCATACTGTTGCGTAAATCGTGGAACGCATACTTCACATGCTATAATTATAAAATTTGGTAAAGTAGTTTTCCAAGTTACTAACATATAGACATCTGCAATTTTCCATTTTCAATTTTTTTTTTGTTTCTGAGACTTCTTTATTTACGACTATCTGTCAATGAAATACATTTAGCGTTTTGTCAAAGAACTTTTTATTTAATTTACTTTCTAATAAATTCTGTAGATAATCTGTGTCAGCATGAATTGCTTTATTCGTCTTTGTCTAAATTTCTCCTTATGTAATAACCACACCAGAATCAATTTTCCCATCTCCTATTTGTTAGTGTTGAAAATAAAAATATTATACGTGTATCTTCCTTAACTTCTGTTTGACCACTTCATGCCCGTCTCCAACTTTTACATGTCCTAAACTTTATTTCAAAACACTTTGAAATATTATAACATAATAAAATACTGGATGCAATTTCATATTACCGCCATGTTGTTTTGGTATTGTTTTGCTAAAGATTAAATATAACGAAAAACTCATTCCGCTAAACCAATGTAACAAAAATATATGATACAAATAATCTGCACAACGTTTTTAAAAAGGAATAATATATGGTGATAAAAATAACCCCCATAACTTTATTGATTACTATCCTGCATCTGCAATAAAATTTGATTTCGCAAGTAAAGTTATGTAAATATTTAGTGATAGTTTTTGCTTTCTTTTCAAAAATTTTCCAAAATATTTATCATTTTTGCTAATTTCATTTGCCGGGCACAATATTATTTTTCATTACAATATGTCATCTTCATCTCTTTATTATAAGGTAATGAAGGTTCGCTATAAAAATATTGCCACGCTAATAGCTGCCTGGAAAGCTTGATTTATTTTCTGTCGCACAACAGGTGCTCGCGACGTGATCCGGCCTCATCGACGTCAGATTCATTATTGGACTATTGTATGTACTTGAAACGAAACTGGTTTCATATAGATGAATACCTAGACTGATACAGTTTTATGTCTGTTGGATATAGAAATATTTGACGTTAAATAAGAAGTATTACAAAATATAACTTTATATTGAAGAACTTTGGTAAACAAATTTGTATGTCACATATATGTATTTATATATTTTTTTACATAAACAACAGTGAAAGTTCATATATATATATATATATATATATATATATATATATATATATATATATATATATATATAAATTGTAAAATTCTTTAATAAGAAGGTAGGAGATTCGCACTTCTTTATTGATGTTTCAAGCTATTTTCACGGTTATTTTTCAACATAGTCTTAAATATCAATACGTTTTCACCATGGCGGAATAAATGTAAGAAATTGTTAGTAAAGCAGAGTTGTAAAAATAACGGAACTAATTTGCGAGAAACGAAAACACATCGAGTGTTTATATTAAACTGCAATTTATTTCGGTTTCCCTTTAGATTTTTAACCCATTTCCCTAATTTCCTACATCTCTTAGTGAAACGAAAGCCATCCAGAATGATACTCTGTACTAATCCGTCATGGACGTCACGATTTATTTTCCTTCAAATCTTGTCAATGCTCTTCAATTTGGTGAGGCCATCAAGTCCATTTCAAAGAATCTTGCTTCCTCTTCCTTCAGTAGTCCAAATTAAGTTAATTATTAAACCAATTAATACCTTTTAATATCTAAAAAGTGTCTGCTAAGACAATGTTTTTAAATTGCAATAAAAATATTTATTTCATTTTTGAAATTCAAACCAAAAAGTACAACTGTGAACTTCCTGAATGAAAACATAATCTATGACTGGGGTTGAAACTCATCATTACATAAAAATACTATTCTTCTTCGTTCGTTGAAATTTATGACATAATTATACCTAATTATTTTAATTTGGAATAATCGATCAGTTTTGTGTTTGTAATTTTATTTTTCAAATCACTTATGACTCTCATGTCATAGCGTTTGGATGCTCAATTTTTGCATAAGAAAATATTAATTATGAATTGAACTGACATACTATTAGTTACTTATAATATAAAGGTAGTGGATAAATTTAAATCACACGTGATTTTCTTCGTAAACCATATTTGAAACTAATTTAGAGACTGTCTTCATATAGAGAAGAATAACGAATACTATATTTTTATAGTATTTTCAAATACCTGAATGTATGCTTAATATTGGGAGGAACATTTTTGCACAATTTAATTAACGTTTCTGTGAAAAAATCACTTCAAGTCACAATTTTATAATTATTTTAAAATCTAATGTATTACATATAAATAACATTTTAAAAAGAAGAAAATCTGTATTAGAGGAACCGACCCTTCAAGCAGCAAGTATATTTTTTTAAGAAAAATGTCTTCTAATTATTTTTTTTAATTAGGAAACCAACACCATTTTGAATATCATTGAATTCATTTCAATATTTCATAAACCTATTGAATAGTATTCTATTTCATTGTGAACCTTTCTAATGACAGGTTCACAATGTATGAGAATAAACAAAGTCGCCTTCAATTCGATAATTGTCTTCTTAAATATTGTATAACAAAAATATAAATCAAAATAAATATCAAAGCATGTTATTTTTACAACGTATTTGACCAAAACGGAAAAAGCACGAAGTCGAGCTGAGATTCGTGTGTATATCCCTAACTCTTACATGAGCCGTTCGCCATAGAATAACGGTCGAATTTTCCCCATCTCCTTTCCATGAATTGCTTCTTTGTAAAATCCGCATACATATTCTTAATTGAATATACTATGGCTCCTATAATTCCCTAAATTGAATACACTTTCCAAAAAAAATATCAAGAGCATTTTAATATCTACTATTCACCATTCACTTCCTCGCCAGTTATTAATCACTGATGTTGTCGTTGTATACAACTGATTTTGTTGACAGGACAGAAAAATACTTAAGATTCGTATTTGCACGAAGCAAGGATTACAGGCCACCACAGCACACATAATTAAATTTCTGAGTTATTTCACGACTGAATATACCGAGTGGTATGTTTCAAATTGATTGATTGAAGAGATGAAATTGATTAATAAAACCCAAACAAATAAAATTTCATTAGGTGAAAACAAACAAATTTATAATTTTAAACTTATCCGGAACATCCATCTATGGATATAAATTATTTTATTGCATCTACGAAAACTAGAGTCATAAAAAATTCTATAATTTCGGATTTTCCATATGGCGAATCGTCAAACAATATATCCATTAAAATATTTTAGATTGTTCAATTCAGTTATAATTGATAATTAAGTGAAAAAAACCTGTGACGCATGAGAAGAATTCGCAAAATGAGGGTTCCGTACACATTTAGACATTTATAAACATTTAAGCCTACATTGTACTTCTATTAAACTATTTACAAATATTCATTTCTCACAACGTAAATATATTGCAACATATTATATAATACATCTTTCACAGGGTTAAAATATGTTGCGTATTTGAAAATTGAAAGATCTAAACTAATTGCTATAATTTTCCTGTAATATTTTAGTCAGGTTTGAGGGACCGTGTTTTTTATGAGTTTTAGTTCTATAGCTTTAAACAAAAGGAGGCGGTATGCCACATTTTGTATATTTTTAAAAATATAATTTTAAACATGCAATTTATAATTGTTTTTCACAATTTGAAATTGCATATTTTTGTATATTTTTGTATTCCTTCTAACAAGCCTTTTCAAATGATACTCCGCATAATATATAAATTGGGAAAACAAGAGGAGGCTCTTTAATTATTACGCGAATATTTTTAAAAAGGTGATGGTGTACGATATGTGAGATAATAAGATGTATTCTATGTCAACTTTTAAATTTCCAGGCCGTATGGTTTCTGGGAAAATAGGCTTTAAAAATAAAAAAAATGTAAATGCATTGCTTAATATGTCTTTAGTAAATATGAAAATATGAAGCATATTTAACAAATTTTGACATATATAATCATTGCTATAATTCTCACAATTTTTGAGTGGAGTTCTAAAGACCCATGTTTTTTTTCATAATTATGGATTGAATAGGTGTCAAAAATAAGTGGAACTGAACATATTTTTCTTTGCATATTTTCCAGTATACCTTCGAAAATGTAATACCGAAAATTAGGAAAAAACAGTTTTGAGATCCTTGTAACTAGGCCTTTCAAACGGCAATCTGCGCTATATACGTAATTATTTTTTTTTGCTCTCCCTATAATCTCCAAGTAAATATTTTAAAGTTTTAACTATTTCAATACGTGCAAGTTAATATGTTTTATTACTGTGCCAAATTTCCAGTTTCAACGTCAAGCGATTTCTAAGAAAAACGGATTTGCGGGACATACGGACAGATACGTAAGTGGTCGTATAAGGGTTGATTCGATTCGATTATCCTTTTAAACTTCGAAACACTTAAAAAGGAATAAAACATCAAACGAAAAATAAATAACTTAATTAAATGGAAGAGAAAAATAGAAAATAATTTTAATGATTAATTCACATTTTAAATAGAATATATAGTAATTGAAAAATTTGTTTTTGATAACATTGTTACTTAGCGTCTGCAACTCCGTTAAAGTGGAACATTGAATATGACTGAAGATATTAAAAAAGCAAAATTTCGTCTCTTTTTCGTATCCTATCTTACAAACTTTTTTACAGACGAACGATATATCGAGCCCCCTGACTGATGGACGAACTAACTCTCGAGCGAACGGTATAAAGGTAACTCTAAGAAAAGTAGTCCTGCCTCAAATCTACACTAACCAACTTTAGTAACGATCCCTGAAATTGTTTACTTATTATTGCAAAGCAGAACTTCAGAGAGATCTATCATATTTTGAACACGAGGAAAAATCATATATTGAAATCAGTCAAAGAGGATATAACTTATAGGAACACTGACTCTAATCGACCAAAGAAGAAAATTCGTCCTCCGTCAAGTTTATTCAAGCTAACTTTAATAACCTTCCCTGAAACTTGTTAATTTTCATCGCAAAGTAAACCTTAAGGACTAGAACACGTTGTACTGGAAGCACAAATTAATAGATGTTTAGGGTACATGTTGTTTAAAGACTGACTTTTCTCGAACATATCGGAAATATATGGTAACCTAAATCACAATGAAATGTAGAACTTTTCTTGGCACCCTGATGCCATGGGAGAACCCAGGCAAAAATTCCACAGCAATGTCCTCATTAGAATCTATTTTCTATCTAAGACCAATAGCCTCACAAAAAGGAGAAATTTGAAAATAAAACTTCTTCGAGAAAGTAGTACGTTTTTCTTCTTAGTAGGATCCTTCGTTTCAAAACAAATTAACTTTCAAATCTATTATAGAACACGTAATTGTTGAAGCTGAGCTTTTATGTGTTAATTGATCAGAATTAATAACATTTATATAGCTTTTAGTCATACTGAAGCTTGAGTTTGGTCGAAACCTCAACATTTTTGCGATTACTAAAATATAAAATAAAATTTCATAAAAACCCATTACTTCAGAGAAGTGTCATGCTGACAGTTAATTTAACACCAAAATAGCTTCTTGTTAAAAATATTTCTATTGTCAATATTTTTTTAATAAATTTGACCTCGCTTTATAACCTTATTAAAATGTTTTCAAGACACTTCATAAGGACACGTAAAGCATTCTTATTCCATAAATAGCATCCGGAATAAAATGGCACAGAGTAAAACAACGACGCGCCTTTAATCACAATGGAGATCATTGCAGATGTGATGCAAAGCGCGCTGCTGGCTACATTATCTGTGGAAACTATTATTTTGTGACGAATGATTTAGAGCCAAACCTCTATTTCTCTTCAACTTTCACTAGTCAGCCTTATATACTGGTAGTTTGTACATGGTGAGCGTTTGATTGAATATGTATATTTTGTTATATATAGCCTTTTTCCCACCTGCATGTCCTGTTTGAGCAAAATAAATAAAGCTCACTTGAAATGTTTGTTTTACAAAATATTTATGGTACGTTCGAATTTTGCAATATGAACAGTTCTATAGGGAACAAATTCATTGAAAAAAATGCAAATGTATGTAATTTTTGTATATAAAGAAATGGCGTTAATTTTTATATATCCAAAGACTGATAGTAAAATAATTGAGATAACTATTAAATAATATAGGTAAGCTCAGAGAATGAAAACCGCGTTAAATTATATTATCCACATATGCGTCATCACGTGTACTAAAATACATATTCGCGTAAATCAATATTCTGGACATTGTTTCTACTTCTTGGTATCGACGACCATTTTATTAATCTTAAAAAAAACAGTTGTTTCGAAATAATTATGATTTATTTAAAATATCGAAATTACACGCAGAAAGTTATAATTCTAATCTTGTGAATATTATAACTGCTGTTTATACAGTTTTGAGCTTAGTATGAAGTTATATTGGCTTCTAGAAATTATTTTTTTCGACAAAATTCTTGTGATGACGCACGACCTATCGCGATGGCTGGTGTAAGCAACTAACTTGAACTAACGCTAAAGTGTATGCATGGCACAAAATCTACTCTCTTTTCTTTATATAAACATATTATTATAAACATATTACGAATTATGTGGTAACAAACTGGTGTTCGAAACATTTTGAAATGAAAACAGTATCATGTTTTTTTTAAGTTCCTCCTGATTTCCATTACTATTCATAAAACACGTTTTATCACTAAAAATTACTAAAAATAAAATACCTTTTAAAAAACCGACTTCTAAAAAGTAGGTACTAAAAAGTAAAAAAATAATTAACTCAAAATAGGTGGTACCTACTTATTAGCAATAAATATTGTTATTAAGTTACTTATTTTTGAAGTCGGTGCCACTACTGTCGACCAACTTGAACATATTTAGAACTTAATTTAACTTATAAAGTAAATTAAAAATTTTCACTTTTAATGTACTCAAAACACGAAATAGATTTTAAAGGGTGTATTTAAAACATAACATTTTACGTTTTTTTAAAGTGATCGGCGTTGCTGGTACCAACTTCAAGAATAAGTAATTTAATTATTTATTGCGAATAAATAGGTTTTTATTTAGTGTTGATTATTTTTTTACTTTTTAGTACTTACTTTTTGGAAGTCAGTTTTTTGGAAAGTTATTTTATTTTAGATTGTGATTATTAATATTAATCATCACACCATAACTAATATTCAATTATTTTGTTTCTTAAAATATTGTATGGTCACAGGTTTAAAATGGTTTTCCCCTTTCAGATTTGATAATTGATTTTGGGGGGCTGATTACGAGAAAAACGCTACAAAATTTCACGTCAGGATTTTTAGTTATTCAGCATATGTTTTTTTCCACAAGTACCTAGCCTACCCAGTCAATAACTGATATTTTATTTCAATTATTTCTTATTAAAAAAAACGCACTGAATGGTTGCAATATATAACAATGAATAAGTTCTCATAAATAGTTAGTTAAATATAATGTAAGTAACTAAGTGACCCTTATTATTGTAAAAAAGATGGATTTTTAGGCAATTTGCTAAAGACCTCATTTAACCGTAATTAAATTAAATCGTTAAAAGAGGATTAATGAGGGTAGATTGATAGATTTTTATATAAATAGCAATATCATTGTTTTTACAAAATCAGTACTTCCTTGCAGTTCGTAAAATATGTCATGGCGAAAGTATTTAAAAGCACCGAAAATTTTTGTTATATTTGTGGAAAGTTTATGCTGATAAACAATAACATAACATTTCCGAATTCATAAATAACGTTTATAACATGTATTTTGCCCTAGCAATCGCTAATCTAGACAAACAGTGGGTCCTATATAAAGTTAGTGCGACGTGCTTTCGTGAACTTTGAAAGCAGTCAAAAGGGCCGAACAATATCTTTCATTTAAAATGGCCTACGTTATGGAAATAATCTCAGAATCACACCGAAGACTTATTTTTGCTATTGCAAGACTAGAGGCTAAAATTCTAAAACAAAAAAGGACTTGGTATGTCCAACCGTTCAAATGGTAAAGCACGCGGTACATCGCGACCCGAACGTTGCAGCGCCATCACCTACATATTTCGAATCAGTGCAAGCTGAAGACATGAGCAATGATGTCGAAGAGGTATCTCAACCTAAAGCTCAATTTGAGCCAAGTGCAAGGGGCACACAGTTATTTTCACTGTCAGAACTAAACGACTTAATGAGAGATCTAAGTCTGCCAAAAGATGCAGCTGCTCTTAGGATCAAGACTAATGAAAAGAATAGGCTTGTTCCTGGCACTTCATTTTCTTGGTATCGCAACAGAGAAAAAGACTTTGTACTACATTTTGTGGAAGATTGCATTTTGGTGTTTGAAATTTGGTGCAATACACTAGTGTATTGCACCAAATTTTTCCATCTCTATCTGAAGTTAAATAAAAGAAGGTATTTTCATTAGTTCGGACGATAGAAAATTAATGAAAAACAAAACTTTCGATGAAATATGAAGTGAAATTGAATTAGAAGCCTGGAAATCTTTAAAATAAATATTGAACAATTTTTTAAAAGTTCAAATTATGAGGAAATTGTGAAGAAAACTATTGAAAATTTTGGAAAAATTGGATGTTTGATAAGCATTAAACTTCACTCCCTAAATTTGTACTTGGACTATTTACTGATAACTTGGAAGCTGTAAGTGAAAACAAGGCATAAGATTTCATCAGGATTTGAAAGAAATAGATTGTCGCTATCAGAAAAGATGAAATAAAAGGATAATGGTAGACTAATGTTGGTTGCTAAAGTAAGATAATCCAAGTCGGACTTTTAAGCAAAAATTTCACAATCGGTGCTTCGGTGAAAACAAAACGAGATACCACAAAAGTATTGAATATTTCTAATTTATTTATTGTCATTTAAATATGTGTATAAACAAATTACAAAAATGTGTAAAACAATTACATGTTTCAAAGTCATGTAATTGTTTTTGATTGTAATATAAAGAATTTTTACTTAGTAAATTCGACTTTTTTTGCGATTTCATACATAGGTCTTTTCCAAAAAAATTGTCGGTGATGGAGAAAATCTAAGTACAGATTCGTTATTACCTCACCAAAATACCCTAAGATCAGTTATCAAATTAAAAAGGGAAAATAAACGTTAAAAGTTGCAAACCTGATTATAAATTATGGATACAAGCTAGGATATAAATAATTTCCTCTTTGTCTAAAGTTGATTATCAACAACACACAGAAACGATAGTAGTAGCGGCCAATGGTTAGCTTTTAACCATTAAGAAGTTGCATTCTCGATATCCAAAATGCAATATCAGATTTTGCAAAGTGACAACTACCATTTGAGAAGTTCCTTCCTCCATATCCGAAATCCGATATCAAATTTTGCAAAATAATAACTGAAGTAAAAACTAACCAGTAGTAAGTTTAATCACGATTGATTTACCACCATCCGTTAAGGAGTTGCATATTCATCTTTAGAACTCATCATCAGACCTTGACTTGGTCGATTGTGTAATTATTTTGGGAAGTATAAACTACCAACAATTCGATAAGAAGTTCCCTTGTTTATCTTCAGAATGCATCATCAAACTCTGACTTGGTCAATGGTGTAGTTATTTTGCAAAGTAACAACTACCAGTGGCAAATATATTTATCACGGTTAATTTACTAAGATCCGTTAAACAGATCCATTGTTCATCTCGAGAACTCTTCATCGGACCCTAACCTGGTAAGTGGTGTGATCATTTTACATAGTAATAACTACCCGTAGCAAATATCTTGAATCATAACTTATTTACTGCCATCCTTTGAGGAATTCCATTGTTCATTTCCGAACTTCATCATCCGATTGTCATTATTTTTATGTGAGGCGAGCCCCAAATTATCCCCTCTCCAATAAAATACGAATCATCGAAATCGGAAAATACATAAAGATAAAAAAATTTCGATGAATTGAGAACCTTCGTATTTTTTTGAAATCGTTTAATATATATAATATGTAACAATATTGACAAATAATTTTATACTAGTATAAAACCGTAAATTAAAACAATTAAAGTTTTATATGTATTACAGTACGGCCGGTAAGGTTCGATTTCTGTAAAATTGAGAATTAGTTATTATTTAAAATAAGAAATTCTTTTTATCTAAAACGTCAGTAGGTTTTGATTTTAATTTTGTAGGTATATTCAAAACCCTAAAATCTCTTATTTCTCATTACTTGTTATATAGCTATTTCTATATATCTATTTATTAATTAATTTGAAAACAATTATGTCAGCATATATAATTATTAAAAGTTGAAGAATTTCGATAAGTTATTTTATTTCTAGGTCAGTATTTTAAATGTACGGCATATGTTACTCTGATAAACATAATTACGTAGGTCACTTGGTAAGTCTTATCGATGACTATTCACATTTTATTATTTTTCAAAATAATGTACATCACTAATAATACCGAGTGTACCATGCGCCCAAACCAGTGTTCAAATCAGTGTTTCCGTTTTACCTTTAGACTAGAATGACATTTTTCTTCCCAAGCTGTCGAAGCTAAGAATCATTAGAAAATTTTAGTCCTTTCAAAAGATTTTTTACGTACGGAAAAAATACGAAGTCGTATGGTGCTATATCTGGATTATACGGAAGATGTCCTAAGAGTCTGATACCGGAAGAATTGTGAAAGTCAGTTGTCTGTTTGGTCAGCTCGATGAGTCGGTGCATGTTCATGATGCAGCGTCCAAGTGAATAAATGAATCTTCAGACGTAAACCTCTCAGTGTACTGAGAAAAGATACCGTAGGCATTTTTCAATATACAAGTTCACTCTAACCGTCAATGGAGTATCTAAATTAATAGTTTTTATAATACCACGACGACCGTAGAAAACAACGATTATTATTTTCTTAATAGATCGTGTCTACTTGGGCATCGTCGGACCTTCAAACAACCGTACACGACTATGAGATTTCGTCCGCACGTTAAAACCTCAAAGTCGTGGATGGATGTTTGAAGATCAAGACTTACCCGCAACGTTTCATCACCCGTTGCTATTGAAAAAAAGTCAGTGAATTATTCTGATTTAAATTTTTAAATAATTTTTTCGCACTATTGGACACGATTCGCTCTTTGCTCATCTGTCAACCTGTGGGGCACAAAAAATGTACATGCTTTATATAATTTCAAATCTTCATAAAAAATGTATTTACTATCCATATAGATATCTTTAGATTCTCTTTTATTTGCTTGTAAGTGAGTGGTTGGTTTTTATTAACCAATTTTATGAGGGCAAGCGGTGATTTAGGAGTACTCACATCTCTTGGCCGGCCCGGCTGCGGATCATTCCCTAAATTAAAAACATATCTTTCTAACTGTTTGTACCATCGCTCTATACTTCCGTGACATGATGTATTTTTGGTTAATAAGCAGTTTTTCTCACCGTGAAATTGTTGAGGATATAGACAACGTGAAAAATTATAAAAAATTATCGCACGAATCTGTGAATACGTTAAACGATACATATCGAAACTGCACACGTGTTTACACAACAACTATCTAACGAGTACTGACGACTTTTTACGAATTATTTTGTTTTGGTATCATAAATATTTGAACAAACTGATTTAACTTTTAATTCGCATCAAAACAACAGGACTTACCGAGCAACCTACGTAAATATTATACGTTTTACTTTCAAGTTCAAAACTAAAGAAACAAAAAATTAAATGCAATTTTCATAAAATCCACTCTATATTTGCTATAAAGTATACAAGTAAATTTGTATTATTAATTAAAGCCTATAGATGTACAAGTAAACTTGCCTCTTGGATAATTTTAAATAAAAATTTTATAAAAGTTCTCTTAATTGAATACCACACTGAGAATCATATTAACCTCTACCGCATCAATTACGCCCCTTGATTTTATCAATCCATACAATCGACAAATTAATTTTGCCTACTCTAATTTTTTTCTCGCATCAAGGTTTCGGTTTTATTCTTTTATTTTCTGAGGATGAAGGTTGGCCTCAAGAATATTGTTCGGCTAATGACTGCCTGACGATTCTGATTTATTTCCGTTAACGCTTTATATGACACGGCACGGATCCTGTATTGGACGGGCGGCTTTATATACTTGTCGATAAATTGAACTCACGCAGAGAGTACGTTGAATAATATCTTATGTATTTGTTTGGTATTCTTATGAAAAGAGATATTTCAATTAAGATTATTGTATTCATCCAATTTACTGCAAACGCGTAAACGCAAAATTTCTATATATTCATTAATTTTGTTTTACCATTTGCTGCTCCGTTAATTGAAAAAAACGCCTATGCCGCCACTGATTCTGAACTCTGTCAAAGTCAAATATCTCCGAAACTATAAGGTTATTGATAAATAAATACTATTTATAAATTATAAACTTGCGTAGCTAATTTAATTTAAACATTTGTTTCTTTTCGAAGGTGATATCTTTTAAACACTTGCAAGCTTATTATATATTAACGGCTCGTTCCCGCCACATTTACTCTTATAATTTTATATACGAGTATTATCCCTAAATTATGTCCTTTAAATCTTTGGAAACATATTGTCAGTACTTTCGATATTTTCTTATTTCTGACTCGCTTCAAATTCACGAATATCTATATCCGCTTTGCCTTTAATGATACATTTTTTTATCGCGTCATCGATATTAATATTACAATTTGTTCCAATGTTCTTTCAAGATATAACACTTATCAGATATTGGTAAAATTTATATACTGTGAGATTGACAATTCTTTTCATGAACATCACCCACCCTAGATATTATGTTAAGCAAGAATTGCGTACCAAATTCAGACTAGCTATTTGCGTTTAATACGATTGCTTATATATCCATAAATATATTACCTACATGAAAATATTGAATTT
Source organism: Druceiella hillmani (assembly GCA_039881145.1). Classification (NCBI taxonomy): domain Eukaryota; kingdom Metazoa; phylum Arthropoda; class Insecta; order Lepidoptera; family Hepialidae; genus Druceiella; species Druceiella hillmani. The sequence continues at coordinate 27,496,742 of JAYKKI010000028.1, read as the reverse complement.
CACACATCTCTACAGTATTTTGATGATCAACATCAACGTATTCTAAGGAAACTTGAGGTTGGTCGTCATTATTATTCACACAAGCAGAGGGTGGCAGAACACCCACTCCTTTTTTTGCGTTTTCTCTTCTATTCCTGGTTTAATTTTTTTAAATGCCACACGCAATATACTAAGCCGTTTTCATCCCCTTTACCATCTACGTTCCAAAAAAGAAATGCTATTACCTTTCCGGTAGAGTTTGTGTATTTTATTTTTTTGGTTGCTAGCAAAGACTGTATTTTGCAAAACATCGAATAGTGTTTCGTCTGGATTTCTATGTGATGATGCTAGATTTCCTCCATAGTAATAGATCGTAATTTTTTTATTTTTTTTGCCAGGTGAGCCTGATAGATTACTAAGCAATACCTTGAAATATCAAGCTAAGCAAATTTTTATTTCGATCCTCTCTTAAAGTCATCAGCTCTTCACATATGAAGTTCGCGTGTAGAGGTTATCGATGGCAGTTCTTATTTAATTTTTTCCCATTTTATAGTTTCGAACTCATATTTGCAAACGAATGTAACTCCCATTTATTCAGTGCTTGTTATGAGATTTTTCTTTGATTCACAAGATTAAGTATAACAGTAATATAATGTTTATAAATATAAGAGTATATATAAGTATAAGAGTAATATAATGTTTTTTCACACTAATTTTTAGACAGTTTTGTATTAAAATATTTTTGGAGGAAAAACTGCTACACTTTAAATTTTTTCAAATAAATTAAAGCGTTTAAATTTTGAAATTTCTTTGTTTCGACGTTTACAGTTTATGAAAAAATATGCCAACCATGTTTTGTATGAAAAACATACCATTATATCTTAAATGTCCGCCCGACAGACTGAATATCAGGCAGATATATTGAAATTTTAATAGTTCGAATGGCTGCTTTCTATATATATATATATATATATATATATTATATATATATATATATATATATATATATATATATATATATATATTAAAAGAAGAAAACACAAAATGACGTATGATTATGGAAAGATTTGTGATGTGTATACAAACATACATTAAATGATGTGTATACACACAAAAAGAAATTATTAAACTTTTTAAAGAAATTAATAAAAATTTTAAAGGAATTTTAAGGAAATTATTATAACTTCTGTATAAAACTTGTTTCGTCACAATCGTTTACAAGTTATGGCATCCGATAGTGGTGGTGAGGCTTCTTTGATGCAATCTCAAATAAATCGTTTCTTTATATTAATTTTAATTACAATTTATGTTAAAAATTATTTTGTTTTATAATAAAGGACTGAAGAAAATCTTTAATTATATGTTAATATTAATATAAAAAAGCATGATGTGTAAGGCGATTAAAGTTTTTTTTATTTGTTATTTATATCAGTGAAATGTTATTATAATTTTTCCTGGATTAAATGGATTTTGTTACCTAATGGGTCTATAAGTTATATTATGTATTCAGCCTAATTTATGTAATGGTAATGCTTTAACAAAATGTGTTTTCAAAAGCGATTTCCTTAATTCACTTCTGGAAATGTTGCTGTTTGTAATATAGTTAGATTTAGTTGTGGCAAGAATAATGTCCATCAAAATCCATTAAACAAAACAAACATTCCACCAAAGGTTACGGAAAATTAAGGCGATACCTTATATACTTAGCACATAGGTAGAAAAACTATTTTTTCCAGATAAGGTACACTCATATTAACAAAGCCCGACTTTATCATTGGTATTTTCATGAGAAACGCCAAAAAAGATCGTATATTTTTAGAGCGACTGTTTCCAAAGATCTCTGAACTGAATAACCTCCATTAATTTTAAAGTAAGTTAGAAACCAATTGGATCAGTTTTCTTTGGTAAATCACAGACATTTTATGAATGTGCAATGAAGAATGAAGCGAAAAGATGGCGAGTATTCATAAAAATTATGATCAATGCATAATTTATTAGGATGCATAAATTAGGCTGGATACATAATATAACTTATAGACCCATTAGGTAACAAAATCCATTTAATCCAGGAAAAATTATAATAACATTTCACTGATATAAATAACAAATAAAAAAAACTTTAATCGCCTTACACATCATGCTTTTTTATATTAATATTAACATATAATTAAAGATTTTCTTCAGTCCTTTATTATAAAACAAAATAATTTTTAACATAAATTGTAATTAAAATTAATATAAAGAAACGATTTATTTGAGATTGCATCAAAGAAGCCTCACCACCACTATCGGATGCCATAACTTGTAAACGATTGTGACGAAACAAGTTTTATACATAAGTTATAATAATTTCCTTAAAATTCCTTTAAAATTTTTATTAATTTCTTTAAAAAGTTTAATAATTTCTTTTTGTGTCCCATGAAAATAAAGACGAGAAGTAATAAACATTTCTCAGAGTGATAACAAAAGAAGAACCTGTCAACACGAGCAGAACTCGCACAACGAGTTACATATTTCGACATTTACAAATATTTAAGCGTCCATAGTGTTTCTATTGAACTAATTACAAATATTAGTTTTTCACAGCATAAATATATTGCGACGTATTATAAACTATATATTTTTCAGGGTTAAGAACTTGACACATATTTCAAAAATTAAAAAATTCAGGTTATTCCTTATTAGTTTTTTTTTGTAATCTTTTTGTAACATATTTTGTTTCCTTCTCATCAGATATCTGGTCTTCTGCGATTATTGTTTCTTTTCCGTATTTTAGCTCAATAAATTCCGAAATAAACGGCATTTTACATTTTTGCATATTCCGTAGAATGTTTTTTAAAACAATAAAAAACCTTTTCAAATTATACACCACATATACAAATGAGAAAAAAAATATTTCAAAAATTAAAACATCCAGGATAGTCATTATTAGTTTTTTTTTGTAATCTTTTAGTAACATTTTACCAATCCTGTTTCTTTTCATTATTTTGGCTCAATAAATTTCGAAATAAGGGGGCGGCATTTTACATTTTTGCATATTCCTTAGAGTGTTTTTTAAAATAATAACAAACCTTTTCAAAGTATACACCACATGATATACAAATGGTAAATAAAGTTCTTTTTTGAAAAACTTTATTTAGTTCTTACACGAATATTTTAAAAAAAGTGGTGAAAGATATGTGAGTTATAGTGGTATATCAGATACCCGTATACGTATCCGCGGATATCTCTAACTTCAATTTAAATTATTTTCTTTTCTTGAAATCATATATTTAGATCATTTATGTTGCAAAAATTAAATATTTGAACATTTATAATTAAAGTATAAGCTATAAAGTTAACTAAATAGTTTTATATGAGACCAAGACTTTACACTTTGTGATATGCCAATTAAAATAATTATCAAGTGTTAACATTATACAAAACAACCATTTTTTCAGAAAGTTTAAAAAATTTAATGCCATAATTAATATTAAGCAATGATACATTTTACTTCTTAAAGAGTGACTTGGCAGTTTTGTCCCACAGGAGTCTATTACGATGTGGATCGCAAAAAAATCCTGCTACTCTAAAGAACTGCTCACTTGGAACGCTTGATGCAGGTGACGATAAATATGTGCGAGCCATGTGACTTAAACCTCCAAATTTTGAACTATTTTAATCCCGATATTTTGAAGGATCTTGGTCTCTTGATAATATTTTTTCATTAGGATATTCCGTGAGCGAATTCGCATTAGTGTTTGGTATTTGGTTCCCAGGTTCCGCATTATCATCGTCACTAACATATTGACTATAAAGGCTTCTAAACTATTGCAGTGTTATTTTCTTACAGCATTTGGTTTCTAAAGCTGTAAGTAATGTCTGGTTTTAGCTTTGATGAAAAAGTTAGTTAAGAATTTACCTTTTTAACGTGGGTCCAAATAGTTCTTATTTGGTACAATACATTTTTCTAAATTTCATAATCAAACCGTTAATATAATTCATTTTTGAAAAAAAAAACAAGAACGGCCGGTTTGCTGATGTTAAGAATTTCCCCACTACCAGTACAACTTGAATCTCGTCCTACAATTTATTTAATGCTACGAGCATACGTGTGTTTTAGCGGATAGCTTGGATACCTAGATTCTTATCATGCAGTTCATATCCTGTTTCGGGATTCTCAACTCTTCGAGTGTGCACTGAAATATAGCCAAAATGTACACACTCGTATGTAATGCCATGACATGTTAAGGATAATAACGATACTCCTGACGAAAAATTTGACCAGATATCTGATGTGAAGGAAACTTTCTCAAAAACCCTCAGCATGGTCTTTATTATCGATTACACTTTACTGTAAAGTTCGCTGTAAACAAATTCCATAAAATATTTCCTGCCTTTTAGAACATAATTTGGAATAACATGAACCCAACCCCAGTCTTCGACATATTGAAAAGGTAAATTATATTAAGTTATCATTTCTGCAGTTAAATAATCAAATTTTATTGATTTGCGGCTTGTATTATCCCACATTTTAAATTTTCTAAGTATTCGTTAAAAATATTTGTCTAAATCCTCTTTTAGCATTTATAGACAAGAACACTTTTTGTTAATACTCTTCTTATCGGAGTTTTTTTTTATAAAAATAAATCGTATTATTATAGATTTTTCCTCTGAAGATGATTTCTAACGAAATTATATTTTTACCCTTACGGGAACACATTTTTTCACAAATAAACACACATTTGTCATTTGCTATCGTGAATTATTTCCATATTACAGTACTAAACTTTTTTGTAGACATAGTTTTTATTTTAATTTAACTTATAACTTTTCCAAAAATACAAATGTAATCTATGCTGCCCTGTATCACACCAAAGTATAAACCAAAAACACGAGCAATGCTAGTCCAAACACGTGGCATAACTAACGCAAAGCGGGATGTTCTTCAACATTTGGTCCAAGGTCACACGCACCGCAACCGACTTAGTACGAAAGTTGAGGTACGTATCCGTACCCCCACCCGTATTCACGGATCTAGACACTAATTTCCGTAAAAGCATACGTATCTGCGGATATAGATTTTTAACGATCCGGCACATTTCTAAAATAGAAAAATGTACATGTAGGGCCCACTGTATCTTTTAAAAGCATAAAGTTACGGAAATTATTTAAAAAATGACGTCATGTAGAATCATCGCGGTAGGTTTCTTTCAACCTTTACTTTAGGTTGAGTAGTTTCAGAGATAAAGAAGTAGAAACACATTTTTTGCATATTTTTCAGCATATTTTTAAATAAAAATACCTAAAATTAAATGGAAAAAATGTAGATACCCTTGTAAATAACTTTTCCAAACGACACCTTGCACTAAATCTGAATTTAAAAATAATTTTTCGTGTATTTAATATCAATCCCTAAAATTTCGAAACGATTTTTTTGGAATTTTATTCGATAGATGCCGGTTTGTATGTTTTACTATTGTGTTAATTTTCTACATCAAGCAGTTTCTGAGAAGGAAATGACTGTGATATACATACGGAACGCTGCGTTTGTGATGTTATGAAGAACGCTAAAATGACGGGGAAAATAATATCGAAGCATTTCGTCGAAGGCTTTAGGCAGAAATAGAAAACAAATTAATTCCATCAATAATTTTAATTGAAATAAATCAGAAAACGTCACATTTATTACGACCAGAAGAACCAGGGACAAGAAGCCAAGTAAAAAAGGTGCGCAGTCGACAAGAAACCGTTTCTAAACATCTATTGTCATTGTGTATATTACTCACACATATTTATTACCATTGCTGTTAATAAAAACTATATAAAACTAAGTTCTTCATGCGTTACGCTCAATAATTATGTGTTCAAATATAACCCACCAATTATGGTTTCATAAAAATGGAAATCACTTTTAATAAAGTAACCAAAGCCAGTCTTTATAAATATATAATCATTAAAACCTGCGCTATGATTCATAATAAAATGACATTGAGTATTGAGAGGTATTCTGTAATGATGTTATTTTTCAGAGTATTGCAGGAACGCACGCAACTATGCACGCATGCACGTACGTATCAAAGGTCAGTGTAATAAAAACTTATTCAGAAATGCATTAGATGTAGCAGATCTGATGAAGAATTTATTGTTCATTCATGTCATTGAATTTATTGTATATTCAGTTAATAGAATTATTAAAATCAGTGAGCAAGTTACATTTAATAAAAAAATTATTTAATAAAAAGCATTAAAAATGCAATCATAACTTCTGCGAATATATTCAACGGCATGTACAAGCTAAATACTCAACAATCGCGAATGCAGAATGCATGCCCAAACGGCACAGAAGTTCTGGAAAGGCAAAGTGCGAGAGGCAATATTTTTAGAGTCCGCCGTGAAAAAAGAATAATATCCCGGTAAACATGACTCTAATTATTAGTTAGCTACAACTTACACTTTCAAAAACTCCTGATATGTGTCAGAATCAATAAACATAACCAAATACACATATCGTGGAATTAGACACCTCGCCTTGTCAAAGGACATATTCGCCAAATATAAACGTATAAATTCCAACTCCTTTTACAATAAGATTGGGACCAACTAAGTTAAAAGAACATGTTCTCTTACATGAATCCATACGCCTATTATTGCCCATAGTCTCTCAGCAAAAGTTAGATGTAATTTAATTTGACATCATCACAGCGTTCTTATATTGTGATTTGAAAGTTAATACATACATGATACCGCCCGACTGGAATGCCAACCAGATTTGGTATGAAAATTGAAGAATCCCCTTTATGAGCGACTCCAATCTAAATAGTTTTTAGCTGATCACTACGTAAAAATGCAGAAAAGTTACATGCTATTTGAGAAAGGCTATACTCATAAAGCAGGATGGCAAACCTAATCTAACGTGACTTAACGTGACGTGACGTGACGTAACGTCACGTTGCATCGCGGTCCGTTACGTCACGTCACCTTAGGTTACGTTACTATTTGGTTAGGTTAGGTTACGTCAGGTTAAGGTACGTTATTTGATGTTAGGCTGGGTTAGGTTAAGTCACGTTAGATTAGGTTTGCCATCCTGCTTTATGAGTATAGCCTTTCTCAAATAGCATGTAACTTTTCTGCATTTTTACGTAGTGATCAGCTAAAAACTATTTAGATTGGAGTCGCTCATAAAGGGGATTCTTCAATTTTCATACCAAATCTGGTTGGCATTCCAGTCGGGCGGTATCATGTATGTATTAACTTTCAAATCACAATATAAGAACGCTGTGATGATGTCAAATTAAATTACATCTAACTTTTGCTGAGAGACTATGGGCAATAATAGGCGTATGGATTCATGTAAGAGAACATGTTCTTTTAACTTAGTTGGTCCCAATCTTATTGTAAAAGGAGTTGGAATTTATACGTTTATATTTGGCGAATATGTCCTTTGACAAGGCGAGGTGTCTAATTCCACGATATGTGTATTTGGTTATGTTTATTGATTCTGACACATATCAGGAGTTTTTGAAAGTGTAAGTTGTAGCTAACTAATAATTAGAGTCATGTTTACCGGGATATTATTCTTTTTTCACGGCGGACTCTAAAAATATTGCCTCTCGCACTTTGCCTTTCCAGAACTTCTGTGCCGTTTGGGCATGCATTCTGCATTCGCGATTGTTGAGTATTTAGCTTGTACATGCCGTTGAATATATTCGCAGAAGTTATGATTGCATTTTTAATGCTTTTTATTAAATAATTTTTTTATTAAATGTAACTTGCTCACTGATTTTAATAATTCTATTAACTGAATATACAATAAATTCAATGACATGAATGAACAATAAATTCTTCATCAGATCTGCTACATCTAATGCATTTCTGAATAAGTTTTTATTACACTGACCTTTGATACGTACGTGCATGCGTGCATAGTTGCGTGCGTTCGTGACGTGACGTGACGTAACGTAACGAAATGTAACGGAACATAATATAACTTAACATAACACAACATTGCACCTAAAGTTTGTGATGAACAAACTTAATTAAAAAAACTAAAAAATATACCAATGTACAAATTTTCAAATTCGAATTTTCCGAATTTCGAGACTTCTTTATTTTAAATACTCATGAAGTTTCGAAAAAATGTATAAGCAAAATATAATATTTATGTGATAGATTTGAATAAATAAAATTGAAAAAAATAATAATGAAACACTTATAAGCAAAAAGCAATGAATTTTATCCCTATTAAGGAAACTATTGAATGATTCAATTATTTCTTTCAATTTCAGTCAACCAGAATTATAATAAATTTTAAAAAAATTGTAAGAATTTAATACATAATAATGTTTAACACATTTGTTTATTTTGGCAGTTGTTTATTTTGAGAACGGGTTAGAAATTCAGTTGCGCGAAAAAAAATTATTGATGTAAACATTTTTTTTACTAACTTTCGAAGTCATCTCTGAAAAATGTTCAAAGTTTTCGAAATATTTATTCGGAATTTACTTACAATCTTAATAAGTTTAGTAAAGTAAACTTAACCTCGTTCAATTTTTAGGCGAAAATAAATATTCTTAAGACCATATAAATTTATCGCATATTTTGAACTTCCAAAAAAATGTAAACTAATGGACGTTAACATTTTTGGAAATGTATTTTTAAGAAGTCTTTAATATTGTTTGGCAAATTAAATTTAAATTCACGCTTTAAGAAGAAATAAACTTTTATTTGAAAGAAGTTCTTTATTATTATGCTAATTCGACACGTTTAAAAATACAAGGGCGTAGAATCGGTTTTATGATTTCCAATAAAAATATTATTTTCTCTGGTTGTCGACGTAAATGAATAAGTTGTCTAATATTGAATATATTTGGCGTTAATTTTGTAGAAATTCATTATTCACAATTAAATGAACAAAATCTTTGCTAATATCCCACCTGAAGATGTTGTAATACAACTAAACCTAGGTCGTGGTAAAGAAATTAAAGAAAGTAGAAATAATACTACATCACGTAGTTTCATTTAATTGTGGATAAGTTGTTCTCACCATTTAATAAATCGTACAAAAATGAAGACTGTAAATAATTTGAAAATTGAAAACCATCTTGAGAATGGTGATCACATAGACGTAGGAAATCAAACATTTTTATGGCAATTTGTAAATCTGACGAAAAATAAAAGGAAACCTTAAAATTTAAATTGCATCAACAGCAGAAGCAAAAGACATTTAAAGTATTTATTGGGCATATATTTAGATAAACGATAATTTTCCGATGATGATACATACGTTATATATTTTCGTTGAATATACTATTTCATTTCGAATCAATCAAATTTCTATAGCAGTTAAAATGCATTGAACCAATGGCGGAATTAGAAATTCAGTTACATTTTTTATGAAACTCAAAATTTCCCAGACTCAGAAGTATAGAGAATTTTCGGTAAATTCTCATACCATCGTAAGAATAAAAAAATGGAAATGTATAGTTTGACTACATGTTTGGAAATGTATAGTTTGACTACATGTTTGGAAATGTATAGTTTGACTACTGTCTCAATGTTCGGTGAATTTTCAAAGAACTTTGTCAATTAGTTTTGAAATAAAATGTCGTTCAAGATTTTTGCGATACCCACGTTGAGGGTTCTTTTATTATATTCACACGAAGGTTTTGAAATGCATATGAATTGGAAATTTGAAATTCATATAATGGCTATCGTTATATGAAAAATTGGAACTTTTGTTTTGTTTCATTTACGGACTAAATATCTTGATCTTATAATTATCTAATTATTTTTATATTTTAGTATAGTAAAACAAGCTTTATTATTTGAAAATTAAAGCTATTTTTTCATTTAAAAAAAATTACTAACTTCAATTTTTTGTCATGGATATGATTTTAATTAATAATATGAAACTTGTTGATAAGTGTAAAATATCAGTTTTTTATAAAAATCCGGGCGATATTTTTCCTCATTTCCGCTGAAAAATTAATTTCTTTCCCTAATACGAAAATGTAATAAATCAATTTATTTTTTGCAGCAAATTATAAAGTAATTTTTATTTACTATTTTTTTTTTCATTTCTTCATTTTCTCGTTGGACACTCTTTACTGTAGCGTTTATCATTTAAAGGTTACTTTGGCGGTCGTCTATCAAGCTAGTATAACTTTTAAACAAATTGGAAATATTTCTTGCATATAATAGCATAAAAATGTAAATAGCGTGTGCTGGCCCATCACAGAAGTGCAAAAACGACAAAATTTCTTAAGAGTGTTAAATGCATAAAGGTTAATTTGTTTGTTAAAAGATCAAATAATTGACTGGCAATATGGTTGACCGATAACGGGAAGAATCGTTGCAGAAATAAAATGTAAATATTTTTATTTTTTAATTAAATACATAAATATTACTTTTTCAATATTTATAAAAAAAACTGCTTGAAATGAAAATTCAATCCAGAGCTTTCTTGCTATTCTGCAAGGGCTTAATCATTCGACAATTCGCCAGCTCACAAACGGATCAACTTTTTCAAAAGGTACATTTAAACATAAAGTATAAGTACAATTTTATATCTAAAATGTAATTATGCCACAAATTTCTTAATTTTTTTCGTAAATTTGTATTAAAGTAAAACATTAAATAAATGTTTAAGTATTACGAACAAACTTTAATTCTGCACCTTTACCAGAAAAATTCCAAATCAGTTATAAAACCCAGTTTCCATATCAAAATATCGGTTTACGAAAAATATCATTGATCGCCCATTTAATCATATCTTTCCATCATTTTGATTTAACCTTTCAGCCTCATTTTTCCTGTTATATTTACGTTATATAAAGATATATATATATATATATATATATATATATATATATATATATATATATATGTGTATATATATATATATATATATATATATATATATATATATGTAAAACGTGTAAATTTTAATATATACAATAAAACATACTTTTTTATTGAAATAAGTATTTTAATTCTAACCTGTGTTTCAAATTTTATATTTTTTATAAATTATATAAATTGTGTAAATATATATATATATATATATATATATATATATATATATATTTATTTATATATCTACCCCTTTGTTTACCAAAGGTAAATTTCGAAATGATATTTTCCTGTTATTATGTAGCGATATCAATTTTGGATCTGACTCTTTTTCGTCAGTCAAAATACTCATATTATCATGAGTTGTTGTTTTCATGCGTTGTTTACACGCTTATTTAGCTTTGGTGCTAAAATTTATGTGACTTATTTTAACATTCTTTATGAAACATTTAATTTTTAATGAAAACTACCTACTTTCTCTGTACTTTTTAGTGTAAAAAATACATATAATATGAGTGAAAGGAGAATATCCATAAATATAAAATACTTATTGCCTAGTGACAAATTTATATAATTTATAAAAAATATAAAATTTAAAACCCAGGTTAGAATTAAAATACTTATTTCAATAAAAAAGTATGTTTTATTGTATATATTAAAATTTACACGTTTTACTAATTGTTTATTTAAATTTTTCTCACAACATATGCTTATATATATATATAGATTACATATTAACACTTTTTATAAACAGTTATGTTTTATTAATTTTTACTCACAACACTTATTTACACGATAATTAGAGTTTTATACTCTAGGATGTAAATGAACAAATTTTGAGACGATCGAACTCGAGAACACACAACATACAATTGGCCGTGTGAAAAGCATTTTTCCTTTAAGTTAACACCGCAATATTGGAATGTTTTGACTTGTGCTTTGTTGATGTTCATGCTGTAAGCTAACTTTACTGGGAATTATACTCGCTTAAAAGTAAAAGGCGATCCAGTTGATATTAAAAATATTCGCGGTACAAATACCGTCTGCCCTTTTCCTTTGTCTTTGTCCGCCGAATATTTTATTTTTAACTATGACATCAACAAATTTGATTTGTTTTCGACGAGAAACTCGAGCAATGATATCATCTCAACCGAAACGCCTGTTCATGTTGTTCATTCTTCTTTGATTTCCAGGCAAGAAGAGTTACATGTCAATGTTATAAATAAATCTGGTAGGCCGTGTTTTCTAACGTAGGTCATTGCATCCGGACAATATTCATATATATGACGTGGACTTCCAGTAAATGTAGATGGCAAGATGATCAATTTTTCTACATTATTGATGTTCCCATCATTCATTATTGCATCTTTTAAATGGATATATTCTTCTGAATGCAGCTTACGTTGATAATGAGGAATAAATTGCAATCTTCCATCTCAATTTTAGCATACATATTAACTACGAATTGCTGGAATAATTGTCGACAATTAAGAATGTGATTGTATTTACCGTCTTTAATCATTATTCGATAAGCGCAAAATTGCATCGCTGATACTTTGTAGTTAGTTTCGATACCTGTAGTTGGATTAACTTGTTGGATATTGAAGTGATAAGCGTCTTCATCTTGCAAAATATTAGCGAATACTGTAGCGTATCGTAATTGCAATATGTTGCAAAAATTCGTTGCAGTTGATTGCTTCCATGTTGAATAATGATATCACGATGACTATATTCAATATCGACAATTACTACTGCTCATGCTCGCCGATTGGTCTTTTATCAACCCGAATGACGATCTTATGCTTGTCTGCAACCATTCGTTCTAAAGAAGTCTTGAATCCATTAATTAATTGATTATGTTTATGGAGTAAACGTTATACGTCTTGAACAATTTCTCTTTATAGCCCATGAATATGAGTACAACGCTGATCTGTATCAATTTCTTTATTACTTACAAAGTATACTTGAAGGAATTTCGGTTCTTTATTTAGTAACGGCATTAGTGAGCCTATTCAGTGATTAATTTGCCTTTGAACCTTAAAAACTAGACTGAAATTTTCTTCATTGCTTATTGATGAAGTCTCAAACGATGTCATTTGAAAGCAAGAATTGTATCGACGTATATTATGCAGACAATGTTTTGATTCCAGCGTCGTTCCGACCATATAAGCAAGTAGTTCTGGTGGTGGTACTTATAATGCTGATAATTTGACTACCATTCAAACAACACATATTTTCAGTTTCTCCTTGAAATATTTTGGGATTGCAAAACTTGCGTACTACGCTCATTTTTTCGACAACAATATTCGGATGTTCATCGTATTTTTTCCTAGACTCATAATTGATCGCTTGTAATTCTAAATTTTAATTCTTACGTTTTTGGTATGGAATCCTGCTTTGTTTATTTCGTTCATTTACCACCTGATGTTGATTAATTGATTCACGATTTTATTTGATCGCACTCCAATTCACGTTTCTTCGTTAATATTTGCTCTTTGTTCGTCACTTTAATTTTCTTTTAATCATTGCTCTCCTTCTCGAATTCTCATCAGTCATTCTGTTCTTTGTTCTTCTATTTCATTTTTAAGTGGTACTTTTCTTTTTTGTGAATCTACACGAAATTTTATGAACAATTTCTTATGTTTAGGCATTTTATTTAAATATAATATTAGTATTAAAAAAAGAATATTCGCTCTTTACTTTTAGAAAGATTTCTCGATTAGTTGATCTTCTCTTGACCGCATCTGAGAAAAAACTGTGACAGAAACACGCTGAGCTCAAACTTATATACCATCGACAATTGGAATTTCTGGTTCCATAATAATTTCTGATTTCAGGATATTCGGACGTATTCGATGCTAAACTGTTGAGAATCACTTGAATTCACTAATAGAATATTTACTCTTGACTTTTAGAGAAATTTCTCGTTGATATTCTCTTGACCGCTGCTGAGAAAACATGCTCAGCTCCAACTTATATACCATCGACGATCGAAATTTCTGGTTTCAGAATAATTTCTGATTCCAGAATATTATCATTAAAGTTCAAACTATTATGGAAATATTTTAGAACTTTCCAGAATATTTTCAACATTTTTACTTTGCATCATTTGGGATTTATTATTGTAAATCATTCTGGAATATTAAGGAATATTTTAGAACATATTAAGACATTCTACACCACAGCAGACTATCGTGGAATATTTTAGAAATAAAAAAATCTTGGTCTTTCTAGAATATTTTGGAAAATTCAAGATAGTTCTCGAAAGTTTTAGAATGCAATGTATTAGAAAAGGATAGAAATATTTTAAGAATTCAATGTGTTAGAAAAGGATAGAAATATTTTATTACATTTTTGTTATCCACGCCCACCCATTTCCACCAATCGGGACCAAACTCCCTTAAGCACGCCAGGAGACTAAGAGGCGTCCGCCACCTCGAGTAGATGGCAGTAGGTGGTTATGGTGAAAAGTCTGTCTTCACGTACATACAGTCTTCTTTTATATATATATATATATATATATATATATATATATATATATATATATACATTGATTAATTGATTACGCTCACATAGTAACGCGCACAAATTGTTGAAATTAAAATTGTTGCCCAAAAAAGTTTTGATCTTCATTCAAAGTTTGGCACTTGTATAACCATGTTTTTTTGGAATAGTTAAATTATGTTCGCAGTTGTACAATGTTCTTCAGAAATATTTCACTACTACATGTATTTTTTATGCAATCTTCAAACTTATATTTATATTTTTTGAACCAAATTTGTTCAAAAAATATTTAGAAACTCTTAAAATATTTTTGCTAAGGACCTGATTATTTTAAATGTACAATATGTATATATATATTTATATATATATATATATATATATATATATATATATAGATAGATACATGTATCAGAGATTTCTCCGATATTGGTTCAGAAAATATTGACTTTTACCTAAATCAGATGGACATTAAAACGGGCTACTTATGACATTAATGCTATAATATGTGAATAACTATTTCTGATTAATATTTAGGTGTATAACATACAACTTTTACATGCTAATATTACAATTTTAGATTTCACAATTATCAAAAAAAAACATAATTAAAAATATGGAGAACATTCCTTCCATACTCTCATCGCTGTTTTATGCAATTATGTTCTATTTAGTTTTGCAATATTATGGACATCAATATATTTTTAATTACAATACATATTTCTTTCCAATACATAAGTCACATACAGAATGTAATAAAATATATAGTATAAATATAGTACAAAGCTGATTCCAGATCAAATGAGCGTGCGCCGACTTCATCCAAGTTGCATTTTTCCTTTCTATTACTTTCGTTATTTTTAATATTAGTAAATTAATCAATATTTGAAAAGAGATCCTCGTAACACCTACCTTTCCACCTATTTAATTTTAAATTAAAAAACAATCAAATTTAAAATTTATTTTCAAGAAGAAACATTAAAATAGTTTAACGACTCAATAATGTAAAACTGACCTTGAATATCCATAGACTCATTCGGAGTGAAGAAATAAAAAGGAAATGATGGCTATACCCCCGGTACTTTCTATAACATATATGACCGTATTACTACTCATTTCACAACACTATAAATAAACGCACAATACAATAACATGTACAAAAACTATATTGCGCATAATTTATGGTTACTTTAAATAATCGGTTATAATTTGCGCGAGCCGAGATTTTAGCGAAATACTTGCGCACACATTCATTTTCCCCTCTCGTATCTATCACGACTCTCTCTCTCTGATGAGAGGTGATCTCACTCCAGACGCGATAGATCCTTACATCGCGTTAATGCTCCAGTGGTAGTAAAAATGCTATGTAAGGATCTATCCTTACATCTTGTTTGTAAGGATCGTATCATAAATGTAATTCTTTACTTCAAACACGTTGTACATATCTTCAGTTTTTATTGGTAAGTATTTGACTTATTGATATTAGGTGCTATAAAATATTGAAGTTTTGTATGTGTATATATATATATATATATATATATATATATATATATATATATATATATATATATATATATATATATATATATATTGAAATACATACTAATAATCTAACTTGATTTTATTGTATAATTCCAGGTAATCGAGGGTATAAATCCGAAGATGCAGTTTAAAAGATTCGAGAAGCAGTTTAAAATAGTTCCTCGGGAACTTCATTACTTGAGACCAAATTTCTAAACCAAGTTTTCATCTAATTTGTCTCCCGGTGTATATTCTACGTATCTTCACACAATATTCACACTGTAAAATACAACAAAATATCTACTCTGAGTTGATTATTGTATACTTTAAATCAATAGAAGGAAATATCCCTAATACATATTCATCGCAACATACATTCGCCTTAAGAGGTTTGCACCATACTACTATTTGTCTGAGGCATCTCCGCCAAGGCACTTCACTCACAGGGTATCGTTCTCTTTGACGTATTAAACCTACCCTCTCCCACGGATATCCGATGCAAATTGCCCTCAATAAATTAATTATTTAGTGAATGGAAAAAACTTTGTTAAAATTAAATAAATAAAATAAGGGAAATTATACATATAAATTGCCAACTCATACCAAATTCCATTTTATAGAAATGTTAAAAAAGATAAACTTGACGGTCTTTATTAAAAAGGTAATTTAGAAATATATTTTTGCTTTGGAATTTAATAACAATTTCCAATATTTTTCCTCTTTTAAAATATTAAGAAGTCTAAGCATCTCCTAAACTACTTAGAAAAAAGCTCTATTTTCTGTTTCTTGAAGGCTGCAATCTTTTAATATTGGCCGAATATTAAAGTACAATACTTTTACTGAATTTCTGTTTAGATTATGACACAAAAGATCAAATAAATATTTTTTCTATATTTGTTGCCTAATTTGCATTTGTTGTTCTATTTGCAATGATTCACTCTTTATTTTTTTTTTACTAAGTCTATGTGAGATGGAATTATATTTCACCACAAACGTAACTGAAGGAAATTTATAAAATTAGTTTAATTCAAATTTCAAATAATAAAAAAATTTCAAGAAATGGTAGAATTTTTGAAAACAGTTTTCAAAGTTGAATCACCACTCGTTAATAAATCACCAGATCGCAATTTGTAGGTCAACATGTTCACAATAATTGAAATAACATTTCCGAAAAAAACTGATTTTGCTACGATCTTTCAAATACTTTGCAGTGCGTTTGGTTTTTTTTGGACAATTTGATTATTTTTAGTTTTTTATTTCTAATTACTTATCTTTAAATTATAAATTTTTGTTTTTCATAAACTTTATAGTATTTTTCGGTCTTTTGATACAAGGCAATAAATGTATTACATTTAAAGACATTCATTCATAATATATGTATTTTTGAACTCGAAACTAGAGCGAAGGTATGTACTTTGTTGTTTTCTAGAAGATTAAGTAATCCAAAATAAATATTTATATTTTTTTCTGTTTTAAACATCCTAATATTTTATATGCATGATGCGATCTAAATATAGAAATAATTATCATTGATGAATTGTACTTAATTTTATTTTCAAGTAAGTCGTGTGCGGGTAAAGTCGGTAGAAAGACAAATTAGTCGTTTATGGTAAAAGTTAAACTTGGAATGATGTCCAATCAACAGCAACATTTGTTGTTGTTTCAATTTAATGGGGAATTATATATGTAAACACGCATGAAAAAGGAGAACTGAGGTAAAATTATCAACAAAAACAAGAATATTTTGACTGACGAAAATATAAATCTTACATAAAAACAGGAAGAAGCGAGAAAACATTTCAATTCGAACATCACGATTTACCCTCACTCGACAGAGGGACAGGTATATATCATCAAATATAAAAATATAATAGGAATAAATAACCTAAGGTATACATAACAGGAATGAGAAACACAACGGGTGAAATATTCAACGAAAGTGATGGGCAGAATATGGTTAAATATGTGATTAATAGATATTTTACATGGAAGCAGAATTTATAATTTTAATATGCTGATTAGAAGATTTAACTGTTGATTTTTCTGGTAAAGACACAGAATTAATTTTTTTTGGTCATACCCACTTACTTAAGCGTTAATTTCATTTTTTATTTTACATAAAATAAATATAAAAAATATCACACACTTATTTTAGGTATATCAATTATTCTTATACTTTACATTTAATTGCACCTTTTGCATACGCGCATGCATACACACCAGGATTTACGATATTATCGCAGGCAATTCGCGCGCCTGTAAGTGAATTCATTTGTAACATTTTAATTTCGGCGAATTCGCTCCTCCCCTATAGATATCGTTGTTGTTTAATCAGTGAAATAATAAAAATAGTTTCAATTTAATTTCTACAAGAAGAGTTGTGACAATTTTAAAATGAAGCCCTATATGTTGATTATAATTTGATATTTAATTATAGTTTAATAGATTTTAAAATCTGGATTTGGTTATATACTAAGTTCATAATTATAATATCGATATTGAAGCTTGTATTACCTATAATTACTAAAAATGTTTTTCGTCTATTTTTTTAAGTTAACATTTTTATTTTCATGTTATTTTCAAAAGTATGTCAATAACTTATGTTGTAAACATACGTCAATTTAGTGTAAAAATGAAGAAAATAGTGATAAAAGAGAGTTTTGTTTAAAGATGAATAATAAACCATCTAATAGTTAATTAATTTTATTGAAAATGTCATACATTTCCTAATGAGGTAAATTTGTTAAAAATGAAACAATAAATTGTTTTAATAAAATTCCCTACCGATATGGCTAAAAAGTTGATCTTCTTGTTAGCTGTGATAGAACGCTTATGTAATATTAGAAAGTAGAAGAAACTGACCAAAAACTCCGTGGAAGAAACTGACCAAAACCCTCCAATAACTAACACATATATATATATATATATATATATATATATATAATATATGTATATATACATATATATATATATATATATATATATATATATATATATATATATGTGTATATAGTGATACCTTAATTCACGAGTCGGTTAACACCGTTTCAGTAAATTTTACAGGAGACACTTAATACGTAATTATTTTAAAATTATGACAAATTTCGAAAAAATTTAAATCCATTTAGTATATAAAATGTAACGACACGTAATTTGCATAGTTTTACAGTTTTAAATTTACTTGTTCTAGGTAAAGAGCCCGTTTTCGGGGTAATCCGTTTTGTATAATGTATAAAACAAACAAAAAGGTTTATATTAAGCGTACACTCTAAAAAATAAAAATTTATTAAATCAGTTTAAATAGTCAATCCTCGTAAGGAAAATTATCATAATATGTTTGATTATCTAGTGGTATAGAATTTTTTGAGTTGTTGAAAATCCAAATATTTACTTTTTGTGATTTTTCTTCGGAGTTGTACAGGTCCGGCATAATTTCTAAAAGGGTAGCTTTAACCCTAGGATTCTTTCTTTGGCTTACCAACTTGAATTCTTCAGAAAATTTAATCTTATAATAAATTTCGCCAGTGGGAACATATTTGAGGACCCATATGTCTGTGACCTAAAAATAAGAGCAAAATATTAGTGTAGTTTAATAAAGTATATTATATAGATAAATAATTTTTTTTGAGTTCCGAAATATGAAATAATTATTATGCCAGTGATTGCACCTTTGGATTTCCTGTCAATTTTCCTGGTCTGATGGACTTACAGAACGTTATATTTTTAAAATGTTTGAAATAGTTATAGTTTAGTTATTCGACATTGTAAAATTTGTTTTTTTTTTGCCTTTTTGCACGCATTTATAATTCAGCAGGAACATTAATGACTAGTTTTTTTGTTTTTTCTTTACCATTACATGCGTACCACTATCCACTTCTATCTAAGTGTGTCCGAGTTCTTAATATTTCTGTTCCACAGTTACGTTATTTAACGTATCAATATTCAAAAAAGCATTAGACAACACTAAATTACGGTTTTCGTAAATACATCATCAGTTTAAAAAAATGGTACGTCTGTTTTGCTCTTCTAACTTGAATATAACTGTTTGGATAATATAGTACGACATGATAGTTGCAAATTTATCGGAATTCAAGCCACCTTCAGCCTCATTCCATATAAATCATTATCCATCACCAGGTTTTAGATTATAGATACACAAATTGTGGACACAGAGTTTAGTTTTGTACTAGTTAGTAGAAACATTTCATCTCGGTGCTAAAAGAACTGCTTGTAAATCGGCAGTGAAGACAAAAGGCTTATTGATCTTTTCCAACTCTTTTTCCGCTCTTGCTTCATTTTTTCTTGTCAACGTGCTCTTTATAATTTTTTTCCGAAACACCTTAATTTGCATCCGTTGCAAATTTCGCACAAGTTTTTTGGTTTTATTAAAGAGATTTTATTTTTTGTCAGTAGATTCGAAAAAGTTGCGATTGACAATGGTTTTGAGTTTTTGTTTGTACAATATTGAGAATATAAATCATAAGGCTGTTGTTTTGATGAAATGTCTGGTTAAACATATAACTGTGTTGTTGTTTTTCGGTAGCGAGATGACATTTTTGGTATATCATCTAGAAAGTCCTGAAATATTTTGAGTTCTGTATCAAATGGATTTAAGGTAACTGGAACTTTATTGGCATCGGTTAATGGATTTGGCGTTTTATTTTTCACTTCGAGCTCTTTTTTCAACACAAAATTTATTTAAAAATAAAGTTTTGCAAACTCTTATCGTTTGGTGATCCTTGTTTATGTAGTATACCAAAGTGTTAGACCTTTTTGATGTAATTGGATCCTTGAGGTCTCTTTGTCTATTCGTATGTACAACTTTCTCCAAAACTTAATATACGCAATATACACGTGTTTTTCACTCCATGTCATATTCCAAAATCTTTCAAACAGTAGTTTTCACTCGCTTTCAGTTATGAGGTGACATTTAATAGCCCCGTTCTTTTTTCCTTGTATCCACATCGCTGCTTCATTGTTTTCACTGACTTTTTTATATCTTTCTTCCATATACCTTCGATTTTCTTTTTACCATAATATTCTTTTCTTTTTCCCTATTCTTTTTATTGATTTTGCTTGCCCATTCTTCCTACAGAGTGTTTTTTTTCCTTTTAGAAGAGTATTTGTGGACTCACCATCAGAACTACTGTATTCAACTAGCTTGGCTTAAATATCAGATAATAAAGAATTATGTGGTTGAACTACTGTTCAGCATAAGAGCTCTTGTGGCATATCACAATTGTTTGGTGAACAATCTTTTAAAACATTATTTTGGATGGAGTCACTATCATTAATATCCAAAGCGGTTATAACTTGATTGGGATCAAGTAAACTTGGAAAAGAGGAGGTCCTAATTTCAGGTTCTGATATCTCTTCAATTATAATATTCTCAACTATTTCATATTCGGTCATTATAGTATTGGTATATGAAGTAGATAGTATAGGAGATAAATCAATGCTTTTGATGGAATCAAAGCTTAGACTGGCAATTTGATGTTCATTATGCTTAAAATATACATGATCATCTTCAATAACATGCTATTGTTTCTTTTCAACAGAATTTGTAAAAGGACTAAGGTTGTGCTGTCATATAGTGAAATATCATATGATCTTGAAAAGCAGTTGTTTATAAATAAAATAACGTCAGGATGTGGAATTTTGTCAACATGCAGCTGTTTTTCAAGCCTATGCAAAATTTATTTACCACAAGACATTGCCCTCTACAACAAATGAAACAAGAAAAAGCAGAAATAATAAGTTAATGAAAATTTAATAATCAGAGATTGCAGTATGTTAGTTAGATTATGTGATAAAATAGTATTACGAATGTTAACATTGCTATATCAGAAATACGTACACTAAATCGCGCAGTTTAGGTAGGTGCTAACTTTGTTGCAAATATTAGGTTATATACGTTAAATAAAATACATATTATTGACACACTAATGCAAACATTCGAGACAGTATATTGTTTTGCAATATTAAACAATTATTTGTTATTAAACAATTATTTGTTTGATATTACACAAAAACACTCATTTTAAAATATGCGCCCATCCAAGAAAAAGCAAAACGATCAACTCCCATTAAAAAAACTAAAATATCAGGGAGAAAAACGGCCAGCTCCAAAACCTGTTTTAATCACAAAAATACACCTCGTAATACATTACCGATTAGATGAATAAGATAAAACACACTTACCTTGTAACCGTAGGTATTATGCTTTTTACGAAAAAATGCACTTTTCAAATTATTTCTTGGTTATGTCACTAAAAATATGAAGCACATTACGCATACGCCTAACACATTGAACAAAATGGCCGTCTCTATGGAGTTAGCTGTCAAAATCGTAACGTTTTGTTTCGCGTAGAGTTGTTTGATTTTCTTCTGGCTATTTATTCAAAAACTATGACGTTATGGGAGATCTTATTTTTTACAAACGTACGGAAATGTGTGTAATTAAAGTATGCATCAAAAACTAAAATTCTTCAACAAGTGGCGATGATCGGATTGCGAAGTAAGGTATCGATATATGTATATTAAAAAATATAAAAGATCCAGTTTTTTATATAACGGTGGCAATTATCTCTTTTATAGACGGAACATTTTGTTTTGAGATGAAATATTCACCTAAAATAATTAGCGTATATATTTCAAAATTCTTACGTCATCGGAAAGTTTTATTTTATCCATATATATTACCAATAATTTTTAAATTGTTTCTAGCTCTTGGTATTACATCAATTCAAAAATTATGTGAAATTAAAAAAGTTGATAATAAATATATAAAAAAAAACCGTAAACTGATTTCCATGTCTAATAAATTAGTAGACAAGATGAAATTTATTTCCCTTTCGTTTTTTATGAGATTGTTAAATATTAATTACATATTCACATAACTAAAGCTGTAAAACTTTAGTTAGATGAATGATTTTTTCTTCTTGTTGAAAAATGATTTCAAATATAATTTATTGTATAGTTATTAAAAATTTCTTAAAAATATATTTCCTAAAATGTTCACATTAAATAGATTATATTACTTTTAGAAGCTCAAAATTCGTGAGAAATGTTTAAACCCTTAAAAATCTTTATTTCTACTTTAAAATTGAACGAGGTTAAATTTTGCCGTGAATTGGTAGAACATATTTAGATTGAAAGTAAATTTTGAATAATTATTTAAAAAATATTCAATACCTTTCAGATATGACTGAAAGATCGTAAATAGTTTTACTTCATTTAATTTTTTTTAGCTTAACTATATTTTTACCCGTTTTTAAAGAAACATATATATATATATATATATATATATATATATATACATACACTCCTATATACCTCTTAGACATTATCATGTATAAAAATCTCATAATGTCAAATTTGTTGCAATACCTGGTTCACTGGAAGCAAAAAAAATTCACGTAGCTTTATTAACAGTCAAAAACATTCCTTATTTTTTTGCATCTTATTTTTGTATTTCTTTTTTATTTCGTTTATTTAAGTCTAACAGATGAATAATATACTTTCATTATATATTCTTTTGAAGCGCCAGAAGTGTTTTTTTTATTTTTGATATAAATCAAGAACTCTTATCTAATAATCTCGTAAAAACTTTTAAGTGAATAGAATATACATGTTTACAGCAAATTATCTAAAATTATACTTAGTACGGGCGAATATTAAATATCAAAGAAAACGCTTGTTTTATTTGAAAAACGTAATACATGAATATCAAAATGCAAAATCATTGCCAACACTTCTTGTTACGGAAATTTTTCATTTTCCTGACCGTAGCTAATTCTAAATAGATTTAACAGCCTATCTTTTTCCAATCTCGAGAGAAAATACCCAGACCAAGTTTACCTTATTACCTGTGCAATACATGCTCAAACGCCGTGTTTGTCTCACGACGATCAGCGACTCTAAGTTCCCATTAAATAAATATAAAACACTCCTTTTAAGTTCTATTTATGGCCTTTGAGATACCAATGCCGTTTATTTATTTAGAAAGAAGATATAATCCATTAGGTTTGAATTTGACAAAATCTTTGGCGACTTTTTATTGGACGAAATTGTTAATTCTTCAACCAAAGTCAAATTGATCAGAATACATTCGTATGTATTTAAACCGCAGAAACATGGTAGTAATACCATTTTTTATAAGTTTATTCCTGGCGTCAGTCTTCTCTATTATATTTATTTATTGTACCAAATCCATTGTCTTCTTTGTTGTATTTAACTTAAGTTTATTTTGTAATTTATTAATAATCTACTGTAAAATATTCGTAGTAGCAACAAATTTAAAGTCAAGTATTTCAAAATTCTTTAATAAAATATGATAATAAACAAATATCGAATTCATTATTGATGTGTTTTGAAAATTTAAATAAATATTTTTAAAAACCTCATATTTACATTGAGAATCAAAGCATTATATGTTTCTTTAACAAAAAAATACAGTTATTATAAATTAAAAAAATTAAAAGAAAGATAATAATGCATGACAATGAAAACTTTTGCATACCCTGGCCTCTGTTCCCTCCGCGGAAACGCCGTTAGGCATTACGTCACGGGGGAAAGATCTAGCTGTTGCTCTTCCTTCTGTTATATGAAGTCACTACTTCCCTCCTTTTAATCGCCATTTTTTTATTTATTGCACGCTTTCTTTCCATGCGATGAAGATCCTGAAGGACTTCCCTCGCGAATGTACTGGTCGCGTCCGAAGCTGCTTCCATAAAAGCATAGCTCCTACTAAAGTCTCTGGTTAAATTTTCTGTTTGAGGACATCTTCCAGAATATGGCGCAACGAGTTGTACCGGGGACACACAAAAAACACGTGCTCCGCATCTTCATTAACTCCGGGAGAGGACGGGCACTCTGGGGAATCTTCATTTTTGAAGCGGTGAAGGTATTCGTACCTTCACCAAGGATCAAACCGTTTTGCTGAAAAATTACTGTAGGAGAGTTTGTACCTCTCCTGATAATATTTAAGTGAAAAAACGCCACAGTCGAGTTCCAAGACCATGCTCCTTTCGGGTCCATTTTTGCTTTTAAACCCGATAATGGATATACAATAGAATACATTTTCTATGCTTAACTTTAATATTTTTTTGAACATGCTAAACTATCGTTTGCAAAAAGGTTTTGCTTTTTCTTGATGAAATTATAAGAATCATTCACCTTCAATTGATTTCGTGTGACGGCATGGAATTATAATATTTGTATAACCGCATAATTTGCGTAAGTCGTAGCCACCAACATTTCATTTTTTAGCTTCTTAACTTATATTATTTATTTATCTACTTTAATGTATTTAATTGATACATATGGCGGACTTATTGCTGCGAGAGCAATCTCTTACAGTTAAACATAACACCAGATAAGCCCCACTCAACGAACGGCCGAGAATCGAATCCGTGTCTCCGCAGCGCGCCGCGTCGTCACAGGCCGTATGGCTTGTGATCAACCCAACACACCACGGTGATAACGTGCCAATAAGGTCAAAAAACGGCTATGAAAAAACACAGGTCGATCAGTCACGCAATATCAGACCTCTATCCTTTTTAGTAAGATATACAAGCGCGCAACTTCTGCAGGTACTATTGCCGATGTTTTCAGAAAGAATCACTTACATCTCATTGAGAGAAATATATTTGGAAATTTAAAATTTCTCACTTTACAAAGCTAATTAGATAATATTGATTCAATCATTATTTCTGATTTACCAAACGAGCCAAATGTCACATTTCTAGAAAAAAAATTCCGTCAAATAATCCACTATTTTTATCAGCACCACAAATATTGCAATCGCCAAACAGTTCCCTTAAAACTAGCTAAAGCCAACTGATAGTTTCCACAGGTGATCTACTTTATCAAATACAGGTGCGCAAATTCATCGATAGCTCGATAATCCCTCTTAACCTAGATCAAGCCAACGATTTGATTTCATGATTTCACAAATATCACCAAGTGCAAAAAATAAAATAGTAACCGCATTACGTAAAAGGTCGTAAGACTCATCCGGAGGTAATGAGTTCCCCGTATAAAGTAGATCGAAAGAATTCTTAAGTTAAAGAAAATAAAGAAAGAAAGCTCCAAATTCAAATCAGTGCTACAGGAAACTATTCAATTTGTGTTCAGTCTAAGATATGATTCAATGTTTATTGTGTCGTGAATGGGTACATAAAGTATATGTTGAAAAAGCTTAAAAAAATATTTTTGTGTAGTCTGTAAGAATTAATATGATTCATACTTACAGGCTATGCAAAAATATTTTTTGACCCTTTTTAACATATTCTTCATGTACCAACTAACGACACATTAAACATTGAATCATGTCCTCGACGGTACACAAATTGCAAACTTCATGTACCAACTAACGACACATTAAACATTGAATCATGTTCTCGACGGTAAATAAATTACTAATTTTGCTGTACCACAAGGAAAAATAAAATTCCTAATTTATCTAGACAGAGGTGTCAATATGTTTTTCAATATTTATTTTAAATGTTATTTTGTTTCATGTTGGTGATTCTCATGAGGTTAATTTATTTCTCATCGTATTATTATTTAATAATTGCAAATAATTTTTTTATGTTAAACTCAAAAAATTAGTAACAAAGACTTAATTATTGCAATAGTTTTTTAAGAATTACATTTTATATTTATGTAAGTTATTTTTAATTTTTTAACTTTAATATTATTGTGTCCTAGAAAGCTCCGCTAAAGTGCTTCACTCACTGGGTATCGCTCTCCTTTGACTCATTATGCCCGTCTTGTTCTGCGGATATCCGATGTAAATGGCCCGATGTAAATTAATAAATTAAATTTTAATAAATGGAAAGAGTATTATTGAAAATAAGTAAATAAAATACAAAAAGAAAATATATACTTATTTGCCAATTATGCCAAATTTATTTCCATAAAAATATAAAAAGGCAACCTTGATGGTTGTTTATTGAAAAAAATAAATTGAAAGACTAATTCGTACTTTGAAATTTAACAAACATTTTTGAAAATATTTTCTTTTATAAAATATTACCTGTCTCTCCTTAACTACATAGAGAAAGGATATATTTTCTGTTTCACTACAGCTGCAATCTTCTATTATTGTCAGAATAATAAATTACAATACTTTTATTAAATTTATTTTTAGATGAGGACACAAAAGGTTAAAATAAATGAATTTTTCATTACAAATATAACTGAAGAAAATTTCTCGCCCTTCTCAAACTGGTTCCAGGCATCATACTTAAAACTTTAAGAAATGGTCAAAATGTTGAAGAATTTTTTTAAGTTCAATTGCCACTAATCTAT
This sequence comes from Druceiella hillmani, assembly GCA_039881145.1. Lineage (NCBI taxonomy): Eukaryota > Metazoa > Arthropoda > Insecta > Lepidoptera > Hepialidae > Druceiella > Druceiella hillmani. The sequence continues at coordinate 27,469,592 of JAYKKI010000028.1, read as the reverse complement.
CAATCACCAGATCGCAATTAGTGGGATATTCAAAATTACAACAATATCTCTGTGGCAGACAGATTTTATTAAGCTCATTCGCATACTTCACAGTGCGTGTAGTTTATTTGAACTATTCGAATATTTTAGTTTATATTTTTAATTCTTTGTCTTAAAATTATAACACTTTCGCCTTTTGCGGACTTTACAGTGTCTCGTTTCATTTTACATACAATAATGCGAACAATTTTTCTATAGTTGAATAATTTTGGAATACTTTTTTTAGTACCGTAAAGAGAAAATGAACAAAAAAAGTAGTGAACCAAAATACGTAATTAATTAATTTATAACTAAAATATAGAAAGGAATTAATTTATATCTGAAATACACAACAATATTTTTTGCATATTTTACTATGCCAATAAACTAAAAGCAATTGTTCACTTTTGATTATCTGGATTTATGCTAAAAGAACAAGTTAGTTTATGTATTAATTTTAATATTTTATAGCTCATAATGTCAATAAATAAAATACTCATATAGACAAAAACTGGAGGTATGCGCATTGTGTTTGAAGTAATGAATCATTTTTAGGATAGAATACATAAAACATTGCATGGGATGCAATACATATAACAAGTTGGGCTTAATCTACGCTCCAAAGATTCTACAAATTCGATGTAAATATAGACTCTGGAGTGATATCGCCTCTCATAAAGAAGAGTAGTGATGGATACGAAAGGGAGAGGATAAAGGTGTGCGCAAATGTCGTGTCTCGTGCAAATGACAACCGAATTTTTAATTGAAGCAACCATAGTTCCTGGAAAATCTATGTAATGGACGTGTTATTATACTGTACATTTATTTACGGTCTTGTGAAATAAGCAGTAACACGAATATATGTTTTGTAGAAAGTGCCGGTGGTATGACGTATAACCATTATTTTGTTTCCACTGCTTCACACTTAGAGAATTGTTAAACAATTTAATGAATATCAAAAGGAACGACTTTAAATTTTAATATTTTTGTTATATAAAATTGAATATGGTGATCGCGGCGTTGGTGTTAAGGGGATAACTTTTAATATGTTTTGTTAATTTAGTAACAGGTAAGTAGGATGAAAATGGTTATTATGAGAATAAACAAAAGGTTAAGAAAGTAAAGATACAACTCGGATCAGATGGGCGCACGATCTGGATTTCATCGTTTTCAGTGTTCAGTTATATAATATTATTAAACAGCGATGGGAATAGAGAATGAGATTCTCCATTTTTACATTAGTATTGCTCTAGTGATACATTAACGTGTAAAAGTTGTATAAAATACAAATAAAACAGTTGACGTTTTTCCCCAAGTTATTTTTTTCATAGTATTTCTAATTCTGCTTTAAGTTGTCCCTAGGTTGGTAACATATATATACGGCCTCCAAATTTCGTAATTTAGTCAGTCAAAATTTGATTCGAGTAAGGGTTTTGCTTTTCATTTCTGATATATCCCCTGAAATATGCAATAAATATATACAATAATAGAGTTTCAAGCATCCTGATGAAAATTTATATGTTTTAAAATATCTCGAAAATGTCGTATATATGGGAACCTTCGAAGACTCTTCTAATTTTTTTAAGACATAATTTTTTTCAATAAAATAATCTTGTAAATTGTTATAAATTTATTCTCGTGTCAGATATCAAACCTTACTGTTTAGATATCAAGATAACAAAGGTTCTAAAACATATCGTCTGGTCTCAATACTGAGGCTAATGATTAAAAATGTTTGTAAATTGTTTTTCTGGCGTTGAGTTTTAAACTAGCATATCTAAGTTCCAAAAGTGTACGAAGTAGATTAAACATAAAGAATGCGCTTTGATTTACTTTCTCGGCGTCAAATAAAAAATACAAAAGAATTTGCACTTTTTACTACGGAAATTTACAGGTACGTTGCAATGTCTCTATTAGGGTAGAAGAAATAAAACGTTTATCAACCAATATTTTTCGACTGTTTTAAATAAATTCAATCTAAAGATTTGACTGACTTAAAATATAATTGTTACATTGAGATTAACTGAGCCGTTGCCACCTTTAACCGAAATGTGGGCCAATAGTTACGTAAATATAGGCAATTGCGTGTGTGACCTTTATTTAAATTAGTTGTAAGTGAATCTCTACATTGCGGAGGTTTGCATATAACTTAAAATCAGTTCAGTAAATATTAAATAATAAAAAAATCGTTATTCATGTAATATTCGTGAAAATATTTAATATGTTTAATTAATCCAAAAATTCCGAAAATTTATTGAGCACTTTGAGGTTTTACATACATTTTCTACCCAGAAAATTCACGCACACATTGCGTAGCAATGACATCGTGTGTACAGTTGTTTTATATGGAAAATAAAGTTCATAGCAACAAAAAACCTTAAATATTTACTCCGAAGAGAGTTGGTTATGGAAATAAGTTTTGAAAAAGTATCGCTTAAAGTATTTTATCGTAATTTAAGAAATAATTTTAGAAAAAAAAGCACCAGCGGTGTATGTTTCAAAAATGGGACATATTGGCTCGAATTTTTAATATAATTCATCAAAATTAATTTCGCTAAAATTTTACAATCACCATTAACTAGAATTGTACGTCGTTGAGGTAGTAATTTTCCAGTTAATGCTGGAATAAACATTTATATTGCGAATGCCTTAAATAAACAAGTGATAAATCAGGTGATCAATAAATTGATCAGTTTGCTTTTGGTTGAAATTAGTATTATAAACAATTTTGTATATGATTTAAACGATGACATGATTTTAGGATTTTATGGTCATACATTAACAAATGTTTGTTAAACGTCAGTATTTGTATGCACTATGATATCCAATATTAAATATACCCATATAAATTTTAATAATAGAGATTTTACTAAGTCGACTGCCAGTACTAAGAAGATTATGCGATTTATTAAGTTGCCGGTTACGTAACAATGACTTACTTTTACAAGATTCACAACTAAAGTAGCTGTAAGAATTTGTTTATTCACCAGTCAATAACTCAATATACTGATAACAAATAATTTACATATTTTAAAATATATGACGATTTGTATGATGAACAAGATTTTCTGTACCTACAATTTCATTAAAATGAAAGTAAACTGGTGTCTCCGAAATTTTATAATTATTTTTAAACTTTTATTTTGATTAGAGATACAATTCGATATTATTTTTTTAGATTTGTATCTGCCCTAAAATTTATTAATCATCCAAATTATTGATTTCAATATTTTAAAGGGTACATTATTATTTTCCGCATTCACCAGGATCCATTACATGAATTCAATTAAATTGTTCAAGACGTATATCAATTTATTTTTGTGAAGAAATAAAGTAAAGCCCCGCACTTCATTACCTACGTATGGTTAGTATCGTAAGTGGCTGCTTGGCATATTGTTACTTTAACAGTGATACAGTAAAATTTACCTGTCATCTATTTTTACTAATGAGATGTTAATATCAATTTCATAATTTATTTTGATATTACTTTCGTCCAGACTTTCAGGTTAAAAGAAAATAATTTTAGTCATATTTATATGCCTCAAATCATTCATAGTTTTATTTAGATTAATCAAGCTAACGTCACGTAATATACCTGTGATGAAATTTCAGATACAACAAAAATACTACATTTACTATTTCTTTAAACACTAATAAAAAAATAAGCTAAACAATAGATTTATATGTGATAATACTATTTATTATTTTTCTGCATTAGTTATTTTTTTAAATCGCTAATCTATTCCTTTTCTTTTCAGGAGATAATGCCACCGCCTTGCCGTGGTTTCTATCGAACATTACTACAATTTTTTTACATTTAAACATAAAGGTAATCACATGTGTATTGTTGGTTAAGTATTATATTTGAACTAATCAAGTTCTGCTATTTTTTTTAATTTCATAAAGAATGACCTGCGGATTTTAATCGAAGCTGAACTTTCTTTTTACCAAATTAACGCTTACAATTAATATAATAAGGTAATCTGTACAAACAAAACAAATAGTGTTAAACAAATAACTGTTATTAACAATAGCTTAAAGTGCCAACAAATTTATAAAATTAGTTAATGTAAAATTCAAGGAGAAATTTTAAAACTTCCCTTTTTATCGGTCAATATAAAATATTGTGACTGTGTAAAAACTTTGAACTCGTTGAAAGAACAAGCTATTTGCTTCTCAAATGTTTTTATGCAAGATTTTTAAGAACACTTGTGGAAACACTTTAATTAATAAAATATGTTTAAATTGTAATAATAGTAAAAATACTAACTTATACTATAACTTGAATTGAAAGTTTCACCAAAATGTGGAGGTAACTTTTTCTATTCACACCATGAAATATACACTAGCGCATAGATTAGCTATGGACAATACGCAATAACATTATCATACAAAAATCTCAGCTGTACTTATGTTTTATGAAATATTTTAATTATTTAAATTTCAGTAAAAAATATGAAATTAAAAATATTTCTTTTAATTAATACATTTTTTGGAAGGTTTTAAAACTAATAAATATCTGCGTTGTAATCTGCGTTGTTGTGTTTGTGTTGGAAATCTGCGTTGTAAAAATATGTTTAATGAATTTCCCTTCAAAGAGATAATATACTTAATTCAATTCTATATGGGTACAGTGATGACTTAGGTATAGACGTGGTCGCATGCCACCGTAACTTACTCACATACACACATACATAGACTATGAAATTCATAATCCTTCCTCTGTCGTAGTCGGGTACATACCATGCATTCTTAAATGTTCATGTTCATTTAAAGAATAATGGAACCTTAAAGTGCCAGTTCTGCTTATATTTGACAGGTAACTTAATCCGGTTGCTTATACATTTTACTAAATATTGTTTCATCTGGAACAACACAACTTCATTACAGTGGAACTATCTTTTGTCAACCATTAATATTTATTCTGTATTTTAGAAAATTTTCACATAAATGTTATGTGAAAATTTTCTAAAACACTAGTGGGTAAATGAACTATATCTAATAATTTGATCGATCCAAATTTCATTTTTACATTAAAATAAACTGGACAATGCCGCATCTTAATCAAGATATTAGCCAAATTTAGGCGAGTGTAGCTACTTATACTTATATTGTTTAATAGATTTTTAGTTTTATGATAAATTAGAGCTAATTTTACAATTACGTTAGTAACGTAATTACGTTAGTAACAAAATTCCATATAGTTTTATGCTAGTGTAAATAAAAATCTCTTCGACAATTATTAGACAATAAAAGTACCTGATCCCTGTAATTCCATAAAAATATGACATATTTGATTACTCTGGACATTAAGAAAATAGATGGGGCACTTCGATATTTTGCGTACATTTTCTTTCCGTAACACACACATCGCACAGTGGTACACAATCCTAAGGCGGACGGTCAAAAATAGATAATTCGGAAATAAAATATTACGTTCGTATTAAAATGAATGTGAAAGATAAAATAAAGCATTATTTACATAATTTATTGTTTTATACGAAATCTTTTTAAATAATTTCATTACAAAATATAAGGAATGGAAAATTTAAAAAAATGTAAATAATGGTATATTTCAATGCTTATGTTAATTAATATTAACCATTATTAATTATAAGATTTAGCCTAAAATAAACTGACAGTAATTCTAATATTCTCAAAAAAGTTAATTTCACAAAAAATAAACAATTAACAAAAAAACTACATGGTAATGTAGGAAAAGGCTCCCAATTTTTTAAGAAAAATAATATAATTGCACTCAAATATTATTACAAAAACCGTAACATGATTTTCTAAACTGGTAACAAGCGTAATATCCGGCTACTTAAAAAATCATTTTTATTTCTGGGAAGCTTCCGTAGGCCGGTAACAAAGTGATCTGACTATAATATGAGTTTATTCATTAAATTGGTATTAGAACGTTGCGAGCCATTTTTCGAGTATGATCTCGTCTAAACGCCTTCAATTTTTTAGCTTCAGCTTTAGCAACCTTTTCATATAATCTTTCTGAAAGACACTAAAGCATGCTTTATAATTTCTGAGACATGTATTTGTACTTTGTGGACGGTACAAATACATGGCTCAGAAATTGTACCATTGATATTCTTGTATCAAAAGTCGCATGGTTTCCAATGTGATTTCAATGACTACACATTGATATAGTATCCCGAAGATAAAGTTTGCAAAATTGTAGAACAGCGGTCAAATAAGTCTTTGTAAGAAATATCTGAATTCGAAAAGAATTTTCTCGCGTTATTTACGTCATTTGATATCCCACTGATATCACCATCATTGATTCACCACTTCGTGGTTTATCTACAATTAAGTTTAATAGAAACCTAAACTGATTTTGAACAATCACGTACAATTTCTTATCATAGAACATTTTTTTTATCGTCGTATTACCTAATTTACTACTTTCTTCAAATCAATTCTGTAAGAGAGATGAAGAAAATACTCAAAGAAACCAATCCACAAATACAGAGGTAACAAACCGAATTCGGAACGATTATCATCGCTTTCTTTTCACAAGCAATTATCTATATCATTCATTTTTTGGATAATGCTTCACAAATATAATACTTAGCAGATAATATTTTACTTAACGCACTAAAAATTTCACCATCGACCATAGTAAGTCGCAAAGAATGCTGATCGTGGAAAACTCATTCGTCCAATATGAATATTTTCGGGCAAAAAGAAGTTATATTTAGAAAGGAAGCTATTTTTTATAGTAAACATTTCCTTTACAAATTGAAAATGAATAGGTATACACTAAATTGTAGAAAAGGGGCAAGGATTTTTCCACAAAATGTCGGTTTCAATATCTCAATTTATTATTAACTGGGATGGAACTTAAGAAGTTACGAATAAACTACTGTTATCGTCTAAACTAGAATCTGCGGTAGACTATTTGTGCTCGCTATGACCCATACTACCGTCAAAAATCCATTTACCTACTAAATTTAAACTAACTGACTCTACTGAAATAATATTTATGGTAATTTTCTCTTACTCTGAAATCCGCGAAACTGTATGACTTAACAAACTTTGCAATTCGATCTCGATGTTTGATTCCGACATTACCATAATGATTGCATAGCAATTTTCTTTAACTTTCAACATACTCTGACACGATGATAAAACTTTACTAGAAGTCATATTATTAACAAAGTTCATTATCAACAAATACTTATGTTTCGTACAGTTAGCTTCCACAAAGTGATAAAAACTTCATTGGCAATAATATTTGTTAATGTTGACGCATCCGAACTGTGTGGTAATGCACTAACTGCTGAATCGTTAACCTGAGATAATTCCATTAACGTCTACGTTTCGATCTTTTATTAAGATAGTTAAAATATTTTATTGCTAAGGTCACTAAAATGAAATATATTATAAGAAAATGGACATTTTCCACTGGTCAATCTAATACGTCTTCGTCTAGTCGACCGCTACTAAAAGAAGACGTATACTGGGTTGAGCTAAATCACAACATTAACATTGCTCATCAGTCGTTGCTAATTCAATACACTTACGAGCACTAAACCAGTCACCATACTTTTAATAATTTATGGTCAATTACAATTCACAAATTTATAGTATTTGTCGACACTTTTACACAAATAAAGCACTCGTTTATGTAAAGGACTAATATCTACATTCCCAAACTTATCAAATAACATTGATAAAATAGGTTCGTATTTCTCTTTTGTCTGTCCTAATAAAAAAGTATTTCAGTAAAATATCTGAAAAGAAAAAAAAACATAATATTTAATTAACATTGTAAAAATCTTGTAGCAGATTAAAATCTCAGAGCATATTAAAATCTTTATGAGCCCATAATTTCGATCCAGAGCTCATAAGTTTGTATGTTTTCCAAAATTCAACATGAGATTTTGTGTAGATTATTTTTCTTCTTTATTTGAGCAAATAATTTATTCTGACAAACTTTACTTTTTCTTTGTAGTTACAAAAAAAAACCTACATAAAGATTCCGACATAAAGATTCTTTTGTAAAAAATATTATTTAGATCACAAGCTATTTCTGGACAATTGACAATTGGATATTTGACTAAATTTGTTTTATTTGATTAATCATAATTTCAAGGTACAAGCTGATTAAGAGTGAAAAAATTTTTAAATAGTCTTAAAAATTGACCGAGTCATAAAAGTTTAAATTTAACCTTTAGACAAGGACGGAAATACTGTGTTGTGAAGTAATTTTTAATATTGCACATTATATTCTATAAGAGGAAAAGAGACAGGGATATACCCAACTCTATCCGTATCTTTAAATTTTGAAGCCTATAACTGGCTTATTTTTCAATCAATTTTTGAATTTTTTTCAAGACTGGTTTTTAATTAATTTATATTTCACAATATTGTACGAAAAATATCAAAATTTAGAATGAGTCAACTACATATTTATATATATATATATATATATATATATATATATATATATATATATATATATATATATATATATATGTAGTTGACTCATTCTAGTCTTCAACATATTTTTTATATTTCCTGACCTTCTTTTTGAAAACAACGACGATTAATAAATGTATTCTGCTATAACCACGGTTAGGTAGTTAAATATTTAAATGTAGCCAGAAAATGATGCATCACGGTAATGTACTCTTTACAGTAATAAAACGTAGTTCGCAAATTACTCAATTAAACAAAAATTACACCTATGAACCAAGATATTTCAACTAGGCATTTTTGTCTAAATGTCTGCACAATAGATGAATTCTACTAAAAAAATGTTCTTTATTTATATATATATATATATATATATATATATATATATATATATATATATATATATATATATATATGACTAGTGAATGCGGACGGTATGAAAAATGATGTGGGGTATAACATTTATTGACAAAATATTTTCACTCCTGTGTATTTATAATTAATTAAATTTAAAATATTATTTTTCTGCATTTAACATTTAACAAGTGAAGTTAAATTGTAATTAAAACAGATATTACCTACCTACGCAAGTTTTATTATTAAGTAGCGCATAAGTAACAAGTTGTTACTATTATTTAAGAGAAGCGTAAGAAACAACATTACATTACATATAACATAATTTGATTTACCATATTTAATATAAGAAGTAAGACTCCCTTCCTTACTCTTAACGCACAACACCAAAAACCGGGTAAACACAACAAACTCAGAAAACATAAATACAATTTAAAAACCTTTATGAAAGTAAACGTATTTTTTCAACGCTTCGCGACATACATATAGAAACAAATATCGAGATAAATCGCGCGCCTACGAGTCAGAATAAAAATGAAAATAATTTACCTTTGAACACAATAATAGCTGTTCATACCTTATTTACCGTGCGAGCGTGTACGGAGGTACGTGTCTTTGTGTACGTGTGTACACAGAAACATGAAAAGTTCGACTAGATGATTTATGTATAAGGTACGGTGCGCCATCCAAAACTGATTTAATTCTTTTTTAAGTTCAGTATTTAAAAAACATTCTGAATTATCCGTACGTAAACCAATAGTTTACGCGCGGCAAAAATACGTATCCTAATATACGTTCCGATATGTGTGAATTTATATGAGATAATTAATAATAAATGAAAGCGAGATCCTGTGGATGTGACCTGAGAATAATGACTAGGTTACCGGATCCCCTTTTAATTTATACCTTTCATATTAAATAATTTTTTGGCATATCTGCTTATAGAGCTTTTCATGCTGGATTATTTATATGATGAGGGAAAAGGATCGGTTTGGATGTAGAGAAGAATTGTACGGAATTTACAAGTATGTAGAGAAATGGTGGGATGACAGCATAACCGATGTATTCATAAAAATGTGGAGGTGGTTTTTCAACGAATGATGAATTTCATCGATGAGGTGAAGGAATTGATAGTAAATATCGTATCACATAAATTAATATTAGAAGAAGAAAAAATGTCAGGAGGTGAAGTAAATATTTATTTAAAACATTATATAACAAATTTAGAATATATATTATTCAGTGAATTTTCTATAAAATCAGAATTTTTATTTATATTCATGTTTTTTCTATAATTATTATACTCTTTTTTATTATTTAGTCGAAAAAAATTACAAAAATTTTATGTTTAAATTCAGGGGGAAAGCATACAATTTCAGAAATGCTGTTTATCTCAATATTTTTATGCCTTGGCCTATAATTAAAATTCTCGATAATTTGTAGTTTGGGAAAGATGTACTACGCAAAATAACTGGCAAAAATAATTGAGATTTTTATTAACGGGTTAATAAAAATACTATCCATTCTTAAATGTTAATAATCATATTGTTTAGTTACGTACGGAACCTGGTACTATGAGTTCTACTCATACTTAACAGGTATTATTTACTTTTCAAGTGACTTCCACATTTTTATGGAGTATTCTTTTCAAAAGCAATAAAAACGTTAATATCAAACAGACAATTAAAATTGAAGCGCCTGTAGTTTTCCAATTTTTAGCTTTTAAATACTTTTTCCATTTAAATACTAGGTCATTAAAATAAATCTAGCTTTTAAAAAATTAACAACGTATTTCTCTATCTGTATAAATAGATTTAATTCAAAAACTACTTAAACCATTGCTGTAATTACTAATTCCACCATTCGGCGATCACGATACGCTTGGTGAATACAAGTAAAATCTCTCAGTGCCGGAGAGAAGCTTCATCCAGCGGGGGGTTGTTACGTTTGTTGATCTCAAACTTGGCATCCTTCATAAAAGTTCGTACATTGCTAATACTGAATACCGTCTGTTCTACGATTTTTGAAAATTAACAGAAGTAATTACGTTTCTCCATATACATTTATTAGCTGATTTTAATAATTTTTAAGAAAAGTCGAATATTTTTTGACGAATTGTCTTAATACAAAAGTTGTTTAATATTAGTAACATTGAAATCTCTGTAAATATTGCAGGGTTAGAGATTAATATCTGCAAGGATGGTGAGGATTATGGAATGGTATATTCATGATGAAGAACAGAAATTAATAATACTGACAGTGTGCGAGTCTATCATTAATTGTACTTATCATCGAGTGACACGGGGTGTTTTAATAATTTAAAAACAATGCATATTATGTTTAGTAAAAGCTTCAGTGAAGTTTGTTTCAATGATGTTTTATATTTTTTTTGAGAGATGTACAGCACTATTAAACAATATATTCAGTGTCGTATAGTTAAAATGGAGACAATCAATTTATTTTAACCCCAGTAGAATGACTGCATTTATAGCTTTCTGTCTTAAGACAGTTTTTATGTCACAAAGTTTAGACAAAAGTTGCTAGTATCTTGCTAAATTTAAGTATATCTATAACAATTACAATATCTTTTAGATGTAGGAACACTCGGTAGCGGGCAGCAGAATGAAAGTGGAGGGATAAACACAAGTCGGTCGGCGTGGAATTTAAACTAAATCAATTTATTCGTGAAAATTTTGTTGACTTCAATGAATAAGTGAACTCACTTAACCTAATCATACACAAATGAATTAAACAAAAACTAATTAAAACAATTTTTCCCAGAACTATGACTTCATGTCGCTGCCCTATTTTAATTCAAATTTAATCCAAAATTTCCAAAACTACTTCTGCAAGTGTTAGAGCGAAATCTTGTAGTGACTATCATCATCTCTTTACTATCATCACATTCATCTAAAATGTAGATCTGAAAGTCAGGGCACGTCGAGATTATCGTCTCCTCCTACCTAGTGAAGATGATCCGAAGAAACTTATTAAATTCCATTATCGTTATTCAAACAAACTTTGCGTCAAAGTAACAAGTTTAAAGCAAATTTTGCTTGATAAATTTAATATTGAAACCAAACTTTTCTTTATTTCGCTCTCTCAACGACTTTCAGCGGTACAAGCGATGAACCGTGGATAAAAGGAAGTCGCCTAATTCTTTTATAACCATGTTTTAATTTTGATTAATCTCTCAAATATGATTAAAAGAATATAACCATATTATTAATTCTTGAGGCTCAGACATTGAAAAATGTTTTTAAACTCTTTAATCATCTACAGTAATTTTGTTATAAAAGTTGAAAAAACTATTGATCGTACTCTATAATGATATTCTATATTATTTTAGAAAATGTTATTACATTCAAATCGCATTTAGAAGGAACCTTGATCTTATACATTTCTCTGTACGATGCTGAAACATGGGCGCTCAAGATAGCTCAATGCAAAAGAATTTATGCCTTTGAAGGAAGATGCCCAATATCTTATGGATCGATTGTAGAACTAGCGACTTGATTCTGAGAGAGCTTGGAATGAAAAGATGGTTGCCCACTATCTAACTCGGTAGACTTCTAGAGTACATATAAATGATATATATATATATATATATATATATATATATATATATATATATAAACATATATATTTAAATTAAATAAATCTTCACCCAAGCAGAATCTTATAAAATTGATTAAAAATTTTAAAAATGGCAATGTCTTGAAATGTGGAAAGCAAAAAATTAGTCTTTTTAAGACTGATAAGTAAATCAAAAATACTGAAAAGATGTACGATTAATAAATGTTAAAGCGTTTCAAAATATCCCTTTCTTTATTTCTTTTCATTCTAGTGCTGCCATCTATTGTAATATTGTAAATTATTTTACCCATGTGTCCAACTAATAAAACATTTATTTTATATCGGATAACCAACGTGTTATAATAAGTAATTGGCCAATAAAAAAAATGTTTAGAATATTAAAGCGAATATTTTCTTATCATCTAATAAATGGTATTACGTTACATAATACAAGAATAGCTTCGTATTTCTTAGCTAGTATGGTGAAATTGAAAGGTTGCGGCAATTATGATGAGTGAGCTTTTTCGGTTGAGAATTTTACTCGTCTCGGAATGAATGTTAAGAACCATTAAAACAGAATCCATAGAAACATAATCCGCATATATGGACCCAAAAGCAAAGGTGGAGCAGTTTTAACAATGTAGCCAATATTATACGTTCAAATTAAAACAACGAAAACTACTAACGAACTATGGACAGAATTGAAAACAATGTTCGATGATAGATAGCGATTTCTCCAAAAAGATAACCTTATTTCGCTATTCAATATCCAACAGACTCGGAATTGTGATTCAATGACTGCGAATGTGACCCAAGCTATTGATTAATTACAAAGATTGTGTGCAATTAATCAATAACTTGATAATTAATGGTTGGGTTATTATTGTGGGCGGAATTACCAGGAAATTTGCTACAATTATCACGGTCATAGAACACGCAGGTGTTACGATTAGTGCAGATTTCATAAAAAAGAAATTGAAATACGGAGTTACCAGGTGAAACGGAGTGTAGTAATGGTTTTCCGGTAAAAGTTCACAGAGAAACAAAACTGATAACAAAAGTACTTCTTTGTTTATGGATGGACAAAATGGTAGCCGGTAAAACAAGTGTCAAGAAATAAGTCGTTAAAAAATCAATGTACAATTATTCATGAATCTGAGAAGCAAAAGCAATCAATATTTTTAAAGCAGTATTTAGATTGTTAAGCCGATTGAAGAGCAAGTAACCACGTGTTGCTGAACAAGGAATGGTTAACGAATATATGCGGAAATTTGGGTTGAATTAATTGTAATTGTTAATAAAAATAAATTACGGATTTAATACAGTGGTGCACATTCCTCTTGCTGTTAGTCAGCTAGGTCAATTTAATAATAGTTATTCAAATATAAATAGTAATTATACGAAAAGTATCGTTAAATATTTTGAAAACATGATACAATGTTGTCTAAAATATGAGTGGGATATTCAAGAACTGAGGCCGAATATATGGTCCTCGTAGAAGCAACTGAAGATGCAGTATATTTGCAAAGATTTTGGATTGAAATAACTTTTGATATTTGTATGACAACAGTACATAGTTACAATCAAAGTACACCTAAATTGACATTCAATTTTTATACACATATAGATATTAGGTATCATTTTGTTTGAGAGCTTGTTACAAAATATGTAATAAATATTTTGTAGTTGCTCATCAATTATACGCCTGCTGATTTATTAATAAAAGGTTTATGTTACTATAAGCATTATAAAATTATGTGTGAGTTAGGTATTGTTGCAAAGTAGTTTTTATTGCTTATTTAATATGTTTATTTTTGCACGTAGTGGTGTTAGAGCGTATCAAAATATTCTTGTCTTTTATTCCTTTTCATATTGGTGCTGCCATCTATTTTAATGCACAACGTTTTATTCATATGTCAAAATAATAAAGAATTCATTCTCTATCGAATAAACAATGTATTTTAATAACAACAACTTTTAAAATACTACAATTTTTTACTCGAAATGTTTTTTCTTACTTATTACTTGTTTCCGTTACTCATTAGAAATGCTCTAAACTATATTTAAAATAAGTTACTTCAGTAATTTCATTTTGATAAATATTTGAAATAATGTGCGTGTGTAAGATATTATATATCTGATTTTATATTTTAATTCATTTATTAACAAGAATCTTACTAGTGGATTATCTCATACTTACAATTTCTCGTATGTTGTAAGTAGATCTGCCATATAAATTGAATATTAATCCAGTTTCAGTTAAAAGATGATAATGTGTTATTTAAATAGCAAAATAAAATTTAACATTTATTAAGAAAAGTAATTAAGTTGTGCTAGAAGATTACCAGATTCTTTTAATAAATACTAAGTTTTTTTATAATAAAAATGGCAGTCCGATAGTGAAACTTTTGACTATAATTATAGTAACCATAAATCCAATATACTGGTTCCTTACACACGATTTCTCATTATATTTTTATCTCAACAATCTAGGTAGTCAAAAACTCTACGAAATTTACATTTTCGACTTACGCTTGTCATTGGCGTTATTTTTTGTCAATCAATACAAGCCTCCTACTACATTTAAATTTGATGATTGTGAGTTAGCCGTTAGTTGACTACGAACTACGAGGTAATTTTACGATTTAACCCCATCTTGCATGCATCTTGTGATAAATATAGTCGAGTTTGTTTTAGTTCACTTCTTATGCAGCCTCTTTTCTAATTTACTTTTTTATTAAATCTGTGCCACTCTAAACTTCTTTTACACATTTTATGGTAGTATTTATAAAGTTATTTTATTTTAATTGTTAATACAAAATTTTTCCATTGTTTTCAATATTTATACATATGATTAAATTCACTGGATAATAAGACAATAGAGATTGGATAATTAAAAAAAATTGTAATATTTATTTTGCGTAAAGGGTACTTAATATATAATAAACAAATAAGAAAATATCCTTGGAAATCCACGGGCTTGAAGGAAAGTTTTATATTCCGAATATAACTCGTATAGGTTAATACCACATGGTCAATATTCGTTGTGAAATTTATTAAACATTTTCGAAAGCAATTGTTTAAATAAAGTGTCACTGTGATGAAAATGATATAAACTTGCATACTAACATATTATGATTTCTAAAAAACATTCACAAGTCAGTTGAAAGAAAATTATTAAAATATAAATAGTATTTGAGCACTATTATACTCATTATATTACGCAAATTATCTTTCTTTACATAAACTTCTGTATTAAAGAAATAGTATACTAATTATTTAAATACCAAATAGGACAGTGCTATAAACAAACGACTTTTATATATCTTCACATAAACCGGAAAAAAGGAAAAGATTTACAGGATATTATTTTTTTAATATTGTCGACCAGATTCGATAATATGTTAACATAAATATACGCTTGTTTTTTGTGTCCGTATAAATATATATATGAGATATGACTTACATAACTTGAGGTGAATTCTCTTCGATTTCATTAGTAAAAAATGACTAGGTTCCCAAAGCGTCTTTACATTGTTATCATCCACATTACTATAATTATTTTAAAGAGCTATTGATGTCTACTAAAAGAAAGTTGTTAATGTTGAGAGGAAAATGGCTAATCATCATCTTTTCGTCAACTTTTGAAAGTATTGGTATCAAAACAAACGCTGTCTTTGACACGAAATTCATCTGTGAAACATGTGAACAAACTCATAAAATATTTCTTTCCTTGTTACGTTATGGAGACGTAAACTATTGAGATATCTAACATTTGAAAAGATATTTCAAAAATAATTTTATGCTCCTCATTATTTTATTTACAAAGACCACAACCGAGTACTATGGTATCGTTGGCTGGAGATATTACATCTTCATATTATTTACTTTCTGTTGAATATTTCGAACATATTATTTAAATCCAGATTTTGTATCTTACCTTCTCATAATATTTGCCTCCGTGAGTTCTGTGTATAACTACGTAACATTTATACAATAAGAAAACCCTAAATACCCACTCTGAGTCCACCAGTATACATTTTAAGTAAATAGAAAGAAATATCTTTAACAAATAATTCATTGTAGTGTACATTCGCCATAAGGCCTTGGCGGAATCCCACGGTGAATCCCGTAAAGCTCCGTTAAACCACATTATTTGCTGGGCTTCGGTTCTTTCGACGTATTATTCCCGCTGTGGCGCATCGTGTCTTGCGGATATCCGGTTTAAATCGCCCTTTCCATACGCAGAAGTAAATTATAATTATTTACTTTAAACTGAATTGGAAATTGTTTTATTGATATTAGCGTAATAAGGGAAGTTATGTGGGTAAATTGCCAATTTACGTATTCTTTTATATACAGTGTAATTCCTTTACATACTGTAAAATCTTTTAGTGTATTTTGACGAAACTAAAAGCAAAATCTTATTTTAGAATGTTTGTATATATTTTTTTACTCAATAATTACGTATTATTAAGAATAGAAAAAAAGATGAAGAAAACTCACAATTTTTTTTAAATATATATATATATATATATATATGTGTGTGTGTGTGTGTGTGTGTGTGTGTGTGTGTGTGTGTGTATTATTATAGTAAATTGTGGTTGCTTTGTGTATTTGTGTTGTATACAAAATATCTAGGATTAAAGAGAACAAGAAATTATCAGAAGTAAAGTTAAATATCAAGTCTGTAAATTTAAACGTAAACAAGTTAAGCCGGAAGGTCCTATAAAATTTTCAAAAAAAGGCAAACAATGTTTTTATTATGATAGTGACATTTCTCTAGCTAATCCATTCTCAGTTCATTGTTATATCATAAGGTTCCCATCGGAGAGAACATTTCTTTTCAATATTTTCCGTTTTTCTATTCAACACGCATTTTTTAAATCCCTAATTTTTGTTTTAGTTTTATACAGCATAAGTCTTAATAATAAAGCAAGAGTCATAGCATGATCCGAATCCAGATTCCAGTTGGAATCTAGTTTAAAAAAAACTGTTAAAACCTATGGAAACAATTTATGGAAAAAGTCTTAAAGAGTGTATTCGTTTGAAAATGCTTTAATAAACACCTTCAATAAAATATAGTTTACCAGGATATCGTTTGGAGGCAGTTATTATAGCACATATGATCAACCGTTTTGCGGAACCCTCGATAAATAAATACAGAAGTTTACGAAATAGGTTTGACGACAAAAAATCTAACCACATAAAGACTGACCCCAAA
Source organism: Druceiella hillmani (assembly GCA_039881145.1). Classification (NCBI taxonomy): domain Eukaryota; kingdom Metazoa; phylum Arthropoda; class Insecta; order Lepidoptera; family Hepialidae; genus Druceiella; species Druceiella hillmani. The sequence continues at coordinate 27,451,987 of JAYKKI010000028.1, read as the reverse complement.
AAAATCCACATTGGTATAAATTATTGAAACAAATGTAGGTCTGCAAGTAACAATAATTCTTTTATATTTATTATGTACTAATATACATAATAAATATTAAAGAATATTTAAAGGTAAAACCAACAAATAAAAAATAATATCAAAAATAAATGAATTAAAATAAAAATTAGATACAACTAATAATGGGATTAACACTAAAAATAAACTTCAATACAAAGTAATTGTCAATTATCATTTTGTATATCGACAAAAACGTCGTTCAATGTCAACCATATTGCCAATCAAACGGAACAAATAATGATAATACTAATAATAATAACATTTTGAAAATGAAACATCATTTTGTATTATTATTATTTCATAATAAAATACCATAATTATGAAATAATAATAATACAAAATATGAAAATAAATAATGTCAATGTTACCAATTCTATAAATTAAAATTACAACGATAATATTTTAAAAATTCAATTTAAACTATGTTATTATAATATATTAGAATTACGAACTGTCAAATTAAAAAAAAAGAAAAAGTTGTCAAAATACGAAGGATAATAATGGAATTAATATAATGATAATTATAAAGTATTTATTTTTCAGCTAATGCCTCATTCACTGTATAATAAGCTTTTTCTACAAGCGTGTTCTTCACACTGCTCTGGAAGTGAATACCTTCAAAACTTTTGTCACAGGCAATTTATTATAAACAGTCTATGCTTAATGCTTCTAATGTTATGCCTGAACGTAGTGCTGCATTTTTGTTCGTCAGAATTTAAAGAAAATATTATTAATTTTTTTATTGCATATTTGATATATTCATATACCTAAGCACTAGGCACGGTCATAAGCTTTATGCTTCGAAACACCTCTCATGTAAGAGGTGTTTCGAGCTATCCAAGCAATAGTAATAACATAAATTATACATTTAACATTTTCCTGGTTATGTTTATAAATTGAATAACTTAAAATTATGTTAACTAAGTTTGGACTTAATGTATTCATGTTAAGTTAAAAATCATTCTTGTAACCTCCGATGGATAATGAAAATTAACACATATCAGGCACTATCCATCAATACATCAAAAATTATAGTGCATGTGTCATATATATATATATATATATATATATATATACATATATACGTGTTTATATATATATATATATATATTTATATATGTATAGTAAAGAAGCTATCCATTTAGGAAATATTTTATGTGAATAAAAATATAGAAACAATTTGCCTGTATTACCTTACAATGATAACTAAAGTGCTAAGAGCCTAAGTGAACATTTTTTATTTCATAAGAGGAGTAAGCCCCTTGATTTTAAATATAATTTTTAGATAGATCAGCTGGTAATAAAGGCTTGATGAAAATAAAATGTTTTAAAATAGCAGATAGGCCTATACATATTTTGACTAATGCACAAAATCAATATTCTACCTATCCATGTTTTTGTATTACTAGGGATAGAAATGCTAACTGACATTTCTACCTGTCTACCATTGGAAGAAAAATCACTTACTGACTATCCAATATTGGATAGAAGTAACGGATGTCTTCGCAATAACTTTTTGATTTATCTTCGATAGGATTACATTATCAACAGTGAGCAACTTTTCTATCTGTGATTTTCGAGCAAATAATGCCTATCAATGAACTCTTTTATGTAAAATTCTCAATTTTGAATCAATCACCTTAGATTTCTTTCGAAGTTTAGTTTAAATTCCTAATAAAATAATTAGACTAATAATGTTATTAGTCTAACTCATACAAAAAATACGATAGTATTCTTTCGTTACTTTCCGGAATTTAGTCTAAAATATTGATCAATAAAAGACTAGAAACAAACATTTCTCTCCATCTGTTCTGTTCGATATACTTGTTGCTGCGGTGTAAAAGGTGTTATTCCCAAAAACCAAAAACACCCCTACTATTAACATACGCTATAACTTAGCTGTCTCATTTATATTTGTACAGTACCTATTATATACATTTGAGTATGATGCGAATGAGTCGAAATGTTCGATCGTTTGTTCAAAAAAGAGGTAAGAAGTATTCCACTAAGTGCTTTAAAATAAAAAAATATGGTTTCTAATAATTTCTCATTACATGTATAAAAAAAACAATGAAGAACGCAAATTGAACAGTTATTTTATTTAGAATTATCTATGGGATTTAAGTCCCTTTGTGAATTAGACTTCTTTTTCACATTATGTTTCTAGTGATATCATACCAACTGCACTTAATTTTCTTTCCTAGTTTTTTTCCAATTTCAAAAACTCTAAATACTGGTTAGTAGGTTTACTTGCGTATTCCGTTAATTTATTCGATTAATTTATTAACACATTTCGGTTAACTTTTGTTAAAAATTTGAATATATGTAAACAAGCACAGACCGCTTCTTTATGTGCATTGCAACATGCAAAAAGCCATTTTTTTAGCATAACTCGAGGCCCGTACATGATTTTTGGCACTAATATGTAACTGTTCATAGTTACTTTCGCCCATTTTGTTATAATTTTGTTCTTTCTATACCAATAAGAGCGCTATTCATGTCGCCATCCTCGTCGTTTTACGTTTTTCCTTTTCCCAAACTTCTTAAATATATAAACTCATATACTTCTCCTGCGACCACGTTGTTTACTTGTGTTTATTACAAAAAAAAATTTCGGTATCTATATTATTTTATACGGCGTTTGGCCCAGAAATGAGACTAAAAACCTATTTACATCTACACCCCTAGCTTAAAGAAATTGTTTCATGTTCATATATCTTGAGAAAACAATTTTGTTTTTCATACGTACATACGTGCATCAGTTTAATAGCCGCGAACCAGACATGAAAAAAAATGTAAAGAAAATTATATGTTGTCACGCTGATATTGAATTTTTTAGCATCGAAATTTGACTGAAATACACAACTTGTCTTTATTGGGGTACATCAAATAAGAAAGCAATATTTGCTAAATAAATGTGCCTAATTCATAGTGGATCGGCTATAATTACAGAATTCATCAGACTCATAATTACAAAATTCGGCATTAATAAATGCAGGTAGATCGTAAATGACGTATCGTTGTCATCCACTATTGTTAATTGTCAATATTATCTATTACAAGCGTAAGCAAGAATGCAAAATTACATATTTCGTAATTTAATTAATCAAACTCAACAGTTAAATACGAATTACGATACACTTTTGCCCCTAAAGCAAGACACTGGCGGTAGCATAAACACAGCCACACACCAAACCAATATAAATATAATCTAAAAGCCCTTCTTTATAAGCGTAAATATATTTTTTCTTTTAACATTCCCAACAAACATACAGAAATAAATCTTGAGATAAACCCCCGCATCTACAGCTAGCATAGAAATTAAAATAATTCATCTTTGAATATAATATTTGTTCATACATTTTATTCCTCGTACGCGCTTACGGTGATTCATTCGTTCACATGTGTACGTACAGGATGGTACATTACATTGAGATCACATAAAAATTACAAAATGTGTAATATATTACATGTATTAAATAAAGAGATGTAAATTATTTTGAATGACTATAATTTTAGAAACCATTAAGTGCCATTTTTTGCGACTGTGAAACTTTTGTTTCTTTTTATTTTCTTTTCGGAGGAGTTTTTTAAAATTATATTCAGCTCCATCATTTAAATTAAATAAAAATTTCTTCACTCACATTTTTCACCCCTCGTAGATGTTTTTCTTACACGAATAAAACGAATGTACAACGTGCCTTGGGAAATTTCCTTCCATAATTTTGGTAATAGTTTTATTAAAAATATGTTCTTTAGATCTAGAAATATTTATTCAAGATAGCCGGGTACATAGCTATCGTTATGATCTTATGAGATTCGTTTTTTATCACACCTATTTAAGGATGTCCAGAACCATCAGGGAAATATATTACTAAACGTGTTTCAAGCCACATATACGTGTTAAAACGCAGAAACATGATTCTTTAGTTTGTTTATATCAAGAACAGGACTGAAAAAATAAGTATAATTGAGATTATAGGTAGGTAACATTAATTTTTTAAATGCTAAATAATTTTAACGTGCAATATTAACGAATACATAAGCAGCCAGGGCAAATAAAATTAGTTTTATGTATTCTTGCACATTTGCGGAAGCTTTCATTTGGGATATTAATTTAGAATTTATTGCCAAAATTTCTTAAACAAAATATACAACACATCATTCGCTTGAATTATTTACGAAAATGGAAGTTCTTATTATAAAGCTTTGTTCTATTATCAATGAAATTCTCTAATATCAAAAGGTATTTAAAGAAACAACTTTTAAATGTTTGAAAAGTGCATAAAAATTGAAAAAAAAATATTTATATCTGATTCACACCTATCGTAGGTGCAGTGCATTATAAACGTACATCAATAAAAATATAATCACATCACGACAAAGCATAAAAGAATATATTTAGCACTACACATTTGAAAGGGACACTCCGTATTCTTCACCACGTCAATTCTGACATGATAAAAATATGTAACCAAATACACGTTCGTATATGTGCATACGTAAATGTGATAACGATTGTATAAAAGGGGGAGTTCGTTTCGATGTCACCAGTAAATAACGACTGCGTTCCAGAAGCCCTTTTTAATTTATACCTTTTATACTTATTCATTTTGTGGCAGATCATGTTTACAGAGCTTTTCCTGCTTTTTGAGGGAGTAGGATAAACGGTTTGGAAATAGGGAAAAACCGTGGGGACTTACATGGACTTGGGAAAATGGTGTCGGCGTAACCGCCGTATTCATAAAAACGAGTGAGGGACTGTCAAAAAAGATGACGTTCCACGATAAGATAAAGGCTACGCGGAAAATATGATATTACATAAATTAATATTAATGTAAAGTGAATTTTTAGATATCAAAACATTTTTCATTTATTTAATCGGCTTTAAATGTTAAGAGAGAGAGTTTTATAAATTCAGCTAGACTAGCTTAATATTCATTTAAATTCTTGTAGCCTAATACAGATATACTAGCTTTATATTCATTGAATTTATGGTTTCATATTTATTGTTAAATGTATTCTTCGTACAAATCCTGCTGCTCCTTGTCAACTACTGAATTTATTTTTATCAACACGATAAATTAAGGCAAACCATTGTCCGCATTTACTGTTCAAAATAATAACATTTTAAAAATGATTTAGGAGGAAAATTTGATTATTTTTTTTTGGCATTACGTTTTAGGTTATTGGATAGGTCTTCATCATTGAATGGGTTTCAAATGAACTTTTTCGGTTTTTCATTTTCACCTTAATTTTTAAATGTTAAAATTTCAAATGACTTGAAACTTGACTGTTGAGTAAAATACGTACATACGTACATATATAAATATATATATATATATATATATATATATATATACATATATATGTTCATAGAAAATTTAAAATGTATAGCGTGTAATTACAAGGGCGTAAACATGAATATGAAAAAAAATGAATTGGTCGGTAATTATTGACAAAAATAAACTAAGAGCAGAAGTTGATAACAGAATTAAAATGGCAACTAAATGCTTTTTTGGACTGAAAAAACTACTGAGGTCTAAACTCATCAGTCCCAAGACAAAACTAAAAATCGATTCTACACTAATTCTACCAGTCCTACTTTATGCAAGCGAAGCATGGACGCTAAACGTAGTACGAGTATACAGCGATCACGAGACACGTTTGAGCAAAAGATCCTCAGAGCTATATTTGGTCCAGTGCAAGAAGGAGAAGCAGATGTAATTTTGAACTGTACAAACTTTAAGAACAACCACAAAGTACCCAAGTAATCCATAGTAATAGAGTAAGATGGATTGGTCACATGTGAAGAAGCCCAGAGGATAATCCCACTAAAGTATTCATATTCAAAAAACCCGAGGGTACTCGACAAAGAGATAGGCCACCATCTAGGTCGATGGATGACATCGAAAAAGACATAAAAACTTTGAACATAAGTAATTGGAAACGAATCGCCACTGATAGGAGACGCTGGAAAGGGCGCGTAGTAGAGGCAACCAAGGCTTGCCAAGAGTTGTTACGCTAGTAAAGAAGATAAAAAGAATGGAGTTGGCAATAATTGAATATTATATCATCGGTTTCCCACACATCAACCTTCGCTCCTTTACTAACCTTTCGATCAATCTATATGTTTACTTGTTATCTTGACGATCATACTTCCAACGGTTTTCTACCGACATTATGTTTAAATAGTTTTCCTACTGGTTGTTACTAAATTACACTTTTCATTTAAAACTAATGAAATCATTAGTTTTAAATGAAAAGCTTCTATTTTGCTGTCATAATTTTATTATTTAATTTCATGTATATTTGTCACAAAATGCATTTTCTTACTCTTGCATATAAATATTTTTATGTGACTTTTATTAACATGAAATGATAAGAAAATACGCTAATGCCCTGGTTTTCTCCAATAAGCTAAATTAAATTATTCGTCTCCGCGATTTATGAATTCAAAATTCGTTTTTTTCATGATGACCCTTGTTTTTCTATATTTTACATTGCTGTAGAAAAAGAAATTAATTTTATTACGCATTAATTGAAAACAATTTTCTTTTCGTAATTTAAAAAAAATAAAGACAGACATTAAATTTAAGTTTCTAAATCATTCGATGTTTTTTTTAAATATGGTATAATTTTTATGTCATAATGCTTACTTAAAAATCAAGATACTCGTATTGTATTCTTAAATTAGCATTATGTTATTAGTCGTGTGTTAAATATTTTATCTTCGAATTAAATTTTTTTTTAGTAATTTCGTTATCTCAGAGTGCTGGAGAAGGAATCTCCTAAATACCATATTAGCATAATGCTTTTTTTAGTTACAAAAGATAATTTTTTAAGTAATGAAAAAAACAAAGCCGTGTATGAAACAGTACCGGTTATCAAACGTTCTCAGGTATTTCTGTTCACTAACCATTTTCTATTTAAAGTTTCTATCAAAGCGATATCTTCTACGATTCTTAACCTTCTTTCCATTTGGAATATATTTCGGCCACTGTACGTTTTATTGTAAAGTTATTATTGTTTATTCTGCCAATAATTTTACATATTTATTTACTTCATACTCATTGCGCGTTGATTAAACATAACGTATCATTTCAAATACAAAATAAATTTGAATTTATTGGATATTAAAACGCTCAAAAATGGTAAATTTTATTTATAAATTTCTGACTAATTCAATCTAAGATTTTCTTCACAAAAAGTTTAATTGTTTAAATTATGGTCTACATATAACAGTCGTTTTATTATTTGCAGAAATAAAAACTAAACCGGTCAAGCCGTTGTCGGAAGACGCTTAAGTAGATTTCGTATCTATTTTACAAAACAAATTTATTAATCCAATATATCCACTTTTCTTTTCGCATCCATTTTAAAATTAGAGGAGATTAAAAAACGACCTGTTACAAACCTATTTGCTACTTTGGAATAAAATGTGATTAAAGTAAAATGCATTTCAAAAGGCTTGTATGATACATTTTTACTAAACTTTTCATTTAGGTTAGCTTTTAATTTTGTAGAAATTCATTATTCACAACTAAATGAAATTACGTGATGGAGTATTATTTCCGCTTTATTTAAATTCTTTACCTTTGCTAATTGCCCACCTGAAGATGTTGCAATACAATGAAACCTAGATCGTGGTAAAGAATCTAAATAAAGTAGAAATAATGGTTCTAAAATTTTGTATTTATGCAATCTGTAAACTGTGAGAAATGAATGTTAAAAAACGTAATGCAATAGTATGAATTTTTTTAAGGTTAAATAATCAAAAAAATTTAGGTGTGCCATTTCCGAAACATACTTATTTTCAGAAAAGATAACTCGTTTGGATTGTTTGAAGTGTAGAAAAAAGGACAATGCTTTCCGCATTTTAAAAATTGGTGCGTAAATAAGTTTTTAATTTTCATCAATTCTTTATTACAGGTAGGTCATACTAGCCGATACCATTTTCCGCAGAAAGTTGAGGCAATGTTTGTATAATATAAGGTAGGCGGAAAGACGGATTTCACAAAAATGTTGGAAATCGCTACTCTTTGTATTGTAAATAGAAAATATTAATTGCATAATTGCAACAGTGTACGAGAAACAAATATTTTCCATTTAAGTTATACAAGAACACAATCTAAAGTGGTGAGATAATACGATACCATTTTTGCTGTCTTCATTAGCACAAATGGCATATGTGTAATATTTACATTAACGTTTGAAATTAGATTCACCTACTGTTAACGCAATAAAAAAGTAGTAAAATTCTATAAGCAAAAATAAATTATTAATTTCCCCTAGTTTGACATATAGGTTTAGCTTTCGAAGGTAAATGCAACAAATACTTGTATTTTGTCTTTATAAACCGCAGGTTCTGGCAAACTCGATTTGATATAAAAAAATTTAATTTCTGGAACAAGATAATATTTATGTTTTTTTTATATTACGACAAGGAGATAAAATCTAATATTGGTCTTTTTAAGAATATGCTGCTTTCAACGGAGAAACTTTTAAATTTTGTCATACTTCATGACAGATGATAAAGGTTAAAATAATAAGGGTTGAAATAATAATACTTATATTTGATATTATTACAAAATGGGCATACAAGAACCTCTTCTTAAAAAAGTTGAAAAATATGTATTATTATCTTGTTTTATACTTTGATTAATATTTTGTCAAATCCTCTCAATGGTTTTTGTGTGATGAAGTAATAAACAAATTGTTTGTTATATACAATATAATATTAATATTTTAATTTTAATTTCTAATTTGTTATATACAATATAATAATATAAGTTGAAGTTAAAATTGTTTGTTTTGCTAATATTTTAAAAATGTTATCGATTTCAAAAGTATATGCTCATAATTGGTTTTTTTTTTCTTTATTCAACTTCCATGTTACGTAAAGAAATATGTTTCTAAGAATGTATATATATATATATATATATATATATACACTTAAGGAAAAACTATATTTATAACATTATAAATAAATTAATGATACAAACAGGTAATACCACAATTAAAATTTGTTCTAAATTACTAAAATCAGTATATATTATAAAACAATCTCCCGTCGTATCTTTCCGTCAGTCTGTATACACGCGATTTTCTCAATAACTACTAGATTTCTTTTCAAACGGTGACCTTTTAACGAGAAAGTATAATTTACTAAATAAAATTGCATTAGTTTTATAAAAAAAAGTCTGTTTTTAAAAAAGAATTACTACCTTCACTACCACACAATTATACAAAGTTCTTACAAAAGTTCCTTTTATAGATGTTGAAGTTAAAAATGGTCTTTCGTAAATTACTTTATCTCCGTTCTTACCGTTTTATTAGAATGTCACTCTGGCCTTTTTGTAGAACTCGTGGCTGCAGCTCAATCTATGGTCAATCACTTATCTTTGGAATTATCGCCAACTCCAATTTCAGATCAGTGCAGCCGGATGAAGTTCGTTGAATTATACCATAGAATTAATTATTTGGGCTATTTTTAAAAATGATCGGACATCATTATTTGATATGCAAACAGCAATGTTCATATTTAACAATCAATTAAACTATAGTAGAAATCATATTATTTTCTCAGTATTCACTGAACCGATTTTTTCCGGTTTTTAATAAAAGGTTTAACTGAAAAATTTATGAACATTTTTGATAATTACCCAAAATTTGACGATAAATATCGAAAGAGTAACGATAAATATCGAAAAAGTAACGATACAATTGCAATAAATTGAATAAAGAAATGACCCTCCCCAGTTTAAAGAGATGAAGTTTATTTTGTATTTCGTGGTTTTCTAATGAATAGTAGAAATTCATTAACGCAAGTTTTAACACGCTGATACGGACGAAAAATCTTTGCCTTAAAATTTGCAAAAATTTTACCGACCCATGCAAAGCTAATGTGAATGCCTAGAAAAATGATGAATGATAGTTGGATGCATAGCATGCACCTAAGATGACGGCTGCGTCACCAACACAATAGTAGTGCAATAAATGTATGGAATTGTAGCAGCAAAAAAGTACACACACCAGCATAATGAACAATACACAAGCATACATTACGTGTTAAATTTAATATTTTTTTTATTGCAGTGACAGTATCAAGGCAAGAAATAAATATGGACATATCAATTTTCGAAGTTATTGGTCAGTCATTATCTCCATTCTATCGCAATGTACCTATCCTCGCTGTTGAACTGTGTAATACTTTTGAAGGGATAAGTACGCAATAAATGTTATTGAATTAGTATGGCGAAGGCTATCGGAAAAAAAATAGTATAAATATGATCAAAAACCTCCAAGAAATATAATGTTGCAATAGTTATACCCATAACGTTTAATCCTATTTTAGTTATGCCTTTACCTGCCAAAGAAGAGTTTAGTGATCTTTCTCATTGTGTTTGTGATATCAATTTTTGTAATTTTTCAGACAATGGCACACCCATGTATGATATTTAGTTAGTATTACCTGTTCTGCACTAAGTTTAGTATCTCTGCATGCGATATTAAGAATTTTACTTTCTTTGCAGTTTTTTGGCCTTCTTTCTAGCGCCCTCAGGTGAAAATTACAAGACGATGGGTTATCGGTTTATAGTTATTATATTCGTAATAATAGTTTATAATTGTTCAAAAAATAATATGCTTAAACAATGATATTATAGTTAGATTTACTTATTCTGCACTAAGTTTATTATCTCTGCATACGATATTGGGAATTTTACCTTCTTTTTGAGGTATCAGTCCCTCTGTCTGACGTCTGCCGGTGAAAATAACCAGATGGTCGGTTACTGGTTCATAATTATTTTGATCTTTTCATGAAACATTACTCTTTTTGGTAATGTTTGATAATCTTAGATTCTTATTTAATAATCTGATTATGACGATTAACAATGATTAATTTTATATCAAAAATTGAAGGAATTTATAAAAAAAACCCGTTGTTACCCTTCCTTGAAATGTCATTTGGGATATTCTAAACCGTTACCCAGCTTGATATCGTTTTTCAAACATTCCATATTATCTCATATTACACTTAAAAACTTGTATAAAAATTAAAACATTTCACAAAAAAAATCAACTGTTATAATTTTGTGATATTTCGGGGTATTCCAAACCATCACTAATCTTAATATTACTTACAACTTATAGAACCGCAGACGTCACAATATACTAGGTCACTTGTAGTTCTCCTAGCTTAGATTTGTGTAATGGGAACTTGCAATGATTTCCATATGCATATGCTTCACAAACAAAATCACCTTGTCCATCGTCATTCACTTTCAAGCCTTCCACAAGACTGTTTGCGCTCATGTACTTAAGTTGTTTTAGATTAATATGTGCCACATTTTAATGTCACTTTGCTTATTTTGAACCAAGTTATAAGTATATGGGACTAATTTTTCATACAAATTGTTTTCGGTAATTTTTGCACTCATCACCACCTCATTATCTTTACATGTTAATGAACTTGTATTTTTCTTTATGATAGAGGACTTTTGTATTATCACACCTTCTGAAAATAAGTTTCTTCTTGAACTTGGAACATATAACACACCATATAATTCGCTAGTCACCCACTATCCATTGACATATGTCTTTATTAATACTTTACCAATGCCATACACTCCCACATATTATTTATTTCCTAATATCAATGACTTCTGGTTGCATTCGAATAGCACCAAAAATAAATCCTTATTATCACTGTTTACTTATTGTAATACAAGATAGTTTGATTTTATAGAGAGAAAATCATCTTCATTGAAGGCTTCTAATTACAAAAACACATAAATAGATCGCAAAAATACAATAATGGCCATGCAAAAAGGGCAGATTTTAAGGCCATAATTTTGGAAATGTAATTAGTATGTAATTTTAAAATATGCATACTTTTTTACTTTCCCGAGATGTTTTTAAACAAATGCCCTATTTAAGGGTATAAGGAATTAACACCTGACTTAATTAAGCCTTTCGTAACCCTCATTACTCGAAACAAACCATTAATGACATTTTTTCCCATCGCAGTAAAACCTTATAAGATATCAAGAGACAAAACTTCAATTTCAGTACAAAATTTGTTACATAAATTTACTACTTACGTAGCAATTTTTTTTAAAGTCGGTGTAAGGCTCGTTTGAATAATCATAGCTGAAGCAAGTGGTATAACGATAATGGAATCAAGTTGTGGATAATGGAATCAAGTAATGGAATCGAGTCGGGTAAAATAGATATTTTTGATCGGTTTATCCATCAGTTTAAATATTTAAGTAATAAAATATTTACAATAACAAATGTCTTAATTGAGAAATTTATAACATATTTTAATAAATTTATTTTATATTGCTTCAGATTCAAAAACCGTGACCATCTTTTGGAAAAGTTATTTTTTATATAAATCATAATCGGTTTTTCTATTCCCATCTTCTTGTTTTCCACATCTTCTTGTTTAAGAAGTACAGACCAATTTTATTTACCTTACCGATGACTTCCCGATTAAAATAATGTGAAAGAATTAATAAATTTTGTATACATTTCAAATGCATACAATAATTTATTACTTTATAGAAACACTACCGTATCAGTTATAAGGCGGTGATACAACGAAAGATGGCTAACTATTATCGCCATCATTATATAAATAATTTGCGCATCCAATTGTAATGTTTTAATACCCAAGTATCATCTTTTTTCATGTTGCAATATCACGAGTAACAACAGGGAGGCCCCGGCTCGATGGTATGTTTGTATAATGAGGGTTATGGCACGGTTGATTAGTGGGCGTCACAAAAAGGGCGTAATTAAGTCGGTTATTATTTAGTTATGATCAACACAGTGACTTGTCACTAGGATATGAGAAGTGTGTTTGTTTTAAAATTACTTTGCTGTAATATACTGACGACGACGGCTACTTAACTTTTTTGCTCTAAGACTGCAGTAGGTTAAGAATGGTTCAGGGTTTGGAAGTTTAAATATGTGCGTGTATTGCTATGTACACATGATTTTATTTAGAATTATATGATGTAGAAAACAACTATAACGTGACCTTCTGCCCAAGTTTACTTTCATCTACCACAGTGTATATTCATCGATGACGATATTTAACGTTCGCGATACACTTCCCTTGCTTCCTTTTGTGTCGAATAATTCTTCATGGATGCTTTTGAGATACCTGGCGTTATTCCCTGTCTTAAATTATGAAATCACGCTCAATATCAGTCTGCATTATTATTTCATATTCTAATTTTTATCGTATTCATCTGGCTTTCCTTGTCCTTGTATAATGTCATGTCATGACGTTACGTGATTAGGGCCTTCATCAAACGACCAAAATATCTTTGAACATCTCTAAATTGGATTTAACATATTTATGAATTTTCCTGGTAATTACTACTCTACTATTTTCCTGTTAAAAATCTTGCTTTAACACAGCGTTTCAGTTTTTATATAAGCTGTGATTAGAAGTATTTGTTTAGTTTTTCCTTTTCAGTTTTTGTTCTTCACCTAACCAGGTAAAGGCGATATTCAGTTTAATTGTTTTTTCTGTAAATACTACTAATGATGCATATGGCATTAAATTTTGTATCACACAGTTAGATATGATGGGACGCTCTTTATTTTTCATTTTAATTTATTACTTTTATGTTAAACTTCATAAAACGATTTGCTAATTTTTTTGTACTAATATCTATCTTTTAAATTACAAGTAAAATAAAACTTATGAAGAATACTGTGAATTTTTAACCTAATGAAAAAATGGTAAAGCGAACATATTATAGTAGATTTTAATGTTGACCTACAATTTTAAAATAAATTGATATATCATATGTCAACATTATATATAAATTAAACGTATTCTTTGTTGCTTTTCACCTGCTCTCTTTATAATTTTTCTTAAAATATTTAATATAGTATTCCATAATTATTATTTTAATCTGAAATTTGTAATAAAGATGGTAAGACACAATTGTCTTGTGTTAGTGACTTTTAACGAGGTGACCTTTAAAGAGGAGAGTCGATGCTCATTTTCTTGGGTGATTCTTTCCTTTTTTTCGTTGTTAATTTGTTATCCACAAAATTACATGCTAGTATTATGAAAATAACATCACAGACTAATGGGTTTTCATTTGGTAGAATACCTAATAAGTATAAAATAAGTATTATTTTAAGAAAATGCGTAAATACTACATAGTCATATAATTTTTACTTAAACCCCAAACTGTTGTCGAATTATTCCAAAATGAAAACACGTTTAAAATATTTCTGAGTGTTCTATCAGACTTGTGTTAATTCAAAAATATTTGAATGGCATATTTTGATTTTATTGCAAGAAATATTTTATTCTAAAGTTATTAGTTAAACATATTAATTTTATACGTACATAAGTTTCCTTTTGTATATAATTGTTATATAAAGCTCCTTTAAGCTGGGTTTCGTCGGTTGATTTCATTTTATAAACAAATACTTAAATATTTTCGTGTTCACAATTAAATGAAACTACGTGATGTAGTATTATTTCTACTTTCTTTAAGTTTTTCACTACGACCTGGGTTTCGTCGTATTGCAACATAGGTCGTAGTAAAAAACTTAAAGACAGTAGAAATATTACTACGTCACGTAGTTTCTTTCAGTTAAATGGCTTGTGAATAATGAATTTCTACAAAATTAACGCCAAATATATTCAATATTTTCGTTCTGCGAATCTGTTTTTCCCAAACCTTTTCTAGTTAGTTGCCTGAACTATTTGAGGTACTATTATAGCAGGCATCTTTATACAATCAGTTAAAATTAGATGTAAATGTTTTGTATTATCTAATATATTGTAGAATAGTGCACCAATCGATTAATCATAGATCCTTCGACTATTTGTGACAATTAAAGTATCAGCATTCAATTTGTGCACTGGGCCATATTTATCTCGCTAATCGCCCATGGCTTTGAATCCTCTTGTCACGTTTTTATAGGGAGAGGCTATATCTAAACGAACACATGTAGTCGTTCGCTGGCCTTACTCTAACAAACGAGCATTTCTTTGTTTAAATAAAACATCGATATAATCGAATAACCCGAAATAATTGTAGTATAGTCTTAGTCGAATTTCCAGTGTAACGGAAAATATCGAGCATTTTCTTTTCCAGAATATAAACAATTTAAAAATTATTTTCAGTTTTTCAATTGAAATTAAACAAAGTTAGATTGGACTGGGAAAGAATGAAAGTATGAAAAAATTTAAAGGGAAAAATCACTGTTTCTGAATTTTGAATGTATCGTTATATCATAAATTCAATTTTTTTGCTATTTTTGACTAGTCATCGGTTATATACTTTAATTGATAAGAAGAGAGTGTTTCAGAAATTAGTAGAAGAGAGTTAGCATATTGAATATTTTGATAACCATCTAAGGTTAGTTATATATTAGTTATATATAATGTAATTTTTCTTTTATTTTTTTTGTTATAACTGTTGTTTTGTTCTTAAAGACGAGTAGTATGCGAAGCCGCTTGCTGAAATTAGGTATTTTTACATAATTTGCAGTAAACACAAGGATTTAGTCGCTACACAACTCACTAGTAGCGTATTCAACTCGAGCGATATATGTAGATACAATTTTAAATAAATGCAGTAATATTTTTCTTTCTGCTTTATTATTTTTTACATATTTTAATATGGTAGTGATTACATTTATATTACGGATATTTTTACAAACATTTGGATATTTTTACAAATATTTTGTGAGTTAAATACTCTTGACCAATAATACCAATATTTACTACACTGAAATCAGTTTTGGCAGGGAATATTGTGATAATCTCAAAAAATATTTTTGATTTACGTTATTTTCAAAGATAATTTAACTGTACGTAATCCCAATATTTTATTCACAACGTATTTTCGTGCTTAACGTACACGTTTCTCGAAGACTGAATTTCACAGCATCCTAACTCGATAATGTACAGAGAGTGTGTTACTAGATACTTATAATAGCAGAATTAATTCCGGTTGGACAGAATGTGGTTGAAATACAATTTTTCGCTTGATGGCCGACGACTAATTTTGTGGTGCAAAATTCGAAATTTAAATTTTTTTTGAGCTTCAAGTTGGCGGCATTATTCTTAACATAAATATGATCTGAAATCGAATATGCAATGTTTTTGAAAACCAAAATGGCGATATCTATATCTCTCGCAATAAATCGTTACTTCGTTTGATGTCAATTATGTTTAGGACGCTAAATTGTTATTTCTCCATACTCTCAAGGTTTAAGATGCATCCGTCCCTCTTATAATAAATCTTCATTATACTCAATTTCCATTATACCTTAAGAAATTTTTATTTCACTATTTGTTTAAAATTCAAGACTATTCATAATAAATCGTCACTACATTCGATTTCGAGTTGAATGCAAATTTAATGATGTTTTTGAGAAACAAGATGGAGACAGCTGTCTCCTATTTTGACTAACCTCACTTTGCATAATTCGAATTTTACTGCGTTTTTGAGATCCCAGATGGCGGTCGATTAGTTGCGAACTACAGATGCCGCCACCTTAAACCTTACGGACGCTGTGAAATTTGAATGCAGCGCCCGAAAATTAGTTGAAAATGGGTGTAGTGAATATTTACTGCGAATAACAGAGACCGTCATCTTAGATATTAAAAAAACATTTTGAAATTCTAATAAAGTACTCTAAACTTAGATGAAAACCAATAAAGTGGCAATTTATTGTGAATGACAAATACCGCCATCTTGAACCTCAGAGCCATTGTAAAACTCAGACATTGTGAAAATAGAAGTCAGGACCATAAAATTAGTCCAAAATGATTATAGTGGCGATTTGTTGTAAATGACGGATGTCGCCCCCTTGATATTATAGACAATGTGAAAGTCAAATTCAGTACCCTAAAATGAGTCAAGTATCTCATTAACTTTCAAAATATGCACATTTCCAAAATAGCACGCTAGTCTACGTCATTTTTTTAACTACGTATTTTTTAACATATTTTAATTAGCGTCTGATAACTGAAAATTTAAGTGATATTTAAGTCGCGAAGGTACTTTCCGATAAATATAGTGTTCATTTATTTAAAGAAATATGTGACTCTATTTTGTATCTCAAAAATAAATGGGAAGTGAAATTCAGTACCCTATTATAAAGCGTTGGAAATTTAATTATCCGCCTGTGTTACCTATGGGATATAATGAACATACATTTAAAATTATTAATGAAAAGCAATAGTCAATCAACGTGAATTTATAGAATTATTAAGAAGATTATAAACTATGTTTATTCTCTTATTGGATATAATTTTTTTTTGGAATGAAAATATATTGCCTGCTATGAGTGGATAGACTCAACGTACATTAATCAACAAAAGTTACATCATTACAGTTTAAATTTTAATCTCATGGTACGAAACATTCTCTGAATTTGTCTGAATTATGATAAAAGCAGCGAGATGTATAAGATTGTTTTTCCTTATATTATTTATTACCTTACGAATTTCTAGAATATCTCCACTACATTTTAAAATAAAACGTTAATAAGGGGGTGGATTCGGAGAAGCGAAAGGCATCTTTGAACGTATTCTGCAATATTTCCGTACTGTTTTCCAAATTAATTTAAATAAAAAGCATGGAAGCATTTTTTTTTATATTGTGCTTTACACAATTTACCGAGTTATCCTTAATATCATTATGAAAGAATTATCGAACGGATTATATTTTCACTATTGTGAACCTTAATACTCATAAAATAACCCAGAATCTATATATCGTATTAAAGTCATATTAGAGACACGTCAAAGGGAAATAATTTATTAACATTATTTTTAATGGTTTAGTTATTTGTTCATCGGGTACAGAAATACACAGGCTATTTTAGAACATAAATACCTTTATAACAAGCCATGTAATTAGCGACACACGCATTATATATATATATATATATATATATATATATATATATAAACACAATTTTCGCGATTGTAAATTTTTCATATCGATCGACGATATTGAATATAATTTATGGTGTTAAATTATTACTTCGCTTCTAATTCTTTGCATAAATCAATTATCCACCATACTTAATTTTTTTTCGCATTTTTCTTTTCTCAAGAATGTGCGTTAAATAGTTTTATGTCAAAATTATATTTACTGATAAATACATAATTTATTGATACGTGTCAAAAATATCCTCGATAATAAATACGTATACAATTTCAATTAAAAACGTAATTAACTTTTATGAATGACTTTAAGATGAACTACATACGCAATATTACCCAATTGAAGGACCAAGTGAAACACATGTCGGTAACATGGAATAGCTAGTACATAATGAAATTGCAAGTTTACTATGATATTAGCATAAACTGTCAATCATAAAAACAATTTTCTGTACTTTTTGTTTGTTTACTTGTGTGTTAAATTATCACATAAAACAAAAATCTGTCAAGCACGAATGGAACTCGCACTACGACGATTCGGTACACATTTAGACATTTATAAATATTTAATGGTACGTAATGTTCTTATTAAACTATTCACAAAATTTGAATTTTTTGGAAAGAAAATATGTTGCTTACTAAATCTTTCACAGGCGCATATTTAAAAAAATATTTTTTTATATGATATAACTACAAAATAGTGATTTTCGGATTTTTTCCTTTACTTGTAATATAAACTCTTGCTTTTTGCCAAATTTTCCAACTCTTAGTTAGCGGGAAGTACTCTATAGGTTTTTATTTATTTGCGAGTGTCGAAATATGCAGCATAAAAGGCCGTATTTTTAGTTTTTTTGTATTTAGTTGACTTTGGAGCTTGATTTTTACAGCTCCAAGGTTCCTGAGAAAAATGGGTTCGACCGACAGACAGACAGTTTCTTTTTTTCTTTTTGAGGCGTGGAACCCTAAAACTAACGAATTTAATATAATGTTACAGGAGAGTATTAATAGGAGAACAATCTAATTAAAAAATCTTAGCAAATTTATATTTCAATCTTTACTTCATCATATTACGTTATTAAGGATCAAATAAATCGAAAGAGAAACAAACATATTAGAAATGGGATTATAATGTAGTGGGACAGAACTTTTTATAATATACACATATAATATACACTAGAACAATTAAATTGTTTTTTCAAAATGGAAATATGAAAGATTAATTGATTGACGTTCAAATTTAAGTTTTTTTAAATTATTCAGATATTTTTGAGAAAATAAAAAATTTATTATTAAATGACAGGACACGTATTAGAAATGGCATGTTTAACAGAAATAATTTCCTCTCATAATTGCTTGTTGTAAAAAATTAATTATATAAATATTTCCAAACTTCCGAAATGTTTCCGATATGCAAATATAAATACGAATTTAAAGTAAAGAAAGGAAAGAAATTTATTACATCTACGTGAAAGAATACTTTCACTTAAAGAAAGAAGTGAAATTATCATAGGTTTTTTTATCACCTTTCCATTTTCATAACCTTTCTTTACCCGTAAAATCGGAGTTTGTTCTTGCATTATTTTTTTTCATTTAATTTATTAAGCTGAAATACATTGTACGCTCTTTACACAACCGTCTATGTACATTCGTCACCGACTCTTAATTGAAAGTTGTCGCTAGCAAAAAACGTAAAGGTATAAATACTTTTTGCAAGATGGACAACGTATATTTCCGACAAATTAAGGGTAATAAGTTACTATTAAAGATTTAAAAAAAACGACTCAATGCACACTTATAACTGTCATTTGTGAACGCTTAAAAGAATTTATGTGGTTCTCTATATATCCAAATATTGTTTATAAAATCAAGAATATATTAATCAGAATAACATTATTAAGTTAATCGTTTTATCAGCAAGTTCTATCTTATATTATATATGTACAAATCTTTATACATTATCATATTATATAAATATTTCTTCGCCGTCGGTCTATTCACAACACCGTCTGTTTGAGTGATTTTTATATATAAAATTACTCGCGCTCAGTAAGTCCTGAATCAGATCCAATAATGTCTTAAAGGATTTCCACATATCTTCTTATTGACAACTTCGTTTTCATTTGTACATACTTTTTCCCTTTCACTTAGTTTTATTTGATTATTTTGCGAAAGAATATATCGTATAAGTGAGACATCGAAACGAACGAATTATTTTATGTACTCGAGAGTGACTTCCTATAGTTCACCAAAATTATAGTAATTGATTTCACATAAGGTCTTGTGTGTAGCTAGAATAAATAAGTACATACAAAAAAAAATTTTTCTTACATTTTCAATCTTCAAATTAGTTAATTTTCCACATTATTCGCAAATGTACAAATGTGTACTGATGTGGGTATTAAACACGCATTCCGTGTTACTTTTGTATTTTTAGAACAATTACACATAATATTTCAGTAGAGCGTTGCGATTGTGACGTAACTAATTATTAAAAATGGGCAGAAACATAAGTTACTAAATAGCATTACAGTAGAACGTGAGATAACTGAAATATGTTTAAGAAATATAAGAATAAGAAACACTAAGAACATAACGTACATTTAAAGCAAGATACGGACATTAATGGAAACACGGAAAAATGTATAAAATCTACTTGTGCTAGAATAATTATTTAATGCAATAAAAGTTATATTGAAACATTATATAAAAGTTGTACAAATAATTCACTAATTTTCTTCTTGCTATGGTATTTTCACGAACTAATAAAACACTAAATATATTTGAGTTTCCAAGATATTAGAAATAAATAAACTGTTAAATATGACTAGAACTCCCACTACGAGAGCTCCATCCACATTATAAAAGTCACGATATTTAAATTGGAATCTCTATTAAACTAGTATATCTATATTATAATAACATTTATATTAATTTTCGTCGCATAATAATATTACATAGAATTTAAGACGAATAACTAATTTTTCTCTATTATTTATCTTATATCAAAAATGCAAGATAATTTTTCATTGAAATATTTATTAAATGTCATTTTTCTTTAAAATTTTTCCAGATTAACTTACACACTTGAAAAGGAGGTTGCAATGTAAGATTATTTTCTGGACTCATTTCGCGAGGGAAACGCCGTATCAAAAATAATTAATGAACTCTTGAGATAGTATATTTAAAAAAATCCTCAAGAACATCTATTCAACGTATCAGTGAAGTAAAACCAAATTCATTCATAATTTTTTGAAGCTAGGCTAAAAGAAATATAAATAATATTCTGTATTTCAATGTGTTTACGGGATTCAAAAAACATAAATACTGCGTTTCCATGTACAAGTTCATCGAAATCCCTCATAAATGGAAAGAGATATTGTACTACGCTATATGAACGTAATGAAATAATGCAGGTTTCATTTATGCCATTTGGTTATAAAACTCTTAAAAGACTAATAGGATAAAAAGATTGAATAATTAAATACTGAAAGTTAATAAGCAATGTGTTGTAAATTGACAAAAAATTTGAAAAATGTCGTGTCGTATACACATTTTTATAAATAATATAAATATCTATTAAATAAATTAGTTGACTTATTTGCAGATTTTGAAAATTAGAGAAGCGATAAGTAGTTTGAAAAGAAAGCAAAATAATACGGCGTATAATAACAAGAAACTGTATATAATCAAGTTGAGAGACGCTGTGCAAATAAATACTTTTTAATTATCTTACAGTAATATAAAATTATAACAAATCCTGGAAGAAAAGAAAATTGAAAGCGGTGGAAACAAAATAATTGTAAAAAATATGCGTGGAAATATGTTCATATAATAAATAGTGAAACATGAATGAAATATCGGATGATAATCAGTGGGATAAAATTTTTTTTTCAAAATTCTTTGAAATGGATTTGACGTTAGGGGAGAATAGTAATGGTGGATGTGACAATATTGAAATTATTTGCAACAACAACAGTTTAAACAGTTGTTTATTTCTGTGCGTGCAAAATTTTCAGGCAGTTTCTTTAGAGGATTTTGCGAATAATATACTTCATTTTATTTAAGTTTTAGTTTATTAGTATGGTAAGATTATTTTTAAACTCCTTTGGAACATAAAGGAAAAAATTAACATCTCTAATATCTTTTTACTTGAGCTTTCATTATTTAGAAATTATTCATTCCCCAATAAACCTATTTTATTTTCAGTGTTATCTTAACTTTAATAGAATTTAAATATTTCATCATCATAAACAGAACACTCACTGAAAATCATAACAACACTAAATTGCGAGTGTTATCAACATTTCCTCATGTAAAATAATATTCACAGTTTGGACATCACCTAACGCACGACGTGCGTGCACTGAACGACGGTCACCCCTTTAATTTTTTTTGTAATAAATTAATAATTTAATAAACTAAAAAACGCTTTTTCGAAATACTTCTAAAAATTATCGAAGCCATTTTCTCTGTCTACTCAGTAAAGACTTTAATGTGCTTGTTATTGGATAAAATATTTGAGTGTAAAAGTGTGGAGCACTTTGTTTTGATATGTAACTAAATTGTTATGCATTTTCATGTAGTATTCATTTGAGAAGCAAATTCATTTATTTTTTAAAAAGCATCCCACGCTTTCACATTCAAATATTATATTCAATAACAAAAATATCTTACACTAAAGGCTTTACTGAGAAGACAGAGAAAACAGGTTCGATAATTATTTTTTGGGTTTTAGGTACGTATTTTGTAAAATCAGCACGTTTATTTTTTAGTTTTTTAAACTATTCATTCATTTCTATTTTCCTAAGTCTTTTTTTTTGTTTTAAGACTGTAAGGTTTTAATTTCATTAAATTATTGTATTGCCATCGGTTATTGATACGTGTTCAAAATCAAATAATTCAGGCATCTGGAAATGGGCGAAAATTAGTTTTTAAAATGTTATTTTTTTTTAATTTTTTGTTCTGTTTTAAGATTAAAAATATTTGTTAATTTTACGGAATGATTATGCTATCATCAGAACTACTCAGAACTGTAAATTTTAATGATAATATAATAATTAGAATTGCATGAAATTTAGTTTTGCAAGTTTCATTACATAGTTAGTTACCTAACAATCTACCTAATAATAGCGTGTTAGAATGGTAAATACCTTGGAATACGATTATATATTTTTAATTATGATTTTATTAGTTATAATTTTTTGATTATAATAATCTCACCTACTCAGAAATTCTATGCTGTATTCAGAAATTTATAGAAGACGGTTTTTTTAATCAATTGCTCTATTAAGTACATATTTAACAAATAATGGAAAATGTGCGAATCATGGGAGAGTTTTCAGCCTAAAAATACTTAAAAAAGTGCATTTTCCGTAATTTTTCTAATCAGTTTCTTTTCAATCTAGTATTAAGCAGGATAATTACAATACTTGACATACAGAATGCAATAGAAATTTAATCGATACTTTTTACTGAACAGGTCTCTATTACTAAACAATTTTCTAAAATATAGATTTAGAATATAAACATGTACCTAATATAACATCTATATCTAATCCAATAATGTATCGTCTTCCGTTGAAACATTAATTTCACTAAGAGCCTAGCGTAAGACGAACTTTTACAATTTTGAAAGTACCCTTGGAAACGAGTCTTTGGTAATATTGGCCGATCAATACACGTGTTTAGTTTACGATCGAACTAAATATACGCGTAATTCGAGAAAAAAACCCATTAACAGGCTTAAAAAGAAAGTATGATGTGATATAAGGAAATGTTTAAGAAGCTTTTAAAGTAGATTTCGATTAGGCGAATGACGTGTTTTTTATGTATTAGTTAGATATTTGCTTCCAATAACTACATGATTAAGGAGATTCATTAATTAATTATTAAGGGTTCTAACTTGGCTCCATTAACCATCACCGGTAATGGTTCTTTGCAATTTATATATTTTTAAAAATAAATATCATACCTATAAATTTTTGTTTAAATCTAAGTTTCTATTTTTAGTTGCACAGATTCAGGGTAGATAGTAAATAATACACAGCACTAAATTTTAAATTAGTATTTAGGCTATTTAAATTCTGCTATTCTTTTTGTATATCAGTTACAATTCGCTCATTTCTAAGGAATTAACAAGCAAAATAGACAATGTATATGGTAAAAATATTTCAGACCGAACAATCATTATTTTTTTGCATTAAACCAACTCGAAATTAAATGATATATCAAATACCTTATAACATTTTTGTTGATTAAAGCGTTAAAATTAGTGGTGGGAATAAATCTGAAGGAAATTAAAATTTATGAGAACACTGAAATTTTTAAATTTACTCATCAAATGGTTTTATTTACATATTAAATACTTATTTATGAGCTACCAATCTATAAGGATGCGTTCTATATTATCATCATTTGTACCGTTCGAATGTGCATTTTGTTAGTTATTAACGTTCTTAATTAGTAATGGAAACATCCGCGTTGATAATATACAGTATGAGGAAGATCTTTTTTGTCGTATTATTGGGTGTGAAAAAATTAGCATCCACTTAAAAATGTTGGGTTTATAAATAGTTTTTATGCGTTTTGGGATATGCCTTCAAATCGGCTTCAGAAATTCCCTAATCGACAAAGTTAAAGGATCTATTTTTTCGACACCATAAATCAGCAATCAGTATATACCGTGTACAATAACACTCATCTCATGCCAGCTATACAGATCTATACATATTTCTGTTATCTCAAAATAATAAATTTTTAATTTATAGGAGCGCACGTGCCCATACAATGCACGCAATGCATACAATGCACGCAATCACATACATACGAACGCACGCAGGCACTCACGTACGCATACACGCACGCGCACACACATAAGCATACACGCACGCGCACACACATAAGCGCGCACGAGGGTGCAAATATAAGTACGAAGTTACTGACCGCATTTGAGTACACATTTTAATATTTTGAAACAAATTATCACTGTATACATCTATGATAATTCTTGTCCAGCAAAATATTTGTATTTCTTTTTAAGACTCATTATCGTCACAGAGTAGGCAGTTGCTATCAATAAACCATTTGCTATTAATTTTATCATTACACCAGTTCAATCACGGGGAATAATACTTTCTTCTTTAAGTTCTATGACGGAAACTCATTGGTTCAATCACAGTGATTGGTGTTTAACTAAAGCGACGGTAAAACTAATATTTTTTTGGTTTCTTATCATCGTAGTTAAATTCATTATAATTACTTTACACTATAAGTAATAATCAATAATAAATATGTTAAATAAACAAATTATTTTATTTCACGAATTATATACATTCAATGTGCAATAATAACATATCGTTAAATGATTCAATCATTGCATATTTAATCTCCCTTTGCGTTTTTCTACACATTATTGGTAAAATTCGTGAGAACGTATTCTCTTATCGAACTTTTAGAATTATTCCGAAATACTTAAAAAAAGAAAAACATCTAGTGTTTTTCATAAACCTGTCGAAATGTACTATAACTTCCCTAGGCTTATAACCTGGTCGATCGTGCAAATTCATGCGTTCAGTGCAGTATTTTTGTGTACCTTTCTTCAAGCTATCGCTTATTGTTGGTTTCGCTCATTATACATCGTGATAATATAAGCGTACGTCTCATAACAATATCGCAAATTAAAGAACGCTTCGAAGAAAATTAACACCAGTTCAGAAATTTCAGAATATGGGCATTTTAAGAAATGTTTTGTTGATATTATACTTTAATGTAAATAACACATGGGTCTAGGAACATAAACGAGCATGGATAATGTTGTAAAAATTAACTATTCAAAGGAATATATTTAGATACTCCATTGGGTGAAATGCTGTTGGGTGGAGTTTAAATGAAAACAAGTTTATGATAGAACTGAATGACGCTTATATATCATACTATGCATGAAAATTAAAAAAAAATAACTCAATAAGTAATTCTCGAAACGTAGTTAAGTATCAAGTCTCTAAATTTGATAACAATTTTCCATTGCTAGAGTGAATTTGTTTAAATACGTTTTTTTAATTGAAACTAACAAATGTGTAAATAGTTCAACCGCTGAATAAATGTTTGCTACATTGTTGGCTGTTTTCAATAGTTTTCAAATGCTATTAATTGTATATTTAAGCAAATGTTTAAATTAATTTTCTTTATATGTATTCAAATATATTCTATAATAACAATTGAAGTTAAATTTCGCAGTAAGTATAAATTGGGAAAAAAATTCTTTCTAGATCCTACGTTCATTTCTTCACCTTAGCTCTCGTTTTCCAGCTCAAATTTTCGAGAATTTTTGATGTGTTAGTAATCTGAGAAATACAAAATACAGCCGCAACGCTAGCAACTGCCTATTTCACCAAGTCCTTGTAAGTCCCATACCATCATTTACCACATGCAAACCGATTATCAACATCTTTCATCATATGAATAATTCATTGAGTCATTATTTACCGGTTACATCGGCGGATTTCGACTCTTTATGTGAACCTTATCTTACATACCTATGTTAATGTGACTTGATTCCAAATTTTTACCACGGCATAGATATTTTGCCAAGGAGAATGCAAGGTATGCTACAGATTATTTGCTGGTATTTTTGACCTCTCTTTTTACTGGTATTTTTGACCTCTTGGGGTTAGCCGACTTTATTGCTTCTTGGTAGTTCAAAGGTATGAAACCAGATAAACTTTTGTCTTAGCACAGGTAAAAATTTCCTTCAGTTATTTTGAAACATTTTGTTTATATCTTAGTCTCAATTTTGTACTTGTAGGTGTTGGAATTTTTATACTCACGTTCGATGAGTATAAAAATAATGTATAAAAATAAATATGAGTATAAAGATAAGGACTCGCCTTGAAAGATGTCTCCTTATTATACCCACTGGAATTTTTTATGTACTCTAGCGTATCACTGGAGCTCTCAAAAATATGAGGTTTAGACAACTAGTATAACTAACTCTGTCAGGTTCACAAGAATATAGTAGTCCATTCAAGGTGGGTCCTAAGACGAAAGCATCTCTGCTTTCGGCTTCTATTTTATTTCGGTAGGTTGGTGTTAAATAGCAGCCACCTTGCTTTTTTACATATCCTGACGGCGAGTCTCAACATGGAATTATTTTTATGACTGGTTAATATTTCATTAATTCAAAAGATTATTTGAAGTCATCTTATAATGTTAATCCTTCATAGACTTTGATAAATTTGGTAAGTGCATTGTAGGTTGTATTCTTGACTCTTTTGTAACTACGTAAGTTTAATCTGGGAACTAGGACTACTGGATCCCTAACCTGTTGAATTTAATTAAATTTGTGGAAAATACGTGTACGATGTTTAATATATTTCTTGACGACGATCCCGGACAAATAGTCTTTACGACCCAAGGGTCGTAAAGTCAATATCAAGATATCACCGAGCAGAAAAAAGAAGCACGACAACCGAGTAATGGTTTTTATACTTCCTACCATATACTATCAGCATTACTAAAGAAGAAGCGATATTACTTGCTTTATATGTTTCTCCGGTTCAAAATGTTTACTGAAGTTTTAACTTACTTCTTTTCAAACGATCGAGCTGAAATTTTGCAAACCAATGTAGTTTCCATGACAATAAAATTTGAAAAGCAAGATGGTGGTACCAATATGGCGAACAAGTATCATTATTTGTAACCCTATTCGAAATTCCATATTACGGCGTTATAAAAATCAAAAATATTGAACTTGGAGTCATAATTTAGGAACTCAAAATGGCGTCTCTATTATGACGAATTTTGGCTACCATAATCTAATTCCATTAAAATGGGGATTTGAGCGTATTGAAGGTTACAAATCACGAAATTTGAATCAAATATCAGAAATTCAAAATGGTGCCTGATATAAAAGCCTGTAATTAAAAACATTTTTCTTGCTTGAATTTATTTTAGGATAGGATGAGTTAGTAATTAGCGTTTTCTATGCAAGATGCAACTGATTTGTTTAATGTTGGGACATTTTTTTCTAATGTAGAGACATTTTTTTTTGTAATTTCAGTTTCCTTTATGTAGGGACATTTTTTTGTAATTTCATTTTAACATAACTAAGATCTCTAATTGGCATGTTATTGTATACCTAGGGTCAACAAATTCTTTTGGTCCTAAAATAACTCTTCTTTGGTAATTATTTTTATTTTCAAAGTAATGTTTGCACCATACAATATAATAAACAAATATTTGTTTTTACGAGAAATGTGTTGAATCTAATACTATCAGTTTCTATTGGTATTTATTTGTTGAAAATGACAAGTTTCTAAAAACCTAAGTTAACTGCTCTATTAGAGTATCTTATTTCTGCAAGATGTCTTTATCTTCCACAATTTTGCCTGAGAAATCGCCTTAATATTGTAATTCTTCATCAATATAGAGACGGCTGGATAATTTTACTTCCAGCTTTACTATAAATCTCAGTTTCACATATTGTTGACATTTAATTGCAATATCATTTAAGAAAAGGTTGAAGTTTATATAATAATATATAAATTTCTTTCGGCAAAATGTTAAATAAAATTAAACTGTGCGTTGATAGAGCAAATGCCTCATTAATTAATTAAGAATATCTTTAAAATTAAAAGATCACCAATGTAATTTTTGTAGCACTTCTGTTCTTTTATTAATTTCCCTTCAGAATCTGCTTAGGAGCGAGACGAAGCAAATATGCATATTGATTTCATTCTGTTAAAATTATATTTTCTTTGTTTGCCTGCCAATTAGGGTTGCTGCAAAAGAGTAGTTTTTTTTGTAGGCTCTTTTGTCCTAACAATCATCTGCTATCTATAACAATACCAAGAGAACTAATTCATGTTTATTTGTTGCCAAAAATTTTTCTTGTTCCGTCGATTCGTTTAAATTTTTTATAACAACCGTTTCTCAAACTGAGTCTATAATTTTCATATTGAATATTTCTTTAGATAAGAGTGGAAAATCCAAAGTTTATTATAATACTTGTAGTTGTGAAAGATTGCATCCTGTACTTATTACTCTATAAATACCACATATATTCCAATACATATTTATCAGCAGGACTTTCATTATTTATGTCATATTACACAATTGAAATATAAATTGAACTGATAAATAAATCCATTTCATTTCTTGTTCATAGTTTTAATATTTTTATATCATATTGCGTTGGACCATGAGTTGACATTTCTTGCAATCGTCAAAAGAAACAATCAACATCGATGATACGTCGACAAATTGTATTAAGATCTTGCTTGATTTTTAAAAATTTTTAAAAATTGTTTTAAAATCATAGGTTTTTTTAAGTGAATAATGTTATTATCGTAAATTATAGAATAAAGCTAATTATTGAAATGTTATATTCATTAAAATTATTTAGCTTACTACTGGAGGCAGAACTTGTTTCCGATTTTAAGCTTGGCTCGGATTCGAGTAAAAACATTAACTTTATCGCTACAAACCAACCGATATTCCCTGGTATAAAAAAGAAAATAACAATGAGTCATTGTAGATAATAAGTAACGCATTTTTGTGAACTTAGACATACAGATATAGATTATATTACATTAGCTTTTTTAAATAATAGACTTATGCGCCACTCCGGTGCACTACATCGTATTTTCAAAAACATGCACGGGTCTAATACATACCACCATTAGGAAGGTTTTATACATACATATAATAGTTTTAATACATACCACCATTCAGCGAAACATTTTTTTTTTCAAATGAATAACCAAGTTACCATCAGTAACTTTTGAAATATTTCATTATATAATTATTAACGGAATCCTAATATTAAGAAAATGTGAATAAACATAATAAAACATTCCACTTTATTATTAACATTAGTAGGAAAATACATTCCAAAAATGTTGTTATTTGCGTTCTTGTTTGGAATATCAACTCATACCAAATAAATACGTCATTGCGTGTTCTCGATTATTTTGGTGCCCGCTAGTAATACAATAAATATTATTACGTATTTGTAAACATAAACTTCTAGATCAAAGCGTAACTACAATTTTACATTTAATAGTATTAGCATGTAATAATGTTTTTGTTTAAGGTCGGCTTAAGGGTAAGACGATCAAAATAACGATATCAGTCAGTACGTTGACAGATTATTACTAGACGAACTAATTGTTTTAATATGCTAATATGTAACTAATATAAAAGCAATAAAAGTTAAAAGAATATAATTTTTTACGACATTCAGATTTAACGACTCAACGTCACCGGTTCTTTCAATGTTTTTTCACAGACATCCGACGCGCACACGTTGTACACAGATATGCACGCACGTACATACGCACGTACGTACGCATGCACGCACACTCGCACGCTCCCACGCACGCGCGTTCTCTCATGCACGCACGCACGCACGCACTCCCTAACACACGCACGCACGCACGCATGCATGCCCGGACGCACGCACGCACGTACGCTCGCATGCACATGCTCGCGTTTACGCGCACACACACGCACATAAGCGCGCACGCACACATTCGCGCACGCGCGCCTTTACGCATATATTTTATGTGTTCATTTTTTATTTAGTTTATTAACTTTACAAATTTAAAATATTGATGTTCATCTAATTACCCTAAAAGTGATTACATTAATAAAATTTTCTGGGGTGACATATATTGGATACAATATTCAACTATCTCTGATTGATCGCGACCAAGGGCGAACTAATAGTCTAAGATGCCCGTTCAGAATTTCCATTAATTTATCTAATTTTTTTATTAACACGGAAAATAAGTTTATTCGCTTTTCAGGAGTAAAATCAAAATTAAGTGCATGATGTATCATTTCTAATTTGATGTGACTATCTATGTTGTATATGTGCGAGTTGGAAGAAGTTTTATACATAAGAACACAGTTCCTTTATTATCGGGTTCTAAAATAACTACAACAATTTTTGAAAAAAGTAACGTTATAATGTAAATATAATTTATTGGAAAGAATATTTACGATAGCACTTTTAGAAAAAGGAGGCAAATCTGTGTTGCAGTACCAAACATTTCATGTGTATAATATAAGAAATATAACAGGTTGAAGTTATTGCGTCTTTTTTTACCATATTGTCCAGTAACCTTCATATAATATTTCCTAATAAATTTATATTTCATCCTTCATATATACATTACTGTTACATAACTTTCAAAATTAAAGAGAAATTATGTACAGTTAATCTCGCCTTATATATCATACTTTGTTCCTTCAATAATTCTATTAAAGCAGTATTTTAAATATTGCTCGTTTCACATTCATCTTTCTTCTTTCTATCCAAGATTCAAACTTTCAAATTATGCACCTTTCTCTAATTATTCTATAACTATATTTTCTGTTTTTATTTTCCAAACTCATCATGGAACTATGTATATGGAAAACTATATTTGTACGACCTTATAGATATAAGTTACTTAGAAGAAAAAAGTGTGGAAAGAGAAGGTGAACGATTAAATTTTAATTTAAAAATAATTTCTTCTAAATTTTCTCATTTATGACACCATGGCATATACTAGAAAAAATATACTACAGCATAATACAAATATACGTCCACACTTTACATATTTTGGTAAATTTTTAGCAAATATACTTTTAGATCCTGAAATATTCGATCATAATTTATGACATCCTAAAACAGATTTTCAAGGTGCAGTAGCTAAAAAGGACTGAAACTAAACTCTTATAAAATCACTCACGTATTCGTCTCCAGTTCACAGTCGTTTTTCTTTAAGAAACAATGAAGAAATGCCTAACTATCCCACGCGTAGTAATTACACAAATGTATAGCGTACCTATGTATTTTAAATCGCACAACAATATTTTCCACCTGAAGATACATTGATGAAATGGGCATTGCCAGAAGTAAAGAGTAGAAGTATACGGGTGGTGTAGATGCCTTAGTAATATAGGGGGTAATGCATGATGCAGACATCGTTTGTCTTCCACATACGAAATTTCTCGATGTTTCCTCTATCCGTTATAAGCTTATTTTGTTTCAACAACTTGTAAATTTGAATCTATCGTAAATATCCATAATTTAATTATTTTAGTCGGTTTAGTGTTAGGCTGTGTAAATTTAATTGTTGTTAACTTGATTATACATGGTAAATATAAAACTGTAGAACTAGCATTTCTTTAAATTGAAGGTATGCTAGTTCTACAGTTTAGCAAGAAAATATTTAGGGTGATATCATAAAAGTAATAAAATAATGAAAGATAATTTTCGGAATGTTATTAATTTATATTTAAATCTATTTGTTCGCATATCAATAAGAGAGGTTAAATGATTTCGATGAAGTTTTTACTGGTTGATTCAGTTGGGTCTGAGGTAACGTTTATTGTTATCTTTGATCGTCATCTTTATTGTTATCTTTTATCGTAGTTAAAAAAGAGCTGTGACTATTTGACCTTTGAATATAAGGGATCTAAATTAGAAATAGATTAATTTTATAATTATTATAATATAAATCGTTCGGTCACAGATTTAACTTATAAACAAATTCTTAACGGGCAAACAAGAACGAAGTCGCCGGTACAGCTAAAACATATACAAACACAAACGCGAATGCACATAGACATGCACACGCACATGCATGCGCCACACGCATATTCATACGCGCAAGCATACGTGTACGCGCACAAGGACGCGCGCTTGCTCGCGACGTGCCTTTTTTGTCGAGTTTTATGTAGGTCGTAGGTAAACTGTAAACATCTTCTGTATTTGGGAACATATTGTCATTTATGTTCCACATTCAATCATTCAAATTCATTTTAAATTCTATAAGCTTTTAAAAGGGCACATCCACATAGTGTTCGCAGACTGGATACTAATTCCATATATCCTTATAGCGATATTAACTCGTACGAAACTCCGTACCTCGTACGACTCGAAGAATGTGTATATTTCCTTTATTTTAACATGTTCTGTACGATTCTGAAACTAATAAACAATGGCTGAGATAATTAATAGAAAGAAAAAAAAATTTTAAAGTTTGTCTAATAATACCATGCAACACGTTTTTCATTGATGTCTGGTCACCCTGGTGTCCAATACTAATAAATTGAATGAATTTAGTTTATAGGCGCTTTCTACGGAGGAAATAAAAAGACCATATATATATATAGTTTTTATTAATTTTAAGCTCTAAGAAGGCCTTAAAATAATATAATTGATAGAAAAATATAACAAGTAAAATATATATTTCCTACTAAAATCGAGAGGTTTTGTAATAACAAAGAGATAAATGTACAGCGATTTCTTAAACGTCATGCGCAGATTTCCAGCAGTGCAAAACCTTGGTTCGCGGGTCGCAACTGTCCATAGTTTAAACGAGACTTAAAATGTTT
Source organism: Druceiella hillmani (assembly GCA_039881145.1). Taxonomy (NCBI): domain Eukaryota; kingdom Metazoa; phylum Arthropoda; class Insecta; order Lepidoptera; family Hepialidae; genus Druceiella; species Druceiella hillmani. Next base: position 27,418,593 of record JAYKKI010000028.1, on the reverse strand, counting down.
GAAAGTATAGCAGCAAAATAGTAGAAATATAATCTTTATAATTTCACTATGTCAGTCTATACGTCAATATAGTATGATAACTCTTTTAAATGTGTACTTATTGTGATGACATATATATGTATATATGTATATATATATATATATATATATATATATATATATACATATATATACATAAATATTTTTTTTACTTTTTTAAGTATCGAACATAGAACTTGGGGATGAAAAATTTATTTTCGTAAACCTCAACCCATTGGATATCATTAAGGAGGCATTTAAAATTCAATCGAAAATGTCTGGTAATATTTTTTGGTATGACGTCTTCTTCGCGATATGAATGTCTAGAACGTTTTTCAGTGCTCCCTATATCTCTAAGTTTTACTACCTATGCTGAATATGAACCAATCACGATGCTGGCATTTAGTCAGAAAAAATAGCTTTAAATTTTGCTTGCGTTAATAAAGTAAATTTAAAACCTTGATGTATAAGTTAAAATTTCATTTTGCATAATTTTTATGTGAACATCGTGCAAGATGTAATAAACACTACGAAATTTAACAGTCTCAAAAATAATAAAGGCCAAGGGATAGATACAGAAAAAAACGGAAACGAATTATAATGTTCATACTCCAGTTCCAGCATTTGTCATTATTCTACGCTATAATTTGTTCATGTATAATGAAGGTGTTCAAGAAAACTGGGGATCGCTGCTGCTGCTGATTGAATACGAAATGTCAGAAGTTTCATATTTTTTATCTAAGAAGTACTTTTGATCCATTAGGTCACTATTTCTTTAATAGATTTTTACATTTCATTCATTAATATAACATATAACTTATTAAAATTGTAGATTGACAACCAGCTTTTATGTTTGTGATGTCAATTAATTTCCAATTTAAAAGAAGATAATACACCCTATGTGTTGTTAGTAGTAATTTTGCTGACGGGTAATATTCCATATTTTTATCACGGTGTTTCTCATATCGATCATATAAAATAGTCTCACAACTGCCAGAATGTTGATCAGCCCTTGCGTAGTCTGTCAGTGATTCATAAGAAAGAAATTTAAAATAACCAGACTAATGGATTGTTTCATCATATTTCGTCTTTCGTTCGTACATTTTTAATGTAATGGGCAGCGCTGTCAAGAATAGAACATTTTTGATATCCAGCCCGTCAACAATTAAAGAAATATGATGCGATATTTCAGATATCCGTTATTAAAATTTTGATAAATTTAAAATACGGCATTGTGGGCTTTGCAAAATTTTTATTCACAAGTCCTGTATGTGCGTTCTCGAGAAACGTAAAATATTGTAATTTCTTTATATATTTCAGTGGCTTATATAAGTATATAAACATGTTCGTTATTAAATATTGAAAATTATATTAATCTCGCATTATTAGTTTAATCTATTCATATTTTATATCCTTAGATTTGTAAACCCATTGTAATTTTGTGTTATAAGACAGCTTACAATTTTGATTTTCTTATTTTCCTTATATTTAACTTATATTTCCGTGAATATTTTCTTAATTTGGGTTTGTCTTTTATAAACGTTTCTTCTGAGCAATCACCATTGTAATTTCACAGTAGAAAAAATAATTCTATTTGTACGCTACGAATGAGTGTAAAATCTTTGAATAATTATTATTAAATACAGGTTAGAAAAATATGTTATTTAAAAGCTATTTTGCGGTAAATTTTCTTGCAATTTTTTACGATTGTTCAGATTTATCAATAATTTTAATGCAAGTAACGTGCAATTGTAGAACGTGAAAAGAGGAAAGACATTGAATGAACATTTATAAAAGACTGCATCATTATTGAAACAACAGCCGTTTTCTTAAATTCGAATCCCAAAATTCTGGTGCCTTAATAGTTTATTCAATTATAATTTGAAACTTACGTTGTGAATATAAACTCAAGAAAATAATAATATACTATTCTGTTAATTTTTTAAATCTCACTTAAAAAAAGGCACCCTTTTATGCAATAATACTGAATCTCACACATCATGAATTTAGTGGTCAAATTGACCCATATAAACATCTTTGATATGTGCGTAAACCTATGTTTTTTCCGTTACACACTCCGTGACATACATGTAGAAATAAATTTCTTGAAGAAACCCTGCGGTAACAAGTCAGAACAAAACTGAAAATAATTTATGCCCGTTCATACTTTGCGTTACATTACGAAACTCACGACTTTTTTAATGCTTATGTTAATGATTAAAAATTTAAAAAAAGGATACATATAGTGAATGGAAAGATATTTTCCATATATTAATAAAAGAAAAATTTAAAAAAAATTCAAATAGTGAATATAAAGATATTATCCAGTAAATGGAATATATATGGCGAGACTATTAAATTATCACCATGTAAATGTGTTAATATATTCCCCGATAAATCTTCAGATGCATAATAAATAAACATTATAAAATACAAAGTTAGATTTTCAAACGATTTAAGTCACTTACGTGAACTACGAATACCTATGAACTTTTTACAGACCTAATTATATGTCATGAATTGATCTACTTTTATTCGTAAAGCCAATATATGGACACACACACACATGTATATATATATATATATATATATATATATATATATATATATTACGCGTATATCGGATCAACTCAACTAAGCTAGACTATATATGTAGATGTTATATATGGATATATGGGTAATGTATATAACATCTACGTACCCCATCTACAGAAGTGAGTGTCGCCTGGCGTTGGTGATTGTCCGAGCCGAGCTGAGCCAAATAGCTTGTATACGTAGATGTTATACATTAGGCATATATCGGCTCGGCTCGCACAATAACCAACGGTGCCAGTCGCATATGTGGGATTGGAATTTAATTGCTTTAGTCAGTTTTACATCTATTTTTCTCGATGGCAAAATGAAAGAGCAGAAAGGAATTTGCACTTTATAAAATTTGTCGATTCGGTGGCGACATGTGACATTATATAATAATCTGGAAATCAGGAAAATATTTTAAAAATTTGATATTTCGCACATATTTTCTGCCCACTTCAGTCTTACTACAAAACGCACATCGTGAAACGCACATCGCACATTACTTATTACAAATACCGGCAGTTTTTTTCTAAAACATAAAACAAAAGTGTTCAAGTAAACAACATAAAGTGTAACAAAACTAATCAATACATCGTGGTTTCTCTCGCAGGCTGTATTCAACCTTAAACTACATAAGTACCTAACATGACACTAAAGAATTGCTTTACCGTTTCAAGGCTAGCATGCAAATTGCCATGTAACCTTGTTTGTTAATATTTACGATGTGAGTGCAGCCCCATGATGACTATTTGTTCAATTTCCGCAGGCAGTATTTTAAGCATAACGGCCGAAACCCTGTGACATAAGAACAGCACGGAAACGCATAGACAAAGGAAGTGAATGAGAAAGGTCGAGCGAGCGGACGAGGTCAACGGAGGAGTTATTTACGAGGCGATCTCCTTAAAAAGGAAGGAAGATGCAATGGATTGTGAATGTTACGACGGAACATATTATTGAAGCGATGTAAGTGGCTTAATTAAAATTTTCCGATTTATTTTTTACTTAAAAACTAATCAGTAAAATATCTTATTTAGCAGCCGATGTGCAAAAAAAATCGCAAAAAGACTAATCGAACAGTCCTATTATTTATGTTATGATACATTTTCTTACAATAAAATTTCTGAAACTAATTTTTTTTTCATAATATAGATTTGCTTATGTAATAAGATCAAATTTACGAAAAAATAAACAGACCAATAAAATGTGTTGAAAAAATAACTAAAATTCGGAAAAAATTAATTGTCTTTTCCAAGATAAAAAAACGATTATTAATTTTACCACTTTCTCGAATTCATCGTAAAATATTGCATTATATTCAGCAGAATTCTAAAATTGATTAATTTTCACGTGGTTATCCTCTCCTTAGGTAGTTTCCACATAATTTATGTATTACATGTTGCACATAGTTGGCTCCTATCCCGTTTAGTTATGAAGTGTGACGTATATATGACATGTCGTCTTGGCATCGAAAATGAGAATCTACCAAATAACTGAAAAAAAAAATTAACATTAGAATTAAATTTCATATTTCGATCTCACTTCTATCATCGTTCAAGTAAATTAATGGACTTCATAATAAACCGCATCGACCTACTAATTTCCCACAATCATACATTTACTGGAGCCATATTAACTAGAGGTAATTGGGGTTGAATGGATTCAATTCATTTTTATCATTTTCGGAATTGAAAAAAATTTACTTGCGTATTTAGTTAATTTATTCAGTATTTCAGTTAACTTGCAACAAATAAATTAATAAATATAAATATTTTTTTTTATGAATATTAGGAAAAACATTTGGCAAGTTTTATGATATTACTCAAAGCTCTCTTCGTGCTGATACATGTTTGTTAGCATTAATACTTAATTGCTTATAAATACTTCCGATTTCCCTCAAATATTTTTATTTTTTCTATTTTCATAAGAGCACCATTTTTACCGTCGTGAATGAACTTCCTAAATATTCAAATTCATCTAGTTTTTCTCTGTCCGAAATGTTTACTTTTGTTTCATACATAATTCATATTTCGGTGTCTATATTTATGCAAGGCAAGGAACAGAAATTATAATAAAAATGTGTTTAAATATTTTCCCCTAAACTAATGAGAATATTCGATCTTTCAAAGGACTATTGTAATAAGAGGAAGAATATAATATATTATTTTATACATATTTCTGAATATGTAGCCTCAGTTTATCCGTCATGAATTCGAATTGAAAACAAAATTATAAAGGAAATAGTGTATTTTCTCGTCGGTATTTTCTGTTATGCATCAATATTCGACCCCTATTATAAAAATAGGACATACAATTTACCATTATTGTTGAACGTCAAATAATGAAACAAAATTTATTGAATGTATGTTTGAAGATGATCGGTTCAATGCTTAAATTGCTTTAAGAAAAAAATATTTAAACCATTGGCCTTTTACTTTATATATATATATATATATATATATATATATATGTATATATATATATATATTATTTGTATTACTTACTTTTATTCATGAAAATTTTTTAAGTCGTTTGCTTAGTTTACTCTTTTTGTGAACATCTTTTACAATATTCGAGGCTTCGCGGCGCTAAACTCATAAGTACGGAACATTTGTTCAGAAAGTGTAAGAGTTCACAAGTTTTGAAAATGTTCAAATTTTGACATAAAATTATAAAGCTGTAATATTAACACGTTAGACTAATAACGTTAATTTCGAAAATTTATTGTTGTCTTTTAAAAAAAAAATTGCATTATCACTGCAGTATGATTGCAATAAAAATGAGTTATGGGTAACGACATTTAATCAAATAAACGTTTTTGTTACAGAGCCGTGGTAATAATAGTTAATATACATGGAAATTTAATAAAATTAAGTACCCCCAGTACCTTATTTTCAGAAAATATATTTATGCAAGTGAATCGTAAATGACGTAGACGTGAGTAAATAAGTAGAATATAAAATTCTATATCTAATAATTGCATTAGTTAATGCTGGCGATCAACATTTATAACATGAAACAAAATGTGTCCTTGAGCGTAACACATAACGCTAAAGACCGTGTAAACTACTGTAAACAAATTCGCACGCCCAGATAAATACAATCTAAAAGCCCTTCTTTATGAGCGCAAATATATTTCCTTTTCTTTCAACGCTTCACGATATACATATAGAAATAAATTTCGAGATAAATCCCCGCGCCTTTGAGTCAGTAAAATAATTTATCTTGAATATAATAATATCTGTACCTGCAAATCTCCATACGGACGCACACGGAACATAAGGTGCATGGGTACGGTGTACTCTACTTTATATAGATGTGGTATTTATATACAATTTTTATTGAAATTATATGCAAATTAAAAAGGAGTAATATAGTACATTACTTATATTAAATACAGGAGGGTCCAATGATTTTCAAAAATTATAATTGGTAAATTACTCAATAATTTTCAGTAAGTATGAAATTTTTGTTTTCTATATATTTTCACCTTGTCTTTTAAAATTACATTCTACTCCATAAAAAATATTTAAATTAGTTTATTCTTAAACGTAAAAAAATGTCGTCGCTAATATTTTCTACCACATGCATACATTTTTACAAACTATATTAATACACAAAGTGTCTCCGCATTGTTCTAATTCGTTTTATTAGAAATATTTCCATTAGATCTGTAAATGCTTGTTTGTAAATATATATATATATATATATATATATATATATATATATATATATATATATTTACACCCTTAATAATCAAGTAACAATATAAAAGTTTTCAGCTGGGATATTAAATTAGAATTGTTTCTACATATATATGTGCGATACGTAATTCACTTGTAATATTTAAAAAAATTTCAATGAGATTTTATTCCATTATCAATGAAATTCTCAAAGATCAGAAAACATTTCATATATTTGAACCTTTTCAAAATTGCATTCTACTGCATGACCACCATTGTTTGTAATTATATTTGTTTCTAATTTTCATTTTAAATGAAAATTTCCAAAATACATAATACGATTATATCAGTTGCCAAAATTTGTCTTCTACATTGCGCGTTAAAGCACACCAAATTTTTATTTCTTATTACCAATTTATTGAAAGTTAATACCTAGCAAATTGGAAAATTGGTCATCATATTATAAATTGCAGCTATTACAAAATGTTTGTATGCCATATCCTTAGAGCATCTTAAATTTTCTCACTAAATTTAATATTTTTTTGCTCAATTAACGAGTGCACTTTCTAATCGCGAATGGAATGCATATATTCATCGATTACAACTATAAAGGGTTCCAAAAGTACTTCTGTAAATGTGGAATTTAATCTGTTACTCGCGCTTCATGGAATTAATGTTTCAATTTAAGATAACAGGTAGTCATTTAAAATTTTCAAAATTGCTGTGAACACTATTAATATGACTTAATAACTCTTGAACGGAAAAACATAGGAGAACGGGAGGGGAGATTGAGGGGAAGTGGAAGAGGAAGGGAAAGAGGAAAGGAAATGAGAAGGGAAGGGGAAGGGGAAGTGGAAAGGAGATGGGAGGGGTGGGAAGGGGAAGCGGAAGCGGAAGGAGGAGGGGAAGGTTTAAGGGGAAGGTTTAAGAGAAAGGTTTAAGGGGAAGATTTAAGGGGAAGGTTTAAGGGGAAGATTTAAGAGGAAAGTTTAAGGTGGAAGTTCAAGGGGGAGATTTGAAAGGAAAGGGGAAGGTTTAAGGCGAACGTTTAAGGCCAGGGTTTAAGGCGAAGGTTTAAGGTGAAGATTTAAGGCGAAGGTTTAAGTTGAAGTTTTAAGGTAAAGATTTAAGGCGAAGTTTTAATGTAGAGGTTTAATGTGAAGATTTTAGGCGAATGTTCAAGGCGAAAGTTTAACGGGAATGTTTAAGGGGAAGTTTTAAAGAAAAGTTAAAGGGGAAAGTTTAAGGGAAAGGTTTAAAGGGATGGTTTAAGAGAAAGGTTTAAGGGGAAGCTTTAAGACGAAGATTTAAGGGGAAGATTTAAGGCGAAAGTTTAAGGGGAACGTTGAAGGGAAAGTTTAAGGGGAAGGTTTATGGGTAAGGTTTAAGGGAAAGAGGAAGGGGAAGACGAAGTCTAATGCAAAGGCTAACGCGAATTCGAATGCGAAGCCGAAACCGAGGTATATATATATATATATATATATATATATATATATATATATATATGAACCAAAAAAATTCAACTCTCAAAAATACCTACCAACGAATGGAAACTGTGTTTTATACAGAATAGTAAATAAACTGCAATATTGCATTATTAAAATAATTACAAAATAATAAGTGAGGCTGAAAATCGCAACCGATATGAAGACATATAGAAAAGATAAAATACGATGCATAAGTTCTCTAAATGCGAATCATGGAGATATATTCATTTTATTTAACGATAAAACTAAATATTGTCAAATATTTAGGATATTGCTGAACCACTAATTGAATTTCATTTATAGATGTTGCCAGATGTTTTCTGTAACTTCGTCCATTTGGTATTTTAGGAAATTAGTTTTAAAAACCAATCTGCCAAAATTTCATCTCCACTATGTAAATAATATTTCTAGCTTTTCTTATGATGCCAAAACTGTAGTGACATTTAAAAAATATACGCATGTTTATTACTTTACAAACAAATTAAAAATAAAGTCAAAGTGAACATTTATGAGAAAGGTAGATTCTTTTGAAATAAGGTTGAAGTTTAATGTTTCCAACATTTTAGATAAAATTATTAATTATATAAAAAATATGTTTTGGTGTTGCCATTTTCATCCTTTAAAAAAGCCTTTTTATAGATAAACAGAATTATTAAATTTGAGACAAAAGTAATATCCCCTTTTCACGTCTTCAAGGGTTCAAATTGAATTAAACTATTCGTAATGGATTCTTCAGTTACAAAAGACATTTATCTTTCTAAAATATTATTGTAAATATTAAAGTATGAGCAAAATAATGTCATAGTACAATTTTTATATTAATTTTATAATTCAATGTGAGATTCCGATTCAATTGAATAACACTGCTATTTGGGCAGGTGGAAATAAATAAGTTAATCTCTTATTTTGCATCGTGATCTATGTAACTGTAATCAGAAATTTACCTGGATGAGTGAAGTGATTTTTGTTTAAATTCATAATATGTTTTTAGCCGGGATAATTCTGACTATGCCAATGGTAACGAGAAAAAATTGAAAACAGGCGTATTTTTATTTAAATTTAGTTTGAATATGGAATTTTAAAAACTCAACAGGGTCCTCAATCACTTTCTCTCGTTGTTATAACCTGGCATTCTCATATTCTCATACTAAGCATTCAAACTCATGTTATCGAAAGTTTTAATGTCCTTTAACTCGAGTTTTGAACCGTTTTATTATTTTAAATATTTAAAACTTGGTTTTCATTTTACCAGTGTAGTAATAGATGAAGTAGGCTAATAGTATACACGTAATCAAGATGCATTTTTAATGTCATATTTATATACAAATTTGATGCACAAATTTAGTAATTATAACGTAGTACTAAAGCTAGAAGGCATGTAAAGTAAAAAAGATGTGTTAAGAGTAAACAATCTTCAAATAAAAATCAAAGAGGATCTCGAATAAATGTTAATTCATAAGAACGAACCTTGTATTTTAAAAAGGAGTAAATAAATTTAGGTATATGCAATGAAAATGAAGTTATTAAGTATGATAAGTACAGGAAAAGCCTAAGAGAAATAATCATAATGACCTGAAGATATAATACAACGAAACCTAGGTCGTGGTAAAGAAATTAAAGAAAATAGAAATAACACTACATCACGTAGTTTCATTTAATTGTGAATCATAATAATAATAAAGGATACAATAAAATAACGTGAATTGAAGTAGAAGATGGTTCCACGAACAAAAAATATTAGAGGTGGTTTGGACACTAAAAGGCAATTGGTAACACAAAGAAATTTAACATATTTTTTACAAGAGTAAGCACAATCGAAAACTTAGTAAATCGTGATATAGAGAACTTAAAGAAACAAAAACAAGAAATTTTAAGAACAGATGAACATTCTCGCAGAATTACTTTTCACTGATGGAAACAAGAGAAACGTACTAAAACTATTTTATACGCTATTACCACTCTTTACACGCTACAGTGGAAATTGGTGATGACATGAATAGATATTAATTTTGATTGAAAAATACTAAAAATTAATTTAAGAATATATTAGCATATAGCCAAACACAACGATATTAAATCGTAATGGAAAAAGAGATATATTAACCATAATTGTGGAAATATAATTTTAAATAATTTCAAGACATACATACTTTTTATATTCCCGTGACTTTTTAATCAATGGCCATGTGTAATTGACAGCTAATTGAATTAAGTCCATTTTATCACGCCCAGTGATCAACCGCACTTAAAACCCCTTAATTATAAATGAACCGTGGACAAAGTATCTCCGCCTTAGAATAAAACGCTGTAAGACAAAAAAGGAAACAAATTTTATTTTAATATTAAATTTTATGTGTAAATTTGGCATTTCAATGTTAATCGGTGGAAAGTTTGTTTGAATTAGGATAATGGAAGCAGCCAGCCGAGTTTGATCGTGGCGCCGTCTTCAGTCAGAGGGGAATTTTATATCATTACGTATATATACAAAATGAAATTGCAAAACTTATTATGAAAATGGTGTTCTGTGTCTAACAGTTATGTTTGAATAGTTCGTCCGGACATCCTAGTACTTACACCACTAAATATTTGTAGCAAATAATGTTATTAATTGATCAATTTATTACAAATTTTGATAAACTGATTATAAATTGTTATGATAATAACTATAGACTATGTAAAAAATAAATTGCAAAATTTCCAAAAGATCGCTAAAACGGGGGAGTTTGACGACATGACGAAATTTGGCTTGTTTCTCCCACCATAACTATTTAAACGCATCCTGCACCAACTTATGTTATTTTAATACGAAATTCATATTATAAACAGTTTGTTATTGAAATCATACGTATTCGCAAACAGATTTGTTTTAAATAATGATGGTTTTAGTTGCAATTGATCATCTAGCGGAGTAAAAATGAATGAATTCCGTTTTCATTTAGCTGCGGTCAATACCGTGTTATTGTTTGAAAAGGTCACTAGGATGTAGATATATAGGTATGTAAATTTCAGGGTTATTTCGCCTTTATATTTTAATGATAACGGCTTATATCTGTTTTTATTTGGCGATTGAAACAGGATAACGAGAGTGAAATGTTTTAAGTCTCTCTGTATTTATGTGTCTATCTTCCAAATAAAATATATGAGTAATAAAATATATTTTTATTTAGTTTTATATAATGTAGACAATGACTTTATTTTGATGTTCACGACACACTTTCCTTGGTTTCCTTTGCATCGAATACTACTCCGTGGATGGTTTCCTGGATTTTAAGATTTTTGGGGTTATGCTCTTTCAACAATTTTTCTACCTAATGTTTTATAGGCACTTCGCATTTTTTGTACAGTATGTTGTATAAAATCTATGTTTTGGGAATAGCTTTCTATCTCTTGATCTGTATGTCCAAGCAACTTTAAAACATCTGTCTTAAACTATGGAAACATTATTTATCTCAACCCACATCACCTTCTGACAAGATAAGATGAGAATCTTATCTATCTATAATGTTTCTCCTCAGTGACTACATTTTCATTGTTTTCTGCTGGCTCCATTTGTTCTTGTACAAAGTCTACAACTTTCTTCTGTATCATTTCTAGTTTAGAATTTATTCCTTTTTGAGCTTTCCTCGCTATTACTATAGCGCAGTAATACCGTAAATACTTTTCGGCTAAAAATAAAACTTTAACACAAAATTGAAGTTATTTTACATAATTAAAATTGCATATTTTTCCTTATTATGTTTTTTTCTGCGCTCAACCAGGTAATGGCGGTATTCGTTGGATATCTTTTTTAAATAACCCTAATTATATACATTATATGTTTATATCACACATGTTGTTATCGTGAAACATATTTTATATTTTTATGTCATGTCACTACTATTATTTAAAACCTATTAAAATGAGTTGGTATTGTTTTTAGAATAGTAATTATAATTTGTATGTATTTGATGAATACTCTGAATCTTCAACTAATCAAAAAATAGTAAGATTTCTAATAAAATGTGTTGTTGAACTACGTCTTTAAACCAAATCAATAATCTCAATGATTCAATCCTTCTTCATTATATTTAAACTAACCATGTTCTCTGTTTCTTCTCAATCTTTCTCTTGTCATTATTTTGTTTAAAATACCAGTCTTATTTACTATACCATAGTATCAATTTTATATAATATTCACTTTGTATTTATGTTTACAAGACATAATTTACTTGCCTATTGTTCTTAATATTTCTAAAATTTTGTGGTATATTTTCAATGCATCATTGTAATTAAAGAGTAACATTCTGTTTAAGTTACCTACTTGGTGATTCACAATTAGTTTTCAGATGTTGATCTACAAGGATGCATGGTTGGCGATTTTGAATACTATCAATAGAAATATATTGATGATATTCAAAATCGCTAGTAGCCAAAAAAATATAAGGAAAGGAGAGATAAGGAGAGACTTTCCAGACAATACTTCGTGTCATTTTCACTTGTGTTCACTTTCGTAGGTGATTTTTTTTTGGTAAGTTGCTAAAGAATTTTGTTGCTCTGAAAATTAATATTATGAAAATAATAAAAAAAGTTAATGATTTTTTATTAGGTAGATATAGGTAGAATCTAAAATGCATTTATATACATTGTGTAGAATATTCACAAAGTTATATTTTCAGATCATTGCCCTATTCTGTCGGATTGATCATAAGAACATGGTTTTTATGGCGCACCAACCAGATTCAATTCCCAACCGCTCACCGAGTAGGATTGGAGTGATATTTAAAATCGTGTAGCTAACATTCCGTAGACCAAAGATGGTCTCTTGTGCAAGAACCTACGCACTGCGATCGCCATCCGCTGACGATTATGTACAATACCTCTCATAATACACTTTTTGGAAAGGCATATTTCCAACATTGGACTAAGATATGCTCTTGATGATTGATAATATATTTCCAGAAGATAAACTTATGTGGTTATATTCGTAACTAAGTATACCTATATAAAAATTACTGAATTGAATTTAAGAGACGATTGAATTTTAAGATAGTTTTTAAATTACATAATCTCTGAACAAATATTGTATAATTCATCATCATATTTGGCACGACAGTCCAGGGTAGGCCAAGGCCTTCTGTTGGAGATTCTCCCAGGAAGTTCTACTCTTCGCCTGGGTTTTCCAATTCTTTATCCTAGGAATGTTAAAATCTTCTTCCACTATCGATCCGTCGTAATTTTGGTCTACCTCTTCTACGAGTTGTTAGAGGTTTTGCGATGAAAACTCTCTTTACTCAGTTTTCATCTTTCATTCTAGGTACGTAGGCAGCCCAGTTCATTCTTTTGATTCTGATGGTTTTTATGACATATGGCTCACCAAACAACCTATAGATTTCTGAGTTAAGACATCTTCGCCAAATACCATTTTCCTTGACACCCCCAAAATTCTCCTCAGAACCCTTCTTTCAAAGGCTACTATTTTATTCTCCCCAGTTCTAGTCTAAGGCCAGGTTTCCGAACCGTATGTTAGAACTGGCCTAATAAGAGTTTTATATACTAATAATTGTGTTTTTCTTGTAAGAAAAGAAGATCTAAGGATGGAGCTTAGTCCAAAAAATGCTTTATTGGCCGATGATATGCTATTCTGAATTTCAGAGATAGTGTCATTCTTATTGTTAACACTTGTTGTATTACTTGTTGATTGTATAATTATTATCTTTATAATTATCCTCTTAATATTGTATAATTATTCTCTTTATGAAATTATAATGTTGCTCATTGTAATTTCATAAAGAGAATAATTATACAATATTTTTGACATTTCACTCATTTATGTCGAACCTCCTTTGGGAAAGAAAAAAAGGTCATTTATCATTAGAAATAAAGGACCACAGCGTACTTTTTCACGTGGAAATTTTGTTTTTTCTTTATATTCTTTGAACTGATTAACGTAGGCGGTGTTTATTTATTAATTTCTCTACCACGCTATGAATTAGTGACACCCAATAATGAAAAGAGTATGCAAGATAAATAAATATTCATACAATACACAATTTAAAGGTAAGCACACATTTTAATATTTTCTCAGTAGCAAATAATTAATTAAAATGTCCAAATAAACGAGAAGTAAACATTTTCTTCTCGATTTCATTTTAGAAAATATAATGATAAAATAGTTTTGTTGTTGAAATTTAATTTAAAAATTTTCTTGCTTTATCTCAAGCCTGTGGATTTCGAGCAAACAAATTTGTATATTTGGATAAGGTTATTTCCAGATGGCGGTGAGTCTAGGCGCCCTTGGGAAAATTATTTGCAGATGCTTTTGTAGAAAATAAATAATATTCTGAGCGACTGAAAACCTTTATTACATCTGAAATATTTTGAGAAATACGTTGGCATGAGTCTGTGACGTAACAAATAAAAAAATATTTAAAGTATTAATTTAATTTATTTCTCTCTATGATTTACTGATACCTTGAGCGCCATTTAACCTCTTTTAAATAGAATATTAACAAAATGCATGAAAGAAATTCTGACATATTCATGTTACTTTTATAAAGAATCTCAAATATTATGTGTCATTTTGAGAATAAAAATGTGTATAAAATATATTATTGATCTTATAATTAGTATCCAAAAGTAAAAGTGGTAATCCAAATGTATCTATTATATATATATATATATATATATATATATATATATATATATATATATATACATATATATATATATATATATATATATATATATATATATAGCATTTTTTTCTGTGCTGAATAATTTTTGAAAAACAAATTTCATTTTATTTACTTTCCAATTCAAAAAAAGGTAATTTGTGTATACAATTCTATTATAACTAATAACTCTATTGGAAATGCCATGTTCAGTGAGTTGATTCCCATATATACACAAAGATTTAAACGTTTTCCCTTTTTAAATTTATATTTTTTAAGGTATCTATCTTTATATTTCCTAGTTAGTTGTTATGTTCTGTCATTTGCTACTGGAGTTAAATATTTTGTATTATTTACTATGGCATTCTGTATTTCCCTATCGATTCATCATACGTCGACTATTACTGATAATTCAAGTTGTAATTTTCTATTTTATTCACTCGGTTTGTTCTATCTAGCTTATTTTGCTCGCGGTTTTCAGCCAAGTATTGTCATAGAAAATCCATTCCATTAAGTAGCATCTTCAAAAAAATACACTTTCCGTTTAAAGCAGGAAAGTTCTCTGTTTTATTTTTTATTGATTATCTAGGCGGACACTTGCCCGATAGCAGCATTCTAACCAGCAAACCTTTCTTTGTTTGCATAAGGCGTTGACAATGTGGTATTATCATTGTAACATCTCAAAACTTAATAAAAAGTAGTTTAAGCTACAGAGCATAGTTTTCAGAAAGTATTATATAAGTAGACAGTAACAGTAAATATATAATAAAATATAAAATAGTATATATAAGTAGATAGTAAACTATTTCAAAACCATAAGAAATTCTATGGATTGAGCTGGAAGAGAAGTGAATATTTTCATGAACGTGTGAATAAATTTTTAAGTGATTCCTTATTTCTGAAAGTGGCGCCATATAACATAACTATGCTTCTTTCGTACAGTTCTGACCTGCAGAAATCAGTTATATACTTTTATTTAGAAGTACATACTATGTAATAAAACAGTAGAAGTATGGTAGTATATTGTTCTTTTTTTATAGCCACCCAGAGTTTACATCTAAGTTAAATATAAATAATTTTTTATTCAGATATTTTTGTAAATATTTTTCTCTCCTTAATAGTGTCACGTGAAAATTATCGCACAAGTGGTGTTTCCACTTTTGAAAAGCTTATTACTCTGGAAATAAACTAAGATGTATCTGTCATTTTAAAACGGTGTCAAAGATACGGAACAGGGCACTGATTTACTCACAAAAATACTTCAAATTATTTGTATCACATAATCATTCATGTCACACTTGTATGAAGATGTGCCACGCTGATATAAAGTCTAATAATATTATGACAATATAGCATAACTGTATGATAAAAAGTGAAGAGTATAATAGAAAAATTTATTGAAAACTTAAGTGGATTAAGTGCAAACAAGTAAAAGTAAGTATACTTTTGAGAAAGGTTATGTAAGAAAATCGAGCGATAATATTCCATCATTTTTGCAATTTTATGAGAGCCACCTTTTACTTTGTATCGAATAAAGGATTTAAGTAATGAAAATATTAGTGGCACTTTTTATGAAAAGGAGTCACGAAGGGTAATTTTCGATACTAATAATCATAACAAAATCGATAAAATAATGATGACACCAAAAAAGTTATCGGAAAGAAATAGGTTTCATAGTTGGATTCGTTATACTAACTCAGAACAGTTATGGTAGTAATTGATTTTTATATTACTTTATTAGGTAACAATTCTATTCAATATTTTTGTGACAACAATACTAAATTCGTAACTGAATTTCCAAGGAAAATAAAGCTGGATGGTTACTGGTCTGTCAGTATAGTTGAATTTCAATATCGTTTTTCTATGTTAAACGTGAAAGAGGTTGAAGTATATGAATATATTTAATAAGAAGAGGCATTATCTTAATTTTACGATAATGTAGTTTATAAAAATGTTTTAATCATGATAAAGAGTTATGATAAAAAAATCATGATAATGATGGTAAAGGAATAACATATCAACTTGGTCATGGAATTGATAGTTAGAGTAAGATTAATAAACTATAGAAGATTATTAAAGATTATAGAAGAAGATTACATAATTCTATTATTTTCAAGTGGTGCTAAAACTATTAAAAACGATGTCATGAGATCTGGTGTGATATAAATAAATAATATGGCGTATTTACATCATGCAAATGAATAAAAAAAACAACTTTTCGATGTAATTATCAATGTAAAACGCAAAGCCGACAATAAAATAGTAAGTAAAATAAAAATTAAAGTTTCTGCTTATAGAAAAAGAAAAACAATAAAATCTAAATTCTTTCAGTTATCAGTAATGAAACTGAAAATTATTAAAAGGATAGAACATTCCGACATTTTCCTGATTAACTAATATCATTTTTACATCGTCAGCCATGTGAAGGTATTAAGTCTGAATTACTTTTATTAAAAGTTAAAAGTTAAATAAATATGTTTTTGACTTAACTTGAAAACACTGACAAAGCACCTATTAATAATTGGTTACATTATTTGTCCAATAAGTTAGATATTTATTTAAACCAAAACTTAAAATCACCTCAAAATAATGCATACGCATTGAGAGTTTATTTGAAAACATTACTCAATTATGTATCAGCTGTAAAAATTCTCATCAATCATGTAGTAATTTGAATATATAGTAAAATATATGAATCGTATGAATAAGAGTAATAAAGGATTTCAAAAAGGAGCACCGTTGCAGAAAGAAAGTAATGGGATTGAAATGATCGGTCTTATTCCCGGTGGTGTGTTCAATCAAGAAGAATCCTTAATTAACGGCGTAGAAACTAGAATTCAACTAATACGATCGAAAGATACGTTCAACTTAATAACGTATGTAGATAAACTTTCTAGATAGTGCGTTAATGATATGCAAATCACGTTTAAACCCAAGTTTCTTTTTAGCTCATTCAAAGGTATTACATAAAACTGCTGCTAAATATCCAATCACTCGAGTAGAAATTAAAGTACAATATCATCAGATGTTGAAAGTAAGAGACTCGATTATTTTTTGGACCAATTCCAAAATGTTGATTTATAGGTTTCATTGATAATAGTGCCATCAATGGTGATCTAAACCAAATCTATTTCGTTTCAATCATTATAAGATGTCTTTGTTTAGTCTATATATTAACATTCATAAAGTTCCGTCCCAACCAATGTAACCAAACTTAATAGAAAATAATAATTATTCTTCATTACATAATACACGTTTTTCCGGAACTGGTATTCATTATCTAAATGAAGGTCATGGCTAACATAACTACCTTCATTTAGAGAGAAGAATGCGCTAGCGGTTATTGTTTATTAGCTTTTGATTTAAAACCTGATTTATCAACAAATTTAACTGCTCCTTTGCTCACACCTATTCAATATTTTTCTCTTGATTATTAGAATTTTTATAACGTAAGCTCCATCATTAGTATCTTGGGTTAAGTATGATAAACAATCCTCTTTGGGCTTCATTGTTCGTTTTTCATACAAACAACATAAAAGCGAATCGAGTTCACAATACTGGGGTTGAAAAAGACAAAGACCACACAGTTTAATACTACACACATATATTTTTTAATTCTAAGAGAATAATGTGTGCACAAAACGTTTGCATTTTGACTGTATCTGAAACTATACCGTTGGCAATCTGAATAATACACTATATTTATGTAACTTATTGAGGTATTTGTAAAAAAAAAGTGTTTTATGTTCGTATAAATCTGTTATACTTTTGAATGATATTTGTTTTTATGCTTTTAAATGATATTTCTTTAGTAATTGAAATTTAATTGGGGTTTATACGATGAAAAACATTTAAATAGTGTTTATAAACTTTTTAAAATTCATATTACGTGTATTTTTTACGTGAGGTAAGTTTAGACATGTATTTATTTGCATTGTAAAGTATTGCTTTATCATTTATTGAACACTTAAAATTGGTACATTGCAATAATTTTTTAAAATAATTATTTATTATACTAAATAAAGTTATTTTTTATTATTTCAAAGAAGTATAACGACGTTTTTCCAACGTGCTTGCAATTATATTTTAGTATTTGTTGTATAAGTACACGATACTCATTTTAATGCAAATTACCTACTATATTTAATGGAAATATTATACTAATAAAGTTATTCTTTTATTATGCCAAAGAAGTACAATTTCTAACGTGCGTACATAAGTAGACGCACAATTTTTTTCTTTGGTTCACTGCTAATTTGGAATTATGTTTTAGTATTTGTCGTATAAGTACAGGATAGTCTCAAGATGTTTCATTAGCCTCAGCTAATGATAATAATGATAAATTCGTAAACTTTTGGTTAAAAACGTGCCAGGTTTGATTGATTTGAGACATGTCGCCATCACAATTAAAAAGTTGATTGACTTTTTAAAATGTTTCGAAGAATTTCCTAGGACAGTCTCTAAGTTTACATTTACAGCTTTGGATAAGTTCTCATTTTTCTTATTTCCTAGAATTTTTTGAACAACGGAACAACAGAAAATCGTAATACTTTACCACACTTCGTTAATATATATATATATATATATATATATATATATATATATATATATATATATATATATAAATATATATATGTATATATATATATATATATATATATATATATATATATATATATATATATATAAATATATATATGTATATATATATATATATATATATATATATTAAAAATTTATTTTAAAGATTTTTTAAAATTTCTGCTTTACCAGGGTTATTTCCAAATTTTATTTCCCTGCATTTAATTTATTTTTGTTTTTAACAAAATGTAATTAATTAGTTAACAAAAAATAACATTAAAAAACAATTTTTCTTATTAATTTAGTAAACAGGCTTCATCCACATGAATGAATTTTTGGCCAAATCGAAATGTACAGATCCCTTCACTGGGTATTCCCAAGACACGGTAAGATAGCGGGTATAATACGTAAAGGATATAGAAGCCCAATAAGTGAAGCGGCTTAGCTGAGCTTCTTCAGATTTTTTACGAACATTTGTTTCTATTTTTTAAATTTAAGATAATGTTTGTGTTATATTATTTTACAGTAGAGATATTACCTACAGATATATAGTACGTATATAGAAAGACAAATATTATGAGAAACTGGGGTTGAACATTTTTTTTTGATGACATTAAATATAGCATCCATTTTGGCAAATATTTCATAAAAAAGTATTTAAATAAAAGTCTTCCGATTTAATATCCTTTATAATAAATTGTCAAATGATGCACATGTTGACGTTAGATTGTATGGACCGAAGTTTATTTACAATATATAGTCCCTGTTCGTTTATAGCACTTGCTATATGAGAATAATATCGTCGCCTAATAATGGAAACCGAAGGTATTCATGGCTACGCAGTCTTGACCAAAACTAAACTTCGTTTCATTGTTTGCCTAAAAAAGAAACTAATTTGTTTTATTTATTGTATTTAAGCGAATTTTTTCAGGGAATTAACAATTTGTTGATGCGTGCAAAGAATGTTTTATATTCCGCAGTCTGGATTTTGATGAATCTAGTTAAGTTTAACTCGTATGACGTAACCAACGCGACATCATAACAGACGGCTATTAATTTACTGTGTCTATTTGACAAAAAATATGTTGAGTTAATATTTAAGCCTTTCACTCGCAACTTGCAACACCAATCAATAAATCGCCGGTCAATATTATTATTTTATACGTGTCTCACTATAGTCGTAAGTCTTTTCCTCATAAGATTTCGGACGTTTCGTCTATTATTATTTAAACTAATTTTATTCTGAGCAAAATTCTTAAATATTTATAATTACAATTACAACCACATGCGAAAAAAAAACTCCAAGAATTCATAAGTTTACATAAGTAAGAAATAAAATATTGAGTAAAAGGAGCTTAAAAATTTGATGTTTGACAACAAATTAAGGGCAGTTTCTTTACAGTAAAAGCACTTTTCAAATAGTTTTTTTTATTAAAATTTTCACGAGGTAATTTTTAATAGAATATTTTTTTATGAAAAGTCGTTCATTAAAATAAATACAAAAGTGAAGTTATTGTCAAATACAGCACAAAATTTTATTCAAAATACAACTACCGGCACACCACAAAGATTCATCGTATAAATTATTATGATGTAACTATATTCACGACCGGTTGTCTCAGAAAGCATGCGAGGCAGAAACTTTAAATTAGATACGGTTTTTAGATATCCATATAGGAACTAAAGAAGGGATAAACAAAGGTCGTAAATATTTGTTTAATTGTATTTGGGGTATTACTTGAAAGGATTTATTGCGAAGAAAACCAAAATATTTTTATAATTTTAAATTGTACTCTTAAAAAAATATTCTAAATAAATATATTCAATTTGAGCATACGCACCATTATCAAAAATAAGGGAAAACGGAGTTGGTAAAATTTAACTTCAATATTACAGGAAAGTTATAATTTCGTCATAATTGTTTAAATCGTCATATTTTTATATTTGGTACTTCATATATGGCAGGTAATGTCCTTATGTGAAAAAAATTTGTATTCGTAAATAGTGTAATAGAAATACACGCAGTATCCCTTAAATATTAATAAGATCCTAAATGTGTGCGGAACTCTGGAAATACGTTCTGCTCGTGTCAGACAGGTTATTTCAATAAAAGGTAAATTGGAAAATTTCACCTGAATTAAATAGTCGAAGCAACCCACATTATGACCTCCCACGACGACAATGCCCGTCCACAATGAAAGAAACTAACAAAATAAACGCAAACAAGAAACGTGTAATATAATAAGTGACAAAATAAATTTACTGACGAACCATGACAGGCGTATTCCTAAAACAGAAAATTTTCAAATACCATTATATTCATTATTCATATATCATTATATATCTCTAGATTTTATTCATATGTGTATAACATGCATTTTCCACAGATCATATACTAAAGTGTGGCTTCGCTTGAATGCTATAAATTAAATATGCTTAAACATTAATGGTTGTAAATTAAGACGCTTATATACATTTATCTCTTTCAAACTTTTGTTCTCCCTCTCCTTTCCTTTTGATATCTTTCAACTTGTTTATTCAGAGCGAGTTAAATTTACTATTAAACAGTCACTTTACCATGAGAGTGTTACTCCTTTAACGCGTAACAGTAGACATAGACAAAAGCCAAATCCATAATTGTATTATTACAGACATTTTACCTCCCTACAGCCCTACAAGTTAATATGAATGCCCTACTCCCTTGGTTCAAAGTTATTCCTATATTTAGACCAGGTATTACATGTATTCGTGTAGGTTAACTTACAACATTTATTAAAATAAGACGAAAAGTTCCACATGCTTGTAGTTTATTTGTCAAATTATCGTAATTGTTGTTTTCAAAGTAATAACCTAAAAGCGATCTGTTAAAGTGTTATTAAAAACAACTCTACAATTACTTATATTGGTGTGTATATAAAAATAAATTTACGTATGTATGTATTGATCTGTGAGAAATACAAGAAGTTCAATTTTAGAAGATTCCTCTTAATGAGATACTATACTGAAGGTCGTATTTACCTTTACTCCAAAAATAAACCCGCTTTATTTTCTCACCCCGTACAAGCGACGAAATCATTTTACCGACGCTAATTTTGTTTCTCGCTTCAATGTTTCGGCTTTATTCTTTTATTATCCGAGAAAGAAGGTCCGCCGTAAGAATATTGTCCAGCTAATGACCGCCTGACGAATCTGATTTATTTCCGGTAACGTTTTATATGCGGAACGCACATCGACACGGCGGACTAGTGATTGGACGACTATACGTGCTTATCACGATCTAGAACTTATATAGGTAGTACAGAGACTTGTATAAGCGTCAAGATTTTTACTGAAGAATACATTATTGTGTAGAAAATTAATTGTTACTAGTAAGTTATTATTAACAATTAATTTTCTACACAATAAAGATAAAGCATTAATGTCACTACATATGTTTATCTAGAAATGTTCCTTTTCTGTTTCAGTTATCATTGTGAACGTATTTAGCTAACAATAATCTCTGTTATTATATATTAATTTATTTACTTATCGCGCATCTCAAGAAATAACACCTTTTCCTTAATCCCGGGTTGATCACAGTCAAATATTTCGGGAATGTTAATATTAATAACGTATAAATGAACATAGTTTAAAACTTAAACATAGGCATAATAGATTTTAAATAAACGATCAAATTTGAAGATATTAAATATTTTTCCAAAGTAAACTTTTTATACTGATGTGTCACTAAACCCTTCTAGAGCTCAATATATATATATATAAAGCACTACCATGTTCACTTTTATAAGTACATCATGTGTAGAAAAATAATTGCAATAAAAACTACAAGAAACTGTAGTGAAATTAATATTGTAATTATTTTAACACAATCTAAATTTTTCATAGTCGACTGCAGCACGCCAAGGAGGATTTTATGTTTATCAGTCTATTATGGGGCTATGTTCAAATGTTTCTCTCTAGAGTCGTATAGGATAAATCGACTTGGATGAATAAGGTGTCGTTAGAATCATTTAATCTTCCGAATATTCTTAGGTGGCATCACGATTCATGTAATTGGGCGCTGAGGATCATTTTGTCCAACCTAAAAAATAAAAATTTAAAAAGGTTAAGAACATGGGTTTCAAATTAAAGGTGTGGATGAGATATTTTAATATTTCCAAAAATAAAGACGATATTAATAACAAACATTTTTAAAAATTTCGAGTTCATTCTACGCAGTAATATTCGAATCAAACATTTGGTTCCCAGCCCTAAATCATTAGTTAGCATTCTGTAACAAATTTCCGGAAAATGAAGAAAAAATATTGAAATTTATTTTAGAAATTTTTTTTTAAAACCGTTTAGGTTTTGAAAAACAATTTCTAAAATACCTATAGGAAACTTGCGGAAAAAAGACTTAATTATGAGTTTCAATATTAAGGGTCTTAACTTATTAGTATAAAGTTTCTTATTTCAGCAGCAATAGACTGTCTTCGTTTACTGCTGAACATATGCCTCTCTCAATACCCATATTACTGGATGAAATACCGATAAACGCCACTCTGGGCACCGCAGTGCCTCGCAGTGCTTCTGGCATCAGTGGCGCAACTGTTGTCACTGGTATATGACATTTTAGTTACGTTTACTCCATTACTCCAGGCCAACTCAACGAGCATCCGGGAATTAAACCCGGGACCCCATGGTGCAACGCACCATAAAAAATGATAAGACTTTTATCCATACAACTCACTAAGCGCGGCGGCGGTTTTTTGTTATTTTCATTTTTATTTACATTTTTTTTTACTTCTAATGCGTTGTAACCTTGATTTAATGTTGATTTAATTTAAAAAAATATTTTTTCTGCAAATATTGCAGAGACAAATAAACTATTCAAATTCACCTATTTAACGAACGAGACTTTTCAGGTATACAGATATGAGAAATAAATCGAAAATTAAACTAAGGATTTATGATTCATTTTATATAAGCGATTATCACAATAAAATAGTTGGATTATTATTCCATCAAAATATTAAGTAATTTTAAAAGCAATCATGGGTGGCCGCATCTTTTTTCTGACGACTTTTCTACACAGTGGATTGAGCTATATCAAGTATAGATTTCATTTTTAAATATTTTGCGCTAATCTTTGATCTTAAACATAAATTTATATTATTTTTACTACTACCAAAAATAGCCTTGTATATACTATTTGAAACATTTTTAACACTAACTTTTACCCGTGGCTTTGATCGCATGGATACAATTACAAACTTATAAAGTGGAATTAAAACATACAACAGCATTTGAAATAATTAAAGGAAATTA
This sequence comes from Druceiella hillmani, assembly GCA_039881145.1. Taxonomy (NCBI): domain Eukaryota; kingdom Metazoa; phylum Arthropoda; class Insecta; order Lepidoptera; family Hepialidae; genus Druceiella; species Druceiella hillmani. The sequence continues at coordinate 27,394,293 of JAYKKI010000028.1, read as the reverse complement.
ATGTATTTATAATAATACAAATGACTACCAAAATAAAAATAATTCCCTCCACATTAGAGATTGAAGGAAGTGATTATGTTGGTATGTGGTGAATAAAAAAATCACGTAGATCTGTTGCACTATTGAAAAGTGAAATTAGGATAAGCAAATTTTCATATTTATAATATTAAGTCAGGATTGGGATAAATTTTATAACTAATTAATTTTTTTTAAATCTCATCAGTACATTTGGCACATTTAAATTAGAAATGTTAAACCACAGATTACACATCGAATGTTATCTTATAAAATGGCTATGATTTCAGGTTCATTTGCAACCAAATGTACCACTATGCAACGACTGATGCCGATTACGATTACTCAATATAATCGTTAAAATAAATTCCAAACTGTTGAAAATTGATTACACGACAAGATTGGCATTTATAATAAAAGTTTTCGCTGTTCTCCTCGCGCTGTGACTTTTGCCTTATTATACTGCACTTTGAAAAAGTACTAATTGATATTGTACTTGTGATTGTTGATTGCTTAACTGGTATCAGCCGTGTAGCGCAGAGGTTCATTGATTAAGTCGTTTGGAAATAACGAAAATTTTTTTCAAAATTCATTCCCAATGTCAACCTTAACATTTTGATATACATGTTTGGCCAGGTAATTGCTGGGGTTCCTATATTTTTTTAAGAAGCTCAAGAATGAAGGAATACCAAAAAAAGTAATACCCTTTTAAATGTAACTGGCCAAGGGCATATTAAAACACACGTAAAGTATGGTTCCGTGGTTATTTATGTTTTTAATTTAATAATTTGATTATTAATGGAAGTTAACCGAAATAATTTTCCAATCAAATACTATGAGTTAAAATTTCACCAGAATTTTCTTACAAATAAAAAAATGGTCAATTCAGCCTCATTACAATTTTAAAATAATTGTCTGATTATATCCCGTCTGACGATTACAAAAGAAAAAATGCTCACATAGTATGTATGGAGATACTGCGAGAATTTTTCTGAATTTTGTTGGATATTAATTGATATTGACCATATGAAACATATACTTGTAAATTTAATGCGAATAAGGCTAAATTTTTTTTGTAATCTCTTGTTATTTGGAACTAGGCAGGATTTGTTTTACTTGTTTTTAATTTCCACCAAATGTATATTAAAGATTTAATACGAAAATAACGTAACAGTATTAATATAAACAAACAGAAACTTACTGAACTGGTTTTTTTATAATAAAGCTTAAAAAGCTAAATTTTGGAGTAGTTCATTTCATCAAATTTAATGTTAAGAGACCCATGTTGATTCAATATTTTCGTTTTATTCCACTTATTTGCAATTCGTATGACGGAAAAAAGATCTCGTAAAGTATTGAGTTCATGAGAGGTTGTGGCTGTCCGACCAGTTTCATCGATATACCGTCGTCAGTTGCTCGCTGTATGATCCAGCAGAGCACATCAACACCCAAGTCTCACATATCTAAGAGAATTTGTATAATAAGGAAATTTGTCTTACATATCTGTATACATATAGTTTGTTTCTGAATATGTCTATAAGTATTTTCATCTAATATTATATAATTTTAAATCCATAGAAATACCAATTCGAAGAGACTGTTGTTTATCTGATTATCAACCAATTAACCGAAAGACAAAATGATTGCTAAGACTTCAAATTATTAAAATGAAAACCAAGGTTAGACTAATATAAAGGATGAGATATATTACATACAGATTGAGACAATAAAAGATAAAGAGAAAGAAGAAAAAGTAAACTTGTTGGGTGGAAAAGATTTGCATCACTTTTAAATGATATTAAAATACCGATAGATTTAATTGTAATTACCGGCGATGTGAACATGTAAATAAATCATATCTTAGAAATTTATCCAAACGTTTATCATCATCTACATAAAGAAGAAACTTAGCATTTGATGCTTATAAAACTCCGTCTGGTTACAATGTCTCCGCACCTAAGATAAGGAACAGTATCGATTAAGAAAAAAAACACTACTCCAGGTGTTTGTCTCATTAGAGAAAAATTCTATGGGAATAATGGAGCCTTTAAACGACCTTAAAAAATCTTTAACGATCTATTACACCGAAACCATTAAAGAGGTGAAGAAAAGTTATCTTAAGTTCTCACATTTAGACGTGGTGACAATCACAGTAAACGTAACATCGATATAAAAACTAGTGTCGGTGAACGTTTTCAAAGAACAATGAAAATGAACATGTTACGCTATTGTACTGATAAATTACTTGTAGATACATTGATACCACCCTTGAAATAATAAATTCATGTAATAATTCATATCGTCCTGGTCCAAAAGTGTACCGTGCTGATGTTGATCCCAATAAAATTATGATAACTTGATATAATTTGTAAGATAAAAAATAGAAAGTGAAGAATTTAATACAAAAATTTGCTGTGAGAGGTTATGTAGCAAATGTGAGCGATGAAATTTTCATAATGGCAGCAATGTTACAAAAGTCGACTTTTACTTTTTATCAGATAAAAGATACAATCCATAAAAATATTAGTGGTCATAATCGATAAAGTAATCATGACACGAGGAAAAGTCATCAGAAAGACAGTTCAGTTATTTAGATAGTTTTAATAGTTGGATCCGTTATCCTAATTTATATATATATATATATATATATATAATATATATATATATATATATATATATATATATATATATGTGTATATATATGCTATGATAGAAAACAATTTTTATATTACCTAAGTAATATTTCTATGCAACAAAACTAAATTCCTGACAACACATCTAAATTCATAACTAGTCAGTATAGTAGTCTGTCAGTATAGTTGAATCTATATTCTTGTTCTATGTCGTATGCACAAGAGGGGGAAAATATTATCACATTTAAGAAGAAGAGATCATTATTATATTTTGACGATGACATAAACTATCAAAATTTCATTTCACTAGTTAGAATAATATTACAGATCTCATAGAAGTAGTTGATTCAAATATAAATTTAAAAGATAAATTTAATTTCAATTTGATTCGATAACGAATATTGTCTAAGTAAATATTTCTACTAAAATATCTATAGATTTATTAATTGCTTCACTAAGCTTCACTTCAAAGGTACATCACCATAAAATTGATTATAAATCATTATATTAGTCATTGTTCACACGAAAAATATTATTTACAACAAGCCTTACCTGGAATTGGTTCGATTTATAAAGGAGCACGTTGACAACGTGGGATAGTTTTCTCGGTGGGTTATTTAGATTTATAATTCCATTAATATTAAGGGGGTACTAAAACTATTAGAAAATATGTGATGAGATACAATGTGGAATTAATGAAAAATATGGTGCATTCACATCCCGCAGATGAATCAATAAAAAACAATCACTTTATGGAGTAACTAGCAACTTAAAATGTAAGGCCCACAACATAATGGAAAGCAGATGAAAGGTTTTGATTTTAAAAATTTAAAAATATGAATACATTCAATCATCAACCGCGAAATTAAAAAGTATATATTAATAGAATAAAAAAGAAGGACATTCAGATATTTTCTCTGATTAAATAATGTCATTTTTACACAATCAATGACGTGAATGTATTAAACCTGAATTAAATTTATTATCTCCACCATCAACACAAACAAGTATTGAAAGTTGTCAGTGGATCCATTATAACCCTGTTACATCCTTAACTGATTATAGATCATTTGAATTCCTCTTTACTGGAACTGGCAATAAGTATTGATTTATCATAAACAATGATTTGTGTAAAAGTTAAAATTTTGAAAACTAATTTACTTAAAGTTTAAATCAATAATATAGTAGCACCCGTTAATAATTGGTTACATTTTTGAGGTAAAATTTCTTTACGCACGCTTGACTTGGGGATTAAGCTGGTGAATGCGTGACGATAGCGTTACGAAAAGTGTGATCGGGCGAGGCGAACGGAAGTTGAGAGGGAGATCTCAGTTAGGGAAGACAAAAAGAGAGAGAGTTGCGTTTCGTATATTACTGTAGGAACAAGAGAGAGAGGTGCGAGCACACATTTTCTTTCTCTCTTTCTCTTGTAGCCAGTTATGTTTCGTATATCTAAGACACAGTGCAAGCCTATTATCTGTATCACACTGTAGGAGCAAGAGAGAGCAGTATGCGCGCACATTTTCTTTCTCTCATCCTCTCATAGCCAGTGCATGAAATATATATATATATATATATATATATATATATATATATATATGCGAGTTTGCTAGCGTTACGTGAACGGTGATTTTTTTATTATTTTTTAATTTCATTTCGTTCTGGAACAATTTTATAAATTATTATTTTGTTCAATACATTAAATATTCTACATTTAAAGTGAATAAAATTATAAATTCATATTAAAATTCATATTTTGTGAATTTGAAGTTTTACTTCAGTCGTGTGGTCTAAAGCACACTCATTTTTTTTTGTATTTACTCAATTAAACCAAGAGTTAATATCACCTTCAAATAATACATATGCATAAAACGGTTATTTGGAAACATTACTCAATTATGGACCCTGCAAAAAATTCTCATATATAATGTAGTCTTTGTACAGTAATACAACAAATTATATGTATCATATGAACAAAAGTAATAAAGGATTAAAAACAAAATATAGTTGGGAAAAGAAAATAATGATACCGAAGTGATCTTTTATCTCGTTCAAAAGCATTATCTACAACTACTGCTAAATATTGAATCAGTCGAGCAGAAGTTAAAGTACTCACAATACCATCATATGTCCATTGTAAGAAACTCGATAATATTTTTCTTGGACAAATTCCAAAACGCTGTATTATAGGTTTTATCCAAAACGCTGTATTATAGTGGTAATCTAATATAAAATCCATTTCATTTCAAGCATTATGAGATGTCTTTGTTTGGTCTATATATTGACGGTCACCAAATTCCATCCAAACCATTGTAACCAAACTTTATAGAAAATAATATTTATGCTCCATTGCATTTTACAATTTTTTTCGGAATTGGTGTTCATTTTTTAAATGAATGTAATGATATTATGAGAGAAGATCACCCAAATGGTTATTGTTTATTAGTGTTCGATCTAACGAATGATTTATAAGCAAGTTTAACATTGCAATGAAATTTAATTAAACATGGTAGTTTAAGAATGGAAGTATGTTTTTATGAAAGTCTTAAAAATACAATTAAGTGCATATTTTATGCTAGGTTTGATAATATAATAGAGATTGAAGAAAATAGGTATATTAATGTAGATTCTAGTAGTTAGTGTATGTTTTTAATTTTTTTTATTCACACTTTCATATTTTGCAATAGAAATAAAAGACATGTACTTTGTATAGTTATTTAATTTTACAATTTATGAACTAAGTCAAATTTGTGTACATAATGTGATAAAAAATATTGAGATTTGACCGTAATTTTTTTACAACTTTTTTTGCCAGTTGCATAGTGTTTTCGTTGTCCTAGTTAAAATATTTTTGCTATTGATGAAAATATCAGCACTAGAATCTTTTACAATATATCTAGCTCATATATCTGCATGTTTTCATTGTTCTTTTGCTGACATGCCCTCAAATTTTTTTCTATTCATTATCTCATTTTTTATTACGTGAACTTCATATTTACTATCATCGTTATAAGTGTGATAAACCATCCGCTGTGGGCTTCATTATGAATGAGCTTAGTGTTCGTTTTTCCTTTTTTTGATTGATGGAGTATCAGCGTGTGACTTTCTTTTTATGTTTACGGAACTGTTGAAGAAAATATAACAATTATGTTACATGAAATGTAGCACTTATATAATTAAATATTTTCAGGTAATTAAATTCGAATGATAATAGAAAAAATTACGGACATTGTCACCTCTCAAGTAGTCGAATATGTTATGTAGATAATAGTAGTATATCGTATAGATATTAAGTAAATATACCTAGTACGTGTATGGAAAGAAAAATATTATGAAAAACACATGTTGAAAACTAGATGTTAAATTATCTTTCCTAAGGGATATATTCAACGTGAGAGGTAAATGATATAAACATTGTGATGATAACTTATCTCTAGCAATTTAAATCATATTTCTAAAATGTGGCCAAATTGTCTCAAATTAAAGTGAACATGTTATATTTATTATTTTATTTTTCGTGACATAAAATATAGCATCCATATTATAAAACATTTCACGAAAAAAATTTAAATAAAAATCTTTCGATTTAGAAATAAATAAATTGGCAAATCACGCAGCTACCAGGGTTAGATCGTATAGACTGAAACTCATGTATATTATAGATTCTCTGTTCGTTTATTGCAGTTACTATACGAGAACGGTATTGCCACCTAGTAATGGAAACCAAAGGCATTCTTAGTTATACAATATTGACTAAAAGTTACTATGTTTCGGTGATTTGTTCAAAAAGTAAACCCATTTTTTCATTTATTGTGTTGAAGCGAATTACTTCAGGTAATTGATATTTTTAGGGGTAAGCAAAGAATGTTTTATATACCGCAATATATGTGGATTTTTATAAAACTCATTAACTCGGATAACGTAATCGACACTACATCATAATTCACAGCTATTAGTTTACTGACAAAATTATACTTGCCTATTTCACAAAAAATATATTCACTTAATACGTTCGCTAAGGCTTTCCTTTATGTTCATTTAAGACCCTAGCTTTCAACTTCTAACACCAAGAAAAGGGTTAAACAAAGGCCTTAAACAATTTTTTTTTAATTTTCTATAGTTTGGGGTATCATTTGAAAACATTTACTACGAAGAAAACACAAATGTTTTTATAATTTCAAATTTCATATTTAAAATGTTGTTTAAAATAAATATGTTAAATTAGAGCATTCACACCGTCTCCCTTATTTCTAAAAATATTAAATTAAAAATAATGGAAAATAAGGGTTGGCAATATCTGACTACAAGATTTCAGGAAACTTTAGCGATCGTCATAGATCTTATAACTTTTTAAATATACACCATGTTTTTTTATGCCTGCAAAACATATAGCAGGCAATATATTTATGTCGTGAAAAATTAATATTTGTAAATAGTTTAAATAGCTTTGCAAAATAGCTTTGCAGCCTAACAACAGACATAGACAAAGACAAATCCGCAATTGTTTTGTTCTAGGAATTCCACCTCCCTACAGCCCTGAAATATAATGAAAAATTCACATGCACACAGTGTATATGTCAAATGATTGTAATAATCGAAAAGATTAATAACCGAAAAACAATCTGTTAAACTTTTATTAAAAGCAACCCCACATTTAGTAATATTAGCGTGTATAAAGAAATAAATTTACGTATGTACGTGAAAAATAAATATGGGAAATGGAATTTTAGAATATTCCTCCTAGTGTGATATTACACTGAAAACCGTATTTACCTTTACTCATAAAATAAACCCACTTTACTTTCCTAACCCATACAAGCGACGAAATAATTTAGCAAAGAGTAATTTTGTTTCTCACTTCATCGTTTTGTGTGACTTTATTCTTTTATTATTCCATAATGAAGGTTCACCGTAAGAACATTGTGCGAGTAATGACTGCCTGACTAATCGGATTTATTTCCGGTAGCGTTTTATATGCGGAGTGCGCATCGACACGACCGACTCATTATTTGACGACTTTACCTATTTGCCACTATATCGACTTTACATAGTCAGTACATAGACTTTTATAAGTTTTGAGTTTATTACGAAAGAAGACCTTCGACCTTTAACGTAAATTACTATTATCGATTAATTTTGTAGACATTTTTGTCGATATTTTATTCGATAAATTTATTTTTATTTTGTTTTTTATGTAGCAAACTCCATTTTCAAACATTAAGGAAGAACTAGTGATGTAATTTCCTATATTTAATTAAAAATTTCCTTTTTTGTATCATTTAACCTTGTAAACCTATACTGCTTTTAACTATCTCTGTTATTGTATATTAGTTTATTTATGTATCGGACTTTTAAAATATTTAATTTTGTTTCAAACCAAAAATTTTACATTCAGGTGTCATTGAGCCATTCTAGGGCTCAATATATTATTAATGTCAAAACAATTATTTGAAATGCGATAAAAAGTATCAACTGCTACCAAGTGCTATAAGTAAGTCGTATTAGAGCGATAAAACCTACCCGAAAACTGTTACGAAGTAATATTGAAATTATTTTAACACATTTTCAATTTTTTATAGCCGACTGCGGCACGCCAAGGAGGACATTGTGTTCATCAGTCTATAATAGCAGCTATATCCAAATGATATAGCCGTATTGGACAACTCGATTTGGTCAAATAAGGTATCATTAAAAGCACTTAACCTTCCGTATGGTTTTAGGCGATGTTACGATTCATGTAATTGGCGGCTGAGGAACGCCAATTTGTCCATCCTAAAAAAATAAAAGTTTCAAAAGTCTATAAACATGGGTTTAAAATTGAATGCCTTGATGAGCAAATTTCAACATTTTAAATAATTTGAAATGATGCTAATAATAGTAAATCTTCAAAAATTTGAGATTTCGGCTACTCGGTAATACTCGAATCAAAAATTCGATTTTCAACCTCAAACTGTAAGTTGGCATTTTGTAACAGATCCCAGAAAAATAGAATTAAAATAATGAATAATAGGTTTCGAAAATACAATTTCTAAGATACCTATAGAAACTTTCAGACAAAAGTATTATTATGATAGATGACCAAATTTTATTCGAATTTGCTTTCTGAACTTCTGTGTTATTATAGCCGGAATTTTTAATGTTAAGGAAATTCACTTATTAGTATAGATATTCATATCTCTATTATCAAGCTGTCTTCGATCAGTGCTGAACATATACTTCTACTAACGCCCTTATCACTGGAGGAAATGCCCACTCTGGGCAGGTGGCTTGGCGATTTTTCTGAGTTTCTCACACTAGTGTCGTTATCGGTCTAGGCTGCGTTTATTGGTCTGCGCTATTCTAGCTACCTGGTTACAACCATCAATCCAGTTCAACTCGACGAGCGGTCTAGAATCGAATCCGGGACCTCACTGTACGTCGCGTCACCAAAGATCGTAAGACTGATATCCATCCAGCTCACCACGATGCGGCGGTAGTTTCTTGTCATTTTAATTTTGTTTCCATTTTTTTACATTGCAATCTTCCGGAATTATTCAGTATATGATACTTTAGTTTAACAAAAAAATTGTTATTAGAGTAATAAATTTACCAAATGTATGCATTAGAGACTTGATTAAAAATGTTATTGTTTCTATTAGCAATGCTAAGACAAATAAACTATTAGAATTTACCTATTAGAACGAGAATTCTTCCGATACTATAAGTAAAAGAAATTTATTGAAAATTAAACTTACGGATTATGATTCACAATAATCATAACAAAACCGTTTGATGGTTGATGATGAGTCATGGATGGCCGCATCTTCTTCTAACTTTTCTAGGCAGTGGATTGAGCTATTTCGGGTACAGAATATTTTACGGCATATTTTACGCTAATCTTGATTTATTGCTCGATCCTTAAATATGACTTTACTTAATTTTTTATTACTATCAGAAATATTCTTCTATACATAACAATTTAAACATTTTTAAAACTTACTATTATCTGTGGCTTCGATTTAGTGGAAAAAAATTAAAACATGCAGCAGTAGTAAAATTAAAACATGTATCAGCGTATGGAATAATTAAGGGAAATCAGTACTAGGTATTTATAAAAATAAAAATGACAACGAAAACCAGAATAACTATCTCTCAATTAGAAATAAAACCAAGTGACACGTCGATTCGTTGATCTGTTGCAATATGAAAGTAGAACAAACAGACACTTTATATATTAAGTCAGGATTAGGATTATTGTTATAATTTTTCATGTTTTTATAAGTCTCAACTGTACATTTGGTACATTTTATACAGAAATATTCGTCCAAAAATTACCTATCAAATGTTATTGTTACAAACTTATTTGGACTCAACCGCTATTATAAAGTTTCATTTGGAACCAAACATACTATTGTACAAAGGTTGATGACGATTATAAGAGTGCATTAATTGAAATGAAATACCACATCAGATGACTGTATATCCCGAAAAAACTCAACATATCTCAATATAATCGTTAAAACAAATCCCACACTGATGAAAACAGATTACACGACACAAGATTGACATTTACTTATAAAAGTTTTTGCCATTTTCGTCTCGCAGTGACCTTTTGCCTTATTAGTCTGCATTTCGAAAAAGTACTAACTGAAACGTTTCAGCCATTGACATTTAAAGGGTGATTACTTAGAAAACGGTGTCAGCCGTGTAGCTTCAGTACTACATTAATTAAGTCGTTTGCGAATAATTAAGAAATATTTTTCAAAATACATTCATAAATTGATACTTTACATTTTGATATATATGTTTGGCGATTTAATTTTTATATTCCCATTTTTTTTCAAACAATCAAAGAATTTAAAAATATGATAAAGAGTAATAAGGCTTTAAATGTAACTGGCAAAGTGTGCAATAAAACACACACAATGTAGAGTCCGTAGTTATTTACATTTGTTAAAATTATTGATGTAAATTAACCGAAATATTTTTTTTTATTTCAGAGCTCTATCAGATACTTTGATTAGAAATATTGCCAGACTCTTTAGAAAAATTATACAATATCCAATGAAGCCCCAATTTAATTTTAAAAAAATGTTATTGTTCTTGCGACGGCTGCAAAAGAAAAAAGTCTCTACTGTCAACTTTTTATGTGTTGGGAAACTTTAAATATTTTTTCTAAATTTAGTTCTTTATTGATTGACATTGTCACATAAAATATTTACTTGTAAATTTTATATGAATAAAGCTAAAACTATAAAAACTCTGAGGCTGTGGCAGACGATGAATGGATAAATGTAACAAAATTGTTCTATTCCTCGTTTCACCGTGGAACGTAAATAAAAAATAAAAATGTTTTGTCAAGACACAATAATACTTTTTTTTACTTTGTTGATAATTTTTACACGTTTTGCTTCCTAGACGAAAAACCATATTTTCTTGTTTTCTAGAATATTTGTATAAAGTTTAAGGTCAATAAATATTACAGAAAAATAGCGGTGAAGGTCAGACTTTTTGTTTATTATATTAAATTATAACATTTTACTGGCTATAATTTTAGTTTTAATTTTCTTTTAATAATCTCTTGCAATTTGGAACTAGGCAAGATTTTTTACCTGGATTTTAATTTCCACCAAATATATATTAAAGATTTAAAACGAAAATAACGTAATGGCTTTAATAAAGACAAAACCATTGATTTACGAACACGAATTCACTGAACTGATATATTTATTTATAATAAAGCTTATAATAAAGCAAATTGTTTATTTCCAAACCTGAATGCATTTTTCGGTACAACCTTTAGACTTTATTATACTTTCAGTACAATTTCTATTGGTCCCCACGTTTCTCTCTGCAATTTAATTATTTATCAGATTCCCTGATAATTATGAATTTTAATTGCTGCGCACTTTAATTATTTAAGGAATAGTACTACTTTTTACTATCTCGGCTTTGTACACGGGAGCTAAAGATGAACCCGTTTCACGCCCTAGCAAATCATCGAACCTAATTCGCTTGCTAGCAAAAAAGAGTGTTTTGTATGAAAATTTCTTATTTGGTTAAGTTAGTAATTTACATATAATGACACATTATAGGATAAACACTATTAACTCTATTAAAAATGTTCACGAAATATTTTGAGATAATAATACGAGTATGTGAAACTGAGAGATTGCTAAACATAGATTCGATGTTATGACCTTTTAGAGTAAGTAGAGAAAGTCATTTCATTTAAATATTATGTGTTGACCGCATACAAATTCTTGAGATATTGTATAATATTTCTATTATTAATAATAATTTGCGAAGAAAATCTAATAAGGAAATAATTAAATTCGAGATGTGGAAACGTTACAAGAGATTGTAAGTTATTTAAATTCATCTAAGACATGCGGAAAAACACATAATATTTTTAAAAAATAATCTGTGGTAAAAGTTATTTTCAGTAGTGAAATGGATGCAAGATATAAAGTTGATATGAACAACATATAGTGGGATTATCAATAAAAGTTTACAAATATTTAGCAAAATCGTTTGGATATATTTGTTGACTCTGCCCTCTTGAGAGTAAGAAGAATGAAGAGTAGAAGTAATAAAGTAACATAAGTTTTTATATTTTTCAATCTTTCTCACCAAGGTCTTTTCGAAATGGTAATAGCTTAAAAATTGTCCGTTACATTATCAAATTTGTATCATTTGATTCAAGTTAAAATTAGTATACAGAGAACTTGTGCCTTCTCAACCCTTCAATTTCTAGTGCCATCTGTAGGTGACACATGCTTAAAATATGTATTCGGTCTAGCAACACGTTATTTGTCAAAATCGTTCAATTGTTACGCGCGTAACTGGTGTTTTCGTAGTTTCCGGAATTTTTTGCAATATAAAATGAGATAAAAATGTCCAAACCGTAAGTATTTTATTTTTTTTTATTGCATGCTATAAATGAATATGTGAGATAAAATACAAATGGTTTTCCAATCAAAAATAACATACAGAATTGTTACTATATGGCTGAAAATCTGATGTGTCACCTATGGGTGATACTAGGCTAACATATCAAATTGCTCTGTGGGAATGAGGAATTTTATAGCATGTTTACGTCTTACAATTTGAAGTTAGATGAGATTATTGAGGAGTTGGAAGCCAAGGAGGACTTAGGCGATATTATTTTATTTCCTCTGGATGATGGTGAGAAAGATGCTAATATTTTGCATCTTCGTAGTCGCATGTTTTGGTCTCAAGTAGAACTACAAAATAGACCTTCTGTTTCTAAGGAAAGCTGTGAAAATAAAGAACGAAAAAGAAGAAATAGGCGATTCTGCGCCGAAGAAAAAAAAAGAAAAAGGAAAGTACCGTAACAAGATGGTATACCGGTACTTATTTTACTACTTACTGTAAAAAGGGCTGTGAAAAAGAAGTTTTTATTCAAGAAATTTACTTACAGGAGGAGATGACTGTTGTCGAGTATTTCAAATTGCTGTATAGGGACAACGTAGTAAAATTTATAGCTGATATGAACAAATTGTATGGTTTACAGGAAAATCACAATCTGAACGTAACAACTGATGAAATTAGAGTATAAATTGCAATATTGCCACTTACGGGTTATTTGACATCAAGAATATGAGAATATTATGGAAGTAAAGAGTAATTACCGCAACAAGCTCGTAACATCTAGCATACGGCGGAATAGATTTTTCGATATTCAACAATATCTTCATCTTTGTGAGAGTACATCCTTACCATTGAATGATAAATTTGCCAAAGTCGGCGAGTATTTCACAAAACTTAAAAAAATTCACAGCAAATTTCGAAAAGTCTAGTTCTTCACATATTTATGTAGACTATTGTACCTGTAATTATAGTACCATACTTCGGGAGGTACGGTACAAAACGACATATTCATAGAAAACCAATAAGGTTTGGTTACAAGATTTGATCAGCAGCTACTTGCCATGGATATTTAGTAAATTGTGAGCTTTATTAAGTTACCTCTGACCCCACCCTCAAGATGCCGTCAGATATGGGCCTAGGAGCTGCAATTATTTTAGAACTTTATTTTAGATTACCACAAAAATTGAGACCATACAACTTGTACTCTGACAATTTATTTACTGGCTTAATATTACTCAAGTATTTGCGAGAGAAGAATATCGAGGAACTGGTACATATAAACGAAGATTATCTAGTCTAACCATGTTAAAGATTACTGAGTATATATTACTTTTAATAATTAAAAGTAAATATTGTCTTACTATTTTCTTATTTATTTTCTATTTTACTATCTTATTTCGACATATTCACGACCGACTGTATAATTTTAGTTTATTACCGTTGTTTGACTAAGAGTCTTCAAATCATAAGCCAGGCCCAGCTTCTCCAGGAACTTGATGATATATGCATTCAGATTGAAATACATTCCGTCTTTTGAGGCCTTGTAGTTCTAGGGGAAGACGTGGTGAAAGTTGTGCCAGCCTTCGCCGAGGGATATGAGCGACACAAACCATGATTCTACTGATTGGATGTTTCTTAAAGAAATATGCTTTTATAAATTTCACTATATATTTTTTGCTAAAATCTTAATATAATAAATATTATCTATAAAATAAATAAACTGTTACCATTTTAACCAAATAAATCAACAGTTACCGACTTACGTGTTACATTCATAATTTAAAAGAAATATTTCGTAGATGGTAACTGATTTATTTAGGCATGTTATAAAATATATTATGCCGTAATCATTAGTATCAAAATGTGCAAATTTGATATTAAATTTATAACACTTACTGCACGTAAACGTATATGTTTATATCAAAACCTTTAATTTAGTTTTTTTAGGGTTCCTTGTCTCAAGAGGAAAACGTAAACGAAATCCAACCCTTGTAAGATACCTCACGTGTCCACCTGTTTGTCTGTCAGCCACAAAGGATTTCTTTTACAGAAATGATTCGATGTTGAAACTTCGAAATTCGTTTAGTGATAAAACGTGTTAATCTGCATATACTTCTTGAGGCAAATAAAAACTCGTTTTTTTTCTTATTTTAGTTTGAGAAACGTTTGAGAAATATTCACGATACTTGTACGCAAATACTAGTTTTATTAGATAATGTATTAAAAAGATGTAAAATAATATTAATAATTGTAAATAGTTTAAAAGTAATACTATATAGCCTTGAAATGTGTACATGTACGTAATTATGTGCAGGACGTGTCCGCGAAACTTGTGAATTGCTAAATTAAATGAAGTTAAAAAAACCTAAGTATGAGCTGTGTCAGAAAATGTCTTGGGAAATTATTGCAGCTAAGTGGCATGACAATAATATTTCTTCATTGCATCTAACTGTCCCGGATTTACTCTTCTCTTGAAAGTCAATCGCATTGGATTAATAAATAAAAAGCAATAGAAAATTCAAGAGGATTGTGCAGCTATGATTAAGATGTAAACTAGTACATGGGTAGAGTCGACTGCTTTGACAAAAATTTTGTCTCCATGAGAGTAGGTTTCTGCGGCAAAAAAGGTAGTACCTTTTGTTTGCTTTTAGCATAGATGCTGCTTGTCAAAATGTATGGCAAAAGGGCAATCAGCAAATAACTGGACCTACTGTGATTTTCGCAGAAATATCGCTACTATTAATCTACAAAAATATGGTAAGCCTCTTGTTGTCTCCTGCTTGTGGAGTCCCATTGTAAATTAGAGTGCTCAATGAGTTGAGATCTGCAGATATCGTCGAAAACCATGTAGAAATTGACAGCTTCCAACGATAGTGCGGATATTGTGACCAACGTACGCAAAAAATGAGGGCCAAATGTATTATCGATATGCACCTGAAGTGTTGGCATATATTCTACAATAAATAAAATAAGACTTTATAATACAACTTTATTAATTTTTTTCTAATACGTATGTAAATATATATATATATATATATATATATATATATATATATATATATATATTCGTTTCTAAAAACTGATGTTTTATTTCATTATTCTTTAAAGAAAAAGTGCATAAGCAGTTTAAACTATGACCCATGTCACTATAGAAATACCCTTATAAAAAAAGAGTTGTATTTTTTTTATTTTTTTTGTCTAAAACACATTTATTTTTAACTGTTTATTAAAAAAGTTACTTGTATTGTTCATTCATGTATGCACGTTGATTAAAAAGATAAAATTTAGTAGAAATAGGAAAACAGGATCTTGATAAAATGCCTAATAATTTTTTGCAACCTATAATGAACTATAATAACCAACTAATAAAAATTATGAGAATAATAGCACTAAGCATATTTATTGAATAATCAATAGACCATTACGTTTACATATGTGGTACGTTAGCCAAGCTAAAATCATTCTGGATTTTATGAAATTAACATAGGGAAGTTTAATTGTTTCAGGGCGTCTCTAAGTATTGATAAAGGAGCTGAAATTAATAATGTAATATCGAAATATTATTACGAATACAGATGACTCAAAAGCCTTGGCTAGTCTAAATAAAATTCCACCTTACTTGATAGAGGTAGATTCAAAACCAAAAGAATTCAGACAATACATAGAAATATTAAGAAACCTGGCGATTTGGCTTTAGGTTATCCGAAAAATGAGCTTAAGAAATATTTAAAATTTCAAGTTTTAATCAATCTGTGGGAAAAGTGACGAGGTAAAAGTCCGAGTGTCGAAAGCAAATCGAGCTCATAGTGATGGATGAAACACGGTTTCTACTCTCATTGCAGTAACAGATGCCAACATTTATAATAAAAACAAACAAAATAGAGAATATTGTAAGGAAAAAATTTTAAAATATTGATACATTTTAATTAAAGAATGTTATGAGAATCGCGTCTAATTGATGCCAAATTTTTCGGTGTAATTTTTTAAGACGTTCTAATTTTTGATATTCAAATCTATGCAGCACACATCTGTACAGTTAAACAATGAAAATAAAATTATCCGAGAGAGGCGGACCTTAGTTGCAACTGCAACATTATTTTTGATATATTAAAATTAAGGTTATGTCAATGTTAGGACCAATTTTATTTACCTGAAGTTATTGAGCAGTAAACACAAGTCCGTGACAGTAAAATATGTAAATGAAGAAAAATCATATTACGTAACAAAAATAAAATAATGTAGTTACGTCACATAGCAAAGTTGTTTTCACTATAAATATAGCCGATTCGTATTGTGGCGTCCATTCTCTAAAAGAAGACTGCCTCGTATTTAACATTTCAGGACGCTTCGACTACCGACTAGACCTTTTTCGTTCCGTTCCTCCATTTACTCTGGTTCGCTCTGTTTACTTGACAACGAAATAGGAGAATAGGGTAAATAAAATGTTTGTGAAACTGAAGAGAGATTTCCTGTCGAAAAGTGGAAGTAATTTGAATAATTTTTTGCTAAAGAAATGGTAATTTGCTAAGAAGGCTTACAACATTAATCGGTTTGAATTATACATTATACACCGTAACATAATTTTAGACATTAAGTACATTTTTTATTATATATATATATATATATATATATATATATATATATATATATATATTACTTTTTATTTGCCTACTTCCTTATTTCTGTTTTATTCTTGTATTTGAATATACAATTAAGTGCAAATTTGTACGCTCATTCACAATTACTAAGTTTTGATCAAAAACTTATTTTTAAAATTCATCACGGACAAAATACATCATGCCGATATTTGCATAATGTCCTAAAGAGTGGTAAAAATATTATGAAATGCACTGTAATCTCTGATAATTATTAGTATATTTTATTAAATTCGCTCAAGCGTATTGAAATTCCGGTTGACCACATTTATTTGAGTGTAGTATAAATAAAATTTTACTTAACCATGGCTTTTCATCGTCTATAGTCGCCTCGTAGATAATCGCATTCGAACAATTATTATTTAACAGAATCCACAATGAAACTTTTCTTTATTGTACCTTCAATCTGTTTCGCCCAAGTCAAAAACAAATATGTATATATTAAATTCGTATCGCTGAAAGTCCAAAAAGACAAAAAAAACTATATTAATACCATAGTTATTGTAGAAATTTAGTATCTATTTTAAGAGTAGGAGGCGTTTAGTTTATATGAAGTGTTTTGTTTCGGAGACTACAATAAATAGGGATATTATATATATATCCAGACTTTGGCGTTAGCGAGATATTCCTAATGCCATATCGCGTTTTCAGTGCTATGTTAGATTTTTCGGTATATTATATTATTCTCGCAAAATATTTGAATTTGGTATAACTGTATGGAAAATGTATTAGATATCACCGTCTTTTTAAGGCACATAATAATATAATATGTAATATTTAAGTGTCAACATCCAGTAATTTTATTTTTTGTATCTGTATTTATAAAGTATCAACAAGTATTCTTAAGACCAATGCCGATTGCAATTAATATTCCGTATTTTAGCCGAAAAAGAACAGACAAATATTATGAAACACCACATTGCATAGTCCTTGCTCGATTCATTCACTGATACACAAATTGTAGTTATAAATTGTGTCAGTGTGCCTGATGACTTTTTTGTTTGCGATTACACCTTCTATTAGTAAATCATTTTTTTTATGCATCAGCCACTTTATTTCTTGCCATACGATTATTTTATAAATCGCATATAATTAATTCTATGAATTCCTTACCTCATATTCTTTCTCATAAATTAATATCTAATTAAAATATAATTGTACTTTATTTGAAGAGGACATTTCGCTATTGAAATTATACTAGCAATACTATTTACATGAAAGTATAGGTATAAAATAATATCTCTTTAAATTTCAATCTTAACAACATATTAATATATTTACAATGGATTTTTTGAAGTAATTACTTTAAACATTGCTAGACTGTGAGGTACTTAGTTTATTGAACAAATGAACAATTAAATTTTTGACATTTTCTTTCACAGAACTTTCTGTCGTTATACTTTTACTACAGCAATAAACTCGCGTTACAGAAAAGAGCGTTACAGAACCAGACTGTGTTGCCAATATAAATTATAATAACTTAAACGCCTCCTTATTTTTATATTGAAACACAATATTAGAAAACTATTTCAAAATTAGAACAGTTACTTCTAACTTACTCTATTAATAATTTAGCTTAATATTACATGTCCTATTCTATTCTTTCATGTCCAACATTTCTCAAAACTTGAGAATTTGATATTTCCTATTGTCTTTGTAAATATATCTGCAATATTATTAAGTAAATAAATTTATATAATTTTAATTTTTCTTAACATTCTCATAAATAAAATGAAATAAAATACTAGTGACCTTCAATATGATTCTTAATAAAATTTCCATATTTTGCAATGGCTACTACTCTTGAGTTCTCTTCATATATATTAATTGATTTTTAAACTTTATGAAAAATATAATTTATTATACAAATTAAAAAATATTTCTGTTACACTTTCTGATAAAACAATATACTCAGCAAATATGAAAGACTTTACTATAGTGTCCCTTTTTTTTTATTTCCAAAAGATAACATTTCCAAACTAATACAAATCCAGTTGTAGACTTTGTGCCTAGAATGTCTCCTGCCCCGTCTGCACTCACAAAACAATCCAAGGTCTAATACCTGGATTGTTTTGTGAGTTGTCATTATTATTCTTACAATATGTAAATTCAAGGTCTTTCGTCAAATACAAATATTTCAGAACTCATATTCAAAACGTGTCTCATCATAACAATTTTGGAATCGGCTCAGATAATTTATGGTGGTTACTGATACATGTTGCACACATTAAATATTCTGGTTCAATCTCTTTAGGTACTCAGTCTAATGTTTCATTTTTGTACATTATTTTTAAGTTATTAAAATTGATATTTCCAAGTGTCTGGTGCTTATAGTTATATTACTTTTAGTCATGTTGGATTGCAACTATCCTTCATTCATATAACTTTTCATTTTATTCAGTCTTTGACCTTTAATTTTGACAGCTTTAAATCTTACATATGGGCTACGTATTTTGACAATCTCTCTATTGAAGCAACTGAATATTTGTCTGTCATTTTCGATTTACTTAACAATTTTGCTTAACAATTTAAAAAAAGAAAAGGATAACCTTTTCTTTTACATAAAAACAAAAAAAAATTGTCAATGTTACCTCAGTTATTCCATAAATCGGGAAACAAGGATTAATATTACTAATTTTTGTAACTTATTTTATTCTTCCATTGTCAAGTTTTAATTTTACAGATTCCTTCATCGTCTTGTAGGTTAAAAAGTAGTCATATGGTGTGCACAACTAGTAGCAAGTAATTATTTTATTTAAATTTTTGTTGACAAGATTTACTTATTATATAAGTATTATTTGCAATGGTTGTGTAAAAATAATTTCATTGATACCCATGAGCTGTATGCTATTAATTTCTTCTTATTCGCTTTTAGTTTCCAATTTTGTACATGTCCTCAGTAACTAGAAAATCCACGGCCTCGATCACTGTTTTCATTTTCAGAACGACAATCTCTCTTTAAATCATAAATATACAGTTTCCAACTTTTCGTCTCGCATCGATTTTTCACTTTGTTGCTCTACTTGCATAGGATATGACGATTAAAACGTATTAAATATGTGTAATTTATAGGTGATTATTAAAAAAATGGCGTTAGTTAGTTGGCGTAAAATGTCTGTTTATAAAACTTTCAATAAAAGAGAGTTCTTTGAAATGTAATGATAATAAAAAATTGATTAAATAAAACAACAACTTGGTTGCGATGAAATTTATGTACGCTCGATAGCATAGAAGGTAACATTTTTTTACTATGAAAAATGAAATTATGTAGCAAGTTTGTAATTTTTGTGTTGTTTTTAAAATACTCTCGGTGTAAAAATTGTATTGTTTTATTAATGGAACCTCGAAAAGAAGCATTCGACCTACTTATATTTGAAAGTCTATTCCACGACATAGAAATGTGATTTAGCCTTTTGGAGGCAAACTTGAAGTTTATTTTTCATTCTTGAGAATAAATAGAAATTGCATGTTACGAGTTTGGACTGTATGACGGATGACCCATAACTTCTATTACCGACGCAGTCGAATATTCGATCATTCTTCTGGCGAAGTATGCAATGGTTTTGAACTGATATAGAGGACTGTTTTGTTAGAGCGTTGCTCTCGAATTTTTCACGAAAAAAAACCAGAAAAACTAATGGACGATAACTGTTCCTCTATTTTCCAGAACAATCCTTGCACAATAACTCGTTCGTCCGAAGAATAAGGCTATGATCTTCTTTCCAGCCTTCGTCCTTTCTTCTTTGGCAACTCTTCAAAAGGAAAGATCCTCTCCGCAGATTGCCTCTTAGTTTGGAGTTTCTAACAGTATATTCAGCTCTTTTTATTCGTGACAATTTGAATTACCTCCGTCGAATTTCTCTTACATTTTGCGATAACGACTATTGCTGCGAAGTTTTTAGGGTTCAGTCAAATCATGAAGTATACACCTAGCAAGAAGTGTTGTGATGTCTAAATACTCATGTGTAATTTTCAGCATTTCACTTATATCAATACATAATTTGTTAAAATTTGCTTTAAAGTTACTCTTTTTTTTTAATCATGAGCCGCATCACATTGATGATATCTTCAATGGTCACTATTTAGGGACTTTTTCCAAACAGATCATCACTGAGATTTAGATAACCACCCTTGAAATTTTTAAACAGTTTGCAAACAGTGGCGCGGGTTAGAGATTAATCTCAAAACCGCTCATACCAAAATTCGATATTGATTAAAATGTGAATATTTTCGAGTGCCCAACCAATATCATAAAAAAATAATCGAACGAAAATATTCTCCTGTAAAATTCATGTTGATGTGGTAAAGAAAATTATCAAATTGCCATTAATTTATGAAAACCCATTATAAATTTAGGCAACTATTTTCAGAGTTAGTAGTAGTTCTTAATACATTTCTGAAATTGGCAGAAATTTTTTATACATATTTTGTAAATTAAAACGTAACCTAGGTATATTAACATCAACACTTCATTGTCGACTACCAGATACGTCCATTAAAATATTTATCGCTTGTTTCTTTTCTTTCACGAATAAATTATTTATCAACATTTAATCATTTTATTATGGGCACACTATGATTTTCCGTAAAAATATTGGTCACTTTAAAGTTGTCGCTTTATTTGTATTCAACACTTGGTTTATTTTATGCCTCGCTGTGTGATATTACTCAAAAATTCTCATTCAAAAATTCCCTTCTGCTTCGAGAACTTCCATCTGCGGGAGAATTGCGTTCCCATTATTTTGTATCGTATGTATTATACGTTCACACCAAAATTCAATATTGATTAAATTGTGAATGTTATAAATAAATATTAGAGTTATAGATTAGGACAACTATATAACAATGCAAAATATAGAAAATATCTGGAACAATGGATTTGCCACTTGATATCGATGTTTCTTATAAAATTTAGCTTATAATTATAAATTATCGCCTCTGGAAATTCTATTTAAATATACATAAAGAAAATATTAAGAGAAGTCAAGAAACATTGATAAAAACGTCACAGAAACCAGTTAAGAGAAATTTGCTGGAAATAACAAAAAAATTAAAACCTTTGTGATTAGTAACTAATATCTAATCTTAATTTGTGATTGGAAATTAAAATCCAACGAAATTCTCTGCTATTAAGATATTTTATTCCAGTGCACGTACAGTATTTATATATTTTCGAAGCACTTGTTTAACTCAAGTTCGATTATATACGTTGCTGCTTATAACCGAGATGAGTTTACTCCGGATCCATACATGCTAGGTAGGCTGCAGATGGTTATAGTTTTATGTATTTTTCTGTTTTTTTTTATCATATCTATATTTTTAGTTACAAAGAATAACACCTTGCTTAAATGTAAACACAAGGTATAAATATTTTACTAAGAATTTAGAATATCCAATAATATATTCAATACTTTTTAGAAACAAACATGTTTTATTAAAATATTTAGAAAAATGTAACTTAAAATTGTATTAAATTTAAATGGAATCCGTCAAATTCACTCTAGCAAATTTTCGGGAAAAAGCTATGTCATTATCTCATTTTTAAATAAATAAATGGCACTGTTATCGTTTTCTTAATGACGACCTTTTGTTCTTCACGGTTATTATGCGGTAGACCGCATTTAATCGGTTTTTATATTCCTTTGCATATTTTTTTCTGAGACTGAAGTTAAAGCGACTGTTATGTGAAGATACAATTTTGGTAACAAAAAGTGTCGGCGATGTTTTCTTTTGGTTTTATTACGTTCTAAATTTAATGTTATATATATATATATATATATATATATTTACATATTTTTTTTTTCACCTACAGTGTTGTGAAACTTTAGTTAAAAATTAAATTTGTCTTTAGATACTTCCACCACTTTTATTTCAAAAAAAATATTAAATCCTTGTGGCGACTTGAAAAGTAATAAATTATTTATTTAGTTTTGATTTGCTTCCAGTGAACCAAAATTTGAATGAATTTGGAAAATCGTAGAAGAATTTTATTCATTTAAATGTTATAAACATTTAAAAACATTTTATAGTTTATTCGATACATATTTTTAGGACAGTTGTTTATTTCGAGCACAGGTAGAAAATACCGTAAAATAAGAAAATGAAATAAATCTCAAATTTTTTTTCACAAACTTTTTTTTATGATTTAATTATTAATCTATTTTATTTTTAATTATGATTTAATTATTAATCAAGTGGTTGCGATTTTATTCTACGTCAAGTAGATCAAATAAAAAATGTCCGAATTTACCGATAAGTAACCAGACTGACAACAACTTACTTTAAAATTAAATGAAACCACTTACTATTCTTATTGCAATCAAATACTTATAAATTGTATTATTTCAAGGGCGTTATTATATTGTCAAATATGACACATAAATTTTAGTACAGCAGATGTTAACTTTTAAGAAGCCAATATACTTGCATGGGAGGTGAGAAAATGTTTTGAAATATAATTGTTCCCTGGAAGCAATACATGGTTTTTATCTCATCTAATTATTTTAAAGTGGAATATTATGGGAAAATAAAAACATAGTACCTGTAAAAACAGTAGGATTATTTTTTACATTCTATAGAAAAATCATTATTCTAGCAGAGTTATTGGTTATGTCATTCTGCTGAAGTTTGTCTTTCAAGAGAAAAGAACGTCATGCTCGGACACGGTCTCTCTTTCTCTTCGTAATTTATTATTATAATTGTATCCTAACCGTACTAAAGATAAACGAGCTTCAAGTTTAACAAAATTTCTCTTTGAAAAGCAATTCATTCTCTGCTTTTTGCTACATGTTTTTCTTTCTGCTTGTCCCTTTCATTTTCATTTCAAATTTAGGTTAAGGTATGATGTAAGTACGGTAAATTCTACATGAATATTTAAGCCTCATGCAACTTTGTGTCAGATGAATATGCTATAATTTCACCAAAGATCAAAAACACAACTACGAAGATCAAAAAAAGGCTGTATGCGAATAGTAATGGATGATGAAAGCTAAATATTACTGTTACGAATTATAAACTAAGAGACGGTCTATAAATTGATTGTTACTTTCAAAGAGTTTCTTAAAAAGGTGAAGAAAGTTATAAGTGCATGAAAAAAAATTTCAATTGTTTCTTCAAACAGTCGCAAACAACTCTGATTTCACATCATGTGACTTCTTTTAATCCCAAGAATAAAGGATAAATGGTGAGAAATACGTTTGCCGGGCGAGAACAAAAGAGTCTAGTCCGTGGCCTTCAAAAAGGCCATGGAAGACATGTTCAAGTTAAGGAAGGCCAACTGCTTCTCACTTTTTTCATTGAGTGAAACTGTGTACATATCTCCTCGAACAAACTTGCTAATTATTTCTCTTTTTAATACTATAAAAATTTCCGATATTACGTATCAAAGGCATACTGTTAAATGAACTGAAAAGCATTTCTCTGTGAAATAAATTTTAAACGGTATGTAAAATAGAAAAATGATGGCCAAACGTGATCACGTTAAAACTAACTATAAGACTGATCCCAGCCCAAATCATTGGGAGAATTTTAGAGTGCTTAAAAATAAATGTTCGCAAATGTGCCGAAATGCCAAAAAACACTATATTTCTGCATCATTACGTGATTGTACTCCTAATAATATTTGGAAGTTTTTGGGTACCCTAGGCATTGGAAAATCTTCTACCACTTCGGCTGGCGATTGGATATCGACCAATTAAATTCACATTTTTCTACGCCACCCACGATACTTGAACCAGCTGTTAAGTCTACAACTATGAACGGTATCTCGTCTTCATCCGTCTCAATTTACGCTAAGGGATACCTGTGAATCCGAAGTTAAAGCTAATCTTCTTGCGATAAAAAGACAAAATCCATGGGATTTGATGGCTTAAATATTAGTGCTCTTAAACCAATAATAGATATAGTGGCTCCGGTCATCGCTGATATTTATAATACATCTTTGAAAACTGCTGTCTTCCCTTTGGGATGAAAAAAAGCCTATATTGTGCCTGTACCTAAAACTGTATTACCTACGCAACCCAAAGATTTTTAGCCCATATCTATCCTACCGCTTCTGTCTAAAGTCTTTGAACGTATTGTTCATGGTCAACTTGTTACTTTCTTCATTGCTCATAAGTCTCTAAATCCACTTCAATCTGGCTTTAAAGCTGGCCACAGTACCGCAACTGCCCTTGTTAAGGTTACTGATGATATATGATTGGCTATGGATAATACACAAGTCACTGTCCTTGTGCTTCTTGATTTCAGCAGTGCGTTCAACTCTGTTGACTTCGATATTCTTCTTGCCTCCTTGAAATATCTTAACATATCCCAACATTCACTTGAGTGGTTTAGTTCATATCTTCATGGACGCAGGCAATGTGTTAAGTTGTCAAATACGTATTCTGAGTGGACTGATCTTACAGCTGGTGTACCTCAAGGTGGAGTTCTATCTCCTCTCCTCTTCTCAGTATTTATTGATGATGTTGTTAAAAACATTTCTGGCAATTATCATCTCTATGCTGATTATCTACAAATCTATGCACACTCGAACCTCTATTCCTTATCAAAAACCATCGACATCCTTAATCAAGATCTCGCTTAAATTGGTGAAACGGGTCATGAAACGGGTCTTTTGGTTAACCCAAGTAAATCACAAGCTATCATCATCGGTAGTCAAACACTGAATTCTAAAGTAAACCTACCTAGTTTACCGAAATTAGTGCTAAGTAGTACAATAATACCATACACGTCAACTGTTAAAAACCTGGGCCTACTGATCGAACAAAATTTTAAATGGCGGCCTCAAGTAAATGATGTTAGTCGTCGTGTTTTCAACAGGATACACTCTTTAAAACGCCTTCAAAATTGTCTAACGACTAAAACGAAAATCTACCTTTGTGAAACAGTTTTATTACGTTTATGGAGATCATCGA
Organism: Druceiella hillmani; assembly: GCA_039881145.1. Lineage (NCBI taxonomy): Eukaryota > Metazoa > Arthropoda > Insecta > Lepidoptera > Hepialidae > Druceiella > Druceiella hillmani. The sequence goes on along the minus strand of JAYKKI010000028.1, from coordinate 27,368,202 downwards.
TTATGGAGACGTGTGCTATCCTGATCTTAATGAAGAATATTTGTGCAAGTTGGAACGTCTTCAAAATGTATGCATTCGGTATATCTTCGGCCTCAGAAAATATGATCACATTTCTGAATACAGGTCACTTCTCAAATGGCTGAAGATCCGTGATCGACGCCAACTTCACATACTTACACTTCTTTTTAACATATTAAAAAATCCTCATAGCCCACATTATCTTAATGGCAAATTTAAAGATTTGTCTGCTCACGGCTTGGGCTGCGATCTGAAAGTTCACATACCCTACTTATTCCTAAACATATCTCTACCACTTACGAAAAATCCTTCACTGTCTAAGCAGCAAAAATTTGGAATCATCTGGATCCTGCCATCAGGAAAATCACGTCTCTAAATATTTTCAAAGATCTAGTGAAAAAGTCCTGCATCTCCTGAAACATTTTCCTTTGTGTCCTTGCCCTTTCCTGCCTTTACCATCCCAAATCATGTCAATATTTTGTTTTCTTTTGTAATTTACTTTTGTATTTTTTTTGTCTAATGTGCTATGAATAATTTTCATTGTAAAATCTCTTACAGTCTACCAACTAAATTTCAATACAAATTGTTATGGTTGACTGGAAGAGATTGCTCATGTAGCAATAAGTTCGCCATATGTACTGTACATAAAATTTAATAATAAATAAATTAAAAATAAAATACAAAAGAAAAAATAAATCATGAGAATGAAGGTTAGGACAAAATCTTTTAAACTCTTTTTTCGAAAAGAATCGATTAGATTTGTTAGATCAGGTGAGCGAATTTCGTTACTGTACGTGATTTCTGTTAAATGTAGATATACTAGTAACACATTAAAATAAATAACATATGTGATACAAAAGTACTCATAGTCCTTCTCTGATAAGACAAATAAATCAATGAAAAATTATAAGCACACATGATATCCAACTAATCTCATAAAAAAGACAAGTTGTTGGGTATATCATTTTTATGATATTTGAAATACTTTTAGTTTTTTACCTATTCACAAATAAATGACGTATTATTATTTCTACTATTTTTAAAATTCATTATCAGACCTATGTTTCCTTGTATTATTATTATGTGTCATGGTAAAGAATTTAAATAAAGTTGAAATATTACTACATCACGTAGTTTTATTTAATTGTGAATAATAAATTTCTACAAAATTAACGCCAAATATATTCAATTTTTTACCTATGTTAAACTCAACAAAAACTATCTAAAAGCAATAATATTAAACTGCATATTGACATTGGTTATAAAGAACATAGAACTGAATAATTAATGTGTTTTCAAAAAAATTCATTCTCAAAAATTATACGTTTACACAACACATATTGGCAACATTGTGTAAATAATTTCGTCATTTAAAACATAGCCCTCGATACCTAAAGTTCGCAGGCGTCTTCTTTAAGTTTACTTCTTACATACTTACAAGCGATAGAGTTGAAGGTAAAAGTTTTCTGGTATATTTCGAGTGACCGCTTTAAGGTTTGTCCGTATAGCTTAACAGATACAGATACCTACGTACTTCTGGCGTGATTTATGTAAACACGAACTTTTCTCGCTAATTCCTTTCAGAAAGTCGTTTAAACTTTTACGGCCTAAAAACCTTTGGAGATTGCTAGGACTTGTTCTGTGATGATTTTATTTATTGTCACCCCTTGTCGTTGTCTATTCCATTTGTGGGCCACTTTATAGGCTTATTGAAATATTGACGTTAAAGTTTTCACTAAAAAAGTGTTCACTAGCTGAAATATATATGCGGAAACATGTATCTTTGCGGCGGCGAAATTTTCAAGAGAAGCTACTAGCAATTAAAATCTGCACTGATTTGATTTCCATACAGAAAAACGGAGTGCGCGATTTGGGCAAAGGAGGGGGTCTGAGGATACGTATAACTTGTGGCCTGTAGCTTGTACGGAAAAAGTTGTAGCAGTTGGCATATTAACAAAATAGTATAAACAATGGCTATATTTAATATTAATGCTTCTTGCCAAAAAAAAGAAATTTAATTCTTGAAATTAGATAATTTCCATACTTTAAAATATTTTGAACTTATTTAAGCGCGAAACAATCGTCGTAGATATTCTCTGTCAAATATATTTGCTAAGATTCTCATATATGTAATTGTTTTAGATTACTGATTATAATATTATCTATTGTCTATGATCTGTATAAAATGGATTAAATAATGTAATTGATCATTCCTGAAGATTAGGAATTGGTAAAAATGATTTTGCAAAATATCAATTTTAAAGAAAACTTTAGCCGAACAAGAAGTAGATAACATTTCCGACTACACAAATATACGTCTATGAAATGCAAATTATTATTAGAATATGTTACTTAGGCTTTTATATTACATAATAATTGACTGGAAGAAAATATTTTTAAATATTGTTAAACAATTTTGCATGCATATATTATCTGCTACTGAATATAATATCCCTAGTTTATGTTTTATACGTTTATATACATATTTAGTTATTTTTATAGTACTACTGAAATAAAAAATACAGGTGCAAATGACTTCAACCTACAAACAACAGAGGTAATTCTGAAGCCGGCATAGCTCACACACTTCACACTCCTACGTGGAAGAAATTTGATTAAATATTGAATTATTTTTTCCTAAAGTTTTGTTTCTGCGAAGGTGAATATTTCAAAGTGAATTTTTGAGTGTGTCTCCTTATTTAGTGAAATTAACTTATAAATTTAATTCAGGAACAAAATTCGTATAACTTAAATAAAAATGAAACAAGATGACGGTTATCTTATAATTGACATTGCACTAACACTTCAGTTTTGTTTTAATATTATATTATTTTTTGACACACTGTATCTTCCATTATATGGAAAAGATGAAACCAGCATATTTTACAATTAACAATTGCAACCATTTTTCTTAGAAACCATTTTGAACAGAAAATAAAAAAAAAAATTAAACACAAAAATTCTTTTCAATGTCAGTCTAGTGAGGACATCTTAAAGAAGCGAGCCTTAATGATTCCAATTTTTTTTCACAACTTTATGCAATGCCTCATTGCTGAAAAAGTCCAAAAAAACCGTAGTTATTCTTCCCCACTCCTTTTCGAAACTGATGAAGTCAATATCAAGAAAAAAAAGTTTACCTAAAGTTTACCAGGAAGTAAAGCGATGGATTAATATGTTAATTAGAGAAAATCGCGATATTTTTACGCCTCTAAAATATAAGCTACGCAATATATATGCGTTGTAAAAATAATATTATTTGTAAGAAAATTAAATAAATATTATATATCCTTAAACATTATGAAATCTTAATAGCGCGAGTTCTGTACGTATTTTTAGGTTTTATTTAAACCTTACATCTTTTCTCTATATAAGACTAAATTGCATTTCAAAATAATATAGGAGTAAAGTTATTATATTTGTAAAAACGTTTAATTTCTTGTTAAAAAGATTATTTATGCTACAAACTTGCCACGCTACTTAGATACTAAATGTCGTGATTTCATGCTAATATATTTCTAAAAACGATAATACTACAAAATAAATATGTAAACTTAATTATTTCCTTCGTAACCTTAACAAGCTATTACACTATAGGTCTGCTAAATGAAAAGTAAAAAGCGAAATAATAAATAAAGGCGATACGATACACCTGTTATCCAAACAAACTCGACACTTCGACGAGTTCCACGTATTTTTCAGAGCTTGGACCGTGAAAGTTTTAACAACTCACTGAAAGAAATTAGTGAGAAGTTTGCTTTTACCTAAATCACATTTAAAATAAGTGGTTCAGTTTTGCTTAGCTATACGGGTAAACCTCAAACAGCTACTAAAAATTAACCGAAAAATTTTACTTTTAACCCAATCCTCATTACGTAAAAAGTAAAACAAAAGAACAGCAATTCGAACGGTTTATTTATGAAATTTCAATATTTTGCGGGTCGACTAAAACTACGACATTATAATTTATTTTATTAGATCTATTCTTTTTATGTCTATTATTGTTCAACGTGAGTATTGATTTTCTATTTTTTATTAAAGTTTGATCATAAAATCCCTGTGTTTAAAAACGTTTTAAAATATTAATAGTAAATTAAATATAAAGTAGAAGGATGTTATTCTTTTAAAATTGCACTATATTCCTTTGAAGTAAACATATTGGTCCTAATTATTAATTAATTGTTATACTGATCGTTCAGTGGTTTCACTTGCGTGGAAAACCCAAAAAAATAGGGACAAAACTATCCTAAGATAACTTTTAATGTATAATGTAAATGTGTACAAAATCAAGGAGATTGACTGAGAAGTTGCGTAGAAGTGAGACGAACAAAAGAATAATTTTGTAGTTTTACCCACGGCTTTGCACGCATGGCTGACGTAATGTTAATTTTTTGAAGTTATACTTCTTTAGGCGCGTTATGAAAAAATGACGAGAGTGAAATTTTAAGATTCGTCACACAAAAGTTACAGTATGAAGTTGCAACGGTTGCAGTCTCGAAACAAAATCTATTGGCACCATCGTCGCCTCTGTTCACTGTTTTCATATTCATAGTATTTATCCACATGTTTCTAGTGTACATTCACACACGTGTTTTAGTTTCATATAAGTGCGATTTATATATGTGCTAATAAATTATATTCAGTAGTGATTTAAATTCAATATTTTGATTAATATATTTACTATTCGTAAATATTAGTGAAAAAATTGTGTTTATAGAATTTTTCAAGTGCTCCAATATAATTGAGGTTATCTATCTGTATGTATTATTTAATGATGCCAAAGAAGTATAACTTCTCACGCGCATACATAAGTACACGCACCCTTTTTTTGTTGTAAGTAAAATTTTATTCACATCATTTTGTTTTTTTAGTTAAATTAAGATAAGCCTTACTTGAGATTATTTAAGCAGTATTTAATGGAAACTAACATTTATTTTTTAAACTATTCTTTATAATTAATATTGTGTTAAAGTTTCTTGATACACCACATTTCTGGATTCATTACTAATGGCCAGAACTTGTCGATTTCTTTGGAATTTGGCCCTAAAGAAGGCTAGATTTAATTAGTCATGAGAAAAACAGGTTTGTGTTAAACTGACTATAGCAATCTTTATAGTTTAGTATTGTGCTTTATTTATGATCATGGCAAAGTAAAACCGACCTGTAAACTACAGTCGCTTGAATTGAATTTTGTTCATTTTCAAAATTCCTTTTTTTTCATTTTGTCTCACAACAATAGGCGTCTTGTGGAATAAAATTTCAAGCGATTCAACTCGTGAGTACGCAACTTATAATTGGCCGTATGCAAAACAAAGTTCCTTCAAGTTGACACCACAATGTCGTAATATTTGGCTTTGTAATGCTATTGTAAACCAACTTCACTGGAAATAGCAATAGTTCAAAGCCAAAGGATAATTCTGTCAAAATTAAACGTATTCGCAACATATATATCCTTTTCCCCTTTTCTTTGCCAGTTATTTTATTCGTTTCGACGGTGTTATTCTGTAGACGTATGATGATACACAAACTTGTGATATTACACAATTTCGACAAATCCAGATTCCGTAACAAAATGTTCAGCGAGCCGACCTTTAGTTAGAGATAGTGCAAAATTTATTTGGTTTATATTAAGTGGTTTTCATCGATCACGGTATCGATCGACATGTAATTTTTTTCTTCACCAGGGATTACGTCTTGGATGGTTTTATTAATATCGTCAACAATTTTGTTTTTATTTTATTATTTTTTTTGTCACTAGAATGGCCGTTCGCATAGCAATTCTGAATTGGAGATGACAATCCAACGATTTTGGGATGACAATGGCACCGTATATTTTGTTAGTGAGTTCTTCGGATGTTACAACAATGTCGCCTAACTCATTCATCAATACGAACAGTTCCAAATTTTTGTCTACTGAATAGGTACCTTCTCGTATTTCTCGTATTTGCAGGTGTTGTTTTTCGACAAATACTTGCTGTCTTTCGTTTCTCGAGATTTCCACTGTCTTATTTCTTATTAATTTGATTATTTTTCACATGCTGTCAGATAGTCGAATGTTTAAAACAAGAGTCGAAAGTTTATTTCTTCGACTGCTGTGAATTTCGGATTGATCATATAGCGTTTGATAGAAATCGCATTACGATATCGGCAAGCCACCTTCGGTCGACTCATATACTCTCGTAAGTTTTGGAGCGTTTCATTCAGTACTTAAAAGGACTTTCTTTGGCTATTACGCATTGGTCTTATATGATGACCCTGCACTGCTTCAATATTTGTCCACGTGTCTACGATTTTGTTATGTTATATACCAAGAATTTCTTCTCACCTGTACTAAATAGCAATTTTGTACTGAAGTGTGCTGTTCATTCGCCGTCCAAAAACGATGTGGCTATTTCTGATGATGCCAGGATGAGTTTCATTTCGTTATTTATGCGAATTTCGGCCAGGATAAAGTTAATTAAAAATATATTTGTATAATCTGTCTGGTTATTCCAGAAATATTATGCGGCCTTGTTATTTTTTATGTAATTTATTATTATGTCAAAGGCCTATTTCTGATATTGCATTATTGAGGGTCTGTTATGGTTAATGTAATGTCATGAATAAACAATACTGAATCTTTTTTTAAATATTTTGCTATTACCAAATTTATTAGCACTTTTTTAGACATCGTTTAATATTTTTCTTGCAGCAAAATTGGAACTTTGGTAAAAGTTCAGTCGTTTAAATTAATTTTCAATTCCAGATATCGTCATCATAGTTCAAATTAGATATTGTCGCTCATAGTTTCATAATATTTCAGCCATATTTGAGTATGATTTAATGACTTATATACTTCAATATTGAATATATTTGGCGTTAATTTTGTAGAAATTCATTGTTCACAATTAAATGAAACTACGTGACGTAGTATTACATACAGTTAACACTGACTCTCCGTTTGCACTGACTCTCTCATAGCAAATTCCCAGTGACTGCCATCCTTTTACATGTCTAATCGCTGACATGCTTCTTGATATTATTCACAAATCTAGCTGTTGACAATTTTCAGGTCTTGAAAAATTTCATACCACAAATCGTGTGAAACGGTAAACATAAATAGATGCATTTACAATTTTTAAGACACCCGTATAGAGTCGCCCTACTTCAACATTCCGTCGTGTCTTTGCACTGGCAATCCACGTTTTTGATGATTAAATTTGTTTGTCGACTTATTCATAATAATAAGTAATAGCTTGGCAATTCCGGGTAAAATAAGGTCCCGGTAAATGGTTCGTATTCGCATAGCTCAAAGTAGGCACTCAGATTTGTGCATGATAGTGGTTCAAACGCAACTAATTTTGTCGATTTTTTGATGAAATACAGGCGTAATCCATCTTCTATGTATGTTTTAATAGACAACCGCTGGATTTCGATCGTGTATTGGAAAACTTCATTTTTATCATATTTCTTTATTTATTTCTTGAAAACCCGATCCTCTTCTTATAGAATTACTCAAAGCGCTGAATATATAAAGCATAGTAACAATAATGAACACGATACAATTACGCAGAAATTTGGGTAAATATCATCTAGTAATCAGTTTTTAACAGCCGAAGGACTCGATAACCCAATTTCTGACACGCTTAATAGTGTAGAAAAAATATTTTTTACTGGGACTTCTAGCAATACTTCCTTAAATAATGTGAGTGTTTAAAAGTCAGGTGAATACTACAGGATATTCTTCAGCACTCTGGGCAAATGAAATAAACTATAACATTATACTCTCATTTGGCAACCAGGAGCATAAAGCACTACTGAAATCAATGTCAAAGGGTTATCAACGTAATGATTTAACCAAAGAAAATACACATCAAAATTGATTTCTGTAGTGGTTAAAGGAGATTACATGCGACCATATCCATTTCAAATGTGAGGAAGATAAATAAGGATCTACTGAAACCCTACTGAACTTTTTTACTATCACCTTAAACATAAAATTACTTCAATATGGAGACCAGATGATTGCATTAATTTCAAGAATACTACTAACTAATAAGTTAAACAAAGTAATAATATGCTCAATATCGTAAAAATCCTGGAAATGCTGCATAAAAATCCTATTATATTTCAGGTTTTCTGACAGGTTTTAATGATACTGTTGTGAAATGGGTATTTTTTTTCCATAATTACACAGAGAAACCGTGCAAATGAAATTCTTTTGATTATAGTTACATCCAGCTCATAACTATGTACAACAGGGATTTATAAGCATGAGAAGGTCATTATTGCACATTAGCTTGTATTAAAATGTACCTTGTTGCTCAGACTCCATTAGTATACTGAGCCGATATCACTTTGGAACAGCTTACTATCAAGTTGGCTATTGACACCTAAGAAGAGTTTTAAATCATGGGCAAACGGAAGGCAACGAGCGGTTTTCACAGCTGAGGACAAGTCATTTATTGAAAAAAATTAGTGAGCATTAATAAATACCGTAAGTGACTCCAGATTCAGTAACATAAGGCGGATATTTAAAATTTCCAAACAGAGTGCATCGTTTACAAGCTCGAAGATATTTGGCGTAGAATTTTGCTATGTAAGAAGACATTCCTGCCTCTATCAATTTTACAATTTGAATATCATTGCCAACTAGATCAAAGGCCTTTTTAAAGTCAAAATAAGCTACATCTATTAATTACTTGATTGTTATTAATATAATGACCAATTTAAACCGTAATATTTTGTCGTACTGATTTTTGCTAGTCATTTTAAAGATATACGCTGCCGTTATTGATTTACTTGCGGTTGTATTTGAAAAACTTTACAGAACTACAGTATTCGATTTTTATAGGATCCTGAAACATTTTCGGTAGAAGCGGATTGCAAGGAATCACCCATCGATTGTCAATTTTGATATTTTCATTTCAATAAGTAAATATTTATTTATTTACACCACATATTTATCGTAACATTACAGGAAACCTATTTGCAACGATAAGAAATTAATGGTTTAACAAAATTTAAACTTTTAGATTAAATATGAACATAAATTACATGTTGCTACAAAAGATAATGACGACACAATTCGACAAATTTATTTTCACTCGTCAAAAATAAATCACACCCTGGTACGACGCGATCAGGTGGATGAGCAGTTAAATACCACGGGAAGCTGGAAAGTTCCGATATAGTTCGATTCTAGAAGGTGGTATAACAAATCGGTGATGATTGTGTGAACGCAGGAAATTGTCGGGCGAAATTTCGTCAATAATGCGGGGCACAGAATTGTTTCTTTTAAGAGGTGGAAAATAAATTTCATTAGTCTCTTCTGAGTTGCAGAGAATGGAAACTTGGTATACCCAAGAGGAAATCGGTAGGAAGTAGGAAGGGGAAATAATCATACTGTCTCATATACCGATATCAAAGAACCGTCTTTTGGACACGTTCAATTACCAAGCTCTGCACCAATGAAATGTACTCCAGATGAATTGATGATATAAATTAAAAATCTTTTGAATTATATAACATGAATAATAGTTTCCGAAATTACTTTTTTGCTACATCCGATATGTGCCCACGAAACGTTAATCCGACATGTGCCCACGAAACGTCAATCACGCGAATCAAATCAAACTCCCAAATCAATGACTTTATACATACGATGCAGTGAGATTTCGCTGATCGTGTATTCGTATCTCATAAGAGCGTGTGTAAGGATATAGCTCACTATTGAATATTTCTTTGCGTTAAGTTGTAAGCCCCTTGCTGCACTCCACTCAACGACAGCGCTGATGCGGTTGCAGCGTGGCAACCGTTCATCATCTGCTGCACCCTTGATGACAGTAAAGAGTTTCATGTCGTCCGCAAATAACAAACAACACGCAGTTTTTACCGCGCGACGAATATCGTTTACGAGAATCGTGAATAGTAGAGACCCGAGATTCGAACCCTGACTCACTCTCGATCATATAAAGAAGTTTCGGATATAAAGTGGCTCGAGCATATTTTTTTTATCTGTAAGATACAAAGAGAAAAATCGTGAAAGTGAAACGGAGAACCCTGCCTCGCCAATGCGATTTAAAAAGATATCGTATCATCATATGGTGTCAAAAAAAGTTGAATATTGAGGATACAAAGTAAAGTTAAAAAAAAAAAAGTCAAAGTAAAGTTTGGCGAAAACTGGCTCTTTAGTGATTTTTTTCTCCTTTCCACAAGATTTAAAACGCTAAAAAGGTAAAAGAATCTAGAGAAAAGCATTGACAGTAAAAAAGGCATAAACATTTTTGCAACACATTTTTGCAACAACGAAATTCTACCTACAAAAAATGGACTAATATAGTCTTCGAATTGCAAAGAGACAAAAAGTAGAGGGTGGTTTTTTTGTCAGTCAATGATTATTGAAAATCAACGTTTAATTAAACCAAAGTTTTTAATGTAAATAATTTTTTTATGGACTATAATTAGTACAGAAAATATTGCCGTACCTCTAAAGTACATGATTATATAATATTTATACGTCAACAATGAGATCTTTTTCATTTTTTAGTTCCTGTACTAAAGAAACATCATAAAGTTTTCATAGGATTGCAATCAAAAGAAAACAGACAAATATTGTGAAACACCATAATTGTGAAACACCTCCTAGCTTTATTCATTCACTGATGCACAACTGTAATACTACATTTTATCAGTGCACTTGATAACTTCCGACAAAACTTTCTTGGTTGCGATTACATCTCCTATCAGTAAACCGATTTTTCTAAGCATCAGCACCATTCAGCATCATTAACGTACTACTATAATTCTCTACTACTATACTTCTTTACTTCTCTACAACTACGACTACTGTAATTTTTTTCAGCAAGATACTAATAAAGTATAAGACATGGTAATGTTAAATGTGGTAAAGAAAACTATACATTTGTTACGATGGATAAAGATAATAGATAAGGAAGTATAAAAAGATGATACGGGAAGTAAATGTTTTAAAATGTATACTTCTACAATGTGTAAGTGCTGTATATATATATATATATATATATATATATATATATATACATTTAACATTCAATGAGTCATAGCATCATCTAAACTGACCATAGGGTCCCTCTATAACTTTCAAGGAATTCAACTACTCACATGATAGCGATTGTGTCAGAATGTAATTTACAAATGAGTGAAAAATACCCTTCATGTAAAAAATGGCAAACAAATTTTTGATTATAATCATCTTATTTTCTAGTTAGGAACTCATAAAAACTATGAAAGTAGCACTGAAAGTTCCCAGAACTAACTAGTTGTAATTATAGTAATAAAAAAAATATTTAAATATTTAAAATTTCGAAAAGCAAACTCATTAAAAATGCTAATAAAGTAGTTGCGTGAATTTATAATTTTATTTTTATTTAGCGGCAATTTTAAAATTGTGTGTTTTGTACACACAATTTTAAGTCCAGTTTAATTTAAATTGAGGAGATTTTCATTCGATGACTTTTATGACTTTCTGTGCGAACTCAATTATATTTTATCATGAAGCCCTATCCCACGCTACTTTTTTTAAAATGTTTAACAATAATGTTAATATAAGTAACAATCTGCAACCCTAAAATATCTGAAGTTTAAAAATTATATAAAATGAGAGGGTTTTAATTATGTTTTGTATTAGATGTAAGCATGCTTTGCTGAGAATGTATCATTTTTAAGGTTTACTTTGACTTATACCGATATTATCGTATTTTGCTTTAATATTAACATATGGATATAAAAAAGAACTCTTAATGATATCATCGTCGAAATCCCGAACAAGTTAATGACTTTATTCTTTCCGTCAGTTTTCTCAAAAAATGTAGAAAAACAATTACAAAATGAACAAAGACATTATTTACCACGTGTAATTTAATATTTCAGTAAACATCGAAACTCCTCGAAAACGGAATACTTCAAAGAAAATATATTTAACGATATTGCGAATATATTACAATAATAGAAAAAAGAGCGAGTAAGTTACAATAAGTATTCAAGAAATACAATATTCATATTTTCTTTCTACATCTACATTTGCATTAAGTAACACATGTACACAATGTTGCGAATATGATTTTAGTACTGTAGCGCCTTCTTCAAATACAAGTGTTTGTTAGTTGGGAATAAGTTTATGAGAGGGAACATGAAATCATGGAGCTGTTCATAGAATGAACCTATGACGAGAAATAAAGTAGCTGATGCTTGGAAAAATCGGTTTACTGATAGAAGATGTAATCGCAACCAAGAAAGTTTTGTCGCAAGTTATCAAGTGCACTGATAAAATGTAGTATTACAGTTGTGCATCAGTGAATGAATAAAGCTAGGAGGTGTTTCACAATTATGGTGTTTCACAATACTTGTCTGTTTTCTTTTGATTGCAATCCTATGAAAACTTTATGATGTTTCTTTAGTACAAGAACTAAAAAATGAAAAAGATCTTATTGTTGACGTTTAAATATTACATATTATACAATCATGTACTTTAGAAGTACGGCAATATTTTTTGTACTAATTATAGTCCATAAAAAAATTATTTACTTTAAAAACTTTGGTTTAATTAAACGTTGATTTTCAATAATCATTGACTGACAAAAAAACCACCCTCTACTTTTTGTCTCTTTGCAATTCGAAGACTATATTAGTCCATTTTTTGTAGGTAGAATTTCGTTGTTGCAATTATGTTTATGCCTTTTTTACTGTCAATGCTTTTCTATAGATTCTTTTACCTTTTTAGCGTTTTAAATCTTGTGGAAAGGAGAAAAAAATCACTAAAGAGCCAATTTTCGCCAATTAACTTTACTTTGTATCCTCAATATTCAACTTTTTTTGACACCATGTGATGATACGATATCTTTTTAAATCGCATTAGCGAGGCAGGGTTCTCCGTTTCACTTTCACGATTTTTCTCTTTGTATCTTACAGATAAAAAAAATATGTTCGAGTAAGCTACTTTATATCCGAAACTTCTTTACATGATCGAGAGTGAGTCAGGGTTCGAATCTCGGGTCTCTACTATTCACGATTCTCGTAAACTATATTGGTCGCGCGGTAAAAACTGCGTGTTGTTTGTTATTTGCGGACGACATGAAACTCTTTACTGTCATCAAGGGTGCAGCAGATGATGAACGGTTGCCACGCTGCAACCGCATCAGCGCTGTCGTTGAGTGGAGTGCAGCAAGCGGCTTACAACTTAACGCAAAGAAATATTCAATAGTGAGCTATATCCTTACACACGCTCTCTCTCTCTCTCTCTCTCTATATATATATATATATATATATATATATATATATATATATATATATATATATATATATATATATATATATATATATATATATATATAAATGTATTCTGATTTCGTCGATATTGGTAAAGGAATTGATAATTCTGTCGAATAAATGGATCAGTTTGATAGTCTATTATATTGTTGTCGCGCAAGTATGGGTAAACTTGAAGTTTATTATAATTAAATTGACTCCTTTAAATTTATTACAGAAAATTTGCAACCAAATTATCCTTTTTAAATAAATAAATGGCATTGTTATCGCTAAGGCCAAATGTGTGTTGTGCAGTTTATCCATCAAGGGTGTTTATTTTTTAATTAAGGGTGTTTATTGCGGTAAACCCTCAATAAAAATTAAATAATTTATTTAAATGAAATTGAGCCACGCTATTCTCCCCAGTTCAAGATTAAAACACTCCTGGTCATTGTGAAACAAAAATGGTAGAAACGTGTATTTCAAAGCCAAATTTATTATGTAAATTTAATATTCAATATTACAGTGACATTTTGTATGTTGCTAAGTTAATGAGGGTTGAGGCTATCGAGTCTGGTCTAGGCATTCTCCCCTGAGACTGGAACGATAGGGGCTGTTAAACCCATTCAAAGTAAAGTCAAGTGAAGGGAAGGTAAAATTTTTGTAACTAGAATTGCCGGTAATGTTTATATACTATTTTCTACTATATTTTTAAATGAATTAATATGAGGTATATCTTTGAATATTTTGCTTTACGCTAATATACTTTAAACACTTAATGGTTATTTTGAGACTTCGATTTAATATGAATCTTTGTCACTAGATGCCTCCACCATAATGATTAAAAAAAAAATAAATAGTTTATTCAATATATAGTTCGAGGGCAGTTGTTTATTTTGGGACAGGGGAAAAACACTGTCAAACGAAAAAATTTAAAAAGCGTAATAGAATTGTTTCATGAACTTTGAAAATCATATCTGAAAGTTTTTGAAAGTTTTCAAAATAATAATTCAAAACAGATTTACAATCTATAGAATGCTTCATAAATTTGTAGAAAAATTAACCTAGTCCAATTTTCAAATTAAAATAAATATTTTTAATGCAACGAAAATTTCCATGACAATTTGAAAAAACAAAAAATGTAATTTAACGAACTTAACAATTTTCAATGATACGTTTTTATGAATTCTATAAATGTTTTTGATATATTACAACTAACAAAAAAATATTTATTTAACGTAAGCTGTTTATCATATTATTCATACAATTTAAAAGTCCTAAGATGGTTTGTATAATTTGTTTAATATGAATAAATAAAGTTTGTAAATGAAATAAAATTAACAATTATTTTTATACTGGTTAGTTATATAAATCAATAAAATTTAAGCCTTTATCACTTAATGCAAAAATGTATTATAATTATGCCAACAATTAATTATATTCTATAAATTTCACCGCGAAACGAAACATAAATTAATACAAGAGAAAGAGAGAAAATTATCCCAGGCCAGGCCCAATAGAAACATATTTCACTTTTTCATTACTAGTCAATAATAAAATTCTAAATAGTTGCGATTGCAGAAAGAACTAAAAGATTAATATTTCTTAGTGTATTTTTCCAAGTTAAAAAAACCTCTTACAAGTTAAAAAAACTTCTCAAGCACTAGTAGAGCTTGCACTATGAGAGTTTTGTACACATTTAGACACTTAATAATATTTAAGGTTACATAGTATTTCTGATTAAACTATGTACAAATATTAATTTTTACCAGGGCCAAAATTGCCTACTATACTTTCTAAATCGTAAAATGTAATTCCGCCCAGAATTATAAATTAAACTAATTGATGTGTAATTACCTACTAATTAACTGCTAATTAAAGGCTTAATATATTGAATTAAAAAATAGAAGTAGTAGATTTCCTACAGTCTAAAAGATCTGATAATATTTGCGAACGGTACTTACCGTATAAGGATAGCGCGTTCGTAATGTAGCGACCACTTTAAAATATCTACTATATTTGTGATGGAGACATACAGGTAGCTGGAAACGATAAATACAAACAAATTATTAAGAAACTGAGGGAGAAATGCAATTAACGAATATTCATGGTAGTTGCATCTATATCGTTAGCATCATAAATTATATCAATTGGGAAAGATACAAAAACCAATTTTACTACCACGCATTGCTACTAGATAATGTTATATTAGTTATTGATAATTAGGTAATAACGATTAAATGAAAACAAAAATACTTCAATTATATGTGTGATTTCTCTTTTATCATTAACCACTTATTTTATTATAATTCTACATTGTTTGGTTAACTTTGATAACGAGGTATCCTTACTTTTGTTTTTAAATAATTTAGAATATAAGCTGTAGACTTTTCTATACATGCGAAAAAATAAATAAATCAAATACTTCATTTATATTAAATTATTAGCCACCGATATCGAATATATAAATAATTCAGGATTTTTCCACTCATTACAGCGAAAAATTTAAAAGAAATTTATTTTGCTCCTTCATGCATTTTTCACCCTTCTTCTTTGTTGATAAACTTTTTATTTATTTAGCACCATTGTTTTTTTCAAAAATATTAACTTTAATGTTCCGCTACTAGTAAGGTTTTAAATAATAATTTTAAATTAGTAAAAAATATTAAAAAATAATTAAATTTTTGTGATAAATGTAATTATGATAAATTTCAATGGATTTTTACATAATTTTTTGTTGCATTTTTCTTCATCGTCACAAAGAACACCATCTTTTCTGTAAGGTTTGTCTTCTAAAGAATACGTTGACGGAAATCTTTCCACCTAGCAGATATATTTAAACAATTTGGAAATATTTATTGCAAATAATAGCGTTTGCTATCCAGCCATAGAATAGTAAAAATATGCTAAAGTTTCCCGTATAGTTTAAGTGTGCAGAAAGCTAAATGATTCGCCGAAAAGTCGAATGATAGATCGATAACGTGCTTGCTTAATAATGGCCATAATTTTATATTTTTTAGACTTCCATTTAAGGTTATAAAACAGCTCAATGTATTTATTACGTTACATCTTTAAATGAAGCATAAAACTGTACAAAACTATTTAGGTGAATTATTGAAAAATATAACTAATAAACTTTTTAAATATAAATTTAAAAAAATGCCCGCATTGAGAACAAGACCTTACTTAATACTAAGCAAGCATCCTGTCACTTCGGTAACAAACGAATCAACTTTTTTCCAACACTGAAATTGTTGGAAAATCTATATTTATTTTGTTAAAAAAATTATTATTTTGCTTTTTCAAAATTAACCTCGATTAAAACAGTTTTTTTACTTCACTCTATTTCCTTCATTTTTACGCATAAATATATATACGTTGGCGATACACGTTTATAACATACTTTTTAAAATGTAATGAAAAAAAACACATTTTGGGACATAAAATAATTTATATACAAAGGTGAAAATATTTTTTTAATAAATATAGATAACACTGACTTGAATACTAATATTAAAATTATATATTTATTATATGTACCTATAAATTAAAATAACATGTAGTAAAATATAGTAAAATATAAGTTTAAACAATTTTTTGAGAATTAAAATTGAAAAAAATTTTACTAATTCGGTGTGTAAACAATAACAACGTTAGTAGGCGATGATCGAAGTCGCTGAAATTAAAACGTTACACATGATTTCAGTTATCTGAGCACGTGAACTTGTGCATTAAAATTGTACTTACATGGTGTGTATTAAACATGTCAAAAGGTGCAGTTAAAAGTAAGTACAATTCTTGTATCTAAATGTAATATTTACTATATTTTTATGGTATTTTGTAAGTTGATTGAAAAAAGAAATAAAATAACATTTTAAGTAGGTGGATGCTTATAAATAAAACTTTATCCTCTATCATTACCGGAGGAAAATATAATTGTTTTATCTGTTTCACTAATTTTATCTAAATACGGAATATAACTGAACACTGACAATTATGTGACTCAAATCAAATGACTTGTACGCCCTTCATTCGTCAAAATCGATGACGGTACAAAAAAACCAAGACTTTGCCATTAGACGTTGTCACATCTCCTCATAATACCGCGTTAATTCATCTCATAATACCCATCTAGCACAATTAAATGAAACTACGTTTCGTTGTATTACAACATCTTCAGGTGGGATATTAGCAAAGATCTTTGCTAATATCCCACCTGAAGATGTAATACAACGAAACCTAGGTCGTGGTAAAGAAATTAAAGAAAGTAGAAATAATACTACATCACGTAGTTTCATTTAATTGTGAATAATTAGTTTCTACAAAATTAATGTCAAATACATTCAATACCCATCTAGCAATTATCCAATTTAAAGTTAAATTAGAAAAATAAACAAATTAACGATTAAATTTATTTAACAATTCAGTAATGTAAAATAATTCTTCAAAATTCATGGAATCATTTACAGTGAAGTAGTGAAGAGGAAAATAATAACTAACCGTTGCATCACCAGCACAAATAATGACACGTACGTAACCTAGACGGCGCAGAATTTATGGCTGATTCTATTAAAAAGATCAGTCGTCATATGCGCGAGAGACAACATTTACCCAAACCTTATTTATCAACTTCCAGTACGAATTACTACTTTTACTTGTGTCAGGTGGTCTCCTTTAAGGCTCTATCTTTATATCAATCCTTGAAACGTAGGTAAAACCTGATTTCTTGTAAGTACTGTGAACCGTACAATACTTTTTAATACTCCATATACTTTTTGAACGAATACGAACGAGGAGCAGCTTCTCAATGGAGATATATTTTTTTGATGTGTGTTTTTTATAATTTAAATTAATTTGGATATTTCTTTTAGAAACTTATAGTCTTAGTTTAGTCGCAATAATATTTGGAATGAGTCTGACTATGAAACATGAAGATCGACCACATATTTCAATAAAACTGAACAGTACAAGTGCCGTGATTGAGTTTGAATTATATGGATCCAATTACTCAAATTAATCACATCGTGGCTTAAGTAAGTAATATAGTAAAGATCCAAAGATCCAAGTGCCGAATCTAAGCCGAGCTCTTAGTGATCAATGGAACATAGGTATAATAAATTCCATCCTTTATGAAATAGGCACGAAATACTCAAGTATGTGGATTCACAATTTCGCCCAAGAAATACTTTTATGATAATCAAAGAAAGTTCATTTTCGTCGAAAAAATTCAAGAAGAGTCACTGAATATTCTGTCGCAATATTTTTTCTAATTGTGAATGCCAAGGTTACATTTCACATTATTGTAAAGATGTAAGTATTGTAAAGAAATAAAAAGTTTTGCTAAGAGTGATTCCCTACACTTTTATAAAATTTAAACTTTAATTTAAAAATTAGTATTTCCAGTAACTTTGAATAATTTTTTTCAGTAATGTCTCGTTTAAAAATATCGACGTCATTTTCACCACGTAAATTTATGGGATAGTATAATTTTCACAGGTGTGAAAAAATTATTGTGAATATCGTAACAAGTAGGAAACGTGAAAAATAGCAATAATTGTTCGGTAAACATTAGCTTGACTTCTATTAAATATGTTTTTTTTTCATAACTTTAACATTAGTGGGAAAATATCTATGTGGATATTGTCAAAAATATCTTTTTTAGGAAGACATTTTCAAAAATACCTTTAGGTCTAATGTAAAAAATTTATGGCAATCGTATAAATTATTCTTTCAATTAATATCACATATCACCGAATGGTATTTTTTTTAAATAAAATTTATCCCTATAATTACTTTCCGGAATTTTATGTTAAACAATTATGTTCCTTTTTTAATTTTAACATACTTATTTACTATTTAATACAAAAATATTATCCGGGACTTTACTAGGATAATAGAAAAGTTTAGAATATGAAAAATATTTAAATTATTCTGACCACCATATTATTTATCATGCGTAAAACCCGGGCAATGCAATAATGTTACCAACATTATATTATAAAAAATACTAATTGTCTTCTGCGATCAATCAAATTGTTTCAATCTGAATATTTTGTTTTGTGGAAAGCTGTAAAAAATTTTACTGAAATTAAACTATTTCACTATTAAAAATACCAGCAAATAAGAAAAAACAAACTAAATGGAGAATAATTGAGTAAAAAGAAGATATTAAAATAAGTACATGTGTCAAAGGTGATTAAAGGAAATAAGAAATATGGTGTCAGCATCTAGTTGATGACAAATTTTGCAGCTTGAACGCAGAAGATCTTCCTGCATAAATAGAAGTAGCTTAATGCCATGAACAGATAAGAAATTGATCTTTTTTAGTGTTATGTTGGAAAATTAGGATTATTTAAATGACAAAATATACTGACTTCATTACATTTACTTTGCAAACTTTTTGTTTAGTAAATATGATCATATTTTTGATAAAAAAATAAGGAATACGTACATCTTCAAAGCTTTTAAATAGTTTGCAGTAAGATCTACGCAACACACATCTTTACAGTCAAAAAAGACAATAAAAGGATTCGAGGAAGGCAAAAATTCATTTCAACAGCTAGAATATTTTGAATAAACTCAAGAGGGTGTTCTGTTAAGGATACGTTCAATGTCATTTACTTGAGGTTACTGTGTTTTTAATTAAACAATAAACTCAAATCTTTGACAGTAACTAACTTAACTAACTTGACTTAACTAACTTAATTTTACTAAATTTGCATAGTTGTTCCCATTATAGCAATAAATGAGGAGTATTGTAGCGTCTATGCAGTAAAAAAGGCTACTTCGTAAATAACATTTTCGTCGGCCTCTACTACTGACAAGAACTTTTTTGTTGCCTTCTCTTTACGCTGGTTTGTTCTTTTCACTTGACATATAAAATAAGAGAATATGTTTAAAAAAATGTTCCTAACGCTAGAGATAAAATTGCAATCAAAAATAGAATTAGAATAAATTCTTGCTACAAAATAGATATTTTGCGGGGTTTTGAATTAGTCATTATATACTCTAAGATAATTGTCATTAAATAATAAATTATTTTCGCTTTTCTTCGATTATCACTATATTTCTTCCGCATCTTTTTATATTATTATATGGATACTTATTTACATACATATATGTATGTATGTATATATATATATATATATATATATATATATATATATATATATCGGGATCGGGATCGACAATATCAGGATTTTTTTATTTTCTAGCGTCCATGCTAATAAAGCATCGAACAAACTTTCGCCCTATCAAACTAGCTACCATTTTTATACTATTTTAGACGGTAGAGATAAGACAATTGTGAAACAATATAATATATAGTACTAGCTCGATTCAGTCGTCGATACCCGCGTGTAATAATACATGGTTAAATGTTCCCGATAACTCCTTCTAGTAACAAATTCAATTTTCTAAACAAAAGCCACTTTATATTTTGTTACACGTTCGTTATATGAAGCGTTATATGAGCCCATGCTGTCTTTTATATATTTTTTATGTTTCTATGTTCAACTTGATGTCATGCCCAAAATCATCAAAAGCGCGTACCATATTATTTCAAACTTCTTTCGTTTTCTTAAACATAAAGCAATGAATTATCAAAATAAGTTTTGCTGTCACCTTTAAATTATATCTCAAATCAATGGATTCACTACTTTTCATAATTACACATACTTCCCTAATTCACATACTCCCATAATTATTCATGGTGAAGGTACGTTTTTACGATAAATTTTCACGTGGAATAATTATCTACCCTACCAGTTAACTTTTCGATCTATCATCTTCCACCTACCTTTTAATTATCTATCCAGCCAGCCCTTCGATCAATGTGAGGGAATTATTTGAAGACATTTTTATCTCATTGCGTTATTGATATTTTGAAAATTAGCACACTCATAAATTATATCGTTTTGAGGCTTCCTTAATTCTTAAATGTTAAACTATTTTGATGCCAAGTCTACTATGCCCATGAACTGTTGCATTAAATGGATGGAATTCCTTGATGAGGTATCCGGGTAAATAATCAGTAAAAATCATGATGTCACTAAACGGATTATGCTATTAAAATAATTAGTCTATGGTAAAGGGCGACCTTACCATAGACTAACAATTTTAATAGTGACGTCGGTACGTAGTCTGAGTTTCAAGTTAATATAATCTATACAAGCATGTCTTTACTTAATGATAGATATAAACGGGTTATATTTGTTTTAAATGTCTGTTCTTTAGATTATAACTTATTATGTACAGTTTTGAGTTAAGGGTAAGTCTAGATATTTTATTGAAACTGGCAGCAAATTTTACGTGACTTTTGTAAATAACAACATGAACTGGGAATCTGAACATTAGACTACCTAAATAAATCCATTGAAACTGAAATAATATTTTTATCGATTGCCTTATTGTCTCACGTGAATTTTTTTTTATTGCTATTGTAATTCTGTTATAGTATTTTCCTTTCAGTTCCTTTTTTTATTAATTTTACGATTTTTTGTAAAAATATTGGTTATTTTACAGCTGCCGCGTCATTCTGATTCAATCTTCCATTAATTTTGGTTCACACCATATAATATTTTCTCGCAGCAGCATCTACATAAGTAAATACATATTTAAACCAAAACTAAATATTCATTAACATAAGTACATTAGATACGACTATTAAAGATATAGATTGCAAAAATATGGAAAATCATGTAACAGCAAAATACATTTTATATTTTAATCTGCATTAAAGTGAATTAATCCGAAGACAATATCCGAATACGATAAAATGACCATCTGATAGCACTCCTTCTAATAAAACTGACATAATAAATGCAAGTATCTATCCTTGAATATAGATAAAAAAAACTCTAAAAGAAGATAAAGAATATTGATAAAATCATAAAAGAATGAAGTTATGAGAATAGTACTAGAAATAATACAAAATTAAAATCTTTTAATTAACGTCTTTAATTTCCAATCCTATTAATTTTTCAGGGCAATTTTCTTTTGATGAGATATTATATTAAAAATTTAGTAGAAGTGCAGTATTCTCCCATTTTCTACGCACTTGTATTATTGAAGTTCATTAAACGAGACGTGGCATTTAGTGTATTCTATTCTCGACTCATTCTAAGATGTTATTATTGAGATGCTATTTATGACTGATTTGAATAGATTCCATGTGAGTCGATGCTACGTAGTCCGCAAAAGATTATGATCACCATGTACTTTTTTTGTATTTTTCAGTTTACTTCTTTTTGTTTTTGGAATAATTCTGCATTTTTAGTTTTATAAAGTTTTACAAAACATACTAATGTTAATTCATTATTTGAATCGTCGTATTTCACTACAGGTTTTACTAAAATGCGACTTTACATACATTGCAACTACGGTAATTCTTTACAGTAAACTGTTAATAAATTGAAAAACAACGTTATGTTAGATACTACAAAGACGACAATGCAAAGATATTAAGCATAGAACTATAAAGGTTTAATGTCGAAAATACACTTACGAAAATTTATATATTTATAAGAACATATTCTAATCATGTTGATATTGGTAAAGGAATTAAATATATATTCGCCTAAATGGACCGGTTTGATAACATATTATATTCTTATCGTACGAGTATGGGTATCTTAGAAGTTTATTATATTTCAATAAACTGCGTCAAATTTTCTCCACAAAATTTTCAGGCACAAGTTACGCCATTATATTTCCTTTCTAAATAAATATAGAACTTTGTTATCGCTAAAGCCAAATGACAGTTATCTTAATTGCGACCTTTTATCCTTCACTGTTCCTCTGCGGTAAACCGCAATTAAACCATTTTTTTGCAAAGGGAACTGAGCTATGCTATTTCGCCTAGTTCAAAGTAAAAACACTCCGGACAGTTGTGAGACAAAAACGCAAATTTTTGTGTTTCAATGCTAAATTTATTATGTAAATCAAGCTCTTAATATTTTGAGGACGGTTTGTGTTTTGCTAAGGTAATGAGGGTCGAAGATTGTCGAATTTGCTCTGGGCGTTTTCCTCTGAGACGAACAAAAAGGACTGTTAAACTTAGTTAGGTAAGGTCATGTAAAGGTAAAATTTCGGTAACAAGAGTTAGAGGCAATATTTTTATAGTTTAATTAATATTATCGTACAAACGTTCAAAGAAAATAAGCATTTTATTGAATATTCGCCGATGCTTTCGAACATTTGCGTGCATGCGTGCGTGCGTACGTGCGTGCGTGCGTGCATGTGTGCGTGCGTGCATGCATGCGTACATGCGTGCGTGCGTACATGCGGGCGTGCCTGCGTTCGCGTGTATGTGTGTGTGAAAACCGGTGCATACCGATTTCCCATAAGTCATGGACCAACCGAAAAAGGGAGACAGGCCAAACTATGATTAAGTTACTAACAAAATTTGATCCTAATAAAAATCTCTTAGTTTTCGAGATATCGACACTTTTTAAAAACTTGTGAAAATCGATTTTTTTTTGTCGATCTTTTAGATATCAGAGCTACCAATTAAGTCTGGTTGTTATTTTTTTTTACAGTTAAGTATATCTAAGTAATGAGGTTTTTGAATAAATTAAGATATTTTACGACACAAGAAAAAATTTCAAAAACACACGTTTTAGGATTTTATAATTTTCATAACCCAACTTTGATTGTCCGTGAGGAAAAAAAATTTCCTACAGAAAACTGGAAAACTATTTGAAAAACTGTGATACAAAAATTATGGTAATAAAAATCTTGTACTTCTTACTCATACTTCACTACTCTTTGTCGATCTTTTGGGTGTCACGGCTACAAATTAAATCTGCTTGTTATTTTTTTTTACAGTCAAGTATATCCAAGTATTGAGGTTTTTGAATAAATTAAAATATTTTGCGACACAAGAAAAAATTCCAAAAACACACGTTTTTGGATTTCATAATTTTCGTGACCCAACTTTGATTGTCCGTGAGGAAAAAAAATTACTACGGAAAACTGGAAAACTATTTGAAAAATTGTAATACAAAAATTATGGTGATAAAAATCCTGTACTTCTTACTCTTACTTCACTACTCTTTGTCGATCTTTTGGATGTCACAGCTACAAATTTTCTCCCCTGGGGAGGGAGATGTAAAGAAACTACATGTCTTTAATTGGTACAGCGCTCTTCCGTCGGTAAACAGTGACGATATACTTATGTACCCCATAGATGGCGCTGTGAGTAAAGGCGGCTAGCTAAGTTAGCAAACCAGATTTTTTTTTTCAAATTTGGTCGATATATTCTCAGTTCGATTGAAAACCAGATTGATATTGAATAATCGACCATTTTGGAGACGCGATTTTCATGAAGACTTTCCGAAAGACTAAGAGAATTTATGGAAAATAATGGAAGCTGAACGTTTACCTCTTAAGTTTGTCTGCTTCGTCACAATGTAATAATCATCAAGTAGCCTACATATCAAAAACGAACACTCTGAAAAATTTGCAATGAAAACCGGAGTTCACCAACGAACCGTAGGTTCCACTTCAAAATTGCGTAAATATGCGAAAACTGTTCGAAGGTAAACGAGGAATGAAATACAATACGAAGGATTCCATGAGCGATGAAATGTTTGCCGAAGACAGGGCAATTTTGCCGATATC
The DNA here is from genome assembly GCA_039881145.1 of Druceiella hillmani. Lineage (NCBI taxonomy): Eukaryota > Metazoa > Arthropoda > Insecta > Lepidoptera > Hepialidae > Druceiella > Druceiella hillmani. The sequence goes on along the minus strand of JAYKKI010000028.1, from coordinate 27,343,302 downwards.
GGTGCTCAAGCAACGAAAATTCTCTATCAAATCGCCAGCACTGGCCGGTCACATGGCGTAAAAATACACACAGAAGAGATCAAGATAATGTTTATAGACGGATTGCAAGCAATCGTCAACTTCGAGAGAACCTAACTCGAACCTGATTAATACCGCATTGTTAAAGCGAAAGAATCATTGATAAAGGGAAAGAAAGCGAATGCTACTAACGCGATCGACAACAAAGTTGGCTGGGCGGCAACGTCGTTCACTTCGCTCCAATGATCCATCGAGAAACGAGACAACATTTATCTCAAAATTGAGCTCCGTCTACTCAGATCACTTATCCTGTTCGTCCTTCTTTCCTGATCTGAAATCTGAACGTTGCAAAATTTAGATTTCGAAAAATTTGAAGTCTTTGAAATTCATAGTCTGGGACAAAATACTTGAAGTATCGGGATGCGACCGCATTGAGTACAAAAAGATTTGATTGGGTTTTAGGAACCAACCAGCAATTGCTCGAATAATCCAGAAACAGTAACTATGTTAATTTTATGGCGTTTATCTAATAAAACCGGATCGTTTCGTACCCAAACTTCTTGAGCGGGAAAGACTGACTGCCTGAAGAATTCAACGCATAACGTCAAAGAAGACTTGAACTACTCATATTAACAAATATTTCTAAAATCAACTTTTGATTCTTGAAGAAACTACAACTGTTGCCAATCAAATAGTATCCAATTATAAAATGAGATCATCAATAATGTTCTTCACAGCAACATATTGCCTAAAGAACCACCTACTTCCACCCATAATTTCTTAAAGATGAAAGAAAAGTAAGAATTCCGCTGCAAAAAATGTTTAAAGATCTTTAATTTTATTTAATAGTCGCATTGCGCGCGCTACGCTACGCATCGTCATTATATTGCGGATGAAAGGGCAAAATGACTCTTACCAGGTAACATGACCATTGCGTTTGCCAGTAGCGATCAATATATAAATCGATGAAACACTCGAGTTAGCGAGAATTATTTGTCTTCAAAGAACGCTTCTCTAAAGCATCGACTAACTTCACACAAATAAGGATAACGACAGACACGTCAAGTGGAATGAAGTAAAAGAGTTTAATTTATAATTTTAGAAAGAACTCTAGGATATAGAGATAGATGTGCTGAAAGAAGAACGGATTATGGAATGTTATTAGAGAAAGAAACGAAATAATTAAAGGCAATTCGTACTCCGGCAGACATGTAAAATATCTCTCTCAGCGAAAAGATCTCAGTAAATAGAAACGTCAGCAAACGCTTCTGTCACAAAGATTGCAACGAATATATATTCTACTTGCAGGTTTATTGAAAATCATCCACAAACGCATGCAATTTTTAAAAAAATTTTTCAAGAATTAAAATTACCAACCGAGAACGGAAATCTAAAACCTGGACCATTGAGAATGATAAAGAAAACCTGTTAAAGAAAACTCGCGAGGTTATCGAAAAAGGGCAGTCAAACTACAAAGGACTATTTACAAACAATGGGAATCCTCCGATCATCCTCATATTGGTAGAAAAACAATTTTGGAATCCAACATTCTCGAATCGAAAGTGAGAGGTGCTCTGTGTTAAATAAAGACGAACGACTAAAGATGAAAGGACCCTATTGAATTTGTTTAACCAGATATAGCCATCAGGCTGGTGAGTCAACTATTCGAAAAAGTTACTTATTATCCTACTTTATAAAAAGAGATCAAGAAAAGTTTGCAAAAGTTACTGAAAATTGGCATTCAAATTTAACACGACCAAGAAATTGCTTCATGCAATCAACGTATGGCTACAATCATATTCGAAATTGCAATACCAGTTTTGCGAAAAGCCATGGTACACGAGAGCAAATTGTTAATGTAAGGCAGATAATATTAAAGGTTCTAAAACCAAAGTAAAAGGATGCTCACTAAGATATGATTGGACAGAAAAGGTTCCAACGTCATTGAGAAGAAACTGGTGAGAATGGCTATTTTCTCCATATTTCTCTATAGGATTTGAAAATTCAGGCAGAATACATGAATAAGATGGATGTTTTGAGATGTGGTATTAAAATAAAATGCTACATATACCTTGTACTTCCAAAAGAACCAACAAATCCTTGCTCCATCAACACCAAATTAAAACCAAACTATAAACCATATGCTACCAGTAAGTTTAAGTGGATTGTTACCATATAGCTCAGTCAAAGCGGGAAAACATGCGTAAACTGGATATTGTAAAGAAAGTAGAAGGCAAAATATCTCGTGGTTGATGCCGATGATCAGATTAAAATCGCCATGAAACTCCGAGCATAACAAGCCGAAAGTAAATAGGATCTCGTCATTATAAAGTGGTGGATTAATAAAGATGCAACGAAGAAAAAGTTGAAGTCTTCTTCTTCATCTAATTTGAAATAATAAGCATTAATTAATATTATCATTATTTGATATTATTACTCACATATTGTTGTATTATCAATAATACAGGTTATAATTCGTAGTTTCTATCGATCTTCCTTACGGTTATTTTGTTAGACATATTCAGTTCTCTCACACTCAAAACATATCTTTTTTTTCTATATCTCAGTGTCAATACCACTTTGTAAACAGACACACTCACAGCCACACGCACACTCACAGGTGTACACATTGATTTCAATAATTGTTTTTAGGTACTTCGAGAATGACGTCAAATCTGCAATATAACTATGACTGAGCGTTTTTTTTCGACAAATTTGAACCAGAGCTTTTGTGTCTCGTCAAGAATATATTTTTGTATAAATAACGCTATTATTTAAAAGTATCTACTAATATTTTTACGTAAATGTTACATCCAATGAAATATTTAAAACATTATAAAAAATTGTCAAATATCTTTTAGATTATATTTTGATAAATGATTAGCGTAGACCTATTGCATAAATGAGATAAAACGATCCCGCGTAGTGTATTAAAAATTGTTCTATAATCCCGATAACATGTTGTTTTTCACATTCCAGGTTTCTGTACGGATTTTTACACGTGTCATAAATGGCTTAATGTTAAACCTGTGTTCACGTATGGAATACAGATACGCCGATAAATGGAAGAATAATTTTTGATTGAAGGTACATCATTAGATATTTATGATGTTCACAAGCATGATTTATATTTTTTACGGCCTATACGTTTAATTTTAGTCATAAATTTATGTGTATAAACTTTAATGCATAAACTAATGCTTGGTTAAAAGTTATGGTGTCTAATTTTCAATGGCTTGGGACTACGGGTAAGCGTGACAAACGATACGCATATCCTACAGTAGCCCTCTTGTTTCGTCACACTAGGCAATATATCGCAATGCATTCTAATTTTTCATCAACCTTGATATTTCATCAACCTTGGATAAAAAGTATTAGAATGGGTCAATGGACTAACCTCCCATCACCGGCGCATTCGAATCGCGCTGACGATCGGGCTGTAACGTTTACACCCAAATTATGTCGAATATTTTATTAGTAAAACTGAATTTATATTAGTATTTTAAACTTAGTTTAGTAAACAACATATTGTGAAGATAAATTGGTTAGCTTAAGTTGTGCTGCATTGGCTTATATTTACCTTATTTCACGAATAATTGAAACTGCAATATAAATACCACCGGGGCTGGTGACAGAGAGTTAAGTTTGACAAATACATGAATGCATAAGATAAAAAGTATCTTTGCATGGGTAGCTAAGAGTGGTGTGGCGATGGCGCAAGATTAGCCACTTGTTTAGATTTTGTAGAATGTTTCATTGGGTGAGATAACTGCGAATATGGAAAAGCCATTTAGATTATTTTTATTATATTTAGATTCAACGAAATTTTCAAGATGTACACTTATAAAATTTATAGTATATTATTAATCATTTGATTTTTTTAGTTATACTTAAAGTGTTGAATATCATTTTTTTCAGAATTTTAAGTGACCGAGGGATTCACTTCACATACATGCAATAAAATGTGCAAAAAAATTAATTCCTTCCTCCAACATTCTGAAGGTACTTACCAAAGAGCGTAAACAAAATAAGATTAATAAAATTTGTTTACATGATTACAGATTTTTGAGAAATTCGTCAAATTTTTACGCTCCTGGAAGATATATTATGTAATATGTCGATATGGTGAAAAATGATATTAACATTTATAAATAGTTTAACATAGACGTTTCTAACCTTAAGTGTTAAATTTTTAAATACCCAAGTCCTACGGGACCATTGCATTATCAGTTCTTCTCAATAAGTTTAGCTCTCTTTATTATGTATTGTAAACACACAAATATTTATTGATTTTTGAATATTTATTATTTCGTTTAATTTTGTTCAAACTGTATTAAGCAGAAAAACTGTGGTAAGGAAAACAAAATAATTGCTAAGAAAAATTAAATATTGCGTCTTAAATTTAATTTTTATATAAAACTATAAATAGGAACGGCCAGCCTGTGACGGACGGGTGGATCCGACAAAGTTATAAGAGCTATTTGTTCCACTACGTAGCCTAATGAACACTAACATACATAAATTAACATAACGCTTACTTACGCTAACAATATAAAAAAATAATATGAAAACCTTTATATACACTAAGTACAAACTCGAAATTCATTAATTAGAATCATTTTTAAACAAATACGTGTATAATCTGCCTTTAAAGCTTAAATATTGATTATGTCGCAAAATTCTTATGAAAAAATGAACAATAAGCAAACACATTATGTCAATAAAGTCATCACAAAATTGTAGAATTGAACAAACCCTTCAAAAAAAATATGTAATTTCTTTTATTCGCTTATACTTGTTACAAATATATTTATTTTATGCTTACGTGACTTTGTTTTATACGTGTAACAAGTGTAAAAAACACTAATATTTCCAAGTATATATTACACTACATAGCGTCACTAGAATCCTTAACAGTATATAACACTTTTTTATGGAATTTGAAAATTGTCATCTTTTATTTCGACAAACGTAAGAAATGTGGCAATATTGCATAAATACACTCTTATCGTAATCGATGGCGAATTTTAGTTTTTTAATTATCCCTTCATTTTATATACTTTTAAAAAAGAATATTATAAAAAAGAAAAGGATAAAAGATAATATAATTCAATTTCATTTCAATAAGTATAACGTACTTAATTCGCCCAAATACCTAAGATTATAAAAAATAATATCATCGATTTATAAAATAAATTTATTTGAACAATTATTAATACAATATTATTTCAATTAACAAAAACATAAATTATTGGTGGTGTATATCTTTTTGAAGAGATATTTATTCTTTTTTAAATGTATATTCTTATTATTTGTAAAATGGAGATTGGTGCGTATCAGTGATTTTTGTTAAATTTTGGTAATTTCGAGTGAGTGGAAATAGTGAATATGTCGTTTTTTAGTCTAAGCAAATATTTAATATCATTTGAATGTATGTCGAATGCAATTATAATACTGTCGGAGACTTTAGGATGAAATTTAGATAAGGACACAAATACATTCTAAAACAAAATTATTTGCATTTTAATTATTGTGTACACGTGTACAAGCTAATATTCAAACTCTGAATGTCAGGAAATACCGTACGACATTAAAATGAATACAGGTAAAAAAGAAGGAGATGTGTTGTATTTATTGGCACGTTATTCCTTTATTTGAGTTAGTTATTACCATTTTCGTTAGTTGTTATTGTATTACCGTTAGTTGCAGCCATTACCAGTTAGTTACAGACGCAATTTAAGTTTTGTTTTCTAGTTTTTTTTCCAAAAATTAATGACAATAATTTTGATACTATAACTATGTTATGCGTTGCTAAATTGAGAGTAGGCGCAATTTACACAGGCTGCCCATTTACACATAAGTATGATTTCAAACAAAATTTTAACTTTACTTATTTTAACTATGTATTAAAAAAATAACAATTTGCCCAATTAGATGTGATTAATTGCACAAGTAGTTGAAGTGCTGCTATTTGGTGATGGGATACTCGTATACTGTATATGTATATACCTGTGCATGTTAATATTATTTCATGTGATATAAGTTGATACATAGTTCAATTTTAAAACATCGCCTGTAGTAAATATTATTAGTAGCAAATATTATCGAATATATGAAAAGAAATATAATATTGCAAGCTGCAGGCCCCTTCTATTTAATAGAAGCCGCTAAATTTAGACCTGCTGTTAGGCGTCAGCTACCAATAATTCCCAAGGAATTTATTTGATCGGGACCATTGAAAGTTCAATAACAATTTATGTTTGATCAAAATTGCCAATGAGATATTCTCGTACAAGTATGTTATTTTCCCTACTAATTGCAACTAGGCAATGCGATAAATTGCTACAAGTTACATACATTATTTTCTATTACATACGTTGACCAAGTCTCTAAGATATAAAACTGTAGTTACATCAAATCTTAATTAAATGTCTAAAGATTTAAAATTGGAAAAAAAAGAAAGAATTGTCTAAAGATTTACTGTAATTCTTGCAGAGACACAACCTCGTTACTATGTTATTATATGCCTAAGTATATATGTACGAAGAATACGTCCACGCTTGCACACGCATGCTCAAACGAGAAAACAGTTCGACTACTTTCCAACACATTTTCGTTCACGGAAGAATATCTGCTTTCTTGTAATATTTTATTATAGGTAGGATTATAATTCATTCATTTTCTAAGCACGCTGTTATACTGCAGCAAATTATATACACAGCATTACATAAATCCTTAGTGCGCTGTTGCAATCAGCATCGACTATTTTGCTTCTTATTTATTCCCAGTTGTGATGTCATGTCTACCGCACCACATGAGAGTGCCGACTGAGACTGAGAATGAAAATATGTTGAGAATGAAAATATATGATATTTATAAAAATGCCTTACGCTAGAAACTTGTGTAGAGAGATTTCAATGACATGTTGTTCTTAATCCCTAAATTGCACTGCTTTATTCCCCTACCGCGTTAGGGTTACCCACACTGTGAAGAAAGTTGTAAAAGTTTCTTTTCTTTCAGCTAAAAATGTAAAATAAATCATATAGTCGTCTACAAAATACAGTCTACAGATTATACAGTTTGGTCATTCTTAATTTATTTCCAGGGAGTCGCGGGTAACGGTTAAAGAAGAATAAAAGGAGTAAAACAACTAAAGATTTTAAGAAAGATAATTAAAACCTACAATTGCGGTTTCTGGTACTGACCTGTTCTTCAAACAGGACTCAAAAATGTACTTAAAGTTTTTGTAAAAACAATACTATCTAAATATATGTTGTATATAAAAGTCAAGATTCTGTTACAATTTACGTCTAAATGACACAAGCGAAAAACGAAATTCATAATATTAAAAATAGACACATGACAAAAAAAAGCAATATAATAAACCAAAACTTGCAACTCAAAACTTCAAAGTAAATATAGTTCTGTCTCTAAATTGGTAGTAGCCTTAAATTCAAACAAAATTAACGTTAAATTTAGTTCGTTTTCGTAAAAATAAATTAGAAAATGCAATTTATGAAAACGTTCTTCGAAAGAAATTACAACCCACTTCCCACAACGTGACGCTCGTCTAAAATTGAAAACCCTTTTCAAACTTCAATAGCTCAACGCTAAGTAGAGTTGAAATGCTTAGTGTAAATCGCGAGGAGAGTCAGGAATACAATAATTTGCATATTTTGTTATCATAATAACTATGCGGCCTAGTTTGCTGTTCGCACTACAATGGTGAATCCGCACGCGGCCTGGTGAGGGTTTATTCATGTTATTATTTTAATACACATTAATTTTGGGATAACTATAACATGCAAAATCAATTGGATGATGAGATTTTTTTTACTTTATTAGATAGTATCTATTTTATTATAAATATCAATAAAAATAGATATTTTTAACAAAAGAGTTAACAGGCAAACTTGTGTATTCTTTAATTATTTATTTCTTCAAAACCCCATGCCCAACTTAAAGATTTCCTCAAAATGTTGGGCATATGGAACAACGTAAGTACAAATGGTCATTAAACAGTAACGAATAAGACAGATAAGTAGTAATGATAATAAGAGAGAAACACACAACAATTCGAATAAATATCCCTCTAACTAGTCTTCAGTCGTGAAGTATAAAACAACTCCAAAACCCAATTCTTGAAACAGATAACGAAACAGAAAAGGATATTTAGAATGGGTGCATCCCAATACTGCGTTGAAAAACGTGAGTGGTTGAAAAAGGTGAAATAAACTATGACTTCCTCTTCTTATCTAATAGCGACGAACATAAAGCATTACTAAATTAAAGCTCGACGAGTTATCAACAGAATGATGTGATTATTAAAAAGAAATACCTGATTAAAAGCATTATCCATCGGAATTTAAAGGAATTCCATCTGACCACTAAAAAGTCTGAGGGGAATAAAAAAGGATAAAACCCAGACATTTTGTGGTAAATTTCTTCAAGATTAAACTTCTTCAATATTCTCTCCAACGCACTATCAAAATTAATAATTCGGAAATAAAACATTATTGTGCATTAAAATAATTGTAAATAATAAAACAAGGTAATATTTACTGAATTTATTATATCATACGAAATATTTTCAATAATTTTATTACAAATGCCAAAAAATAGTGTAAAAAATTTAAGTAAATGTAAAAAATTGGCGCATTTTAATATGTATGGTAATTAATATTGAACACAATTATTTGCAAGATTTGGCCTTAAATAAATTGGTAGATATTTACTATCTTTAAATAAAAATTACGTTAAAAAAACTAAATAATAAATAAAAAACAACGTTAAAACGCATAAGAAAATCTGATTTTTTAAACAAAGTAATATGCCCGTAACTGCCCTCAGATATTCTCACAATGACGATTACAAGATTTTCTAAACTATTAATAAATTTAATACCTAACTATTCAAAAAACCATTTTTCTTTCGAGGAAGCTTCCGTAGGCTGGTAATGGAGGAATCTTACTGTAACATGAGTCTACTCATTAAATCAGTATTAATAAGTTCCCGAGCAATTCTTCGAGAATGGTCTCCTCTAAATATTTTCAAATTTTTGTTACTGGCTTCGGATGTCTCTTCAGATAATTTTCCAACAAACACTAATGAATACGTTGCGTTGTGGACGGAAGCTGAGAGATTGTACCATTGATATTCTTGTGCCAAAAGTCGCGCCGTTTCCAAACAAAAATCACTACATAACTACATTGATATTGTATCGTGAAGACGAAGCTTGCAAAATTGTAGAACAAGAGTCAATTAAATCTCTGTTTAAGCCTGTGATTTTCGCATTGGAAATATTTGAATTGAAAAAGAATTTTCTCGCGGTATTTCCATCGTTCTATGTTCCACTTCCGTCACTTCGTGTTTTATCTCCAATTAAACCTAATTGCGACTTAAACTGACTTTGAACATACAATTGCTTATCAACCAAAATTTTTTTATCGTTCTTTGACCTAACTTGCCAATTTTTAAAATCTGTTCTACAAGAAAAGTGAAAAACATACTCAAAGAAACGAATTCACGAATGTAGAGGTAACAAACCAAATTCAAAACGATTTTCATCACATTATGTCATTCATTTCAATCTATGATATTAATTTATTTTGGTATTATTTCATAAATATAACACCTAGTAGACGATGTTCCACTTAATACACTACAAATTCTACCATTGACCATAGTCAGTTGCAAAGAATGCTGGATGTTGTAAACGCGTTCGTCTAATGTGAATGTTGTTGAACACAAGGAAGCTCAGAAATGAAGCTCTAAAATAAGATTAATCATTCTTATATAAAATACAACTTTCCTTCACAAATTGGAAACGAGTAGGTCTACAATATTTCGTAGAAGAGAGGCGGGGATTTTTCTACAAAATGTTGGTTTCAATAAATTTGTTACTAACTGCAAGGAAATGTAAAAGTTACAAAAAACTGCTATCGTCATCTAAACTAGAATCCGCGAAAGACTGTTTGAAATCGCCATAATCCATACTACCGTCAAAACCCTGTTTCCCAATTATATTTAAATTAACTATCGCGAAGCTGTACTAACTTTGCAACTCGACCTCAGCTTTTAATTCCATCACTACCTTGCTATTATATACTTGCTACTATATTGCTAGTATAATACTTTTTCATGGCTTTCAAAACACTCTGATAAAATAGTAAAGCTTTACTAGAAATATTATTAGCAATAAAATTTTTCATCAACAAAATTGATATTTCATAAGATTGGCCTCCAAGAAAAGTGATAAAACTTCGTCGGCGCTAATATTTGTTAATGTTGCCGCATCCAAATATTGAATAATGTACTAACCACTGAATCATCATCCTGAGATTCTGTTAACCGTCAGTGTTTCAATCTTTCATAGATCGATCTTGACTAGAGGAAGAACTAAATCACATTCAGATTTACATTGCTCATGAATTGTTGCTAATACAGTACACTCAAACCAGTCCGCATATGCTTTTAAACATTTTTTATCTATTACAATTCACAAGTTTATAGTATTTGTTAACACTTTTACATAAGTTAAGCACACGTTTATTTAGGAATAAAATCTATATTCCCTACATTATCTATTAAATCTTCTAACAGTATTGGTAAAATACATTCGTGTTTTTCTTTCATATGTCCTCTTACTGAATCCCATAACTCAAATAAATACTTCCAATTAAAGGAGCACTTCAATGAATTAGAAAAAGAACATACACCTTAATTAGCGTTGTAAAAATCTTATAGACGTGCTATAAAAAAAATATGCTACGAGTTAACATCAAGTCATAGCACCTATAGACTATGTCAGGCTATGTTAGCTCATGTATTTTACTTTAGACTGCACTTTTATCAATATGTAAAAACATATTTCAACAAATGCGCATTAGTGCCAAAAATTGTAAGACCAATGGAAATCAAAATTATGCATTTTTATCTCAAATTATAATCGACCTGCATAAAGCTAAAATATTTAAAATACTACAAAACATATAAAATTAAAGCGTATTAAATATTATAATATATACCTCGACCTTTGATTTCCATGTTATAAACATACGAATAAACAAACATACATCGCGAATTATTATTGCGAAGATGAGTCACTGGTAAACGCGCGGTAAAGGGTTGAAGTAAACAAAATGCTATGCATATACTTCAGAGGTCAAAATGCAAGTTAAAAACTATGATTAGCGGCGATATTTATATATTTTCGGGTTGTCTGTTTATCGTACTAGCTCGTGAGATAGTTACAAGTGAGAATTTAATTAGATAAATTTTATTTTATTCGCAAACGTCAACAACTTTTACATTAAAGATACTAATTTTTAATCTTTTCTTAAATTTAAAAGGTATTCATGAATAATTAAATATTTATTGATATGGAAAAGATTGCATAAAATAGCAATGATTTCAAATTAAACTTATTAAGCAGCAAAGTTTTGGTAAGAAAATCAACCAATTGACATGAGCTTTCAACATATTCAATATGAATCACTTTCTCTTCAACCTTTTATCTAATAAAATTATAACGTATATCAATATGCTTACTTCTCTTATGAAGTACTTAATTATGTATCAATTTAATTGCACTCTGATTGCCTATGTTCAATTTTACAGAATTATGTGGTTCACCTATATCTAGTAAGAATTGTTCAAGCCACAGTATCTCTTTCGCTGCATAACTAGCAGTCATATACTCAGATATTGTCGTTGAAAATTCTGCCGTATTTTGTTTTCGACTTGCTGATTTGACAGGGCCACCATTCAGTAAGAATATCCAGTATTGAATTTCAGAGAATCTATACAATCAGTTTTATATTGCAATCACATACAATCGACTTATATTCTGTACACTTCAAATAACAAATTACTCGTTTGACGGCATTTATATGAATAGCTCCAGAAATACTCACATACCTACTTACTAAATTTGCTGTATAACTTATATCTGGTCCAGAGACCGGGGACAAAAATAAAAGTTCTCCCACTGCTACCCTGTATGAATAAATATTAACAGTTCCATTTTCAATTTTAGATAATTGTACATTAACGTCTTCATGTGTACTGCAACCCTCAGCTTTAGCCATGTTAAACTTATTTATTATGCTTTCAGTGTACCTCTTTGATTTATAGATATACATCCATGTATTTTATTTATCTCTGTACCAACAAAAGAATTGAAATTTAAAGTATTATATATTTATATATTATTTCAATGTTCTTTTCTAATTCTTTCAGTAATATAGATAGAATCTCCTTATCCTTGGATAACAATAATCTGTCATCGACATAAATTATTAATAATATTTTGATATCAATAAAGTGTCACAGAAAAACACAATTGTCTGAATGATATGGTTTAAAACCGATTATAAGAAACCATTTAAACTTCCTATTTCAACAGCAAGATGACTGTTTCAGACCATATAAAGATTTGATCAACTTGCATACTTTAAATGAATAGACTCTAAAACCCTCTGGTGGCTCCATGAAAAATTCTTCCAATGTCTCCCCTTACATGAAGGTACTTTTTACATCAAACTGTTATATCTCTAATTTATTCCTTGCTGCTATACTCAATTACAACCTAATAGAGTCATACCTGGTAGTTGGTGAGAATATTCCCTTACAGACAATATTTTTACTTTTGGGGAAACTCCCAGGTACACAAGCGAGCTTTATATCTTTCTACATTTTCTTCCTTATTCCTTTTGACAGCGAAAACCGATTTGCTTATAAACGGCTTCTTTCCTGTTCTGTTTGTTATCATCCAAGTATTGTTATCCTTACGGGAAATAAGATCATATTCAATAACTTTCTTCCAATTTTGTTGATTAATACCAGTTACTGACTCATAATAGGTACTTGATATATCCACCTTGGTTAGATTAATTTCCAAATTTCCATCTCTCTGAGGTCTTAGAGTCACATTGTTACGTTCTTCCATAATTATTTACCTTGGTGAATGATAAGTAGCATAATTATCCTCAGAGCTTCTCATATTATCACCTGAAGAAACTTTAAGTTCATCCAGTCTAGTCGTGGTGACAACACAAGCTGGTATTTAATTACATCTATCTATTAATTTTACCTCAATAAAACTTTGTCTTTGCTTAGTTATACTGCTATGTACATCCACGTGAGGTTTGATGCTCTTGACACATGTATCTTCTTTGTATTTTGGTTGTACGTTCTATAGTTTGCCTGATCATATCCCACTAATATCATTTTAGAACTTTTCTTATCTAATTTATTCCATTTTTCTTTTCGAATTGTTTTATTAGCATGTAACCTCTTCTGGTTGCTACTCCTTCAGAGTATAAATTTCTATATAATTCAGGCACGTGAAGTACATCTTCCAATATACTATCTACCCACTGACCTTTCATCTTTCTCCATAAGTATTTTCTTCGTGTCTTAATATCAATCCCTCACCAAAAACTTCTATATGTTGCTTCTTTCCTAATTTTACAGTTTCTGTTCTTACCCTCTATCTTCTGTATTCGCAGAAGAATTCACCCTTGTCCGTCATGTGTTTTGACATTTCACTGTCCAATATCCAAATATATTTATTCGGACACGAAAAATTTCTTTCTGCACTGAAAGCAAACACATTTTTCTACTCTTGACACTTACGAACAGATTTCTTCAGCGCTATGCAGTCCCTAGCGAAATGAGCCCTTTTATTACAATTATGGCGTAGAAATCCATGGCTTGAATTATTTTCATCGCTTGTGTAAATACTATTTGACTTCCGACTATATTTAATTTGTTTTGGATTTTTCTTATTGATTACTAATGCATGAAACCGCATTGCATCATTCGTTAGGCTCACTTTTTTATCGATTAAACATGAAGTTATATTTTGGATAGTATGATGGTTATTACTTAACCCAGATAGGGTTAAGTAATAACCATACTCGTCACCGAGAACGGTATGTGGCGGGCAATGAGCTTAATATTTTAGAAACCACCGCCGTATCACTCAATTGTTCACCACATTCTTTGAGCTGTTTCACCAAACCTTCTACTTTTGAAACATGCTGCGCTATTGTGTCACTGGAACTATTTGAATACTGGTAGAATTGTTCATGCACAATCATCTTAATGAATTCGGATTTCTCTTCATATATAGCTTCTAATTTACTCATCACATCTTTCGCAGTGTCGCAATTTTCTGTGAGAGAAATCTGATTGAGATCCAATGGCGGCATCAAAATGAACATAGCCATTCCGACATTCTTGTTCCATTGTATTTATGCTTCATTTTCTCTAGGTTTTGGAGTGTATGTATTTAAACCTTTCGCTCTCAAAGCACGTTTGACTTGAAATTTCCACAGCTTGAAATTTCTGTTATAGTTATATATGCTATAAGTGGTATATTTGTAGGAATTTTATAAAAGGCACTTTCATTTGATAGTTGACTCCACACTTGCTTTAAACTGAATTTTTTGATCTGCTTAAAGATTACTTTTCTTTGTTATTCTGGCTTCTATTTTCAACGCCAAAGACAAAATTATGAAAATAATATGTTAGTGCTAAGATCAGATTATGGTATTATTTGCACCTTCCAAATGTTTTCTGTAAAACTATTCGTTTGCGACACATTTAACAATTGAGATTGATAACGCATTCCAGAAATTGAAGACAATTTCTTAATAACTGAAATTTAGCATGTTTCCCATACTAGTGAAACCCATTTTTTTCAACTGTCTTTAAAATTTAACTTAAACGAATTGAAGTTACTCATGTATGGTAAAGATTAGATGAAAAAAGTCAGAGTTCTCAAGCAAAAAAAAAAATTAGGAAAATATATTTAGGAAAGTTGTCATAAAAATTCACCTTGTGTAGTTAAAACTTCTATGAATATAATTCTAAATTTCCTTACAAAATTAGTTTCATTGATAACGTAACAGTGGAGACTCCAAAAGCAAGCAGGATTTTTTAAAATAAAGGAAAAATAAAGAAAATTATCAATTTTAGATAACTCATTAAAAAGAAGTAACAATTCACTATCCTAAGCATCATGTTCTCCACCAATTACCACAAATCTCCATCTATATGGAGCCTTGTGGTAGTTGGCGAAGAACATGATGCTTAGGATAGCGAATTGTTGGTCCTAGGGCTATCCTAGGCAGAATCACAGACGCGGAACTCAAATGTGGACAACGCATCAGAATAATGTATGGGACTATGTCCTCTCAAATTCTTTCCTTCCATTTTGTTGGCCACCAACAATTTTTGGAGAGCTATCATCTCTTTTTTCTGGAAAATTTTTAAAGTATTTAAATATCTTGCTGAAACAATTGGTAGTATATTGAAATAAAGACTTCAGTCTGATCCGCTATCAAGCATCTTTCTCCAGTACCAAATTTTAAATGTCTGAGAGATTTATTTTGTACAGATTCAAAGTTTTAGAGCTACAAAAAAACATAAAGAATATCAGGGTAGTCGCTAACTTGTGGTCCATCGTTACTGAGATATTTTTGATAGAGTTGGGACATGGTATTAATTGTTACTACGTTTTGTTTCCGCACGTCTAGTTTGCACAAACTACTGCTGTTTATCAAGACGCCCAGG
Organism: Druceiella hillmani; assembly: GCA_039881145.1. NCBI lineage: Eukaryota > Metazoa > Arthropoda > Insecta > Lepidoptera > Hepialidae > Druceiella > Druceiella hillmani. Next base: position 27,327,702 of record JAYKKI010000028.1, on the reverse strand, counting down.
CATTCAATATTATCAACCAATGTTTCAGTGAGCTGTACGTTTTTTGTGCAGTCTCTACTATGGTTTCGGATTCCTTTTTACTTCATAAATGCTCGAATTTTTTACTGATGTGTTCCATCTTACCTAACAGAGTGGTCATTTTTGCTTCTATGACCTAAATAATCAAATGTTTCATAAATTAAATTACAACCCGCGCCAGGTTAGTTAATTTTTATATTAACAATCGTCAATAGTTTTTTTAAATATATAATGTATATCAGGTGTACAATCTCGAAAAGTAAATAAATCATTATAGAGAATATGAGAGAAATTTCTAAATGACTCAAAATTTTATAAAGTCTATTAAAAATTGAATTCAAATGTAAAATGTTTTTTTCCTGGCAAGTTTCCAGTTTCTCTGCCTCTACTCCCGTTATCTAGCGTTGAAATAGACAACTCTCTTCTCGTAGGGTCGCCTCATTATATATTCACTATTGAATTCACAATGTAGAATTGAGAGATATAGAAAGGTGAGCACAGAAATGAAAAAGATATATAATACCTTCTTAATTGATAACATCTTAACCCCTCTACAAAATACAGGAAATTTAAATATTTCCTCAATCTTTTCCAATATCGAACTTTACTGAATTTTATATTTGCAAAGGATATTCTATTTCCTGTTTGTTCATAATTTTTCCACTATATATAGTTATAACGTGTATGCAATGCGAGTAAAGCACATTTTTCACAGATAACTTATTCCCAGAAAGACAGATTATCTCTTTGAACTTGTATTGGGCCACAAAGTACATCGCGGAAGCACTGAACGCGTTCAACCTTTACGATCAGCCCCGGCCATAAAATGTGCCGAACCAGGCGCAGCCTCACTTTAATTAACCGGCTTACACAAAGGCCTGTTTTTTTATTAAAGAAACCCGCAATAATGTTTTAATTATTTCTCCCTACTTTCGGACCGATGCCAATCTTGCCGCCCCAAGAATGTCCAGCTTATAATATTAAAAAGCATTTTAAACCCTTACTTGCAAAATCTGAAAGCATTATTAGACATTATATGACCTTAATTCATGAATAAATTGAACGAGATTAGTTAGAAAATGTACCGAGATGCCAGCTCGCAGCGTTAAGTGGAGATTAGAGAGGATACATTTTAATAGTTTACTATCACAGCGTCCGCTCGATGTATATTCTTTCCGTTGTTTTCATTCAATTATTTATTTTAAAATTTTATTAATCATATTTAAAAATTTGAGAGCAAGTTTAAAAAACAACAAAAATTCATTACTTTGTGTGTAACTAAAGTTTAACACGTTACAAATTTAAAAAAAATAATGGTTCCAAAACTTAAAAAGAGTACGTCATAAAAAATAACTGAAAATTAAAAATAAATGGTTCGTAGTAAATCTGTGCCTTAAACTCAAATAATATTGGTTTACACGTATTTATATTGGATTTATATAAATAAAGGGCATTCAAAGTACGATATGTTATGCCTGACAATCGACTGATTTTCTCTTACACGGACTTCCCGACGGTGATGCAAATTTCAACCAACCAATATAAATTTTCCCGTACCAAGTACAATATGATACGTTTGAAAGTTGAAAGCAATCTATTAGGATTCTCAATAAAACCGGTACTGTTTCTGTTTCTAGTGATCACCTCTAATACTTGAGATTTAATTTTTAGCTTTCCATACCCAAAACTGAAAAATGGAACCCTTCTTTTATGTATATGTCTGTCTGTCACAGCTGTTTTTCTCAGAAACTGCTTGATGTGGAAACTTGTTTTTCATAATAGTAAAACACGTTAACCCACACATATCTCAGTAGATAATACTCAAATGTATTTATACGAAAACTTTAGAGGCGATGCAAATTAATCAATCATTTTGTTTTTTTTTTCAATAATTTACTCTGTGGTACTCAGAATACTATGCAGATTTTAATAGTACTTAATTTATTACTTATTAGTATATTACCATACTTTGCGCTATTGATGAGAGGGTTCGAGTTGTGTTCGTACCATGGCCTGGCTAATCGAGACCAGCTGAATACTCTACTCTCAAACTAATTTAAACGGCAATATACCTGGGTATATTGGCCTATGTGCCTTCGGTATGAGGTTCGCGGTGTATCGAGGTCTAACAAGTTGTATTGAGGTCGCAGCATGCGCCACTTGTGGCTCTGACCAAAGCCTACGGGACCTGCTCAACAGATGCACTACCGGTTTTGGCGGGCCTCTTGCCTGCGGATCTTGTGATCGTACAACGTGCGACTAATTTTGAGTTGGCAAGAGGAAGAAATTATAATATAGAATCACTTTATTTTGAGTTTCAACTAGATAAACCACTTAAAACACAAAACACGCATTTTTGAGATCGTTTGTGCTCACTGGCAGACTAAATTATCCTCGCCGAATTTCAAAGGCGAAACCATTAGAAAATGTTTCACCACTATTTTGCAGGGGATTGAGAAGACCTGACTGAAACTTAACTATTTTGCGTAGCAATTTTTTCGCGCAGAACTTACATAAATTCGCACTTAGAGACAGCAGGTTACGAGATGCAGGATATGGAACACATTTTGTTTAAATGCAGAAAGCCCGACGATGCGCATAGAGTTGCGTTGGAGATCATGAATCGCAAAAGTAGAGTAGAAGCATGCGTTTCCTTAAAACGCAGCTCCTTTGGTCATCTTGACTTAATTTGAAGTAGATCAAGTTTGAGTCATTTAAAAGATTCTATAAAAGCATACTTGAAAAAATTGAGACGCTTGATGACTCTTTGCCTATATTCTCTAACCTTTTTGGGTGGAAGCGTTTCATAATAAATACGGGATACTATTAGGAGACGTTCGAAGGTGTCCTCTTTTGTATGAGGGGAGTTATTATGAGTCCGTGGAGAGGCTCTGAGACAACCCGGGTGGAAACGTAGGAATATTATTTAATTTATTGAAATCTAATGAGATGTTTCGTCGCTATGATAGACTGAAGAAATTTGCATAGTTTCTTGGATGAATTTTGAATATGTAATACCTCTTTTTACGCAGTCGTCTAGAAAAAGAGAGATTATTTTATAACAATTAGCTCATTTGATACTCCTATTTCCTCTCTATGTTCTTTCTATACCCATCTTTCTATCTCGCCCAATTTTACTTGGATGACTACTGAAGCATCTAAGTTTTGGGACAGACGTTTAAAACACATTTAAAGTACTCCCAAAAATGTTAATGCTTTAGACATATATCATTCTGAACTTAATTGACAAAGGTATTAACAATACACTATTAATTAAGTAAATTTTAAAATCAACTTAATGCATTCAAAAATATCTTAATTTTTTTTTAATAATCTTAGTAACTTTATCAAGAATTTTTTTACGTGAACTTGTTCCCGCTTTACCCTTCTAAGTGTCATTCGAAATAATATAAGACAAACTTTTTCCAGAATTTCAAATAATATCGCCATTGCGAAAGTTATTCTGTTTGTTTAATACCCGACTAAGGTGGAGTGAAAACGTGGGTACTGTTTTTCAAACGATTGAAAAACATTTTTTGATAAACGTCTAGACGTTTGAACTCAAACGCCTAAGCGTATATCAACAAATGAGGTCTCGTTCAATCGTCATAACACTCTAAGTAACATAGAATAGGTGACGGATCAACATCATTCCACAGACCAATGACGCCACAGACCAATGACGGGCAGCAATGCACTGCAATCGTCTACCCACCTACCTAGCGTGACGATTTTGCACATAATCTCCAACAACACACGCACTGGAGAGACCTATGCCCAATTATTTTCTGATATAGGCTGTTAATGATGATGATAGTTTTATAGAATGACAATTTAAAGATAAATAAATGGACTTAACTCCGGAGAAAACCTTATCTAAAGTATATATCTAAATTTATTGTTATATATTTACTATTTTGAATGATGCATTCGTTCGTTTTTTCTTAAGTTTATCTGTCTTAATCTTACCAAATGTGCTGTTCGTACATATTTATATGTTTGTCATAGATTTATAATTATCGCTGCATTTGTTTTTTACTTTTCACTTCTCTTTATTTAAATGTACTTGCGTCATGTGCTTTTGACTTTTGCTTAAGTAAACTATAACCTATTGTGCCATGAAATTTATCCAGCATAAAACACTTTCTAATTTTTTTTTACGGAAAATTTGAACAAGTCTTAACAATTTATATATTACACTTGTCCAATCACTTATACTTTCCAGTATCAATGCTATTTAATTATAACAGTTTTTTGAAACTATACATAAAAATATTGAAAATGTTTATATGTGTATTTATTCAACCAAAACAGTATTTAATTTTCAGCACTAGTTTTTTTAATGAACTTTACAAGTTCTGTCCTTTACGGGGTATTGAAGTAAGTTACAAAGTTTTCATTTTAAAATTACCGTTTGTCAAGTAAAATATTTTTTTTATAGATCACGTACGTAAATAATTTATAACATGCTTATTTCTTCTTAGATATTTTGAGGGGGGGGGGCGAAAATATTAAATACGGCGAACACTATCGAAAAACCAGTAATATATATTAACCAGTGATTGACGCCTGGGTTCACTGATGAGATCTGATGATAATTTGTGGTCTTCCTTACCCGACTAATTATGCCACCATCGGTATCGTGTAGCATTTGTTTTATTACTCTTCCAATGTGATAGGAGATCTTATCCCTTCGGTGATACATATAGGTACATTGCGATATTGCTGATAATAAAGGATAACATATACGTCATAAATATATGTTTCAAAGACTCTTATATATGACGTAAGAATTTATGACGTATATATAAATATAAAAAGTGTCTTTTTAAATAGTACTTTTCAATTCGGACATTATTTTGGAAATAATGGAAATTATTTTCGTCATAGTGCGTTTTTCGATACTAACAATTTTTTATTTATCTGCCTTGTTTTCATCTCTCAGGTATTCGACTGATCTCCACGATATTTTTCATAAATTTAGCACGCCTCACGGGGCTTCTAGGTCTATCACCTAGGATCCTTCTTTTCGTTTCGAATTTATTTTTAGGGTAAAAAGTATCACCCCGTTGAAAATAAGAGCATGAACATAAGTGTACGTGTGTATCACGGTAATTGAACATGATTGTTTAATTTACATGACTAATTATTTTCCTTTCCGTCTACTTCGGTATTCTAGTATTGGCGTGTCACCTTTAATTGGTATAGTAACTACGAATAAAAGGATTTTTAATTTGAAATTAGAATACTCAGCATGTCAACCACATAATATTCATAATATTATGTGAAAGTTTAATTTATTTTATCTTATTTTCACACCGATCAGGTAATCTTTTTTTGTATTATACCAGTTTCCTATTCAACTAATCTAATGCCAAAGTACGCCAAAGAATTCCAATTTCCCTCGGTGAACAGATAAACTTGGAAAGAGTAAATTTTCGGTTAAAAGCAAACTTGGATGAAGTTGCGCACCCTCTAGACGTACTCTATACGTGTAATGTCGGTAATTTGGGAAGCAGACGCAGAGAGGTTGGCGTGCGAGAAAATATTATGTAACTACCGTAACGGGTTGTTTGTTAATTTAACATATTTAAGGGAATTCCCGCCTAATTAAGCTAAGTATACAAATATTTTGTTGCTACTTTTCCGGACGTGGTACCATTTCCATAACTTAATAAATACGGTCAAATTTCAATATATTGAACTTCTATAAATCAAAAACTCATTTCTTTATGTTGTCAGATAACATGTTTTGAGAAATGAAAAGTGTCTACATAGGAAACATAGCAAGAAGTGAATGTCGGTTTTGCCAGCATTAAACACGATGGGAACTGAAAAATTTCACGAAATATCTTTTTATGAGAAGGTCTGCGATTATTTTCGCGCCTGCGATTTATTTTCGTTAAACTAAGCCAGTTCAAAGCTTAGATAAAATCAGAATATAATACCGTATGATTAATTAAAGTTAATAAGTAGATGTCAAAACCAAATTTAAAAATCTTCTATTTATCAACAATTGCACTGCCCATAATAAATGTCTTCAGCGCCAATCATTACAGTACTTGTCTACTAGCAACACCTCCAAATTACCACCTCCAATTAGCCATTAGACCAAGGCATCATGAAGGATTTCGTAAAAACCAAAAAATATAAAAACATAATCTCTAAAATAGAGACTAGAAAGTCCAAAACTAATTGTGATAATTAAAAAAGTATAAGTGATATTAACAGTCCAAGTACAGAATGAAATATAGCTAAGTGGATGATACAGTTGGAACTTTAATTATATAGGGATTTAATTTTTATCGTTGTAATATTCCAGGAAAGTTTAAATAAACTTATTGAAAATCTGTTCTTTTCATAAATTGGTTTTACCAGTTTCAGATACATGTTTCTATGAACTTTTTCAACACCGCAAAACATCTCATATAAAATTGTGAGAATAAAATTTTGGGACCTTTATAACTTGCTCTTTCAATATGCATCTCGCCATAGTCCTCTTCATAATTTCCGTACGAATATTATTATGTGTTAACACTTGATATGTGTGCAGGTTAATACGCTTTATCATCATACCAAATTTCAAGTTTTCAAATAAAGCGATTTCTGAGGAAATGGTTATTAACATTTTTAACAGCATCTCTGGAAACATCGTACATAAAATTGTTAAAAAATATCAAATTTCAAGTTTCGACGGCCATCAGGACTGTGACAGGCGGGCAGTGGAAGTATAAGTGATCTTATAAGGACTCCGTTTGTTTCCTTTAAAGGTGCGTAACTCTAAAAACGTTGGAAATCAGGCTCTTCTCTGTTTTTAAAAAGAATTGGATATTTTCTTTGGATATAACTCAATTGAATTGGATATAACTCACTGGGTATACAACATAGAACTTCTAAGTTCTGACAATAGCCGAACTCATCTTCATCATATTGTTTTTGCTATTGATCGATTTGGAAACAGATTGAATACACCTGATTCCAAATGTTTTTCTTCCTTGCAATTTTGACGTTATTTGCCTCAATACGCTTCCTTCTAATTTTTTTTACGGAAAATTTGAACAAGTCTTAACAATTTATTTATTACCCTTGTCCAATCATTTTCAAAGTAATAGTAATATCGTGATATAGTAAGTTATATTAATATTTATGGATTTTAATAAGGAAACACTTATCCCTTCACACCACGACACACGCTCTATAAGTCGTAACAATAGTACACTCTAACAGTAATCATGGAAGTATCTAAGAATTTAATACTGTGAAATTATGTATTGTCCATTGAGATGTGTTAAGTGGGTATTTTTAAATTATATTTAATTTGTCTATTTCTTGGCAGTTTTGAATATACTTGCCCCAAAGTGCGCCGCCTTAAATTGCACGGTAGCAAGGTAAAGTGTCTAACAACGCATATTTCTAAATTATATCTATCCCAATAAACTTGGCAACTATAGTACCAGATTTTTTTTTGAGTTTTTATTTTTGGTAGAAAAATAAATAAAGTGAAATATACTTAAAGTTTTTAAATCTTTTAAAACTCCATTAATTTCAGTTCATTTATTTGCTTCAACATACATATATATATTACATATGAATTAATTTTGTTGACACACAAACTTGCCTTCGCAAACATTCTTCATGTTTAATTATTAATTAAAGTTTAATGTTTATATTTTCTACAGCCATTAATGTCCTTATGTGTTTACCTCTTCCCTGTACCCTGCTATTTGTGAAATGTAGCATATCTAGCAATACAAACGCCATTATAGCAGAGTTACATTTTCATATATTATATTATAAACTTCCATATGAATTGTTGTACACTATTTATTTATCCAGAAAATATTTATAAAGATAATCCTCTGTACAGGTGTGTAATAGTGAAATTAGGTAAAAAAGATATCGATATCAAACCAAACATGGTGGTTTACATCCGTTACTTGGCTGCGACAGTAAAATCATGTAAATTACGAATCCCAATGTTGCAAAGTAGAGGTATTGTAGCGAACAGCAAATAAATTTAATGCACGACGGCCATTTTCCGTGGCGGTCCTGGTCAGTTTAAGTCGTTTTTCACGTCATGTATTTGCCTTGAAACTCTGAAAGTTGGAAGTTCGCCAGTGCTCCGCCCGTTGCTTAGTTCGAGTGGTGTCCATTTGGGATATATTTAATTTTCGTGCAAGTCAAAACAGGAATTGAATATTTTAGTGTACGACGAATTGATGGAAAACGTGATGTATTTACTTCTTATTATAATTTTTGTCACATGCGATAAATAACGCAATGGAAATATTATATTACTCCTAGTGTTTAATCGATCAATAATGTTTCGAGAATCGCATATTAAAATATAAATATGTCTTCTTCTAATGTAATTTAAAATTATTGTTGTTAATTATTATACAAATTTTTCGTGACTCCAATAACTGTATTTCATAAATTTGTTTGTTTTGATCGGCAGATCTTGTTGTAGCCCACTTATTATAAACATTTTTATATCTTTTTTATAATTGTTCTTTCTCTACGTATTTATATTCGGACATTATAATGATGTGTTTAGACCGAAGAAGTAGGAAAAAAGATATTTTGAGTCAAACCTAAAAACACTAATTAATAAAAAAAACAAGCTGGAATACTAAAAAAAAATTAGTTAAACTTTTTCGAGCAAATTTTTTTTGTTATAAACTTTTTCAAATTTTGTATAGATGTGAAACGTTCCAAAAACAGAGAAAAGATAATTTGAGATCTTCTAAAAATGTTACTCTTTCAGAGTTGTGTAATTGGCTTTCGTCACCGTACACGCAGTAGGAAATACTGGTTTGCCTAGAAATGTAAAACTTGTTAAATTCGAGTAAGAGTGTTTAGAAATACATAAACATTTTGGCGACAATGTGTTTCTTATAAACTATCTATAAATATTAAATTATTTTTCCCAATGTAAATATGATACCTAATATTTTTCGGAGGTGAAAAATATCGTTACTTTTGATAAACTATCAGATCTAAATTATTGCTATAGTTTTTTGGTAAATTTTAAGTAAATTTAGTAACGCACTTTTTTCATAATTTTCATTGTAGTAGTTTTGACAGCGATTACAGCTGTATATTTTTGTGGATTTTCAAACATTTTTTTAGAATTACCTTTCATAAAACTGAAAAAGTTGCATTGAAACCCTTAAAACTATTTATTTATCTATCTGATACTGTACATGACATATGAAAGCAACAAAAAAAATCTGTTTGGTATATTATATTCTTTTTATGCTTGTATTGATAGAAAGTTAGTTATTATAGTTTCAACCATCTTATTATGTATCTATTTTTCTACCGGTGCCTTGACACCAATTAATTTTTTAAGGTAAGATCAATAAAAGTAATTATGGATTTCTTTTCTCTGTAGCAAACATTTTTTAATAAATATTTAACTTATCAACAATATTGCTCATCATGCTATCATGCTATAACACTTATTAGTCTGCTCAAACTGCAACTTTTCAAAGTATCCCCTGCTGTATCCATTGGAATTTAACGGTCGATTTTTTTATTTCGGTCTATCGGATATCGACCGAAATCGAATCGTCTATCGAATTTCGGATATCGATATTTTTAACTTTACCAGCTTGGCGAGATTCTTCCGTTAATTAATATTTATGTCAACTCAATAGATATAAGTGTGAATCGTCGTTATTTAAATGTGTCTTGTTTTCCCAAGTTTTCATATAATGTGAAATTTGAGGGAAAATTAATCGACGCTACTCTAAGAATTGATTCGTTCCCTTCTAAATTGTCCTCTTTATGTCGGTAGTAAAGTATTTTTAGTAACATCGATTTTTTCTCCAATTCATTGACCCTATTTATAAAATGGATACTAAAACTGGTGACACTGGAGACTAAATATTATTGATACACCAAACATGAATTGCATAAGATTTCCTGAGCATTAGTGTATACCTCTTTCTCTTAAAATTTCTAGAAATATGCCGTTTATTTACCGTATCTATAATGAAGTCTCAGTATTCTCTAAAATTGGTATATTTTCGTTTTACTATCACATCGACCGTTTGGGATAATTAAGAAAACACAAAATCCCATCATTGTGTACCTATGAAAATGAGCCTATTTTTAACTTGTGAAAATATACCACGTAAATGCACATAACCACCAAACGACGAATAAAAGACACGCAAACTTTCAAAAAGTTTCAACAAAAATTGATGACATGAAAAACGATGCGAAATGACTGGCGCCGCTTCGCGCGACTGAATTTCTTTGCATCCGCAAAAGAGTAAAGCAATTTCCCTTTGATGCGACGCTTTACAAAACGAAGTGTCGAAGCGTCCATTTGCATACTTTATTTGCATTATTTCACTCGCCCTATTGGCGAACGAATGTAGACTGCAAGTTCAGTTTCAACCATAGATTTCGTAAAAATTCATGTGTAATACACACATTTCTTGTGTATTTGTTTTCCACTAGTTTCACAGGTATCTACAATCATTATACACACACAAACATATATATATATATATATATATATATATATATATGTATATGTATATATATATATATATATATATATATATATATATATAATTTATAAAAAAATTAGTTAAATAAAAAAGTTAAAGAAATAATTTTTTAAATCCACGGTGGTATGAAAAAAATTACCTTCGTTTAAATTATACAAGTCTTTTCAGTATTGACTACATACACCCTTTTAATGAAATGCTGATAAGCGTATTTTCAACAGAATATGCGAAAATAAGCATATACGTCAAAGGAATTTATAGATGAACGTGCAGCTGCATAAATTGCATGGATCCGCTGCATTATGCGGACGCGTTGCAAATACCGGCTCGTGACAAGGTGCATGCGGTGCACATTTTATGGTACAGCAGTGCAATGTCAATATCTCCGCTGCCGTTTCCTTAATCGATTAAACAAGATATCTAATGAATTCTGATTCATCAATGTAATTCACGCACTTATTTGTTAACTCACTCGCTATATGTAATTATATTATTTATAAGTTTGAGCAATAGAAAACACGAGGGTATTCCAAGAGTTCAAACATTCAACTTCATTTGAAACTACGTTATTAAAATAAGGTATTCGTAACAGAATTGCATTACGACAAACAATAAATTTCGAATATATAAATACAAAATTCACCGGCTACGAACAAAATCAAAAATATAAGCAATGCATTACTTTTTCCTATTTGATAATCGAACAGTAATTTTTTTGGCCATCAAAACTAATAAATGCGAATATTATTTTGTATTATTATATAATTTGTGATCGTATTTTTTCTTTAACCGTTCATCCCTAATTATTTTACAAATTATGATGCTGTCATTTCTGAGTATGAGAAATCATATACTATCTCGGTCTCTTTAAAAGTTCCATAAACAAATAAGAAAGTCATGATAATTTGTACATTTACCATGTCCTTGATCTCAAGACATGTGGCAACCACGTTCCCCATTACAGATCAAAGCTCGAATCGTTGGAAATGAATCACCCATCCTGACGACTGGCGTCCATCCCTCTGAACAATCCTTCTCCCATCAAACGTATATATATATATATATATATATATATATATATATATATAAACGCACGTCTGTCCATCCTTCTGTTGCAGTCGTGTTTCTCACAATCTCAGCTGATATAGAAAGTTGACATATTGATGAATCATACTAGCCGGACATATTTCAATAGTAAACACAGAAAAAATATAGAAAAATATTTTAGAAATTAAATAATTCTCGAATGCGATTCGAATTTGAGTAAAAGAAACTAAAAGAAAACAAAATAACACTTGAAGCAACCTAGCTGCTTATTACCAGACCGAAATAAAAAAATCGACCGTTAAATTCCAATGGATACAGTAGGGGATACTTTGAAAAGTTGCAGTTTGAGCAGACTAATAAGTGTTATAGCATGATAGCATGATGAGCAATATTGTTGATAAGTTAAATATTTCTTAAAAACTGTTTGCTACAGAGAAAAGAAATCCGTAATTACTTTTATTGATCTTACCTTAAAAAATTAATTGGTGTCAAGGCACCGGTAGAAAAATAGATACATAACAAGATGGTTGAAACTATAATGACTAACTTTCTATCAATACAAGCATAAAAAGAATATAATATACCAAACAGATTTTTTTTGTTGCTTTCATATGTCACGTATAGTATCAGATAGATAAATAAATAGTTATAAGAGTTCCAATGCAACTTTTTCAGTTTTATGAAAGGTAATTCTAAAAAAATGTTTGAAAATCCACAAAAATATACAGCTGTAATCGCTGTCGAAACTACTACAATGAAAATTATGAAGAAGTGCGTTACTAAATTTACTTAAAATTTACCAAAAAACTATAGCAATAATTTAGATCTGATAGTTTATCAAAAGTAATGATATTTTTCGCCTCCGAAAAATATTATATATTCATATTTACATTGGGAAAAATAGTTTAATATTTATAGATAGTTTATAAGAAACACATTGTCGCCAAAATGTTTATGTATTTCTAAACACTCTTACTCGAATTTAACAAGTTTTACATTTCTAGGCAAACCAGTATTTCCTACTGCGTGTACGGTGACGAAAGCCAGTTACACAACTCTGAAAGATTAACATTTTTAGAAGACATCAAATTATCTTTTCTCTGTTTTTGGAACGTTTCACGTCTATACAAAATTTGAAGAGTTTATAATAAAAAAAATTTGTTCGAAAAAGTTTAACTAATGTTTTTTAGTATTCCAGCTTGGTTTTTTTATTAATTAGTGTTTTAAAATATAAAATTTTATTTATAAACACATAAGGACATTAATGGCTTTAGAAAATATAAACATTAAACTTTAATTAATAATTAAACATGAAGAATGTTTGTGAAGGCAAGTTTGTGTGTGAAAAAAATCAATTCATATTTAATATATTGGTGTGTGCCGAAGCAAATAAATGAACTGAAATTAATGGAATTTTAAAAGATTTAAAAACTTTAAGTACATTTCACTTTATTTATTTTTCTCCCAAAAACAAAACTCATAGAAAAATTCAGCTTGAAAAAAAAATCTGGAGCTATAGTTTACAAGTTTATTGGGATAGAAATAATTTAAAAATATGCGTTGTTAGACACTACTTTGCTACCACGTAATTTAACACAGCGCACATTGGGGCAAGTATATTCAAAACTGTCAAGAAATAGACAAATTAAATATAATTTAAAAATACCCACTTAACACATCTCAATGGACTTCCTGCCAACACATGATTTCCCAGTATTAAATTCTTAGATAATTTTTCTTGTTAAACGTATTTTATAAGTGTCAAATTACAAGTATTCTCCATTTCCACAATAAATATTGATGGATTATTTATGTCCTGCGAAGAGTGATAAATATTCAAGATTAAAATATGCTAAAAATATTCTAGACGCGTTCATTATTCTTAATAAACCACAAAAACCTTTTTAACTCCATTATTACGTATTTAGTTTTCAATGGATCCGAAGGCGGCGTGGAGTTTTACCTCAGTATGTGCCAAGGAAGTCGATGAAGTCAGCACAATTTTCACGGCGAACGAATAAACTTAGCGGAGTAAATTTCTTCTCTAGGCGCAAACTTTGGTAAAGTTGTGCAGTCTTCATCCGCGTAATGTACGTAATTTGGACGGTGGAAAGCGAAGAGAATCGGACGCGCGACAAACTGTTAGAGAGATGATCCGACAACGTTAATACATCATTACGAATTGTGCATGTCACGGACTATGACTTAAATGGCTGACTGAATGTAGAACGGGCAGCTGGATGAATTTGTATATAACCGGCCAAGTACGTGTCTGAACTCGCATCAAGTAAGATTCCGTAATATTTACGCAAGTTAACTGAAATACTTTTAAATTAGAATTCTCAACAAATGATAACACGTAGATTTTTCAGATTTTTCAAATTTCCCGTTGAAAAATTAAAAGGACGCCTTGCACCTTATATTAACGCTCAGTATTTTACAAATGAAGCTCATAAATAAATAAACCTGTCATATACGAGTAGAACTTGCACTAAAAGGTATTTACACGTAATTTCCGGTTCCGTTCCGTAAATAAGTGCTTATAAACATTTAAGGATATCCAGCATTTCCATTAAACAATTTATAAGTGTTAATTTTTAGAATATTATTTCAGATATTGCCCAATATAATTACATATATTTCATAGACGTAAACACTTGGTGCATGTTTCAACAATTTTTTGATCTAGGATAATCTTTGTAGTTTTCCTGTAAACATCTAGTAAAATGTTACCTAGTCTGTTTTTTCATGGTTTTTGGTTTAATAATTTCGAAAATAAGGGTGAGAAGGTGAGAATTTTTTAGAATGTCTTTTTTGACATGAGATCTAAAATTATGAAAATGTTTGTACTCTTCATAAAAAAACTCTTTTAAACGGAATATACAAAATAAAGAAAACGCAAATGTCATCAACTACAGTCTTAAATAGAACAGTTATTTTGGAACTTCTATATCATTTTTAAGACACACGTTTTTGTGCACTGAATTTTTTCATCTCTTAGTTATATGTATCCACTATATAATTAAATACACATGTATTTAATTATATCGCAGTTCAAAGAAGACGCCTATAATCTAAATTTCATCCATATAATGTCAATAGTCTCTGAGTAATATGGCTGTGACATACGGACAAACAGACGAAGAGACAGATAATCGGACAAATGGACAGGACGAAATTACAATTTTTGTCATTTGTTCACGGAACCCTAAAAAACCCAAAATTTGTCAAAACTGTATCAATATATAGATTAATTTATTTTAAAATGTGTATACATATATATAAAAAAATATATGAACAACATTGAGGAAGTTACGACTAAAATATTAAGAAAGTATAACTATCGAAATCAAAAAAGTATTTCTAAAATAAATTAATTACTTAAAACGAGTCAAAAAATATACTTGAATATTGAATAAAAAGAAGGCATGGCTACACTAAACAAGATGTATCTTCTTCTCTCAAGATTCTTTGAGGGAAGAAGATACATATTTAATCAAAGTGTTAAGAATACAGTATAATTCGCTCAATTTTTTATTTTAGGAAAAGAAATAAGAAGCGCTCATCAAAACTGTTCGAATTCCCACGGAGTTGTAACCGCTAACAGAGTTGCAATGACGAATGGTGTTATAAAATAAAAAAGTAAGAAAGAGTATGAAATCAAATTAAGAAGGAATCGAAAAGAACAGCAGCTGTAAATTTTATATTATGATTTATTTTTCAAAAATGTATATATCTTTTCCCAATTCTAAAACAAGTTCACTACGTTAATTTCAAGTATATTGTTAATAAGAGCATAAATAGAGATCTCGGCTGGAATAGAGGTTTTGTACAGTTAATATCGATAAGATCTCTGAAATTTGAAACAACAAACCCCAAATATCTTATGTTTCTTTATAACAATACAATAATCTCTACATGCCAACGGAGATCTCAGTCTGCAATACGTCGTTTACATAGAAATAAGTCTGATTTTAACAAGTCTGAATTTTATTATTTTGAATAAGCTTTTAAACAGATAAATAACTTTCTCAATATTCCACGCACTACGCCACCACAAAGAGATTGAACAACTTTTTCGACTTGCAAAAAAATGTAAATTGAACCAAAAGCGGCGCCGCGTCTTATGGAGGGCGCCCAAACTTACAAAAATTTTCAAGAAAAATGTATGACATGAAAAACGATACAAATAACTACTGACTATATTTATTTGTCATCCGCAAAACAAGGAAACGTTAACCCCTTTGTCGCGACACCCGGCAAAACGAAGCGTCACAACGTCCACTTGCATATTTAATCAACTACCGACGATCGTGGACCACATTTCCTCTTTGACCATTGATTTTATGAAAATTATGTGAACAATGGACATATTCAAATTATTTTCCTCTCTATTAATATTCATAACAAATAATATATGTTGTCTTGAAGATTGAAAATATTTACCTAATTTTTTTAAGTCTACAACAATATTAATATCAGTGATAGGATATTTAAATGAGCGACGTCTTTTGCCTACACCGAAAGAAAAAATAAAAAATTAATATCAGCTATTGGAAACAAATTAGTATTCCTGGAATATGTATATGTATGTTTGATCGGGTTTCAATTAACAACCTAAACGATTATTGAATATATTTGGCGTTAATTTTGTAGAAATTCGTTATTCACAATTAAGCAAAGATCTTTGCTAATAGCCTACCTGAAGATGTTGTAACACAACGAAACATAGTTTCATTTAACTGTGAACCTAAACGATATTCTTTAATAGAATCTTAACCAAAACTTTTCGTTAGAGTCTGAGAATCAATATAAAATATACTAGCTTTGCGTGCGACTTTGCTCACGTATATTTTCTTATCTTTACAGGGAACTTTTTTAGTAATAATGTCTTCAGGAATCTCAAAAATACTGTTATATGTCAACTTATAATTTACACTGAGGTTATAGTTATCTCGATAATTTCTGTTTATGTGCATGGTGTTACTTCCTGAGTATTAATATTTGAACACCAAGATCGTTAAGAAACATTTAATAAAGATAGTATTATCTCAGTGTAATTTTAATTTGAATCGGTCCAATTTTTTTAACAACAACAAACAATTAAACAAAAGAGGACAGACGGGAGCGTCCCTTAGAAAATATTTGAAAGAATCAAAATGTAGCCTAACTTTTAGTTTGAACGCCAAAGATTCTACCGGAATTTTGATTCAAATCGGTCTATTTTTACTTGACATGCAAACAAATGGACAGTTAGACATTGAATTGAATAAAAATAAGTTTTTTATCTGGCTTAGCTTAAATAGCATATTCCACAATTTTTTTCGAAAT
Source organism: Druceiella hillmani (assembly GCA_039881145.1). Taxonomy (NCBI): domain Eukaryota; kingdom Metazoa; phylum Arthropoda; class Insecta; order Lepidoptera; family Hepialidae; genus Druceiella; species Druceiella hillmani. The sequence continues at coordinate 27,310,780 of JAYKKI010000028.1, read as the reverse complement.
CATCTTCAACATACAAACACATCTCTGTGCAGTTTTATAATAGTGGATATTAGTTTAAATATAGTATTTGTAAAGTTTTTCTTTCATCTTTCTCTCTATAAATATATTTACTTTTATCTTTATACTCACGTCACTTTAAAATTGCTTAATAAATTTATGCAATATCCATTTTTACTTTTAAAAAGGTCGTGGAAAGAAAGTGAGAATATTGATGTGACATAACAAAATGAAAAAGGGAAAAGGATCTCGTAATCATTACCATTATTAACTGTTTACTACTCACCGCATGTATCACCAACAACGGATCAAAGCAAGCACTTCGTGCAAAGGAAGTTGAGAGCAAAAAACCGTACAGAGAGTATTGGTTAACTGGTATAAAAATATTTGTTTTCAAAATATTTCTAAAAACATGAAACAAAAATAATCTATAATTTTATTTCATTGGGACCTTTATTATGGAGAAATCTCCGATTTTTCAATAACATGGTATTTTTTTCGATCATGAATATATTTAAGCATAAAAAAATATATTTTACCATAAAAAAAACCTTCGTTTAAAAAAATAAGAAAAATACCAATATACCAATATATTGAATACACTTTCCTGAGTGACATTTACTCTTATGCCGTTTCAAAAACGAACCAGTAAAATTAAAGAAAAAACTTAAGACAATTAAAACCAAATAAATTGGATAAAAACTCTCCTTTTGTTAAAGTAGAAGAGTAAATCATTAGATATAAATATTATCAGAGAAAGTAAATCATCATATCAAAATGATTGTTTTTATTTACAGTTTTTATTAAAACTAGTTATATAACTAACAATTAACTTGTTTCTGAATTAATATACTATGTGCTGACTATACTAAGATTTTCCTTTGAATCACTTAATATTCTAATGTCTAACAAGCTCAAAAGGTTTTATTCTTTCGAGTCTTCTAACAGTATTTTGCACATTTGAGAATGTGGACACTTCTGGATTAATGTGGTTTTGAAGTCTCTTTTGGTGAGGACTAGCAAATCTACTAATAGTATTGTCTACCATCTCAATCTAAAGATCGCGATGGAGATCACAGTTACAGACATACCAAGGCGCGTTAACTACACACTTAAGCACTTTGTTTTGGAATCTTTGTATCACTTGGATATTAGGCTTACTGGCGCAGCTCCACAGCTGTATTCCATAACTCCAAATTGGGCGTAGAACTTGCTTATACAAAATAAGCTTGTTGTATATTGAAAGCTCAGAATTACGACCAAGCAACCAATACATTTTTCTGAACTTGATATTAAGTTCGCCGCGTTTCTTCTTAATATGTTCTTTTCACCGAAGCTTGGCGTCCAGAGTCATACCATGAAATTTAGCGGTGTTTGCTTATGGTAATTGAGTGTCATTAATAAAGACTGGTTGTTGTGTTATCTTTTTATTTGTAAAGTTGATATGTGTTGACATATGTACCGCATCATCTGCAAAAGTGAATGTTATACTATATAACGTTGTTGGAATTAATGTATAGCAAGTACAAAACTGGGCCTAGAACACTACCCTGAGGGACTCCAGCCTTAATCAACTTCAAGTCTGAATACGAGTCTTCGTATTTAACCCGAAAGTGTCGATTAGTAAGATAGGATTATAAGAGTTGGTAGAAGTGATCGGGAAGAAGTAATATTAATTTGTGTAGTAGACTTTCGTGCCAAACTCTATCAAATGCCTGTGCTACATGCAAGAAGACAGCAGAACATACATTTTTGTTTTCTATCGCTTTTTCAATAACATCAGTAATACGATGTACTTGATCGATTGTCGAGTGGTTGTTTCTGAAACCAAATTGATATGGTGGTATCAGGTTTTTTTATCAAGAACAGGTTTGAGACGCTTTACAATTAGTTTCTCAAATAGCTTTGACATGATTGGTAAGAGTGACATGCTTACCATGATTGGGTCGGTATGATTCAACTTCAATTAGATTTTTGCCAGGTTTTGGTATCATAATAACTTCAGCTGTTTTTCACGCATCTGGGATATAGTTTAGCCGAATATAGGCATTGATCAAAGTAGGTAATTTAACTACAGCTTTTCTTTGAAATATTTTAAGTATGTCACCTGTAATTAGATCAAATTCAGGTGCTTTCTTCACATTGAGGTTGTTTTTAATTTCATCAGCAACTATCTTAGGCGTAACTAATGGAATTCTGACAGGATAAGCATTGGGATGAAGTGGTGGCAGAGCATTATCTTCCTTGTTTGGATAAAATCTTGCTTCAAGATGTTCAGCAAACACATTTGCTTTTTCTGAATTATTACGGGCCCATTTTCCATGAGTCTTTTTTATAGGGGATACTTGAGCTAACGGTCGTTTAAGATATTTTATAGCTTTCCATAATGAGTATTCAGTTTTGCTATCTGCAGTAAGTTTTGTGAGAAATTTTTTGATTCATAATTGTTTGATGTTTTTTTTTCTGTAGTTAGTTGTCTAGTAGCTCTGTTAAGTGGAGCTCCCCCCTTAGTATTGATTAGTCTTGAGCTCCAGTGGGTGTGTTTAGCATTGAAGCACCTCCAATGATGAAGCGATAATTTAATTTTTTAAAAAGTCTGATACATTAATCTGCATAAATATTATATCTAGGTGGGCAATAGATTGCACGTACCCTGGGTTTTTGTTTAGTTATCTCAACCGTTACAATCGTAGCTTGGATATGCAAGTCACATATTTTTCTTCTTCAAAGTGCGAACCGTGTTAGAAGGATGATTTGAATAATAGGTTGAGTAGCTTTTGAATCTAATACTCTTTAATAAAATGCATTACTGATATAAAACATATGTCAATGTTTTCTGTATATAGGATTGCTTGTAGCTCATATTGGTGTTGTAGCAATCCATTGGCATTTCATTCCATAATTCGTAGGGAAGTCATTGTTAGTTTCCAGAGACTTTTATTTCGCTCTCAATTTTATTGAATCGCAGGTTTTGATCTTTTAGTATTATCAGAAACAGCTTGGCTATATGTTCTTCCGGAATTTTGGGGATTTTGTAGTTTTGTGGCCTCAATCTGAGTGGTCTCATTCTGAGTGGACATTCTTATCAATTTATTAGTTTTTACTTGCTGTTTAGTTTTGTTTTTGTTGTCTCTCAGTTTTTGAAGTTCTTTAATTACTTCACATCCTCGATAGTTGGCAGTATGATTTTTTCCACATTGACAGCATTTTGGCTGCATATCACTTGATTTATCACAGTTAGTCGTGCATTTAACACATCTAGGTTCCTTGTTGCAATAGTTTTTGGTGTGACCAAATGATTGGCAGAAAAATTTTAAAAAAAATTTAAAATCCGAGTATAAGATTACAGGAAAACTAATAAAAGATAAACTATTATCCTAGATCTTATAATTTTTCAAATATGCCATACAAGGTCAAAATGCCTTCCTATTACAGACAATATTTACTGTAAAAATAAACAAAATTACATGTGAACATCGTATTATTTTTATGCTCCAATTTTTTTCCAAACTCTTACGTTACCTAATGCCTAATGAGATAGTTCACATTTAAATATGCCCTTTATAAAAACGCATAGGTAATTTATTGGATTGGCTTCTCAAATACAGTTTGAACGCGTCCAAAACGCAGCCCGAAAGACTCAATTCGCCATTCATAATCAGAATCGTCGCCGTCGCCACATTCATTCTTTCTCATATGTATCCGGCGCGCCGCTCGGAACGCGCCTTTTATTACCCCACCGCCGGCAAAGAATATTGGCCATTTAAAACTTGTACGTACAGTTGCGACGCAAGCAGGATCCTCGCAAAAATTACTTAAATTTAAGTTTCATTTCCTATGCGCGCCATCTTAACTAGTGAGCGCCTTCATTTCGCTTTTCCATTTCAATTTAAATTTAGTTTGAATTCGACTGCATATGTGTGTGAGCGCAATATATGTGCCAATTTATTACGTACTTAAGCTTGCGTATGTGTTGGTTACGGACATCGGAAGCGAGTGTCGCATCTTTGGTATATTCAAACTGTTGGTGGGGTTTAGAGACAAAGTTTTATGTTTTATATTTGCAGTAGGTGACTGTGCGATAACTTTTTTAATTTTTTTAATATTTTAAAACTGCTATTAGTGATTTATTCATTCTTTGATAAATCCATACTAAAAATATTGAATGATCTTTGATATTATTAATTTTATTATGATCAGTACGTTTTTGACACGTTTCATTCGCCGAACGATTTGTTAACCTGTTGATAAAAAACTTGATACATATAGTCAATTCCATTCTGTAATCTCATTTTATACGCTGTTATAGCCAATTATAACTTTTATAAATAACTTAAACAGTTTTCTTAATTTCCTGAAGTGCCACAATATTAACAACATTTCTATTTGAACAAACATTAAAAAAAATTTTCGGCATACCGATATAACGAATGACTTCATCTGCCTGTATTGACATTTGAAACAGAAGGAAAAGAATTTTATTTTCCGCCAGTGAAATTGTTACTTAATAACTGAAATTTCCTTTTAACCATTATTTAAATGTGGGTTATTTAAAAATTTAATGTAATTTTAACAAGAATATTGGCACTTGAGTTCACGGGAAGTAAATCGAAAAACTAATATTTTTATCATCCTTTAACAACACACACCACTATTTTGTTATACTTACACCTTACTATGTTATAGTATACACTTTACTATGTTAAAACTGCATTTATTATTTCGTTGACTTATTCAATCAAAATAAGTTATTGCTATTCTTCAAAGATACTAACCGCAGAGTGGTTTCCCACAAAATTTTGACAGTTTACTTTTGACTCGTATAATGTACCAAACCGCTGATAACAGTAGTGAGGGCCATTTTTTTTACTTTTGATACACATAACATACAAAACAGCTATAGAAGTAGTGAGCACCATTTTTGTTTGTTTGTCTTCTTGTCTCATTCTGTCGTGTTCTGTCGTGTTGTGTAAACGTCTAATAAAATCTTTATAAAAATGCACATAGACAATTGTCAATTTAAAAAAAATCGCATGTGACACAATACACGTGACAGAAGTGCAATTCTTTGGTGATCTAAACCTCGATTTGTATGTACATAGCAAAGAGTGAAGCTGCAGGGTGAGAGAGAGAAAAAAAATATAAATTAACTCTTAATATTACTCACTGTTTAAATACATACTGCACATGCGCATGCGTACACTTCGAAGTTGCAAACTTTAATGCCAGGCATTCAGAAAAATTAATAAAATGTCATTACAAATTGACGTAATAATCTAATAAAATTTTCAAATAAATTTACATAGAAAATTGTGACTTAACAAAATCCGTTGAATGATTAAATTATACAAAATTAAAAATGTTATTATAATTAAAAATATTGAAGCCCGAACTAAAATTTTAAAAAATGTATTCAAACAGAAAAGCATTTAAAATAAAATGTTGATTGTTTTAAGGGAAATAATAGCCTAAATTAAAGTTCATAATCGCTTTATAATAATTTACCCAGTTACTATATTTCATGAATTTTTCATCATGTCAAACCGACATCTATGATGCAGTAAAAACAAGAATATTTCGATTCAAACCCATCACGTAATTCACGCCGCCAGTCGGTTTAGGACCTCTTGTCTTCTATAATATATATGGAACACTAGCTCACTTACCACACCAAGCACTGTACAGGTATACGTCCACTCTCGCCGAGTTCTGTCGTGCGACTGACAGCGCATTACCTCACTCTTGTGCGAGTAAGACGGTGTATATTTATATTACATAGATACACTAAATATATAAACACTACATCCTTCCTTATTAAATATTTTATTTAATTAATAAATTTAGTTTAATTAGTATGGCCATCATGTATATATCGATTAGTTAATTTACAAATAACTGTCATTTTAATCTCTCGTTTGAGTATTTATTAACTTTAGTCTTAAATATTCTCACCCTGAACTATCGTCGAATAATTTTCCACTTTCTTTGAACATATCACTTAACGTAATATTCGCCCTGTTTTATTATTCTTTACACTAAGATTCATTCCTATGAAATTATCCACTAGATGCGATGAAGATATTTTCTTCTAATAAATCAGTTTGGTGTTGCATTTTACCGTTTAACTAAGGCCAATCAATTGAAAAGCTTAATATAGTATTTTCTTCTAGAGTCCTTAAACTCCTCACATACAAATACCCAATCATAGTTTGCAATAGTAGATGTTGAATAACCCAAGCGATTAAGGTTTTTTAGAATACTAATTTGTGAGCTCGTAATATTTTTGAACTCTTTTCGTTTCTCTGTAACAACGGTAGAAATTCTTGACTACTAATTCTTGACACTCATCTCCGAATTAATGCAGATCATATTCCCAATTGCATGGGAAATATCACCAATCTAATGGTGATCTCGCTTCCGATTTAATTAATATCACTATCTCTGGAAATTAAACGTCATAATCACAATCTAATGTAGCCATCATCTCATAGCAATAGATTAGTTGCCTACATTTTATTGGATTTTGACAATATCATTGTTTTCCCTGAATATAGCCACGTTCAATTAATTCACTATTAATTCAAATGTTATGACGTAGTTAAAATTAACTACCATTTAGTTATCTTTTTTCAATTATGTAAATATTTTATTGTACCTCTTTAATATATCAATCAATTTTATATATGTTTATTTCGATCTGAGTAATTTATTGTAAGTAGTTCATAAAAACATTATTGAAATTAGTATTAGAAACAGATGACGGTTATAATCTTGTCTTACATATTTCATATATATATATATATATATATATATATATATATATATTTATATATATATATATATATATATATATATATTTATATATATATATATATATATATATATAATATATACATATACAGAGTGTCCAGTGGCAGATTTCAAAGTTAGTACATAGTTTCTGAACGCAACACATAAGCGGGCGTGGGGGGCGTCGTTAGAAGCGCAAGCGGTGCGTATGCTTTAGTAGCCATGGAACAGTGGAGTGGAGAGCACCGCGCTTTTGCCATCGAGGCGTACATTTCGAGTGGATTTTCACTGGCAGCACGCCGTCGATTTAATAATCGTTACAGTATTCATCAATTACGTGATGGACCATCGATCAACCTCATTCAGTCATGGGTAGCAAGGTTCAGAGCTACAGGATCGACATTAAATAGGCCCAGGCCAGGACCTACACCATTGGTAGCCACGGATGAAAACGTAGAGCGTGTTATGGTTTCTGTCGTTGAAAATCCCCGTTTATCACTGCGTACACGTTCATCGATATTGGGAATCCCGAAATCAACTTTACAGGTAATAATCCAAAAAGCTCAAGTTCCATCCATATAAAATTCAAATTGTTCAAGATTTACACGATTCTGACTTTGAATTAAGAAAAACTTACGCGGAGGTGATGTTGTTGAGATTTCGTACTGCTACCCGGATGGGCGACATATTCTTTAGTGAAGAAGCTCACTTTCACATTGGAGGATATGTGAATAAGGAGAACTTTCATTACTGTGATGTCCACAACCCAAGACAAATGCATCAAGAGCCTTTACATAACAGTCTGGTATGCCTAAAGTAACAGTCTGGTGTGCCATGTCTGCATCTGCAATCATAGGGCCTTATTTCTTTGAAAATCAACGTGGCCAAACTGTAACTGTGAATTCGGAGAGATATGCCCAGATATTGCTATTTGGAAAACGTGCTTTTTAAAAAATGAAATCCGCATTTGTTGTTATAAAGTTAAAATAAACCTACTTTGTATTAGAGGTGTAGTTTTTTTTTACAATTTTTCAAATATTGAAATCTGCCACTGGACACCTGTATATATATATATATATATATATATATATATATATATATCACTGGTTCACTTACCTCACAAAGCACTGTACAAGTATACGTCCATTCTCGCCGAGTTCTGTCGTGCGACTGACGGCGCGTCACTTCCACTCTTGTGAGAGTGAGACAGTATATATTACGTAGATAAATAAACAAACATTACGGCCAGTTCATTAAATAATTCAATTTTTTATTTCATCGAAATTTCCTGTAAATGAATTTGCTTTAAACATACTCGAATATATGTTGATATTATTAATAAATATATTGTTAAATATTTACATAAAAATAAAGACCCGGTTTTGTCGTCTTCTATAAGCTAAAATAAAAGTTAGATAAATATTATCACACTTGAGAGAATAATGCAATTTTCCACTTTAGACGATAATAAACCATTCAAACATTTTCACAATATCACACTACTATGAGTAGTTTTTGAGAAATGAAAATAAAAATATTGCAACATATAATTATCAAAGTGTCTAATTTATCCATTTTTGTCAAAATGTACAGGCCTTTAATTATAATATTTTTGTAATCGTTCATTAATAAAGCTAAAGATTTATACATAAAAGGCCACGATGGCAGTATGAATGTTAATTAAAGGCCACGATGCGGCTGATATTTTGTACATATGTATTTATATTTTGTACATATGAGGAAGATGTATTGATCCTGATTTAAATTATGTTTGCGTTTTCGTGCAAGCATACACTTACTGTCTTATTCTATCGTGTTCATCTATCTCTCGACTTTGTCATCTAAATACCTATTTGCCATCCTTCTTGCGATAAATTCGTTACATTGAGACGTTATAACTAAACGTTGAATAAAAACGTTAAATCGAAGGCATAGCTTTAAATTTAACCTTAATATTTCATTCTTTTCGCGCCCAAAGTAGTTTCACTTTAAAAATTAAGTACATAGCAACACCTAATTCTTATTGAAAACTTAAAATTTTTACAACCTATTAATTACTAACACGCTGCAAAACTATTGCATTTATCAAGCACACGTCTGCACCAATGGTGACTAGTGGTGTTTTACCGGCAGTATTTGGTATTCTATAATTCTAAATTTGAATTGGTATCCAAGTATTTCTGAAACCAGTATTTTTCGAATTTACCTCCTCCATATACATAAACTCAAACTACATATACAACTCAATTTACATATACATAAACTCAAACATATACATAAACTCATACTCTCTCTTTATAATAATAGGGTAGATGATAACTCAACTATTAACTAAACTTGTAATGTAATGACGTTATATAGAATAAACCACAATACTTAAGATAACTATATATTTTCCGGTGCAGAAAAACTTCTTGCTTCTTAATACCGAGTTCCCTGAACATAACAAATTAGAAATATTTATGGTTGACATGACACGCCTTTCAATGATTATGCCAGGATTCGTAAACTTTTCCCTAAGGGCCTCTATCTGGAGCAAAACAGAAGAAAATAGTTTGAGAGGAACGGTAATTTTCGAAAGCCCCATGAGTTTTATTTACCCTTGTACTCTTCCCCAATTAAGAACACCGGGTAAAGTTTGATATATGCAAGTAATTAAATTACTATCTGCAGTCATTTATTATTTTTGTCTATCTAAACCTTTGTAAACCATGGTTAACCCGTTACCAGGAAGCGGGTCATAAATATTCTGATTCAGTCAGAATAGTGTTTTCTATTAATATGTGCAGATACCTATTATTTATCGTTGTTGTCATACTGTATATAATATCCCTTATATTGCTTCTAAAAATGTTGGCTTGTACGGCAGTTTATTTGTTAGTCAGTACGTCCAATGAATCTGCAAATAAACAACGACCCACAATCCAATTTGTTACGCATATAGTTCGTATGGCGAAGTAACACTTAATCTTACCTGCGGCTTTGTACACATTGAAACTAATAACACAAAACGTGTTTCTAGTCATATCTAGCTTATCTAAGCAGCTGGACAAATTTCAATGAAACTTGTATAAACATAAACACAAGCGTAATATGTAAACAAAATAAACATAACCATAAATATGTAAAAATAAACGTAAACCTAAATGTGTACGTATAATTCATTATTCGAATTAACTAATGGGAATTAACGTAAAGGCACTTTCCTGAAAAACAAAACACCCAAAATGTAAATCAAAACGATAAACATTAAATTTTATTGTTAACAGCTGTATCGCAAAAACTAGACCTAATCGAATCAAGATAAATATGATTTTATAATGTCGGTGGATAGGTAAAAAGTAATTACGTTGTTACAAAATTTTGATCAACAACTTTTTTTATTGTTTTCAATATCTACTCGGTTAGGTATAAAACTAATCCGGTTTTTCTTTTATACCTAAGAAAATATAATATGTTTTATTTAAATTCCCTTTCACGAATCTCCTTATTCTCACTTCTACCAAGAAAAGAATTTTGTCTGCGCCAATGTGAATTTTTTTAAATTTGTTTGCCTCACAATATATTTTTATTATTCTAACCTTGAATTCGCATTGTCCTGTAACGCAAAATTTTGCGGCGCCGCTTAGACAATTAGGGCACCGAGGCAAAAAATATTGAAATTCAGATTTCATTAAATATATTACTGTAATCACCCAGTCTCCTTTATGTGTCCATTGAGCTAGAAAACTGCTTCCTTGCGAAAAATATATGAGAGAGCACAAGTTGAAAATTCTTGTAACGCATCGTTCACCTTACGATCGTCACTGAAGAACAAGATCGTTTATTTAATTTTTAAGCGTAGGTAGCAGAAGGAAAATTAGTATAACATGTCTGCATTTTTTTTTTATTAAATACTTAATATAACTGATAAATAATGTAGTCAGAATTCGTTTATAAATCACAATGTAGTTAGGTAGTATTCGAAAACATATTTGTTTAATGAACATATTTTTTCAAAGAAAGTTTTTTTTAATATAAGTTATAGCTTTTTTTAAAGAAATAGTTTTTTTTAAAGAAACATATTTTCCCCAAAAAAAAGGAAAAAACCAAAATTCATTTTAAATATTAATACTTTATATTAATCTGAAAATTATATACTGTAAAAGTGAATCTGTTTTGAAAATCAACATATACATTTGTATTTTCCTTGTACTTCAATAATTGACACTACCAGGCCTTTCCATAAAGTCGGCTAATAAAAGCAATTGAAATCTGACTTAGAATGGATAAAGACGACAACAGTTTGTTTCCCACACCCGATCCTTTCATCGACTAATTAGCAAAGCACAATTTTTTTTCGATATGTCTTCGGTTCGGTAAAAACCAGATTGCTCTTTGCAAATGGTCAGTTTTCGATCCTTTTGGATACGCAATTGGACGATTTTTATGAAAATTTTCCGAACGTCTGAGAGACTTTATGGAAAGCCTTCGGAGCTTGTCTGCTTCGTCCAAGCGTAATGATCAACAATTAGAATCTACAAGTAACTCTCGAAAAAATTCCCAATTAATTAAAACTCGAGTTCACCAACGTACCCAATAGTCATCTCTCCTCTTCAACATTGCGTAAACATGCGAAAAATGTTCGATAGTAAACGAAGAGTGCAATACGATATGAAGGATTCTATGACCATTAGAATGTTTGCCGACTACAGCGCAATTTTTGCCGATCCCGGTGCTCAGGCAACGAAAATTGTCTCGAATTACCAGCACTACCCAGTCACACAGATTGAAAATACACACAGAGGAGATCATGGTAATGTCTATAGACGGACTTTAAGCATTCGTCAATCTAGATAGAACCTAATTCAAATACCTCAGATCATTGATAAAGGAAAATGAAGCGAAAACTACTAAAGCGATTCACAATGAGGTTGGCTCGACAGCAACGTCGTTCACTTCGCTCCAATGATCCATCGGGAAACGAGACAACGTTTCCCTCAAAACTGAGCTCCACCCACTCAGATCACTTATCCTTCCCGTCCTTCTTTCCAGATCTGAAATATGAACGTTGTAAAATTTGAATTTCGAAAAATTTCAAGTCTTTGAAATTCATGGTCTTGAAGAAAATGCTTGGAGTATCGGAATGCGACCGCATCGAGTATAAAAAGGTTCGACTGGGTATTAGGAAACAATTAGCAATTTCTCAAACAATCCAGAAACAGTATCTATGTTAGTTTAGTCGCGTTTGTCTAATAAAATCGGATCGTTTAGCACCGGAACTTCCTGGGCAGGAAAAACCGACCACCTGAAAAATTCAACGCACAACATCAAAGAAAACCTGAATCGTCTAAGCTAAAGCCGTCGCCAAAAATATCTAATTATAAAAGAAGATCATCAATAAGGTTCCTCACAGCATCGTATTAGCTAAAGAACTGCCTACATCTGCCCGTCATTAGTTAGAGATAAAAGAAGAAAAGAATTGCTACAAAATATATTTAAAAATGTTTAATTTTAACAGCCGGAAATTTGCAAATGATTATTAGTCGTCGCCGTGGTGTGTCGGATTGATCACAAGGTATAGGGCCTTTGACGATGCAGCGCACCGCGGGGACCCGGGTTCGATTCCCGGCCGTTCGAACGAACAGGGCTGGACTGGTGTTATGATGGACTATAAGAGATTGCTCTCATAGTAATAAATCCGCCATACATTAAATTATATAAATAAATAACTTAGTAATAATTTGTATATTAATAATTTGTTTCATCAAAGAATAACTTAACTAATTTTTCGATAAAAAATAAGCGTATCATGGAATATTTAAGTTAATTGATTGATGTAAAACGGGTATTAATAAGATGTAAACAAGGGTTTTCCTGAAAAACAAAAATACCTCTTTTCTTTCATATCTAACCCTTCTCCATAACTTATATTATGTGATTATATTATGAGAACGATTCATATTTCCGGGTGAGATTTAATTCTGATATATTTGACAATTTTATATCCAAAATCTATGAGCATACGAACGTATAGAGGTATATATATTCATATGTAAATCCAAAACTTGCAATTTAAACAAAATTAATACTTCTGCGTTACAAAATTTGATCACTTCTACTATTACTCACATAGTATATTCAAGTAATTTGAAAGTAATATACATATAGAATGTACACGTCAACCGATTGGGTGAATCAAAGTAATCAAAGTTACGAAAAAGTAGTCGACGCACTCCTTGTAACAATTAACCTATTTATATTAAGACGTGTAAATAAGTACAATTTTGCAATTTGATTTATTTTACCCGACTCACTATAAATAGATCACAATTACGAAGGCATTTATAATGATTTCTTACGTTTTTGGAATCATTGCAAAGGCATTCGTAATCATAATTTGCTGTATTAAGTTATTCTCTACAGTCGTCTTTAAAACGTATGGGCCTATGATATACAAAGACCCAAAAATAAGTACGCAAAAGCTACTTATATTAATAGAATATAATTCCCGATATAAAATAAATATTAGAAATGAACGATCCTCAATAATACTGACAAATGATTTTTATGAATATTTTAAAAATAACAAGGAGAAAGAACATATATATTTAGATATGTAATAGTAAATAGCAATAAAACAAACATCTTAAAATTCCATACTTTGACTTCAATTTCGGGGATCTGGGTAACATGTTCCTTACGGACATTTCCTGCTATGTCCCTAGAAATGTCCGATAAAAAATCTAAAATTATATTTCATGCTTAGGGCTTACTATTTTAAGTGATGACCCCCCACACGACATTTGAATTAAAATTTATTCTATATTTAACCATTGTAGACTTTTCATACAAATATTTTTAATTGTTTGCAAAATGCGGATTATTTAGATTTATAAAGGTTAATTTATCACTATGCTTAATTTCGGCTATGACAAAAAAAACATAAAAACCACTGTAACAGACGGACGGATGGATAAGTTAGTTATTTTAGAATACCTTTTATTTTTTTCTAGACTTTCAGAAGCCTAAAATTATTTAGTCACGTGACAGATATAGATTAAACGTATTGAATATGTCACAAGCAATCCCAATGCTCTCAAAATTCCAAAGGCATGAATTTTAAAGCAGAAAAATCCTAAATCAATTTACGCCCCCGGGCCGATTTAAGCAAGTGAAATATCGATTTAACTCTGAAAACATGAAATAACTTAAAATAATGAAAGTCTTTTCTTTAATTCGTCTTACATAAACGTTTATTATAACGTAGATACGGACAATGTAACGAATATGTCATTAACCAAAATATCCAATCTATAACTTTCTATGAAGCCAATTGTCTGCATAATTAATAATATTTAAATGTAATTATTTAATACTCGCTTCAAAGAAGATAAAGTAGTAGATAACACAATAAGTTTCCTCTTGCATTACTTTAGTAAGTAATATAATCATTCGATTATTTTCTAGATCATCCTTACGTTGACTCCGACTGACTTCATACACTTTAATCGAATAACTTATAACATTTGCTAGAATATTTATATCAACTTAGAAATTAGACTATTAAATTAAAGACCTTTCATACAATTTTGGACTAAAAGATGAAAAAAATTTGAAAAAAGAGAACTTGAAAATAATATTAGTGAATATATACCATTCAATTAATGTGCTTATTGAACCTTGACACTACAGAATTTGATCATTTTAGAAACTGATCTGTACTTTATGTTATGAAACACTGATAGCAGAGTCTGGTATCTTTCGCACTCTATTCCGTTTTTCAATAAATAAATTGAAGGGATTTATGTAATGTATCGAAACGTACGCGTGTATATTATCTCCTTTTATCCTTTCAAGGACAAACTATTGAAAAATTATGCACATCTTGCATATCAAACAAACTTGCACCAAAATTGTGCACATCATCTCAACGTAGCTTCGTTGAAATTTCAATTATGTATTTATTATCTTTTATGTATAATACATATGACGAACTTATTGCTACAAGAGCAATCTCTTCCAGTCAATCATAATTTTTAACCAGAAATTTCAATTACATTTTTCAATAATTTTTTATGGTATGATATGATATGCATGTAATATTTAAAAAAACAGAGTAGGTTATAACGTACCAAATGTTCTCAGTTTTCTTTACATAATTTATCAGTAATGTACTTTAACACTAAGCTTTATACTTTTTTAATACTATATACCTTATAACCTTATAAAATATACTATAATATACCTTATAAAATGCCGCTGAAACTTGTGTTTTATCTGTCACAACTAGTATTTTACCCACATTTGATGACTCACTGGGACAACTAAACAAAGTGGACCTACGCAGACAAAGGAAATGTACGAAAAAATTCAAGCGAATGGACGAAGCGAAATGAGCAATTATTTACGAGCCAGTATCTTTCAACAAGAAGGATGCGGAAATATGGGCGGTTTCAATACAAGAAATGAGAACCTACAATCGTATGTATATTGTACAATTTATTTGAGATAAGTAAAGTAGATTTCGTTTACACTTATAAAACTCTAGCACGTTTCTATTATTATATTTAAATCTCATTACGTAACGTAATGCAGAAATGTAACAAGACACATAACGTAAAACGATGCGAAAAATCCTCTGAATAAGTACCTGAAACGTTTTATCGTATAATTTCGTTGCACATAAACGAAATGGCACCGTTTCATTATGCCAACTTTCAATCAAATCACCATGAAGATTTGAAAGTTGCCGACGTATTTTAAATCTCGTAATGGTTTCGCTGAAGTCAAAGTTTCCTATGTTCAGTGTTTGCTCCATCGTTTGTCGTTTTGATTTCCTAAATAATTAGTAAATAATGACAAACTATTTCCTCATCCTTCTTTATGTACATAAAACCTACCTTTGGTTCGAAGTGTCAAGTTCCAAATCCACATGAAATAATACAATGGCCATTTATTGCGGTATTTTAACAAGATGTATGTAAAATTTTACTTAAAACCTTGCTGAATACCTTAATTTTGCAGTCATATAAATTTTTAGGCTATTCATCATTAGCATTAACGCATTTCGATATATATGTATATTACATAACACAGAAGGACAAAAATCGTCCCTCCCGTAGTACGCCACAAATTATATCGGAGCCTATACTATCCAAATATCCACTAAACCTAAAGCATGGAATTGACCCCCTCCCTCCCCCCTCCGGGACATGTCGCGAGCAACTGTAGCGTCGCAGGAAATAAATCAAATTCGTCTGGCAGCAGGCTGATATTTTTACGGTCAACCTTCATCCGTTTACATTAAAGATATAAGGGCGACACATTGTAACGAGAAACAATAATAAGAATCAAAAACCTTATTTAGACTAGAATTGAATGGATTCGAAAATTTTTACGTGATTTAAATATTCAGTAAAAATTGATCAAAATTTGTCAATCATTGCCACTAATTTGGTCAAATGACTTTGGAGTTAGTGACGTATTAATAAGAAAAACTTGTTTCACTAATTTATTTTCAATGCGATTTGTGCTTTATTAGCAGACGTTAATAGAAGGGTACAATGTCTACTATACCTATTTCTTGGTCCCACTTATTTTTTAAATAATGTAACAGGAAACCCGCCAAAACAGCTTGGCAGATTCAGTATTAGTCAGCGCTAACGGCAACGCGCGCCGCAAACTCAGCACCGCCAGTTTAACTTGCTGGATTCCGACACACCACGGAACCCAAATCAAAGGCGTATGGGTCAATATTCCAAGGTATATTGCCCCATAGATCAGTTTAAGTATATAGTGATTCATCTCCCAACCGGTACCAGCAAGCCGGGCGGAAAGCTACCCAAGCCCTCTTACCGACTTACCACGCTTGAGGTAAAAACTCCGCCGTGCATCGAGGATCAGGCCCAGGTATGTTACATGATCCCTCACGTCCATACTAGCACCAGTCATTACCATAGAGAGCCCCCTCACAAACCTACCCTTAAAAAGAACAGCCTCAGTATTTCTGGGGTAAAACTGAGCATCTCCTTAGGGCTCCAGTTCTACAACCTAACAAGGGAGTCTGCTGCCCGAATCTCTAATTCCCTGTGGCTTGGTCCCCCGACTATCTATAGAGTATCATCCGCATACGTAATGGTACCGAATCCCTAAAGGAATTTCAATCAATAACACACGAGCAATTCGACGGGGCGTTTAACGCAAACGTTACATAAAACAGAAACGTCTGCCCACAGTTAGTATCCTTGTAACTATATAACAAGACACGCGTGTGTCTTCAATATAGTTAGAAATTAAGTACGGTATTTAACGTTAGCGCCGCCTGTACTATAAATGCTATTACTATTACTCAATGTTCCAACGCTCTGTTTTGCCAACTTTTCTGTTACATATTAATGGGGACAATAAATGATGTTAGAATCGTGCGAATAAGTAAATACGATTCCGGTTTACAACGGTCTTTTCAAGTATAGATTTGAAAAATATGGAAACTGTTCTAAACAACTAGCATTTGGTTATAATCGCACAGATGTACATGTGATTTGTATTTTTTTAAAGAAATGATCGATGCTCTTTACAAATCGTAAAAGAGCGTCGATAATTTCTTTTCATAATTTTCAAGACCACGCTCTTGACTATTTTACCTAAGTGAATATAATTGATTCTCGATTTTCTTAGGGAACATTTGATAAAAAAAAATTGATTTCAATCTCTATCTTAAGCATTACCTCATTGCGACCGTAATTTAGATTAACGTAGTTGTTCTTACGTCATGCTAAAAATTGTTAAATCAAAAATAAATACTCGTTCGAAAACATTTTAAATAGATAAAATTTAATTGATATGAATGTATTCCAGTGAAATTGGTTCACGATTTTTTGCATGATACTTAAATAAACATGTGGACACAAAAAAAAATTTCTGTTGTTTCTAAATGCGTTTTAGCAGCAGTGGAATAAACTTAATGCAAGCGCTTACAATAAGTAAGGTTTCTCAGTCACAGTGTTATAATTTTTTACTAATATTCCGAAAATATAACTCTTACACAGTACAATATATAATCAATACACGAGCGAATCCATGGTCATAAGCTATTTTTTACACATAAATAGAGAATTAGTATTCAGTAAAAAATACACACTTAAGGACTCTATATTTACTTTTAAAATAATTCTATAGCATTCAAGTTGTATTACTAAATAACTTGAAAATTTATAGACTTCACTGATATCGTGAAATAAATGTACTGAAAACACACACAATTATCCACAGAACAAATAAAATCCTGACGATTCAAGCCAACAGGCAAATGACTGAATCTTTTATCACAACATTAATTAATTATATTACTCTCTCATTTGGAACTATTTCTGCGTTTTTGAAATGTAATTATTTTTCCATTAAAAAACTATTACCGTTCTCCGAGAAAATTAGCAAAAATTCTACTAAATAAATTTTTCTTTTTTTTTTG
This sequence comes from Druceiella hillmani, assembly GCA_039881145.1. NCBI lineage: Eukaryota > Metazoa > Arthropoda > Insecta > Lepidoptera > Hepialidae > Druceiella > Druceiella hillmani. The sequence continues at coordinate 27,292,542 of JAYKKI010000028.1, read as the reverse complement.
AAGACACGACACTTAATTTATTATAGTCATTAATCATAGTCTTATTAACCCTTCAGAATTCTGTGGATGTATTAAGTCAGTAAAAAATTAGAAGTTTTTTCCTAAAAAATTATTATGATGAGTGGAAAACTTACTCTTTGTCTACGAAATAGTCACCAAACTTGTTATAAACTACCTGATGTTGAAGAATTTAGTCTTTAATTAACATTATCATAAACACAATGTAAACAGGTTTTATCCGCCATGTACCTAATTTTTTTTCAAAATATTGAAATTTTTGAGAATTACATTAACATTTATCATGTAATCGTAATGTTATCTTACAATAAATTAAATATTTAGCACAATATTATAGACAAGGACAATACAATAAAATAAAAATTTGTTATCCCCATTAAAAATATTTTTTTCGTATTTCTCTTTATTCACGTAATTCACCTAAGACTTCTAAAAAGTCATCACAATCTGTCTTATACTAAATGTGCTACGATGCTATAACATACGGAAAGACAGACACGACAAAGTTATGAAAGTAAAATGCCAAAAATTGGCATCTGCTTACGGAACCCTAACAATATTATTATACTCCGTGATTATTGGCACCGTACGTGTACGCCAGGGTATTTTAGCCCATAAAAGCAAAATACCGTCTTTTCATTTGTTAAATAAAGTCGAGTTAACACCAAACAACAGTTAATAATGTAATGAAATTTCAAAAGTATTTGTTGTAAAATATATGTGTCCTATCAACATAACTTGTCATATCATGAACAAACTGGCTTGTGAATACAGGTACTATAACAATTATTGCCATATAAATATACAATTACGAGGTTTATACCATTCCTTAATGAATTGTTAATATCTATAATATATAAATTAAATTCCAAAACATAACATGTTGATTTTGATTCTCTTTTCCCAGTCATTGTCACTGGCTGCCTCTAGACACTTGTTAGTTATAACTCTGCAAATCTCAGTATATAAAATATTACAACTGAAGACAACATAGTTTCCCACTACGGTGCAAAAGGAAAATACTGCACTATTTTTCTTAAGAAATCCGCCATGAAGAAAGTCGAGGGTAATATGAGAAAGATGCATACAATCGTTCGTTATGAAAGTTCTTTAATAAAACGGTTAATAAAATTAGTTTTTGAAAATCAATTCAATAAAAGAAAATCTTTTGAAGATAAATTGGAAGTTTTAGGTGTAAAAAAGGCAACGTACGTGATAAAGGTGATAATGGGCTACGCTGGTTTACATTTACCTTATTTGATAAGCAATTAAAGGTGCAATGCAAATACCACCGGCGTGGGTGGCGGGTGAGTTTAGCTTGATGATATACCAATGCATAAGATAAAAAGTGTCTTTGTTTTGGCGCTGGAACGTAGAGCGATGAGGCAATGGCAAACAGGTAGCCACTTATTTAGATTATGCTTTATGTTTTAGCGAGATGGCTGTAAAACTGGTGGAATCATTTATAGTAATATATAAGGGAATTTTTTATATGTAGCGTTTAACCAGTAACTTAATTTTTTATTAGTTATAAGTATAGTATTGAGTATATCTTTTTCAGGATTTTAAGTGGACCCTCGGATACATGCAAAAAAACGTGCAACAAAAATTAATTTATTTCTTCAAAACCCCTTTATTTCCGAAACTACTTCACCCTCAATCGGGGAAAAAATTGGTGGAATGTGATTAGAAATGTCAAGTTTTTGAGAAATTCAAGATATGTTTATGTCTGCCAAAAATCACGATATATCAATATAATCAAATATATTTATTGACTAGTCAATATGTCGATGCAGTTAAATCTAGTACTAACCTTTATGCATATTTTAATAAAAACATTATATAACCTTACATGTTTAAATTTTTAATACCCTAGTATGTACGGAACTATCGTAGTTCGATTGCAAGTTGCGAGTTCCTCTCACACTTAACAGCTCTTTTTATGATGTCCTGTCGACACAAATTTTGAGTATATATTATTATCCTTTTGTACCACCTAGTCTCGTTAAATTTAGTAATACACCAAAAAAGAGTCACAAAAACTGAAGATTGAAAGTCGACTTGGTCACTTCAATTTTTAAATATTCCAGGAAATGAAAATAACTAAACAATAAGAGTAAGATAAGGAGAGAGGCATATTATAAAAACAAAAGCTGATTTCAAAAAATAAAGATTAACATTTTTTAACTTTACAAAAAGTTGTGATATGCCCAAGGACATTAATGTTCGGCAATACTTTTTGGCGAATCAAACTTAGTGAGATCAAAACGGTTAATAAGTTCCATTCTAATTTTAATTTAAATTGTAGCTATATTACATTTGCAATTTTTTAGTTTTAGCCTTAGTCATTATTTTGTAAACGACTGACATGGAGGATGACACGCCACGCAAGTATTATGCACATAGTGGACACCAATATGTTTTACGGAAAAATATAATTTACCAACCAATATTTAATTTTACTTGCTACTCATGGCGAGTACTTAAATATTAAAGAAAACAAAAAACTTGCTCAGAAAAATTACATATTGCCTGGTAAATTTAATTTCTTAACTGAAAATGATTAGAGCCCACGAAGTACGATGAGCGATATATGATATATATTCCCTTAAAGCATGTTCTAACAAAAAGTTTAGGCACGTAAGTCGATAAATAGGTACGGTCAGGCTATGACAGATGGGCAGACAGACACCACAGGGTTATAAGAGTTTCTTTTTTCACTACAAGACCTAATAAAGATTAACATATATAAATGAGTAATATATTTGCATGTAATAACAATATGAAAAAACAACATAAAAACTTTTAAGTGCACCAAGTCAAAACCCGAAGTCTATCTTTCACACTTAAAAGTAGATTATATAGCAAAATTATTATTAAAAAATTAACAATAGGCAAAAATGTAATAAATTAAACATTTTAATAAATTTATTACAAAATTATAGATTTTGAACAAACAAATTTAAAAGAGATATATAATTTTCTTGTACGTGTAACAAATGAGTTTACTGTATAATATGACTTTATTTTATAAACTTAACAAACAAAATATTTGCACATATATGTGTTAATATTGTGTCCTGGGATATAAGTAGATTCACAGTTCAATTCTAAGACATTGACGCTAGTATCCTTTACCTTTGAATAGGGTTTACATACGTCGTTTTGAACTTTAACTATTTTAGCAAAAATCACCCATTATATGAAAAGAAATATAAATAAATTAAAGTGCATATGCACATGGTTACATGAAAAGGAATATAATAAAATAAATTGCAAGTTGAAGAAAACTCCTTCAATTTAATGGAAGCCGCTACATGTGGGCATGTTATAATAATAATTAAAACTTTCAACTAGTAAGCGGTCACATTGCTAGCTTACTCTATAAAAAACACTTCAAATATATTTTGCGAGCAAAAGGCAAGAATCTGTTTTAATTTATGTTTAAATGACTCACCCTAAAATCGAATTTAATCATTATATCCTTATAATGATTAAATACAACGTAATACACTCAAACTTCCAAGCCAAAACTTCAAAGTAAATATAGTTTTCTCCCTTTGTCGGTAGCAGCCCTAAATTCAAACAAAATTAAGTTACATTTATTTCGTTTTCATAAAAATAAACGAGAAAATGCAATTTATGAAAACTTTCTATGAAGGAAATTTCAAGACTCTTCCTACAACGTGACGCTCGTCTAAAATCGAAAGCCCTCTTCAAAATACAAAATAGCTCAGCGCTAAGTGGAGTTGAAATGCTTAGCTTAAATCACAAGGTGAATCATTTGCATATTTTGTTATCATAATGACTATGCGGCCTAGTTTGTTGTTCGTACTACAATGGTGAGATCTCACGCTGCCTAGTGAGGTTTTAGTCATAAATAACTTACAGTCATTTCAGTAATAAAGTTTATTTTTCTTTCACGTGACCTCCTTATATTTTTGACGTAAAAACTTTTTTAGGTGCGTTGAGTGATTTTTGGTAGGGGAAAATATTATGGGTTTTCGTCACCGACATGCTGTCTGTAGCTCTAAGCGTGAAGTGTTTTGCGACATTAGTGTTTTGTATTTCTATACAAGTAAAGTTGAATTACCTACATGGAAAGTTCAATGTGTGTGCATTGTTGAAATTGTGTTTCAGTTTGATTGTTATTTCAATTATTTAATTGTAGGATCACTGTGCAGTACAACAGAGAGTACTAAATGTTAAATTTTTTGAAATAAAAATGAATAAATTGTTTTAAGTTTTCTCTTCTGTCGGCAGTCCATATTCTTGAAAACAACAACTTGTGTTTCTTGAAAATACTATGCTCAACTCACAGATTTACGTAAACCGGCGGACATGTGAAAGAACAAAAGCACAAATGGTGATGAAACAACGACGAATACGAGGGAAACAGTATTCGAATAAAAATCACTCTAATTAGTGATTAGTTATGGGCTATGAAGCAACTCCATAACCATATTCTTGAAGCGGTTAATGGGGTAAAAAAAATATATAAACTGCGTGCATATTGCACAACTGCATTAAACAATGTGAGTACACGAAACATGAGTGAACGCTGAGGACATTCGTATGCGCTCTAGGCTGAAATAAACTACAATACTGTCCTCTCATGCAGCAGCCAGGAGCATAAAGAGCTGCTAAATTCATAATCGAGGGTTATCAACGAAATTATTTAATAATTTAGTAAAACGTTTGATTAAATTATAAATTAATATACCCGCCGAAAATACCCGCCGAAGTTGAAAGTAATTACCTCCGACCATTATAAAACATGAGAGGAATAAATAAGGATAATAACTACACATTTTGTGATACAAAAACCTATTAAACTTTTTTAATATTCTCTTCAACGTGAGGATACAACTAGCTTTATACGGAGGTTAAAGGACTCCATTCCTTTTGAGAATACTACGGACTAAATGGTTAAATGAATACGATTAGGAAATCAAATAAAGCTGTCAAAGAGCGAAATCACTGAAATATATCATAAATTTACGTAAACCAATAATTACGTTAAAATGTTGTTAATAGTTATGCAGAGCAAAACGGAATCCGTTGACTCATAATCAACAAAAAATTTGTTGAAATATTTAACTATAGATATATATGTGCAATATTTGCACGAATTTGATACTTATTTCATTCATGACTCATTACCTCTTTTTTAAAATTTGATTCCGTTGATCTAGTTAAAGACGTCGTTCCCGTTCTCTACCGCCGCCTATCCGTTCATAAGGGCGTATATGTTTCATGATCTTGTATCACTTTACACCCAAAAGTAACAATTAAATGAAACTACATGATGTAGTATTATTTCTACTTTCTTTCATTTCTTTACCACGACCAAGGTTTCGTTGTATTATAACATCTTCAGGTGGGATATTCTCAAAATATCCCACCTGAAGATGTTGTAATACAACGAAACCAAGGTCGTCGTAAAGAAATCAAAGAAAGTAGAAATAATACTACATCACGTAGTTTTATTTAATTGTGAATAATGAATTTCTACAAAATTAACGCCAAATATATTCAATACCCAAAATTAAAACAAATGTAATGCACATTTCACGTAAATAAAAAAATAAAACATATTTTTAATAGAGCTCTCAAAAGAGACAAATAGAGCTAGATGCTAAAAGAAAATATTATAAAATTATTATTCATGTTTTTCCTCAAAAACTTACAAATTCTATTGAAATAGTCCTTTTCTGTCATCATCTGCCGTCTCAGTTTCGATAGAGACTAAATCTTATTGGTTCATATTTATCTTGTGTGCTTTTTCATTTATGGCGCGTATTTTTTATATATTCCTATGCAGTAAATAATAACAATAATGGCTTTATTATCAAAATTGATTAGCTAAAATTACAATAAATTGAAATCAAAAATAAATGCTCGTACATGCGAATTCAACACTTACATGCCGTAAAAGTAAAATGCTAGCTCGTAGCTTATAAGCATATTTAAAACAAAGTTGGACGTGGATTTGGAAGTCTCGATGGAAACTCACGCTTTATAGCTAAAACCTCCCAGAATATAATATGAAATCAATTAACGAACGTTGTTTCTTTGATAACGTAACGTTTATGCGTCAATATGGACACGATATAACAAGGTCGTAGACTTTTGCTAGACATACTAAATGTTATGTCTTATTTGCGTGTTTGCCACCTCTACCATCGCATTACTTTTATTACACGTTTTTAAGATGCTGTCGATTTACAGCCTGCCCAATAATAGGAAAATTACTTCAAAATTAATTTCAAAAATTTATGAATAGGATAAAATATTTTATGTATTTTTAATTAATGTAAACAAAAGGCAGTAAATATGTACCATAACTGCGGTTAATTCAAAAAATTAAACAAAATATGGACAATTAGTAAATGCTATAAAAAGATACAACCAGGCTTGATATATACCGCAAAAGCAAGCAGAGTTTGCCATAAGAAAGGAATCAAGAGCAAAAATTATCATCATTAGGTAAATCATTAAAAAGTCGTACGCATTCAATATCCTGGGTATCGCGTAATTCATCGTATATAGCAAGAATTCATCTAGGACTGTCCTAGGCGGTATCACAAACGCGGTCTCAAATGCGGACAACGTATCAAAAAGATGCATGAAAACTGCATCCTCTCGAATTCTCTCCTTCCATTATGCTGGTCACCAACAATTTTTTGAAGGTTATTATCTCTTTTATTGGCAATATAACAAAGTATTCGAAGATCATGCTAAAACCATTGATAGTACCTTAAAATACAGTCTTTAGCCCATCTTTAGTCGAATGCACCGTAACAATGCAATTCCATAACAATGGAATTCCAAGCATCTTCCTCTATCACCACATTTAAAACGCTGGAAAGATTTTTTTCGGCAGAGTTATAGTTTCAGAGCCACATAAAAAAACCTAAAGAATACTAGGGTATTCATGAACTTTCGTTCGTGATAGAGATGGAACAATGTGTTCATTATTATCACAATTTGTCTCCACATGTCTGGTTTTCATAAACTAGTGCCGTTTATCAAGGTGCCAATGTATTCGAAACTACTACAAATGCGTCAGTGACCTCTAGGTTTTTCGTACGGTCTTGACTATTGTTTTAAATGTATTTAGGAAGAACCCGAATTCTCTGCTCATGTGTTCCATCCTATCCAGCAGAGAGACTATTTCTGCTTCTATGGCCTAAGAAATGTATACTTCAAGGATGATGTTATAGGATAGGGTGGGTTAGCATTTTTTTTTGTCGCTAATCATTTAATCGTCGATCATTTTTTTAATAAGCACCATATTATCCTGAGGAAGAGAACAAGTTATTTGAAACTTATAATCTGAATCATGAACTAAAAATAATTCAAAACATTTCTTTAGATCTTAAAAGATTTTATTTCTTTGACGGTTTCATACTTCTCGCTCTCGACCACCATTTTTAGGCGGCAACTTACAATTTTCGAAGTTTCAACTCATTATGTATTCACCATAAATTCACGATGTAGAATTGGGGGAAATATAAAGGTAAGTACAGAATAGAAAAAGAGTATCAGACAGAAGATACGTAAACTAAGTGAAAGAGAATAATTCTTCCTCGACTGTGGTAACACATGTAATATTGAATAGACACTTTTTTGTAAAATGTATCGTAACTACTAAATAATATATATGTGTGTGTGTGTGTGTGTGTATATATATATATATATATATACATATATATATATATATATATATATATATATATATATATATATATATATATATATATATTAATACTTTGTCGATTATTCCCTCAAAAGTGAAGAAGGAATATCGATAATACTTACAAAACGCAATCTTAGACGACCCATTGAAAAGAGCCATAAAAGTACTTTCGAAATTATTGGGAGTTTCAAAAATATTTTTTGGAAAATGAGAAACGTCTGCGAATGTTAATATTTTTCTGTCAATTCCCTTTTTGTCAACCTTAAATTTCCACCAGTTTATACATTGTGGATAAAACATCAAAACATATATTTAAAACACATTTTACATGAAAAGCGTATGGCGCAGAAAGGCAGATTATTTGTCAGAACTTGCATTCGGACGCAAAGTCCTACACAAAAACTATATAGTGGAGAGCGTTCAATCTTTACGATCAGCCCCGGCCATAAAATGTGCCAAACCAGGCACAGCCTCACCTTTAATTAGCCAACCGACACAAGCAGCATTATGCAAAAGCCATACAAAACCGCAATAACGTTTTAATTATTTCTCCCCACTTTCGGCTCGATGGTAGTCTTGCCACCCTAAGAATGTAGGGCTTACCATCTGCTTACAATATTTTAATATTAAAAAGCATTTGAAACACTTATTTGTAAAATCTTAAAGCATTATTATTCATTATGTGGCCTTAGTTCATGAATAATTTGAACGAATTTAGTTAGATAAATGTGCCGGGATGGCAGCTCGCAGCGTTAAGTGGAGATTAAACGGGGACGTATTTCGGCGGTTTACTATCACAGCATCCGCTTGAAGCGTTTTATTTATATTTTCCATCTTTCCGTTGCTTTCCTTCATTTAGTTATTTTAAAATTTTTCTAACCCGAATTAATTTTATAGTAAGTTCAGAAAGCAGTAAAATGTATTATTTTTTTGAAACAAAAGTTTGACTTGTTGGTTCTCATAGATTAAATAGAATTCACATCACATGTAAAATTCGTAATAAAAAATAAATAATTACAAAAACTAAACACAAGACTATATAAAAAAATTAAATGAATAGTCTATTAATGAATAGTCGGCTGCATAAAAAAAATCAAGGAGTTGCAGTAAACAAGTGGTTAAAAATCCCGTCGTCGCCGTGGTGTGTTGGGTTGATCGCAAGGCATAAGGCCGATGCGGCGCGCCGCGGGAACCCGGATTCGATTCTTGGATATATAGTTGGCTGTAAGAGTTTGCTCTCGTAGCAATAAGTCCTCCATAGGTATCAATTAGATACATGAAAGTAGTTAAAACAAATCCCAATAATAATAGATTACATTGGATTGATGCTATTTTTACATTAGATTTATACAAATCCCAGACGTCCCATTACAGGCCCGCGAGAGCTATGACAATAAAATTAAAGCAGAATAATCTGTTCAGAGTTTCAATGTGTTATGCTTGATTATTTAAACTGATCTGCTCTCAGACAGGCCTCATTAAAATTTTGCTCTCAGATAGGCAGGATATAAATTTCCCTGTGATGAATACAGTATGTAATAATTGAAAGTTGAAAGCAATCTGTTAGGATTCTCAACCACAAGTTTACTGTTACTCCTTGTTTTTTTTAATTTTCCGAGTTTTCGGTTATTTGTCTTTTATTTACATCCTCTCAGCGATTCTTGAAATTTTAACTTTTATGATCTAGGCACTTTAGACACCCAAATGCTTGTCTTTCAGTTAATATCTGTTTAGTAAAATATATTACCTCGTACATATTCCAATAGCAACTTTCAATATATATATAACGTCGCTACGAAGAAATAAAGAAACTTACATAGTTATCTACATGAATGGTGGATATATAACACCCCGTTTTACTCAGTCGTGTAGAAAAAGTGTGATAATTCCATTCCACTTAGTACATTTTTTTTCTATCTCTCTTTCTCTATCTATTCTTTTCTGTCTTCACCTAATTTTATTCTTATCAGCTCTGAAGCACCTGAGTTTTGGGATATACTTTTGAAGTAAATGTGCATTTGAAGCATTATAAACAATTTTAATGTTTCCGATAAATAATACTCTGAACTTAATTAATAAGAATTTGTATTATTAACTGTTTTTTTATTTATTTTGAAATACATTATTAATTTTATGAATTTCAAATTAAAGTTAACAAATTCACAAGTAACTTTGAAATTTTGATGTAGTATTATTGTGATATAGTATTATTTCTAATTTATTTAAATTCAATTCAGTTTATATAAAGTAGAAATAATACTACATCACGTAGTTTCACTTAGTTGAGAATAATGAATTTCTACAAAATTAACGCCAAACATATTCAATATTTATTAATTTTATCAAGAAAATCTTCTACGCGAACTTGTTTCCAATTCATTTGAGCACTCTATTAAATTTCATTAGAGATAAAATAGGACAAACTATTGGCAAAATCCCAATTAATATTATAAATCAGAAAGTGAATTTGTTTATTGATTACTCGACAACTGTGGAATCAAAACGAAGGTATTGTGTTTAACCTATTCATGTACATTACAACGGACCAGCCCTAAACATTATTCCAGCCAACGAGCGGAGCTGGAATGAAGTTTGTAATCGCTTAACTAAAACGCCACAGACCAGTAACGGACAGCAACGCCACTGGTACCAAAAGTTACCCGCTGCTATTGCCGACCCGCCTGCCTAGCGCGGCGTGGCGATTTTGGACAAAACCTTCAATGACATGCAAACTGAATGGGCACATGTCCAGTTATTGTCTGAGATAGGCTATTGATGATAATGATGCTATTATAAGATGACAATTTAAAGATAAAAACATAACATCGGGGAACACTGCATGTTAAAAAGATAACGAAGCTTCTTTTAATTAATAATCTTTAAATATTTCTACATGTTGGTTCGTTTTATGTACATCAAATAATATAGAAAAACGAGTAAGATTTTTAGAACAGTGATTGACACGAGGGTTCGACTATCAAATATAATGCATTTCAAGCGACAGTTATTAGTGAGACGAATTAATTTGGAGAGTTTAATTTTCCCCTTACCCCACAAATTTTGCTACCATCAGTATCATATCGTATTTACTTTATTACAAGTCTAGTGTCACCGGAGATATTTTCCTTTCGATGAGAATACATACTGGCAAGTAACGATAATGCTGGCAATATTGGACTGATCTTTAGTTTTAAAAGCCTCCCACTAATAATAAAGTCATATATAATTAAATAAATACCTCGTCTTAAAAATATATTCTTTTGAAATTAGTTTATGTCGTATTTCGAAATAAGTGAACGACAAAATATTTTCTTTTTACAAAAATCAATACTTGTGTTTTTTACTTTTCAATTCAAATTGAAGTGACCGGTAATTATTTTCGCCATAATGGATTTTCTAGTTATATGTTTTTTTTATTTGTTCACCTTGCTTTCAGATCTCAATTATTCAACTGACTTTCGTGATATTTTGCATAAATATAACCCGCGTAAAAGATATGAACCTAGGATGCTTAACACGAATTGATTTTTTTGTTGGAAAAAATAACCCCAATAGGGATATCTACGTTTGTTGTATGTTTAAATTACACTACAAATTGTTTTCCTTCTCCACGCGAGCCGGGCTGCGTATAAAGCCAGTACCTCAATAAAATAGAGTTTGAAGATGATTTTTATTTTTGTACAATTCTCTAATAGTTTTTTGAATAGAAAGCAACATATTAAGTAGAGGATGATATTAAATTTACTTAAATCAAACTTATAAACTCGACAATTAAATGAAATGGGGAGAAACAGTTAAAAATTCTATACAAAATTTAATTGGATTTAAAAATTTCTCTTCTAATTTTTAGATGATTTTCCAATCATCGTTGTCCACTTCCATTTTCTTACGTTGAATATATAACTTAATAAGTATGGTAGCTATGAATTTAACTTCTAGTCACAATACTCCGCAAATCAATCTCATGACATTCGTAAAACTATACAAAACTATATTCATTTTGTCTTAAGTTAAAATCGATTAGGCACGCATTTTTATATTATGCTACTTTCCCATTTAACGCAGCTCATGAATAGCATCTAACGCCAATGTAGGCCGATGAATTCAAAGTTCTCGTGGCGAACGAATAAACTTGGGGGCAGTAAATTTTCGCTTAGAGGAAAAGTTGCGCAGTCTCTCTACGTGTAATGTAGGTAATTTTGGTAGCAGACGTAGAGAGTTTGGCGTGCGAGGAACTGTTATGGAAGTAAGCCCGTTGTCCGTAGATCTAAAACATTTGAGCGAATTCCCTACTTTTTAGATCTAACTTAGAAATATTTTTTGCTTATCACTTTTATTGATACACAGATTTCTTTTTAACATGGCATGAATCAATAATTTATGGCATAATTAATTCACTGGAAAATTCACAGTTCACCCAATCATGAATCACTTAAACTTTCCCTGATACTTCAACATGCCACTTTGCTATTAACATTTCTAGAAATTTACCCTTCATTGACCTTATCTATCATGAAGTATCAATGTTCTCTAAAATTTGTTCTTTTCTCGTTTTAGTATCACAAAAACCATTTGATTATATAAGAAAACCGTCAAACATATTAAGATAGATTTAAAGAAATTAGCAAACCATCTACATTTATGTTTCACACATAGCTTAACGGGTCAGAATTTTTGACCAGTTGATAAGTTTGTTTACAGTACTTCCAATATTTATAGAGTTGAAACCCTACCTGCCCTATAACGGGGCATTACAAATTTATAAACTTCACTATTCTACTTAATATTTTTGAAATTACAGGTAAATATTCTACAAACTCGATACTAATACAGACGATATTTTTAAATACTTTTAATTTCAAATAAATAAATAACTATCACAAATTTTCATCATCGTGCCCGGATTAAACCACACCACAACCCACAAACTTGATTTTTTTTTTAAATGTTTCATGTATATGTGCAAAGCCACCCAATGACAAACGGAAGGCGCGCAAAAATTTAGGACATGAAAAACGATGTGAAGTGACTGACGACGATTTGCTCAACTGAATTTATTTGCCATCGCCAAAGACTAAAACAATCTCCCTTTGCAGCGACGCTCTGCAAAACGAAGCGTCGAAGCGTCCATTTGCATACTTTATTTGCATTTTTTCACTCGCCCTATTGGCGAACGGATGTGGACTGCAAATTCAGTTTCAACACAGTAAAAAAATTGTGTCTAGTGTTACAATATGCTGATTTGTGTATATATTCACATATTACGGGTATGTGTGCTGGTCATATATAGTTTCCAACTTATCTACAATCATTATATACATAAATCCACCGTTGCATGAAAAAATGCATTACATATATTACACAAGTCTTATCAAAATTACTCGCAGCAAGTGCGCACACATTTTGCAGTAGCGCGATAGCAATATATCGCCCTCCTATTTCCTTAATCGTGCACTAATCAACAAATCAGAATGCCTTTTTTATTATTTCTTAAACCACTCGCTACATATATTTACATCATTTGTGACTTTGATAGAGAATACGAGCAAGTAGCGACCACCCATCCGTATAAACCTTTCTATCAAAGTTATGGATATGTTTAAAATTCCTTAAAAATTAAACCCTTATAAGAACACTCACGTATCCGCTCGTCTGTTCGTCGGTCTCAGTCGTTTTTCTCACAAACTCTTTAATGTAGAGACTTAGCATTTTTGTAAATCATATTTAATGGAATATATATCAATAGTAAATACTCAAAAAGTATATAAAATCATTTTAAAAATTAAATTATTCTCAAGCGCGATTGGAATTTAAGTGATAGAAATTATAAAAAATCCACTAAACAAAATAACATAAAAAATCCACTAATCAAAACTCCATAGCTTTTTATTACTAGTTCAAAACAAATCGACCGTTAAACTCTTATGGAAATTGCGGGAAACACTTTGAAAGGCTGCAGTTCGATCTGACTGATCAAAAATATAGCAGATAAAATAGTGTTTTTAATTAGTTAAATACTTAATGAAAAATGTTTGCTACAGAGAAAAGAAATACATAATTGAACTAGATAGCTAGGAAAGAAAAAACCCTTAACCTGTACAAGTTAATTGGTGTCGAGACACCAGTAGACAAATAGTTCTCTAAAAAGTTTATTGAAACTGGTTTACTTTCTCTAAAGGTATCATCCGATATTCTTAGATATATTAAGAAGGATTTATCATGCCAAACAACATAACTGACTTTTTGTATTAATGTCATATATCATATGGGGTATCATATAGACAAATTAGTATAGTTCTGATGCAATTTTTCCCAGAAATGTATGATAATTAATCCTAGAAATGTTGTTGAAAATATCCATATAATTATTTATCTCTACCGCCTTTTGAAACTGCTTGAAAGTTAAGGAAAATTGCGTTACTAAAGTTCACCTAAAGTTTAACAGAAAAATATGACAATGATTTTAGATCTTGTAGTTTTATAAAAGTTACGATATTTTTACGCCCATATATAAAAATATATATAAATAAAATATTAGGTGATATATTTACATTGGGAAAAACAATTTATTATTCATAAACAGTTTAACAGGAATGCTGTGTGCGCTTAAATGTTTACATATCCCTAAATACGTTTGTAGTGTGAGTTTTACTCGAACTTAGCAAGATTTAGATTTCTAAACAATCCAGTATTTCCTGCTATACAGGCGACGAAAGACAAAAATAGGTATGATGTACAGCCTCGAATTAAACCTATCAATTTTTTTAGAAGACGTAAAATTTTCTTTTTTTTGTTTCTGGAAAGTTTCACATTCATTATAGAACAAAATTGGAAAAATTTGGCAAAATAAAAAAATTACTCAAAATAGTAAAAGTAATTGTTTTTACATTCCAGACTATTTTACGCCTGTTTAGGGATACGTTCACGTTTAATCTTGTAATGTATATATCTTAACTTCCTGTTGCCCAAAAAAGGTTAACTATTTTTTTTTGTATTCCAGGCGGTTTTAAATATGTTTAATTGTAATGTACCGCTGTGTATATCTTAATTTCCTAACCGAGAGAATACACAAACATGCATTTATTTAGATCTAGGTTTAAAAATGTTTAAGCCGTTATCAATAAATTTATTATTAATTATAAATTCCAAATTGTAACTCAAAACGCCTTTTATTTTTCTAAAACCTAAAATGGGGTTTTAGTCTTTTTCTGCCAAAGAGATATTGTTGTATTATCTGAATTTAAATAAATAGAAAAGTCACAACTGTAACAATAAATTATGTTATTACAAGGCTACTACATTGGCTATGACAAAATCTGCCAATTGTAAAATATATCAAATAAAACATTTTTCAAGGCACGAAAAAGATATATAATAATTATCAACAATAATTTGAAATTACATTAGAAGGCACTTTTTCTCGAAACAATATAATGATCGAATAAATACTTTGGTGTTTCCATTAAGTTACTTATTGCATGTAATGTAATTGTAATAAGAAGTAAATAAATCACTTTTTCCGTTAATTTATCGTACACTAAAAATATTAAATGCCTGTTTTGACTTGTATGAACATTAAATATATCGCAAATAGACACCGCTCGAACTGAGCAACGAGCGGAACATTGGCCAACTTCCAACTTTCAGAGTTTCAAGGTAAACATATGACGTGAAAGACGACTTAAAGTGACCAGGACCGCCACGTAAAATGGCCGCCGTGCATTATATTTATTTACTGTCCGCTGCAGTACCTCTTTGCTTCGCAACATTGGGATACATCAAGTAGCGGATGTAAACCACCATGTTTAGTTTGACCAATATTTTTTTAAATGTAATAGTTTTGCGTACATTCTAATAAATCGATATCTTTTTTACCTAATTTAACTATAATCTTGTATTGTGTATATCTTAACTTCCTTTTGCTGTCTACCATAATGGCGTTGTATTGTAGATATGCTACATTTCAGAAATAGCAGGGTATAGGGAAAAAGTAAACACGTAAGGACATTACTGACTGTAGAAAATATAAACATTAAACTTTAATTAGTAACTAAACCTGAAGAATATTTATGAAGGCAAGTTTGTGTGTCTAAGAAATCAATTCATATTTAATATATAGGTGTATGCCGAAGCAAATAAATGAACTGAAATTAATGGAGTTTTAAAGATTTAAAAACTTTAAGTACTAAATCTGGGGCTATAGTTGCCAAGTTTTAATAATTAAAAATTTGTGTCAAGAAATTGTTTGAGATAGAAATAATTTAGAAATATGCGTTGTTAGACACTTTACCTTGCTACCACGCATCTTTTTAAGACAGCGCCACTAGGGCAAGTGTATTCAAAATTATCAAGAAATAGAAAAATTAAATATAATTTAAAAATACCCACTTACAACATTTCAATGGACTACTTGCCAACACATGATTTCACAGCAAATTCTTAGATACTTCCATGATTACTGTTAGAGTGTACTATTGTTACGGTTTATAGGTGCGTGTGGCGGTGTGATCCATTTTCAATTTTTGTTATAAGCTATATTTAGCTGCACTTTCATATTTATTTATTTAGCTATACTTATAAGCTGTATTTAGCTTTACTTCAAACATGTCACGTTATTTTAACAATTATTAATTTGTTTTAATTTACAAATAATATTGCATTATTTAAAGATAAAATTTTAAAAAACATAAAAATTATAAAAAATATAAAAACACATAATATTTCAGGTGAAATTCTAAGTAAATCGAGTGTTAGTTTTCTTTTCTAAATTAGTTCTGTACCATTAAAATAAAAGAAAATTTTTAAAAAATTTTTATTATATTGATTTAGGTGGCTAGCCCAAAAAGTGTTTTTTCTTAGTTTTTTAGTATTATCCGTTATTTATTGTTTTTTTTTTGGAAAAGTTTAAATACATTATTCATTATGAAGAAAGAACTGGTTCACATTATAAAATGTTCTAGAGAAGCTAATTTAGAATACAATACGATTTTACAGTAAAATGGCTCGAACGCGGACAAATTTTGATAATGGTAATTTAATTAAGTCAAACTCTCAAAATTTAAGTCTATGTATAGGTCTATATGGGAAAATAAATATAGTCTATGTATATGTCTATATGGGAAAATATATATAATATGAAAATAAATAGAATGGCTAAAAAATAAAGTAAAACAATACTGAAACGTCATCACTTTTATTCCCACTCTTAACAAAATGTATCTCGAGAAACATTCGCAGTCGACCATATGCTAAAATTGAGTTATGAATGATCCGACCGGACAAATGATCCAAAACGGAAAACTTACTTAATTTCATTTCTGTATTTTCATTATTTTACGCTATTTGTATGATCTTACTAACCAAAGGACAATTTCAGATCTCAAAAGTTTTAAAAGATGTAACCACAAACCTCGAGAAAGCCGAAAATCATCAATAGTTTTAAAAATCTTATAAATTACAAAAACATATTTTACCAGGTGAAGCTGTTTATAGAAGCAAAACGTTTTGCGAGCAATAGGATGTGATAACGTGTAAATATATATGACCGAAAACTTTCCTTGCCATAAAACTGTACCTACAAGTAGCAAAACTATTATACTATCTTTCAAATACCCATTAGCTGAAACTGGCACCTCTGTTAAATTACAGGCCCTCTTAGATCTTACGGCCCTCTTAGATTTACAGAGCGAATATATCAAATATTGGTATCTGTGATAACATATCTCTAAGGTGAGTAAATGAATTAGTTTAGTCTTATCTAAAAATAAATGGAGTATGGGCGAGTTACTAAGGCACAGCTCTTACAATCAAGTATTTTATGACTTAGAAGAGGTTGATTCAACCATATTTATCATGTGCGTTGTTCCACTTAATTTTGATGTCTGAAAATAAGTAATAAGGCAAAATCCGTATATTTCCAGTCTGCACATGTTTCTATTGCAGAAACAAATAAAATGGAGGACAAAATAAAAATCAATCAAGAAAGCAATGTGACAACAAAGTCAAAACAAGAACAAATAATAAACTAAACTTTACAATCGTGGACGGAAAAGTCTGCACTGCTCTAACAGAAACCCCATCAACATTTAAATGTAATACCGCTGAACAGTTTCAACAAAATAGACGAAATGCTGACTATATAAAAAATTATAATTTCAAATTCGGCCTATCAGTGTTGCATGATTGAACACGTTCTCCAAACGCTTTGTGTATTTATCCCATAAACTGCCCATTGAAAATTGGTAAATTTAGGGTCACAAAACGAATAATTTTATCTGAAAATAAAGCGAATACAAAAAAAGTTTAATAAAAACGTAATCTTTTTGCGGACAATCAAGTCTGCGTTTAGAAAATTGAATGTTGGTAATACTTCCATACTTTTTTTCAAAGCCCGGAAGAGCGCGTTAAAATAACTAAAATAGACTTAAATGTTATAAAAAAACTACATATAATTTTTATTGGGGTAACTAGTGGATACGAGAGAGATATATTGGTTTCGCCAGATATTGCGGCCACGTATTTCGTTTCAAAGTATCCTTAGTATAATGAGCCTCCGACTTTAAATAAATATCTCATACATGGACCAGAATTTACATCCTCAGCAATTTTACCTGGAGGTGAATTAACAGAAGAATCTCAAGGAGCAATATATAAAGACTTTAAAAGTTACAGGGAACGAAACTTAATAAAGTGCAGGCGAAGGAAATATAATAGACACTCTCAAATTTTTTTTTATTTAGTTCGGTTCCTGTAGTCTCAAGTAAACAAAAGTAAAACAGAAAAAGCTCCAAAGTGTTCCAAAAGAAGCATTATCGTCATTAAAAACACCGTTTTGATGTATCTTTTGATGGGGAAAATTGGAATAGAAACAAAAGTAAAGACGGATTTTATTAGTATGATAATGATGATGCTGACGGTGATGACTTGATGATGATGATGTTTCATTAACATATCTAAGACTTATGACAGTATATATCGATAAATGTGACAATAGAAGATTGTTTAGATTATTATTATTTTTGTACTGATGAAGCTTAGAAAATTAATAAGAATGATTTTGTAGGTTTAGAATATGTTATGACTATGTATTTCTATAAATAATTTTCATAAATAAAACAATTTAGTAACTTAATTGTAGTTTTGCAAGTTTCTTGCCCCTGTGTGTGGCGCGTGGATATATAACAAGTAAAGAGGTAATTTCGTAATAAGCGCTCAATAATATCACGTCATTCGCTTGGGGGAAATATACACGCGAAGCCATGAGAACAGCTTGCAAAAACGTTAGTTTCCAGTATAACTTACAAGAAGTAAGGTGCCACGATTGATTATTAGTAATAGGTATTATAATGAAAGTATTTGTATAAAAAAATACCTTATGTTTTTACCTTTACCTTACGGTTTTGCAGTCTTACGACAATCTAGACATACGTGTCTAGTAGGCCAATATTCGCTTAATAAAAGTAGCTAAAATAATTTTGTTATCAATAGGTTTATCAGTGCCTCAACGATTTGCCGTAAAAACTTTAGATATCGCATAATAATAAAACGTAGGTACTACTTCGTGTACATTTCAATTATTCATACTAAAAAATATGTTTTATATAAATATATATATATATATATATATATATATATATATATATTAATAAATAAGTAATCTAATAGTGATTCATTGTTAGTATAAATGGCAAGTTTCATATTGAAAGAGCCATTAGTATTTGAACTATCGTCGACCAAGCAACTCAATCGAGAAAATCGAGTACTGTGCTATTATAGTTCTTTGCCAAGCTAGAAAAGTCTATTCACATTGAAAGCGATGTCATTCGTTTACGGGGACTTTTGTCCGGGTAATACCATCATTTATAAAGGGACTCACTTGAAGACGACTCACGGCCCGGACCCGATCGAAATGACTGGTTCTGAAATCATTCAAAAAAGGTAAAAATTAAAATTAGAAGATGTTAGACTAAAGAAGAAATAGCTCGCAGAACTTATTGGAGTGTTGAACACAACAATTTTCCTAATTCTTCACGGTCATCTTGATGAGTAAGGTCAGTCAAAAACAAAGTCGCGTATCGCTTCTTGTGCCTTTTTGGACTTCTATAGTGAAGACACGGCTGAACTATTGAGTCTAATTGTTTCTGGAAACAAAACTTGGATTATGAACCTAATATATATATATATATATATATATATATATATATATATATATATATATATATATATATATATATATATATAACAACTCTCGCTAAAAGGATTCTTACTCACTTAGGTCCAAATAAATATTTAAGGATGAGTATTTTCTCCATTAAATTATTTACAAATATTACATATAAACTTATGCACTTTGTAAATACGTGTAATAAACTTTGCGTAATAATGCTATTTTTTTCATAATTTTGACTGCAGACCAGACATGTTATAAGAGGGGAACTTGGAAGTGAAAAGTGGGGAATATTTCAGTAATAGGTCCATAAATATCTTACAACAAATTCCACAACAACAATGTAAATTACTCTTTCATTAAATAATTAACTCAAAACGTGAAACTTAAAAAATTCGAATTATTACTTTGCCCCTTTTAAAATTACCACATAAATATATTTCAATACTAGCTTTTGACAAATATGCGAAGTAGTAACTCTGCTTCTTCAATAGTCATATTTCAAGTTTCTACGTCAAAACTTTATTGAGAAAACCGCTCTGACAGACAGACGGAATGGACACGTGAGTGGTCTTAAACCTTATTGTTCCTTTTAAGGTAAGAAACCAATAAAAACCTACCGAAAACGAAACTATTTTAGCCACTTCCTGTTTTAATGCAAAAATATGGACAGTATATGTTTACATTATTATAAAACCGAAAAACAATATCTAAATGTAACGAAAATAACACATGTGTCTATATAAATACCTTAATAATAAGAACTGTTTCTAGTACTGAATCGTGGCACTCCGTTAAGAATTATAATGATATATATTTTTTTTCTTGTTAAACGTATTTTATAAGTATCAAATTACAAGTATTCTCCATTTCCACAATAAATATTGATGGAAAAGCTTTCAGATTATTTCTGTACTGGGAAAAGTGAAATATTTGCAAGAATAACATACGCTAAAAATATTCTAGACGCGATCATTATTTTTAATAAACCACGAAAACCTTTTTTAACTCCCTTCTTGCGTACTTAGTTTTCAATGGAACCGAGGGCGGTGTGGAGTTTCACCTCAATGTGTGCCAAGGAAGCCGATGAAGTCACCACAGTTTTCAGGGCAAACGAATAAATTAGCGGAGTACATTTTCCACTAAGGCGGAAACTTGGGTAAAGTTGTGCAGTCTTCCTCCGCGTAATGTACGTAATTAGGACGGTGGAAACCGAAGAGAATCTGACAACGTTAATGCATCATTACAATTGTGCATATCACTGACTATGACTTACATTGCGGACCATTTTAACTTATTTTATTTTCTGTCTGCGTAAATGACGAATGTGAAATGGGCAGCTGGATGAATTTATAGATAAATGGCCAAGTACGTGTCTGAACTCGCATGAAGCAGGATTCCGTAATATTTAAGCAAATTAACTGAAATACTTTCAAATTAGAATTCTAAACAAAAGGTAACATAGATTTTCAGATTTTTCAAATTTCCCGTTGAAAAATTAGAAGGACGGCTTGCACCTTATATTAAGGCTCAGTATTTCACAAACGAAACTTACAAATAAATAAACCTGTCACGTAGGAATAGAACTTGCACTACAAGGGATTTACGCATAATTTCCGGTTCCGTTCCGTAATTAAGTGCTTATAAAAATTTAAGGGTATACAGAACTTCCATTAAACAATTATAATTGTAGTATTAATTTTCAGAATATTAGTACATTGTCAACTATATCTTTTACAGACGTAAAAACTTGGTGCGTATTTCAACAATTATAAGATTTAGGATAATCCCTGTAGTTTTCCTGTAAACTTCTAGTTAAATTTTGCCAATTCTTTTTTTTTATTTTTGGTTTAGTAGTTTTAAAAATAAGGGTGAGAAGGTGGTAATGCCCTGTTTCCGCATACTTTTTTAAAATATCTTTTTTAATACGCTGTCTAAAATTATGAATATTTTTGTACTTTTCATAATAAAACAGCAAACCTAATATACAAAATAAAGAAAAAATTTGAATACTTATTTGCAGGGGGTAAATTTTTTTTTTCCTTATTATATCAATATTTTATTCAAGTTGGCTAGTGCAAAATATGTGGGTTAATGAGATATTTTAATCTGCTGTTCCTATTTTCGTACTATCTAGTTCCTAGTTTGTACGTCGCAAATTTTCTGCGAAAAGCGACTGTCACAGACGGACTGATAGACCGCCACACGAGTGATCTTCTGTGTTTACTTTTGAGGCACGAATCCTTAAAAATGGTAAAAAAAAATTTAATTCATTTATTTATGATGGTTCCATCATAAATAAAATTCCAAAAAATAGATATTAAATTCCTATACGACACATGAAATGAAAAAAAAAACATATTACTTAATTTGCCCCTCTAAAATTTCTATACTAATATTTTTGAGTGTTAACTATTGAAATACAGAGGGTTAATATGATTTACGACTATGCAAAGTTGTAGGTTTTTATGCCAATCGCCTTTTGAGGAAAACGGCATGAAAATTTTTAGCAATATCTCCAGAATATTTTAAAATACATTTCTGAGAAACCTAGTATTGTAATCTTTAAAACTTGTCTTTCAAAAGAAGTTATCTATCCTTCTCTTTCAAATGACATCTCATAAAATAAATAAATTTCAAAAAATCGATTATTTCATTTGCCCCGTTTAAAATTTATACATGATTATTTTTCGCGTAAACTATTAACAGAAATGCGATTTAACCTGCTTTGCCACTTTGCTAAATTTCAATATCTACGTCAAACTGTTTCCGATAAAAACAAACAGACGAACAGTGATCTTATAAAGCTAGCATTTCTTTAACCTACGGAACCTAACAATTGTCAAAATGGAAAAAAAAATTAATATACGCAAACGATATTATATCCAAACTCAAGCAGGAAATGGTAATTAAAAACGTAATCAAATGAATTATAAAACAATCTGCCAAGTGCGTGTCGAGACGCGCGTAAAGTAGGTTCCATAGTTCTTTAATAACCTGTTTCTCTTTAAATAATTGACACGTATCAAATAAAATTAATTTAATTTAAACGTTTAATTAATGTGTAAAATCTTACTTTTTCCAGATGTTTCAAACCAACGGTTTGACTGTTACAGGCCACTTTAAAGCCTAATATGTTTGTTTAAAAATAAAAAGCGGTACGAAGCCTATTTCTCGATACACACCCCACTTGATGGAATACACGAAACATTTTCTTTTATAATGTAAAAAATACGTATGAAATTCATTTAAATTCATTATGTGTAAATAAATAATATTTCACTTCACGCGCTATTACCGAATAATAACCGGTGACATGTAATAATATCTGAGTGGAATTTCTGTTCAAAAAACGTTAATCGAGAACTTCATATGAATTGTCAACATACACAATTTCACACACGTAATTCTAAAAGTGTAGAAATGTTAAGACTGTGACAGATAGACGAACGGACGTGATGAACTTATAAAGGTTTCTTATTTCACCAAGGGAACCGGAAAAAAAACTTAACACTTTGATAATTACACTTCACAAATATATCATGTTATTATAAATCAATTTATCCAAAATAAAGGTAAGTACTATGAAAATATGATAGATCGTGAAGTAAACCTCACAACTATAGTAAAAGATGCAAGATTTCAGAAGATCAGAAATCCCTCAGAACGATGACCACGCTTAAAATGAAAGCACAAATGAAGCAAGATATTCCTCTGAGAACATAAATTGAAAGCCAATCTTATCCAAAAGCATCCAAAATGGAAGGTCGAAAAACCAAATAAAAATCGAACGTTTCCAAGTTCTGGATAAACAAGGATGACGCTAATTTATTAACATCTGAAAGAGAAAGCCTACAATTCAAATAACGATTGACCATTTCTTATGAGAAAAAGATATCCCCGGACGAATGTTAGTAAATATAAGTTCGTGATTTATTCAGACCAACAAGTTGTTTGCTTTGAATAGTTAGTTTAGGAAGGACACAAAGATACCTTCATATAAGATGGAGCAACTTTGAATTTTTAGGAAGGAATAAATGTAGAGGGCAAAATAAATTAAGCGTTTGGGAATACAATTAGGAATAAATACCTTTACTTCTAGTAAAATACAATTGCCAGAATATACTAGTTCAGTGCTTGTACCAATATGGTACTCACCAAAATTAAGGGATCGCTGAATATTTTCAGTTTAATTTTAAATATTGTAACTTCGCAGAAAATGGTTTGATTTAAATAAAAAAAAATTAAAGCGACAATTTTATAATGTTTATATAATTTTCCTTTATCTACTATCCCTGTTGTGTAACTAATTTAAACTTTCTTTCTAGGAATAATTCTCAACCCTCTTTTTTATTTTAATCTAGTCTTGTTTAAAAAACTGAGACTAAATGCGAGTTCGACTCGCACACAAACGGTTCCGTAGCAGCAAACAATATTAAATGTATAAGTTTGTATTCCTCAAGACACTGTGAAAAGCAAAGTTATGGCTGCGGTCGGTATCGAAAATATCCCATATCTCAAAAACTACGCAATATGTCTTATTTTCTTACAGAATTTTACACAATGAAAAGTTAGAGGGGAGGATACACTTTTTAAACTTTTAGAAGCACATATCTCATCAACAATGGATTTAAAATGTTATTTTGAAATTTCTATATAATTTTTAAGGCCTATCCAATGACACGCTTTTGTGCACTGAATTTTTTTCATCCCTCAGTTACATGCATCCACTATTTCACTATTTAATTATACAGCGATTCATAGAAGATATTTACCATCAACATTTCATCCATATAATGCAAATAGTCTCCGAGTAATATAGCTGTGACTTACTGACAAACAGACGAAGAGATAGATAATCGGACAAATGGACAGGACGAAATTATAACGTTTCCGTTTTTGTCATGTGTTCACGGAAACCAAAAGAGACTCAAAATTTGTCAAAACTTTATTAATAGATAGATATATACAATATACCTATCTATTACAATAAACATATATTTTTTGTATATACATATATATAAAGCAATATATGAACAACAATGAGGATGTTACGACTAAAATATTAAAACAGTGTAACTATCAAAATCAAAAAAGGACTTCTAAAATAACTTAAAATGAGTCAAAAATATACTTGAATATTGAAAAAAACGAAGGTAAAGCTGGACTAAAATCAAAATTTGTTGGGAGAAAAAGATACATATTCAATCTAAGTATTAAGAATAAAGTATAATTCAATAAAATTTTTATTTTAGGAGAGGAACTAAGAAGCGCTTATCAAAACCGTTCGATTTCCCACCCAGTTCGATTCATTTTTTAAATATGGATATATAATTTTCCAATTTTGAAATTAGTTCACTACGTAAGTTTCAAGTATATCGGTAATAAGAGCATGGAGTAGAGATTTTGAACATCTCTGAAATTTGAAACAATAAAACCCAAATATCTTATGTTTCTTTCTAACAATACAATAGTCTCTACACGCAAACGCAAATGTCCGTCTCCAATACGTGGTTTACATAGAAATAAGTCTGATTTTAACAAGTCTGAATTTTTATTCTTTTGAATGAGCGTTTAACGGAGTGTAGATAGATAGATAACTAACTCATTATTCACACGCTACGCCGCCATAAAGGACTGAACAAATTTTCGACTTGGAAAAAATGTAAATTGAACTAAAAGCGGTGTCGCGTCGCATAGAAAGCGCGCAAACTTTCAAAAATTTTCAACAAAAATGTATGATATGAAAAACGACGCAAAATGAACGCCGACGCTTTGTGCAACTATATTTATTTGTCATCCGCAAACCGGTAAAACAGTGACCCCTTTGTCGCGACATCCGGCAAAACGAAGCGTCACAACGTCAATTTGCATGCTTAATTCGCATTGCCTAGCGCACGTCAGCGGCCAACGGTTATGGACCACATTTTTTCTTTGTCTATTGATTTTGTGAAAATTGTATGAACAATGGAAGGATTCAATAATTCCCATTTCAATTTTCAATTTACTCTCTATTAATATTCATTACAAATAATACACATTTTCTCGAAGATTAAAAATATTTACCTATTTTTTTACGACACTCAAAGAAATAAATTAATAAATCAAATGCAGTCTGTAGTTTGTAATGCAAAACAGAAAAAATATTTTGTTGTAGTAAACATACCTTAAGTCACTTTTAAAATTATTATTCCAGAGATCTAGTGATGACAAAATAAAAATGAATTACACTATAGTAATAATTAGTTTTAATTATATTGGATAAACCCTTTATACGTAAGAAAAACAGCATGGAATAAGATTGTACTGAAGCAACATGAAGTAAGTAAAGTAATAAAAAATATCTAATAATTTTAGCTAGTATAAAAATCTGGATAGGTTGTATCCATTCATCCGTCCCACCATTAGTGACTAAGTAAATATGTCATATTCGTACTAATTAAGTGTCAAGAATATCTCAAGAATAACTGATTATTAACGATTATGAAGAATTCAAGAGAAATTAAATTTTTAAGCAGCTAATATGGAAAACTACTATGGTAAATTTAGCCATAATATGAAAAGGAAATATACTGTTGACCGAATGAATTCTAGAAAACAAGTTACGTTTTAATAACATTGTTAATTTTAATTAAGTTATCAAAATAATTTAAAAAGATATAAATGTTGAGAATAATGTATAGACAAATACAGTAATTACAAAGTACACAACGAGGAACACATTAAACTTTTCCGTTAAGTAGTACATTTTCGTCGAAAAATTATATCGAAATTTTCTATCAACCCGTTTCATAAAATTTAAAAAGATTTAAATTTGATGATTCTAGTGATTTATCATATTTTTCAAATACTTGCCATATACAAATAAAGCTACATCTAGACAACCTCTACACGATAATTAATTACGTTTGAAATCCTTATCCCGTTACATAATGAATCAAACATAGACCAAACGAATTATTGCTGTGTTCTGAAATATTTTAATAAATTTGTTTCCTGTCATCTTACCAATTAATATTAAATCATATAGACTGTTGGCACGACGCTACTTTGTAATTTTTTATGCCATTCGTCAATTATAAGTACATTGTTGTGAACCAAACAGTTCAGAGCGATTTTGTACCAACAGTTTTAATCAAATTTGACTTCATCCTTGTGAGGAAATTATTTAAATCTTCTGGCCGAATTTATCATTATTTAAAGTCCACCTTAACAATTTTTTTGTTTTATGATTGACGTATTGGTTTGCAGACAAAAATACGAAAAAAGGGACGGTAAAATCATTCATACAAAACTACTCCAAAGGGTTCTGGTGGTAGTTGTTACATTATAAATGAATATCAAAATATTTATCAACTGAAAAATTTTCTTTTCCTTGTAAAAATGAGCAAAAATGTATGCTCATTTAAAACGAATTTAAGTTAGAATTTGGTCTAGTTATAAGCAAAAATAAAACAAAAGGGAGCAAAGATTTTAATTTATGTTGTTCAATGTCATTAATAAAACGAAGGTAAGAACCGCGGCATTTGCTTTTCCTATTATACGCCTGATTTTTAGATGGAGTTCATATTTTAGTAAAGGTTATATTTAAAGTTAACAAATAACTTCCATTTATTTTTTTCCTTTGTACGAGGTAATTACGATTTTCATTAATGTTCAAATATACGTGGAAAACCAAAAATAAATATTTTGCAAAAACCTTTATAAAATATCACTGTAATATAAGTTATACATTTTTTTCCCGTATCGGAATTTCGCACAACAAACGTATATCTTATTCTCACAACCGTCGGCCATAAAAGTTGGCGTTTTAAAATAATCCAATAAAATTTCTGAAAAAATCGAGAATTTTGTATCATTTTTGTAAATTATTTGACGATTCATAATCACCACCGCTCGTGCATCGCTAGGGTTGAATTTTTCAGTAAAAATCCTTATTAAATACGTGTGTTTTGTGTACACACAATTACATGTGAATACCATATAGACACTCACCCCCAAATTCTGATTTAATCTTCAATAGCAGCCGAACAGAAATGAGATCGTTATTCGTTTTGAAGTACAGATGGGTTTTAAAAGTTTACAATTACTTACAATTATAGACTCCCTACTTATAGTGGATGGATTTAAATTTCTAAATTAACGTCCAACAGAATAACTAAAATTCAGTTAGGAGGAATTCTCATTCTTTTAAAAATAATTTGGTTCCTTATAAAACTAAACTGCAGGGACTATTAAATTAAAAAAGTGCTTAACGGTAGATCTAATCAAATATTTCGCTCAAATGAAGTTAAGAGAAAAAAACCGTACAGAGGTTATTGGTTAATTGGCATAAAAAGATTTGTTTTCGAATTATTCCTAAAAATATGAAGCAAAAATAATCTGTAACTTTATTCCATTGGGGCCTTTATTATGGAGAAATCTCCGATTTTTCAATAACAAGGTATTTTTATTTTCAATCATAATTATATTCAAGCTATCTATTATCATAAAAAACCTTCGTTTCAAAAGATACCGACTCGTCAGTGCAATCGCTCTTTCCTTCTGAGAAATAATACTTTATCGCATAATATAAACGTCTGATAAGGCGTTGAGTACGTTGCGTCCTATTTTGATTTGATCATGCTGCACGACATACGGTGTGCGTGTACTGCAAGGGCCTTAACCCTTACGGTAACAGTAAAATAGAGTACCCGAGAAGGGTGTAGCATGCAAAAAGAATTTCTTGGTTATCATCGTCATAGTTTGGACTCGGGAACCCATAGAACCCAGCTTGCCATACCAATGTATCAACACCAACATATACCACTGCATTAGTACCGTTATTTAAAGTCAATTAGGAGGATGAATTCGCGCATCCAATTTTTTTTTTAATTTTATTTCAGGAGCGTGTTTGCGGTCTATTAAAAGACAAAATAATTTTTTTTATTTTTATCATTTTATCTTTTCGGCTCTCTGCCTGTTTATTTATCTTTCTGCTAGAGTTTCTGTGAAAATTAGTAAACCGATTTGAATAACAATTTCAGTGTAATGTTACTAGATGTACAGAAGAAAATCTGGGCCACCTTTTCTTCCAATGAAATATACTCTGAAGAAGTTGTAATTTCATTACTGATCTTTCCATTTTAACGTAGTAAAAAATTAGTGCAGAGAACGGAGAAATTGTAAGGAGAAACTTGTTAGACAGTCACAGCGATCCAAGCTTAAACTCTGCAAAGACCTAAATTACTTTTATCCCGGCCAAGGGTTCGACAGGAATAAAATTAATTTAGGGGCGAAAACATAAATTTTGGCCTGAAAAATTATAATAATTTAATTATTTAATATTATGTGTTTTATAATATTAGACGATCCTGTTGAGCACGCCAGCATACCACATGCAAAAAATAAAAAAAATTGCCAGTAATTAAGGGACTATTCAATTCGAATTTTATACTTATTCTTCGAAAGATTCTGTAATCATTTATTATAAAGGTACAGCTTAATGAATGTATTCAATTTTTGAAAATTTATAACCTAATTTTGCTGAGCAATCGAATAAGGTTATCAAAATTTAACTTCGTAAATAAACTAAAAAATTTGACCAACATACTTTTTTCGTGACAATAGCTAAAAATTTATATATCCTATGCATTTATAGTCTAATTTCAACAATTAGTGCCAAAGTATATGACAGATTGCTCGAAATTAATGTTATTATGGAGAACAATTTTACCAATATGTTGAGTACGCTTTCCTGAGTGATATTAAACCTTATGCCATTTCAAAAAGGAACCAATAAATTAAAGAAAACCTTAAGAGAATTAATACCAAACAAATAGGATGAAAACCGTCCTTTTGTTAAATCAGAAGAGTAAATCATCAGAAATAAATATTATCACAGAAAGTAAAACATCATTTCAAAATTATGCATGGAATAATGATAAACATTGAAGGAATCTCCAATAAAAAAATAAGCCACAGTATACTTTTTGAGGGTTCAGTATATGGAAAGGAAAAACTGAGGATTGAGTGTTTCCTTAGTATATAAGATCACTTACGTGTCTATCCACATATCTGTCGCAGTCGCTTTTCTCAGAAACCACATATATCGCAATAACTCTGAAATATTCATTTTTAAATTTTAGGCAGAGAAAATTAAGTACTCGAAAAAAGACGTTTTTCACTTCCTTACATAGCAATTGTTTAAAAGGGTTAGTTATAAGGATCTCAAAAATATTTCTTCATAATTTCAGGTGTCATATAAGAGACATGCTGTAAAAAAATTTAAAAAAAAAATTATGTTCCCCCTTCCCTTATTTCCGAAACTACTCAACCTAAAATTATGTGTTTTTAAAAGCCCACGCAAAGGTTGTAGGAAAATTTTAGCGGTGATTCTATGTCTCATAGTTTCTTAAATATTCGGATAAAGTAGGCAATACATTTACGTTTTTATATTTTCAAAGCCTATTTTCGCAGATATCATACGACATTGAAAATAAAAAATATCATAGTAATACATCTTTTTAAACAACGTATGTTATACATGTTTTACACTTAAACTTTTTAAAAATTTTCAAATCCCAATTAAAAAGGAGGAAAATTTAAGTATTAATAACAAAAAATTCCACTTTATAAATCTTTTGTTACAAGAAATATAAAAATATTTTTTTCACGATTTTAAATTGCATGTTTAAGAATATATTCTAAAACAATACCCAAAAATATATAACATTACCCACTTATATCGGAAACAACAGAGCCAAAAATCATGAAAAAAACAGGGTTGGTAAAATTTGAATAGAAGATTACAGGAAACTATAGCAAGTATCTTAAATGTTATAATTTTTTAAATATGCTTCAAATCTTTAAGCCTATGAAAGATATAGTATTTCATACGTTGCAATATATTTACGTTGTGAATAATCGATATTTGTACAGTTTAATAGAAAAGCTGTGTACACTTAAGTGTACAAATTTCGGTTCACGTAAACATTTAAATGTTTACGTGAACCGAATAGAAAAGCTGTGTACACTTAAGTGTACACATTTCGGTTTTTAATAACAGATTACTAATTGTGTTTAATTTTTTTCAATATTTAACTTTTCAAATAATTTCTTTCAATTCTTAAAAGAAAATGTGGAAAGCTTCATTCATATGAGTTGTAAATTTACAAAATATAAAGATACTGTTTATATTAATACTTTAAAAATTGTATAAATGCGCCAAATACATTTAAGAAATGCCAATAATAACCAAAAGTATATTTATAAAACCAAATAACATTTCTTTAACTATGAGTACTGCGGGTTTTACCTGGTATGGAATCGTCGCCGTCACCACACTCAGTCTCCCCCATATGTATCCGGCCCGCCGCTCAGAACGCACTATTTATTACCCCACCGCCAGCAAAGAATATTGGCCACTTAAAACTTGTACGTACGGTCGCGACGCAAGCAGGTGCCTTGCTAAAATTACTTAAATTTAAGTTTTATTTCCCGCGCGCGCCATCTTAACTAGTGAGCGCCTTCATTTCGCGTTTCCATTTCAATTTAAATTTAATTTGAATTCGACGCGCGTGCATGTGTGTGTGAGCGCAATACATGTGCCAATTTATTACGTACTTAAGTTTGCGAATGTGTCGGTTACGAGCATCGGAAGCGAGTCACAAATTTGGTATGTTCAAACTGTTGGTAGAGCTGGAGACGAAGTTTTATATTTTATATTGAGAGTATGTGACTGTAGGATAACTTTTTTGGACATTTTAAAAATGTTATTAAAGATTTTTTTTGGACATTTTGAAAATTTATTCATTCTTTGACTATACTATTCTAAAAATATTGAATGATATATAATGTTATTCGTTTATTATGATCAGTAAGTTTTTAACACGTTTCATTCGCCGAAAAATTTGTTAAATTATTAATAAAATTCTTAAGACGTATATTCAATTCGTTTCTGTAGTCTCATTTTATGTGCTTTTATAGCCAATTATAACTTTTATAAATAACTTAAACCGTTTTCTCAATTTTCCAAAGTACCACAATATTAACAACATTTCCACTTCATTAACAAACATTAAAAATTGTTTTCGACATTTGAAACAGAAAGAATGGAATTTTATTTTCTGCCAGGGAAAATGTTTCTTAATTAGTGAAATTTCCTTTTTAGCGTCATTTAAATGTGGATTAATTAAAAGGTTATTTTAATTTTAATAAGAACATTGGCACTTGACTTCACGGGAAGTAAATCGAAAACGTTAATATTTTGATCATCCTTTAACTACACACACTACTAATTTATTATGTTTTAACTATACACCATACTATGTTAAAACTACATATATTATATTATTGACTTTTTTATGAAAATGTCTTCGATTGGCCAGTATATGACTATGAAATTACTGAAGAGTAACTTTAAATCTATCAAATATCTTAATATTTTATCTTTTTTTATATATTTTAGAAACCCCATAAGTCAACAACATTTAAGATGATTTTTGAGGCACTCTTACAACTAAATATTGCATTGAAGACGTAGCTTTTAATTTAACCTTCATATTTTACTCTTTTCGCGCCCAAAGAATTTTTACTTCAAAAATTAAGCAAATACCAACAACTAAATCTTACTGAAAACTCAAAATCATTACCACCTATTAATTACTAACACTATAAAAAACGATTGCATTTATCAAGCATACATCTGCACCAATGGTGACTAACGGTGTTTTACCGGCATGATTTGGTATTCTACAGTTCTGAATTTGAATTGGTCCAGTATTTATCGAGTTTACCTCTAATAGTTTGCAAACAAAAAAAACAAACTCACTCTTTATAATAATAGGGTATCAAAAAAAACCTGAACGGTCTAAGCTAAAGCCGTCGCCAAAAATATCTAATTATAAAAGAAGATCATTAATAAGGCTCCTCATAGCATCGTATTAGCTAAAGACCCGCCTACATCCTCCCGTCATTAGTTAGAGATGAAGGAAAAGAAGAATTGATACTGCTGTAAAATATATTTAAACATATTTAATTTTATTTAATAGTCGAAAATTTGTAAATGATAATTAGTCGTCGTCGTGGTGTGTTGGGTTGATCACGAGGCATAGGGCATTTGATGATGCGGCGCGCCGCGGGAGCCCAGGTTCAATTCCCGGTTCAATTCCCGGACTGGTGTTATGATTGGCTGTAAAAGATTGCTCTCGTAGTAATAAGCCCGCCCTATGTATCAATTAGATACATTAAAGTATATAAATAAATAACTTAATGATAATTGGTACATTAATAAGTTGTTATGAATTAGTTTTTCAGTTCAAAATTTAAAAAGAAATATGAAAATCTCTCAGTTAAAGCGACGACGATGTTTTATTAAAGAATCACTTTGCTAATATTCGTAGCGTATCATGGAATATTTAAATTAATTGTTTGATATAAAACGGGTAATACCCGTTTTATTTCCATCACGAGATGATATACATATGATATACAAGATGTAAATAAAAAATACCTCTTTTCTTGCATATCTAACCCTTCTCATAACTTATATGTGACTGAGATGATTGTAAATAATTATGTAAGCACTAAATGGCATTTATACTCTTAATTCTTTAATAATAATTTTGCTAATTGCAGAAGCCCAAACGATTTTTTTTGGGATAATATTTAATTCTGATATGTTTGACAATTTTGTATCGAAAATCTATGAGCATACGAACGTATTTGGGTATACATCCTAACTAGTTATTAGTATAATCCAAAACTAGTTATTTAAACGAAATTAATACTACTGCGTTACAAAATTTTATCGTGACTACTGTTACTCTAATAATAATATTCAAGTGGTTTGAAAGTAATATACATATAGAATGTATGTTAAAGTTTTGCCCTACATGTAATTAATTACACGTTAACCGGTTGGTTGAATCAAAGTTACCAAGAAGTAGTCGAAGCACTCCTTTATATTAAGCCCGGTGAATAAGTCCAATTTTGCAATTTGTTTTATTGTACCCGGCACAATATAAATAGATCACAATTATGAAGGCATTTATAATGATCTCTTACGTGAAATCATTGTAACTGCATTCGTAATCATAATTTGCTGTATTAAGTTATTCTGTACAGTCGTCTTTAAAACGTATAGGCCTATGACACAAATATTCAAAAATTAGTGTGCAAAAGCTATTTAAATTAATAGAATATAATTTCCGACATAAAATAAATATTATAAATTAACGATACTGAATAATACTGACAAATGATTTGCATGAATATATTAAACATAATAATCAGAAAGAACATTTAGATATGTAATAGTAAATAGCAACAAAACAAACATCTTAAAAATCCATAATTTGACTTCAATTTCGGGGATCTGGTTAACATGTACCTTACGGACATTTTCTGCTATGACCCCTAGAAATGTCCTATAAAAAAATCTAAAATTATTTTTCAGGGCTTAGTCTTTTAAGTAATGATATTTGAATTAAAATTTATTCTATGTTTAACCATTATAGAATTTTCATACAAATATTTTTAATTGTTTGGGAAATGATAAATAATAATTTATCACCATACTTAATTTTGGCTATGACAAAAAACATAAAAACCATTGTAACAGACCGACGGATGGATAAGTGAGTTATTTTAAAAGGATACCTTTTATTTTTTTCTTGACTTTCAGAAGCCTAAAAGTATTTAGACACGTAACAGGTATAGATTAAACACATTGAATATGCCATCAGTAATCCCAATGCTCCCAGAATTCCAAAGGCATGAATTTTAAAACAGAAAAATCCTAAATTAATTTGTGTCCCAGTACCAATTTCAGCAAGTGAAATATTGATTGAACTCTGAATACATAAAATAACTTAAGACATTAAAAATTTTTCTTTAATTCGTCTTATATAAACGTTTATTATAATATAGATACGGACAATGTAACGAATATGTCATTAACCAAAATATCCAGTCTTTAACTTTTCAATGAAGCCAATTATCTGCATAATAAAGTAGTAGATAACACAATAAGTTTCCTCTTGCATTACTTTAGTAAGTAATATAATCATTAATTTTCTAGATCATCCTCCCGTTGACTCCGACTGAGTTCATTAGTTTAATCGAATAACTTATAATATTTGATAGAATATTTTTATCGACTTAGAAATTAGACTATTAAATTAAAGGCCTTTCTTACAATTTTGCGGTGAAAGATGGAAAAAATTTGAAAAAAGAGGAGAACTTAAAATTAGTAGTTTAGTATATATATATATATATATATATATATATATATATATATATGTATATATATATATATATATATATATATATATATATTAAATATATTTGACGTTAATTTTGTAGGAATTCGTTGTTTACAATTAAAAGAAACTACGTGATATAGTATTATTTCTACTTTCTTTCATTTCTTTACCACGACCTAGGTTTCGTTGTATTACAACACCTTCAGGTGGACTATTAGCAAAGATTAACTCTTAGGAACTTACAACAGCATTTATATATTTCACAAAATAATAGCGGAAGCCGGGTTTGTGCGGGTTTTCTCACTGCTTACGTTAATGGGTTTATTGTAGGGGAGCGGTGTAGTTTTTATTATACTTTCGAAAGTTATAAAATATACAAAAATTTAGTGAGGGTAATAAAATAAATAGATGTTATTCTATGAGGTTATACAATGCAAATGTTCCGGTGCATGTAATAAAATTAAATGGATATTATTCTCAGTAAAATATTTATTCAATAGCGAGGGTATCTGATTGTTAGGACAATATTATACCACTAATTATACATATATCCCGTTTCATTAGTATCACTCGACGTAGTAAACTTATTTTCTAATATACCACCAAAAGATTGCCTAAATATTATTTCAGATATCTTAGAAAGGAAACGGTTAAAACCCATTGAAGCATCGGAAATTATAAATCTGTTTAAATTATGCATGGACCAAAATTATTTCATATTCGATAAAAAAAATTTTCAACAAGTCAATGGCCTTGCAATGGGCTCCACGCTCATTCCTCGGTTAGCCGAGTTATTTATGAACAATCTAGAAACCAGCTTCTTAAACAGTAAATTAGCGATTATTGTAGTGTACTATCATAGATACGTAGACGACATCCTTATCTGCTGGAAAGGTACATAACGACAGTTAGACCAGTTTGATAACTTTGCTGTATAATATAAAATTCACTTTAGAAGTAGAATCCGATAATAAACTAAATTTTTAGATATCACATTAGAACGCAAAAATAATAAACATAAATTTAATATATTTAGAAAAGACACATTTGCAGACTCCATAATTAATGGTCATTCTCTATAAGTTAGCATTCCCATTCGATGATTCACAGAGCGTTAACCATACCACTAGAAAAACCAAATTTACGTAAAGAAATAAATACTATAAAACAAATCGCAGTAAACAATAATTATAATCCATCAATTGTCACAAAACTATACCAGAAAAAATTACGAAAAATTTAATATAAATCCATAGGTATATAATATAATCCATAAGTTAAACTAGGAAAACTCATTTAAACTAGGAAAACTCTTAACTAATATTAAAAATATAAATAATATCACATGTGCATATAGTACTTTAAATAACTTGGGTAAAACCCTTATTAATAATAAAGAAAAAATAGATAAACATAAAAAGAGTGGTATCTATAAGCTCAAATGTAACGACTGTAATAGCGTATACATAGATCAAACAGGAAGAGATTTTACTACCAGATACAAAGAACACATAGCAAGCTAGCAAATAATAAACCAGACACATCTCACTTTGCAAAACACCTCATCGAAAATAATCATAAGCCTCATACCGACAATGCTCCCTATATATTACAAATAAATACAAAAGGCAATAAACTTAACATCCTAGAAACATTAGAAATAAACAGACATAAAAGAGACACCAACGTTAATATATTAAACGAATAACTAAATATAATATCGTCACCCATACTTAATATCTTCTAGACATAATATAGTTAGACATTGAGACTGCAATACACTTCAAATTGTTTCAGCCCGGCTACGCATCTAAATAAATATAAAAAAAGAAAAAAAATTTATGTATATATATATATATATATATATATATATATATATATATAATACAATAAAAAAAATGAATAAATAAATAAAACGGGAAATATGTATAATTAGTGGTATAACATTATTCTAACTATCAGATACCTTTGATGTTGTATAAATATTTTACTGAGAATAATATTCATTTCATTTTATTACATACACCGGAACCTTTGCATTGTATAACCTCATAAAATAACATCAATTTAATTTATTACCCTCACTAAATTTTTGTATATTGTATAACTTCCAAAAGTAAACAATAAAAACCACACCGCTCCCCTACAATAAACCCACTAACATAAGCAGTAGGAAAACTTCCACAAACTCGGCTTCCGCTATTGTTTTGTGAAATATATAAATGCTGTTGTAAGTTCCTAAGAGTTAATCTTTGCTAATAGCCTGCCTGAAGATGTAATACAACGAAACCTAGGTCGTGGTAAAGATATTAAAGAAATAATACTATGTCACGTAGTTTCATTTAATTATGAACAACATATACAGTTCAATTAATATGTTTATTGAACCTTGACACTACAGAATTTGATCATTTTAGAAACTGAGTTGTACTTTATGTTATGAAACACTGATAGCAGAGTCTGGTATCTTTCACACTCTATTCCGTTTTTCAATAAGGGATGATTTATTTAATATATTGAAACGTACGTGTGTATATTATCTCCTTACAAGAACAAACTATTGAAAAATTATGCAAATCTTGCAAGCTACGTTGAAATTTAAATTATTTATTTATCATCTTTTATGTATAGTACATATGGCGGACTTATTACTACATGAGCAATCTCTTCCAGTCAACCAAAATTTTTAACCAGAAATTAGAATTATATATTTCAGTAAATTATTATGGTATGATACTTAGGGTTTAGAAAATTTCGTTAGTTTCCTTCAATCCGTAGTAAAGTCTTTTGTTAGGAACTCGCGTAAAAATATAATGCACGTAATATTTAAAAAAAAACAGAGTAGGTCATAACGTACCAAATGTTTTAAGTTTTCTTGACATAATTTATCAGTAATGTACTTTAACATTAAGCTTTATACTTTTTTAATACTGTAATACAATATAACTTATGAAATGCCGCTTGTGTTTTATCTGTCAGAACTAGTATTTACCGGCATTTGAAGCCTCACTGGGACAACTAAACAAAGTGAACCTGCGCAGACAAAGGAAATGTACGAAAAAATTCAAGCGAATGGACAAAGCGAACGGTGCAGTTATTTACGAGCCAGTATCTTTCAACAAGAAGGATGTGGAAATATGGTCGGTTACAGTGCAAGAAAAAAGAATCTACAATCGTATGTATATTGTACAATTTATTTGAGAAAGTAAAGCAGATTTCAATTACACTTATAAAACTGTAGTACGTTGCAATTATTATATTTAAATATCATTACGTGACGTGATGCAGAAATGTAACAAGACACATAACGTAAAACGATGCAAAAAATTCTCCTAATAAGTACCTAAAACCTTTTATCATATAATTTCGTTGTACATTAATGAAATGGCACCGTTTTATTATGGCAAGTTTGAATCAAATCACCATGAAACTTGAAGGTTGCCGATGTATTTTAAATATCGTAAATCAAAAATGATTATGCCATTGAATTGCACAAAAGGTTTTCAGGAAGATAGATTTGATCAAAGTTTTTATTTGTTTATTTAATGCAGCTTTATTTTATAATGCCTTGATCTCCAAATTTGTAATTTATACCAGCTTTTTTTAAGAACATCTCTCCGCTGGAAAAATCATTATCCATGAAATGTTCCTTGCAACTGATATTTTAACTATAACTCCCCTGTGTGGTCATAGTTTCTCATTTGATTCCTACTTTATACAATCTACCGTAAATTTCATCCGATTATGATAGCCACCGTAAATTTTAACCTCGGTCGATTTGAGAGAAAAGGTTCAGTCGCAATTTTTCTGCCTCAGTTGTTCGAAAAATCCACGGTGACTAAAAAGGCGAGCTACATATAAAATTTTCAACTGATTAATTGAAGTAGATCCGAATTAAAGAATTTTTATTGAAACTTTTAACTGAATTTGTTATTTACTGCTAGAATTTATAGAAACAGCCCAGTCAAAGTCTGAAACAGAGAAATATTCGGTTCGCTGAAGTCTTCTGTTCTTCTGTCTGAAAGTTTTCTGTGTTCAGTGTTTGCTCCATCGTTTATTGTTTTTATTTTCTAAATAATTAGTAAATAATTGCAAACTATTTCCTCATCCTTCTTTACGTACATAAAACTTACCTTTGGTTTGAAGTACAAGTTAATTGAATTTTAATGTAAGCTGGTCCCCACTCTTCCACTAGTCGGCGTTGTGCTCTTCGATGGAACGAACGTATCGTAATTTATGCAGCGAAAAACGTCACGCGCGCTTACGGCTTATTGAATTTCGGTTTAGTAAATTATTTAAGGGCCCAGAACTTTTGAACTTATAAGGTAAGGGCTTATTTTTTTGTATTTTTAATCTGTATATACATCAAATAAAAACATTTAAAAGTTATTTCAGTATTTTTTTTATGTTTTATTTGCTAAATTGGTAGGCATCTATCCCATGCAATAAGGATAGAAGCCCAGTTTTTTGTGAGTATAGACGCCCTTTGAGGCAACTATCCCACATTTTATCATTAATTTAATGCTTTTTTTTTCTCGATTTCTAGACATGTCACGTAAATATGTGCGCAAAGTAGGGGTAGGGGTACAGCCCCGAGGTGTATGGACCGAAGACGCTCTTAAAAGCGCCTTCGAAGAAATGAATGAAAACAAGTATTATCTTAATGAAATATCTCGACGTTATGGC
This sequence comes from Druceiella hillmani, assembly GCA_039881145.1. Taxonomy (NCBI): domain Eukaryota; kingdom Metazoa; phylum Arthropoda; class Insecta; order Lepidoptera; family Hepialidae; genus Druceiella; species Druceiella hillmani. Next base: position 27,252,725 of record JAYKKI010000028.1, on the reverse strand, counting down.
ATTCCATGTAGAACTTTAAAGAGACGATTTGCGAAGCAAGATACAAAAAAACTTACACTAGGTATGTAGGTATTTCGGTTTTTGATAATTTAAATACCTTCTCTTATTATGAAACGTTCATTAATTCTTGCTTAAATTTATTTTCAGGTAAACACCCGATTTTGGACTTCGACAATGAAAAACGACTTGTTGCACACGTTCAGAAATTAGAAGCAGGAGGATTTCCTGTAACACGAGATGTGATACGAAGACTGGCGTTCGAATTCGCGAAAAAGCTTAGCATTAAACATAACTTTGACCAAGAAACACGCAAAGCTGGACCTCATTGACCACAGTCTTTTCTGGAACGCAATTCAGAGCTTAGTGTTCGACAAGCTGAAGGTTTATCCCTTGCTCGAGCTCAGGGGCTTAAAAAAAGACTAAGAGCATCTTCAGAGGAGACTTGTGCTTCTGATGATTCACTCATAGAAAGTAATACCAGTGTTATTAAGGAAAACAAAATAGAACAAAAAGCTAAGAAACTAAGACTTAGTCGAAGAAATCAGAAAAGAAGTGTGAATACTCAAAATATATTTCAGAGTTCTGTTCACAATATTAATAATGAGTCAAACTCTACTGAGGATGCAACAAATAAATATGTGGAATGTTTTGATGATTTTGAAATGACAAAATCAAAAGTGGACTGGATCCAGTGTGTTATGTGTAGAAATTGGCTGCATGAAACCTGCACTATGTACGGCGATTATTGTAATCAGTGTATGCGTTTAAAACTGCGTCAAGAAAAAAAAACAATTAATCTTAAGTTCTTTTTCACACAATGAAACAATTATGGGTGTATTATAATAAAAGTTACGTACAAGAAAATCAAAATATTGTTTTATTAATTCCTTGGGGCAACTATCCCACAAGTCGAAATGATGAGTCGGCGTCTAACCCACACAGTGGGCAGTTGCCCAATCCTCAATCATGAGCTTGCTTATTTTATCTGAAATTTACTACAAATTATTTTCTCAGTATTAAATTATCCTCATTATTTTGTTCATTAATAAGTAAACAATCCATCATAAAAATTAAAGATAATTAAATGCACATCTTCTGTATCTTAATCGCTTATTTCAAAAAGTTAGGCAACTATCCCACATTTCCCCTATAAATGTTTAGGCTATTTATAATTAGCGTTAATATGTATATTACCATATATATGTATATTACATAACACAGACGTAATATACATATATATGTATATTACATAACACGATATATATGTATATACGATATATATGTATATTACATAACACAGAAAGACAAAACTCATCCCTCTCTTTCGTAGTATGCCACAAATTATTTCGGAGCTTATACTATCCAAATATCCACTGAACTTAAAGCATAGAATTGCCCGCCCTGCGTTCTCCGAAACATGTCGCCAGCAACTGTAGCGTCGCAGGAAATGAATCAAATTCGTCCGGCAGACAGTAGGCTCATATTTTCACGACTAACCTTCATCCGTCCACAATAAGGGGATAAGGGCGACACATTGTAACGAGACGCAATAACAAGAATCAAATGCCTTTTTTAGACTGGAAATGAATAGATTCGAATATTTTTTATTTGACTTAAATTTTCAGTATAAATCGATGAAAATTTGTCAATCATTGCCACTAATTTAGTCAAATAACTTTGGAGTTAGTGACGTATTAATAAGAAAAACTTGTTTCACTAATTTATTTTTAATGCGATTTTTACTTTATTAGCAGACGTTAATTGAAGGACACAATGTCAACTATACTCATTTATTGGTCCCACTTATTTTTTAAATAATGTAACAGGAAACCCGCCAAAACCAGAGACATATTAGTTGAGCAGATTCAGTAGTAGTAGAATTTTGGTCAGCGCCGACAACAACGCGCGCCGCGATCTCAGCACCGCCAATTTAACTTGCTGGACTCCGACGCACCACGGAGCCCAACTCAAAGGTGTATGGGTCAATATTCCAAGATATATTGCCCTATACATCAGTTTAAGTATATAGTGATTTAGCTCCCAACCGGTACCGGCAAGTCAGGCCATGGCGTGGAAAACTACCCGAGCCTTCTTACTGGCTTATTACGCTTGAGGTAAAAACTCCGTCATGCATCGAGGATCTCACGTCCATCCTAGCACCAGTCATTACCATAGACAGCCCCCTCACCAACCTACCCTTAAAAACAAGAGCCTCAGTCTTTTGTGAGGTAAAACTGAGCTTCTTCTTAATGCCCCAGTTATACAACCTAACAAGAGAGTCTGCTGCTCGTATGTGCAGTATCATCCGCACACGCGATGGTACCGAATCCCTGAAGGGTTATCGCAAAAATACCAACGAACATGGGGTTCAACAAGATAGGACTGAGTACCGATCCCTGCGCGCAGCCCCTGGTGAATATTTTTATACCCAATCGTTGGTCAATGCAAACTTCCAATAATTCAGTTAGCACGAATTGAAAAAAGGGAATTCTCGATATACGCCGCCACTAATAACAGTTTGCGGAAATAAAACGGCACATCGCGCGCGCTACCCTACATAGATCGTCATTGTATTATGGATTATAAGGCAAAATGTCGCTTACGAGGTTACATTGTCATTGCGGTCGCCAGTAGTTATATGTACTTGATTCTATTTGCGAGAAATATACGACGAAAATGGAGCATTTTATCCGAAAGTACTTCATGTTGTTACAGAGTTAAAGTAAGAAAGGATACAATTCGTTTTCCAAATTTATTTTTAAGTGATTTTGAAACTCAAGACAGAGAATATTTTTAATTCAAAAATAAAAAATAATGTGTGATAGTACTACGTATTCACACTTTAATGGTCGCTTGTGCACGCAAAAAATAAATATCACTTTTTTTATGTGGATCTATTTTTAGTCAATAACACATGAGCAGTTCAATAGGGCGTTTAACGCAAACGTTACATAAAACAGAAACGTCTGTCCACAGTTAGTATTCTAATAACTATATAACAAGACACGCGTGTGTCTTCAATATAGTATAGAAATTAAGTACGGTATTTAACGGTACGTAAGTACGGTACGTAGCGTAGGTACGGTAAGTACGGTATTAGCGCCGCCTGTAATATAAATGCTATTACTATTACTCAATGTTCCAGCGCCCTGTTTTACCAACTTTACTGTATTATTTATTAATGGACACAATAAATGATGTTACGATCGTGCTAAAAAGTAAATAAGATTAAGTTTTGCAAGGTTCTTTTAGTCCCAGCGTGACCTATATCTTCCCTAAAGCAGTTGTACTTAAAAAAAAACAAGGAATACATAAATACATACATACATAAAAGTGAAACTAATAAAAGTGTGTTAATAAGAGCGTTAAAAAATAGTATCATGAATGTGTTATGATGCTGTAACCTACGGAAAGATAGATAAACAGACAGACACGACAAAGTTATGAAAGTAAAATAATAAAAATTGGCATTTGATCACGGAACCCTAACAATATTATAGACATATAGGATATTTTAGCACATAAACGCAAAATACCGTATTTTAATTTATTAATTAAAAGTCTAGTTAATATCAAACAACAGTTAATAATGTAAAGAAATGTCAAAAGTATTTGTTGTAAAATATATGTGTCCTATGAAGATAACTTGTCAGTTCATGAACAAGCTGGCTTTTGGACACAGAAAACGATACGAATATATAAAAACTATTGCCATATAAATATACAATTACATTGTTTATATCATTGTTTAATACATTGCTAATATTCATAATACATAAATTAAATTCCAAGACATAACATATTGATTTTGATTCTCTTTTCCCAGTCATTGTCACTGGCTGTCTCTGGATACTTGTTATTTATAATTCTACGTCGAACGTCAGTAAATGAAATATTATAACTGAAGTCAACATAGTCACCCACTGCGGTGCAAAAGGAAAAGACTGCATTATTTTCCTCAAGAAATCCGCCATGAGGACAGTCTGGGATAATATGAAAGAGATTACACACAATCGTTCGTTATGAAAGTTCTATAATAAAACGGTTAATAAAATTAGTGTTTGAAAATCAATTGATAAACGGTTAATAAGATTGATGTTTGAAAATGAATTCGATAAAAGAACAACTTTTGAAGATAAATTGGCAGCTTAAGGTGTAATAAAGGTGATAATGGGCTACGCTGGTTTACATTTACCTTATTTCATGAATAATTAAAGGTGCAATGCAAATACCACCGGCGTGGGTGGCGAGTGAGTTTAGCTTGATGATATACCAATGCATAAGATAAAAAGTGTCTTTGTTTTGGTGCTGGAACGTAGAGCGATGAGTCAATCGCACACAGTTAGCCACTTATTTGGATTTTGCATAATGTTTTAGTGAGATCATTTATAGTAATATATAAGGAAATATTCAATATGTAGCGTCTGATCGATAACTCAATTTTTTCTTAGTTACAATATATTTTTTTTCAGGATTTTAAGTGAACACCTCGGATACACGCAAAAAACGTACAACAAAAATAAATTGATTTCCTCAAAACTCCTTTATTTCCAAAACTACTTAATCTTAGATCGGGGAAAAAACAAAATTGATGGAATGTGAGTAGACCTAGATCGGGGGAAAAACAAATTTGATGGAAATTGTGATGGGAATATTTCCAGCGCCGATTAAATACTCGGCGCTGGGAATATTCCCCATCACAATTTCCACTTTCAGTCAAGTAAATTTGTATTGTTTTTTTATTTTGAATTGATATTCCATTTTTCCCTAATATAAGAAGTATATAATAGAAGAAAGTACCGATATTATAGGAAATATTATTTTCAAAATATGTACAGCTGCGCTCACGCAGTTTTTAATTAAGTTGTCAGAATTTATAGTAGTAACACTTGTTCCCCAAAATTTCTTTTGAATGTGATAAAAGTTGGGTACACATTCGCCTCAGTTCAAAACTGAATTCGTGTATCTCTTTTTTGTAATAAATTTATAACTTTTAGTTATTGCCTGGTATCTTAAAAAATATACATGATAATTGGATATTTAAGTAAGTACGAATTAAATTTTTGTCCCAAAGCTAAACATTTTTTCTGCAAATTTTGAATGGGTATATTTATTTGAGCTTATTTATTAAAGTTTCATTGATATCTGAAATAAAACGTAGATTGCATATTTTCTGGAAACTTGTTATAAATTTTTGCTAAAGTTATGAAAATAATATATTAAAATTATCTATTCATTTTTAACATGTTTGGTTATCATGCCGTTACTTGCAATTCATGTCCACTAGATTAGAGAATTTCAAGTTTTTCAGAAATTCACGATATGTTTATGGCTGTGAAAAATCACCATATATTTACGCCTGTGAGTAGTCAATATGTCAATGCGGTTAAATCTAGTACTAACCTTTATGAATAGTTTAATGGAGACATTACATAACCTTACATGTTTAGATTTTTAATACCCTAGTATGTACGGAACTATGGTAATTCGATTGTGAGTTGCGAGTTCCTCTCACCCTTAACAGCTTTTTTGTCCTGTAAACACACAAAAAATTTTAACATTTATTATTATTCTCTTGTACCGTCTAGTTTCATTAAATTTGGTAATAAACCGAAAACGAGTCAAAAAAACTAAAGATTGAAAATGCACTTGGTCACTCCAATTTTTAAATATTCCAGAAAATAAAAACAGCTTAACAGTGAGAGTAAGAAAGCAGAGTGGCGTATTATAAAAACAAAAGCTGATATCAAAAAAGAAAGATTAAAATTGTTTAACTTTACAAAAAAAAATGTGATATGCGCAAGAAACAAGTCTGCAACACTTTTTGGAGAAGCAAACTTAGTGAGATCAAAACGGTTACTAAGTTATTAGTTATTATTTTGTAGACGACTGACATGGAGGATGACACGCCACGCAATTATTACATATAGCATATGGTGGCCCTCAATATGTTTTATGAAAAAATAAAATTTACTAGCCAACATTTTAATTTTTATGGTGAGTACTTAAATATTAAAGAAAACAATTAAATGAAACTACGTGATGTAGTATTATTTCTACTATCTTTAATTTCTTTACCACGACCTAGGTTTCGTTGTATTACAACATCTTCAGGTGGGATATTAGCAAAGATGCTATCTTTGGTAATATCCCATACGGACTGCCGACAGAAGAGAAGAGACTGGCTATATTTTTTTTATTTATTAATTTCTTGAAAACACTATACTGAACTTACAGATTTACGTAAAGCGATGGACATGTGAAAGGATATAAAATCAAGTGGTGATGAAGCAACGACGAATACGACAGAAACATACAGTAATTCGAATAAATATCACTCTAATCGTGATTAGTCGTGGACTATGAAGCAACTCCATAAACATATTCTTGAAGCGGTTAATGGGGCAAAAAATAATATCTAAACTGCGTGCATATTGTACAACTGCACTGAACAATGTGAGTGCACAAAATATGAGTGAACGCTGAGGACATTCGTATGCCCTCTAGGCAGAAATAAGCTACAATATTGTCCCCTCATACAGCAGCCAGGAGCATAAACTGTTGCTAAATTCATAATCCAGGGTTATCAACGCAATGATTTAATAATTTAATAAAAATCATGACCATAAAAATACCCGCCGGAGTTGAAATTAATTACCTCCGACCATTATAAAATCTGTGGGGAATAAATAAGGATAATAGCTGCACATTTTGCGATACAAAAACCTATTAAACTTTTTTAATATTCTCTTTAACGTGAGGATACAACTAGCTTTATACGGAGGTTAGAGGACTACGTTTGTTTTAAGAACACTACAGCCTAAATGGTTAAATAAATACGATTAAAAAATCAATACTGGGAATAGGAAATGAAATAAAGCTTGTCAAAGAGTGAAATCCCTGGAATAGATATTGAACTTACTTAAACCAATAATTAAATTAAAAAGTTATTAATAATTATACAAAGCAAAACGGAGTCCGTTGACACATAATCAATAAAGAAATTTGCTGAAATATTTAAATATAGATATGTATGTGCAATATTTGCACGATTTTTATAATAAACGTTATTTATTTGATATATGACTCATAACTTTTTTTTACAATTTAATTCCGTTGATCTAGTTAAAGACCACTTTTCATTTTTCTTCGTGCTTTCCTTTCCAGCACCAAAGACTACAATATATAAACAATGTTTTAGTTCTAAAATCGTTGTTTCACGATTCCGTTCTATCTTTAGAGCTAGGTGCTAAATTAAAAGATTATAAAATTATTTTTCATGTTTTTCCTTAAAAACAGAAATTCACCTGAAATAATCATAATAGTCCATATCTATCTTGTGTGCTTTTTCATTACCGTGACACGTATTTGTTATGTATTTCTGTGTTTTAAATTATAACAATAGTAGTGTTATTATAAAAATTTATTAAATAAAATTATTTTTACTTTTTATTTTGGAAATCAAAAATAAATATATCCGAATACGGTAGTTGACTCATTAAAAACCAGTGTTGAAAAAAATCCAAAAATTGAATAAAAAATAAGCCAGTTATATGCTTCTAAATTTGAGGATACGGACAGAGTTGGGTATATCCCTGTCTCTTTTCGTCTTGTAGAATAGAATGTGCAATATGAAAAATGACCCCACAACACAGTATTCCCGTCCTTGTCTAAAGATTAAATTTAAACTTTTATAACTCGGTCAATTTTTAAAATTATTAACAAAAATTTTCACTTTTCATCAGCTTGTCCTTGAAATTATGATTAATGAAATAAAAATAAATTAGCCAAATACCAAATTCAGCGCTTATATGCCATAAAAGTAAAATGCTGGCTCGTAGCTTAAAAAAAATTCTGAATGTGGATTTGGAAGTCTCAATAGAAATTCACGCTTTATAGCTAAAACCTCCTGAATATAACATGAAATCAGTTTACAAAGGTTGTTTCTTTGATAACGTAACACTTATGTGCCAGTATGGACGCGATGTAACAAGGTCGTACACTTTTACAATAAATAAATGTTATGTCTTAGTAGCATGTTTATTACCTCTCCCATCGTATTACTTTTGTCATACGTTTTTAAGATGCTATTGATTTATAGCCTGGCCAATAATAGGAAAATTTACTTCAAAATTTATTTCAAAAATTTATGAATAAAATAAAATATTTCGTATATTTTTAATTAATATAAACGAAAGTCAATTAAGATATTCCATAACTACGGTCAATTCCACAAAACAAAATGTGGACATTTAGTAAATGTTATAAAAATATACTACCAGGATAGACACATACCACAAAATGAAACGAGATTTGCCTTAAGAAAAGAAACAAGACAGAAAATCATAACTATTAGATAACTCATTAAAAATTCGTATCAATTCAATATCCTGGGTATCATGTAATTTATTGTATAAAGCAAGAATTCATCTAGCACTATGCTAGGCGGTACTACAAACGTTGGTCTCAAATGTGGACAACACATCAGAATGATGTATGGAACTGTATCCTCTCGAATTCTCTCCTTCCATTTTGTTAGTCACCAAAACATTGTTGAATGTTATTATCTCTTTTCTCGGTAATATGACTAAAATATTCGAAGATCGTGTTGAAACCAATGATAGTACCTTAAAATAAAGTCTCTAGTCCATCTTTAGTCGAATGGACTATCAATGGAATTCCAAGCATCTTCCTCTAGCACCACATTTAAAATGCCGGAGAGGTTTATTTTCCGCAGATTCAAAGTTTCGGAGCCCCAAAAAAAACCTAAAAAATACCAGGGTATTCATGAACTTGTCCTTCACCATTACTAAAATGTTTCCGTTCGTAATGGACATATAACAATGGGTTCATTATCACGATTTGTCTCCACATGTCTGGTTTTCATAAACTACTGCTGTTTATCAAGATGCCAAGGCATTCGAAACTACTACACATGCGTTAGTGACCTCTAGGTTTTTCGTACGAACCTGACTCCAGTTTTAGATGTATTGATGGCATGAATTAAAAATAATTTCCTGGACGGTTTCATACTTCTCGGTCTCTACTAGCATTTTTAAGCGGCAACTTCCAATTTTCGAAGTTTCAACTCATTATGTCTTCACCATAAATTCACGATGTAGAATTGAGGGAAATATAAAAGTAATTACAGAATAGAAAAAGAGTATCAGACAGTAGATAAGTAAACTAAGTGAAAGAGAATAATTCTTCCTCGACCGTAATAAGACATGCCTATTGATAATATTGAATAGACACTTTTTTGTAAAATCTATCGTAACTACTAAATAATATATATATATATATATATATATATATATATATGTATACATATATATATATATATATATATATATACATATATGAGATATAATATATACATACATTAATACTTAGTCGATTATTCCCTCAAAAGTAAAAAAAGGAATATCGATAATACTTACAAAACGCAATCTTAGACGACCTATCGCAAAGAGCCAGAAAAGAAATTTCGAAATTATTGGGAGTTACAACTCATTTCCAAAAAAATATTATCCAGGTCCAAGAAAATGAGAAACGTCTGGAAATGTTAATATTTATCTCAATTAAATTTTCTCACTTTAAATTTACATTTACAGAAAATATTCCATTTCCACCAGTTTATTCATTGTTTTTGAACAAAACATCAAAACGTATATTTAAAGCACGTTATGCATAAGAAGCTTATGGCGCACAAAGGCAGATTATTTGTCAGACTTGCATTCGGACATAAAGTACTAAAGCAAAAACTACCTAGCGCAGAGCGTTCAGTCTTTACGATCAGCCCAGGCCATAAAATGTGCCAAACCAGTCGCAGCCTCACCTTTAATTAGCCAACCGACACAAGCAGCATTATGCAAAAGCCCGCATTTTATTAAACAAAACCGCAATAACGTTTTAATTATTTCACCCTACTTTCGGGTCGATGGTAGTCTTCCCGTCCTAAGAATGTAGGGCTTACCATCTGCTTACAATATTTTAATATTAAAAAGCATTTGAAACACTTATTTGTAAAATCTTAAAGCATTGTTATTCATTATGTGGCCTTAGTTCATGAATAATTTGAACGAATTTAGTTAGATAAATGTACCGGGATGGCAGCTCGCAGCGTTAAGTGAAGATTAAACGGGGACGTATTTTGGCGGTTTACTATCACAGCATCCGCTTGACGCGTTTTATTTATCTTTTCCATCCTTCCGGTGCTTTCCTTCGTTTAGTTATTTTAAAATTTTTCTAACCCAACTTAAAAATTTTATAATAAGTTCAGAAAGCAGTAAAATGTATTTTTTTTTAAACAAAAGTTTGACTTGTTGGTTCTCGTAGATTAAATCGAATTCACATCGCATATGAAATTCGTAATAAAGAATAAATAACTACAAAAACTAAAAACACGACTGCATAAAACAATGAAATGAATAGTCTAGTAATGTATAGTCGGCTGCACGAAAAAAAATCAAGGAGTTACACTAAGCAAGTGTTTAAAAATTCCATCATCGACGTGGTGTGTTGGGTTGATCACAAGACATACGGCCGATGCGGCGCGCCGCGGGGACCCGGGTTCGATTCCCGGTCGTTCGTCGAACGGGGCTGGACTGTTGTTATGGTTGGCTGTAAGAGATTGCTCTCGTAGCAATAAGTCGTCCATATGTATCAATTAGATACATGAAAATAGATAAAAAAAATACTAATAAATAATAGTAAATTACATTGGATTGATGCTATTTTTACATTAGATTTATACAAATCCCAGACGTCCCATTACAGGCCCGCGAGAGCTATGACAATAAAATTAAAGCAGAATAATCTGTTTAGAGTTTCAATGTGTTATGCTTGATAACTTAAACTGATCTGCTCTCAGACAGGCCTCATTTAAATTTTGCTCTCAGATAGGCAGGATACAAAATTTTCCTGTAATGAATACAATATGTAATGGTTGAAAGTTGAAAGCAATCTGTTAGGACTCTTAACCACAAATTTACTGTTACTCCTTGTTTTTTTTTAATTTCCAGAGTTTTCAGTTATTTGTTTGTTATCTACATCCTTTCAATGATTCTTGAAATTTTATCTTTTGGTCTAGGCACTTTAGACACTCAAATGCTTGTCTTTCAGTCAACGTCATTTTCTTCAGAAACCGTACGAATATATATATGTGTATATATATATATATATATATATATATATATATTTTTTTTTTTTTTTTTTTTCTTTTTTTTTTATTTATAACTTATATAGTTATATAATACCCCGTTTTACTCAGTCATATAGAAACTAAGATCTAAGCGGAATGGAATTATCACGAAAAAGTGTGATAATTCCATTCCGCTTAGTTTCTTTTTTTTCAGTCTCTTTTTCTCTGTCTATTCTTTTCTGTACTACCTGAGCTATGGGATACACTTTTGAAGTAAATGTGCATTTGAAGCATTACGGACAATTTTAATATTTTTGACAAATAATACTCTGAACTTAATTGGTAAAAGTATTAATAGGAGAATGTATTATTAACTGTTTTTTATTTATTTTGAAATACATTATTAATTTTATGAATTTCAAATTAGTTAACAAATTCGCAAGTAACTTTGAAATTTTAATAATTTTATTAATTTTCACAACTAAATGAAACTACGTGATGTAGTGGTATTTCTAATTTATTTAAATTCAATTCAATTTAAATAAAACAGAATAATCTGCTTAGAGTACACGGGTATTTTCATTTAGTTGAGAATAATACATTTCTACAAAATTAAAGCCAAATAGATTCAATATTTATTAATTTTATCAGGAAAATCTTCTACGCGAACTTTTTTCCAATTTATTTGAGCACCCTAATAAAGTTCATTAGAGATAAAATAGAAGAAAATATTGTCAAAATCCCAACTAATATTATAAATCAGAAAGTGGGTTTGTTTGTTGATTACCCGACTACGGTGGAGTCAAAACGAAGATAATGTTTTTCCCCTATTCATGTACATTAAAACGAAGCAGCCCTCAATATTATCCCAGCCAATGAACGGAGCTGGAATTAAGTTTGTAATCGCTTCACCAAAATGCCACAGACCAGTAATGGACAGTAACGCCACTGGTACAAAAAGTTACGCCCTAGGATCGCCAACCCGCTTGTCTAGCGCGGCGTGGCGATTTTGGACAAAACCTCCAACGACGTGCACACTGAATGGGCATATGCCCAGCTATTGTCTGAGATAAGCTGTTGATAATGATGACGCTATTATAGAATAACAATTTAAAGATAAAAACAAATGGACCTAACTTCGGGGAATACTTCGTGTTAAAAAGATAACGAGCTTATTTTAATTAACAATCTTTATATATTTCTATGGGTTTGGTCGTTTTTCTTTTTAATTTATCTGCCTTGCTGTTCGCTAATATATCGTTAATGTACGTATTTATGTGCTTGTCATAAGATTTATACTAATCGCTAATAGTTTAGTTTTACCTTCACTCTGTTTAAATGCACTTGCGTCTTATGCTTTTGACAGGATTGAAATTGCTTCATATGTGAATGTTATAATTAACTATGACTATTCTAGCGAGTTCCTCTTTTTCCTGATTATAATGTGACCAGGTGTGTCATACAATTTATCTAGTATGAAAAATCTTCCAATATGCTTATCGCTAATATGGAGAGTTGAAAAACAATTTATATTTTAGCATTTTCTAATCAGTTTTATTTTCAATTATTAATTCTATATTACTTTTGCAGATATTTAATAAAATTAGAAAGTTTCCGTATTAATATTACCTTTCATCAAGTAAAATATTTTTTACAAATCAAGTTTGTAAGTTTAAAAGCCTTATGGCAAGCCAGATTATTTCTTCTTACGAACTTTTACATTGGGGGTGTATAAGTGTTATATCCATTAAATAATATAGAATACCAGTAAGATTTTAAAAACAGTGATTGACGCAGCTATTAGTGAGACGAGTTAATTTGGAGTGTTTAATTTTCCGCCTACCCCACAAATTTTGCCACCATCAGTATCATATCGTATTTACTTTATTACAAGTCCGGTGTCACGGGAGATATTTTCCTTTCGATGAGAATACATACTGGCAAGTGACGATAATGCTGGCAATATTGAACCGGTCTTCAGTTTTAAAAGCCTCCACCTAATAATAAACTCATACCTAATTAAATAAATACCTCGTCTTAAAAATATATTATTTTGACAAAAGATTTCTTTTTACAAAAATCAATATTTGTGTTTTTTACTTTTCAGTTCAAATTGAAGTGACCGATAAAAGTTTTTTTATTTGTTTACCTTGCTTTCAGATCTCATGTATTCAAGTGACATCCTGATATTTTGCATAAATGTAACCAGCGTGAAGAATATGAATCTAGGATGCTTAACACGAATTGATTTTTTTGTTGGAAAAATTACCCCAATGAGGTTATGTACGTATAAATCAGTGTGTGTATATATTTACAGAGTATGTGAAAAATATTATGTTAACAGAAAAAGAATGTTTAAACTACACTACAAATCGTTCTCTTTCTCCACGCGAGTCGGGCTGTGAGTCAAGGCCAGTACTTCAGTAAAGTACAGTTTAAGGATGAATTTTACTTTCATACAATTCTCCAATAGTTTTTTTTATAATAAGCAACATATTAAGTAGAGGAATATATTAAATTTACTTTCATCAAACTTATAAACTCGACAATTAAATAAAATGGGGGAAACAGTAGATCATGACAACGTTAAAAATTGTAAACAAAATTTAATTGGATTTAAAAAAATTTCTTCTAATTTTTAGATGATTTTGCAATCTTCGTTGTCCACTTTCATTTTCTTGAATACATAAATTAATAAGAATGGTATCTATGAATTTAACAATATAGAAGTCAAATATTGTTAAGTTACAATACTCCGCATATCAATCACATAACATTCGCAAAACTGTATTAATTTTGTCTTAAGTTAAAATCGATTAGGTAGGCATTTTTGTATTATGCCACTTTTCCATTTAACGCAGCTCATGAATAGCATCTAACGCCAATGTAGGCCAATGAATTCAAAGTTCTCTCGGCGAACGAATAAACTTGGGAGCAGTAAATTTTCGCTTAGAGGCAAAGTTGCGCAGTCTCTCTGCGTGTAATGTAGGTAATTTTGGTAGCAGACGTAGAGAGTTTGGCGTGCGAGGAACTGTTGTGGAAGCAACCCCTTTGTTTGTAGATCTAAGACATTTAATCGTGTTCTCTACTTTTTAGATCTAACTTATAAATATTTTTTGTTTATCACTTTTATTGATTCACAGATTTCTTTTTAACATGGCATTTTTCCCGTAATAAATAAATATCACCAAACCTCTCCAAAGCTTATTATTTTTTCAATTCCTTTATCTTAAACAGTAAAAAACTCTATAAATCGTATTAAAACTTTTTATAAGTTAAGCTTCTCAGACCAATCGACATAATTAGAATGAGTCTTAAAAAATATTGCCAGTGTTACTCCAAATCATTTACGAGTCAAAATCCTATTAGTTAAACCTCTATATACTATGCATAACAACCGGCATATTAAATGTTAATTTTCCTTTATAATTCTAATTCATAGGAAACGCGACCTCTTTTATAATTTTATATATTCTTGTCCACCTTTTCCAATCTTGTCCAACAGGATTCTCTCCTTTCCTCTTTGGTCTTTATTAATTAAACTCAGTTACATCTATAGACCAGCTTATTTGGTTAATTTTTCTTGCTCTATTTCCACATAATTTCTTTGTTTCATAAAATAAAACCGATTCAAAACTTTAGATTCTAACATTTGACGATAAATTGGAATAATTGATGCTGTGATTGCAGAATCAATGACCAAGGCATTATGCCTTGGTCTAATGGAAAAAAAAATGATTTTGGAAAAAGCAAAAGACATAAAAACTTAATTTCTAACGTAGGTGAGTGATTGCCCAAAACTAATTGTGACAATTGAAAATTTAATAATATTCACAATCCATGTACAGAATTAAATATGGATAGCTTCTTATACCGTCGGAATTGTTCTTATATAGGCGTAAAAATATGATGAATCATTATAGTGTGCCAGTAAAGTGAAATCAACTTCTTGCAACATTGTATTTTCATACTGGGGCTTTAACAGTTTTGGAGATAGGTGCACATTTTATTTGAGAGCCTTTTCATTAGAAAACGATGTGGTGCTTGAAACTAGTCATTTTCTAAGTTAATAAACCGTAAAAAATTCTGACATTTTTTTATTATCGTCAGTATTGATTATCCATTGAACAGGACCCTTTTTTTCTTTTTCATTCGTTTACCATTACTCTATATCCTTTATATTCTAATTCCTTGGGTGATATTGAAAAATGAAAAAGCAAAATATTTTTATTTCAATTTCATTACGTATTATATAACATCAGGTAGAAATACAAATTCGATCTTCTACATAAATCCAAACCTTTCAATAAGGCTACAATTTCAATGATTCACAATTATAGCTACTATAAACTAGGATTTCAGAGAAAACATTTTATTCGACGTACATAACGTCTGAAATTAAGAAAAAAATTCTCAGAGGTTAAATTAGGAAGCAGAAAGCTATTTATGGCTAACTTTACACGAAAACAGAAATAAGATTAGGCAACTGGATTGTTTGTAGGATCCCCTAAAAATTAATATTTTAAAAACTGTATAACACAATGTCACATCTAACTTTAGCATATAAATATAAAATTGTAAGTAAAAAATGCATTAAGACCAAATTTATTTAAAAGTATCTTGGACAAATGAGAAACACGAAGCGCAATCACTAAGCAGGTATGCGTAGTTTGCTATTATTCGTAAAGTAAAAAACATACAAAACTTCATCTATCTCTGCCGTCTAAAAGTCAAAATTAGCTTAAATGTTTAAAAAGACAGCCACTATAAACTAGGTACTAGTACTGGTTTGTACTAGTACCTAGTTTAGTACTAGTATAAACCAGTACTTGTACCTATGTTAGTACTAGTACCTATGTTAATGTTAGTCTAGTTTAGTAGGTACCAAACCACAACTCACTAGTGAATTTGTGATATGATTTCCTGTTTAAAATCGTAATGATGTTATGTTCCGTCAAGACAGGAAGATGAAAAATCTCGCTTGTGGGTGATGTCTTTACTTAATAATTATAAACGAAATTATCTTACATTGCCCATATAAACTGGTTGCATCGTATAGGTCACTTCCATACACTGGTGAACTCAAATCAATGCCATAACAAGCGCAGTGTAGTACAGGGCGCACATTTCAGGGAGAGCAAAAATGATCGTTTAATGGGGTAACAAGACGTTATAAATAAAGGTTGCACCGGATGTAGGTTGTGTTAGTTATGTCATTGATTCGAGTAACGATACTTTTTAACTTTACTGGTTTGTCAACATTTTTCCATTAATGCCAACTCAGTAGATGGAAGTATGACACATTATCTGGATATTTCTAATTTTCATTGGATGATTAATTTAAGGAATCGACGAATCTATTGCAAAATTTGATTTCTTCCCTTCTAAATTGCCTTTGTGTGTTAGGAATAAAGTATTTTTAGTAACTTTGATTTTTTCTTTCATTCATTTACTCAATTTATGACATAATTAATTCACTGAAAAGTATACATTCACGATCATGAATCACGTAAACTTTCCTGGACACTTCAATATGCCACTTTGCTGTTAACATTTCTAGAAATTTGCCCTTCATTTGTCTTATCTGTCATGAAGTATCAATATTCTTTAAAATTTGTTCTTTTCTCATTTTATACGAAAACATAAGAAAACAGTCAAATATAGTAAAATAGATTTGAAGAAATTAGCAAACCAATTACATTTCTATTTCACACATAGCTTAATAGGTCAGACCGTGTCAAGTTATTATATTGAATATATTTGGCGTTAATACTACATCACGTAGTTTCATTTAATTGTGAAGTTATTATATTTTAAATAAATTGTGTGCAGTACTTTCAATATTTATAGAGTTGAAACCCTACCTACCCTATAACGGGCATTGCAAATTTATAAACTTCACTATTCTACTTACTATTTTTGAAATAACAGGCAAACAATCTACAAATTTGATACTAATACCTACGATATTTTCAAATACTTTTAATTTAAAATAAATATCACAAAATTCCCTCATGGTGCCCGGATTAAATCAAACCCATTTTTTAACTTGTGAAAATACATCACGTAAATGCGCATAGCCACCCACGGAAGACGTGCAAACTTTCAAAAAGTTTCAGTAAAAATTTAGGACATGAAAAACGATGTGAAATGACTGACGATGCTTTGTACAACTGAATTTATTTGCCTTCGCCAAAGAATAAAACAATTTCCCTCGGAGGAGTGTCCATTTGCATACTTTATTTGCATTATTTCACTCGTTTTGTAGAAGTAGTCATTTTGTAGAAGCACCATAACAATATATCGCTGTCCTATTTCCTTAATCGCACACTAATCAAGACATCAGAATACGTTTCGATTAAAGTAATTCATACCCTTATTTCTTAAACAACTCGCTGTATATATTTAGATCATTTGTAACTTCGATAGAGAATACGAGGGAGTTCCAACAGTTAAAATTATCGGCTTTGTTCAATTTCAAATTACGTCAATAAGGTTTTCATTACAGAATTGTACTTAATACTTATATCGTAGCCTGCTTTGTATGATTCTATTTTTCGTTATTCTGTTTTGTATACTTATGCTTAAGGTATTAATTAGTTTTACCCAATCGATTCAAAAATTATGACTCCGTAAATATAACGTTAACATGGATTAATATAAAATTTACTTCAAGTCAAACGTTTAATAAAATTAATATACTAATTTTTACTATTTGATAACCGAACAGTAATTTTCCATCCTATCTATAAAATTAATACGTGTGATTATTATTTAATTAATGATTGTGTATTTCTTTTAATCCTTGATCTCTAACGCTTTTCCAGATTTTGTCACTACCTTATTTCAATTATAAAGTTATATACCTCCTCGATCTTACAGAAAATTCCATGGACATGTTAGAAAGGCTTCATAATTTGTGTATTTACTATGGTTTTTATCTCAGAAAATACAATCACGCTTTCAATTATAGATCAAAGTCCAACAAATCGAAAACGAGTGACATACTGACGACTGACGACCATCCATCCGTATAGTCCCTTTTCTATCAAAGTTGCAGATATGTTTAAGGTTCCTTTAAAAATAAAACTTTATAAGATCAGTCACGTATCCATTCGCCTGGTTACCGTCGGTCACAGTCGTTTTTCTGATAAACTCTTTAATGTAAAGACTTGGCACTTTTGTAAAGCATATTGAATGGGATATATTTCAATATTAAACACTCAAAAAATATATAAAATCATTTTAGATATTAAATTATTCTCAAATGCAATTAGAATTTAAGTGATAGATAGCTAGGAAAGAAAAAACTCTTAACCTGTAAGTTAATTGGCTTTTAGACACCGGTGGACAAATAGATGTCCAAAAAAGATGGTTGAAAGTAGTTCACTTTCTCTCTATCAATAAAGGTATCATCCGATGTTCTTATTAAGAAGGATATATTACGCCAAACAGCATAACTGACTTTTTTATTAATTTCATATATCATGTGGGGTATCATATAGATAAATTACTAGAGTTTATTCCATGTTTTTTCTAAAATTTATGGTAATTCATTCTAGAGATGTTGTTGAAAATATCCATAAAATTATTTATCGCTGTCGCCTTCTGAAACTGCTTTAAAATTAAGGAAAATGGCGTTACTACAGTTTACCTAAAGTTTAACAGATAAATATGACAATGATTCAGATCTTATAAATGTCACGATATTTTTAAGCCCATGACGATATATAAAGATTAGGCGATATATTTACATTGGGAAAAACAATTTGATATTCATAAATAGTTTAACAGGAATACTGTGTGCGCTTAAATGTTTAAGTATCCCTAAATACGCTTGTAGTGTGAGTTTTACTCGACCTTAACAAGATTTAGTTTTCTAAAAAATCCAGTATTTCCTGCTACGAGCGCAGCGACGAAAGACAAAAATAGGTATGGTGTACAGCCTCGAATTAAATGTATAAAATTTTTTAGAAGACCTAAAATTGTCTTTTTTTTGTTTCTGGAATGTTTCACTTTCATTATAGAACAAAATTATAAAAAATTGGCAACATAAAAAATTACTCAAAATAGTAAAAGTAATTATCTTTATATTCCAAGATGTTTTACATCTGTTTAATTATAATCTAGTATTGTACATACCTTATCTTCCTATTGCTCAAATAAGCTTAATTATTTTTTTTGTATTCCAGGCGGTTTTAAATCTGTTTAACTCTAATCTACCGCTGTGTATATCTTAATTTCCTAATCGCGAGAATATACAAATATGCTTTTATTTAGATCTAATTAAAAAAAATTAAGCTGTTATTAATTAATCATTAATTATAATTTTTAAATTATATCTCAAAACGCCTTTTGGTTTTGTAAAATCTCATTTTAGTTTTTCTGCTCAAAAGATATTATTATATTATCCAAATTTTAAAACATAGAAAAATTATAATCGTAATAATAACATAACAAGGCAATAATATAACAATGACATAACATATATATATATATATATATATATATATATATATATATATATATATATAAGCGGCTATAAGAAGATATGTTAATCGTAACATAAACAAATATAAAAAAATTAAAACGTTTTTCGAGACACGAAAAACATTTGTAATAATTATCAACAATAATTTGAAATTACATTACAAGAAGGCATTTCTTCTAGAAACAATATATCGATCGATTAAATACTAACATAAATTGTAATAAGAAGGAGATAAATCACTTTTTTCATCAATTGATCGTGCACTAAAAATATCAAATGCCTGTTTTGACTAGTACGAACATTAATGGGCACCGCATCTAGTTAGACATAGTTTGTCTATATTCTCGTAAATAAAATCAGAGTAGCTAAAATAGTTTTACAGTTGATATATTTTTAGGAACCCGTGCTTCAAAAGAAAAAAATGGAACTTTTTTTTATTTTAAGTATATTATATACATAAGACCTAGTCAGAATAATATGTAGAATTGTTTAAAAAACTCCAAAGGTTACGATTTTGGAATCCTTATGAATTGCTTCTTTTATAAAAAAAAAGTGGACATCTGAAATTTTAAAAAAATCGAGTATTTTTTTTCCTATTCTAAAATTTCATTATGAATACTTATGAATGCTAACAATCGAAATTTATGCGAGACAGTACCTATTCTTTATTATCCTCAATTTCAAGTTTCAGCGGAGCTTGAAAAAACACCTGTGATGACGGACAGAGAAAACATCTGTGATGATGGAAGCGTGAGTAAATTTACGAGGGTTTCATTTGTTTCTCTCTGTTAAAGAAAGGCACCCTCAAAAGCTGTTGACAGTAAAGCTTTTATAACTACTCTTGTTTTATTAAGATAATATAGACAAACTACGTGTGACCACAATGTTGTAAGGTAGCATAACTATCTAATTATAATTTAAATTAAAACATACGTCTACAGAAATTATTTTATTATAACCACTATTTCGAATACTTGATCGTGGCATACTATTCCTTATTAAACTGGCCAACTTCTGAAGAAATCTTGCAAGTGACACTGGCCAACTTTTGAAGAAATCTTGCAATATGTTTCACTTTATTTATTTTTTCGCCAAGAATAAAAACTCGTAAAAAGGGCAAGTTTGAAAAAAAATAATTTTGGAGCTAATTGTCGATTTTTGGCAATTACAAATTGTCTCAGGCAATTACCTGGGACTGAAATGAGGTGGAAATGTGTTACAATACGTAGTGTTGTCAGATATTAGTTTAATTATTTTTTTGAATTAAAAATGCAAAGAAATTTTCTATTAAATACTTTACTATTAAATAACTTTACAATACGTTTTTATAACAATTAACTAATTACATTACATTTTGTTTTCACAGAAAAAGGCAATTACGTCTTTGTTTCAAAATTTCCCGCAAGTATCAAGAAAAAAGTATAAAAAACGTTATAAAACTTTAAAAATAAAAATATAAAATATTGGAAGAACTATGGATATTTTTGTAATAGATAATGAAAATTTTAATTGGTTTGGATTGCATCAAAAATTTGAAAATAATGCAAAATGAAAAAATACAGATCATACAATGTAGCAATCAAAAAGAAAAGAATATAACCTGAAATAAAGAGGACATGAAAGACAATAATTACTTAGAAAATTATACTTCAAAAATAACAAATATCAAAATTCCTGATGTACTAGGTGACAAAAATTTGAAGAAGGATTTTTATACTCTGAATTAATAAAACAAGAAACTAAACCCATAAACAAATGTGAAATAATTTTCAATGAACATATAAACTCGGATGAATTTACAATATTGGTAAACCACCTACATTTATATCAACATTCAGTAATTTATAAGTTGATAGAAAAATACAAAACAGTCTTCCCCAAGAATAAATATGACGTAGGCACTGTACGAGATTACGAAGTGCATACTGACTTGATGGTAGATAAATACTATTACAAATGTGCATATACATGCTCAGCAGAAGATAGAAGACAAATAGAAAATCAAATATCAAAACTAACAGAGAAAAATTTGATTGAGGAATATTATGACCCATTTGCTGCTCCAATAACTCTAACATATAAAAAATAAGATGAAATAAAATAAGGTTATATTTAGATTTCAGAAAATTGAACAAAATTGTAGTCCCTCAATCACAACCATTTCGATTGATTGAATATTTAATTAAAAAAGCTGTAAACTGTAAATATTTTTCTACTTTTGATATAAATTCAGCATTTTGTTGAATTTTTTTGAAAATTTAAGGTAGATACAAAACTGCATTTGTTACAAAAGAAGGGCACTTCCAATGGACGTGTCTCCCGTTTGGAATAAAAACTGTTTCAGCTATTTTCCAAAAAATATTGATCAACATCGTAAGAAAATACAAACTCTCTAGGTTTGTAGCAAATATTATAGACGACATCTTATTTTTTCGAAAATTTTGAGGAACATGTACTACACCTATTAAGATTATCGGAGGCAATACTTGCAGAGGGCTTTAGACTAAAATTTTCCAAATATATTTTTGCAAATCATTATGCCAAATATTTAGGCTACATAATAAAAAACAATTCAGTGAGATCTCTGAAAGATTATTTAACTTTCCAGTTCCAGAAAAAATATACGTCAATTCCTAGGAAAAGTTAATTTTCATCATAAATTCGTTCCGCATAGTGCAATTACCCTGGACCCTTTATACAATTTATTACGGCAAGAAGTGAAATTCCTATGGTCTGCAGAATATCAGAAATCATTTGATAGCATAAAAGCATTGCTATGCTCGAAACCTATAATAATCTGATGTCACTTGACTGATCTGTCACTCTCGGCTCGTACTGCTGCCATGTAATCTAATTCGGCGGTGTAACAAGTAAAGGAGTACCTTCGTAACGAGATCTCGGTGACCACACGTGATTCGCTTGTGGAAAATACATACGTGAAGCCACGAAAACTGCTTGCAAAAATATTAGCTTTGTAACCTAATAAGGAATAGTATGCCACGATCAAGTATTCGAGATAGTGGTTATAATAAAATAATTTCTGTAGACGTATGTTTTAATTTAAATTATAATTAGATAGTTATGCTATCTTACAACATTGTGGTCACACGTAGTTTGTCTATATTCCCTCAATAAAACAAGAGTAGTTATAAAAGCTTTACTATCGATAGCTTATGAGGATTCCATACTTTAACACAAAGAAAAAAATGAGACTCTCGTAAATTTACCGACACGTCCATCATCACAGGTGTTCTTCTCTGTTCGTCATCACAGATGTTTTTCTTAAGACCCGTAGAAACTTGAAATTGAGAATAGCGATAAAGAATAGGTACTGCCTCGCGTAAATTTCGATTGTTAGCATTCATACATATCCATAATGAAATTCCAGAACAGGAAATAAAGTGATAATTTGTTTTTAATTTCACATGGTTATTTATTAAAAGAGCAATTCATAAGGATTCTAAAATCGTAACCTTTGCAGTTTTTTAAACAATTCTAGATATATTTCTGACTGGGTCTTATGCATATAATATACTTAAAATAATCTTTTTTTCCTTCCGAAGCGCGGAATCCTAAAACTCTATCGACCGTAAAACTATTTTAGCCACTCTGGTTTTATTTCAGAGAATATAGACAAAATATGTGTGACTACATGCGATGTCTATTAATGTTCGTACAAGTCAAAACATGATGAATTGGTGGAGATTGATTTATTTACTTCTTATTGTAATAATGTATGTTATGCTACATGCAATAAATAATGAAAACACCATATAGCATTTAATCGATCGATATATTGTTTCGTGAAAAAACGTTACACGAAACTTTTTTTGATACACGCAATACTTGCCCGGAGTGCGGTTTTTACCCGAAGTGACGATGTCTTCGCAGCTGTTACCATGTTATTTCCCTTTTATTGTTATTTCCTTACGAAAAAGGTGACAAATAATTATGAATATTATGTACAATTTTCAGTATTATTTTATATATATATATATATATATATATATATATATATATATAGGTTACGTATTTCCTCTAAAATCTATGGTTGGAACTTGATTTGCAGTCTACATTCGTTCGCCAAAAGGGCGGGTGAAATAATGCAAATAAAGTATGCAAATGGACGCTTTGGCACTTCGTTTTGTAGAACATCGCTGCAAAGGAAAATTGTTTTACTCTTTTGGGGAGGCAAACAAATTCAGTCGCGCGAAGAGTCGCCAGTCATTTCGCATCGTTTTTCATGTCATCAATTTTTGCAGAAACTTTTTGAAAGCTTGCGCGTGTTCCGTTTGTTGGTCGGTGGCGGCCCACATTTGCATGGTTTATTTTCACAAGCTAAAAAATTAGTTTGGATTCATTTATGCACGACGATAGGATTGTATGACAGTTATTTTTTTATTTTCTTGTTTATTAAATAACAAAATATCATGTGTTTGAAGTACGGAATTTATAGGCTTTTTCCTGCTACTTCAGAAATATTGAGTAGAATGGTGAAGTGTTACCCCTACACAAGATACGTAAGGTTTTCGCCTATTTAAAGATAGAAAATATTATCAATACCACATTTAACGGTTATCTTAACTATCATAAATGGCTTTTGGGATAGAAAAATGCAATTATCTATGTTTCAGCATTTCAATATATATATATACATATATATATATATATATATATATATATATATATATATATATATATATATATGTATGTATATATATATATATATATATATATATATATATATACATATATATTATTTTTCTTTAGCTGTATATAATGTTCCATATCTGAGAAGATCCACAACATCGAAGTTTTAATAGAAAAAAACGCATGCGTCAAGAGAAAAAGACATTTACGTATTTTCGCAACAGGGAAACAAAAAAGGTAATTATCTAGGTATAATACCATAGAACTAATAAGGAATATAAGTATAGAGAGTGTAAATATGTATCGAGATTAATGATACCATTCTGTGACTGACCCGAGAGTTTACTGGTGAGCGAAGGGTAGGAGCAAGAGCAGTATTTCATTAATCAGTTTAAATATGCTTCATGTTTGTTATATTCATCATATATTTACTTATGTCTAAAACTGGTACAAACGTTCAAATAATTATAACATAAACGGAACACAGACTATTCCATGGGTTTTGAGGAGAAATCAAATTACACAAATATCAATTACATCATTACTACCCCATCATACCTAAACTTTAAAGACTTAATCACATAAAAGTGACATGCTCACAAGTGTAGAGAAAATGTTATGTGTATGATTCGTGTTAACGTAAACTAAGGATCTTAACGTCAAGTGCATCAATTGTTTTGTAAATTGGGCAAATGGATGAGAGAAAAATTTGATGTTGAAAAAATACTTTGTTCCGAATATAAAGAGAACAATTTATGTGGGAACCAGTTAGAACTTATAATACGTCGATTCAAATTTCACATTATATGTAAACCTGTAATAACAAGAAACATTCAAATTTACACTTATATCTACTGAGTTTTACACTTATATCTACTGAATATTTACACTTATATCTATTGAGTTGATGTCAATAGTGATTTATGGAAAAATCTTCCCAAGCCGGTGAAGTTGAAAAGTATCCATGCTCGATACATTACTGTAACCTTCCCAACTTATACCTGATACAACCTCTATTTATTAAGCCTAATTACGCCCTTCATCGAACATTTATATGCTCCCTTAAATATGCGCCTTGTGCCACGGTACCGTTCACACTGCCCTTGTAGTGTGTGCACTCGAATCAGTGTGTGGCACTAATTCGAGTACACCAGTGTACGGAAGCGATCTACACGATGTAACCATTTTCTACCACAAAGAATTTGAAGTTTTTTTGTCACTTCCTTATCAATTTTAATTAATGACTCGGTAAGAAATTCGCCAATTGTCTAAACTTTGGTACTAGCATGGCCCAATGGGAGTAAACGGCAGCTAAAAACGCGATTACATGGACTTTTTAGTATTTAATGCTAGTAAAATGGCCATACGTTTCTTTATATGTTTCCTATGAGTCCTTTTTATTTCTTAAAGTGGATTGTATAATAAATCTAATTAAAGGAATTATAATCATTAAACGATTCACATAACCGATTTACAGTAGCATTTTCCCTATAATTTTTTTAAACTATGTTAAGTACGCATCTAAATTTGACAAGATAACTGTTGCTGTCTATAAAAACTTCGTGATGCTCAGCCGAATATCTGGCGATTTCATTAACATTTTCTTTTAGTATCACCACTATAACCAACACTCTTCAAAATCATGCAATTTAGCATGTCGTACTGTCATTCCTTTGAAATTATATCCTAATGTCCTTTTCTATAAGATGTTTTCCTATTGTGCCAAAATCATCCATAGATGATCGATGGAATTTCAAACATGGCACCAATATCCATCTTCAGTGTTGATTCTTCATTCCTCAAATGTTAGAATTTAAAACTTTCGAATCCGCTGCATTTTATACAATAAAAAATTACATGAAAATATCAAAATAGAAGTAGCCAAATAAACTGACCTCAATATGTAAGTGAAGTTGACTTATATAAAAACAAGAAAGAACTGGGAGAATACTGTTGACGCAAGTTTGGGCAAGATTACATAAAATTATTGGAGTTGTTTAGTTAGGTTGCTGACATTCATTTTTTATTCTACTGTATTTAAAGATACTATATTCCTAACTCTGAAATAATAGTGGATTAAAAATTGGTTGCGGAAATATAAAGGCCATATTAGGGACATTTCCTTAATTTTGAGCAGGAAAAATGAACATAGTCAATTGAAAGAGGTTTGATTGGAATCATATTAAGACAAAAAAATATATTTTTTGCTTAATTACTTCTTTTAGTTATTAATTAGAAATTTGTCGACTAACGCATTTTCGAGAATTGTTATTTACTTTCAGAAGGATTGATTGCTATAAGAAGTATGTGGTCAAAGATAAGTTCATACCCGATATGTTAGAGTTGAAGAAGTTAAATTCGAGTGTGTTTTGCTATGACTGTAAGCAGTTAGTTTCATAGTTAGATTGTGATTGTATCAAAATAATCAATACACTCAAAAGTTATTTTGAACGACGTCAGTATGACATTAAAATGATGCATTTAAATTCATTTACAATTAAACTACCGTTACTACATTTATTCAGAGTCGATATAAATTAGTTGATTTCTCAAATTCATATTCACAGAGTAAAATATAAAATATGAGGACGATGTTTGAGTCTATATTACCGAAAGACTGCACAACTTTTACCAAGTTTGCAGCTAAACGGAAATGTAATGCCCCCAAATTTATCTGCTCGCCAAGAAGACTTTGAATTCTTCGACCTTAAATGCTATTCATGAGCTGATTTAAATGGGAAACATAAATAAACTCCTTAATCGGTATAAACATAAAATAAAATTTAATAGTGTTTTATGTAATTTTATGAATATTATACGTTTGGCATGCTTATTTGAAGTTAAATCTCCTTTCATACCAATTAAGACTTATATTCCTATGCTAGAAAATAGATGTTAAGATAGAGATACAGAAAACCAGTCAAAAGTTTTTAAAAAATCCAATTAAATTCTGAATAGATTTTAAAATAATGTTAAGAATGTATAAATTTCGCTCCTACTGGTTTTCTCCACTTTAATTAATTGTCGGGATTTAAAATTTCAAACACGTAACATTTTCCATTTTCCCCTATTTAATCGATGATCATTCTAAAGTCCAGTTAAAGAACTGAGTAAAAGGAAAATTGATCATAAAAATATATTTTTAGTAGCCCTTGGTCCGCGACTTCGTTTGAATCGGAAAGGATAATCGTTGGTGGTTTAACTTCAACATATACACACACTTATATTCGTGCTCTCATCTCTAAGGAGGTGATTTTATTACCAAAAATACAAATTTTTCTCCGGAATCAGAAGAATCCTAGATTCATCTCCTTGACGGGGGCTAAATATATGTCAAATATCACTAAGATGAGTTGACTAGTTGAGATATGAAAGCAAGATATTTAAGTAAAAAATATTTTTACGTTTTAATTTAGACTATTAGTCATTATTTTTGCCAATCTCTTTAATCTGGATTGAAAGTAAAAAACGTAAATAATATCTTTCATGAAAAGAAAACCTTTTATTGTCCTCCTTTTTACAAATACAACATATTCTCATTTTAAAACACCATAATTGGAGGCCTTTAAAACCTGAAATTGATTGAGTTTGCAAATGAGATTTGAAATCAATGATGGCAAAATTAGCAGCGTATCGACACTCCAAATTAGCTCACCTCGCTAATACGTGTCAAACAAAATGCACTGAGTCTGAACGGTGAACCCACGCGTCAATCACTGGTCAATATCATTAAATATTGCTGTAAAAAATACTTTGCTTGATGAAAGGTAATTAAAATTAAAACATTGTAATTTCATCAAATATCCGTAACGAACATAACTTCTAAAATTCACTAATAAAACTAATAGGGACGAAAAATTAAATACAATTTAGTTGAATAAATAAATACATACTTTAAAAAGTATTAATATATTTATGTATTGTTTTCTGGAATTGCTGTGTTTATGTACTGTGTTATTGATCACCTGTTGAATTTAATAAAAAAAAATTAAAAACTTTTTTGCTCTATAAATTTTATGTGGCCCAATTGATTAAAATGTACTCAAGCAAAAGAGAAATTTGCTAGAATAGACAAATTAATTGTAATATTCGCATAGGAAGGACATTTAATCGTGTTAAAAAAATATGACGCAAGTACGTTTAAAAAGCGTGAAGAGAAAAATCAAATAACAGTGATTAGTACAAATCCATGACAAGCATATAAACACATACACAACGATACACTTGGAAAGGGCAAAATTTAAAAAGAAAACAAAACGTAGAAACATTTAAAGATTGTTAGTTAAAAATAAGCTTGGTTATATTTTTAATATAAAGGAGTTAGGGGTATTTCTTTTTATCTTTAAATATTTATTCTGTAAAAGCATCATCGTCATCAGCCTATCTCAGACAAGAAATGGACACAGACTTCTCCAGCGCGCGTCATTGGAGTTTATGTCCAAAATTGCCACGCTGCGCTAGGCAAACGGGTTGGCGATAGTAGTGCCTAAGTTCTCATGTCAGTGGCGTTGCTGCCCTGCGTCACTGGTTTGTGGTGTTTTAGTTAAGCGATTACAAACATCATTCCAGCTCTGCTCATTGGCTGGAACGATGTTGTGCAATGGTTCGTTTTAATGTACATGATAGGTGAAAAACAATACCTTCGTTTTCACTGCACCATTGTCGAGTAATCGACAAACAAACTCATAGTTTGTCTTATTCTATTTCAAATGAAATGTAGTAGAATGCAATGGAAAAATTTCACATAGAAGATTTTCTGGTAAAATATTAAAGTTATTTTTAAATTGGTTGATTGTCATTTTAAATTTACGAAATTAGTAATATATTTCAAAATAAATTAAAAACAATTAATTGGATATGCTATTTTCAATACTTTTACCAATTAAGTTTAGGATAATACATGTCAAAAGTTTAAAATTATTTATAGTGCTTCAAATGCACCAAAATTGTATCCCAAAAATCAGGTGCTTCAGAGCTCATAAAAATAGAATTGGGTGAGACAGAAAGACGAGCGTAGAAAGAGTAGAAAGAGGGAGAAAGGAGAGAAAAATAAACTAAACGAAATAATCCTATAATACTCTGATTTGCAACACACGGAAATATAATTGTGGCACAACTTTATTGGGTGTATTATAATCTCGTTTAATTTAATTTTTTTTAGTACTTAATTTATAATTATAATATTAAACATACAATTTTCTTTTTTTAATAATATGTGTGCGGGTTTAATGTGTTTTACGACTATTACAAATTTTAAATTTCTATATCATGCGATTATTGAGAAAAACATCTGTGACAGACATACACGTGAGAGAAGAGTTCCCTTTTTTCCATTTGAAGTACGGAATCCCAAAAAAATAAAATTTCAAGAATTATATGTGATCCCTACAAAGATATAAATAAAAAATAAGTATCTAAAAACTCTGAAAATTAAAAAAAAGTTTTCAACTTTCAAACACGACATTTCGTACTTGGTATGGGGAAATTTACATTCGTTGATCGAAATTTGCCTCACAGTTGGGAGGCCGGTCTGAGAGCAGATCAGTCTAAGTTAACACATCACACAACACTAAGTTAACAGATCAGTGTAAGTTAACACATAACAAATCGTACTTTAAACAGATTATTCATTTAATTAAATGATGTTAGCAGTCGCGAGCCTGCAATAGAATCCTCTGTATTTACATCCATTTAATATGAACACATATAAATCAAATGTAATATAATATTATTTGGGATTTTAATCGTAACATAAACAAGTTACTGCAACTCTTTGCTTTTTTGTTAATTTCTTTCATGCCTATTATAATTTTTGTAATTATTTATTTACCACTAATATCACACGTGGTTAGAAGTCGGTTTCATTTGTGGAAATCAACGTGTCAAACTTTTGTTTCACATAAAGTAACAAAAATAATTTTTTGTTTGTTGTGCGAAAACTACTCTCAATTTTGTTAATTGGATTAATAAAATTTTAAAATAAGCAAAAATAATGAACACAGCCAAAACAATACATATCAAGCGGACGCTGTGACTGTAAGCCGCCAACATACGACCCCGTCTAATCTCCACCTAACGCTACTAGCTTCCCATTTATCTAACTAAATTCGTTCAATTCATTCATGAACTAAGGCCATATAATGAATAATATTGCTTTAAAATTTAACAAATAAGTGTTTCTAATGCTTTTTAATATTAAAATATTGTAAGCAGATGGTAAGCCCCACATTCTTTCGGCAGCAGAACTGGCATCGCCCGGAAAGTAGGGAGAAATAATTAAAACGTTACAGCGACTTTATTTAATAAAAAGCGGGTCTTTATATAAGGTCGCTTGTGTCAGTTGGTTAATTAAAGGTGGTGTTGCGCCCGGTTCGAAACATTTTATGGCCGAAGCTGATCGTAAAGTTTGAACACTCTCAGTACTTCCGCGATGTGGTTTTTACTTTAGTACTTTGAATGCTAGCTCAGAGAGATAATCTGCCATTCTGCGGCATAAGCTTTTTATGCAAAATGTGCTTTAAATATATGTTATGATGCGTTGTCCAAAAACGATGAATAAAATGGTTGAAATTGAATACTTTTGGTAATTAAAAATTAAGAAAAAATCCATGTTAGAAAAGATTGAGAAAATTTAATTAAGAGAAAAATATGAACATTTCCAGAGGATTAGTAATTCAACAACATTCTTTTGGAAATAACTTGGTAGGCCCATAAACTTCGGGACTACTTTTTTGTTTGTTTTGATATTGTATATTTATTTAAGCGCCAAGTGATAGACCGTTTGAGATTTCATTTTGTAAATATTAATTATACTCTTTTGTCAATAGAATTATATATATATATATATATATATATATATATATATATATATATATATATATATATATATATATATATATATATATATGTGTGTGTGTGTGTGTGTGTATGTGTATATAGTATTGTATTAATAAAAGGGTATCGTTAATATTTACAAAATAAAATTTAGAATTATTTTGGGTTTACTGTCATGGTGTTTTGCACAGTTTACTTGCTCCCTCTTTCTCTTTTTCTTCTCGATACTAATATTTCTATCTCCCTCAAATTTTTATTACAAATTATATGTTGAATACATAATGAAATGAAAACTGAAAGCTGCGAAAACTGAAAGCTGTCTATTCCCACGATAGAAAATGGAAGTAGCGACAAAGGAAGATGAAACAATCCAGAATTTCTTTTAATCCAGAGATATTCTTAATAGAGCTCACAAAATGTTGAACTATACATTTCTGTCCTACTATTTCTCATCATTTATTTAATTGTGTAGATTAGAAACTTGATACAATTAAAATTTTCTTTCTTCATCTACATAATACGATGTTTATTAAAAAAAACGATTGACGATTGGCGACATAAAAATTTACTAACCCGCGCTGTCAATATTATTGTTGAAGCAAACATTTCTTTACACCAGAAAAGCAGGAACGGACCTCCATTGGATACGATGAAACACATCAACAAAGAATTCGGGCTCTTCACAGACAGGTACAAAACTAAAGAATAATACTAGAACGCACGAATAACCTAGAGCTCACTGACGCATTGGTTGACAAAGAACATGGCTACCCTAATAATCAATAGTTTGTGCGAACCAGGTATGCGGAGAGAAATCGTGATAGTAATTAACACCACGTCCTAACTCCAAGATAACGATGAACCGAAGTTGTAACTATGCTTTCAATCTTAATTTTTTAAGCATGCATATAAGTGTAGAGTTCGGGTTTATTTATTTGTACTTTCCCTCTATTGAAATGTTTCCAAATAAATGTTGATGTTACTTCTATGTTGTTGTTAACGTTCTTGCTATTTCTAATGTTATTATTTACCCGACTCGAGTGCATAAAAAACACGGATATACTCAAACGTATATCTTCATTGGTTTTATAACGAAAAAAAGAACAAGAAAAATATAAATGTGAGCTATTAAGCTTTAGTCTCTTCGACACGAATAGTTACCAAAACTGAGATGGCAAATGATATATAATTATGTTGCTACATAATTATATACTATAATTAACATGTTAATGAATCATAACTATTCATACGCTAAGACTGAGACTGATATTGAAAATAAAACAGTAAATATTGTCTTGAATATTTGATATTTGAAAAATTAATATTTGAAATTTCCCCCCCAAGTTGCCATACTTTAATATCCTACCATATCAAGGTTGCCCTTTCTTTTCTATCATTTTAATTTCTTGTGCCTACCACTTTTTAAAATTTATTAAAAGCATTGCATCATGCAATCTTCTGCAAAATACCATATACAGATTATCTACTTGTTTTCGCGAAATCGCGGATACCAGTTAAACTAGTATAAAATTAGGAAAACAACTAAAGATATCAGGAATAATAATGAAAACCTGCAATTGATATTTCACGAAAACATTGCTAACTTAATCTTCGGGCATGTATAAAAAATATATATTTGTTATTATAAAAAAATACTGTCCAAACATAATTTGCATATAAAGGCAAAAATCGTTTTAATTTTCATTTGGATGACTTATCTGAAAAATGAAGCACATAATTATGAATAACGACGCGTAACAATAAAATTCATATGATAACTCTAGCTTGCAACTCAAAACTTCAAGGCAAAAATATTTTTCCCTCTACGTTGATAGCATCCTTAAATTTAAACAAAATTAATATTGGTTCACGTTTATAAAAGTAAATGAGAAAATGCTATTTATGAAAATGTTCTACGAAAGTAATTTCAAGACACTTCCCACAACGTGACGCTTGTCTGAAATCGAAAGCCCTCTTCAAAATACAATAGCTCAGCGCTAAGTGGATAATGCTTAACATAAATCGCGAGGTGAAGTCAGGAATATAAAAATTTGCCTATTTTATTATCATAATAACTATGCGGCCTAGTTTGTTGTTCGCACTACAATGATGGGGTCTCACGCGGCCTAGTGAAGATTTATTCAAAAGTTATTTAAGACTTATGTTTATGACGATTAAAGAATACAAAATTCTTTCTGTAATGTAAGTTTTTTTCACTTTAATAGGAGGTTACTTTACATAGATAAACGTTGCTGATTATTAAATTATAATGAAAAGGAGGTAATTGTCGAGGTAACAAAACAGAACAATAGTAACAACAATAGAAAAGAAACACGTAGCAATGCGAATAAATATAACTCTAAGTAAGTGATCCATCATAAGCCATGAAATTTCACACATAGATCTATAGTGAAATCCATCGTAAATTAAAATATGTGTATTTGATAAAGGGAATACTACCTCCATGAAAATATCAAACTCTTGGACTCAGACTGGAATACTTTATACATTGATGAGATTATGTCCTTCCATAGGAAAATATTCTTAGTTGAAATCTCTGATTTTTCTTGTCTAATATTTTCTAATCTATGGGTTTTGAATGTCATTTAAATCGATTTAAATGACAGTTAAAAAACTATGAGTTCCGCTATTATGGGAAACATGCTGAAATAATTAGCTTTTATTTAAGGAGCGTTCCACAACTTCTGAACGGCGTCACTAATCTCAATTGTAGAGTGTCACCAACGTATACTTTTATAGAAAGCATTTTAAAGACGTAAACAATATCATAATTTGATCTTAGAACTGAGACATTATTTGTTTACTGTCATTATTTATTTATTTATTTACTACTGAAAATGAAAGGCTGAATAAGAACAAAAAGTCATCTTTGACCAGATCAACAAAATTCACTCAGAAGACATACTTTACTTAATATTTGATTCCATGTCAAATATTAAGTAAAGAATGCGTTTTATAAAATTCCTGCAAATATACCACTTACAATTGTACATGTTTACAAAATTTTTATTGGTTATATGTCAATAGATTCCGTTTTGCTCTGTATAACTATTAATGACTTTTCAACGTAACTATTGGTTTATATGAGACATATTCAGTGATTTTGCTCTTTGACACGCTTTATTTGGTTTCCTAATCGCCATACGGGTAATTATTTAACCCTTTAGTGTGTAACGTCCTCAAACAATTTAAAAAAGTTTTATAGGTATTCGTATCGCAAAATATTCTTATTTATTAACAAGATATTGTATAATGGTCGGATATAATTCCTTTCAACTCTACATGAAAGAACTACTAAATGTGGTGGTATATATCACCTGCACAGAGCGCGCAAGAATATCCAACAGCGTTCCCTTAATTCTTATGCACTCACATTGTTCAACACAGTATTGCGAGATGCACCCTGTCCTTTCTGCTCCGTTCACCGTTTCAAGAACCGGGTTACGAGTTGCTTCATAGTTCACGACTTTTTAGAGTGATATTTGTTCGAATTGCTGTATTTCATTCATCATTCATCAATATTTTTACTATATTTCTATCTCATTAGTTATTGCTTTATAACCATTTATTCTTACGTTCTTTCTCATGCCCAACGCTTAGCCATAAACTTAAAAATTTCTTAACTATTTTATTACAATCATCTAATTTTATTGCAGTTTAAGAGCCTGCAACACTGATATCAAACAAATCACCCTTTTTTTAAAAGAACTAAAAAAAGGTTTTTTCCGGTTAGATTAATATATTTTTGTTTTTTTTTCCATTATTTTATTGACGTTGGTTCTTTTTATTATTTATGTACTTTAATGTATCTAATTGATACATATGGCGGATTTTTGCTATGAGTGCAATCTCTTACAGCCAACCAGAGCACCAGTCCAGCCCACTAAACCAGTGACCGGGAAGCTAACCC